>CAVMJV010000009.1:2615812-3923719 GCA_963681835.1 Meloidogyne enterolobii | reverse complement strand
ATACATTAATGCGAGTAACTATAACGAGATTTGACTGATAACAACTTTTGATTAAATAAAATATAATTATTTTTGTTTAATCTGCTCATTACCTTTATAATTTTTGAAAATTATTGGCCAAAAGTCTTCCATTACAGGATGATATTCGACTGAATAAACTGGGACGACTTCGCCATTAAGAATTATGTTAGAATTTTCTGCTTTCTTTAATGTCATTAATGGTTTGTTCGGATTCATTTGGTTAAATATTTTTTGGAATTCATTTGCCTTCGCTTCAAAAATTTCATAATTTTCCAAATAACTTCGAATTGAAATTTCCTGGCTAAATTTTATTAAAATAAATTTGGGTATTCAAAAAATATTTTAGATTTAAATTTAAGATGGTCGACTTTAGATGCCCATGTTTGGGTTGATTTGATTTAATTATTAAAATAAATTAAAGAGTTTGCAAAAGTTTAGCCACCGGGCAGGCCCGCGACCACCTGCTAGTTGTTGCTAGGCGCTTTCGCTCACCATATACAGGAGTAGAGTCAAGCGGTATCGGGATTTAGAGAAAAACCCGGGATCGGAATTTTGGAATGGAGATCCCAATCCCGGCTCGGGATTGAGATTGGCCGGGACCGGGATTGGTATATTTCGGGAGCGGGATCAGAAAAATCGGGATCGGGATTCGAAAAACCCGGGATTATCCCGCCCGATCCCGACCGGGATCCCGATCCCGCTCAACCATCTAGAGGAGCTCTACCACTGAGCTACCGGGGGCATCGAGTAATGCTTTCTCTTTTTCCTTTTTAGATCGTTTAACCCCCGCCTAAGCGTTTTAAATGCTGCTAGGTGAATCATCGGGACTTTGATGTTAAATATATGAAGGAAAAGGGAAATGAATATTTATATTTTCTCCTATTTCCTTTTGTTGGTCGGTGGGCGAGTGGTTAGGTTAACTGACTTCACCCATCTAGCTATTTTGATAGGTATGGTGTTCGAATACATCGATTGAAATGAGACTGAGAAAATTTTTCTTCTCAAAAATAAATATTTTTAAACTTTGATCTTGATTTTAAATATGCAAATTTATTTTTTTTAATATTTTAAACCTGAAAAAATTTTAGAAATTTTAAACTAGTCATGAATTTTCCAAAATTTTCACCTGTTGCGTAGAAAATGGAAGAAATCTGTCTCTTGGCCTTCCTAAATTCTAAAAATTTTCGCCTGCGGCGCAGAAAATGGAAGAGATCTGGCTCTTGACCTTCCAAAATTCTCAAAATTTTTGCCTGCGGCGCTAAACTCAATGAAGGGATACAGAGGCTTTAGGAGAAATTGATGGATAGATGGATTTCTCCAGTTATACTTGCAAATCCCCGATATCTCTTCAAATCCCTCTAAATCCCATTATATCCATCTTAATCCTCTGATATGCCTTCATATCCCCTCACTCCCTTTAAGAGGGGGAGTAAGAGTTACCTTGTGGGTTTGGGGATTATGAAGGATAACTTGGATAAAGTACTTCTTGCGCCTTCAACTAATAACGAATTAGATTTAGAAAGTGAAGATAATGAAGATTAAGTTGATTTTTTAATAAAAATGTTGATTTTGCACAGTAATATTGGATAAAAATGCTGGATTTTGTAAATTTTCACTTCAACCCCGACCCCCGACCCCGACCCCGAACCCCGACATGATTTTCAGCCCCGACCCCGACCCCGAACAATTTGAGCAACCCCGACCCCGACCCCGACTTTGTCAACCCCGAAAACCCCGACCCCCGACTTTTTCAACCCCGAAGGCTCGGGGCGCAACCCTAGTTAAAACCAATGAAGCGAATTGATGATTTACTTTAACCATTTCATTTTCTTTTGTATAAATATCCAAATGGTGTTCGATAAACTTTTTTGGAAAGAAAAAAATTTAAATTAGAGTTTAAAAAATTCAGACATCTAACAAAATTTTTCCCCTTTACCTTACAAAAATCGAAAAAAGGTAATTCCAAGGCTGGTCCCCCCTCTTTTTCCTTTCTATTTTTTCGATTTTTTAAACTTTTTATGGCAAATTATATATCGTTCGAAAGAGCTCTTCAAGCTGAGTAAAAAAAAAAGCTTGTATAAATAAATACCCAAATCTTTATCGAAAATCAAAATTTTTAAATGTCAAAATTTGTTTTCGTTCAATGGAATTTAAAAATACTATACTAAAATTTTAAAAAATAATAAATAATCAATTATGTATAGTTCTTCAATCCTCGCTTCTTTTAGTTTAAAGAAATAAACCTTAAATCTATAAAGGGAAAGATTAGTTTGTTAACAACCAAAACAAAATATTGGGGCAAAATAAGTCAGTATTAGAGACTGGATCTGTCTCTATCTCAATAGCCGAGTTTTTTTTGCCTTTGTCTGGTTGCTAATAAGCATACCTATTAGATTTTATTTATCTATGCTGTAACTGATAGGAAAATTAAATAACTTGGACTGATTAGAATGTACTCAACTCTTTTTATCCGTATTTAAAATACCTAACTTTACAAAGGTCTGGCATGTTTATTGTCAAAGCCATAAAATTAAATAAAAATTTTCTTTTATAATTGATTTTTTCAAGATTTTTAAAATTTACTGACTTATTTTAACACTCAATATTATATAGAAAATAAAGGAAAAGTGAGAAAAAACTCTTTCCAAATCTTTTCATGGACGTCCTCCTCCATTGCGTCCTCGATTTCTACGAGTTCCACGATTTTGTCCACGTTGACTCTCAGACCCATGCCCTCCATGTATATATCCTTGATGACTGGTATCTTCAGATCCTCCTTGATGTTCATATCCTCCTAGATGTTGATGTTCAAATCCTTGTTGAGAGACATGATCATATCTTTGTTGATGAGCTTGTAATTGTTCAAATCGAGGAATGCATATTTCACAGACCTATAGCAATAAATATTTTATTTTATAGAATTTCTTTTTTTAATTATAAAATTTAAGCTCAACTACCTTTTATGCTACAATTTTTATTATTTCGCATTTTAGGCCAGTTTAGGTTCGATTAGCAGTGCTTTATCTATTCTAATATTTAATAATTGAAAATAAATTTCAACTTGAAACTTAAGGAAATCTAAATACGCTATAAAAAATTAGAAATTCTGTGATATGGATTAAACGGTTATTACGATCACGACATCTCAGAACGGGGTATTTTAATGAATCCTTTTTTGGCATTTTCGATGTTTAATCAAGAGAATTCGGCTGATTCAGTTTAATAAAAATAACTGCCCGTCAATTTGAAGAGCTCGAAATCTACATTTGAATAAAAACTACCTAGTTCATTATTATTTAAGAAAATAGCTTTAAAATTAAAAAAAATTATTACTTGTCTAGTAAGATCTCCATGAAAATGCGGAGGAAGTTGACCATGATTAGGTATCTGAATGGAACTTAATTCAACAACATTTTCCTCGAGATATTCTCGGTTTCTACTCATCATAATTTCTCCAGCTAATTTATTCAAAATTAAATGATCTAACATATGTTTGGATAAATCATCCAAATGATAGATAAACAAATAAAATGAAATTAGTGGCTTTTGAGTTTCAGGATTTAGCGAGTGCTTGCAAAGATTATAACATTCTTGTCCAGTCCAAAAAGTAGTTTCGGCTTAAATATTTTTAAAGAATTTTCAAAGATTATATTCATCTACTAGAGTACATCGAGTACCGAGTAATTGGAAAACCGAGTAATTTGGAAATGTCGAGTTTGAAAAACCCGCGCTCGAGTTCAACTTTTTAGGTCGAGTTCGAGTAGTACTAATATCTTACTCAACCACCAATTGAAGAATTAACTCCAATATTATTTTAATAAGTTATAATATTTTCATTCCCAAAACGGGTATAATTAAAGTAACCTTTATCATTTTTGTAAATTAACGGCCAATAGACTTTCATTTTAGGATTAACTTCAATCGACTCATTAGGAATGATTTTACTATAATTTAAAATGCCAGGTGTTAATTCTCTATATTTATGATTTATTGGACTGTAAAGACACATTTGGTTAAATATTTGTTGAAATTTATTTGCTTTCACTTCAAAAATATCGTAATCTTCCATGTAACTTCGAATTGAAATCTCTTCGCTAAATTTTATTAAGATAACCACTGGCGGGACAATTGTACCGTTTTGTATAATTGTGTCCTCAAAAAAGCCTGCAAAAATTCTGTAGGGATACCCGACAAGTACCGTACCTCAAAAAATATCATTCGTGGTGACAGTAAACGATGGCCCCGTGTAAATATTTATTATACCCTATTAAAGCTCCGAAGGCGTTTGTTATGATTTAATGAAATAATTTTTATTAAAAACATACTAGTGTGAAGTTTCAATTCCTCGTTTATCTAATTCAATATTATAATGTTTGTTCACATTATGAAATTTAGCAAAATCTCTAATAAGCATGCGAACAAAAAGAAAAAGATTTTGAAAAATGAAAACATATTTTGTTTGTGGGATTCCAATGTATCCTTCATGTTTATTCGTAAGGTAGATAATAAACTTTTTAATAATAAAAATATTAAAATTATGGTTTAAAAACGCATTCAAAGATAATTAGGCTAGCTTTTTAAATATTTTATTAAATACCGTATTTGGTACTTTTCCGATATGCCACACACCCCTAAATTAATGCTCAAAATGTCATATCTAGGGTAAAAAAAGGTGCTGAGTCTAGCAATACAACTCTCTTTCCCAGGATATGCATTTGGACCGAGATATAGGACTCGAAATGGTCAAAACCACAGCGGGAGTAAGCTCATTTTTGTGGTAAATAATTCGAAAATGCAAATCATTCGAAAGAGCTCATGGATTCGAGTCGAAATACACCAAAATTAACAAAATCTGATTTGATTTGACCGAGATACAGGTCCCTGAAAATTGAAGAACCACACACATTTTGTATCGTAACTTGGTCCAAATTGTTAGACCGCGGTGATTTTGATGTTATACGAAAAAGCTCGTCGAGCTCTTCGAATGAGTTATTACATGCATATCGAATTTTTTACCCGAAAATTATGGTTTTTGACCAATGGTTTTTGACCATTTCGAGCCCAATATTTTGGAATACTGATAGAAAACTTATCAGTATTCAAGATTTACAATAATTCAGATGAAGGTGTTTAATATTATTTGATAAATTAATAAATTTACCTCATCAAGTTTCGTAAAAAAATTGTCCCCAAAATCCTTTTTAAATCTTTTATAAATTCCCTCCAAAACAATTTTAGTTTTATATTTCATAAAACAAGATAAATCGTTTAAGCCATTCAAATCCTCGATCGAAATTGATATTAAAATTTTAATCAAAACAGATAATTCTGTCAAAGAAAAATTGCCAGTCATTTCACCTCCACTTTGATATCCTTGATTTCTGGCATATGCATGTTCTTGTAGACTTGCTTGTTCTTTAATTCGAGATTTGCATGATTTATAAGCCTATTACGGAAAATAAATAATGTATTTTAGAAATAATTTTTTAAATTTTAAAATTAAAATTCAACGATTACACTAAAATAATCAAATCTGGCCCTATCCCAAAAGAAGGACGAAATAGTTTTTTAACATTACCTGCAAGGAAAGGAAAAATGAAAAAGAAAAATGGAGAAAAATGGAAAGAAAAAATAAGACGGATGGACACGGACAAACAAAACACGGACGGGCTAAACACGGACGGACTCGGGTCAGACCAAATACGGACGTCTATACGAGTCCGTCCGTGCTTTGTCTGACACTTACCCCCCCCCCCGTTTCCTCTGACCCAAGTACGTCCGTGTTTTGTTTGTCCAAGTACGTCCGTGTTCTGTCTGTCCGAGTCCGTTCGTCTCCATTTTTCTTTACATTTTTCCTTTTCTTTCAGGTAATGAAAAATGAAAAAACGATTCCGCCCTTCTTTTGGGATAGGGTCTCAAATCTCATATTCTATTATTTGATTAAAGTATTGACAATTATTGAAAAAATAGCTTTATATGTAATATAAAATTACTTCTTTAATAAGCCTTCCATGAAAATGAGGAGGAACTTGATCAGGAACTTGATTAGCTTTCGGAATAGAAATTAATTCAACTATATTTTCATTGAGATATAGTTCCTTTCTATTAACTATAATTTTTTTAGCCAATTTATTCAAAATTAAATGATCCAACATATTTTTGGAAAAATTATCCAACTGATGGAAAAACAAATAAAATGAAATTGTTGGCTTTTGAGTTTCAGGATCAAGCGTATCTTGGTATAAATTATAACATTTTTCTCCAGTCCAATGAGGAATATCATCTTAAATAATAAAAATATTTTTGTTACAAAATATTTTTTATAACAAAATTTTTTAAGTATTATTATGATTAGAGCTGTGAATTTTATGCATTAAAAATGCAAAATATGCACTATAATATGCATAAAAATTTGCCGAAATATGCACGAAAATATGCATAAACCCCAAAATATCCAAGAAAATATGCAATAAAAATACAATTTATACATAGAAATTTTACATTTTCTTAGTCAAAAACATTCGAACACCTATTTGACTCCCAGTTTATATGTATTGTTCAACAAATTGAGTATTTTTAACTCTTTTGGACATTTTGAGATGTGGCGTTTTGTCGGTGTGACATTTTGGGGTGGGACATTTTTGGGTCGCGTCCAATAAACAACAAAAAATTTTTAAAAAAATTCTTGATTTTTACCAATTTTTTCCAAAATTTTTACTAAATTTTCAATTTTTGGCAGGATTTTGGGCAATTTTCGCGATATTTTCCCGAAAACACTCAAAATATGCAGTAAAATATGCATTTATGCACCAAAGTCTGAAATATGCAAAAATATGCATTATATGCAAATAGAAACCCCCTCTAAAGTTTTCAAACCAAGCTAAAACAATGTTTTTTGTGCTTTATACATGATGCCAAGTTTGAAAAAAAATATGTATTTGCATAAAAATCACAGCTCTAATTATGATTTATTTAACATTTTTTATTTTTCAATAATTTTATTTTACTTATTTAGTACCACCCGGCCATTTATTTTACCCAGACGGTCAACTGAAGAGTTAACTCCAATATTGTAACGATGTTTTCATTTCTTACAAAATATTCTGTATAAAAAATATTTCGTTAACCTTTTTCATTAGTAAAAATTAATGGCCAATAGTCTTCCATTACAGGATGAACTTCAATCGTCCTATTAGGAATGATTTCACAATTATATGACATGCCAAAGCTATATTCTTCGTATTCCATCTCTAATTTTTTGTCTGGATACAGATCGTTAAATATTTTTTGAAATTTATTTGCCTTCACTTCAAAAATATCATAATATTCCAAATAACTTCGAAATGAAATCTCTTCGCTAAATTTTTTTACATAAATTATAGGATTATATGGAGGCTGTCCACAGCTGTTTTGAAATTTCAATTTCCGATTCTCGAAATTTTGTAATTTTTTAGATTTCTATTTACGATTTCGAAGATTTCTTTGTTGGAAACAGCTCTGCGGCAGACTTGAGAAGTCTGAGGTATTTCGGATAGTCTTTTTAATACTGATTATGCGTCCAATGAATTTTTATGCGTTCAATCAAAAAAATTATTTTTTGATTGGTGTTGCACTAAAGGGGTATGGTTCCATAACATTTCTTCATATTCGGGACCATATCTTACCCTATTCCTCGAAATTTCTCAAAGTTTACATCGTTTTTCTGAAATTCTTAATAATTGGTTGTATCCTTCAACAATTTTGACAGATAGGGTAAGGAATGGTCCTAAACCCAGTGGGCGTACATAAATCCCGAACATGAAGTTATGGAAGCATGCCCCAACTTAACAACACCAAAAAAAATCCAATTTTTTTATTTGACGCATAAAAGTTCATTGATCGCAAAAACTAGACCAGAGCCAATAATTTTTATCAAAAAAATATACGAGTGATATGTATCATTTGCTCTTTTATCCAATTGTCTTTCATAATGTTCATCAGAATATCTATACAAAGTAAAATTTTTAATCAACATTCGAACAAAAAGAAATAAGTGCCAAAAAATATAAATATTTTTATCAAACATATTAGTTCCATTTGAGAAATGATTTATTAAACCTTGCAAATTTTCACTGAAATAAATTATAATATATTTTATTTAGATTTTCAAAATATTTTTAGCTCGATTTCAGTAAGTTACCACCAGTGATGTCAAAGTTCAAGTTCCAGTTTCGGAACTAATTAGTTCCAGTTCCAGAACTAAACTACGGAACTAACGTTTATCTGGAACTAGTTTGAAACTAGAACTACGGAACTAGTAAATTTCCGGAACTAGCTTGGTTTTGGAACTAGTTTTTGGGGGTATATTTTTGACAAAATTTCCTCGACGAAGTTTACGGGATTTTTAATATTGTTGTAAATTACCTGCAGCGCGCTGAATATGAAAGAAATCTGACTGCTTAAGCTCCAAAATTCTGAAAATTTTCGCCTGCGGCGCTGAAAAAGTGAATAATTTGGTTACGACCTTAGAAATTCTCAAAATTTGGACGCATGGAAAGGAAAAAATTTTAAAAAAATATAAAATTAGTTATTAAAAAATATTTTTTTTGAATTTCAAAAAATTCAAAAAGTAACCTATCCATTATTGGCAACAACGACTTAACAGGTGGTAATGCTTTCAACCAATTTTTATCATTTTTAAGTCGTTCAAAAGGATTCTGATTTTGTTGGAGTATTCCCCAATCATTTAAAAATTCTGCATATTCTTCTAAAGACATTGCAGAAGTGAGTTCCATTAATTTATTTAAAATAAAATCTATTTCAATTTCTTTATTATATTTATGCGAGTGGTTTTTGATAACCTTTTTAAATATAAAAATTATGGCGCTGGTCTAGTTTATGCGTCCATTGAAACTTTATGAGTCCAATCAAAAAATAATTGGATTTTTCTTAGTATTGCAAAATTGGGGTATGGTTCCAAAACATTTCTTCATGTTCGGGCCCTACGCCCACTGGGTCTGGGACCATTCCTTGCCCTGTTTCTCGAAATTTCGGTAAGTTATAGCCAATTTTTAAAAATTTCTGAAAAACGATTATAACTTTCCAAAATTTCGAGGTATAGAGTAATGAATGGTCCCAAACCCAGTGGGCTTAGGTCACGAACATGAAAAAATGCTTTGGAACCATACCCCAACTTTGCAATACTAAGAAAAATCCAATTTTTTGTTGATTGGACTCATAAACTTTTCATTGGACTCATAAAAGTTCATTGGACGCATAAACTAGACCAGCGCCAAAATTATAGTTCAAAACTCAATCAACTATTTTTAGCGAGCTTTTTAAACAATTAAATATTATACATATAATCGGATCTCATAATAATATGCGCTATGCCCATTTCTGTATTTCTTCGGTTCGTATTCCCCCACCTTTTTTCTGACCATTTCTTCATTTTTCCTTCCCTTTTTCCCTATTTTTCACGAGGCAGGTATCAAAAAGGATTTATGAGAAATATTTCTAATTTTTAAAGGATAAAAAAGAAACATGAATCGTTTTCGCCACAAAAATTTAGGAAAATATTTCGGTACGTAAATATGTGTTGGTATTGTTATCTGCATGTTTTACCATGAATTCCAAGCTCTTAGAGCCTGGACCTCAAGAAAAATAATGGAGAAAGGGAAGGAAATGAAAAAATGGTCAGAAAAAAAGAGGGGGAATACGAACCTAAAAATTGCCCTTATTTCATCATCATCATGCTGGTCTTACGTCATACATATGTACCCGCATTTTTACCGGTTTTATTTACCCTGCTCACTATTCATTGCATTCGAAAAGTTAGTCAAAATAGTTTAATATTATTTAATAAGTTAATAAATTTACCTCATTAATGTCTTTAAAAAATTTTTCACCAAAATCCTCATTAAATCTTTCATAAATCCCCTCCAAAACATTTTCAGTTTTATTTTTCATAAAACTAGACAAATCGTCTAAAATTTTTAAATCATGCAAATCCTCAATAGAAATTGATTTTAAAATTCTAATCAAGACAGATAGTTCAGTCAAAGAAAAATTGAAATTGACTACATCGGGAAAAAGGAATTATTACTTTTGAATAAAAAGTTCGCTGAAACCCGGTAGATCAAACCAGGGGCAGTCAAAATCCAGAACAAAACTTAGAGCTAAAACCAATGCTAACCGCTTAGGATTACTTTTAATGACGGGATGTATCAAACTTTTAGTTATGATGCAAATTTTATAAAAAAATTTTACCTCTATCCATCCCGTAAATATGATGAAGAAAATTAGAACAAATAAAAAGGAAAATAAATATAGAAACATTCATTTTCAATTTTTATTTAAAAATATTTTTAAACTTTTTGAAGGTCTTTAAAATTAAAAATTTAATTTTAAATTCTATAAATAAAAGAAAAAAATTTGTTTAATAAATGAAATTATTATCCCAATTTTCTTAACGTCCTTACTAGGTTTTCCATCTAACGTTTAATAACCGTGTAATAATTAAAAAATAAAAAAATAGAAGAAAACGAAGAAGAATCTTTATCAAAAATTTAAGATTTACTTGATTAGGTCTATACAAAGGAGAAAATATTGAGTTTTGTGGCGCTGCATTTAAGCTTGGTAGTGACACAATATGACTGATTTGTTACCTTTTCTAGTGAATACTTATATTTTAGTCAAAGGGGAGGGATTGAGCTTTAGCTGAGAGGGAATGAGCTATAGACTGAGCTATATGTGAGCTAAGGTGAGCTATAGGTAAGCTATAGGTAAGCTATAGCTGGGCTATATCCCTTTATTAAAGTGTGACATGAAATACAAGTAATTGCTCTTAAATTATCAAGGCTCACCCTCATGAGAAATTAAGCCATGAGAGGGAAATCGGAAGGAATCATGCGCTTTGTTGCCCTTTAAAAGAGAGGTAATTCTATGTGTAAGATGGAGGGAATGATGGGGGCTGACAATTCATATTCATGGGGGATGGAGGGCAAAGGCAGCAAAATTTCCTTCAATCTATTTGACAAATCAAAAATGAAAACCATCAGTCGTTGATAAAAAGTTTTTCAGATATTCTGTCTATACCCAATTAGTACCTAGGGAGGAATATCCCAAGGAATATCCTCTCTAATCTGAGGTGTAACAGAAACTAGTTTATCTTCTAAATTTAAACACGTTAGTAAATTTCTTAAAAATAAAAAAATCAGTTTTGTCAACCATTCTCGATTCTAATGCCAATCCTAATTTTTCAGAAGAAAACAAAAGTAACCTGATCTTTTCATATTTTAATTCTCATTTTAACACAAATATCTCTTATCTTAATAATATAGTCAGTGAAAATTTTGAAAATATAGCTAAAGATAAATTAAATTTTATTTCAATTAACAGAAATGATACTCTTAAAATCCTTTTAACATCTAAAAATATAAGTAATACAAACCCAGATGTGATACAAGCCCAGATGACCTACCTAAATTGCTTAAAATTGTTCAAAAGTAAATACCCAAAATCTTTATCCAAAAATCAAAATTTTTAAATAATCAAATGCTTGGAATTTAAAAGATACTAAACTAAAATGTCAAAATAATAAATAATCAAATATATAGTTCTTCAATCCTCGATTCTTTTAGTTAAAAAATAAAAACCTGAAAATTATAAAGGACAGAAAAAGTTTGTTAACAACCAAAACAAAATATCGGGTTAAAATAAGTCAGTATTAGAGACTAAAATTTCAATCTCTATAATCGAGATTTTTGATCGAAATTTTACTTCGAAAGATTTTACTTGAAATTCTTACCTAAATTAAAAAATATACACCCTAACTTAGATGTTCTACTATAGCATGTTCTACTATAGCATTACACTGCTTTTTTTATTTTCTTCGGTTCCAGTTCCTGTTCTGGAACCGGTTCCAAAAGGCTTAAATTTTGAGAATTTCTGAAGGCCAAGTGGGAATACCCAATTTTCAGAAGACCAGATCCCTCGTTATTTTTTAGCTCCCTTGCAATATCCTGATATAACTAAAATCCACATGACTTGATTCAACCCTACGAAATACACAAATCTTCTTTTTTCAGACTTAATGCAAACAATCAAAAAAATTCTTTTTGAAATTTTATTAACATAGTGATCGATAATTTTATCAGTCAGTGTTATATATTTGCATATAATCACAAGTTTATTTTTCAAAAAAAGGTTTCGATAGAAAGACGTAAAGAGGAAGAGAGAAAAGTCATTTTGAACAATAATAAAAATTTTTTAAATCGATTATGTTTTAAATTTTATAAAAAAATTTTTTTAATGAATAAATTTTATTTTAAATATTTTGTTAATAATTTTATTTTATATTTATTTTTAATTAAATTTTTATTTAAATTGGATGCTCAAAAATTGATAGCGGTATGTTTTATCTGCAATTATGTAAATAAATGATACGTGGATATACGAAAATTTCGAGAATTTTGGAAGGCCATGGAGCCACACTTTGTCTGAAAATTTGAAAAATATTACCGAGTCTTGTTCGAATCGGGACTAGTTTTTCCGAGTTATTTTTTTCGGGCTTTATTTTATCGAACCGTGCCATTCGAGCTTTTTTAAGCCAAAATTCTATGCCCGGTTCACTCTATCGAACCGAGCCGGCAACCCTAACATATAGAGTTTAAATATCGTCTAATTTCCTAAAGTATCCCTAAAAATCCCTTAATTTCCTAATGTCCTCTTTAGAAAATTAAATTATTAATTTTTTATAGAATGGTTCCAATATAAATCAAAATTTATTATCACCAAAATCCCTTTTGTTAAAAAAAGATGAACAAGATTCAAATAAGACAAAGAAAATTAATAATAGTACATTAATAAAGAAGGAAAATGATGATAAAAATGAAGAAAATAAAGAAGATGATGAAGATTCTTTATCACAAATTGATGATTTATTCCAGAATCGAAAAACATTTACGTGTCCTTTAGTTAAACAATTATTGGCAACTGGAAGTTCAACTGCCGAATTAAGTCCAGAAGATATTGATGTTGTTGCAGCGATGGGGGATGCACTTTCGGCAAGAAAAGAAAATTTAGTTTGAATTTGGAAATTTTTTTCAAGACAGGATTAGGTCTATACAAAGGAGAAAATATCGAGTTTCGTGGCGCAGCATTTACTGTTGGTGGTGATGCTAATATTGATGGGCTTGTTACCTTTGCTAGTAAATTAGTTTTATCTTCTTAATTAAAGGAGAAGGGGATGTGTTAAGCTGAGATTTGGGCTATAATTTAGCCATAGTAGTTTCTAGGAGGAGCTATGCCTGCGGCCTCCCCTCAACTATGCCAGAGGTTTGAGGAGGAGCTATGCCTGACATAAAAAAGCATCCTTACAGCTTCAATTGAGAGAAACTCATCCATAACAGGAACCATGAAGGAATCGGTCCTTGAATGAAGAAAAGAAACTTTTCGAATAAATTGGAGGGAATGGAGTGTTGGTGGTAATGATGGTTCGGCGAATGAAGGCCTCAATCCTTCATTCTTATGAGGGATGGCAAAATTCGTTTAGTCTAACTATCAGCCTGTGTGATGTAGGAGCTTTGAAGAGCTCTTAAAGTCACAATTCCATCAAATCTTATTTCTGTTAGCCTTTTTGCTGGAAAAATATAAAATTTTCAGATATTTTGTCTATATTCAACCCAAAATTGGAAGGGATATCCCATGGAATGGGAAATGTAGATTCACTCCCTTCTAACCAATTTAACGTAGCTGAGAGTGGTGCAGAAACTGATGGAATGCCTGATCAGGCTAAAAGGTTGATTGGCCGTTTAAAAGAATATTATACTACAGAACAGCTTAAAGAAAAGTGGATAATGCTTTTTATAACTGTTGGAACTGAAGAATTTTGCGCAAAATGTGATCCTGTTGGTTTACAAAAATAATTTTTCTTGGGTTCAGAACTTAATGCTAATAGGATGGACCTTTTAAAGGATCTTTATAGCTAGAACACTGAAAATGGACAATCTGAAAATCTCTGGTTTCCTGAAAACTATCATGTGTAGGCCTACCCCAAAACTTCGTCGGAGAGCTGCCAGGGCCCGATTCTACTAGTCCGAACTTCATTTTTCTTTTAATTAAAAAACTTCTAAAATTTTCTAATTTCAGCCAAATATCGGAGCTCTAAGGCATTCGATCCAAACACTTCGCAGATCGCTTCCAAAACTTTTTGTAGTCTTAGTTGGTCCTATACACGTTGCACGATCTTCTGAATTGACTTTAAATTTACTAAAGTTTCTTTAAAATTCTTTGAAAAAAAATTTTTCCTTTCATTAAAGGCCTCGTTGTCCTTGCCTTTCAAAAATTACAGATTCTCAACTTGCAAATTTACAACAAATTTGGCGTAAAGCACTAACTCAATTGGAAGCAGAATTTTACGAGAAAAACAATAAATATCCGACATTTTCCCTTTTGGCCCTGTCCAAGCTTAAGATTGGTATAGACAATCGACAACCTTTAGAACAACTTTTTCTGTCAGAATTTCCTCTTCTTAATAGGCAAGGAAATTGTTTTTGAATTTTGCCGTATTCCATTAATAGATGGATTTCAAGGAAGGAGAATCTCATGAAGAATTTTAGGAGGGGTTTTGTATTTCCTGAAACAATCCTGGATTATAGCCGCCCCTTGGGGATTTATTTTGGGAATTACAGATAGTCCCTATAAATTTAATGGACACTGAGGGCCCATAGAAAGAGTTCTTAAAGAATTCATTATATAGGGAGTTGTTTTAGGAGTGAAATCTTAAATCCTATGTGACTTCATGAGACTATCTTTCATTAGACCGAGTCGCCATAAACAGAATCCATAATATAGAAGGTGCTTATAGACGGAGTCGATTATATGGAGTATTTCTTTACAGACATAGGTGAATTGACTATATATAAATTAATTAAAGTCTTGGCCATACTTATGCAGCAAAATGGCTATGGAATCGTTTAATTACCGGGCCTCGCTACAATCTTTCCTCCCGACATCAAATATCAATAGCTAAAGAAAGCTATTTTTGTCCTTCCTTGGTTAGTCTTAAACCAAAATTTTCAAAAAAAAATTTAAAAGGGATGTCCATTCTTCCGTACATTATCAAACATGCGCAAGTGTGTAGTCCGTACCCGTGCAGAATTTGAAAAACGTTTAAAAAGCGAACAGTTTGAACAAAAAGAGGAATTGAAAGGAAGAAGGAAACAAATTAAAGAAAATTTAATTTTATTTATTTTAATACCGATAATACTTTCGTTCCTTTCTGTGATCTCGTTTGGGACTATTTTCTTCCTTCAGGGTCTGAAATCGACAAAAGGAAGATTTGAGATTATGCCTGGCGTTTGAATTTTTTATTTTTAATTTAATAAAATTTTGATTTGCGTTTAAATAAAAACAGATTTCATAAAAATTTCCACTAAGCCAATAAAATTCCAAAAACTACCTCTAAAGCAAGGTATAACTAAAAATAAAAAAAGTAATGATCACCGGTTATCATATATTTATTAGTCGCATTTAATAATAAAAATAGGCAGACAGAACTAGGATTGTTCACCGTCCCCGTCCTCGAAAGTCGGGAAATTTGAGATTTTTTTTGAAAATTCCCCCCCCCCTCCCCACACCCGTCGGGGAACAACCCTAGACGGAACGTGGAAGCTAAAGGTCGAAAAACCGGAATTCTGAGGAAGATGGCTGTATCCACAATTACTGTTACGTGAAGATAATTTACGGTAGGAGAAAACGGAGTAGAACCCCTCTAGTACGTAAAGACTAGTGTTGGTCAAACGCGTTTTTTCGGTATCGGTATCGGTATTTTCGGTAAAATACCGATACCGAAAAATACCGCGGTATTCTTGACTGAGTCGGTATCGGTATCGGTATCGGTATTTCGGTAAAATACCGATACCGAAAAATACCGACGAAAAATAGTCGGTATTACCGCGGTATTTCGGTATTTTTTGAAAATTTACCAGGTGAGCGAATTTAATACAATAAATGTAAAATAAATTTATAAATAGTGAGTAAATAGTTCCAAGTTACTTACCCCTTGATACCCGTGATATCCCTTCCACCTATATCACTCTTATTAGTGTAAGGTAAATGGATTAATCGAGATATCAGTGGTTGATTGAGATATCCACCTATCACGTACCCTATATACCATCTATACACGCACCCGCAATACGCATTCCGCAACTGCGTTCAGTCCTGGTATTAAACCAGGGAAGGGATAACTTAATGCGACTAAGCCAAAACTTTTTCATCCGCGCTGTAGGCGAAAATTTTGAGAATTTTGTAAGGCCTAGTCACGAGATTTCTTCATTTTCTAGCGCCGCAGGCGAAAATTTTGAGAATTTTGGAAGATCCTTAAGCCAAAAACTTCCATTTTTAGCGCCGCAGGAAAATACCGAAATACCGAAAAATACCGCGGTATTTTGATTGAGGCGGTATCGGTATCGGTATCGGTATTTCGGTAAAATACCGATACCGAAAAAATACCGATTTTTTTTAAACTGTGCGGTATCGGTATCGGTATTTCGGTAAAAAATACCGCGGTATTACCGAAAAATACCGCGGTAATACCGTACCGTGACCAACACTAGTAAAGACTACTGTTGATTAGATGATACATTTATTAAAATTTAATTAAAAATTAAATTAAAAGAATATATATGTATTTGTAATTTTAACATTTATTTTGTCAAAAAAATTTTTTTTTTCTCAAATATCACAACATTGCTTAAGTCCATCCTTCTCTTGATGTTCCTGTAAATATATTTAATTTATTTAAGCATTCTTAATTTAAAAATACTTTTAATTGTTTCCATGATTTAGGGTCGCAGCCAGCAGGTATATCTTCAGGGAAACACCAAACTTCATGGTCGCCGTTTATTTCCTTGCTGCAAAAATGATTTTTTAGGGGGATATTTTATGTTAAATAACGGAAGTGTATAATTAAGGGGAAATTTTAAAAATATTTTTTATTGAAAAAATTTAATTTCGCCTAGACTGAATCGTTTTAAATGAAAGATGATTCACCTAGCAGCATTTAAAACGTTTAGGCGGGGGTTAAACGATCAAAAAGGAAAAAGAGAAAGCATTAGTCGATGCCCCGGTAGCTCAGAGGTAGAGCTCATATACGCGGTGAGCGAAAGCGCCTAGCAACAACTAGCAGGTGGTCACAGGTGGCTAAACTTTTGCCCGGTGGCTAAACTTTTGCAAATTCTTTCTTTAAATTCAAAAATTAATTTAAAAAGTATTGTGATCCCACTTCAGGAGTAAAGCTGAACCTAAATAGGATTTTTGGGGCAATCCGCGTATACTCTAGGAATTGGCTTTTTAAAGTATACAGAAACAACTTTCGTGAAGTACCATGAGCCTAGATTCGATTTAATAAGAATAAAGCCAGGATTTGGAAGAAAAGGAACTTGGAGCTTCAAAGCATCCAATAAACTAACTCTACTTTTCGGCTTAAGGAAATTACGATGAAAAAAAGGGAGAACAATGGAAGGAAAAAATTTTTCAAAAATTCAACAACCTTTCTAAACATTTTTTAAATTCTGGAACAGTTAAATAGAATGGAGGCAATACTCGAATACTTCGTTCATTTCCTTCAACAATTTTGAACAAAAAAATTACAAAAATAAAAATTACAAATTTCATTTTTATATAATTTTTGATAGACTAGAAATTTTATTAAAATAGATTCATATAGTTAGATCTAGTCGGACAACGATTTTATTTAGAAAAACTTATGAACACCTCGATTTTATTCAAAAATAATCTTTTTAATTTGATTGCCCAAGAGTAGGGTTGTCGGTTTCACAAAATTCTTCGGTTAACCGAAACCGAAAAACTTCGGGTTTTCGGCTGTGCGGTTTTTATTCGAATAAAATCGAGGTGTTCAAAAGTTTTTTCAATTTTATCAAGTACCCTGAGCCTAGATTTGGAAAATGTCCGAGCCAGGTATGTCCGTCCCCGATTCACGAAACATACAACACTGCCCTAGATGAGAAATCCAAAAAATATTACTTTCAGACACACCTTAATTTTAGATAGGATTTTTAGACCAAATTTCATTTGTAAAATCGAGATCCGACAGCAATTCAAATTTATTATTTTTACTAAATTTCAATAATATTTATCGTTATTAATTAATTAATAATTTTTAGAGAAGGAAGGGGGTAAAATTTGTTTGTTTAAACTTTATATTTATTTAAAATTTTTCCAGCCTTAATCCGTCAAATAAAGTACAATTTATAATTTAACTATGAGAAGATTTGTCACATTTATTTACGAAAATAAATATTTTTTAAATAATTGAAGAAATTTGATAGAAAATTTATTTAAAATAATTTTTAAAAACGTAAAAATAATCAAATTTGTGTCGTTTCTAAAACTTGTTTTTTTTAATTAAAAAAATCTTTTATTATTTATTTTTATGACAATACAAAGTATTGTTGAGGGAGAGAATTGTGTATGTGTTGATTGTTTACGAATTTATAAAAAAATAAATAAAATGAGGAAATAAAATTGCTTAAATGTAGCATTTTTTATAAAAATATTATTCATTATTTTGTTCTAATCAATCAATGGTAAATATCCTATATATAATTTTAGAATGCTTTGTCTGTCTGTCCGCAGCTTTGAATTTTGCGAGACTTTTGGCGTTGTGTTTATTTTTTTAATTATAAATGACAAAATATCCCAAACAGAAAATAGTGTGTCTTTAGAGAAGTAAAGAAAGAATGTGAATTTTTTAGAATTTGTTTTGTTTTTTTGCTGTAATTTTTTTCGTTTTTTGAACTCTTTATTTTAATCAATTTTTAAGTTTTATTTTGCTTTTCTTCTGATAAAAGAGTTAGGGAATAGTTCCAGTAAAGTTGAAAAGAAAATGGTCCCGTAAATGGGTGAAAAGGGTCTGGAAATGGTTGAGGTGAGCGAAAATGGTCCCGTAACTGGGTGAAATAGGTCTGGCAATCGTTGGAATAATGGTTAGCGAAAAGGTTCCCGTAAATGGGTGAAAAGAGTCTGGCGATGGTTGGAATAATGGGAAGCGAAAAGTGTCCCGAAACTGTGAAAAGGTCTGACAATGGTGGGAAGAAAAGATTTCGTGCAATAAGCAAAAGAAAAGTGCCCGTCAAATGGCCCGAAAAAAGGGTTCGCCAGTAAACAAGATAAAAGAGTTCGTCAATAGGAAAGAGAAAATAGTCGTTCAATAGGTATGAGAAAACGGTCCCACAATGAGTGAGAAAAAAGCGGTAGTGACTGAGATAGAAGAGACTAACAACCGGTTAAATGACAAGGGTTGTTAATAGTTGATAGTTAATGTTGTTAATAGTTAAAAATTAATATTTGAAGTTTGGTTAATAGTTAATAGTTGTAAATTAATATTTGAAAGTTGGTTAATATTTGTATATTAATATTTGAAAGTTGGTTAATAGTTAATAGGCGAAATAGATATTAATAGTTAATTGTTGAAAATTGGAAGTTTTAGTAAATAGTTGTATCATTGTTAATAGTTAAAAGTCTTAGTTAATAGTTGAATCATTGTTAATTGTTAATAGTTGAAAATTGATAGTTAATAGTTGACATAGAAAAAGTTGAAAATAGTGAAAGTTGAAAATCTTAGTTAATGGTCGAATCATTGTTAATAGTGAAAATTGATAGTTAATAGTTGACAAGTGAGGTTTATGTTTGTGGTGTTCTAATTTAAGTTTTTGTAATGTTTAGAATTTGGCTAGCGGAAGGGGCTCGCCCGAAGGGCGACCCCTTCCGCTAGTTATTTAATAAGTTTTCTGAATATTTATGGAAGGAAATCTTTTTCCTAGGAAGTGTCTAAATTATCTGAAAATTCCGTTTTTCTTAGTTTAGTTATATGGTTGGGTTAGTAGAATTTTTTTTAATGTTCAAAGCCTACGGCCAGCAAGTTTATGACTATTCTTTGTCTTATTTATATAAATTTGTTGAGTTATACTAATTGTTTTTTTGAAAATTTTAAAAACAAGTTATCAATGAACTAACTTATGATACGAAATAAAAATGGTCTTGGGAACAGGTGTGACGCAACCCGCAGGCCAAAAACCCAAGAAATTCACACAATCCGCTGGCCAAAAACAGCCCTGATCGGAAAAAATTAAGAGCTATTTCCCGATAAAAAATTATATATCAATAAAATTTATTAGCGTTTATTTAAATTTTTAAAATTTATTTAGAACAAAAATTAACACGTTGAACACGAAGGCATTGTTCTCTGAAACGTTTACATTCGTCTACTAAATCGGCCAAATTTCGGTCTCCACAAAGCTGTCGAATTCTTTTATCAAGGCTTCTTAATTAAAGAATTTTTTAAATTTTTAACTAAAAGCTTTATATCTTCCCATATATTTTTTAAAATCAAATAAGTTACAATCAATCTCGATAAAACGTCACCGCCTGGACCAGGAGTGTGCCTTTCAGTGAATTTTCACTTTCTGTTGTTTCGTCTTTCGTCATAATGTTTCACTTTTTGAAATCCGTTTCGGCACACCTCTGATCTGGATGACGTAATAGAGAGACGTGACAAACTATCGAGCCTCTACCGTACTTGTATTCGTCTCTCTCCATTAAAATTCCAAGATCCTCCATTTCATAGTAACGATCACAAAGTTCAGTCAACGTCATAGACTTCATTACAGGCAATCGAAAAACCATAGCAATAAAAAATAAATCCAAAATTAAAGAAGTCATTAATTCTTTTTTCTAGAAAATAAAATTTTTTAAATTCCAAAAAAAATCCATACAGTATTCAATTCTCCGCATAAATATCTCTCACAAGCTCGCTTTAATACAGGCAAATCGTTTAATTCGGCATCAATTAAAAAATCTACAAAATCTTCAACATAATCCATATCAGGGAGAACAACTTTATTAAAATACCTTGAAAATAATGAAGATATATTGGTAGGGTATCGGGAAAGATTAATAAAATATTTGGCTTCTGGATTCTTCCAAATTATGTGTCTTACCTATTCGAGGGTCTTTCGATTTGGTTCCGAATATAGTTGAGGGTCTCCCGATATCCGAAGATTTTACAGGACCTGACTGCTACCCCTCAACCTCTCCCAGAAACATGCCTAAATTATCACAGAGCCCAGGGCCCTATTTCAATTGTCCACAGATTCTGCGGTCTGTGTTCTGTGCACAGAATGCAGAATCTGCGGACAATTGAAATAGGCCCCAGAACACTTTTCGTAGATATCACATTTATTTTGGTACCACATACAGGATATGTCGAATAATACCACTCACATAAGATTAATTGATTATTATCTAATATTCTGATATCCCAATATATTCTGATTTTTAACTAAACTTAAATTTACATACATATTGGCTAACGTATCATGAATCTCTGCTTTATTCTCTTCATCACATTCAAAAGGAATATCCTCTTCATCTTCATTATCTTCTCTTTCCATTTCACAATCGGAACAACTACGATTGAAACAATCCTCTTCAGATTGTGAAAAATTTCTTTTTCTTCCATAATTGTGTTGATGGTAATTATTGGGGACTAATAACTGTGAGAAAATTTATGTTTGATTTTTTCACAATTTTAGTCAAATTCCTAATCAACCCCCAAGACCCCAGAAAAGTCTGGAGTCAATAAACAAGCCTAGGGTTGTTGTTTTCAAACCGAACCAAAACCCGAAGGTTAACATGAGAATTTGGTGAAATTGACAACCCTACTCAAGTCCAAGTTGAACAGCCCTATTTATTAGACGTCTTTTTTATCCCTAAGGGTGTATATTATAGCAAGATTCGATTGTATTTCAAAATTTTTTACTGTAAGTGAAGCTCTCCGTTCACAACTTTCACAGCAGGCAACGAGCAATTTTTTAAACAAATGTTGTTCTGCTGCACGATGGTGGGGGATGATTATTAATGTTTGATTTGAAATTGTTTTAATTTGTTTAATTTGTGTATTTTTGATTAAATTATTATTTATATCTTCATTTTCGGTAATTTCTTTTATTTCTTTCTAAAAATGTGAATGTTAGGGTTATCAGGTTATTAAAATTTAAAATTAAATTTGAGTTGATTTGGCCATTTTTCAAAAAAAAAATACAATAATAGACCTCACTATAGGATATATAAGATACCTTCCTCGAGGCTGAAAAATTGTATCTTTTAGTGAGTTGCACCTAAGCTGTACCTCCTTAAATTGGGGATGGTTACTCAGCTGCACTACCCTGTGGCTAACCAAATTTCAAAGAAACGATCTTAGATTGTGGTGTATCATATAATTAGAGATCGTATAATGCCAAGGCTGTTCCAACCCACAGCCTAGGCCTAATCTTTGATAAAACTTCGGTATCTATATTGGGTGTATTCTATTTTGAAGACCATTTTCCCTACCTTTTCCTCTTTATTTTGTCCCTCAATATTATTTATTATTGAGACTTCTTCCAAAATTAATTCCTCATTTTGTGAATGTCTTCTAGAGCCTTTTCTACTTCCATAATTCGAATAACACCTTTCTAATTCACGCCTTTCCCTTTCTCTATCCATTACTCGATTAAACGACCTTTCTAAATCCAGCTTTCTATTTCCAGTTATCATTTTGTGATGGCCATCTGAGGCGCTTCTTGGCCTGTAAAATTTGAGGGATTTAAAGAAAATCAAACGGAGAAACCTCCGATTAGAGCATTTTCTCCAAACTTTACTGCTAACCCTAGCTCTATAATTAGCTGTTAAAAAAGAGTGTATTGGTGTAGGAGAGACTGCATTTAAGTAAGTATCAGCACAAAAATGAGCCAAATCCATTTCGATCAGTAAAGAAAGCCTTATCACTTTGCCTATGTTTTGACGGATATAATTGCTGACTTTATTACGGTCATTTAAAGCTAATTCACATTCGCTTCCTCGAGTAACGGTTAAACAATTTTCTGTAAATTAATATTTTTTTATTAATTAAACCATCAAACTTACTCTCTTCAAGATGGACTTCTTCAAAATCTCTTTGTTGTTTCAATTCTTTTTCTTCTAAAACGTGTACCTGCAATAGGAAGTTGCATATTAGGGTCTTAGGTATGATTTTGTTTATAATATCGTGTTTAAAACGACGCGATTTCCTTTGGATTTCACTTGTACGACAACTGAAAAAATTTGAAATCAAAGGGAGAGTGTCTCACGAGTGCCCGTATGTAATAATGCCCATCGGCCAAAAGAATTATCTTGTGAGTATCGTAATAATGAGTGTCGTTCAATAGAGATCTGCCTTATAATAACATCTTTTACCTGTGCCTTCAAACAAATATTATTCACAGGACCATCCAAATAATAAAGAGAAATAGCCACATAACCCTTTTCTGCACTAGAAGGGCTTTCTTCTTCGTCCTCTTCATCTTCATCATCCTCTTCTTCATCTTCACCTTCCACTTCCTTTCCCTCCTCTCCCTCATCAGTTGTCGATTTAATTTTATTTTCTTCTACATTCCTTTCTTCACTAAACTTTTTCTTCATTCGTTCGGGTATTCCATGCATTTTCAATGTCCATTGAAAGCTTACATGTTCGTGGACAGTTGCAAATTTTGGTGAAATGTGTAAAATTGTATTTTCCCCATTTGGACCCAATTGCCTAAGTTGAACACGGACAGGCCAAATATAACGAAATCCAAGATTGTTTGCATTCTTTTTGTTTATTTGTGAAGTTTTTGAGGAGAGATTGGTTATTTGTTTATTTCTGGAAATGAATTGTGTTTGAATAATTAAGTTGTTTTTACTATTTTTGAGGCAGTAAGTTGTGAGGGTAACCCCCACTGATCTTGGGAATTTTGTTAACAACCTATTTCTTTCCTTATTTTAATTAAACACAAAGTCCAAAACAGAAAAATTTCCTAGACTCGGGGATAAGACCAAGACAGTGACAAAGCCAAGATTAATGACTCAAGACCAAGGCTTGCCCCCAAGACTTAAATCAGGACTAGTTTTTTGCCTATAGTGCATATTTTTTTAATTTTTTCCTCGCGTGTTAGATATCTCAAAAAAAAGCCGAGACTAGGACCAAAAATCCCATACAAAGGTCTCAAGTCAAGTTCAAACCCAAAAGTCTTGGACGTTTCTACAATACTTACTTGATCTGATCATTTTGAACCAAAGAATTTGAAAATTTTTTAATATTTGAGTTAACCTCCGTCATTGATAGTTCCTTTTTTTATTGTTTGATTAATAAAAACTCTCGAAATTTTTATTTTTTTTTCTTTAATCTTTTAAGAAAACATTAGAAAAAAGGAAGAAATATATTTTAAGTTAAAGTTTATTGACAATTATTTTAAAATAAATAAAATAAAAATTTTTTAAGTTAATATTATTAAAGTTTTTTGTGATATACACAAAAAGTAAAAAATTCTCCTCGTATTGGGACTTTATTTTATTTTAATTTTTTATGCAAATCTTTTCTGGCACTTTAACAATAGAAATATATTGACAAAACAAAATATTATTTTAATAAATATTTATTTGTTTACAGAATTCAAAATGTATTATCCCGAATTCACATGAAAATTAAGTGGACTCACTTGACTCAATTGTATTGGACAAGTGTTGATTTGGACTCACAAAGGAGAGGCCTAAAACTTTGGGAGCTTATAACTCGGTCCTTAGTACCCCACAGCGAAAATGGTGAAAATTTCACAATTAAAGTAGGGTATGATCTATTTGTCTGCCAATTTCATCCCGAAGTCTTACGGACACTCCACAGCAGGGTTGCCGCGGGTACAAAAAATCTTCGGGTACGGGTTTCGGGTATCGGGTTGGAGCGTTTTCATTTCGGGTCACGGGTTTCGGGTTGGCAAAAATATCGGGTACGGGTTTCGGGTTTCGGGTTGGAAAATTTTCAATTCGGGTTTCGGGTTGGCAAAAATTTAGGTACGGGTTTCGGGTTTGGCGAAAAATTCAGGTTATTTTCGGGTGTTCGGTTATTGGTGAACTAAATTGTAAGGCGACAAGCTATGTTGCATATTAGGATTTCTGGTGATATAGAGAGAGGAAAATTTGGAGAGATTAAAGAGACATTGCGGGATTTGGGGATTAAGAGGGATATCTTGGAATTGAGAAGAATATCAAGGAATAAATTTAGGAGGGTTTGGTAGATATTGCAGGATTAATGAACCATCCTTAGTATCAGCGGATCATCAAATCTTTTCATATTGCTTACATATATCCTCCTCTAATTCCCTTTAATCCCTCCAAATCACCCATTGTCTCTCCAAATCCACATTTATCCATGCATATCCTCCTATATACTTCTTGCAATGATATATCAGGGATTAAAAGAGATATCGTCAGATTCCAGCACTTGTTGGATAGGATTAATAAAGATTCTCCACTTGACTTCCATTAAAGCCTCAGATTTTCTCCCGTTTTCAGCGCCGCAGGCGAAAATTTTGGGAATTTTGGAATGCCAAGGAGCAAAATTCCTTCATTTTTCAGCGCCGCAGGCGAAAATTTTGGGAATTTTTAAAGGCCAGAGAGCAAAATTTCTTCATTTTTAGCGCCGCAGGCGAAAATTTTGAGAATTTAGGAAGTCCAAGAAGTCAGATTTCTTCCTTTTTAGCGCCGCAGGCGCTAATTTTAGAATTTTCTCTTTACATAATTTTTTCAATTTATTTTAAAAAATAAGATTTCGGGTAGAATTTTCGGGTTTTAACCAATTTCGGGTCACGGGTTTCGGGTTGGAAAAAATATCGGGTACGGGTTTCGGGTTGGAAAATTTTCAATTCGGGTATCGGGTTTCGGGTACAAAAAAAGGCCGGGTTTCGGGTATCGGGTTTCGGGCGGCAACCCTGCTCCACAGCCTCTCCTTTGCCAGAATTTGTTTGGGCTCTGAATTTTTTTATTAAACTCATAAATCTTCAATAGACCCATCAGCTGGATCTGAGTTCAATTTTAAACAATTTTTTTTCAGACGATTTTTAAGACGACATCTTTGTACAGACGACTCTTGATTTGATCGAATCAAGGCGTTTCACGATGGTTTTTTGTGAAGTCCACTTTTGCTTCCCACCCCAAAATAATATGACAGATGATTAATTGAACCAGCAAATCTATAATACCAAGAATTCCACAATTGCAATAGAAAATTGAAAAGATATGGAAATCAAAGGCTTTTGCTTTGAAGGGCTCATGGACCTTTCATGGACCTTTCCTTGTATTGTCCTTTATTGTAAGAACTTCCCTTGTATTTTCAAGCAATTTAATAAACTTTTTCTATGAAAAACCTTCAATTTATTAAATTATTCTTCCCCTAATTTGTATAAATGCCTATTTTTGTATTTTATTTTAAAAAGGAAGAAAATTATTACACAAAAATATTAATAAACTTATTCATTTAAGCAAGTTAAAAAAGGAAAAAAACACCTCGAGGCAATACAAAAATATAGTTTGAAGCTAGTTATGTTGTAAATCTGTCTGTTAAAGTTCTTCTTTAAAATGAGAAAAAAAGTTTATTTAAAGAATGTTACACGTTGATTGAATCAAATGCCATTTAGAGGGGAGAAGAAAAATTATATGTAATCTTTTTCCTTTTTTAAATAGAAAATGTTGATTAAATATAGACTTTACACCAATTTATTAATTTTCTACAGCTTATTTCTTCATTCAAAACTTATTAATAGTTTAATTGTTGATGGTGACTTATTCTTCTACTATCGACTTTTTGTTATAGGGGTTGTCGGTTTCAAACCGATCCGAATTGAAAAACAGAATGTTCCGGTTCAGTTTGACGGATCGGTTGTTATTGTTGTTGTTTCGCTAATTTTTCTATTTAACGAGAATTTTTCGTGAAACCGACAACCCCTATATATTCTCCCTCATTTACTCCCTCGCTAAATAAAATAAGAAGGATCCAGTTTCTTTTAATAAATACAAGATTTTAGTTGTGCATGTCTTGTCCTAATTATTTTAGAAAATCCCATCTCTGATTAGTTCAGGTTTTCAAATTAAAAATATAGAAAATTAAAAATTTTTAAAAGCGGTAAGATATTTGCGGTCACCTCGAATCATTTTTTATTCAGTTTTATTTAAAATATAAAAATTTTTATATTTAAAGTTCAAGTAACATATAATTATTAAAAAACTTTGTAGCCACAAGTTCCGAAAATTAGTAGGCTAACTCATGTCTAGATCCAATTTGTCCGCAAATTCATTCTCGAATGTCCGCAGACGTCCGCAAATTCTCTCGAAAACGTCCGCAAATGTCTACTGTATTTATTTAATTTATAAACTTTATTTTAGCCACACCCTTTATTCCCCCAATTTTCTCATAAATTTTTTAGGCAGAAACACACAATGTTGTAAAAATTGCACCTTTATTGGTTTCATTCAAACCCTCTCTTTTTTATTTCTTTATACAAAACATGTTCAATGTCATTCCCAGTCACTTTCCTCCTTTCATTTCCGCCCAATTTCTTCTCCTTTTTATAAATCCGCCTTGTCATGTAAAAGTTTGTGTTTTAAGGATTTAATTTTTAAAAGACTTGGAGGAATTGTTTTCGAAAATACTCGGGGCCAATTTACAAAAATTTTTAGGAAACTGGAATATTTTTATGAAATTTGGCAAAAACCGGGACCTTCCTATTTTATTTAGTGAGGGGGTTAATGAGAGAGAATTTACAAAATTTCTCCGTTTAACCGAACCGATCCGAAAAACCGAACCGAAACGTTCTGACATGGTTCAATTAAGGGCTGGTTTAAAGCCTGAAGGCCAAGTTTCTTTGCCTTATTTTAATATAAATCCACTCCAAAATTTACTGAAAGAACATACAGCCTATGAGTTTGGAGCAGTCCTTTAGCTAATTATTTTTATAAATTTTGACTGTTGGTTTTTGACAAATGAGGTCAGTCAAATAAATTTCGACTGACCTCATTTGTACGACTTATAATTGTACGATCTCACCCGATAATTACAGTTTCTGGCCTTAAAGGTTATAGACAGATGCTCCCCCTTAACCATCAGATCTGTTATCTATAGGTTCGTAATGAGGTCCGATCATGTAAAAATTCTTCTATAATTAATAAAAAAATTTCATTCAATACTTGTTCGTTTAATCAATTTTTAAGCTTTTTTAAAAATTATTTTTGAAATTTCAAATTAAATAAATTAAATAATGTTTTCGTCTTATACCAACAACAATAACAACAATAATATAAATTTTGTTTTAAAATTATTAAAGCTTTTTTTATTTATTTTAATTCTTTATTGTCATCCCGTCTATTGTTCTTGGTCTGCTTTTAAAAATAAAATTTATTCAAATTATTAAATAAGATAGTGAGGACTTCTACATATTAATGGAAGTTATTAGGGTTAAATATACATTTAGAGCATCAGTGTATTTATTTTCTCTTTAATAGTCTTATTTTTGAAGGAGTCAAAAAATGTTAAGGAAACTTGTAATTTTAATAAACTCGAAGACGTTTCAATTTTATAAGTTAGCTTAAGATCATAAAATGATTATGCAGATAATGAAGTATTCAAAAATATTACATAACATGATGCTGCCCCATTTTAATTCCCTTTAGAAAGAAGGATGCCTTCAGAAAAGATCCTCAAAAAATTAATTTTAGATACTCATTTTGGATCTGGAAAAAATTAAAGTTTATAATTAAATGTATCATAAGTTGGAGAGGTATTGCCTAAGACCCACTCCCATCCAGTGGCCAACCAAAATTTAAGAATTCTTAAATTGAGGTGTATTTGTTGTTGTGTGTATTTTATATGGAGGTGTGGTCGATCGGAATCCCATTTCCGACTTTAGCCATTTCCGATTTCCGGCATTTCCGATCTTCGCCATTTCCGATCGACCCCTGATATGGAGGTCCGACTGTAATTTAACTAAAGACCGGGCTGAGAGGGTCAGAGATCTTGTCTCCGTCCGATCTCTAATAGAAACTCTTCCATGACTTTCAGAAATAAATTTTATAAATTCTTATTTTAAAATTTTTTCCCCAAATTTGTTTTTTCAAATTCAAATTCGAAAAAAATTTTTTATTTCTCAAACTTGTCAAAAACAAATTGTTTTGATACCTCTTCTTTTCAATTTTATCCAATATTTCTCAACTGCGCACATTTAATTTTCTTTTTTTATGATCAATTTCCTTAAAAAAGGATTGTTTTCTTTTGGCGGTAATTTCCCCCTTTTCCCAATAAAAAAATAAAAGATCGCGTATGTTTCTTGATTGTTTTCCCCAAATTGTGGTCATAAAAAATTTATTTTTTTGGGAAGGCGGCAGAAGACAAAAATAGTTTTGTTGTCCTTTTTAGAGGCTTGTCTCTTTATTTTTAAACTTTTACTACCAAAAAAATTTTTTTTATTTTATTTGAAACACACGACAAATTAAGAATAAAAAAGAGAGAAAGAATTAATAAAATTAGAAAAATTTTTAGATATTTGTGAAAAAATTTCAAAAAAAATTTCGAAAAATTTTTGAAATTTTTTTGAAAATTTTTAAAAATTTTTTTTGAATTTTCAAAATTAGGATAAATTTTTTAAATTAATTTTTAAGAGAATTTAAAAATAAAAAAAGTAATTAAAGGTACCTATTTTAATAGCTGAAATTGAAAATCAGAATTTATTACAGTAGGCAAAAAAGGTCTATATTGTAGTTAGAGAGCACAGAGTAACTTACGCTACTCGTGTCAATACACTTTGACTTTTAGACAGTTGTCAATTAAGTTAATTTGCGTCTGGAACTATATAACTCTTTAAAAGAAATATAATTTTGAAATTGTGGAAACTTTAAAATAAACTGGAAATTTTTAATTATTTTACCCAAGTTAAACTGTTAAAAAATTTTTTTTGAAAATTTTTTAAAGGCTAATGACCGCCCAACTTGCTTCTGCCATTTCTGCTCCTGATTACTACAACTGCCAAATGCAGCCAGGGCTTGTCAAACGTCAACGCGAAATTTGTAGGCAACATCCTGCTGCTATGCGTGCAATTAGTGGTATTTTGAGAAAAATTTAAAATGAATCTTTGAAATTTTTAAAACCATTTAAAGAAGGCTTAAGAAATGCTATTGATGAGTGTCATGTTCAATTCCAGAGGGTAAAAATTATTTTTAATATTCATATTATAAGAGATCGTGTGCTGCCACTAAAGCTTTCTAAAACTCTTGGTCATGTCTTGACTGAAGACTAGGGGTGTTCCTCATCCCCCTCCCCCCGCCGTAGCGCTCTTTCTCTAAAAAGTTATCACCGTGCCCCCCCCCCTTCCTACACACCGTCGGAGAATAACACTACTCAAGACTTGACCAAGAGTTTTTTAAGCTTTGGTATAAAGACTCTTGATTCTGGAAAAATTTTGTTCTTGGACAGCTTTATAAACGCAGATTAAAATGAGTTATGTACATTAATATGAGTATACTCAATGATAGAATGTATAAATTATACCGTATATCACATTTTAAAGGAACGATGGAACTGCTCGGCAAGTTTTGGAGTTGTTGGTCCTGTGAAGGGAGGTGAAGGAAATTTATAAAAATCATCAAAAATATTTGTTATTGTTCAGCAGCAACAGCAGAAACCGCTTATATTTATGCAATATCATCAGCTGGTGCTTCCCATTCTTTGGCACGTGCGTGTGCTAGAGGCTTAATACCTGAATGCGGTTGTGGGGGTGGAGAACAGACTTATGTTAGCGCCTTTTAAAATAAAAAATTTTTTTTGAAAAAAATTTAAGGTAACAAGTGCAGCTCCGGAAGGGTTTAATGGAAGGCCAGAACAAGTTTTTAACTAAAAAATGAATTTTAAATTGATTAAAAATTTATTTTAAAGTTTATTTGGGCTGGATGTTCTGATAATGTTAAATTTGGAAATCAAGTAAAATTTTAAGAAATTCTTAAATTTTTATTCTGAGAAATTTTTTTCTAGTTTACAAGAAAATTTATTGATTCAACAGAAAAACAAATTATGGACGCTAGGCATTTAAATAATTTTAAAATTATTTTTGCAATTATTTTTAGAGCCTTAATGAATTTACATAATAATCGAGTAGGTAGACGTTTGTTAGCTGCTAATGTGCGAGAACACTGTAAATGCCACGGAGTTAGCGGGTAATTTTAATTATTTTAAATTGAGAATGGGTATATATAAGATTATTGGTGTTGTTTCAGCTAAGTGTACATATGAGTCAAAAAAGGGGGCAGATTAAGAATGGGTCAGGTTCTCGAAACCCGATACGAAGTAAATTTTGAAAATCAAACCCAAACTCTAACCCTTTTTCTAATGGTACGAATAAATTCTTTAAGATGGAGAGTCCTTACGTGAACGATAGTGGGGCTTAAAGCTGAGAATTTTTTTTGAATAAGGGATATATAATATATAAGAAAAGTATAAATTCCATTGTTTAAAAAGAAAATCCCTGATAGAGAAAATTAACTATGCTGAAAACAAATTCACTGAGAAATCCCCAGTGAATCCAATAAAATTTTAAAAATTTTAATCCCAACAAAATTAAGTTAGGAGGATCAGAAAAAAGTCGATTTAACATTGAGATTAAGAAAATAATAAAATTTGCTGAGTAATTTTTAAAATAAATTTAAATTATTCATAAATTTAAAACTACTAATTTATAAATTTAATTTAAAAATTAAAAAGTTCTTGCGTAACAAAAACTTGCTGGCGCACTGTCCCAAAACTCGAAGAACTTGCTTCCTTAATAAAGAAAAAATATGAAAAAGCACAACAAGTACCTTTTATGATTTTTCAAAAAATTTCTAAAAATTTCCAGGTTATTTTGGCATCTGATAGCTTTACCTTAATTGTTGATAAAAAAGAAAGCGGCGTTTTAGACGGTCGTTTATCCCAGATAGGCACTTCTAGTGCTAATACAAGAAGAGAACAACGTTTTTTGAAAAATAAGGTTCAACAGGCAAAGTTGGCTAGTAGATCTGAGCTTGTATTTTTGGTAAAAAAATTTTTCTTATGTAAAATAAAGTCAAACTTGAATTGCCTGTACATGATTAGGAAAAATTTAGAAAAAAATTTTTCTTATGTAAAATAAAGTCAAACTTGAATTGCCTGTACATGATTAGGAAAAATTTAGAAAAAAATTTTTCTCGGTTCATGTCGAAAAATGGGAAAAGGACACGAAAAGCAAAACAGAACTGAATTTCAATCAGCTCTCCCTTCTCTTCCATACTGCTACTTATTCTTTTAAACTCTCCACTCCGGTAACTCCTTCATATAGGGCAGCTGCACGAAGCCTAGCAAGCATTTTCAGCATAATAAAGGCACAGTTACATTTCTGTGGCTATAATTAAACTTAATTAACTCTTACTCTTATATAACATGTATTAATTTCTCTCCCTCAAATAATTACCCCTCCCCAACAAAAAACACATTCAAATTTCAAACCCCATATAATTACTCTCCCTCGCGGAAGGTCGAAAGAATAATTACCCAGAGTAATTATTAAAGGATATACGGTAATCATTACAGAATTAAGGTCCGCGGATCCTGGGAAATCCCACGATATCCGTATCCTATCCGAAAAATTACGGATATTCAAGCTTTTATCGGATCCAATCCTTCAAAACACAATCCTTCAAAAGAATTAGAAAAATAACCATCCTACATATTAGTTAAAATAATAAAAATTTTTAGGAAGAATCTCCAGACTATTGTTTATTAGAAAATGAAAATTCAAGTGGTGCTAGTGGACGTGAATGGTGTTTCCCCTATTAATTTTTTAAAATTTCAAATTTTTATTTTTTTAGCTTTTCCCTAGCAGATTGTGAACAAATATGTTGCTCTAAAGGGTGGAATACTAGAAAGGCAATTTTTATCAAAAATTCTAAATTAAATTTTGTATAGGAAATTCGTCAAGAACCTTGTCGATGCAAATTTGTTTGGTGTTGCGATGTTAAATGTAAAAATAATTAAAATTTTTATAAGTTTTATAAAGCTTGATAAGGTTAAACAAGAATGTTTGTTGAGTTCAATGCCGAATTCACTCATCCTTAGATTTTATATTAGAGTTCGAATCCGAGTCGGGATTTTCAAGATCCGGTAGTCCTGGTAAAAATAGGGATTTTTTACAGTATCTCAAAGGTTCTTAATTTTATTGTATCTTTTAGTTAACTAAAGCTACGCAGGATGCATCGTTGTTATAATGGATAATACACTAATCGTGTTAACTGAGGATATTGGGTCATCCCAAAAACATAGAAACCTTTAGTTTTAAGGGCAGGGGAATAGCTAGTCCATATCAACCTTTTTCGGCTTCCAAACCTTGTTTAAGAAATTTTTCTAGAGTCATCATAAAAAAATATCAATTTTATTTTTTTGCCTATCAAACATTTAATTAATTTTATAGGTGAAACCTGTCGCAGAGAGGTTATACGACACTTTTGCAGGTATTTTTTGAATTAAAAAGTAATATTTAAATTTTTATAGATGATTGAAAAATGCCTTAAAATAAAAAATATTTGCTGTGATCTCTTCTCACTCATAACTATCTCAACTGATTTTTGTCATTTTTTAATGTCCCCTTAAAAATTCATACCTTCTTAACTACTATGTTTTTTAACACAATTTTAGAAAAAAATTTTTTTTATTTGTTTTCATTTTTAAATTTTTATTTTAGTTATCAATTATTTAGGGTAAATAAGACGAGATTTTTAAAATTATTTGATAAAATAAATTTATACGTCTCAAAACTTTTGGTTAATAAAAATTAATTTGAAATAGTAAAATCGATTTATAATTCCCTTTAAAATAGAACATTCATATAAAACCTTTACTTTTCTTCCAAACAAAATTTATGTAAGCAAACCGACGTTTAAGCAATCAGAAGATGAACACGAAAATTTGAACAAATAATAACACAACTGCATAACTAAGATTTTTTTAAAAACTTGTAGAAATATTTCAGACCTTGATTTTGCCCAACCCATCTCTTCATTTAATTCATAAGAAAATCCAGTTCATCAGAAATAAAACCATCTTTCTAATTTTGTTGGTATTTATCCGTTAATCATATACATTCTCCTTTCGTTCCTTTTTCTCCTAAAAGTACAAAATGGTCATGGGCACATTAGTAATCACTAAATTACTTGATGTAATGAAGATACGTTTAGTTATCAGATTTTGCATCTCACAGACATCGCAGGTTAAATTGAATAATCACCGAAGCATCACAAGATAAAATCAAATTGTAGTTAAGCCAAATTTGTTTAAACACCAATGAATATTTATAATTATGTTGTAGAAAACTAAAAAACTGAAAAAAAAAGAAAAAAAGTGATATTATGTAAAAAAATAAAAATTTCATCAAATCGGCGCTTAAATATAAGTAGACGAAATGTTATAATTTTTACTGTTTGACCAAATGAAATTTAGATAATTTAACTTTCCTAAGAAAAGAGTGGGTAAAATGGAGAGTCGACAGAGAAAGATTAGTGCTTATTGTCATCTTTTAGTGCTTTTTATAGTTTTGTTAAATTTTTACGTGAAATTTAATTTATTTTAGATGAACGGAGAAGAGAAAAATGAGAGCTTTCAAAAGTCTAATCTCTATCCCGAACTTAACGAAACGTCAAATGTGCAGCTTAAAATTAATGAGGATATGTTTATAGTGATTAAAGCAGCAGATTTTGCAGCTCGTAGACATCGCTTTCAAATGAGGAGAGACGGCCGGACACCTTATATTAACCATCCGGTTGGAGTTGCCTATCTTTTGACGAGGTTTTGTTACCTTAAAGGGGTTTTTTTGGGATCTCACCCCCCACTTCCAATGAAATTTTCGATAAAAGTTAGGCCGTTGTTCCATCCTTTTTTAAATCCCTCTATTTTTTACATCTTTTCGTCAAGAAATGAAGATTAATTTTTTTACATAAAATTAATTCGGTAGTTCTTTGGTTCGTATACCCCCTCTTTTTTCTGACCATTTTTTCATTTTTCCTCACCTTTCTCCCTTATTTTTCATTTTCTTACACTAAACTTTACAATTTGTAATTTGGAGCATTTGGAGTTAAAAACGCTCCGGTCTCAATTTTAAGCCGTGTTATGGAATAATAATGGTCAAAAAATATAAATGGAGACCAAGCCTCAAACTGAGGGATTTTAGTAGAAAAAGGAACACAAACTAAACTTTTACAAGATTTCCTTCAGCAGTCATGAGACTCTTTCTCATACTGGCTATTTTTAAAGTCCATATCCACATCCTATTAATAAACAATTCTTAAAGTGTTGGAAATATTACCGATCCTGCAACCCTAGCAGCAGCCTATTTACATGATACTATTGAAGATACTAAAACAACATTTGAAGAGTTAGTAGAGGAATTTGGAACAGAAATTGCAGAAATTGTTCTTGAATGCACAGACAATACAAAATTGTCAAAGCAGGAACGAAAAAACGAACAAGTTGAAAGAGCTTCAAAATGCTCACAAAAAGTAGATTACCAAATAGCCGGTACTAAGGCTAGTCCTGCCTTTTTCTTTCTTAAGAAAAAAGTGATCACTCAATTTCACTCTATTTATTCCGAATCTTCATTAAAAACTCCCATTAAGCGACAACGATCTCAATGAAGAGCTTGGACGGTGTGCGGACATATCGGGACGGACAACGGGAGTGGGGTGACAAAAATAATTTCTTGCATGTTTACGTTTCTTCTAATACATAAAAACACTATTCCATAGGACAATATACTGTCCAAAACCCAGTGGCCGTAGGTCCCGAAATAAGTAGGGTAACTGTTCGTACATTGCAAAATCCCGATATGTCCGTCCTGATATGTCCGCGTGCCGCTTGAACGAGAGTGAAACTGATAAAGAAAGATTGACCATTATGCACATTCTTAAGGAAGAAAAAAAGGAGGGGGGGGGGGGTCCAGTCTTGGTATTACCGATGAATAATTTTAAAACATTTTCTACACCTTATTAAGGCAAAACTCGTCAAGTTGGCTGATAAACTTTATAATTTGCGTGATTTGGAAAGACACATTCCCCCGGCATTTGGAAAACAAGGCGCGCGGGAATATTTTAACTGGGCGAAGAAAGTAGTGTTTCAGTTAAAGGGCACAAATGAAGCACTAGAAATGGCATTGGATGATGTGATAAATCGTTTCCTTGAGAAACAATAAATTATTTTTGTCAGATATACTTAAAAATTTTGTGATTGACATTGGTGATTGAATTTAGTATATATAATTTCACTTTTAGTAAATTATTTTAAATTATTTTGTGTGATTGTTTTTTCTAGAAAGCTAATATTTTTTTAGAAGTTTTCTAGAATATTTTCTATTATTTTTTCTAACAAAAGTTTATTAAGATGGCATTCTAGTCTACCCTGAATTGCAAGGATTATAAGGTGAATTGGAATTGGGGTTATATAGGAGGACAAAGTATTTCAGTGAATTTGAATTGATGCCGGGGATACTGTGGATTTAAAAAGACCCGAATACGGAGCTGAAGTTTTCCCGAGCCTCTCCATGATTGCAGAATATTGGTATTAGAGACCGGCAAAATCGCACTTCCGGGATCCCGAGTCGGGATTTTTTTTTAAACCGATGCCGGGACGGGATCCCGAGGGAGAAATCCCGGAAAAATCCCGAATTTCAAAAATCCCGAAAAAATTATCCGGGATCCCGCCCGGGATTCGGGATTTTTTTCAAAATAAAAAATTTAAACTTTTTATGAATTAAGTGCATAAAATACTGCAATTTATACTAAGTAAATAAGATTAAATTTGTAAAAATATCAATAATTTTTTATAATTGGATTGTCCTCCCCCTATAATCCCCTCTATAATGGATTTAGAGGGATATCGGTGGATTAATCACTAGGTCCCTTGATAAAATCCCACTATGTACTAATATTCCTTCACTTTACTCCAATAATAACTCAAAACGTATCCGTTTTCTGCGCCGCAGGCAAAATTTTTAAAGTTTTGGATGACCCTTAAGCCAAAATCTTCCTTCTTTACGCCGCAGGCGAAAATTTTGAGAATTTTAGAGGACAAGAAGCCAGATTTCTTCCTTTTCCAGCGCCGCAGGTGAAAATTTTGAGAATTTTAGAGGACAAGAAGCCAGATTTCTTCCTTTTTCAGCGCCGCAGGTGAAAATTTTGAGAATTTTAGAGGACAAGAAGCCAGATTTCTTCCTTTTTCAGCGCCGCAGGCGAAAATTTTGAAAATTATAAAAATCCCGAAAATTATAAAAAAATGTCGGGATCCCGAGTCGGGATTTTATTTTTTAACCGATGCCGGGACGGGATCCCGAGGGAGAAATCCCGGAAAAATCCCAAATCCCGAATGATCCCGAAAATCAAAAAAATCCGGGATTTCGGGATCCCGGAAAAGTCCGTCGGGATCCCGTCCCGCGCCGGTCTCTAATTGGTATTCAGATTAAAGATTTCTTCTTTTAACTCCGTAGGTGAAAATTTTGAGAATTTTTTATAGCCAGATTTCTTCCATTTTTTCCTCAGATCACGCATATCTTTGCGTTTTTTGCGTTAATTTCGTCATAAATTACAAAAGGGCAATGCGCCGCCTTATGAAAACAGCTTGTTTTTATTGCATATGTACGTGATATGGCATTTTTAAAATAAAAGATAAATATAAATGTACATATTTTTACAATAATATACACATAAAAGCCGCTTTGAATCATGCGACATAAAATAAAATTCAAAATCACGAGAGATCTCTTTCCCAATAATTTCTCTATCGCAAGACGCGCGGGATGTTTATGAAGCTAGCATCAGGCGATTTTTATTAATTTTACTTTAAAAAAAATTTTGTTAATTTAAATAAAATGAATATTATTTATATATTTTTTATTTTATTTATAATTTATTTGGAAAATTATAACAAGTTTACAAAAGGACAAACAATCAACCTAAAAATTAATTCAGATTGGTTAGAAAAGAGAGAATTTAATTATTTAAAAAATAAAAACCCAGATGAACGTTTTACTTTTAAAAATTTAATTGGAAAATATTTGAAAACGGAAAATAATATAAATTATTATTCTATAATTAGAAAAATTTTTAATTATTCACCAGAAATAGAAATTACTAAAAATAAAATTGTCGAAGAATTAATTAGTTCATCACTAACACAAGTAACATAACAAGTTTATACATTACACCACCGTTGCCAAACCGAGAAAAATTCCAAAATCCGACCCGAACCCCGAAATTTTCTTGGAAATTATTTCCATAAAAGTCAGAAATCAGGCTTCTTGGCTTTACAAAATCCAAAAAAAATTTCGCCTGCGGAGCTAAGGTTTGAAGAGGATATCAGTGGATATAAGCGATAGATGAATATCGGGTATTTAAATGGATAAAGGACTATTCGGGGAGATATCAGAAAATTTGGATTGCGCTTACATTACTTTTGGGACGCTTATACTTTGATGGGACGCATAAAATTTCAAGGGATGCATGTCCAAAACTAGTCTTTTTTTCTTTACCCGTAACATCCCTGCTTTACACAGAATTTACACAAATTTCTAGTCCTTTATTAACTGGTTGATTGCCATAAATTATAACGTGTCTACAAATGGTTAGTCACTAGTGGGCCATAGAAACTAGGGGCTGACAAATTTTTGAAAATGGAGAGGGGCGAAGTCCAAAATTGCCGTAATCTTTAAGTACTAAAACCAATTTAAGGTAATTAAAAGAAAGTTAAACAAATCCGAATGTGCAATCAGCGTTTTAGAAAATAAATGGCATATAATGTATATAAGAAGCGAATTAAAAAGTGTATCGCCAAAAGAAAAAATAAAAATTTACAAAAAAGAATTGGGAAAAAATTATTGGACATTAATTAATTTAAATGCATATAAAATTGAATTATTGGAAAAAAATATTAAAATAACGGTTAATGAAGAAGAAAAAATGGAAATTAAAAAACAAATTGAGAATTTAAAGGAAAGGATTAGATTGGAAGGTAATTTAATGTTGTGTCTTATAGGGGGGTTTGTCTGGAGTCAAATGAGTTACCTTCGAAAGAGCTCGTTGAGATGAGTCGAATGAGCGGAAGAATAAGTCGGTCTGACTCTCAGGGACTAAGTCAATGATATTTATTCGACCAAATCATAATAAAAAAATTTATAATAGAAATATAGTAGTCGAATCTAACTATCTAGTACACCCAGACTAGTTACAAGGGGTGTTCTTTAAAATTAGGTTGGTCACTCGTTGGAGAGTCTATGCAAAACGCCCCGTTTAATAAAAAATTATAGTGAGATTATGCTTTATCAAATTTATTTTTAATAAATTTATAAATTAACAGGAGTAAATCTGATTGAATTGACAAAATATGTTTGTTTATTAATTAGTATATTTATTTTAAATTAAAAAAAAATTTTAGGAAATAAAATTAGAAAAATTAATTTATGGACCCCCACATAGTACTAACTATGATATTACTGAATTATCTAAAGAATTTGAATTTACAGAAGTGCAAATACGTGTATGTTTTTGTTAAAAATTCATTTAATAAATTTTGAAAATTTCAGAAAATGATCAAAGTATGTATATATTTTATTTACAGTATTTACTCGATTAATTCCCCGGGGAATTATTTTTTATCCGTGGCATGGGCAATTATTCAAGGGAAAGGAATTATTCGAATTTTGAAATTTCAACGTGTATTTTGGTATTAGAGTATTTTGGTTAGGTGGATTATTGTTTCAACTCATCCGTTATTCGAGAGAGGGGAATTATTCGAGAGAGAGGAATTAATCGAGTAAATACGGTATCTCCCTTTATTATTTTTATTTTCTTCTTCGATCCCTCCTTTTAGAAATTAAAATGGTCAAGGAGTATAGTATAGTTATGCGAATACTTATTTAAAATTATGAAATTGACTTTGAAAGACAAGTTAAAAATCAAAAAAAATTTTTTAAAAACAATTTCCTTGACTATTTGTAATTTTAAAAGAAAATAGAAAACGAAGAAAAAAGCAAGATCTTTTAAGATTTTATAAAATCATTAAACACAGTGGGACCTCGATAACAAAATTTCACTGTTACACGCCACTTTCATTGTACGGCAGGTAAATTCGGTCCAGAGGGTGTCATATTATCGAGATTTCACTATATTCGATTTTAAATGAAAGAACAAAAGAAACTGGTACAGAACAAATGGAATAAAATTTAAAACTATCAGAACAACTTTTAATAAAATAAAGAAAATAGACCCAAGCAAAAATTCAGGTTGTACTTTAGCTACACTCAGGGTTGTCGTTTCCAAACCACTAAAATGGGGCGCAGCCATTCAAATATAGGGAAAAAATAGGGCGAAATTGGTCAAAAATATGGCAAAAAATAGGGAATTATTTTAAAAAACATAAAAATAATTAAAATTTTAAATAAAAAGCCTTATTCCGCATGTTCTCCACTAGTTTTAACTAAATTTCTAAAAAACAAAAGTTCAGATTAGAGACAGGATTGGGAATGTTGTACGAGATCATACGAGATATCTCGAATCTCGAAAAACTGAAATTTTTATCGTACGACAATCGTACGAGATGGCTCGAAAAATCTCGATCTGAATAATCGTTTTTCTTCAAGATCTTTGGAACCGATAGATTTCGATTTCTTTTATTTTTAGAAAAATTTTGAGAATTTAGAAAAGTTCTAAAGCCAGATTTTTTCCTTTTTTAGCGCCGCGAAAATTTTGAGAAATTAAGAAGACCAATAGGAGACTTTTTTCAGCGCCGCAGGCGAAAATTTTGGGAATTTTTATGTCCAAAAGTTAAATTTCTTTGTTTTTTTCGCATTTTATTTACAAAATGGCAGAAAATTTGAAAAATATTACAAAATGTTAAAAATAGGGCAAAATATGGCAACTATATAAAATAGGGAAAAAATAGGGCAAAAAGGCCAAAAATAGGGAAAATCCCCTATAAATAGGGTAAAACGACAACCCTGGCTACACTGTAACTACATTATCCTTTGAACTGATAAGGAATTATTCGGTTTAGATATATGTATTACCAGGAAACCAGTTCCATCTCCTACCCTATACATAACTAATTAAATATAAATTATTTTCTGTAAAAGTGTTTAATGGCAATTGAATGAAAAACATGTATTTTTGACTGAAGTAAAATTAAAAATACAAACAAACCCCGGGCAGGCATCGATCCTGGGACTTCCTAATATTTATTGCTAGGCCTTTCGCCCACAGGGCCCAACCGCGTGAGGTTGTCGAATCTGGGGAAATCTTCAGATATCCGTTCCAGATATCCGGATTAGAGAGAGCAAAAAAGACTACGGGAAAACCGCAAAATCAAGGTCAAGGTCAAAATTTAACGCAAATACACTGTGGTATAGAAATTTGAGCACAGGCAATTTCTGGATTAAGCTATACTAATTAAATTTTTAATTTCAGTCAAAATGTTTGATGTTTATTTGAATGAAAAACCATTAATTTTGACTGGAGTAGAATTAAAAAGAATTACAAAATATAAATCCGATAGGGCAGATCATAGGCGAGCAATAGAAAAATATTTTCTTGATTTCAACTCGTAAAAATTTTATTTTGATAAGAATCTTGTTAAATTTAGAAAAATAATATTAAGAAAGAATAATGGAAAAAGATTTGTAATTATTGAAATTAATTATTTGGAGGATATTAAATTATGTAAATTAACACATAAAATTGAGATTAAGGAAAAAGAGTTTATTAAAATGATTGAAGAAGATGATAATGATTTTGAAATTAAATTGGAAGAAGTTGAAGTGGAATGATTGAGAATTATTTAAAAAATATTATTAAATTAAAATCTGTTAGAGTGGTAAAAAAGTTTTAATTCATGGCATTGGATTTTATTATTTTTCACTTTTAGTAAATTATTTTAAATTATTTTGTGTGATTTTTTTTCTAGTGAGCTAAAAGTTTATTAAGATGGAATTTTAGCCAGAGTTGAAAATTTTTTTCGTAATCGTAATTCATAATTTATAAAAAAATAATTTAAATTAATTAAAAAATCAAATATTAATAATAATTGATGCTTCACCCATAATCCTTCAAAGTCCTCCCTCTTATTTCTCTGATATACTTCACATCCCAATTAATTTTCTGATGTCACTCATAATCCTCTTAATCCTCCGAAATCTCCTCAATCAATCATGAGGAATCATCTTCCCAGATTTAAGGGTCTCTTAATCTCAAATCACTTTTCTGCGCCGCAGGCAAAAATTTTGAGAATTTTGGAAAGCCTTAGGAGAAAAAATTCAATTGTTAGAAGCGGAGGTTTTAAGATATTACTTCAATTTTAAGATATTAAAAAAATATGTTTACAAATTTAAAACCAAAGTTTAAAAACATTTTTGAAAAATATTTCCCAATCATGGATTCGAACCAAGCCAAAAAAATATTAGAGTGAATGAAGCACGACGTTTAAACCACTTAACCACGGCCAAATAAACGGACCATTGAGAAAATATAAATATTTTTACCCTTTTCCTTAAAAAATTTACTAGCAAAATATGTACATTCTCGTCATTCTTAATTTTTCTCGACATTTTCGTAATCGTAATTCGTAACTCATAAAACGCCGTAATTCGCAATTACGACTCAACTCTGATTCTAGCCTACCTTGACTTGCAAGGATTTTAAGGCGAATTGGAATTGGGGTTATATAGGAGGATAAAGTATATGAGTGAATTTGAATGATGCCGGGGATATTGTGGAGATAAAAAGATACCGGGAATCTGGGCCCCAGTCTAGGTTTTTCTGAGCCGATCCATGATTGCATAATATTGGTATTCAGATTAAAGATTTCCCCTTTTAGCTCCTTAGGTGAAAATTTTGATAATTTTGGAAGGCCAGATTTCTTCCATTATTTCCTCGGGTCGAGCATATTCTTTGCGTTTTTTGCGTTAATTTCGTCATAAATAACAAAAGGGCAATGCGCCGCCTTTTGAAAACAGCTTGTTTTTATAAAGTGCATATTTACTAGAGTTTCACCGGAAGTTCCGGTTCCGGTTCCGGTTCCGGAAAGTTCCGGTGTTTTTTTGGTTCCGGTTCCGGTACCGGGAACCGGAACTCAAATTGGTTCCGGTTCCGGTTCCGGCTCCGGTTTTCAAATCGGTTCCGGGCAAACCGGAACTTTTTTACACCCCTAAAGATTGATTTTTTTAGAAAAATTAATAAACTACTCGTACTCTCATGCTTGTGTATTAAAAAAAATCGAAAGAAATATGTTTATTTTCTGTCAATTGACCTAATATAAACGGGTGGCCGAGTGGTTAAGGTGTTAGACTTCACCCTTGGCGTGAATGATTTAAATTTGGGTTCGCTTCCGAGGCATAGGACAATTAATTTGCATGTTTTTCTTTCCTTAAAAACTTATTTTATAAGTTTATAATTTTGTTTTTAAAATTATTTTATTTTTACATGGAGTAATTGTGGTTTTTTGGCCCTCTAAATTTCTTAAAATTTTTAGTTTGACTTATAAATAGTGAATTTTTTTGCTTATGGCCTTCATAAATTTTCAAAAATTTCGCCTGCGGCGCTGAAAAGGGAAGAAATTTGGCTTCTTGTCCTCACAGATTCTCAAAAATTTTCGCCTGCGGCGCTTAAAAAGAAGTTGAATGTTATATCGGAGGATTATAATCCACAAATAGCACTTAACGACGACAAATTTTCGGCTCGGTTTTGGTTAACCAAGTTTCTATTCGGTTAGACGGTTCGGTTTCGGTTAACCGAAAATTTTGGCGAAACCATCAACCCAAATCAAAATGCAAATTTTTTAAAATTTGCTAGCAAAAATTTTTTTTAAAGTTCCGGTTCCGGTTCCGGGCCGGAACTTAGAAAAGTTCCGGTTCCGGTTCCGGGAACCGGAACTTAAATTGGATCCGGTTCCGGTTCCGGTCAAAATTTCGGTTCCGGTGAAACACTAATATTTACGTGATATGGCATTTTTAAAATAAAAGATAAATATAAATGTACATATTTTTACAATAATATACACATAAAAGCCGCTTTGAATCATGCGACAAAAAATAAAATTCAAAACCACGAGAGATCTCTTTCACAATAATTTCTCTATCGCATTTGTTGATTTTTAGTAATTTTACTTAAAAAAATTTTTTTTTGTTAATTTAAATAAAATGAATATTATTTATATATTTTTTATTTTATTTATAATTTATTTTGAAAATTATAACATTTTGGCAAATGATGAAAACATCAACGTAAAAATTAATTCAGATTGGTTAGAAAAAAGAGAATATAATTATTTAAAAATTAAAGATCCAGAAGAACGTTTTTATTTCAAAAATTTAATTGGAAAATATTTAAAAACAAAAGAAGATATAAATTATTATTCTGTATATAGAAAAGTGAATTATTATTCACCAGAAATAGAAATTACTAAAAATAAAATTGTTGAAGAATTAATTAGTCCATTACCAAAACAAGTAACATAACAAAAATTTTCTACCTTACAAAAATTTTCTACCTTGAAAATTTCCAAAATCCGAGCCGAAACCGAAATTTTCTTGCAAATTATTTCCATAAAAGAAAGAACTCTGGCTTCTTGGCTTTACAAAATCCCCAAAATTTTTGCCTGCGGCGCTAAGGGTTAATTTCCCTAAATCGGGAATTCCCGACCCGAAAAACGTCGGGAATTCCCGATTTTCGGAAATTTCGTGAATTTTGTTGGTTTTTGATAGTGAGTCGATTTTGACATCGATTTGAGTGAATAGGAAGGATATAGAGGAATTCGAGCGAATTGTGAGGATATCGGGGGATTAACGATAGAGTAATTAGGATATGCATGGATAAAAGTGGGGGGGGGGGGGGATATCGATGGATTAATTGTTCAACGAATATTAATAAGACATTGTTGAATTAATTAAGCGGAGGTATATTGAGGGATTAAGGAGCCATCGGGGGATTAAGGGAGACATAGAGGTATTAAGGAGACATAATGGGATTAAAGGAGACATAAAGTGATTAAGTGAGACATAGAGGCCGCAGGCGAAAATTTTGAAGGCTAAGATGGCAGATTTCTTCCTTTTTCGGCGCTGCAGGCGAAAAAAATTGCGTAATTTTTAATTATTAAAAACATATTTAAGGTAATTGAAAGAAAATTAACTAAATTCGAATGTGAAATCAGCATTTTAGAAAATAATAAGCATATAAATTATATAGAAACAAAATCCAAAATTACACCAAAAGAAAAAATAAAAATTCACAAAGAAGAATTGAAAAACAATTATTGGACATTAATTAATTTAAAAGCATATAAAATTGAATTATTGGAAAAATACATTAAAATAGAGGAAATTGAAGATGAAAAATTGGAAATTAAACAACAAATTGAAAATTTAAAAGAAGGGATTAGATTGGAAGGTAATTTGAATGTTGTGACTTTTAGTGAGGTCGGTTCGATTCTCAGGACCAAGTCATTTGACCAAGTCGCTTGGTCATTCGAAGCGACTCAGGAACCAATTCGCTTTACATATAAAATTTCGTTTAAATAAAATTTAAAATTTAATAGGCGGAGAGCTACTTGCCTTGACAAAATATGTTTGTTTTTAACCAGAATTCATATTAAATTTAAAAAAAATTTTAGGAAATTAAATTTAAAAAATTAATTTATGGAATACCACCACATACTAACTATGATATTACTGAATTATCTAAAGAATTTGATCTTACAGAAGAGCAAATGCGTGTATGTTTTTGTTAAAAATTAATTTAATAAAATTTCAAAATAATTTTCAGAAAATGATCAAAGTATGTATATATTTTAGTCCTCCTTATCCTCCCAAATCTCTTTTCCCTCTTATTATCCTCCCTATCCATGATGTGGACCTCGATTATCATTTTTCTAAAAATTAAAAATTATCGAGTCAAATACAATAAAGCCCATAAAACATAAAAAATATTTTTTTAAATCAGTTCCTTGACCATATATAATTTTTAGAATAAAATATGAAACAAAGAAAGCCCCTATTAAAGCACTAGGACCTCGATAATACAATCATGATAACACGTCGCTTTCTGCATACGTAAAGTAAATTCGGTCCCGAGGGTTTCAGATTATCGAGATCCCACTATATTCGATTTTAAATAAAAGAACACGAGAAGTAGGTACAGAGCAAATGGAATAAAATTGAAAACAATCAAAGCAAATTTTAATAAAATAAAGGAAGTTGACCCAACAAGAAATTCAGGTGTATTTTTAACTATAACGTAACCCCACTATCATTTGAACTGATCCGGAAAACTATAATTGTTATTTTCAGTTAAAATATATAATGTTAGTAGTAAATGGTCAGGCACCGTCGTTGCGCGGTAAAATTTCGCGCAACTAATTCAAAGGTATTGAAGGAGTTGGGAGGGGAGGGGTCCGAGAGCGGTTAGCCTGTGCCTAAAGGAGGGGTTGAGTGGTCAAACCTGTTTAGGGAGATGGGTGGGGAGGGGTCCGTGGTCAATTAACCGGTGTCTATGAGAGGGTTTGAGTGGACAACGCAATTGAGGGAGAGGTCCTATAGAGGTGTTGATCAAAAGGGAGTTGTATGAGGTAAACCCTCTCTAATAAAAGGGCACATTATTAATAATATAAGAATTTAATTAGTTTAATTAATTAAATTTTAATACTACGTCCGGGAACAATTAAACTGACTTTGAGCGGAGTTTAATAAGTAGGATTATATTAATGATATAATTTTATTATTAATTCGTAAAAATGGGCGGAGTTTCAATTAGATATCTTTTAAAAATGAAATCCGTTAAATTTGAGTAATCATTCTTAAATAATATATCAAAACTATAAACTTAAACCAAATGGCTATTAATATAGGAGATAAAAGATCTATTGCCGAAATAATAACTCCAGAGATTGAATTCAACGTCAACACTAATGGAATAACACTTCAAGCTAAATCCAGAATGAGTACTCCCCGCTTACTCCCATTTGACCAATGTGGACGATGTCGAGAGTGCAAATCAATTGAAGTTGAAATAGACTTCGTAGTGACCAAAGAAGGAGTGACGGTTTACTGTAATCGAATCAAAGGGAACCGATTTGTTCCCTTTGATACAATTTATGACATGCCTGGGCATTGTTTTTTTAGGGTATATTATATTTGTTTATTAATTTTAATTATTATTTAGCTCAAGAACAAAGGCCGCGTACTCAATATTCCTTTTGGTGATCGAAACTGCGTTGATCAGAAGAGACCTGTGATTCAATCGTTGTCAAGTTATCCGAATAAAACAATTGAAAAAGAAAATGAACCAAATGTAGAGCAAGAACATAAACAAGTTATAATTAACTCAAGTATGGATCTGGATGTCATTGATAAACAATTAGTAACAACAAATGAAGTGACACAAGAGAAGATCAAGACAATAGAGGAAGACTTGGATGATTTTTTCAAATCGATTGGTGATGAAAAGAAAGTCGTAAAGCGAAGTGTTAGTAATGAAGAAAAAATAAATGAACCATTTTACAATGATACGATTGATCCTAATACTCAAAAATTTACAGAAATTGTAAACCCAAATTCAATTTAATATATATGTAATTATTTTAAATAATAAAAATGTTAACTAATAATAAAATTTTGAATAAAAATTTAAAGTTTAAATTACCATTTGGAATGATCATCTCTGGGCCTAGCTCTTCAGGTAAAAGTACATTCCTTACCAAACTAATTTCTCAGGCCTTTGATTTAATTGACCCTAAACCTATTAATATACTCTATTGTTATGGAGAGATGAGTTCAATTGTTCCAGTACTTCAACGTTCAGGTATTAATGTATACGGAGGTGTCCCGACTGAGGAAATGATAAAGCATCATCCTAAACCATTATTGTTGATTTTAGATGATTTATTGTTTACAATTGATGAGAAATATCTATCCGAGTTATTCACTAAGAAATCCCATCATCAAAATTTCGCAATTATTTTTGTTACGCAAAATTTGTTTGAAAAGAAGATAAAAGTAGCCAGACAAAATGCACAATATCTTATACTTATGAGATCACCGAATTCAGCCTTAAGTGTCAGAAACATTGGAACACAACTCTTTCCAAGACAATTGGATTTTTTCTTGGATGCGTATAGGCAGGCGACAAATGAACCTTATGGATATTTACTAATTGATATGCATGCCTCCTCAGATCCTATATTAAGGTTAAGATCAAACATATTTACAGATGACAACGAAAAATTAATTTTCATTCCAAAAAATGGAACATAATAATTCAAAAATTAGTCAACTTGTTAAAGAGAATATAAAATTTTTAAAAACTCTAGCTTATACTAATTCAGAAAGAAAAAAGAAAAAATTATTAAAAAAGGCGACAAGAGAACAATTGCTTTCTATAGCGGAAATTTGTATTAATATAGTTAAATCACGATTCAAATTAACTACTCGTCAGAGAAAACGTTTGATACCTCACGCAGATTTCGTACGTAAATTAAGTCGTGCAAGAAGTGAACGAGGTGCTCGCAAAATATTGAGACAAAAGGGCAGTGGAGTGGGCTCATTATTCGCAGCTCTATTAACTCCAATAATTATAGAAGCAGGGCGATATTTACTAAGTGAAAAATAATAAAATAGTGATGGCCAATAAACTTATTCTTGTCCCAGAGGATTTATATAGAGGTCTTACGTCAACAATTACGTCAGCAGGTGAACCAAATCTCGATTCAATTAAACGTGTATTAGACAATACTAGGCGAAGAAGAGAAAGTAAAGATGCCAAGAATGTTAACTATAATCAAGAATTGAGGAGATATCTCAATATGCGAAATGAAAGAGAAAATAAACCAATAAAAGTTGAAGTAGTTGACAAATCTAAAGGTGTTCTTTTACCCAAAACTAATTCTCGACCAGCAACCTATATATCTATGGGGGATGATGATCTTGGAAACGATGATGATAATGACTTTTGGATGGGTGATGATTTCTCATTTACAACACAACAACCTAAACCACCACCTCCTATCCCACCTCATGGACGAAATATTAAAATTAAACCCCCTTCCCCACCACCGCCACCAGTTCCAACTCGGAGTAAAATCAAAAAAGAAAAGACACCTTTAATTTTCACTCGAAATCCTAAAAGAAAAAGGGTTGAAGAGGATATACATGGAAAAAGAAAATTAATAAAACCTAAAAACGAGCAAAATGATTATGAAACTAAGGAAGAGATTGAAAAAAAGAATACTAGGAAATTAAAAAATAAAGTAAAAGAAGAGAGGGAAGATAAACAATATTTAGAAAGTATTAGAGAGAGAAATGAAAAAAAAAGACAACACATATTAAGGAGGGAAGATATTAAAAAATTAAGAGTACCGTATATGCCTAGTGATCTCGTTAATAGATCAATAAAAAGTGAAAATGTCAGCGAATCGATAAACGCTCCGCTTGTTTCACAAAATGAAGAAGCAAGCGAGAATGTAATAAGTCCAATAATTAAAAGAGAAAATACTGAAGAAATACCAGAGAAAAAAGTAATCAAAAAAAGAAAATTACAGTATATTGAAGAAGGATACCCGTCAGTTCCATTAAAAAAGCGAAAAATTAAAATTATTAATAATTGGGCACAAAGGAGACCTTCAAAAATTGATATCCAACGAAAGATCTGGGCACAGCGAAAACCATCACAGTCAGATATTAATAGATTTAAACCAGGACTCTGGTAATAATACTAATGGCGGATCCTAAAAAACTACTTGAAAAACTTTATAATGATCCAGAAAACCCTTCAGCATATGCAGGTGTTGATAGTTTATGGAGAGAAGCAAAGAAAACATATAAAAATATTCCAAGGCATGTGATTGAAAATTTTTTAGAAGGGCACCGTACCTATACCCTCATGCGCCCTAAAAGGATTCATTTTCCCAGAAGTAAAACAATAGCAGCTGGTTTTATGACTGATCTTCAAGTTGATTTGGCCGACATGCAAGCGCTTTCTAGACACAATAAAGGCAATCGATATATTCTTGTGGGAATTGATGTATTATCAAAACGTCTATTTACAATACCTCTTAAAACCAAGAAAGGAGAAGAAATGGTAAAGGCATTCCAGGATTTGATTAATAAAATGCCTATGAAACCACATAGAATTTTTTCAGATAAAGGCACAGAGTTTAAAAATAACCAATTAAAGGAATTTTTTGTGAAGGAGGATATTCAAAAGCTTGAAGCAAATCATTCCACAGTAAAAGCTTCTATAGCAGAGAGATCAATTAGAAATATTAAGCAACGTTTATATAGATATTTCGCGCAGAAAAAAACATTGAAATGGATAGATGTTCTTGAAAAAATTGTAGACGGAATAAATCATTCAATATCCAGAGTACATGGAATGCGTCCAATCGATATAAATTTTAAAAATGCTCAAACTGTATGGAAAACGATTTATGGCAATATTTTTTCAAAAATCAGAAATGTTAAATCAAAATTTAACAAGGGAGATTATGTTCGAATGAGTCGAGATAAAGGACATTTCGAGAAAGGATATTTACCAAACTGGGGAGATGAGATATTAGAGGTTGATGACGTAAAGACTACTATATACCCTAATACATACAAGATAAAAGATGATAAAGGTGATAAATTCAAAGGATCTTTCTATAAAGAGGAGTTGGCAAAAGTAAGGAAAAATAACGATACTGAATACCGTATTGAGAAGATATTACGTAAAAGAAAGAAGGATGACGGAACTAAAGAACTATTAGTAAAATTCATCGGATATCCTGAAGCAGAATGGATTCATGAATCACAATTAGTATAAAAGTATTCATTTTCATTTTTTGTAAAAATTTTTTAAATTTAAATACAAATGTCAAATACATTTTTTATTCATTTACCTAGTAATGTCCCTAATTATTCCATAAATAAACCAAATAAGTTTCGTGTTCAATTGCCAAAGCCTATTCACTTCAATGGAAATTGGGTGTGTGGATTACATAGCATAACCTACCCCTATTCATGGCCATCAACTATTGGTACATTGGATGAACAATGGTTAAAAATACATTTCACTGATGATCTTGGACAGAAAGGTGCTTTAAGAATACCCATACCTAAAGCTTCACACACTAAAGTTGAAAAATTACGTGATTTTTTGAATGCAACACTTGAACATCAGGCTAAGGCAATCGATTTGGTCTTCGATCCTGATAGTTCAAAGAACAAATCTGTTGTCTCACCTCCAAGACTGGATAGAAGGAAGCGGGATCTCGAATCGACTCCTAGTATAAATAATTTACAATCACCTCCTAAAGCATCACCACCAATATCACCTCCAAGAATAGATAGAAAAAGGAAGCGTGATCTCCAAACTCCTCCAAGGATCGATGATTTACCCAAGTCACAACCAAAAATAAATATAGTACCAAAAACACCTCCAAAAATATCACCACCAAGAGTTAATAAACCGTCAAATATAGAGAAAAATAAGATTATAGATATAAAGGAAAAAGACCATGTTAGAGAAAAAGATAAGGCAACTGAGAAAAAGATACCAGAGAATGAACCATTGAACGATAGACAAAAGAAATCAGGAGGAGTTCTAAAACAGACACAAGATACCAACCAAACATCAGCTTCTCCGATAGAAATAAATGAAGAAGAGAATAGACAAAAGACCACGAGTACGCCAGCAATTAATCCTCTATTTGCTTTAGGGTTAGCAGATACTAAAAATACTAATACAACAGTAATAAAAGATAATGTCAACGAGATCACTATTGAAGAAGACAAAGAGAATAATGATAATGTCGATACTAATAAATTTTCTTTGTGGAGGGGAGGTGTTCGTCTAAATGGTAACCTGACACTTTTGAAAAGTATGATCAATTCTATTACGTTTGAGTACAACGTTGATTTTGGAAGATTCTTTCTAAAAATTAATCATTCAAATATTGATTATATATCATTATCAACACAATTGTGCTATGTTATTGGATTTGAAAATCCCCAAATAATTAAAAATAAAGACGTTGCAAAGTATGGAAGTGACCTAAGAGGAGGTTTTTCGAGCTTCGGCGTGTATGTAAAAGGACTCACTGAAAAGATGATTATTGGTGATTCACTCAGTTCGTTGCTGCGAGTGGTTTCCATTTCTGGTGCTACCCCTGGAGAGTATAATGAAAAAATTTATGATACACCAATTTACTCAAGAGTTCTTCCTAAGGAAATTAATGATATAGAAGTTGAACTTAGAACATTAGACAATGGACGTTTAGTACCGTTTTCCTATGGAACAGTACTCATAGTGTTAATTTTTAAAAAAGTAATAAATTTTTAATAATATATAAATAAATTAATTCATATTATATTCATCATTTTAAATTATTAATAAAATTTTTAAAAAATGGTACATATTATATTTGATACGACAAAAGTAGGATATGATGACTTTATTCAAAGTATTCAAAAAGGTGGTGGTCTCGAGAATTTAAGCGAAAGTACCTATACATACTTCAAAGGGGCGCCTCCCTTCCAAAGAGGATACGGTATTCAAAGTGGTGCGGGAATTGGTGATGTATTTAGAGGACTTTGGCGATTCTTCCTTCCAATCATGAAACGTGTTGGCACTAGTGTATCCCAAGAGGCATTAAACACTGGCCAAAGAGTGTTAGATAGAGTCAATCAAGGAGAGAGTATAAAAAGCGCATTTACAAGTGAGGGAAGAAAAGGAATTGATACGATACTTGATAAAGGTGGTCTATCCAAACAATTTGGAACAGGACGTGGAAGAAGTAGTATAAAAGGAGGAAGAAATTCATTAATAAATCAACATAAAACAATTATTAATAAAATTATAAGAAAACCTAAAGTTTCCAAAAAAAGAATTAGGTCAGACGCATTTGGTTTATATTAATTAAAATGGCATTTCATAAGATAGACAACGATAGTATTAATTCAATTACTAATGCCTTAGATTTTTTTCAAATCCCACCAACGAATGTTAGCATTTCATCAGCTAAAGTATATGAGATATTGACTAGTAATCCTTTGACAGATACTCCTTATCATTTTAAAATACATTCAAGTCAGAATTTCATCGATCTCTCCAAGTGTTATATCTTATCAGAATTTCGGATACGAAAAGAAGAAAATGGTCAACTAGTAAATTTAGCTCCAAATGATAATGTTGCACCTATCCAGCTTATTGGTTTGACTTTCATAAATAATATGCGGATAACTATTAACGGCAGAGAAATATTTAATTCAAACTCTTTATATGCTTACAAAACCTATCTTTCACATGAATTTTCATATCCAACTACATCCAAAAATTCACATTTAAATTCAGCTGGATATTACGGTAATAATGAGTTAACTCTTGAGGCAGGATCAGGATTTGCTACGAGAAAAGCATTGTTTACATCAAGTAGGACAACTCAGTTTCTATCAAAAATAGACGCTGATCTATTTAATCAACCTCTTTATCTAGTTAATCATTGTGAAGTAGATATTGAAATAATACCCAATGAAACAAATTTTGTTTTAATTGGTCAACGAGGAACGAGATATCACTTTGAGATTCTCAATTGTAAACTTTACGTGAAGAAAGTTGACTTAATGGATGGATTGGCACTGGATATAGCACGAAAACTTGAAACAAATCCAGCTCGGTATGCTATTAGGAAAACAATGATGAAATCACTATTTATTAGTCCTGGACGATATGAATTTAACGCAAATCTATTTATGGATCAAATACCTCGTCGAATTACTCTAGGATTAGTAGCTAACGCGGATTATGTAGGAAATATATCGAGAAGTCCATTCAATTTTCAACCCTTTAATGTTAGAGAAATAAGTATTGTAGCCAATGGAAGAAACTATCCTCAGGCTCCTTATGATTTAGATTACCCCAATGGAAAATTTGCTCGAGCATTTAGTGATATGAATGAGGCAATTGGATTTAATAATTCAATGGAAAGTAATGGAATTAGTTTACTCCAATTTGGAAACACACATTGTGTGTATATATTCAACATGACGAACAGTGGAGATGATCATGGCGGTCTCTTTGATTTAATTAGAAATGGAACTACAGCTGTAAACATTAAATTTAGTAATCCAGTACCAGACGGAGGGTTGATGTTAATAGTGATGGGTGAAGCGGATTCACTACTTATGCTAGATAAGAATCGAACAATTTCTAGTGATACCACAATTTAGTATTTAAACCCATAAAAATTTTAAATTGCATAATTTGATATAATCATAATTTTACATAATCTAATCATAATTTATTTAATTAATTAATTATTACATTTAATATGTATTTTAAAATATTATTATTAATAAATATTTTAACAAATGTATCAACATATAATATTAAACATCAGGATTTGCCCGAGTATTCAGAATATTTGCGTCAAAATCTATCAAATTTAAAAGAAAAAATTAATATAAGACAGTCCCCCATTTCTTTTCCTCAATTTACGGCACTTAGTTTTTGTACAGAACCAAAAAATGATTTTGAAAATGTTTATTGCTGGGTCATGCTTGTAATTTATATATTAATGATTACTAGCCTTGTAATTTACCAAGTCCGCTCAATTATATGGTTCAAAGTCAAACTCCCGAGACAACAATTACAAAATGTAGTGTAACCTATAATTAACAATTTTATGTTTTATTAAAAACTAAAAATATTACTAAGGTTTTATTTAGTTTTCTTTGTCGGTTATAGATCAACAGAAGTGTCTATAATTAAAATCGTAATATGGACAGCCAACAAATTTCAAAAATACTGCGATCAAATGAAGAGACGGCAAGAGTTTTTAAAGGTTGTTATCCTTGTGATCTTATGCCTAATCCGTCACATTTGAGTTACCCTGCAGCGCTTGTAGTAAACCTAGATCGCCATCAATTAAAAGGGTCACATTGGATAGCAATCTATGCCTATGATAAGAGAAAGGAAGTGATTTACTTTGATAGCCTGGCGCTGCCAGTCAACTCAATAATAGAGGAAAAATTCTTAAACAAATTCTCGAGGACAATTAAGAACAAGAAATCCTATCAATCTATATTTGAAGATACTTGTGGACATCATTGTATTTGTTTTATTTATTTTTTATCAAAAGGATACTCTTTTAATGACTATATAGAGTATTTGGAAAGATATCCTAAATCATGTGATTTATTAGTGAAAAAATTTATGAATAAAATGATTACTTGTTTTTAAATAATGTTAAATATTTCAAATTTAATATTTATTTCGATATTTTAACAAATAATTTAGTAAAATTAATAAATAGATTAATAATAATATTAATTAAATAATATCAAATAAATTACGTTCATTCAATCATTAAGTCTTCAATTTGCTTTTCGCTTAGTTCCAGTTTGTTTGAATGGAGCGAGAACATCTGATGCACGGCAATTTATATCAATACAGTCGTTGCATAAGTCAATTTTTAATGTGACTCCTGATGCGTAGCGTATAAATTTGTCCTGCATCAAGAACAAACGATTCTGACAAGCTAAAATTTCAAAGTTTAATTAAAATTCTAAATTAAGTTCTCACATGAGCACAGTTTAATTGTCAGGAGATATTTACATCTGATTAATTTCCAAAGATGTTCATTCTTTGTTGTCTTCTTATCTTCAGGTGTCTTCTTATCTTTTGCCTTAGCAAGTTCTTCCTTAGTAAGTGGTTCATAGAACGGTGTATGAATTTCTATTAAATCTTTAGTTGTTTTTGTCGTATCAAGACTCGAATCAATAGCCTCGAGTTTATCCTCTTCTGTGATATTTTGCACTTCTTTTACTTCTTTAGCTGAAGAGGTTTTTCGAGGCATTTTTAAAATATTTAAATGAAGTATTAAATAGTTAAATAATTTTTAGAATGAGTGAATGATTAAGAGGATAACCTTTTATACTCAAAAAGTGGGCGTAACTTGTAGTTTTAAATATGTTTACCAATTAATATTAAACACGCCCCCTATTAATTAATGTATATTAGTTAATATTAAACACGCCCCCTATTAATTATTTTAAATCAAAGATTTTATCAAATCATTTACAAAATTTTTATAACCACATCATAATTTATTAATAATTAAAAATGGTACTCCTTATTGACGAATTTTCTAAATTATTAAATTGTAAACCCTCGAAACTCCGTGAACGACTTCAGCATCCTAAGGATCGTGAACTAATCCTGGAAAAATTTAAAGGAAAACTAGTTCGAACAACGTATAAAGACAGAAATGAATTCAACAAAACATTTAAAATTGGGGGTTTGAGTGAATATGGTGCAGACAAAATTAATGCATATGGACGTCTGCCACGTCCATTTAATATTAGCGTGACTGCGCATTTTTATTCACGCCACCGCATACGTCTTCATCATCCTTACACACATTGCGTCATTGAGAAATTCAGTGACAAGAAAAGTGGAGCCGAGGATAGATACTACCCCCTCGAATTATTGGAACTTATTGATGAGTCAAAAACTAACCCTTTCAACACCTTTATGCGAGATATCAACAAAGAAAACATCGATGTGAAACTAGAATTAAATGATGAAGTTAAAGATGATAAGGAATTTGAAACATATGCTCGTGCACGAAAAGAATGTAATCAGTTATCTTTTGATACATATTGGTGATAAATTAATAATTTTTCTAATTTTTAAATAATTTCAGCTTCTATTAGCTAATATTGCATTTTACCCCCTAAAATTCCCTTATTTTAATTATTAATTATTTTAAAATTTTATCTTCTTAAATTAATATTTTTAAAAAATTTTTTAAACCATTTGCTATAGGTTAATATTAGCAATTTACCAACTAAAATTCCCTACTTCTAATTATTAATTATTTTAAAATTTAATCTTATTAAATTGATATTTTAAATTAAAAAAAAAATCATTTTCTATAAGTTAATATTGTCAATTTACCCATAAAATTACCTACTTTAAAATTTTAACTATTTTAAAATTTCATCTTCTATAAACATTAATTATTAATTTTTCTATATTTGTTGCTAATAATTTAAATAATAAATTTAATTAAAAATCATAAAAATTATGCAATATAACCAAAATCTAATACAGCGAAATTATCAGGTGAAATGATGCCTTTACCGACATAAGGCTTATAAACTTTCTGCATGGGGACAGAAATTACAGATCCTTTGGTGATGGAGGGACGTATAAAATTGGGATATAATATAGGGATTGGGTCCATATCACAATCTTTTACATATTTTATTACACGTTCCTTGAAGGTTTCATAACAAAGATTTTGCTTCTCAATTACATCATGACTCAAAGTCATCCCACGAACTTTTAGAACATGTTTGTAGTGGTTGTCTGTTGAATTCTTTTTCTTTAATTTTAACCCATATTGTTTTGCCCCTCCGCTACAATATTCAACAATTTCATCATCCGGATACTCGTCAGTCAAGTCTCCCAAGTGTGGACCAGTTTGAAGAGGGTCATCATCCGGATACTCGTCAGTCAAGTCTCCCAAGTGTGGACCAGTTTGAAGAGGGCAATTATTCACAGAATGGGCGAATATAAGTGAATCAGTGTCTAAATAAGGAAATGTTTATATTTCTATCATATAAATTCACCTGTATATAGTAACGTGCAGCCTGGCGTTCTTGCCACCTTTTGCATAGCCCTAAGTAAGTGGATACGCGCAGCTGACGTAGTCCACAAAGAAATGACTACAATTTAAAAATTTTTATAAAAATTTGAAATTTTTCGGACTTACCGATATTACTGCATTCATGCTCCTCCACAAATTCTTTCTTTTCCATATAACTTATCAAGGCTGTGTGATCTGTCAACGTGTCAATCCCAGTCACATCAATTTTATGGTTGTCCAAGTATGATGAAAATTCACAAGGGTCGTCAGTGATCAATGTCTTTGACAACCCGAAATTTCGAAGTGAAAATCTACCCCCTTAAATAATTAAAAAAAATTTTTTTTTGAAATAGAGATTTACAAAGATTGTTCAGGGCAAGCTTAGCCAAAGCTCTTTTGCCTTTGTTTGGATTCATTTTTTCTTTTTCGATATTAATACCAAATAATTATTTACATTCAGTGATAAATTTCTTTTCCAAATCATCATTCCCTTTAATCTTTTTATCGAAGCCCGAAGACTCAATCTTTTGTTTCATGAACTCCGCGATGTAAGGGCGGAATAATTCATCATCACTTTCTTCATATTTTATTACACGATAGACTTTTGTAACGATATATCCTTCGTCTAGAGCCATATTCAATTCCAAAGACGTACAAGTACTAACCCATCCACGCTCAAAATCAGTGTGTGGGCAGCTATAATCCTCCAATACATCCCCATGAGGATATTTCTTCCTATAAATTACTCATATATTTTACGATTTTCTAATATATTTAATCAATTGATTTAAAATTTTTAAATAATAAAAAGTTATTACGCGCAAGTTGAACACAAAGGAAATAACAGCCTTTCATCAACCTTCATAGGTAAAACTGGTACGTCGAGCTTGCGTGGTGGCACAACAAAAACTTTAAGAAGTGATAATTGGTAAATGTTATCTGTTGATTATGACCAATTAACATTTTCATTTAAAACTAACACCTCAGGATGGCCAACAGGATAACGGGTAGTGCAACTTAAAAATTTTTTAGCGAACTATTTATTAATAATCCTACTCATTATTTTAAAATTTCATTTTTAAATATTACTTTAATGTTATCTTTAAAAAATTATTTATTAATTATCAAAAATTATTAAAAATTAATAAAATTATTTAAAATTTATATATTAAAAATTATTTAAAATTTATATATTAAAAATTATTTTATATTAAACATTATTTATATATTAAAAATTAATAAAAATTATTTAAAATTTATATATTAAAAATTATTTTATATTAAACATTATTTATATATTAAAAATTATTTTAAAAAATTTTTAACTTAAAGTAAAAATTTTAAAATTATTTAAAAATAATTTTTAACTAAAAAATTATTTTAATTTTAGTTTTTTTTATTTAAAAAATTTTTTTTAAATAATTTTTAACTTTATCGTTAAAGCTTTAATGTTTTCTTTTATTTTTTATTATTTATTTATTCATTTAAAATTACTTTATATAGGGGTAGAGACTGGTAACATCATAATAGCTGATTTTTTCGGCATTTTTTGGTTTGTAAAAGAGTTTTAACGGCCCAGTTCTTCCTCCGAAAAAACTTTCACGAATATTCAAAGGACCTTCGTCCAAATAATCAGAAAACTTTTTTTTCATATCAATATCGTTTCTTAACATTTCATTAATTTCGCACTCCCAAAAAATTTTAATTTGTTGAACTTTAGATTTAATGAATTCAATTCTTTTATTATCAGATTGTCTGATAAGTCCAGCCGTTTTTCCATTTGGCATTATCATTTCATCGTTGGGGTAATGTTTTGAACAGGCATGCCAAACACATCCATGCACTTCAATGGCTAAATTTTCAGTTTCGACCCAACCATCCAATTTATAGTTACCAACTCTAAATTATATAAAATTTGATAATTATTTATTTAAAATATTTACTTTTTTTCACCCGAGGCAGAATTACAAGTTTGAACCTCAACATTATATTTCTCGCCATACCATTTTAAAAATTTAAGTGCCAGCATGCTTTGATTTTCTGCTGTATCATATCCAAGTTCCGGAACAATTGCAAGCTGATCAGGCTTCAAATGGTTAGCCCGAAAATGGCGCATACACGCCGAGGCAATTGTCATAGAGTCATGAAGAACATCAATTCCTTAAATTATCATATAGTTAATTATTTAAAATTAAATACCTCCACTTCCTTCCCTACATGAAACTTCGTAAAATTCATCGCGGAATTTGACAAGGGCACTCATTAAAATGTCAACATCGTTCATACAATAACTAGCTAATGCTTCATTTAAGTAAAAGCCTCCATTTTTATTTGCTTCATACCAGACATCGAATTCTTTTTTCTTTTCAGGTTTCATTCCTCCACAAAGGTAATCTTCCTTTGGTGGTAGAGTTGACATAATTTTATCATAATTTTCTGGATGATTTGCTAAATACGGAAAAAAAGGTTTCTCTTCTACATCCAGATCAAATGTCGAAACAAGAACGGCCAATGCGTTTGGTAGGAGGTTGAATGAATCGCGGAAAATTACTTCAGGATTTCGATCGGTTTTAGGAACCTTCATTTCATACATTTTATTCCCCTATAATACCATTTTACTAACAAAAATTTTTATTGGCAAACCTTTCTTATCATCGAAGGATTTAACCTTCGAAGAAAAATTTCACGGAAAATTAAAACCATATCAAAACGTCCTCCATTATGGGAAAATACAAATGTTTCATATTTTATAGGCAGTTCGAACAGAATCCAATCCACAAAATTTTCAACAGGGTTACAACAAATAACCTTACAATTATAAATTATTAATACGCTTTAAAAAATAATAATTTAGAGAAATTTAATAAAACATTAAATTAGTAAATTTAATAAAAATTATTAATAGTAAATTATTAATTTACTAAGAATAAAATTAAGTATTGTAATAGTAAATTAAAGAAAATTTTACTAATATTAATAAAATAAAAGATTCAATAATAATTAATTAATCATTTAATTAATACTAAATTAGAGAAATTCAGTAACAATTAATTAAAAGAAAATTAGATATTTAGTAAAATAAAATTAAGTATTATAATAGTAAAATATTGAAATTCAATAAAATATTATTTAATCGTCTAATTAATAGTAAATTCAAGAAATTTAATAAAAAATTCATAGTAAATAGAAATTTATTAAAAATAAAATTAAGTATTGTTAGAGAAATATTAAAAAATAATTATCGAATAAAATTAATTTAATATTAAAAATAAATATTGTAATAATAAAAATAAATAGGGAAAATTTTATTAATATTAGTAAATTAAGAAATTCAATAAAGATTAATTATTTATTTAATTAATAATAAATTAGAGAAAAATTAATTAATTAATATTAATAAATTACAGAAATGCAATAAGAAATTAAATTAATGTTAAATTATAGAAATTTAATAAATAAATTTTAAAAACTAATTTTATTTAGAAAATCAAAAATTTACCTTTTTATCAACATTTGTTTCAAAATAGTTGCGTTGACTGAAGGTAATTGATCTATTATCCCCGCATACTTGGCAAATATTATTAAAATTTTTTAAACTTATTTTCCAATTTCCATTATCAATACAACTAGGACATGCAACTCTTACTCCAATAAAATTAATTTGATGATTTCTTTTATTTAAATCATTCTCAATGTAATCGTGTTGCATTGTTTCGACATCAAAAGATACAATTCTATAAGGCTTTGGTGTTTTAATATTGAGTTGTTTAATAAAACATCCTCTTTTAGGATCGTGATAAGCCTTGCAGTTGAAACAAAAACGCTCATTGCATACGTGTCCCTGTTTTGTAAAATATTTTTAGATCATAATTAAGGAATAGTTCAAATTGAATTTTATTTAAAATTTAATTTTTAATATTCAATACCTTTCTACCATTCCTAGTATTAACTTGAACATCCCAGACTTTTCCACACTGTCTGCATTCTTTGGATTTATTACAGAAATTTGATGAAATATGATAATTGAAGCAGTCGCTGTTATGAAATGATTTGAAACATAATGTACAAAATTTTTTAAATTCATTTTCAGGAAGACAGGGAAAACATGGACCCATTCTTGAACATTTAATACAACGAGCCTTACAGCTTTTGGTATGTGCTGATTGTCTCACATACGTGGATTCGCATTCTAGACAATAAGGTGCTCCAAATAAATTTCCAACACGTTGAACCCCATAAAAATGATTATTGTCCAAATATAAAATTAATGAAATAGAGTAATCGCCTGGTCCGTATTTATATATTGGTTTGTAATGTCCTGTAGTCTCAAAAATATATAATTTGAAACGGTATTGCCCAAAATATAAATTATTATTCCAGTAGTCAATAATAAGAGGCACATAAATTTTTGCGTCGTATGAGTTAAGGCCAATTGGCACATTAATTTTATTCATTAAATCTTTAACATCTCTTTCTAAACATCCTCTTTGGCCTAAGCGAGAATGAATATAATCATAAAATCTCCAACGCTGCCATCCCTTGATATTATGGAAAAGTGTTGCCTGCATAGCAAAAAATAAACAATGATTCATCCCATCCAAATTTCTAACCTGTCAATTAGATATTTATCACAAATTTTTAATATTTTTTCCAAAGAAATCTGATTTTACCTTTATTAAGCACTGATCATTTATTCTATGATTCATTGGTGCCAACCTTTTCCCTTTTCTAGTATTATTGCCACCCATTATTTTTCTTTCTTTCGGTAAACTCTTTCTTGCCACCGCAGTAAATGACACCTGAAAAGGCTTGCCCCAAAGAGTCACATTTTCTTGAGCCTTGCTCTGGGCCACTTGATTGAAACGATTTAACATTGATTCTATAGTGTTTTGATTAATTTCTCTAATTGGGAGCCATATTTCAGGATTTAATAATTCTGATGAGATAAGACATCCAACGCTGTCTGCCTCAAGCCCTCGTTCATTACATTCATTGATTGTATATTCAAGACAATGGTTAAAAATATTAGATAATAAAACTTCTGGGTCCGAAGGAATATTTTCTATAAGGAATGTGGAACGATGCTTAATAAATTTAAATTTGTTGTTGAATTCAGTATTTTGATCCAATTTTTTAACATAATTAGAAATCGAAAATACTGAGTTTGATAAGGACAACTGATTGGTGTATTTCTATGGGAAATTGATCATTTTTAATATTAAAATTCCCTCTACCATTTTGTAATATTTCAGGCCTATCGGCAAATAATTCTTCTATAAAAAATCCACGAGCGCGTTTGGACGGTGGTTGATAATCCATTATTTAATAATTATTATAAATATTTAATAAAATAATTTAACTATAAATTTATTTTACATAAATATTTAAAATTTTAAATTATTTAAATAGATAATTGTTTAAGATTCGAGAAAATATTTTAAAATTATTTAAACACCTAGGTTACGGTAGTTGATAGTTTTTATAAATATTAATATTAATGGAAATTATTGAAATTGTTTAAAAATTCATAAAAATATTGTATCAAACGATCTGACTATCCCGAGTACAACATAGATAAAGGACATAATGTTCTTCAATTTAAATATAAAAGCTAATTTTTAACTTGGCCAAATCGATCGCTGATAGGTCTAGAGTGAAAAATATTAATGGAAATTATTGAAAATTTTTAAAAATTCATAAAAATATTTTATCAAAAGTTCTGGCTATCCCGAGTACAATATAGATAAAGGACATAATGTTCTTCAATATAAATATAAAAGCTAATTTTTAACTTGACCAAATCGATCGCTGATAGGTCTAGAGTGAAAAATATTAATGGAAATTATTGAAAATTTTTAAAAATTCATAAAAATATTTTATCAAAAGTTCTGGCTATCCCGAGTACAACATAGATAAAGGACATAATGTTCTTCAATTTAAATATAAAAGCTAATTTTTAACTTGGCCAAATCGATCGCTGATAGGTCTAGAGTGAAAAATATTAATGGAAATTATTGAAAATTTTTAAAAATTTATAAAAATATTTTATCAAAAGTTCTGGCTATCCCGAGTACAACATAGATAAAGGACATAATGTTCTTCAATTTAAATATAAAAGCTAATTTTTAACTTGGCCAAATCGATCGCTGATAGGTCTAGAGTGAAAAATATTAATAAAATTTTTTAAAAATTTTTAAACAATTTTTAATTAAAAAATGCTTGAACTTTAATAATTTTGGGAAGACAAAAATCGAAAATATATATATATTTAAATATATCTAAAATCAACGCTATTCTAAATTTATTTAAGAATGAAGTAAAGAAATTTTTTGAAGAAATTTTAGTTTGTACTCATTTAATTGGTTTTGTACACTATCTTCCATTTTACAATAAAATTACTTTAAAATCTAACTTTTTTAGTTATTTTACTTTAAATTTAAATAAACAAATTTTACAACATAATTGTTTTGTGAGAATTTTGTTTTATTCATTCAATTAAATTTTAATTTGTAAACACTATTTGGAATTTTTATAATAAAAATTTATATTATTAAGTAAACAAGTATTTTTTAAATAAAGTTTTTAAATTTGATGGATCTTTACTTAAAATTATTTTTCATTAAACCCCCTTTTTCCATATAACACATTTTTAAAAGATACCGAAATCTTTTTACGGCAACTCATTCAATCTCTAATTTGGATGAAAGTTCAAAGCGGCGATGTTTGATACAAGTTTTAATTTTTAACTTGGATAAAATATAAAAAGAGAGTCAAAAAGAAAAACTAAATTTACAATAGGAAAATTGTGAGAAAAGAGAAAAATCTCGTATTGTTTAGTTTGTACTTCGTTGTAAAATAGAGCCATCCCTTAAAATAAAGTAAAACAATTTTGAGCTCACTTGATAGTTCAACTAGTATTCTCGACTTAAATATTGTACAAATTTCTCCTTTAATTTAATTTAATAAAAAATAAAAAAAAATTTTTTTTTGATTTTTAAAATTTTCTATAATATTTAGAGAAAGCTTAAAATATTAATTAACAATATTAATTATGTCTCGTATCTCAAAAATTTCAAAAATTTCCAATCTGTCTTTCACTGATATAGATACTGTACTTAAAAAAGTTAATTTTATTATTTAATTTTAAAAATTTTAATAATTAAAAAAATAAGGGATTTATATTAACATAAGAATAATGATTTTAAATTTTCATTTATTGAATTTATCAGGGTACCAGGTCTAGATCTGTACCTCATTCTCAAAAATTTATCACTTTCGAGACCGATTGTGCTGATGAAATAATATATTTAGGAACTTTTGTGAGTTAAAATTTATTCTTTATATTTTCATGTAAAGATTTTTAAGGATTTTAATAAAAATGAAGCAAAAACATCTGAAACACCAAAAACTTTTAATTTTGGGGGAAATATTGATTCAGTGGAATTTATTGGAGTTTTTGTGGGTTACAAAAAAAATATAATTTAATCCGAGATTTATAGGAGCGTCAAATAATTAAAACTAAAACACCGATTGCGCCTAAAAGGGGAGAGCGCAAAAATGTGCACAAACCACACAACAAAAAATATCAATGACAGGACCAATTCATGGTACTTTAATGTAAACAAATTTAATAAAATTTAAATATTAAGAAACACCAAAATTTAAACGTTTCTGTTTATGCCGCAAACAGATTACAAAAGTTTCATACTGTCGTCAATGTGTGCGTAATGACGCTACAAAACGGCGAAAAATATGAAATTTTTGTAAGTCATTATCGATTTACAAACAAGAAAGAATAAATGAAGAGAAGTTTTCCTTTTTAACTTAAACAATTACTCCAAATTAATTTTTTTTCTATTAAATATAATAATATTAATCTTTTCTAATATTTCATTAATTAATATTTTTTAAACTCTAACCTTAATTAAATAAAATAGTTCTTTCTTGATCTATCTATTTTTTATAAAGTTTACCATAACAGTTCAAAAATTTTGTATAATAATTATTTTTATTAAAAGGTTAAATATTCTTTTTAAATCATTTCTTTTGATAAATTTTCCTTTAATTTCTTACTTCATTTGTTTTGAGTTTATAGGCTAAAATTTATTAAATATAAAAATAAAATTAAGTTAATTTATAAATAATTTATTTTAAATAGTTATTTTTAGAATTTATGATTCAGTTATTTAATAATTTAGACAATATTTATATAATTTTATTTACTCAAAAATACCGTTTCCAATTTTTTAGAGCGTACTGCCTATAATTAAAAATTTGAATTTTAAGTTAAGTTAGGTTCATTTATTTCTGGTAATATTGTAATTTTTATTAAAAACAAAATTCTACCAAAGGAGACCCAAGCTGAGCACAGCAATTGTAGGGAGCTTGACATTTTATTGACAGTGGAGGTAAAACCTCACTTTTTCCAACACAAAATTTATTTTCTTCCAAATTTCCTTCCTTTTTTCCATTAATACGTTTTTTATTAACATTTTTACATTTCAGAAGACAAACCATATTTAAAACCTCAAAATCAAATTTGACGATTTATTTTTTTTTTGATATTTTAATAGATTTAGCTTTAAATTTTTTAAATACCTGCATCACAAATATTATTAGCAAAAATAAGCTTAGTAACAATATAAATTCATCTTTTAAATAATTTTTCCCTTCTCCCTCAATTAAAAATTTCAAAACATTATCAGAAAATTTCTTGTTTACGCATTCTACTGGTTTAGAATATATGCTGGGACGCATGCAGATTGCCGTATTAACATTACATGAGCAATTATCCACTTCCACCCAGTCAATATTAGAAATATTAATAGCCATTGAAAATTACAGAAATTTTAAATTAAAATTTTATAATATTAAAAATTATTTAGGATAATAAATAATTTTTAATATTTAATATGTTTAATAAAAATTTTAAATACAAATAGGTTAATATTTTTTATGTATGTAAAAATGAAGTTTATGTTTGTACCAGTTGAAGATGACCACTATTAAAGTCAACTTTAAAAGATGTTATCTTATAAATATTACTTTAGTTTTTTTTTTAAACAATAGTTGAATATTTTTTTGTACTGCAGAATCATTTACGACGCTTAAATTATTATAAAATTAACATAACGCAACATCTGTCTATAAGATCTCCTTTTCAATTTTATAAATAGTTAAATAATGTGATAATAAAAAAATGATAAAAATAAAAAAAAATGAAAATACAAAAATTTTTTAGTTAAATTAAATCGTATTAATTAAATTTTCTTTAACCATCCCTTAAACATTTCTTTGGACAATGTTTTGTTCACCATTTTTAAATTTTAATTTTCTTCTTTCATCATACAAATAGTAGAAAAAAAGTTTTTCATTCATTTTTTTGCGGTAAAGATTGTCTCTTGACCCACGCCTTCTAGATAGTGGGTCTTCAAAGGGTTATAATTCAAAAGGGAACTCACTTTTTGATTAATTGTTTTTATTTACTTTCAAATCCTTTCGATAGGATCAAGATTTTTTTAACTTTCTCTTAGAATACGCAATTTCAATTGAAAATTACCATTAAAAATCATATAATTAATTAGTGTAAGTATTAATTAATTATTATTAATAGGTGTTCAATTAGAGAGGATTTAACTCATACAACTCCCTTTTGATCAACACACCTCTCCCTCAATTGCATTGTCCACTCAAACCCTCTCATAGGTATTGGCTATTTGATCACGGACCCCTCCCCACCCATCTCCCTAAACAGGTTTGACCACTCAACCCCTCCTTTAGGCACAGGCTAACCGCTCTCGGACCCCTCCCCTCCCAACTCCTTCAATACCTTTGAATTAGTTGCGCGAAATTTTACCGCGCAACGACGGTGCCTGACCATTTACTACTAATGTTTATTTGAATGAAAAACCTTTAATTCTGACTGGAGTGGAATTAAAAAGAATAATGAAATTTAAATATAAAAAAATATATTTTTCCACTCATTTACGCGAACATTTTTTTCTTAATTTCAACTCAAACAAATTTTATTATGATGAAAATATTATTAAATTTAAAAAAATAAAAGAATTATCGAATCCCGGAAAAAGATTTGTAATTATTGAATTAAACTATTTGGAAGATATTAAATTATGTAAATTAACACATAAAATTGAGATGGAGGAAGAAGAGTTTATTAAAATGATTGAAGAAGATGATAATGATTTTGAAATTAAATTGGAAGAAGTTGACGTGGAGTGATTGAGAATTATTTAAATATTAAATTAAAATCTGTTAGAGTGCTAATAAAGTCCTGATCAAGGCACTTTTTAATGCACTTTCCGACAATTTATAATTTTAATTATTTAATTTAAAATTTTAAAATTTATTTATTATATGTGCCCAAAGGGCACTTAAAATCCCATTTTAATTTTATTAATTAATATTTTAACTTTTATTTCTTTCACCGCTCAAAACACACTTTTTTACAATTTTCTTTTCTCTCTTAAAATCTATTTGTGAACGCCCATTTTTTAGCCCTATATAATGTTTTGGCTTACTCTCTTTAATCACTTGCTAATTGTTGTTCACCACTTCACTTGCTTTTACTTCACTTGTTGTTCTTCATTTCCAACTTGCTTACTACCACTTGTTTTTTCCATCACTTGTTGTTTCCAACTTTTACTTGCTTGCCTTTTTATTGCCAGCGCTCTCTGAGCTCTGCCAATCTATCATTACCAACTTTTGATTTGCCCACATTTTAATATTTGAGACCACAAGGGCCTGCTTTGTTGACCGGCAGCCCAAACTTGTGCTCGGCTTTTATTCCCCCGAGGCACTTTCTTTTATAATCTTATTTTAACTAAATAAACATTTTAAATTGTGTTCTTGTGTTTTGTGTTTTACAAAGGAATTTGTTTTCTGGAGATTGAAGATCTCCGTTGCCCGCTAAAACCTAAGGAGTTGATTCGATCTGGTCGAATCTCACCTGTCCCTCCTCAATTGAGTCAAACGAGGTATTTTGCCCCTCTACTTTCAGCACATCATAGAATAAAATTAATTTTGACTCAAACTATTTAAAATTAATAATATCAATTTTCATCCTTCCAAAAAAGGATATCTCTAGTATCAACAGAAAAAATCAATCAGCTTATAATGACTTAATCATGTTGTATATTGGTCTCAATATAGTTGTAGCCAATTGGCAACATTTCGTCGAAAATTTTATCAACATTTTTTCAAATTAATTTTATACCATTTTAATGCTATCTTTTAAATATAGTACTTTTCCGTTATCCCTACCAAAATGCGGAAAAGACCCTGAAATATTTTTTATTGACAGCCTGTGTCTGCGACACGTAATTCTTTCTTATTGTTCTTTCCTATTGTTTCATTTGACCGTTTTCACAATTTTTGTAATTTAATTGGACAAGTTTTAACTCTAGAGATAACTATATCTACTTTATTTATCATAAAATAACCAAACAAATGTTCCAATTTTTGAAAGTTGTTGTTTTTTAGTTTTGGCAGGATTTTTTCCTCTATTAATATTTATTTTTATTTATTTATTGAGTAAATCACAAGGTAAAAAATTACACTTATTGTGATTAAAAAATATGTAAAAAAGTTGAAAAATAGAGCCCCATGGGGCTATAATAAAGTAAATATTTTATACATATTTCCTTGAACTACCTATATGCTTTTGAATGTTTTCTTAAACATATTTTTGAAATATTTATGTCTTCGGAATTTATTATTTAAATTTATTATAAGTGCAAAATATAAAAAGATACAAAAATAAAAAAATAATAAAAATACATGAGGGCTAATGTCAAAAAATTTAAAAAAGGAAATTATAAAGGATGAGGGAAATTGCGAAAATAATCTAGTAGGTATAAATATGTACATATTCCTCTCTATCGTGCAATTCTTATTTTTATTTTAAACAAAAATTGTCAGTTAAAATAAAAATGAATATTATTTATATATTTTTTATTTTATTTATAATTTATTTTGAAAATTATAACAAGTTTACAAATGGTCAAACAATCAACGTAAAAATTAATTCAGATTGGTTAGAAAAAAGAGAATATAATTATTTAAAAAATAAAAAGCCAGAAGAACGTTTTTATTTTAAAAATTTAATTGGAAAATATTTAAAAACAGAAAATAATATAAATTATTATTTAATATCTAGAAAATATAGATATTCACCAGAAATAGAAATTTCTAAAAATAACATTGTCAATGAATTAAGCAGTCCATTACTAAAAAAAGTAATATAACAAAAGTTTACGCGTCAAATTTCTTGGGATAAGGGTAGTCTGGGGAACTAAGTGGATATGAGGTATTAAGGGTGGTTTAAAGGGATATAAGTGATTTGGAAGGATTGAAGGGAATGAGGGGATATCAGGAGATTTAAAAACAAATTTTAGGTAATTAAAAGAAAGATAACTAAATACGGAAGTGAAATCAGCGTTTTAGAAAATAATGAGAATATAACTTACATAAGAATGAAATCTAAATTATCACCAAAAGAAAAAATAAAAATTTATAAAGAAGAATTAGGAAATAATTATTGGACATTAATTAATTTAAATGCATATAAAATTGAAATATTGGAAAAAAATATTGAAATAAAGGATAATGAAGACGAAAAAATGGAAATTAAAAAACAAATTGAAAATTTAAAGGAAAGGATTAAATTAGAAGGTAATTTTAGTTTTTAATAATTTTATAGAATACAGTCGAACCTCACTATAGAATACACATAATAATAAAATTAGATGTATTTTTTTGCAATAGGTAATTTGCTATCCAAGACACTGTGGATATAAGTCACTTAAATAAGCAGGGTTTCTGTTCGTACATTGAAATATCTCACTATGTCAGTCCCGATATGTCTGACTCCCTGGAATACACCGGTGATGGCCCTTCCGAATTTTAAAATATGGAGGAACGAAAAAACGAAACACGAAAGTGTAGAAGGACTAGAAAAGAGGGAGGGAAGTAGTCGGAAAAGGAAGAAAAGTAATTTTTTATTCGTAATAAAAATTATTAGTGACCGGTGTCGGACAGGATACAGATTCAAGAGTTGCTACATGAGCCGAACGGCATTCGGCCGGATTTCTCAACTACAGTATAAATCCCGGGTGACGCATTATTTTTGCCTCAAACTAAGTGAATTAGTGCGAAAATATATATTTAATATATACCTATATTTAAATATATTATAATTTAAAAATTAATAGGTGGTGAGCTAATTGACTTAACAAAATATGTTCGTTTACTAAATATTTATTTCAAATTAAAAGAAGTTTCAGGAAATTAAATTAGACAAATTAGTTTATGGTCTTCCATATACTAATTATGATATTACTGAATTATCTAAAATATTTGAACTTAAAGAAGTGCAAATACGTGTATGTTTTTGTTAAAACTTGATTTAATTAATCAGAAAAATTTCAGGTAATGATCAATGTATGTATATATTTTTAGTTTTTCCTTTCCTTTTTTTGTTTACTTCGATTTCGTGTTTTCAACCCTCTAGAAAAATAAAAATTTATCTGTTTAGCCTAGCATACGTAAAGTAAATTAGGTTCCGAGGGTGTCATATTATCTAGATCCTACTATATTCGATTTTAAATAAAAGAACATGAGAAACAGGTACAAAGCAAATGGAATAAAATTTAAAACTATCAAAACAACTTTCAATAAAATAAAGAAAGTAAACCCAACAAGAGATTCAGGTGTATTTTTAACTATAAATTAACCCCACTATCATTTGAACTGATCCGGAAAACTTTAATTGTTATTTTCAGTTAAAATATTTAATGTTTATTTGAATGAAAAACCAGTAATTCTGACTGGAGTGGAATTGAAAAGAATAATGAAATATAAATTCAAAAAAATATATTCGACTACTTATCCACTCGAACATTTTTTTCTTAATTTCAACTTGAACGAATTTTATTTTGATAAGAATTTTGTTAAATTTAAAAAAATAATATTAAAAAATAATCCTGGAAAAAGATTTGTAATTATTGAAATTAATTATTTGGAAGATATTAAATTATGTAAATTAACACATAAAATTGAGATTGAGGAAGAAGAGTTTATTAAGATGATTGAAGAAGATGTTAATGATTTTGAAATTAAATTGGAAGAAGTTGACGTGGAGTGATAGAGGATTATTTAAAAAATTATTTAAACAATTAAATCCATTTATTAGAGATATCTGTCGAAAAAAGACTTTACTATAAAATTTTCTCAATCTTAACCTGATTTCTTCGCTTTAATTTGCTTTTCGATTCGATTCATTCAATTTCTATTGCTTTAAAATTCGACTTTGCATGTTTTACTTTTACTAATAGAACATTTAATTTAAATTGCTAATAAAAAATTAAACTTCCTAAATTACATGTGGCACCCAAAATTAATTGGAGCAATAAAATATGAGAGAAAACGTGATAGAGTAAACAATAGGAACCAACAATGAGAAAGAATTACGTGGTGACAGACACAAGCTGTCAATAAAAATTAGAAAAGATGTTGTGTAGTGGTGTTCGGATAGTATAATAGCCATGTAAGCGTCAGTCTATGTAATTGGATCATACTAGCGGGGCTAGTTACTGATCTCCTTCTTTTGTTTCCAGCTTTTTCCACCTTCGCCTACATTTCTACAGTTAAATCTCGGACAACTCTTGGACATAAAAAAGAGAATTATGGAGGGAAAGAGTATAATAGGTAGAGTGACGATGAACATTAAATGGGTGAATGAGGACAAAATTAATGAAGGTGAACAAATAAAAATTGGACAAAAGTCGCCAAATTGGCGACAACAATAGTCTACACAACAAGGTCATGTCATGATATAAGCTGATTGATTTTTCCCTTGATTTTTGAGATATCCTTTTTTCTAACATAGAAATTTTATAGAGTTTTTGGAAGAACAAAAATTGATATTTTTTATTTAAATTAGTTTGAGTAGAAATTTTTTTTATTCATTGCTAAATAAATTTTTAAATTTTTTGCTACTAAAAGTTTTAAATTATCGGAAAGAGCATTAAAAATGATATAAAATAAGGAAAAAAAGAAATCATTTAAAAATATTTATGTGGATTCAAATTATAAAGTGCAGTCCATGATTCAGGACTTTATTACCACTCTAACGGATTTTAACTAATTCAATAATTTTTTAAATAATTCTCAATCACTCCACTTCAACTTCTTCCAATTTAACTTCAAAATCATTATCATCTTCTTCAATCATTTTAATAAACTCTTCTTCCTCCATCTCAATTTTATGTGTTAATTTACATAATTTAATATCTTCCAAATAATTAATTTCAATAATTACAAACTTCTTTCCGGGATTATTTCTTAATATTATTTCTCTAAACTTATTCACGTTCTTATCAAAATAAAATTTGTTTGAGCCGAAATTAAGAAAGAAATGTTCGGATATTTGATTATTAAAATATATTTTTTTGAATTTATATTTCATTATTCTTTTCAATTCCACTCCAGTCAAAATTAATGTTTTTTCATTCAAATAAACATTAAATATTTTAGCTGAAAATAACAATTAAAGTTTTCCGGATCAGTTCAAATGATAGTGGGGTTAATTTATAGTTAAAAATACACCTGAATTTCTTGTTGGGTTTACTTTCTTTATTTTATTGAAAGTTGTTTTGATAGTTTTAAATTTTATTCCATTTGCTTTGTGCCGGTTTCTCTTGTTCTTTTATTTAAAATCGAATATAGTAGGATCTAGATAATATGACACCCTCGGTACCTAATTTACTTTACGTATGCTAGGCTAAACAGATAAATTTTTCTAGAGGGTTGAAAACACGAAATCGAAGTAAATAAAAAAAGAAAGGATAAACTAAAAACATGTACATACTCTGATCATTACCTGAAATTTTTCTGATTAATTAAATCAATTTTTAACAAAAACATACACATATTTGCACTTCTTTAAGTTCAAATTCTTTAGATAATTCAGTAATATCATATTTAGTATATGGTAGACCATAAAAAAATTTTTCGAATTTAATTTCCTAAAATTTCTTTTAATCTTAAATAAACTCTAGGTAAATACAAACATATTTTGTCAAGTCAATTAGCTCACCACCTATAAAGTTTTAATTTATATTTAAAATAAATTTGATAGTCGGATGCCACTATATTTTTACAATGCTAGATAGGGTGTATTGTTTTTGACCACATGGTTTGATTGTTTCCGATTGACGAGAAAATTAAGATATTTTCGCACTAATTCACTTAGTTTGAGGCAAAAATAATGCGTCACCCTGGATTTATACTGTAGTTGAGAAATCCGGCCGAATCCTGTCCGGCTCATGTAGCAAATCCTGAATCTGGGTCCTGTCCGGCACCGGTCCTCACTAAAAGTCAAAATTCAAATTACCTTCCAATCTAATCCCTTTCTTTAAATCTTCGATTTGTTCTTTAATTTTCATTTTTTCGTTTTCATTCTCCATTATTTTAATATTTTTTTCCAATAATTCAATTTTATATGCATTTAAATTAATTAATGTCCAATAATTATTTTTCAATTCTTCTTTGTAAATTTTTATTTTTTCTTTTGGTGATTTTTTGGATTTCATTCTTATGTAATTTATATGCCCATTATTTTCTAAAATTTTGATTTCACATCCAGATTTGTTTATCGTTCTTTTAATTGCCTTTAATTTGTTTTTAAATCTCCTGATATCCTCTCATTCCCTTCAATCCTTCCAAATCACTTATATCCCTTGAAACCGCTCTTAATACCTCATATCCACTTAGTTCCCCAGACTACCCTTATCCCAAGAAATTTGACGAGTAATCTTTATTATACTATTACTTGTTTTAGTATTGGACTAATTAATTCATCGACAATTTTATTTTTAGTAATTTCAATTTCTGGTGAATAATTAACTTTTCTATATACAGAATAATAATTAATATTATTTTCTGTTTTTAAATATTTTCCAATTAAATTTTTGAAATAAAAACGTCCTTCTGGCTTTTTATTTTTTAAATAATTATATTCTCTTTTTTTTAACCAATCTGAATTAATTTCTACGTTGATGTTTTCATCGTTTGCCAAAATGTTATAATTTTCCAAATAAATTATAAATAAAATAAAGAATATATAAATAATATTCATTTTTACTTTAATTAACAAATTTTTGTTTAAAAATAAAATTAATAAAAATTGCCTAATTTTATATATGCTTTATAAAAGCGCCGCGCGTCTTGCGTATGAGAAATTAAAGAAAATGAGGTCCCTCATGATTTTGAAAGTTAATTTTTGTCACAAATTGGAAATCGACTTTTATTTAAGTCTAGTTTGGTAGAGAAATAAGTACATACATACATATTTACCTATTTTAATTTAAAAATGCCATGTCACGTACATATGCACTTTATAAAATCAAGGTGTTGTCCTTTGATTTTTAGACAGTATGTCATAAATTTTAAAATAAATTTAAAAATCGCTAGACCAGTGGGCGAAGGTGCCGACAATTGAGAAATGTTTTGGAACCATACCCTTACTTTGCAATAACAAGAAAAATCCAATTATTTTTTGATAGGACTCTAAAGTCAAGTAAAGCCAAATAATCTATATTTTAATTTCTCTTAAACTAATATAGGGTTGGAGTTTAAATGAAATAGCACCAGGCGATTTTTAAATTTATTTTAAAATTTATGAAATACTGTCTAAAAAATCAAAGGACAACACCTTGATTTTATAAAGTGCATATGTACGTGACATGGCATTTTTAAAATAAAAATAGGTAAATATGTATGTATGTACATACAGTGTGTTAAGAAATTATAACCCCCCTTGAATTTTTTGAGTTTCTTACCTTCCCGATGTCGGATTGTTCTGAAATTTCTGTAGTAGTGTTGTAATGTATATTAAATAATATTTACAAAATATCTTTAAAAATTTTTGATCTCAGACTTTTTTTTAACGTTTTTTCCAAAAAATCAGTGTTAATAAATTATAACCCCCCTTTAAAAAAATTTTTTTTAACGCATGCAATATCTCTACAAAAATTTTTCTGAACAGGTCTACCAATATAGATAAGAAATACAAAAGAAATGAAGTTCCTATGTATTCCCATCATCGAGATCTCGAAATCCGAAAATCAACGGAAAACCGGGGTAGACGTCTTTAAAAAATATTTTCGTCCCCTTACATATGAAATAAAAATTTTATTTTAGGCTTATCTGAAAGCCCTTTAAATTTGCTACAAGATAGCATTAATTTTATTTTCAGAAAAAAATTCGCCTATAAGAAACTATGAGTTTAATTTATAGGTTAAATTTCCATCAATTTTTGGGGGCGTTTGAGTGATTTCTATGACTTGAAAATTTATCACTTTGTTTCTCGACGGTAAATTTTTTCTGTTTAATGAGATAAAAACTATCTTGTAGCAAATTTAAAGGGCTTTCAGATAAGCCTAAAATAAAATTTTTATTTCATATGTAAGGGGACGAAAATATTTTTTAAAGACGTCTACCCCGGTTTTCCGTTGATTTTCGGATTTCGAGATCTCGATGATGGGAATACATAGGAACTTCATTTCTTTTGTATTTCTTATCTATATTGGTAGACCTGTTCAGAAAAATTTTTGTAGAGATATTGCATGCGTTAAAAAAAATTTTTTTAAAGGGGGGTTATAATTTATTAACACTGATTTTTTGGAAAAAACGTTAAAAAAAAGTCTGAGATCAAAAATTTTTAAAGATATTTTGTAAATATTATTTAATATACATTACAACACTACTACAGAAATTTCAGAACAATCCGACATCGGGAAGGTAAGAAACTCAAAAAATTCAAGGGGGGTAATAGTATAATAATTGCATTTTAAGAGCATTCTAAAAGATTTTATGGATTTAAAATTTCTGTTAAAATTTTTTTGAAAATAAATATTTCCGAAAAATTTTCGAAAAAATCTTTTGACAAAAATTTTCAAAATTTTGAAAATTTTAAATAAATAAATAAATAATTTTATTATAAGTGCAAAATATGTATAAAAAGATACAAAAATGAAAAAAAATTCATGAGGGCTAATGTCTAAAAATTTTAAAAATAAAAGAAAGGCACTTTAATTCATGCGACATCCAATTACAAAGGATGAGGGAACTTTCGAAAATAATTTAGGTATAAATATGTACATAATCCTCTCTATCGCGCACTTTTTATTTTTATTTTAAAGAAAAATTTAGTTATTAAATTGTTAATATAATTAATATAATTAGTAATTTAAAAAATTGTCAGTCAAAATAAAATGAATATTATTTATATATTCTTTATTTTATTTATAATTTATTTGGAAAATTATAACATTTTGGCAAACGATGAAAACATCAAAGTAAAAATTAATTCAGATTGGTTAGAAAAAAGAGAATATAATTATTTAAAAAATAAAAAGCCAGAAGAACGTTTTTATTTTAAAAATTTAATTGGAGAATATTTAAAAACGGAAAATAATATAAATTATTATTCTGTATTTAGAAAAGATTTTAAATATTCACCAGAAATTGAAATTTCTAAAAATGGCATTGTCGATGAATTAATTAGTCCATCACTGACACAAGTAATCTTACCGAATTTAATTACTTTACATAGACTTTCCGCGTCAAATTTCTGTTCCTTTATTGACTGATTAAATGATATGAATTATAACAATTCACTAGTGGGCCAAGATAAAATAGTGGTTAACCAATTTTTGACCATTTTGTGCCTTTTGAGGAAGTAAAAATGGGGAGGGCGAAAACAAAATTGCAAAAATTTTTATATATTAAAAACAAATTTAAGATAATTAAAAGAAGGTTAACTAAATACGAATGCAGAATCAGCATTTTAGATAATAATGGGCATGTAAATTATATAGGAAAGAAATCCAAAATTTCGCTAAAAGAAACAATAAAAATTTATAAAGAAGAATTGGGAAAAAATTATTGGACATTAATTAATTTAAATGCATATAAAATTGAAGTATTGGAAAAATATATTAAAATAAAGGGTAATGAGGACGAAAAAATAGAAATTAAAAAACAAATTGAAAATTTAAAGGAAGGGATAAAATTGGAAGGTAATTTGAACGTTGTGTGATTTATAGGGGGTTTTGGCTGGACCGATTTGGTCGTGAGTTGCATTCGAAAGAGCCGTTCAGACGAGCGTGGATGAAGTCTCAGGGAACAAGTCGAATGACACCTCATTTGAACAAATCGGTTCAGCCAAAAAACTCACTATAAGACACAACACCCGGTACTTTCATTGTAAAACTTTGTAATAGAAATACAGTAGTCGAACCTCACTATCTAGTACAACCAGTACTAGTTACAGGAGTGTTCTTTAAAATCAGGTTGGTCACCGTCCGGAAAGCGTCTAGGCCATACGCATTACAAAATTATAGTGAGTTTTTATTAGTTTAATTAAAAGTCTAATGAAATCTAGTCTAAATAAAATTAGAAAATTTATAGGTGGAGAGCTAATTGAATTGACAAAATATGTTTGTTTATTAATTAAGATTTATAATAAATTAAAAGAAATTTTAGGAAATTAAATCAGACAAATTTTTTTACGGTCTCCCGCCTACTAAATATGATATTACTGAATTATCTAAAGCATTTGAACTTAAGGAAGAGCAAATACGTGTATGTTTATGCTAAAAATTGATTTGATAAATTTTTAAAATAATTTTCAGAAAATGATCAAAGTAAGTTGATATAGTCAATATAACTACTACGTACATAGCAAGGATTTATTCAACATAAAAAATAAATTCATGATTTTGAGGGGAAAGCGTCGGGAATTCCCGATTTTTTCGATTCGGCTCGACTAGATCCATGTCACATATCGACTAGATTCATGTTACTAGTGTCCCATATTATCGAGATTCCACTATTTATCTCCCTTTACTATTTCCTTGACCATTTGTAATTTTTAGAAAAACGTAGAAAACTAATAATAGAAAACAAAATACAATTTTTATCATTGTATAAAACCATTAAAACCAGTGGGGTCTCGGTAATGCAATTACCGATGATGACTCCCTTCCATCATATGTAAGGCAAATTAGTAACTAGTGTTCCATATTATCGAGATTTCACTGTATCGCTATCATTTTTATACAAAAGTGCAAGAGATACAAGTTCAAGACAAATGGCATAAAATTCAAAACTATCAAAACAAATATTAATAAAATAAAGAAAATAAACCCAGCAAGAAATTCAGGTTGTACTTTTAACTACAACCTAATTCCATTATCCTTTGAACTTCGGTTTAGATACAGTATCTAGATATCATGTCCATCAAAATACCCTATACATTACTAATTAAATATACCTAAATTACTTTCAAAGTATTTAATGCTTATTTGAGTGAAAAAGCAGTAACTTTGACATGAGTAGAATTAAAAATACTAACAAACTCGGGCAGGCATAAGCTAGGTTTTCAGCTCACAGGTACCATACCGTGTAAGGTTAATAAATTTTAGAACATCTCGGATATCCGGCAACTTTCTCCATCTCGGATATATGTAGAAAGTTGCCATAAGTTTATCTCCCTAACTCACATAAATCCCTCAATATTCTCGGAATCCCTCTTAATTCACTAAATCCTCCGCTCTGTGACATGAAAAAGTTCAGCTAAATACTCAGTTCAGCTAAATCCTCATGAAAAGTTCAGCTAAATTCTCATGAAAAAGTTCAGAGCCGATGCCGGAGATTAGTGTCGATAATTTTGGGTTGTATATCGTATTTTTTCAATTTTGTTTGGATTTTTTCAATAACTCGAGGAATCTTTAAATTATAATTCTAATTTATTTTGAAATGTTGATTAATGTACATACATACATAAATACATAAATTAATTTTAGTCAAAATGTTTGAAGTACATTTGAATGAAAAACCAGTAATTTTGACTGAAGTTGAACTAAAAAGAATTGCAAAATATAGATTCAGTGAAAAATATATCTCGAATAAAGTAGTACAAAAATATTTTCTTAATTTGAACGCAAACAAATTTCGTTTTAATAAGAATGTGAATAAATTTCGAAAAATAAGAGAATTTCTAAATCCTGGAAAAAAGTTTGTATTTATTGAAATTAATTATTTGGAAGATATTAAATTATGTAAATTAACACATAAAATTGAGATTGAGGAAGAAGAGTTTATTAAAATGATTGAAGAAGATGATAATGATTTTGAAATTAAATTGGAAGAAGTTGAAGTGGAGTGATTGAGGATTATTTAAAAAATTATTGAATTAGTTAAAATCTGTTAGTGGTAATAAAAGCTGAATCATGGCAATGCATTTTATAATTTGAATCCACATGAATATTTTTAAATGATTTCTTTTTTTCCTTATTCTATACCATTTTAATGCACTTTCCGATAATTTAAAACTTTTAGTAGCAAAAAATTTAAATTCAAAAAATTTATTTAGCAATGAATAAAAAATTCTTGACTCAAGCTAATTTAAATAAAAAATATCAATTTTTGTTCTTCCAAAAACTCTATAAAATTTGTGTAGAAAAGGATATCTCAAAAATCAAGAAAAATCAATCAGCTTATATAATGACATGACTCTGTTGTGTAGCGGTGTCGCCAATTTGGCAACTTTTCGTCCAATTTTTATTTGTTCACCTTCATTAATTTTGTCCTCATTCACCCATTTAATGTTCATCGTCACTCTATTTATTATAAGTACTTTTTCCCTCCATAATTCTCTTTTGTTATGTCCGAGAGTTGTCCGAGATTTAACTCGAAATTTTGGATTTCATTCCTATACTATAATTTATTTGCTCATTATTTTCTAAAATGCTGATTTCACTTCCAGATTTATTTAACTTTCTTTCAATTACCTTAAATTGTCTTTTAATATTTCAAAATTTTCATCACCATTTTTTCTTACTCTTTTTCCTTGCTACCAGATTTCTCAGAGCGTTTGGAGGATATCAGGGGATTTGGGAGCAAAAGGGATATCAAAAGATTAAAAGAACATGATTTATATATTGAATCCTTCTACCTTACAACTCAGATACCCTCTATAAATTCCTTAATACATACTTCCGAATTAAGAGATATCTCAGATATCCCTTCAAACCCCCGATATCTCTATGAATCAGCCTCCATCCCTGTAAATCCCCTATATTCATCTATCGCTTCATATCCACCAATTTTCCTTTCAACCCATAAAATCCCTATATATTGTGCCAAGACCTCAAAATAAACTTTTTTTATATGTACTATTACTTGTTTTAGTAACGAATTAATTAATTTTTCGACAATGCCATTTTTAGAAATTTCTATTTCTGCTGAATAATGCATAACTTTTCTAAATACTGAAAAATAATTTATATTATTTTCCGTTTTTAAATATTTTCCAATTAAATTTTTGAAATAAAAACGTTCTTCTGGTTTTTTATTTTTTAAATAATTATATTCTCGTTTTTCTAACCAATCTGAATTAATTTTTACGTTGATGTTTTCATCGTTTGCCAAAATGTTATAATTTTCCAAATAAATTATAAATAAACGTGGCGCGAACTTTGCGGACCCGAATTTTGCGGACCCGAAGTTTGCGGACCCGAAATTTGCGGAACGAAAGTTGCGGACCCGAAGGTTGCGGACACGAAGTTTGCGGACCTGATTTTTGCGGAACCAAGATTTTAGGACCGACACTTGAGTAAAAGGAAAAAATTAAAAATTTTATTTTTCGATGATCCCGGCAGAGTTTACCATGATCCGTACCAGATCAGGATTTTTTCCTGATTTTTCAAAAATTTTATCAATTTTTTATCTTAAAATTATATCATAATTTAAATAATCGAGAAAATTCCTTGAAAAAATCATTCATATGGCTATTTCATAAAGTCATGATGCCTGAATTTATCCTAATTAACGCCGCAGGCTAAAATTTTTAAAATTTCCGAGGTTCAGTAGACTCTATTGTCGGTCCGCAAATTTTTGGTCCGCAAATCTCAGATCCGCAAAATTCGGGTCCGCATACTAAACATCGAATCGAAAAATATAATCTTAATTTCAATGCAAACAAATTTTATTTCGATAAGAATGTGATAAAATTTAGAAAAATAATATTAAGAAATAATAATGGAAAGAAGTTTGTAATTATTGAAATTAATTATTTGGAAGATATTAAATTATGTAAATTAACACATAAAATTGAGATTGAGGAAGAAGAGTTTATTAAAATAATCGAAGAAGATGATAATGATTTTGAAGTTAATTTGGAAGAAGTTGACGTGGAGTGATTGAGAATTTTTTAATTATTGAATCAGTTAAATCCATTTATTAGAGATATCTAACAATAAGACCAAAATTTTTGCAAGACCCAAAACCAGGATTTAACAAGACTTCGGATTTTTTCCTAATACCCCAAACGATCACCAAGACCAAAATATTATAAGATTCAAGACAATTTTTTGGTCCTACAGGGCAAATTTTTGGTTTATTTTTCGTACCTAAGTCAATAGGACCTATAATTTTGAACTATTTATAGGAAATTTGATAAAACTTTAAAAACGCTTTCGATTTTTAGCGCCGCAGGCGTGCTACATGTATACTATAATCCATCGTGTTCTATTATCTGGGAGTCAATTATTATTATTCCTATGCAAATGTTTCTTCGTTATAAAGTTATTGCTGATATTTATCTACATAAAAGTATAAATATAGTCAATTTTATTAAAATTTTTATCGATGGAGCTTAGCTTAACACAACATAAATATTTGAGCAAATAAAAATCCCGTCTTTCTACAGTATTATTAGCTCAAAAATATTTAGAATAAGACAACTTTAATCAAATTTCATTTATTTAAAAAATCATCGTTCTATAATTTTTGACAATAAAATATTATTAGTAATTATATATAAATTATGCTTTTTAGAATTAATTTTCTTTAAAATTAATTGCTCGGGTATCTTTATTTATTTTCCGTTAATTTCATCACAATTATTCATTATAGCTTTACCATTTTCATGTTTTTTTCTATAAGCATCCATCCGTTTGCGATGGTGACCGAGCATTCCAAAGGGAACATAAATTTTCTTAAAAAGCCAAAAACCTAGCAAGTTGCCAAATGCTATCTAAAAATAGATTTTAAAATTTTAATAGAGAAGAAATTTTTAAAAATTTCCGAAAATTTAAGCTGATTTACAATTTCTGAGGTCCCATTTGAGTAATTTTCGATTTCAGAAGTTGAGCCTCGGCTTCTAAAAAAATCGCTTTGCACAATATAGACTGGACGGGCATTTGTCTGAGTAATTTTTGCGGTACGATAAGAATCCAGAAGTCAAGACGAAAATTTAATGTCTTATAAGTCAAAATAAAAGGAAAATTCTCCGTTTTCTGAGAAAATACCGAAATTTTTGATGTTAACCTGGCTAGAGTTCTCAGATAAGTATAATAGAAGATAGGACTTGACCTAAGGGCCGAAAAGCGCCACGACTTAGGTGAAAGCCAGGGCGATTTATTATAATCCAACTATCTTAGAGGTAATGCTCTGAAAACTTTTCCATAACAAAATTACAAGTCAAAATCTAGATTACCACTCTCTTAATTAATAAAAACACCTGTAAATCATGTTGAAAGCAGCCTGTACTAAGCCTGCATTTTCCTATAATATTAACTGCTTGTTTTGCAAAAACATTAGTATCAACAACAAAAAGTTCAGTATCTCCAGGTTCATAAGAAGCTAATTTTGTTGAAACTAATGAAGGGATTAAACATTGAATTTTGATATTTGTGTGTTTAAATTCATCAGCCAGTGCATCAGAGAAGAAACTTATTGCTGCTTTACTTGAAAGAAATTTTTTTCAAAAAAGGCAAAGTGATTTAGCTTATTTTAAGTAAATGTCTTTGTAGGTTAACCACTCGATGATCATAGTTTTCCGTTCTAAAATGGATATATGGACAAACTACAATCTAAGAACCATCCACAAACATCCAAAACTTTAACTTTTTTCCCATTTTTTTCATCATTTCCTAACCATTTTTTTATCATTTCCTAATTATGAAGCTCCCTCAAGTTAAGCGTTCTCAATAGGGTTGTTGTTTTCGAGTCGAGCAGACGGAAACAAGCCGACGGTCGAGGCTTGTATGTTATCTAGTCAGGCCTGTACGAGTCATTTTCGGGCCTAATAAAATGCACGACTCGATCTTTCGTTCCAAGTCGGTCTATTTTGGCACCACTAGTTTTCATTAAGAGAAATCCAAGTTAACCTTGAAGGTTTAAATCTACGCGGATTATTTAAACTACCTTGCAGGATAAGTCGAAAGGTATGGAAATGGTCTCCAACCCTATAATAGTTCAAGGTTTATTGAAATACAGATTATTTAACCATTATAGAAGATATATTAACTATAATCCCACAATCACGTTCAACCATTCCAGGCAAAATTAATTCAATCATTTTGACAATGGAGAGCAAGTTAACTTTCAAAATTTTCGAGGATAAACCTTCGGGCTGATCTACTACAGTATCAACCTGTTCTGGTGCAATACCAACACTATTAACTTTTAAAAATATTTTTAGATAAAATTAAATAGAATAGTCGGACCTCACTTTAAAATTTTAGACATACCTCAATTGAAAATCGTTTTTTTAATTGGTACTGAGTGGCAGGTTTAGCACGGGCTACCCGAAGCCACCCAAATTCTTTTTCCGACCTAAATCCGAATTATTTCTCAACCCTTGACATCCCTGCTGGGTGAAGGGTCTGGCAAAGAGATACGATCAATTCAAGATTTCCTTATGAGGTTTTCTATCCCTATAGATGTATCTTAAAGTGAGTTCCGCCTCAATTATTAACCGAGAATTCCAACATTCATTCTTTTCAACTCGGCAGGCAAATCCTCCAACGGATCCTTTTCAAAATCAAAAACGGCTGTTCGAACCTGGCAACCATATTCTCCCTCTACATGAATTATTCATTAAAGAAGTCTGACTAAAGAATATACCAAAATGTTTGGTTAAGGCAGCTAGTTTCGTTTTATTTCTCCCAATTAAATAAAGATTTTTAATATTTTTAGTAGAGACAAGTTCTTCCAAGTATGCGCGCCCTATGCCATCTGTGCATCCAGTAAATACTAAATAATTTTTGTACATTTTGAGAGATTATATAAATGAACTCTCGCTCTGATTCCAAGTAAAACTTCAAATTTCTTTCACAAAATTAAAATATTTACAAGTTTTTTCCCTTGGGAAATTTTTACAATAATTTATAGGGGTGGGTCACCAAAGGAAGGTGATTAAGGTGATTAATTAAGGTGATCACAAATTCGAAGTGTGCGAAATTAAACAATATGGTAATCCCCACATAATGTGCCTTTCTATGTTAATGGTATGATAATTAAATACTATAGGTACTGTGATAACCGGCCGAAGAACCAATGATTTATCGGTTCAGTTCGTCAGTTCAGATCCAAATATTTGAATATTTTCCATTCCAAACTCTACTTAGGTATATTTCATAATAGAATTCGTCTACCTGTCCATGCCTGCCTGTAATGGTCCAAATTTAAAGGCCTTGCAATAAAGTGTCCCCAAACACTTCGACAAAGTATATACAAAAATTTAATAAACCGAAATGTTAGGAAAGCATTAAAAATATAGAGAGCTGCATGAAAAGGACAAAATCCTAATGTTGGGAAAATATCCTTAAACATTTTTAATTTATTTTCTAAATTTTAAGGAAATCAGTAAAATATAGACACAAACAAAATAATTTTTAAGGTCAAGTAAACGATTAGAAAAGTGACGAAATGCGCAGCCAAAAATTGTTGTGACTGTTCATTTGCTCGTGAAATTCCCCCCTCCCCCCCCTTCCTTCCCCCTCCTAAAACTACTCATCCTCTCCAATTTTTTTATTCTTTCTCGCTCTTTTTCCAATAATTTTGTATATAGATTCGTTATTTAATTGCTCGCAATTCATCAAAAATAAAAACAATTTATTTAGTTTGTTATAAAAACCCTTTTAGGGATACTTGTAGGATTAAATAGAGAAAATTATAAAATAATTTTGAAAATCTCAAATGACAAAATTTTTATAGGTTGTCTGAAACGTTTAGTTTATTACGACAATTCCGGACAACTACCCATTCCAGATTTAATAATTGTCGATATATTTTTAATTAATAAAGTGACGGCCTTTTTTGTATTGCCGGCTGTCTGTTTCAGAATTCCAATGGTTCCGAATTATTTCTAGTCTAATGCAATGTAGAAAATTAAAAAATAATGAAAAATTATAATGTTATTGTAACCAGGGTTAGGATTTTTGGGCAAATGCCTGTTTTTTCTTAGGCCTGATGCTAAAATGTCCAACCAGGTGTTATTTTACTTAAATCTGCTTTCAAACTAATATTTTTATCGTTGCTCAAATCTCATAACTTTTTCTGAAAAATGCCCTATTATGCCTTTTTTTTAACCTATTTTGCTAAAATTTATACATATTTGTGCATTTTTTGAGACTTTCTTGACAAATTTTAGTCTATTATCCCAGCAAATTTTGCTTTTTTTCTGTTTTAATGCCTATTTTGGCTATTTTTAGAGCCTATATTTGCGCCTATTTTTAACTTTTTAGTGCCTAAAAATCCTAACCCTAGAGAATTTAAATAAATTTTTAAATAATTTTCTATCACTACTCTTCAACTTCTTCCAATTTAACTTCAAAATCATTATCATCTTCTTCAATCATTTTAATAAACTCTTCTTCCTCAATCTCAATTTTATGTGTTAATTTACATAATTTAATATCTTCCAAATAATTAATTTCAATATTTACAAATCTTTTTCCATTATTCTTTCTTACTATTATTTTTCTAAATTTATTCACATTCTTATCAAAATAAAATTTATTTGAGTTGAAATCAAGAAAATATTTTTCTTTTACAAAACTATGATCTCTTCCATCGAATTTATATTTTGAAATTTTTTTTAATTTTACTCCAGTCAAAATTATTGGTTTTTCATTCAAATAAACTTCAAACATTTTAACTGAAATTTATTTCTGTATGTACACTGTGTTACAAAACTTTTCTGCGCCGCAGTCCGGATATCCGAGATTTCCCAAGATTCGCTAGTCTTACGTCGTAGAGAGCTGTGCTGAAAGCCTAGCCAATGCGGCCCGGTTTTCGATGCCTGCCTGCTTACCTAAATAAACATTAAACTCCTTGTTTTGCAAATTTTTTTCTTTATCAGGATATCCCAGATTTCCCAAGATTCATTAATATTACACGGTAGATATTTTTGAACTGAAAGCCTAGCCGATACCTGCCCGGGTTTGCGAGTATTTTTAATTCTACTCCTGTCAAAGTTACTACTTTTTCACTCAAATAAGCATTAAATACTTTAAAAGTAATTTAGTTATATTTAATTAGTAATGTATAGGGTATTTTGAGGGAACTGATATCCGGATACTATATCCAAACCTAAGTTCAGAGGATAATTGAGTTAGATTGTAGTTAAATGTACAACCTGGATTTCTTGCTGGATTTATTTCTTTTATTTTATTAAAAGTTGTTTTGATAGTTTTAAATTTTATGCCATTTCTCTTGTATATATATCTCCTGTCCTTTTGTTTAAAAAAGATAACGGATACAGTGGAATATTGATAATATGAAACCCGTCCGCAGTGAAGGGAATTCCCCGGTGACGTGGGGAGTTCTCCCCCAAAGCCCCCGTTGCACGTCCCCACGGTTCGAATTCCCTGTTCCCCGTAAGAACTGTGAATTGTATGTAACACGGATCAAGCCGACACGATTCTAGAAAGTCGGGAATTCCCGACGCTTTTTCCTCAAAATCAAGAATTTTTTGTTGGATAAATCATTGATATTTAGTTGATTATGTACTTACTTTGATAATTCTCTAAAAATTATTTTGAAAATTTATTAAATCAATTTTTAACAAAAACATACACGAATTTGCTCTTCTCTAAGTTCAAATTCTTTAGATAATTCAGTAATATCATAGTTAGTATGTGGGATTCCAAAAATTAATTTATCTAATTTAATTTCCTAAAATTTCTTTTAATTTAAAATAAAAAGGGTACTATGCCTTTATTGACCGCATGTCCGAAAACTGAAGAAGAAGCAGTTCAATTTCTACAGTCGAATATACTTCCGGTGAGTTTTATGTGCGCGAATTGGATATAGACCCTCATACTACAGTTGATTGGAATAATTACCTCAGATGGAATAATTTCCTTCAGACCTACTTTCTAAACCACATAAATTCATAGGTATTTACTAGAGGTCGGCACGGGACAGGATCCCGTACGGGATTTTGCGGGATCCTGTCCCGAAATCCCGTATTTTTAGTGACGAACGGGATTATCGGGATTACGGGATTTACGGGATTAATCCCGCGGGATCCTGTCCCGTAAAATTTTTTGAGAAGAATCCCGTTACGGGATCCCGTGAATTTTTTCAAAATTTACGGGATTTTTGATAAATCATGTAAATTGCCTGCGGCGCTGAAAATGGAAGAAATCTGGTATCCTGGCCTTCCAGAATTCTCAAAATTTTCGCCTGCGGCGCTAAAAATGGAAGAAATCTGGTCTCTTGGCCTTCCAAAATTCTCAAAATTTTCGCCGGCGGCGCTGAAAATTGAAGATTTTTGCTCTTTTGGTTTTCAAAATTCCCAAAATTTTCGCCTGCTGGATTCCCAGATATTCCTGCCTATCCCCGATATCTTTCGAATCCACCGTAATCCCTGTAAATCGACCGATATTCTTCTATTCCTTCAGATCAACTAATCCTTCACTTAACCACTCTTTATCCTTCTTCAATGTTAGCGCCGCAGACAACTAAAAACGACTAACCTATTTTATAGTTCCCTGTTAAAGGAAATATATATATCGATGTATCAAGAGGGATTAATGTGGATATTGGTAGATTTTGAGAGATTTCGAAGGATCAGGCAGATATAAAGCGATTTGAAAAGATAACGAGGGATTCGAGGTAATACCGAAAATATTGATAACCTTAATCTGCCGGTAACCAACTTTACTTGATCTGCAGATCGCCTTTAATCCTCCTGATCCAGCTTATCCTACAAATCTTCATAAATCCACCGATATCACTCAAAATCCTCTTATAACACAGATATCACCACAAATATACCCAGATACCCTTTTAAATCCTCTTAATCCCTTCAAATCCTCTAATATCCTCAATATTTTTTACGTAAAAAATTTTTATATGAAAATCCCGAAATCCCGCGGGATCCCGTTAAATTTTTGAACGGGATTATCGGGATTACGGGATTTACGGGATTAATCCCGCGGGATCCTGTCCCGCAAAAATTTTTGAAAAAAATCCCGTTACGGGATCCCGTGAATGCGATTTTACCGACCTCTAGTATTTACCATAACGTTTATAATTGCAATTATTTTCTTAGGAGGTGAAGACATGATTGTTGAGATAGATGAAAGTTTATTTACTCGGCGTAAGAACAACATGGGTAGGATCTTACCAGAGCAATGGGTCTTTGGCTGCCTGTGCCGTGAGTCCAATGAATGTTTCCCAGTTCAGGTTAATTGTTTCTGTTACATTTGTTTATCTATTATCTTAGGTTCAAGACCGCTCTGCCTAAACGCTGCTGGTAGAGATTGAGAAACATAAGTCCTGGGAGTACTATATTTCAGACAGTTAGAAAGGCTACAAACATGAAGAACTTGAAGAAGCTGGTTTTTCACATTTTACTGTAAATCACCGATACAATTTGTCGATCTGGAGCTAATACACAAAAAATTGAGCGTCTTTGGGGTACTGCCAAATGGAGAAATAAAAAACATCGAGGAACGGCGCGACATCATTTGGAGAGCTATTTAGCAGAATTTATGTGTAGGCAAGAAGCTAAAAAGGAAAATTTTTTGAATGGATTTCTAAAAAGATTGCAGAAATATGGCCTCCGAAATAATTTTAAGTTGTCTTATTTTTACTTTTTATTTTTCTATAAACCAATATTTTTTTGACCATATTTTGCTTTTTACCATTTTTATACATATTTATGAGAAAAGAGAAGAAAAGGAAATGTAGGATGATAACAATTTTTAATCCTTATGAGAAAGGGCAGAAAAGGTGTGAACGAAAAAGACAAAATTAGCGGACAAACATTTGCGGACATGCGGGCCGATAAACGCATAGTACATAAATAGGTATTCTAATTAATAAACATACGTATTTTGCTAATTCAATCAGCTCTCCACCTATAAATTTTTTAATTTTATTTAGACTAAATTTGATAAAGCATAATCTCACTATAATTAAACTGGGCGTATTGCCTAGACAGCTTCCAACCTGTGCCCAACCTAATTTTAAAGAATAACCCTGGCCATTCGACTTGGTACTTGAGAGTCGGACTCACTTCTTCCCCCGCACGTTCGACTCTTTCGTTTGCAACTCACGACCAAATCGGCCCAGCCAAAAACCCTCTATAAATCACACAACATTCAAATTACCTTCCAATCTTATCTCTTCCTTCAAATTATCAATTTGTTTTTTAATTTCCATTTTTTCATTTTCATTCTCCGTTATTTTAATATTTTTTTCCAATAATTCAATTTTATATGCATTTAAATTAATTAATGTCCAATAATTGTTTTTCAATTCTTCTTTGTAAATTTTTATTTTTTCTTTTGGCGAAACTTTGGATTTCATTCCTATACTATAATTTATTTGTTCATTATTTTCTAAAACACTGATTTCACTTCCAGACTTATTTAATATTCTTTTAATTACCTTAAATTGCTTTTAATATTTCAAAATTTTCATCACCATTTTTTCTTACTCTTTTTCCTTGCTACCAGATTTCTCAGAGCGTTTGGAGGATATCAGGGGATTTGGGAGCAAAAGGGATATCAAAAGATTAAAAGAACATGATTTATATATTGAATCCTTCTATTTTACAACTCAGATACCCACTAAAAATTCCTTAATACATACCTTACGAATCAAGAGATATCTCAGATATCCCTTCAAACCCCCGATATCTCTACGAATCAGCCTCCACCCTGTAAATCCCCGATATTCATTGTCTTTTAATATTTCAAAATTAAGTTTTCATAAAATAAAATTTTCATCGTTTTTTCATCGCTTAATATCCACCGAATATTCCTCTCAAACTATAAAATCCCTAGATATTGTGCCAAATCCCTCAAAATAAACTTTTGGTATGTTACTTGTTTTGGTAATGAACTAATTAATTCATCGACAATGCCATTTTTAGAAATTTCTATTTCTGGTGAATAATGTATAATTTTTCTAAATACTGAATAATAATTTATATTATTTTCCGTTTTTAAATATTTTCCAATTAAATTTTTGAAATAAAAACGTTCTTCTGGTTTTTTATTTTTTAAATAATTATATTCTCTTTTTTCTAACCAATCTAGATTAATTTTTACGTTGATTGTTTCACTGTTTGTAAACTTGTTACAATTTTCCAAATAAATTATAAATAAAATAAAAAATATATAAATAATATTCATTTTTATTTAAATTACTTGTGCTGAAAAAATTTTCAAGTAATAAGCTATTCTTACATAAGGGGCATCGTTTTGAGGTTTAACGGACATACTGTATAATCTCGGACCCCCGGCCAGTTAAATTTTAACTAAATAAAATTGATTATTTAAAATAAATAAAAAATATAGCAAAAGCGCCCTTCCCTTTAAAGCGCCCTTTCCTGTAAAATTCTCTCGCTATATTTTGCACTTAAACATACGACTAGAGAAGTTTCGAAATTCCGATCCTAGACTTCAGCTTTACTTGATGATTTTTATCCATTAGTGGCATATAACCTATTATTAGGTTTTGAGTTAGTCCAAAAATTCAAAATAAATTTCCAAAGCAAAACAATATTTGTAAATTATTATAAAGAGAATAGTCGTATTTAGAGTTGTTTTGAAATTAAAAATCTTCGAAAATCGAAAATCGACGGTCGAGGATCGAAATTTCGAAACTTACTTAAAGTGCAAAATATAGTGAGAGAATTTTACAGGAAAGGGCGCTTTAAAGGGAAGGGCGCTTTTGCTATATTTTTTATTTATTTTAAATAATCAATTTTATTTAATTAAAATTTAATACAATCAGATTTTATTATGGGATAAACTCTTGGGGTTTTAATGTAACAAAGTGTAGTTTAAATATGGATGTCTCCTACTCACTCCTTAATGATGTTTATTGAGTTATCTAAAAGGGGCCGATAGTAAAAATTTGGTACAACAAGTGTGGAACTGTTAGTCGATAAGGGGATAACATTTCCACCTACTCATCCTTAATGATGTTTTTGAGTTTATTTTATAGGGAGGCCTGATAGTAAAAGACACAAGTTACCACAAGGTGTGAAAACAGTCGATACTGGCCGGGGGCCAGAGATTATACAGTGTGGCCGTTAAACCACAAAACGATGCCCCTTATGTAAGAATAGCTTATTACTAGATAATTTTTTCAGCACAAGTAATTTAAATAAAAATGAATATTATTTATATATTTTTTATTTTATTTATAATTATTTGGAAAATTGTAACAAGTTTACAAACAGTGAAACAATCAACGTAAAAATTAATCTAGATTGGTTAGAAAAAAGAGAATATAATTATTTAAAAAATAAAAAACCAGAAGAACGTTTTTATTTCAAAAATTTAATTGGAAAATATTTAAAAACGGAAAATAATATAAATTATTATTCAGTATTTAGAAAAATTATACATTATTCACCAGAAATAGAAATTTCTAAAAATGGCATTGTCGATGAATTAATTAGTTCATTACCAAAACAAGTAACATACCAAAAGTTTATTTTGAGGGATTTGGCACAATATCTAGGGATTTTATAGTTTGAGAGGAATATTCGGTGGATATTAAGCGATGAAAAAACGATGAAAATTTTATTTTATGAAAACTTAATTTTGAAATATTAAAAGACAATGAATATCGGGGATTTACAGGGTGGAGGCTGATTCGTAGAGATATCGGGGGTTTGAAGGGATATCTGAGATATCTCTTGATTCGTAAGGTATGTATTAAGGAATTTTTAGTGGGTATCTGAGTTGTAAAATAGAAGGATTCAATATATAAATCATGTTCTTTTAATCTTTTGATATCCCTTTTGCTCCCAAATCCCCTGATATCCTCCAAACGCTCTGAGAAATCTGGTAGCAAGGAAAAAGAGTAAGAAAAAATGGTGATGAAAATTTTGAAATATTAAAAGCAATTTAAGGTAATTAAAAGAATATTAAATAAGTCTGGAAGTGAAATCAGTGTTTTAGAAAATAATGAACAAATAAATTATAGTATAGGAATGAAATCCAAAGTTTCGCCAAAAGAAAAAATAAAAATTTACAAAGAAGAATTGAAAAACAATTATTGGACATTAATTAATTTAAATGCATATAAAATTGAATTATTGGAAAAAAATATTAAAATAACGGAGAATGAAAATGAAAAAATGGAAATTAAAAAACAAATTGATAATTTGAAGGAAGAGATAAGATTGGAAGGTAATTTGAATGTTGTGTGATTTATAGAGGGTTTTTGGCTGGGCCGATTTGGTCGTGAGTTGCAAACGAAAGAGTCGAACGTGCGGGGGAAGAAGTGAGTCCGACTCTCAAGTACCAAGTCGAATGGCCAGGGTTATTCTTTAAAATTAGGTTGGGCACAGGTTGGAAGCTGTCTAGGCAATACGCCCAGTTTAATTATAGTGAGATTATGCTTTATCAAATTTAGTCTAAATAAAATTAAAAAATTTATAGGTGGAGAGCTGATTGAATTAGCAAAATACGTATGTTTATTAATTAGAATACCTATTTATGTACTATGCGTTTATCGGCCCGCATGTCCGCAAATGTTTGTCCGCTAATTTTGTCTTTTTCGTTCACACCTTTTCTGCCCTTTCTCATAAGGATTAAAAATTGTTATCATCCTACATTTCCTTTTCTTCTCTTTTCTCATAAATATGTATAAAAATGGTAAAAAGCAAAATATGGTCAAAAAAATATTGGTTTATAGAAAAATAAAAAGTAAAAATAAGACAACTTAAAATTATTTCGGAGGCCATATTTCTGCAATCTTTTTAGAAATCCATTCAAAAAATTTTCTTTTTTAGCTTCTTGCCTACACATAAATTCTGCTAAATAGCTCTCCAAATGATGTCGCGCCGTTCCTCGATGTTTTTTATTTCTCCATTTGGCAGTACCCCAAAGACGCTCAATTTTTTGTGTATTAGCTCCAGATCGACAAATTGTATCGGTGATTTACAGTAAAATGTGAAAAACCAGCTTCTTCAAGTTCTTCATGTTTGTAGCCTTTCTAACTGTCTGAAATATAGTACTCCCAGGACTTATGTTTCTCAATCTCTACCAGCAGCGTTTAGGCAGAGCGGTCTTGAACCTAAGATAATAGATAAACAAATGTAACAGAAACAATTAACCTGAACTGGGAAACATTCATTGGACTCACGGCACAGGCAGCCAAAGACCCATTGCTCTGGTAAGATCCTACCCATGTTGTTCTTACGCCGAGTAAATAAACTTTCATCTATCTCAACAATCATGTCTTCACCTCCTAAGAAAATAATTGCAATTATAAACGTTATGGTAAATACTAGAGGTCGGTAAAATCGCATTTTTTTTCAAAAATTTTTTTCAAAAATTTTTGCGGGACAGGATCCCGCGGGATTAATCCCGTAAATCCCGTAATCCCGATAATCCCGTTCAAAAATTTAACGGGATCCCGCGGGATTTCGGGATTTTCATATAAAAATTTTTTACGTAAAAAATATTGAGGATATTAGAGGATTTGAAGGGATTAAGAGGATTTAAAAGGGTATCTGGGTATATTTGTGGTGATATCTGTGTTATAAGAGGATTTTGAGTGATATCGGTGGATTTATGAAGATTTGTAGGATAAGCTGGATCAGGAGGATTAAAGGCGATCTGCAGATCAAGTAAAGTTGGTTACCGGCAGATTAAGGTTATCAATATTTTCGGTATTACCTCGAATCCCTCGTTATCTTTTCAAATCGCTTTATATCTGCCTGATCCTTCGAAATCTCTCAAAATCTACCAATATCCACATTAATCCCTCTTGATACATCGATATATATATTTCCTTTAACAGGGAACTATAAAATAGGTTAGTCGTTTTTAGTTGTCTGCGGCGCTAACATTGAAGAAGGATAAAGAGTGGTTAAGTGAAGGATTAGTTGATCTGAAGGAATAGAAGAATATCGGTCGATTTACAGGGATTACGGTGGATTCGAAAGATATCGGGGATAGGCAGGAATATCTGGGAATCCAGCAGGCGAAAATTTTGGGAATTTTGAAAACCAAAAGAGCAAAAATCTTCCATTTTCAGCGCCGCCGGCGAAAATTTTGAGAATTTTGGAAGGCCAAGAGACCAGATTTCTTCCATTTTTAGCGCCGCAGGCGAAAATTTTGAGAATTCTGGAAGGCCAGGATACCAGATTTCTTCCATTTTCAGCGCCGCAGGCAATTTACATGATTTATCAAAAATCCCGTAAATTTTGAAAAAATTCACGGGATCCCGTAACGGGATTCTTCTCAAAAAATTTTACGGGACAGGATCCCGCGGGATTAATCCCGTAAATCCCGTAATCCCGATAATCCCGTTCGTCACTAAAAATACGGGATTTCGGGACAGGATCCCGCAAAATCCCGTACGGGATCCTGTCCCGTGCCGACCTCTAGTAAATACCTATGAATTTATGTGGTTTAGAAAGTAGGTCTGAAGGAAATTATTCCATCTGAGGTAATTATTCCAATCAACTGTAGTATGAGGGTCTATATCCAATTCGCGCACATAAAACTCACCGGAAGTATATTCGACTGTAGAAATTGAACTGCTTCTTCTTCAGTTTTCGGACATGCGGTCAATAAAGGCATAGTACCCTTTTTATTTTAAATTAAAAGAAATTTTAGGAAATTAAATTAGATAAATTAATTTTTGGAATCCCACATACTAACTATGATATTACTGAATTATCTAAAGAATTTGAACTTAGAGAAGAGCAAATTCGTGTATGTTTTTGTTAAAAATTGATTTAATAAATTTTCAAAATAATTTTTAGAGAATTATCAAAGTAAGTACATAATCAACTAAATATCAATGATTTATCCAACAAAAAATTCTTGATTTTGAGGAAAAAGCGTCGGGAATTCCCGACTTTCTAGAATCGTGTCGGCTTGATCCGTGTTACATACAATTCACAGTTCTTACGGGGAACAGGGAATTCGAACCGTGGGGACGTGCAACGGGGGCTTTGGGGGAGAACTCCCCACGTCACCGGGGAATTCCCTTCACTGCGGACGGGTTTCATATTATCAATATTCCACTGTATCCGTTATCTTTTTTAAACAAAAGGACAGGAGATATATATACAAGAGAAATGGCATAAAATTTAAAACTATCAAAACAACTTTTAATAAAATAAAAGAAATAAATCCAGCAAGAAATCCAGGTTGTACATTTAACTACAATCTAACTCAATTATCCTCTGAACTTAGGTTTGGATACTGTATCTAGATATCAGTTCCATCAAGCTTACCCCATATATTACTAATTAAATGTACCTAAATTACATACTTTCAAAGTATTTGATGCTTATTTGAGTGAAAAAGTAGTAACTTTGACAGGAGTAGAATTAAAAATACTCACAAACCCGGGCAGGTATTGGCTAGGCTTTCAGCTCAAATATCTACAGTGTAATATTAATGAATCTTGGGAAATCTGGGATATCCTGATAAAGGAAAATAAATTGCAAAACAAGGATTTTAATGTTTATTTAGGTGAAGCAGGCAGGCATCGAAAACCGGGCAGCATTGGCTAGGCTTTTAGCTCACAGCTCTCTACCACGTAAGACTAGCGAATCTTGGGAAATCTCGGATATCCGGACTGCGGCGCAGAAATGTTTTGTAACACAGTGTACATACATAAATTAATTTCAGTCAAAATGTTTGAAGTTTATTTGAACGAAAAACCAGTAATTTTGACTGGAGTAGAATTTAAAAAAAATTCAAAATATAAATTCGATGGAAAAGATCATAGTTTTGTAAAAGAAAAATATTTTCTTGATTTCAACTCAAATAAATTTTATTTTGATAAGAATGTTGTTAAATTTAGAAAAATAATAGTAAGAAAGAATAATGGAAAAAGATTTGTAAATATTGAAATTAATTATTTGGAAGATATTAAATTATGTAAATTAACACATAAAATTGAGATTGAGGAAGAAAAGTTTATTAAAATGATTGAAGAAGATGATGATCATTTTGAAATTAAATTGGAAGAAGTTGATGTAGATTGATAGAAAATTATTTAAAAATTTATTTAAATTCTCTAGGGTTAGGATTGTCAAAAGAACAAATTTTTACTTCTTTTGACTAAATTCTCTTCCTTTGAGAATTTATTTAATTTTAGATTTAATTTCTAAAGAACCAATTTTTTCTTCTTTGAGTTAACTTTTCTTATTTTCAAGTTATTAAATCCAAATTAATTATTTTCCAATATTTATTTAATAAAGGTAAAACAATTTAAAGAGAATAAAGAGAGATAAAGCCTAGAGAGATAAAGCAAATGAGAGAGATAAAGCCTATGTTTAAATGGGAAATCTTAAAAAGACGGAAGTGAATAAACTAATAAATATTAAAGGGCTAAAGTCTAAAAGCTTGTGAATATATGATTAATTGGAAATAAATTTATAGAATTTATCTTTTAGACTTCTATTTAATTCCTCTTTCCGTCGTAAGACTTCCTTACGAAATGAGACTGTCCAGTCGAAACAGGATTTTATGCACTAAAAAGTTAAAAATAGGCGACTATATAGGCTCTAAAAATAGCCAAAATAGGCATTAAAACACAAAAAAAGCAAAATATGCAGGGATAATAGACTAAAATTTGTCAAGAAAGTCTCAAAAAATGCACAAATATGTATAAATTTTAGCAAAATAGGTTAAAAAAGGCATAATAGGGCATTTTTCAGAAAAAGTGTTGAGATTTGAGCAACAATAAAAATAGTTTGAAAGCAGATTTGTAAAATAACACCTGATTTAGATGTTTAAGCATCAGGCCTATCTAAGAAAAATCATGTATTTACCTAAAAATCTTAATCAGTGCTGGGTATTTGCCATTTGTTGGCTCCGGCTCCGGGCTCCGGGGTTTGAAATTCTTGGCTCCGGCTCCAGCTCCGGCTCCGGGGTTTTCAAAATCTTGGCTCCGGCTCCAGCTCCGGCTCCGGGGTTTTCAAAATCTTGGCTCCGGCTCCAGCTCCGGCTCCGGAGCCGGCGATTTTCGGAGCCGCTCCATGTTGGCTCCGGGCTCCGGGTGGAAATCAATGAATTATTTTTCATTGGGGGATTAAGCGGAGTTGGGTGGATTATCTTGTGAATTAAGGGCGATATCGGGGAATTAAGCTGGATTAAGGGGGATTTGATTTATCATTCTCATTATCACTTGCTTTTTTGCGCCGCAGGCGAAAATTTTGAAAAATTTAGCTCACAGGAGACTAAAAAATAAAAAAATTTATCCAGCTTTATTTATTTAAAAAATGCTTATTATAATTTATTTTCCAAAGAAAAACCATTATTTAATCATTTTTTGTAATATTCTTCGAACCTATAACTGGATAAAACTCGGAACCTAACTCGGAACACTATCCATTCAACCACAACACTTTACAAAGAAGAGGAAAGAAAATCTTTTTTACCCGTCTCAATTTTCTCTTCCTTTTCTTTTCTCGCCTACCATCTTTGCTTACTTCTTTTTCTCTAACCCAACTTTAGGGGTGTATAGCCGGAGCCGTGGGGAATTGGAAAACCTTGGCTCCGGCTCCGGGGTTTGAAATTCTTGGCTCCGGCTCCAGCTACGGCTCCGGGGTTTTCAAAATCTTAGCTCCGGCTCCGGCTCCGCCGGAGCCGGCTCCGGAGCCGGGCTCCGGAGCTAGCTCCCGTAGCCATACCCAGCACTGATCTTAATCCTAGTTATACCATTACTATTAAAAATCGTTTTATTATTTTTTAATTTCCAACATTGCATTAAACTTGAAATGATTCGGTAATCATTGGAACTGAGAAATACAAAAAAGAGTGTCACTTTATTAATCAAAAATATATCAATCAAAATAATACCTGATTTGGATTTTCAACTCCCGAACACTTTAGTCGACTCCTAGTCACTTTTGATATATCCCAATTTATTGACTCACTCCCAAATCACCTTAAAAGACACTTTTGCAATTTTTAAATTATGTTAAGGAAATCGTTTGTTTACGTTTATTTTATTTATTTATCACATTTTTATTGTCTGAAATCGTCGCGCTGTTGCGTATAAATTTGATTTGATTTGAACACTTATTAAATCTGAGGCCTATTCCACCAAACGACATTGACATCAAATGTCGCGACATTTGTCAATCGCTTAACATTCCGATTGCGATTGTGTTCCACGAAGCGACATTAAATTTATTTTGTGACATCGACATTGACATCTACTTTCAGCGACATTGACAGCGAAATGTCGCGATTGTTTTCCATGAAGATTTTAAATTTGAGTGTCAATCGACACTAGCAATCGAAATGTCGATTTTTGGCGACACAGCGTTAGGGCTGTGTCGTTAATGGAAAATTGGGTTTTAAAAAATCAAAATTCAGACTAAAAATTACAAATAAAATTTTTTATAAACTAATGACCTCCGATTAAAGTTTTATTCAAAAATCTTTTTATTTAGGGATAGGTAAGGGAACTGTTTGTCGTTCAATTCGAGAAGTTACGTCAGTGCTTAATGAGGAATTTCAGGGTTCAATTGATTGGCCGAAAAATGTAGATGCTTGTTTAGCTATTGCAAGAGATTTTTTTAAATTGCTAGCTTTCCTTTTGTTTGTGGTAAAATTTGAATTGAAACTTCAATTTGATATTTTAAAATTTTCTTAATCACACTAAATCCACCAACATTACCTTAATCACTCCAAATTTTGCCCACTGGATAAAGGAAAGACAAAATTTAAGAAAAAAATGTAAGAAATAAACTAAAAAATAGATAAAGAATAAAATTTAAACAATAACAAATAGTTTAATGATGACATCGACATTTCGACAATGACATAGACCGATTTCTTTAGTGGAACACAATCGTATGTCAATGTCGACAATTGGTGTCAATGGCATTCGAAATGTCACAAATTTAGTTGTCGTTTTGTGGAACACAATCCTATGTCAATGTCGCAATCGCGATTGACACTTGGACATCGACATTTGATGTCAATGTCGTTTGGTGGAATAGGCCCCTGGAATATGTAATTGTCCGGAATTGTCGTAATAAATTAAACGTTTCAGACATTCTATAAAAATTTTGTCGTTTGATTTTCAAAAAATTTTCTAAATATTTTTCTCTATTTAATCCTAAAAGTATCCCTGAAAGGGTTTTATAACAAACTAAATAAATTGTTTTTATTTTTGATGAATTGCGAGCAATTTTATAACGAATCTACATATATACAAAATTATTGGAAAAAGAGCGAGAAAGAATAAAAAATTGGAGAGGATGGGTAGTTTTGGGAGGGGAGGGGGGGGGGGGAAGGAAGGGGGATTTGACGAGCAAATGAACAGTCACAACAATTTTTGGCTGCGCATTTCGTCACTTTTCTAATCGTTTACTTGACCTTAAAAATTATTTTGTTTGTGTCTATATTTTACTGATTTCCTTAAAATTTAGGAAATAAATTAAAAATGTTTAAGGATATTTTCCAAACATTAGGATTTTGTCCTTTTCATGCAGCTCTCTATATTTTTAAAGCTTTCCTAACATTTCGGTTCATTAAATTTTTGTATATACTTTGTCAAAGTGTTTGGGGACATTTTATTGCAAGACCTTTAAATTTGGACCATTACAGGCAGGCATGGACAGGTAGACGAATTCTATTATGAAATATACCTAAGTAGGGCTCTCTGTAATGGAAAATATTCAAATATTTGGATCTGAACTGACGAACTGAACCGATAAATCATTGGTTCTTCGGCCGGTTATCACAGTACCTATAGTATTTAATTATCATACCATTAACATAGAAAGGCACATTATGTGGGGATTACCATATTGTTTAATTTCGCACACTTCGAATTTGTGATCACCTTAATTAATCACCTTAATCACCTTCCTTTGGTGACCCACCCCTATAAATTATTGTAAAAATTTCCCAAGGGAAAAAACTTGTAAATATTTTAAATTTGGGAAAGAAATTTGAAGTTTTACTTGGAATCAGAGCGAGAGTTCGTTTATATAATCTCTCAAATTTTACAAAAATTATTTAGTATTTACTGGATGCACAGATGGCATAGGGCGCGCATACTTGGAAAAGCTTGTTTCTACTAGAAATATTAAAAATCTTTATTTAATTGGGAGAAATAAAACAAAACTAGCTGCTTTAGCCAAACATTTTGGTAAAACTTTAGTAAAATTTCTTTAAAGATAAAAATGATTTATGTATGTAGAGGGAGAATATGGTTGTCAAGTTCGAACAGCCGTTTTTGATTTCGAAAAGGATCCGTTGGAGGATTTGCCCGCAGAGTTGAAAACAATGAATGTTGGAATTCTTGGTTAATAATTGAGGCGGAACTCACTTTAAGATACATCTATAACAGGGCTGGGCTTATTTCGCACTTTCGCGTTTCGCATCTTTCGCATTCTCACATTTTTTGGCGCGAAAAGTTTCGTATTTCGCATTTCGCTTTTTATTTTTTCATTACGCCCAGCCCTGATCTATAAGGATAGAAATGTCCATCTTATTAGGAAATCTTGAATTGGTCGTATCACTTTGGCAGACCCTTCACCCTACAGGAATGATACGGTTTGAGAAATAAGTCGGATCTGGGTTGGAAGAAGAATTAGGGTGGCTTCGGCTAGCTCGAGACATCCCTGTCACCCAGTAGCATATTAAAAAAACGTTTTTAAATTGGATTGTCTAGTATTGGGTATATTTTAAAGTGAGGTCCGACTATTCTATTTACTTTATCTAAAACTATTTTTAAAAGTTAATAGTGTTGGTATTGCACCAGAACAGGTAGATACTGTAGTAGATCAGCCCGAGGGTTTATCCTCGAAAATTTTGAAAGTTAATCTGCTCTCCATTGTTAAAATGATTGAATTAATTTTGCCTGGGATGGTTGAACGTGATTGTGGGATTATAGTTAATATATCTTCTATAATGGTTAAAATATTAAATTTATATATTAATTTGCCTTAAACCAATAAATACAGGGATGGAGACCATTTCCATACCTTTCAACTTATCCGGCAAGGTATTAGGTGCGGACATAATTAGTGGCCGTTTTTTAAATTGGATTTTTAGTATTAAGTTTATAGAAAATATTTTTTATTTTTATTACAAATCATTTGTTAGTTTATTTTCTAAAGGATCCCAGCATTTCAGAATTTTTGGTTAGGTATTCATGGAGTTCTGATCGAAAAAGTCAAAATTTTCGAAACCATCGAAAATCAAATTTTCTCGTGTATCTTTGATGATAATATTAAGTGTAATATGTCATTCGAAAGCTCTTCAAAAGCTCTATCAAGAGGGCACAAATTCGAATTTTTAATCCCAAAAGTCTAAATTTTTCAAAAAGGTCGAAATTCGAATTCCGGGTTCGACACAATTTACAGACTTTATACTTCGGATTTAGAATAAGCCCTGAAAGTTATATAAAAAACAGTTTAGATCATCCTGATCGGATGATTTTACGCTGAGTTATAAGAAACAACTTTTTGGGGGAGTGTCGTGTCGTTTTCCCATCTGTGCAAAAGTGAGTACACGCGGCATTTGATTTGCCTTCCTTAAGCGCAGCCCGCGTTTTTTGAGTCACGCGTCGTCATACTTATAGAGCAGATGTCCCTCGATAATTAAACTGCAGAAATAACGGGATTCCTTCTAAACCGGCCGAGCAGGACCGTTTTCTTAATGACACCCGTCTCCCTCGATCATGTTTGCTTCTGAGAGTCATACGGTCTCCATTGTAAAGCCTGAACCCTATTTTTTGTTGTCCAGCATAGACAACGATCCCATTGACTAGTTCATTATGATTTTTTGATTCTTGTGTTGCATTTTTGGTAAATTAAAATTTTTGGTGTAAATGCTTGTGAATTTCACTACGAGGTTGTGAAGTTCAAAAATTCATAACTTTAGGAATATAACCCGTATATGGCTAAACCTGGTATTAAAATAAAGAGTAGACTCTGATCTTTATGTTGATTAAAAATGAAAAAGAAAATTTGTAAAATAACACCCCTAAAAATTCAATCTAAAAAAACGGCCACTAATTATGTCCGCACCTAATAGTTTAGATAATTATTTTATAAAGGGTTTTTTTCATATACTCCTCGTATTATTAGAGTTAAACATTTAGTTAGCTTGGATTAATCCTTTATTGAGAAATAGGTTGCCAAAATGGACTCCTTTGGACCGAAAGATCGAGTTGGGCCTAAGATATTAGGCCCTAAACAGACCTGTACAGGCCCGACTCGTTATGCCTCGACCTTCGGCCCGACTCGAAAATGACAACCTATTATAGGTTAGATTGTCCCTATGTCCATTTTAGAACGAAAAACCAAGTACATCGAGTGGTTAGCCTACAAGGACATTATTTACTTAGAATTAAACTAAACCACATTTCATCGTTTGAAAAATTTTTTTCAAGTAAAGCAGCAATTAGTTTCTTTTCTGATGCATTGGCTGATGAATTTAAACACACAAATATCAAAATTCAATGTTTAATCCCTTCATTAGTTTCAACAAAATTAGCTTCTTATGAACCTGGAGATACTGAACTTTTCGTTGTTGATACTAATGTTTTTGCAAAACAAGCAGTTAATATTATAGGAAAATGCAGGCTTAGTACAGGCTGCTTTCAACATGATTTACAGGTGTTTTTATTAATTAAGAGAGTGGTAATCTAGATTTTGACTTGTAATTTTGTTATGGAAAAGTTTTCAGAGCATTACCTCTAAGATAGTTGGATTATAATAAATCGCCCTGGCTTTCACCTAAGTCGTGGCGCTTTTCGGCCCTTAGGTCAAGTCCTATCTTCTATTATACTTATCTGAGAACTCTAGCCAGGTTAACATCAAAAATTTCGGTATTTTCTCAGAAAACGAAGAATTTTCCTTTTATTTTGCCTTATAAGACATTAAATTTTCGTCTTGACTTCTGGATTCTTATCGTACCGCAAAAATTACTCGGACAAATGCCCGTCCAGTCTATATTGTGCCAAGCGATTTTTTTAGAAGCCGAGGCTCAACTTCTGAAATCGAAAATTACTCAAATGGGGCCTCAGAAATTGTAAATCAGCTTAAATTTTCGGAGATTTTTAAAAATTTCTTCTCTATTAAAATTTTAAAAATCTATTTTTAGATAGCATTTGGCAACTTGTTAGGTTTTTGGCTTTTTAAAAAAATTTATGTTCCCTTTGGAATGCTCGGTCACCATCGCAAACGGATGGATGCTTATAGAAAAAAACATGAAAATGGCAAAACTATAATGAAAAATTGTGAAGAAATTAACGGAAAATAAATAAAAAAATACACGAGCAATTAATTTTGAAAAAATTATTTTTAAAAAGCATAATTTATATATACTAATTACTAATAATATTTTATTGTCAAAAATTATAGAACTATGATTTTTTAAATAAATGAAATTTGATTAAAGTTGTCTTATTCTAATTATTTTTGAGCTAATAATACTGTATGTAAAAAGACGGGATTTTTTTAGGGTTCGGCACGGTACGGTATACCGCGGTATTTTTTCCGGTATACCGCGGTGGTATACCGAAATTTACCGGTCAAATTTTGAAAAAAACGGTATTTTTCGGTATCGGTATTTTTTCGGTATACCGAAACCGTACGGTCCTCGAAAAAATACCGCGGTATTTTTCGGTATTTCGGTATTTGTGATGTTATAAAATATTTTTTTTAATTTTACAAAATAATTTATATCCGAAAATTTCTGTTGAAAAAGGAAAAATCCGTCTTTTGGTCTTCCGAAATTCTCAAAATTTACGCCTGCGGCGCTGACTTGTATTTTCGCAATTTTTTACTTCCAATGATCCAAATTTTCTGAAAATTTAGATACACACCTTTTAACGAATAACTAATATGATGTGCACTCCCAGATAATAGAACACATTGGATTATACAAGTGCGGTACTAAATCCGGCGGTACTAAAAATCGAAAGCCAGTATTCTTTAAAGTTTTATCAAAATTCTTATAAATAGGTAGTTTAAATTATAGGTCCTATTGACTTAGGTACAAAAAATAAACTAAGAATTTGACCCGTGGGACCAAAAAATTTTCTTGAATCTTATAATAAATATTTTGGTATTGGAGTCAAGTCTTCGTCTTGGGTCTTGAAAAATTTTGTCTTAGATATCTCTAATAAATGGATTTAACGATTCAATAATTAAATAATTCTCAATCACTCCACTTCAACTTCTTCCAATTTAATTTCATAATGATTATCTTCTTCAATCATTTTAATAAACTCTTCTTCCTCAATCTCAATTTTATGTGTTAATTTACATAATTTAATATCTTCCAAATAATTAATTTCAATAATTACAAACTTCTTTCCATTATTATTTCTTAAAATTATTTTTCTAAATTTAATCACGTTCTTATCAAAATAAAATTCGTTTGCGTTGAAATTAAGATAATATTTTTCGATTCGATGTTTAGTAAAATATATCTTTTCCTTTTTATATTGCGTCATCCGTTTTAATTCTACTTTAGACAAAATTACTGGTTTTCCATTTAAATAAACATCAAACATTTTTACTGAAAATAGTCGACAGAATAATATATTCTGACTTCGAGAGTTTTCGGGAAAATTTTAAATTACTCCGAAAAGTTTAATTTTTTGCTAGTGTTACTTTTTCTAACCACTTTAAATACCTATTAGGGTTGCCAAAATTGACAGACTTGTACCGAAGGATCGAGTCGGGCCTAAAATATTTGGCCCGAAAAGGTTTCGTAATAAGTTTTATGCCCAACCATTTTACCCTTTGTCAAAGAAAAATGCTGGGTAAGAAATTTAATTTTATCGAAATAAGGAATTTAGTTACCCGCAGTGTTAAAAAAAGTAGAAAAATATTACCTGAATTTCTTGTGAAGCTTTTATTCTCTATTTTATTAAAATTTGTTTTAATTGTTTTCAATTTTATGCCATTTCTTTTGTTCGCGCTTTTCTTGTTCTTTTATTTAAATAAAATATAATAAAGAGTTACCTCAATAATATGACACCATAAGGGACTATATTTGCCCGGCGTCAAGAATGCATCATTATTGGGAATTATAATTGGGAATCGAGACCCCACTTTTTTAGTCTTATAAAAATCATAAAAATAGTTACTATTTAGGGGTAAATTAAAAAATTGTTTCTAGTGCTTCTAGCTAAATACCAGTAAAAACATATTAAATATACATACTTTGATCATTAACTGAAATTTTTTAGATTTATTAAATTAATTTTTAGCAAAAACATACAATTAGTTTCGTTTCATTTAGTTCAAATGCTTTAGATAATTCAGTAATATCATCGTTAGTATATGGGAGACCATAAACAAATTTTTGTAATTTAATTTCCTAAAATTATCTTTCCATTTAAAAAATATTTATAATAATTAAAAACAAACATATTTTGTCAATTCAATTAGCTCTCCACCTTTCAAAAAGTTTATTTAAAATATATGGATCTAAATTAAATTTTTGTGTAATAAGTTTATCATTAAAGGGTATAATCCAGGCATCATCAACAACAGTCCCTTGGACAAAAATATTACTAGATTCTCGATCTTGGAATTTATTATTGCTGAAAAGGAGGATTCTGGTTTCCTAAAAACTCTGTAAATCAAAAAATCTTATACTGGGGAGTTAAAAACTAGGTAATGAAGGATATCGAAGGATTGAATGATTTCAGGAGTTATCGAGGAATTGTATGAATTAAGAGGATATTGAATGGGTATATGACATCCCTGTTCAGACGAGTTAGACTTTTAATGACGATCATTATTTTTGAAAAAAATTTTTTGGAATTAGAAAAAAATATTCGTCGTATTTTTTTGGCTTCTTAGACATAAAATCCAAAAAAATATGTACGTTATTGACTCTATTCCCAAATTTAGAACTAAAATTACCTTCCAATTTTATTTTTTCCTTTAAATTTTCAATTTGTTTTTTAATTTCCATTTTTTCGTCTTCATTATCCTTTATTTTAATATAACTTTCCAATAATTCAATTTTATATGCATTTAAATTAATTAAAGTCCAATAATTTTTTCCCAATTCTTCTTTGTAAATTTTTATTTTTTCATTTAGTGATACTCTTTTTATGTAATTTATATGCCATTTATCTTCTAAAGCACTGATTTCAGGTGCTGATTTAGTTAACTTTCTTTCAATTATCTTAAATTGTTTTTTAAAATTACAGTAATTTCTAACTTCACTCTCTAGAGTTTTCTAAATGGATGCAAAATGTTCAAAAAATGGTCTTCTTATACATTAAATCGGGGGATATCAGCGGATTTGTAGGATTAAGGAGGAATCAGAAGAGTTGGGCGGATATTGTGAATTTGAAGGAGGGAAAAATGGAAAATTTGACTTTTGTTTCTATTTTCTGATCTTTAGAATTTTAAATTCGTTGGCTTGCATAAAGTTGGTGAATACTGGGAAATCCTTTGAATAGCCTGTTTATTAGGCAATAAAACCCAAAAGTTAGATTTTTATAAACATATTTGTTTAAAAATTAAAGCAATATTCGAGTATACTTATTACTTGCTTTAGTATTGGACTAATTAATTCATCCACAATGTTATTTTTAGTAATTTCTATTTCTGGTGAATATTTAAAATCTTTTCTAAATACAGAATAATAATTTATATTATATTCCGTTTTTAAATATTTTTCAATTAAATTTTTAAAATAAAAACGTTCTTCTGGCTTTTTATTTTTTAAATAATTATATTCTCTTTTTTCTAACCAATCTGGATTAATTTTTACGTTGATGTTTTCATCGTTTGCCAAAATGTTAAAATTATCCAAATAAATTAAAAATAAAATAAAAAATATATAAATAATATTCATTTTTATTTAAATTACTTGTGCTGAAAAAATTATCTAGTAATAAGTTATTCATATATTACCATCAGTGGGCATTTAAATTTAAATAAGTAACCTAAAATATGGTCTAACAGACGTGTTTTATAATCTCGGACCTTAATATAACATACAAATTGGTGGCTGAAAAATTGAAAATTGTATTAAGTAACATATTTAGCTATAAGATAGGATAAAACACTGTATCGCTCCTTCTATCAATTAAAGTTCCTACACCTTGTGGTAACTTGTGGCGTATCAATTACAGGGATGTTTTATTACTATAGAGCCTCCCTATAATATACACTCAATAAACATCATTTTGGGATTGAGTAGGAGACATCCTTTATTTAAACTACACCTTGTTATATTAAAACCCCAAGAGTTTATCTTATAATAAGGGCTGACTGTATTAGATTTTAAATAAATAAAATATTAAAATTGATTATCTAAAATAAATAAAAAGCTAGCAAAATACACGCTTTAAAAATAAGCGCGCTTTCCTGTTAATTTCTCTCGCTATATTTTGCACTTAGACATACGACTACCCTTTTATAAAAATTTCCAAATATTGCACTTTGAAAATGTGTTTTGACTTTTTGCTAATTCAAAACATAATAATAGGTTATCCGCCAATAATGTCTAAAAATCGCAAGAAAGTCGAGTATCTACAGTATTCAAGAAGTCGAGTATCTACAGTATTCAAGGTTTTCAACCTTCCGCGATTCTCATATTTATGTAGGGGTGCGCAAAACCGTTAGCTAAACGGCAAACGGATTTTTTTGGTCATTCGTACTTATTTTGGAAGTACAGTACTTATAAATCGACCCTAAAGTCGGATTTCTTCCTTTTTCACCGCAGCATGCAAAAATTTTTTATAAAAATTCATGACTAAATTAAAATTTTTAATGTTTTTTCTAGTTTAAAATATTAAAAAAATAAATTTAAAAATTTAAAACGAAAATCAAAGTTTAAAAACATTTTTGAAAAGAAAATTTTCTCAGCCTCTTTTCCTGCCTTGGATTCGAACCCATGCCTATCAAAACATCTAGGGGAGTGACATCCTTCCAAACACTGGTCTCAAGAATGTCCGAACATCGCAAGCTATGTTAGTCGTGTCTAAGGTAAGAAAATTAAACCAAAAGTTTGCACTACAGGACCGAAAAATTGTCTTGAGTCTTGTTAAATTTTGGTCTTGAGTATAAGGGGTCAAGTCTTGTCCTGTGTTTTGAAAAATTTTCGGTCTTGGACATGACTAATAAATGGATTTAATTGATTCAATAATTAAAAAAATATCTATCACTCCACGTCAACTTCTTCCAATTTAACTTCAAAATCATTATCATCTTCTTCAATCATTTTAATAAACTCTTCTTCCTCAATCTCAATTTTATGTGTTAATTTACATAATTTAATATCTTCCAAATAATTAATTTCAATAATTACAAATCTTTTTGCAGGATTTGGAAATTCTCTTATTTTTTTAAATTTAATAACATTCTTATCAAAATAGAATTTGTTAGAGTTGAAATTAAGAAAAAACTTCTCGAATGTATAATTAGTAGTATATAATCTATTATTTTTATTGAATTTTGCAATTCTTTTTAATTTTACTCCAGTCAAGATTAATGGGTTTCCATTTAAATAAACATCAAACATCATTACTGAAAATAATTTCCATATAATATTAGGTATGTATCAGTCCTGATTTCTCACTTTAAATAGTATAAAGCATCTAGCTACTTCATTACTGAGGCTATTCAGGAAGCGGCGTATGGCTCGGAGGAGTAATCCCATCTCCATTACCGAAACCGTAATAGGATTTTAAGACTGAATCAGGTAAAATTGAATTTCGAACCCAGCCCTCTTTTTATCATCTTCGAAGTACTAAACTTATATAATTTCTTAACACACGTCCTTAAGAAAAAGAGTCAATAAAATCCGATCAAATTAAATATTATTAAGAAAGAATAGTGGTAGAGTAGATTGTAGTGACAAAGCATAACCTGAATTTTTTATTGTGTTCATTTCCTTTATTTTATTAAAAGTTGTTTTAATAGTTTTCAATTTTATGCCATTTATCTTGTAATAGTATTTCTTGTTCTTTATTTAAAATAGAATAATGTGGAATCTCGATAATATGGCACCCTTGGGACAGAAATTGCCTGACATATATACCTATGATGAAAGTGACGGGTATTGGGGATTTGTATTATCGAGTCACAGTTTTTAGTGGTTTTAGTGGTCTTAAGTTTTAAGACAGAAATTATCACAAATTATGTACTACTGGGAAGTTGTTCCACAAGCGGGGGAAGTTGATTTGTTGGCGAGGTATGTTGTTCCAACAACGGGGGATATTGTTCCAACAACGGGGGATGTTGTTCCAACAACGCGGGATGTTGTTCCAACAACGGGGGATGTTGTTCCAACACTGGGTATGTTGTTCCAACAATTGGGGAAGGCAATATGCGTGTCGAAATAGCCTCCACCGTTGTTGGAAACAACATACCACGCTGACAAATCAATTTCCCCCGCTTGCGGAACAACTTCCCAGTAGTACATAGTTTGTGATAATTTCTGTCTTAAGATACTAATATTCTTATACTCAAATGGCAATCCTCAAATGTCGGTCCTCAAAAGTCGGTCCCCAAATGTCGGTCACCAATCCTCAAATCGATCCTCAAATGTCGGTCCGCAAAAGTCCGTCCCCAAGTGTCGCACTACGTTTCTTTCATGCTTGTTCCTATTTTTATTCATCGGCCCAATATTCCCCTCATATTTGTATTTTAAATTTAAATAAATATTTTCGGATCAAGTTTATATTTTTATTGTGGAATGGGTAAGAAATTGTAACCCGCTCATCATACAATGAAAATGAAAAAAAAAGAAAAAAGGAGCAAAATAAGTACATACCTTGATCATTACCTAAAAATTTTTTAAATTTATTAAATCAATTTTAACAGAAACATACAAGTAGTTTCTTTTCATTTACTTCAAATTCTTTAGATAATTCAGTAATATCATATTTAGTATATGGGAGACCATAAACAAATTTGTCATATTTAATTTTCTAAAATTTATTTTAATTTTAAATAAATATTAAAATTGGAATTAATAAACAAACATATTTTGTCAATTCAAACAGATTTTCACCTGTTAATAAATTTATTTAAAATAACTATGATAATGCATATTGTCCCTATAATTTTATAATTAAATTGGGGAGTATTTATTGCCTATACAGCTCTCCAAACATTGACGAGCCAACCATGTCTAGCCAATAACTAAATTAAGGTGTAAAAGTATTTGATGCGCCAACTAAAAAGACCATGACGAAAAGCCGAGAGGCATGTCCTTGTATATACATATTATTGAGTCTACTAGATAATGAAATTCGACAACTATATTTGTTAAAAAAAGATTTTATAATAAAATTACCTTCCAATTTTATTTTTCCCTTTAAATTTTCAATTTGTTTTTTAATTTTAATTTTTTCTTCTTCATTCTCCATTATTTTAATATATTTTTCCAATAATTCAATTTTATATGAATTTAAATTTATTAAAGTCCAATAATTTTTTTCCAATTTTTCTTTGTAAATTTTTATTTTTTCTTTTGGTGATACTCTTTTTATATAATTTATATGCCCTTTATCTTCTAAAGCACTGATTTCAGACACGGATTTATTTAACTTTCTTTCAATTATCTTAAATTGTTTTTTAAAAATTACAGTAATTTCGAACTTCACCCTCTAGAGTTTTCTACAAGGATGCAAAATGGTCAAAAAAGGTCTTCTTATTCATTAAATCGGGGGATATCAGCGGATTTGTAGAATTAAGGAGGAATCAGAAGATTCCTCCTTGGATCTACTTGGCATAGTCCATAAACCTACCCAAACCTTGAAGCAAAGAAAAATCTAAATTAATGTTTATACCCACAAATGGGCGCTAAATTGAATTTGGGCTGAATTATAATTTGGACGGTAACCAATATGTTGGGGATATTTTCTATATTAAAACTTTTTACAAAATAATTTTTATAAAAATATTAAATTTAAAAATTAAAGCATTATTAAAGTATATTACTTGTTTTAGTATTGGACTAATTAATTCATCGACAATGCCATTTTTAGTAATTTCTATTTCTGGGGAATAATTTAAATCTTTTCTATATACAGAATAATAATTAATATTATTTTCTGTTTTTAAATATTTTCCAATTAAATTTTTAAAAGAAAAACGTTCTTCTGGCTTTTTATTTTTTAAATAATTATATTCTCTTTTTTCTAACCAATCTGGATTAATTTTTACGTTGATTGTTTGACCTTTTGTAAACTTGATATAATTTTCCAAATAAATAAATAAAATAAAGAATATATAAATAATATTCATTTTTATTTAAATTAATTGTGCTGAAAAAATTTCCAAGTAATAAGCTATTCTTACAAAGGGGGCATCAGTTGAACAGATTTACCAAACAGAGGGAATTTAGATTAGACGTATTGTATAATCTCGGAAATCATTATATCATGCATTTTGGAGGTCGAAAAATTGAAAATTATATAAAGGAACATAACTAGAAGATAGGATACACCCTGTATCGCCACCCCCCTTGGATCAACTAACATTCGCCACACCTTGTGGTAACTTGTGGCGTATCAATTTAAGGATGTTTCTTTTACTATCCGGCTTCCCTATAAGATAAACTTAATAAACATAAATTAAAGATTTAGTAGGAGACATCCATTATTTAAACTACACCTTGTTATATTAAACCACAAGAGTTTATCTTGTAATGGCGTCTGATTGTATTAAATTTTAACTAAATAAAATTGATTATTTAAAATAAATAAAAAAATATAGCAAAAGCGCCCTTTCCTTTAAAGCGCCCTTTCCTGTAAAATTCTCTCACTATATTTTGCACTTAAACATACGACTAGAGATGTTTCTTTCGAAATTTCGATCCTTTACCTTCGATTTTTGATTTTCGAAGATTTTTAATTTCAAAACAACTCTAAATACAATTATTCTCTTTATAATAATTTCCAAAATTGTATTTTGGAAATTTATTTTGATTTTTTTGGACTAACTCAAAACCTAATAATAGGTTATATGCCACTAATGGATAAAAATCATCAAGAAAAGTTGAAAAGTTTACTAAAAAAGGATGAATATTTATTTCAAAAGACAGTGGCGCAACCATATAAGACACTTTGCTGGATAATATTTTGGAAAACAATATTTGGAAATTATTATAAAAAGGATAGTCGTATTTAGAGTTGTTTCGAAATTAAAAATCTTCGAAAATCGAAAATCGACGGTCGGGGATCGAAATTTTGAAAGAAAACATCTCTAGTCGTATGTCTAAGTGCAAAATATAGAGAGAGAATTTTACAGGAAAGGGCGCTTTAAAGGAAAGGGCGCTTTAAAGGAATTTATTTTAAATAATCAATTTTATTTAGTTAAAATTTAATAAAATCAGCTATCATTATAAGATAAACTCTTGGGGTTTAATATATCAAGGTGTAGTTTAAATAATGGATGTCTCCTAATCACTCCTTAATGATGTTTATTGAGTTATAGGGAGGCCTGATAGTAAAAGACACAAGTTACCACTAGGTTTGAAGACTGTCGATACTGGGTGGGGGTCCGAGATTATACAGTATGTCCGTTAAACCACAAAACGATACCCCCTATGAAGAACAGCTTATTACTAGATAATTTTTTCAGCACAAGTAATTTAAATAAAAATGAATATTATTTATATATTCTTTATTTTATTTATAATTTATTTGGAAAATTATAACATTTTGGCAAACGATGAAAACATCAACGTAAAAATTAATTCTGATTGGATAGAAAAGAGAGAATATAATTATTTAAAAAATAAAAAGCCAGAGGAACGTTTTTATTTCAAAAATTTAATTGCCGAATATTTAAAAACAGAAAATAATATAAATTATTATTCAGTATTTAGAAAAGTTACGCATTATTCACCAGAAATACAAATTTCTAAAAATGGCATTGTCGATGAATTAATTAATTCATCACTAAAACTAGTAATATAACATAATAATCTTTTAATTTTTTGATATCCCTTTTGCCCCTCCCTCGAAAGAGTAAGGAAAATGGGTTCAAGTTCAGAATTGCCTTAATTTTGAAATATTAAAAGACAATTTTGAAATATTAAAAGACAATCTTTTAATTTTTTGATATCCCTTTTGCTCCTCCCTTGATATTCTCCAATCGCTCTGAGAAATCTGGTAGTAAGGAAAAAGATTAAGGAAAATGGGTTCAAGTTAATTTTGAAATATTAAAGACAATTTAAGGTAATTAAAAGAAAGTTAAATAAGTCTGGAAGTGAAATCAGCATCTTAGAAGATAATGAGCAAATAAATTATAGTATAGGAATAAAATCCAAAATTTCGACAAAAGAAAAAATAAAAATTTATAAAGATGAATTGAAAAACAATTATTGGACATTAATTAATTTAAATGCATATAAAATTGTATTATTGGAAAAAAATATTAAAATAACGGAGAATGAAGACGAAAAATTGGAAATTAAAAAACAAATTGAAAATTTAAAGGGAAAAATAAAATTGGAAGGTAATTTGAATGTTGTGTGACTTAAGAGGGTTTTTGGGCGGACCGATTTGGTCGAATGAGGTGTCATTCGAAAAATTCGAACGAGCGGAGGAAAAAGTATGTCCGACTCTCAGTGACCAAGTCGAATGACACCCCTTTTGAACAAATTGGTCCAGTCAAAAAATTCCTATAAGACACGATACCCGGTAATTTTATGATAAAAATTTGTAATAAAAATATATGTCGAACTAACTATCTTGTACACCCAGTACTAGTTGCCGGGGTTATTTTTTAAAATTAGTTTGGTCACTGGTTGGAAAGCTGTATTGGCAATACGCCCAGTTTAATTATAGTGAGATTATGATTTATCAATTTAGTCTAAATAAATTTAAAAATTTATAGGTGGAGAGCTAATTGAATTAACAAAATATGTTTGTTTATTAATTAGTATATTTATTTAAAATTAAAAAAATTATAGGAAATTAAATTAGATAAATTAATTTTTGTAATCCCACATACTAACTATGATATTACTGAATTATCTAAAGAATTTGAACTTAGAGAAGAGCAAATACGTGTCTGTTTTTGTTAAAAATTGATTTAATAAATTTTCAAAATAATTTTTAGAAAATTATCAAAGTATGTACATAATCATCTAAATATCAAGGATCTATCCAACAAAAAAATTCCTGATTTTAGGGAAAAACGTCGGGAATTTCCGACTTTCTGGAATCGGGTCGGCTAGATTCGTGCTACAAACAATTCCCAGTTCTTACGGGGAACAGGGAATTCGAACCGTGGGGACGTGGAACGGGGGGGGGGGGCTCTGGGGGAGACTCCCCCCGTCACCGGGGAATCCCTTCCCTGCGGACGGGGATCGGACCATAATTAAAAACAATGGCGCCTCAATATTACAATCCCCGTTAATTCGTACCTTCCAAAATTTGTAATAAGTCTTTCGGGTTTCATATTATCAAGATTCCTCTGTATCCGTTATATTTTATTAAACAAAAGGACAAGAAGTACATGTACAAGAAAAATGGCATAAAATTTAAAACTATCAAAACAACTTTCAATAAAATAAAAGAAATAGACCCAGCAAGAAATTCAGGTTGTACATTTAACTACAATCTAACTCCATTATCCTCTGAACTTAGGTTTAGATATAGTATCCGGATATCAGTTCCTCAACTACAGACCTTTGAGCTTTCAGCCCAAAGGTCTCTACCACGTAAGGCTAGCGAATCTTGGGAAATCTCGGATATACGGACTGCGGCGCAGAAAACTTATGTAAAGTGTACATACATAAATAGATTAATTTCAGTTAAAATGTTTGAAGTGTATTTGAACGAAAAACCAGTAATTTTGACTGGAGTAGAATTAAAAAGAATTGCAAAATATAAAAAACAACAAATATATAATGCTATTAGTGTAATCGAAAAATATTATCTTGATTTTAACTCAAACAAATTTTATTTTGATACGAATGTGATTAAATTTAAAAAAATAATATTAAGAAATAATAATGGAAAAAGATTTGTAATTATTGAAATTAATTATTTGGAAGATATTAAATTATGTAAATTAACACATAAAATTGAGATTGAGGAAGAAGAGTTTATTAAAATGATTGAAGAAGGTGATAATGATTTTGAAGTTAAATTGGAAGAAGTTGAAGTGGAATGATTGAGAACTATTTTAAAATCATTGAATCAATTTAATCCATTTATTAGACCTTTTACCTTTTAGCTATTCACTTTGTGCTTTTTACATCATTTTTCATTCTTTAAAAAGACTACTATTCCCATTTCTCAATGTTAATCTGATTTATTATCTTTAATTTTCTTTTCCTATTAAATCCAATTTGCATTGCTTTTCAATCGTCTTTACTTATTGTTTGCAAACATTAATACAAACTAACTAATTTACTTTTAACTTCGACTTTGTTATATTTTACTTTTACTAAAAGAACTTTTAATTTAGATTGCTGATAAAAATTAAACTTTCCTAAATTACGCGTGGCACACATGATTTATTTTTTTGCTTGCCACGACATACAGTCGCGGACAATAGTTTGGACTATAGTTGGACAAAACGATATTGGTATCGGCCAAACCGAGACCGAGATTAACCGATACTCAAGAACCCGATACCAAACCGATACCATCATTTTACCGAGAAGATACCGAGAAACGATACTGAACGAGATCCACAAAAATTCTTATTCTATGTCAAAAAATACGTGTAAAAGTAATTTATTCATTATTTTCATCATATAAATCATTAGATAAATATTCTTCATCATCTGGATCCGATTCGATTGATGGATACAATAGTAGGATTTATAGGTAAAAGGATTATACACTGTTCAAAAGTATATTACATTCGATTACATTCGATATCCCACCGCCTTACATTCGATATCCCTCCAAATCCATTGATATCCCCATAAACACCCAAATCCCTCCAAATAACCTAGTATTGTATTTAAGCCTTTTAATTTTATTAAATTACTTGGACTCAGTTGAGCTAGATAAAAGAGTCGTGCGAACTCAATCGTGAAGGCTTAGATAAATGCTCGGATTTTGTAAGGCTAATAAAGAAGGATTCACTCTTTTCAGCGCCGCAGGCGAAAATTTTTTGAAATTCAGAAGGCCAAAGGTCAAAAATTCTCAGTTTTATTAAAAATACAAGAAAATTGGGGTCTTTGAGTCAGTATCGTTTCTCGCCGAGAAATGGACCGGGAATATCGGTATCGGTTTCGAGACCGAGAATGAAAAAACCGAGACCGATATTGGAAAAAGGCCGAGAATCTCGGTATCGGTCTCGGTATCGGTAGTAGTTAGTCCCCCGCCCCCGTCGTCAGGGGCAGAGGGGTCCGCAAAATTAATCCTTAATTAATTCCATGTAATTACATCAATAATTAGGACCATCCTAAAGGTTTAGGAACATCTCATACCATCCCAAGGGGTCTTATCAAAGATAACTGATATAAGAAAAGGTAATTAATCCCTAATTAATTCCATGTAATTAACCAATTAATTAACCCTAACCTAAAGGTTTAGGGACATCCAATACCACCCCAAAGGGTCTTATCAATGATAACTGATAAAGAAAAGGTTCCGTGAAATTGCCCTTATTTCCATGTAATTAGTCCCTAATTAAAAGCATGTAATTAGTACACTAATTAGGGATATCCGGTACCGAACCTTTCAAACCAAAAGGTTTAGGTCCCTTTCCCCCAAAAATTTTTAAAATTTATTTTTCCCTTTTCCTTTTTCCCAAACTTTTAAAAAATTTCTTTTAATTTTCTTTTGTATTTTTTCGCGCAGCATGCGTTCATTTCTTTTGAATTTTTAAAGATTTTATGGGTCATTTTTGACCTAGAAAACTTTTCCTTTCTTTAGATTTTAAAAAATTTCTTTTAATTTTTCTTTTGTATTTTTGTTCGCGCAGCGTGCTGTGTTCATTTTTTTACTTTAAAATTTCTTTTGAAATTTCTGGGTCAGCTTAAAACTTTGACTTTTTCCTTCGAATTTTTTAAAATTTTCTTTTGAATTTTTTAAAGTTCTGGGTCATCTTAAAAAATTTCCCTTTTCTTAAAAAATTTCAACTTTCTTTTCAATTCCGGTCAGCCTGACCTAAAAACTTGCTTCTTTTGTTAACAAAAGAAAAGAAAAATTGTAATAAAAATTTTTGAATGGAAAAAAATAAAAGAATAAATATTGAAAATAAAAAGAATAGGGAAAAATAAAAAGGTGAAGTAATAAAAATTGAGAATAAATAGAGATAAAAATAGGGAGAAATATTAAAATATTGTGCTGATTTCCTTCGTCTGCTCCAATCTATCACCAACGCCTACATTGCTGTCTACTTGTTTTATCTCTTGCTTTTTAACTCGGTACTACAACATCCCTCTTAAATAAAATTTTATAAAATTTCCAAAAATTAGGTCAATTTTTCAAGGTTATTATTAAAAATTTTAACCTAGATTAAAAATTTCTTTAAAAATCCAGCTGTGCTTTATCTTGAAAATCATTTGAATAGGTGGAGCTAGAACGGAAGTATAAAAAGAAATTGACTTAATCTGAAAAATCATTCTACTGTTCAACACCAGCTTCTTCGAGACAAAACAACCTTTCATTTTTCAAACTTTTTTTTTTAAATGTTTCCTCCACCCTCCAAAAAATTTAAGAATTTTTCAATTTCCAATATACTAGGTTCCGAAACCAATAATCCCTATGTAAAAAAGCTTTGTCATGAGACCAAGTTTAATCGTAAATTTAATTCGTCTAAGGTCTCATCTAAGTTCCTTATTTCTAACCTGCCCAACGATCCTGAATCCCTTTTAGCTGAGATTTTCCAAAGTACAATTGACGAAGCTCTTGAAGAGAGTCGTCAATGGGGGGTTGAACCTGAGCAACTAGGGTGTATAATATCGAGTCAGAATCTCGATTCTGACGTTTGGATTCCGGTTCGGGAAATCACACCCAACACGATTGATTCAATCCTGAATCAATTCCTAAAGGTCGCCCAGAGTAAAAAACAAGATAATGGTATGTTATGGGGCGCACCTTTTCTTGTCTCGGTATCCACTATTCAACGAAGTGACAACCCCCGTCGAGTACATGGCCGTGGAAGAAATTCATCATCAAAACAACTTAAAATTAATGACAATGCTCTCATCAAAATTCGCAACAACGACAACTATTGCTTGTTCTACTCTCTTGTTGCCACCTTCATTTATGCAACATGTTTATGGCCCAGATGGAAATTTTACGACTACATGCGCAGTCGACGAGGGATGACTAATCAATTCAAGAAGGACACAATGGAACTAATGCAAAGTGTTGGTGCACCTTTAAACCTGGACACCTATGATGCGGAAGAATGGATTCCCTCTGTGGTTGAATATTGGAATTTACTTAATAAAGGATGGTTTAAAGTTTTTATATTCGGGGACTTAGGGGAAAAACCAATTTATAAATATGGTCCCAATAATTTTGATACACCCATAATTTTGTTTTATAATAAGGAACACTTTGACGGGGTCCGTAGGGCAAGCGATCTTTTTGGACAACCCTATTGCTTATCCTGTGAAACTGTTTATGATAAGAAAACTAACCATGCAATCTCGTGTAAATCTAGATGCCCTAACTGTTCAAGGGTTGGACCAGGGTTTCCTTGTAAAGATTTAAATGATTTCTTTGAACATTGTGATGGGTGTGGGAAAGACTTTAAGAATAAAAACTGTTACACCCACCATATCACCTCGAATTTCTGTAGTTCCTCCAAAAAATGTGAAAAATGCGGGGTAATCTGGGATGTTAAAGTAAATAATAGGAATGGTAGGGAGGGTCACGTTTGCTCCGAACGCTATTGCACAACGTGCGGTAGCTACCACGATCCCAAACGTGGGTGTTACATCAAACCCCTTGTCATTAAACCCACAAAAGCGTACCGAATTGTCGCTTTTGACTTTGAAACCATGCAATACCGGGAAGGGGAAAAGGGTAAAATGCACGATGTTAACTTTATAGGGGTAAAAGTAAATTGTCCCGAGTGTATCAATAATGGACCCGACCCTGAATGTAGTGTTTGTGGAGAAGATAGAACGATAACCTTTTCCACGAGACCTTTCCAAAACACACCCGTTGACATTCAAAATGTCACAGAGAATCCCTTAGAAGAATTTGTATCATGGATTATCGATTCTTCCGTGACAGACACGGTTGCCTTCTCACACTTTGGGGGTAGATTTGATATGGTATTAGTTTTTAAGGAATTATTTCTTAGAGGGCTGACCCCAGACATGATTAAAAAAGGTAATAAGCTATATGAAATGAAGGTAAAGGTCGGTAAAAAGAATTGGGTCATTTTTAGGGACACGTTTAATTTAATGCCCATGTCCCTTGCTTCCTTGGTCCCTGCCTTTGCACTTAGTGTAGAGGACAAACCTTTCTTTCCACACTTGGTAAATAGACCGGAAAATTACGGTAAGGAAATTTTCCCGGTCAAGGATGACTACTTGGCTGATGGAATGATGCCCGAGAAGCGAGCACAATTTGATAAATGGTATGAAGAACATAAGAATGAACCATTCAACCTGGATGAATCTTTGGCATCATATTGTACCAACGACGTGGAAATTCTAATGGCTGCACTGGTTGCTTTTCGACGCGAATTCTTGGAGGTTTCAAATGGATTGGACGTGCTGAGGGAAGCAATGACAATCGCCAGCGCATGCATGAAACACTTTAGAACAAATCATCTACAAGCTCAACACCTTGGCATTGTTCCAGAGAAGGGCTACGACAATGCTGACAACCAGAGTTTGCTTGCTCTCCGATTCCTTTCCTGGTATGCTGAGGAACACAATGTCAACATACGTAATGCTTATTCTAAAGAAGGGGAAAAGAGGTTTGGGAATTATAGGGTAGATGGGTGGGTAGAAGAAAAGAAATTGGTTATCGAGGTCAATGGGTGTTGTTGGCATGGGTGTAAAAAATGTTTTCCCGATGATGAAATAAGGCTTCCCAATGGGATTTCTGCGGGTATTCAAAGGGAAAGGGATGAAAAACGTTTGGAATTTATTGAGAGTTTTGGAGTAGAAGTGGAAGTTTATTGGGAGTGTGACATAAGGGGGATGCTTTCAAGGGATAGGGTTATGAAGTTAAAGTTCAAGAATTACTTGGATAATGGACCGATCGATATTCGATCGGCCTTCTTTGGGGGGAGAACCGGGCCACTCAAACTATTCCAAAAAACGGGGGAGGGACAAAAAATTTCCTATTATGACGTGACCTCCCTGTACCCCTTCATCAATATGACAACGCGCTACCCAATTGGTCACCCTGAAGTGCATATTTTAAACAACGATGTCAAATGGACTCAACCATCAGACAACATTTATGAATTGGCCCTTCTGAAGGTTTTTGTGATACCTCCACGCAGCATCGACATAACAGTGTTACCTATGAAAATTGGAGACGACGATGAACGACTACTATTCCCCCTTTGCTCCACTTGTGCAAAGGAAAATCCAAATGGGGATGTAAATGAGAACTACAGCTGCAAACACTCAGACCAACAACGTGGATGGGTGTCAACATGTACATCAATTGAGTTGAATGAAGCATTGAAGGAAGGATATGTGGTCACCAAAGTTTTTCGCGTCTTGGAATTTAAAAAATACGACGACAACCTCTTTCGTCCTTATATTCGTGAATTTATGGCACAAAAAATTCACGCAAGTGGCTTTGACAACGAAATCAAAGGAGACAGACAGAAGGAAGAAAATTTCATCAAGGAGTGTAACGAAATGTTTGGAATCATCATCGACAGAGAGAAAATGAAGGTTAATAAAGGTAAAAGAACACAAGCCAAATTATGCTTAAACAACTTATGGGGTCGCTTCTCTCTCCGAAACTTTGGATTATCTCAATGTGTAGTTACGGATGACCCTGCTGTCTACACCAAATATTCAAACGACCCTTCAATCATTATCAACTTTTTTGAAGAATTAACAGATGATCTACTTTTAATTTCCTACACCAAAAAGAAGGAATTTGTAGAAGAACATGACTCATCAAATGTCATCATCTCCTTATGGACTACCTCAGCAGCGAGGATCCACTTGCTTCACGCCATGCAACAGGTTGTGAGGACTCCTGAATGCACTTTGCTTTACACCGACACTGACTCTTTAATTTTCTCTCACCCTATTGACAACTGCCCTCTTCAACTTGGTCCTCACCTGGGTCAGTTCACAGATGAGTACCCGGACTTCAAAATTTTGGAATTTTGCTCTGGTGGCGCAAAACAATATGGACTGAAAATGGAAAAGAAGGATGAGCCTGGCGGTGAACCTGTCTACGTGCTCAAAGTGCGTGGGATGACTTTGAACTGGGATGCAATCAACAATCAAGGGATGCGGTATGATACGTTTAAAGAAAAAGTTTTCAACTTTGCTGAAGGTGATTATGATCCAATTATTGTTTCATATCCCAACTTTTTACGTCCATCTGTTAAAGATGGATCTGTCACCACACTTCCTCTTAAGAAAATTTATAAGCCTTATGTCGGAAAGGGAGTAGTCCGCCCTTCCGATTTTTCTGTATTGGACTTTGGATTCATTAATTTGTAATTTTTCCCAAATATATTTGGAGATGGAAAGTAGCCAGGGGTATGGGCACCCAAACTCTATACCAACCATCGTAATGTTGCGAGTCACACCACTCATTGACTTGTCGATGATTATCAAGTGTGTTATTCACATATTGTGTGGTAATCCTCGCATTGAAAATCGGTGGTAGCGGACTTGAGTAAATTCTCAAGTCCCTGGTTGAGTTTGGTGATGTCTGTCGAATGGCGAAGCCATTCTCCTTCCCTTTTTCTATATTTTTCTATTTTTATTCATTTATTTAATCACTATTGTATTTAATTTTTATTCGTGATAAAAATTTTTTAATATGTTTTTTATTATTTAAAAAATACATAATTAAGAAAAATTAGGATAAAATAAATTACAGAATTAACAAAAACAGGCATACAATTTTAGGGGTAAAATTACATAATTAAGGAAAATTGTTTACATTTTTTAAAAATAAATTTACATAATTAAGTGTAAAGTGCAGAATTAAGGAAAAGAACATTACAATTTTAGGGGTAAAATTGCGGAATTAAGGAAAAATATTACATTTTTATCATTTTTCAATGTATATAGGGGTGCATATACATATAGGGTGCATATATATCTTTACCATTTGTCCTGACTTAGGTCTCCTCTATAAATTTCATCAGCATCCTCCTTGTTCATAAAAATTGTTGGACTTCCAAGTGAAGAAATTGAGTCCGTTTTTGATTTGTCCTCTTGAAGTGTCAAACGCCCCATCTCTACTGCTAAACGATTTATCTTATCCATGTGTTCTTCATCAACGAATTCCAATACTTCCAAGGGATAAAAACGATCTTTCTCAAACGGTCTGCGATCAATAACACAATTTAAATAAGGATTGCGCAGACGGATGCGATGTCTTGTGTAAAAGTGTTGTGATATGGTAACATTATATGGTCGTCTAAGTCGTCCATAGGCGAAAATTCTATTCGCGCCTTTTCTTGTCAAACCTCCGAATAGAAAGGTTTTTCTTTGATAATTTTTGTTTAAATATGTTGTTTGGACTTTACGATCCAAAAATTGTTTCATAACTCGTATACGAGTTTGAGGATTTACTAGGTGTCCGCTTAGACTAAGGACTGAACATTCAAGGAAGCGAGCGATTTCATCGATTACACGGACCATTTTTGAAGAATGAGTTTAAAAATTGAAGAATGAAAATTTTTTCAAAGTATTTTGCTTATATATGCCTCGGATCTCTTGATTTCATAATCTTTTATTTGACCTAGTTACATTTTTAATTTGTTACTTACTCCCCGCTGTGACGTGTGACCTATTTAATCGACTTGGATCTTAAACACAATTCATTATTAAAATGAGCGAGGAAAGTTACGAAATCATAAGATTTGTCAACGGAGTTTGCGAATATCGCGAATTTAAAATAAGAACCTATGTGCATTCAATTAATGATGCTCTAAAAAATCACATTCAACTTGACATGGGGGCAAGACTAAGTATTCTCATCAATTACTTTAGAGCAGGGAAATGGTGCTCTGACTGTCTCGGTTTTGTTTTAAAACAGATGCAGGAAGAAATATTGGTTCCCAAAGATGAAAAATCCTTTGTATATGGTTTCTATCTATGTCCAGAATGTGCAGAAATTACAAAGATCTATCTCGATAATTTATAAGTTTTTTCACAATTTTTTGTACAAATAAATCTGGATCATTTTGTTTATCTAATAAAGTTAAATATTCATCAAAGTTGTATCCCTTTGAAAGATAATAGGTAAATGAAATACAGTGGTGGGCACAATAATTTGAATAAGGGGACTGATATGTTCTAGCATTTCTAGTTACAATAGAAAAATTTTTTAGAAACGAATCTATAATACAAATACTTGTTGGAAGGTTTAGACTATCAAAATAGATTGCTTTTCTTTTATCTTGTACGTAAATGGAAATCCAATGTGAACCTTCAAATCCCTGAGGGTCCAAATTTACAATCAATACTTTTCCTTTCATCGGTTCAGGAAGAGCATTACATGGAAAACATCCTTGAAAGATTGGATTTGTGTAAGGGCTGGAGTTCAATATCGTTGCTATCTGACTGTTGTACATTATTTTTAGGAATATTAGTTTTTAACCAAAAGACTGAGCGCAGTTGATATATAACTAGGCTGACAAAAAGCATAATATATAGTCCAATCATACTCCAACAAAAAACATGACTGTAAAAACTATTGTCTTGTGGTCCTTCTTTGCATAATTCAATTGCTGGGAGAGTTAGTATTGGTGGACTTGGTGCTGAAATTCGTTCAATAGTGTAATTCTTTTCAGGGTATCCTGCTCTTCTCAAATATTTTGAATACTCTGGAATTTCTTCCAATTTATCCATAGATTCTTTAGTTAGCTCAACACTCGGAGCAAACAAACGGATTAAAAATAAAGATAGTAAAAATGTTTTCATTTTTTCAAATGGTTGTATCACTTGCTATGGTTCGGTTTTTATCCAGCATTATAAGGGAGTCTGCCTCACCCATCACAATGAGCATAGCTCCGCCGTCTGGAACAGGTTGACTAAATTTAATATGGACAGCTGTCGTCCCATTTTTGATCAAGTCAAATGTTCCACTATTATCGTCACCACTATTTGTTAGGTTAAATACATATATGCAATGTGTCTTTCCATATTGTTGGTAAGTGATCCCATTATTTTCATTGGAATTTATTAAACCTGTACCTTCATTCATATCGTGGAAGGCTCTAACATATCTCCCATTTTTATAATCAAAGTCATAGGGTGCCTGGGGATAAGGTCTTCCATTAGCAATAATACTAATTTCTCTAACATTAAAATGTTGAAAGTTGAAGGGACTTCGTCCAATATTTCCAACATAATCCGAATTTGCAACTAGTCCTAGTGTGAGTCTTCTGGGAATTTGATCCATGAATAGGTTTGCATTAAATTCATAACGACCTTGACTTATGAAAAGGGGTTTCATCATTGTTTTCCTAATAGCATAACGAGCAGGTTTAGTTTCTAATTTTCTTGCAATATCTAAAGAGAGTCCGTCCATCAGATCAACCTTTTTCACATAGAGCTTACAGCTTACAACTTCAAATTGGTAGGTTGATGTTTGTGCTACACCGTTAGCTGGTGGGGCAATCAATACAAATTTTGCCTCATTTGGGAGTATCTCAACGTCAATTTCACAATGATTGATTAAATATAGAGGCTGATTGAATATGTCCGCGTCAAGTTTTGAAATAAATTGCGCAGTCTTGCTAAGAGAAAATAGACTTTTGCTTGTAGTGAATGCAGTGCCTCCTTCAAGATTTGTGTCTGAATCATAATAATAGCCAGCAGCATTCAAGTGGGAATTTTTTGCTCCTAGAGAATAAGACAGTTCATGTGAAAAGTATGTTTTGTATGCATAGAGGGAATTTGAATTAAAAATTTCTCTACCGTTTACATTAATTCTCATGTTATTAATAAAGGTTTGTCCAATGAGTTGTATTGGTGCAACATTATCTGTTGCTGCAAGGTTTGTAAATTTTCCATCGTTATCTACTTTTTTAATGCGAAACTCTGTGAATAGATAGACTTTTGATAAATCTATGTAATTTTGACTACTATGAATTTTAAAGTGGTATGGTGTATCTGATAGAGGATTGCTGGGTAGGATTTCAAAGTTTTTGGACGATGAAATACTTACATTTGTAGGTGGAACTTGAAAAAAATCTAGTGCATTTGTGATAGAATTTATACTATCACGATCAATTTTATGAAAGGACATTTTAATAAAATCCAAAGGTATCAGATCTTAATCTTTTTCTTTTTAGAAATTTTTGATGACTGGGAACTGATTTCCTTTTTATACCCCTTCCAGCTCCAAATTGTTTGGGTAAGCCTCCTTTCTCTAATACTGTGTCAATTCCCTTCTTTCCTTCCGAGACTAGTGCTTCTTTTACTGGTTCTCCTTGAATAACCCTACTTAGTGCTCGTTGGCCTGTATTTAGTGCTTCCTCTGATACAGTAGTGCCTACTTTTTTCATGATTGGAAGGAAGTATCTCCAAATACCTCTCATGATATCTCCAACTCCGGCTCCTTTTTGTCCATATCCTCTCTGAAAAGGAGCTGCTCCTTTGAAATATTCATCTGAAATTCCATCTCCCCTCATTGGGAGAAAATCTTCATAACTTACAGTGTTAGTATCAAATAAAATGTGAACCATTTTTTCGTTAGAATGAAATTTAGAAATTTATGACCTTCTTAAATATGAGGACCAGTAGCACCGTCCCAAATTCAAATGGTACTAGTCGTCCGTTATCCATTGTTCTAAGTTCAATCTCAATCTCATTAACTTCCTTTGGTAGGACCCTTGAGTAAATGGGCGAATCGTAAATTTTTTCATAATATTCTCCAGGCGTTGCTCCTGCAACAGAAACAACTCTCAATAGCGAGCTGAGTGAGTTACCGATAATCATATTTTCGGTAAGTCCTTTAGAGTATACTGCAAAACTTGAAAATCCTCCGCGCAAATCACAGCCATATTTGGCTACTTCATTATTTCGAACCATATCTGGGTTTTCAAAACCTAACACATAACCAAGTTGATTTGAAAAGGAAAGATATTTTATCTTTGGATGATTGAACTTGACTTTAAATCTTTCAAAGTCAACGTGATAAAATATTTCAATTGCATCAATAATTTGTTTTTGGACTGATGAATCTATTTTGTCCTTTTTTAATCTACCATACTGACGCAAAAGTGCTGGCATATTTGGTAAATAGTTTATTCTGGCTTGTCTTGTGGGTGTTTTTCCAAGAATTTTTGTTAGTATTTGTTCCATTTCTTCAGTCCACAGAGGATCTTTAAAGATAGCTTCAGGTTCTGGAAGTTTTGGAAGTGTAGGTGAACTAGGTGAGGATTGCTCTTCGGTTGAAGAAGGAGATAGAGATCTTAATTCTTCTTCATTTTGTGTTAAAGGCAGAGGAGTGGGCAGAGAAGGTTGTGTTGGAGGTTGAGGAGTAGTAAGCTGAGGGGAGGGTTTTGGTCTTTTAGGAGCAGATTCTGGTGGTTGAGGTAGAGTTTGTGGAGTGGGTTTCGGAGGTTGAGGTGTTGTGGGTTTTGGAGGCTGTTGTAGAGTTTGTGGAGTGGGTTTTGGAGGTTGAGGTGTTGTAGGTTTTGGAGGTTGTGGTGTTGCAGGTTTCGGAGGTTGAGTTGTAGTTTGAGGAGTCGGTTTTGGAGGTTGTGGAAGTTGTGGTGAGGGTTGTTGCGGAAGTTGTGGTGTAGGTTTAGGGGGTTGGGGAGTCGGTTTTGGAGGTTGTGGAAGTTGTGGTGAGGGAAGTGGCGGAAGTTGTGGTGTAGGTTTTGGAGGTTGAGGAGACGGTTTTGGAGGTTGTGGAAGTTGTGGTGAGGGTTGTGGCAGAAGTTGTGGTGTAGGTTTTGGAGGTTGAGGAGTCGGTTTTGGAGGTTGTGGAAGTTGTGGTGAGGGTTGTGGCGGAATTTGTGTTGTGGGTTTTGGAGGTTGAGGAGTCGGTTTTGGAGGTTGTGCAAGTTGTGGTGAGGGTTGTGGCGGAAGTTGTGGTGTAGGTTTTGGGGGTTGGGGAGTCGGCTTTGGAAGTTGCGGAAGTTGTGGTGAGGTTTCTGGCGTAAGTTGTGGTGTAGGTTTTGGAGGTTGAGGAGTCGGTTTTGGAGGTTGTGGAAGTTGTGGAGTGGGTTTCGGAGGGTGAGGTGAAGTTTCTGGCGTAGGTTTTGGAGATTGTGGAGTCGGTTTTGGAAGTTGTGGTGTAGGTTTTGGAGGTTGAGGAGTCGGTTGTGGAGGGTGTGGTGATGGAGTTGGAGATTTTGTTTTGGGTGGTGGAGGTTGAGGAGTAGGTATTGGAGGTTGCGGAGGGGGTTGGATTGGCTGTTTAACTGGTTTTTCTTGTTCCTTTTCTGGTGATTTGCTTCGAGGTTTGAATTCCTCTTCATCAGATGATAGAAGTGGAAGATTTTTAAGCTCCTCTTCGTCGGATGATAGAACAGGGAGTGATTTAAGTTCGCCTTCAGGCGATAGACGTGGGAGTGATTTAAGTTCACCTTCAGGGGATAACTTACGTTTAGGCCTGCGGACTTTGGGTTTATCAACCAATGTTTCTGGTAAATCCAAAGGCGAAGATTCTAATGTATTACTTTGGTGTTGTAAAGTAGCTATTATGAATTGAAGCAACTCTTCTGTTGAAGTATGTGAACCTCTAGGGATGGGGACACGGATAACACTAGCTTGCCCATCATTTCTAGTAAAATGGATGTCAATCCATTGTTCATCTAAGGTACCGATAGTTGAAGGCCACGAATAAGGGTAGCTAATGCTATGAAGACCACAAACCCAGTCACCAGAAAAATATAAGGGTTTTGGTAAATGGACTCTAAATTTATTTGGTTTGTTATCGGGGTAATCGGGGACATTGCTAGGAAGATAGACAAAAAATGTGTTTGACATTTTTTTTTACTTGTGAATAGTGAAAAAATCTGTTCTTTTATACTAACTGCGTCTCATGAATCCACTCTCTTTCAGGATATCCCATAAACTTTACTAAAAGATCATATGTTCCATCTGGTCTCTTTTTCTTTTTCACAACTTTTTCAATTCTATATTCAGTATCAGCATCCTTACGAACGCGAGCTAATTCCTCTTTATAGAATGATCCTTTAAACTTTTCACCCTTTTCATCTTGGACTTTATAGCGAATGGGATCAACATTATCTTTAACTCTTTCAATTTGCAATATTTCATCTCCCCAGTTTGGGATGTATCCCTTTTCGAATACTCCTTTCCCTACGCTCATTCTGATATAATCTCCTTTCTTTAACTTGGGTCTCATCCTTTTATTTGAAAATACGTCACCATATATCATTTCCCATACATCTTGAGCATTATCAAAATTTACGTCTATAGGTCGCATACCGTGTACTCTGCTTTTTGCTTTATTTATTCCCTCGATAATTTTGGGAAGGACTTGAACCCAATCCAGAGTTTTATTTTGTGCAAAGTACCGATAAATTCTCTGTTTAATATTACGTATAGCTCTCTCAGCCAAGGAGGCCTTAACGGTAGAGTGAGTTGCCTCTAATTTTTGAATCTCTTCCTTTTGAAAAAATTCTTTCATTAGAGAATTTTTAAATTCTGTTCCTTTATCCGAAAATATACGATGAGGTTTCATAGGCATTTGTTTTAATAATAAATCAAATGCTGTTACCATATTCTCTCCGTTTTTTGATTTTACTGGGACTCCAAATATTCTTTTGGAAAGGACATCGATTCCTAATAGTAAATATCTATTTCCTTGATTATGTCTTGATAATTTCTGAAAATCTGCAAGATCAACTTGAACATCTGTCATAAAACCTGCAGGTATAGTTTTTGTCCTTTTAAAATGAATGCGCCTCGGGCGCATCAACGTGTATGTCCTATGACCCTCCAAATAATCCTGTATAACTCTTTTAGGTATATGTTTGAGGACTTTTCTAGCCTCTCTCCAGAGTCTATCAACACCTGAAAATGCTGCGGGCGATTCAGGATTGTTGTAAAGATTTTGCAAAAGTTTTGTATAGTCTGCCATTTTTATCTCCATAATGCTGGGCTGAACCTATTTATAGGTCTTCTCCTACTTGAGGGTTTCCTCTGGGCCCATTTAACTGTGTTAAATTTTTTGAAAGAGTATGTTCTTTTCTTGAACTTGGGAGTTTTTATTTCGGGTTTCTCATCTTTTGTGGTAATATTTTCTGTTGGTAATGAAGAGGGTAGATCTTCTTTTAACGTTGACGTCGTATCAGATCGACTTTGAAAAGATGGGGATGAGAAATCTTGAGTCCACATATCATCTTCTTCAGTTAAGCTTGTTGTAGGACGAGCCATGATACCCTTTGAACTAGCCACCATCTCTACTTTGACTGGTCTATTCTGTTGTTCATTTCTTAGCTGTAGATATCGTCTAAACTCCTGATTGTAATTAATATTTTTAGCACTAGGTGTCTCTTTTTTACGTTTGGTTTTTTCTAAACCACGACGAATAAAATCCAAATTTGGTTCACCCTTGTCATGAGTTGTAAGTCCTTTGTAAATTTCCTCTGGGACCAGAATAAATTTATTTGCCATTATTAAAATTGAGTTTAGTTGAAATTTGGTTCTTTTATAGACGCGCTCCCTATCATCCTTGCGACCTCAATAAGTATAGGTGTAAGGAGGGCAGCAAACACTCCGACACCTCCACCTTTTTGATTTATAACATGTCTTGCTCCTCTTTCACTTCTGACTCTGCTCATACAACGAACAAATTCTGAATAGGGTAATAGACGTCTCTTTTGTTGGGTAGTTAGATGGAACCTGGACTTTACAATATTAAGGCAAATTTCTGCTATTGCTAAGAGTTGATTTGTATTTGAATGTCTCAATAGTCTTTTACGTTTTCTTTCAGATTTTGTCTTGGATAATAATTTTAAAAAATCAATGTTTTTATGAACTAGTTGACTAACCATTTTTTGGAATAAAGATAAGTTTCTCTTCGTCGTCCTTAAATATGTTTGTTCTGAGACGGAGAGTTGGATCTGATGAAGCGTGCATGTCTATGACCAAATATCCATATGGATGTCTGGTTGCTTCCCGATAAGCATCGAGGAAATAATTCAACTGTCTTGGAAATAATTGTACACCTATATTTCTGACAGAAAGCATAGAGTTGGGGGATCTCATTATAATAATGTATTGAGAGTTTTGGCGTGCAACCTTAATTTTGGGGTCAAATAAATTTTGTGTAACAAAAATTATGGAGAAATTTTGGTGATGGGATTTTTTGGTAAATAATTCTGATAAATATTTTTCGTTAATAGATAGGAGTAAATCGTCTAGAATCAGTAGTAGAGGCTTTGGATATTTTTTAATCACCTCCTCTGATGGGACGCCTGCAAATACATCGACTCCTGATTTTTGTAAAAGGGGTACAATATTGTTCATTTCACCAAAACAATAGAGTATTGATTTTGGACTGGGATCGATAAGTCCACTAGAGCCTGCAATGAATTTTAAAAGAAATGTACTTTTGCCGCTGGAACTAGGACCAGCTAAAATCATTCCAAAAGGAAGTTTAAATTTTAATTCTTTATTAGAAAATAAATCCATAATGAATACAAAAAATACATAGAAAAATCATTTAAATATCTTTTCAATCCGTTGGTATTCCCGTTACTGAAGCATTTAAGCTTTGGAAGAATTCGTCTATATCCTCTTTTGATGGAAGTGAATCTGTGTGTTGAGATGTCTCCTCTGGTATTGTGTTGGGGATTTGGGTTGGTTGTGGTGTAGCAGGCTCGGCCTTAGGGCAGGGAACCACAGTTTGTGTAGTAGCATTGTAGGGTACATTAAAGACTCGTCCTTTGTTTTTTACTTTGAAAAAACAATGTCCAGGTAAATCGAAGAATGTATCAAATGGAGCAAAACGACTTCCTTCAAATCGCGAGCAATAAATCACCACTCCTTCTTTGACTATTATAAAATCTAGTTCAACCTCTGTACTTTTACATGAACGACACTTCCCAACTTGGTCATAGGGAATAAAACGAGGTGTATTAAATCGGGGACTGGAAATGGTGATCCCGCTAGAGGTGACGTTAAATTCAACCTCAGGAAAAATTTTTGGGAAATTTTTGTAGTTCATATTAAATTAATTACATTTAGGAATTATTATCTCCTTTTATACTACTCCAGGACTATTAGACGGGAAGTAAAACAAAGGGTTTTCAATTTTTTAACATTCCTTTTTTTCTCTAACTTAATACTATTTCCATTTTAATTTCCATTCCTATTTTTCCCTATTTTTTTAAACATTTTTCCTATTTTTTAAGGTCAATATTTTCCATTAAAATAGAACATTTTTTCTAGGTCAGAGATTACCTAGAAATTTTTTTAACAAAAGAAAATTTTGAAAAATTCAAAGGAAAAAGGAAAAGTTTTAAGCTGACCCATAAAACTTTAAAAATTCAAAAGAATTAAAACAAATTTTTAAGTAAAAGGAAAATTTTTACAAAAGAAAAATTTTTCTAGGTTAGGATACCCTAGAAATACAAAAGAAAGTTTTTAAAAAAAATACAAAAGAAAAAGTGAAAAGTTTTAAGATGACCTAAAAATTCAAAAGAAAATTAAAAAATGAACGCAGCACGCTGCGCGAACAAAAATACAAAAGAAAATTAAAGGAAATTTTTTTAAGGATTAAGGAAAAGGAAAAGTGGAAATAAATATTTTTAATTTTTGGATGAGAGGGATCTAAACCTTTTGGTTTGGAGGGTTTGGTACCGGATATTCCTAATTAGTGGACTATTAACCATAAATTAATTAAAGGGTTAATTAGAGGGCAATTTCACGGAACCTTTTTTCTTTATCAGTTATCATTGATAAGACCCTTTGGGGTGGTATTGGATGTCCCTAAACCTTTAGGTTAGGGTTAATTAATTGGTTAATTACATGGAATTAATTAGGGATTAATTACCTTTTCTTATATCAGTTATCTTTGATAAGACCCCTTGGGATGGTATGAGATGTCCCTAAACCTTTAGGATGGTCCTAATTAGTGATGTAATTACATGGAATTAATTAGGGATTAGTTTTGCGGACCCCTCTGCCCCTGACGACGGGGGCGGGGGACTAACTACTATCGGTCTCGTCCACTTAACAATTATAGTCCACTTAATCCGCCATTAGTTGCAAAATATAAGAATATCCGCCTTACATTCGATATCCCTCCAAATCCAACGATATCCTCTTGAACACCCAAATCCTTCCAAATAACCCAGTATTGTATTTAAGCCTTTTAATTTTATTAAATTACTGGGACTCAGTTGAGATAGATAAAAGGTCAACTCAGTCGTGCGAACTCAATCGTGAGGGTTAGTGAAATACTCGAAATTTGTAAGGCAAATAAAGAAGGATTCACTCTTTTCAGCGCCGAAGGCTTATTTTCTTATTATTTATTTCATATCGATTGATTTTCAATACAAATCTTATCAGTCATAAAATATATAAAGTGAAATAATAGAAACGGCAAGTTATAATTTCTTATTTTCTTATTATTTATTTCATATCGATTGATTTTCAATACAAATCTTATCAGTCATAAAATATATAAAGTGAAATAATAGAAACGGCAAGTTATAATTTCTTATTTTCTTATTATTTATTTCATATCGATTGATTTTCAATACAAATCTTATCAGTCATAAAATATATAAAGTGAAATAATAGAAACGGCAAGTTATAATTTCTTATTTTCTTATTATTTATTTCATATCGATTGATTTTCAATACAAATCTTATCAGTCATAAAATATATAAAGTGAAATAATAGAAACGGCAAGTTATAATTTCTTATTTTCTTATTATTTATTTCATATCGATTGATTTTCAATACAAATCTTATCAGTCATAAAATATATAAAGTGAAATAATAGAAACGGCAAGTTATAATTTCTTATTTTCTTATTATTTATTTCATATCGATTAATTTTCAATACAAATCTTATCAGTCATAAAATATATAAAGTGAAATAATAGAAACGGCAAGTTATAATTTCTTATTTTCTTATTATTTATTTCATATCGATTGATTTTCAATACAAATCTTATCTTTCATAAAATATATAAAGTTAAATAATAGAAAAGGCAAGTTATAATTTCTTATTTTCTTATTATTTATTTCATATCGATTGATTTTCAATACAAATCTTATCAGTCATAAAATATATAAAGTGAAATAATAGAAACGGCAAGTTATAATTTCTTATTTTCTTATTATTTATTTCATATCGATTGATTTTCAATACAAATCTTATCAGTCATAAAATATATAAAGTGAAATAATAGAAACGGCAAGTTATAATTTCTTATTTTCTTATTATTTATTTCATATCGATTGATTTTCAATACAAATCTTATCAGTCATAAAATATATAAAGTGAAATAATAGAAACGGCAAGTTATAATTTCTTATTTTCTTATTATTTATTTCATATCGATTGATTTTCAATACAAATCTTATCAGTCATAAAATATATAAAGTGAAATAATAGAAACGGCAAGTTATAATTTCTTATTTTCTTATTATTTATTTCATATCGATTGATTTTCAATACAAATCTTATCAGTCATAAAATATATAAAGTGAAATAATAGAAACGGCAAGTTATAATTTCTTATTTTCTTATTATTTATTTCATATCGATTGATTTTCAATACAAATCTTATCAGTCATAAAATATATAAAGTGAAATAATAGAAACGGCAAGTTATAATTTCTTATTTTCTTATTATTTATTTCATATCGATTGATTTTCAATACAAATCTTATCTTTCATAAAATATATAAAGTTAAATAATAGAAAAGGCAAGTTATAATTTCTTATTTTCTTATTATTTATTTCATATCGATTGATTTTCAATACAAATCTTATCAGTCATAAAATATATAAAGTGAAATAATAGAAACGGCAAGTTATAATTTCTTATTTTCTTATTATTTATTTCATATCGATTGATTTTCAATACAAATCTTATCAGTCATAAAATATATAAAGTGAAATAATAGAAACGGCAAGTTATAATTTCTTATTTTCTTATTATTTATTTCATATCGATTGATTTTCAATACAAATCTTATCAGTCATAAAATATATAAAGTGAAATAATAGAAACGGCAAGTTATAATTTCTTATTTTCTTATTATTTATTTCATATCGATTGATTTTCAATACAAATCTTATCAGTCATAAAATATATAAAGTGAAATAATAGAAACGGCAAGTTATAATTTCTTATTTTCTTATTATTTATTTCATATCGATTGATTTTCAATACAAATCTTATCAGTCATAAAATATATAAAGTGAAATAATAGAAACGGCAAGTTATAATTTCTTATTTTCTTATTATTTATTTCATATCGATTGATTTTCAATACAAATCTTATCAGTCATAAAATATATAAAGTGAAATAATAGAAACGGCAAGTTATAATTTCTTATTTTCTTATTATTTATTTCATATCGATTGATTTTCAATACAAATCTTATCAGTCATAAAATATATAAAGTGAAATAATAGAAACGGCAAGTTATAATTTCTTATTTTCTTATTATTTATTTCATATCGATTGATTTTCAATACAAATCTTATCAGTCATAAAATATATAAAGTGAAATAATAGAAACGGCAAGTTATAATTTCTTATTTTCTTATTATTTATTTCATATCGATTGATTTTCAATACAAATCTTATCAGTCATAAAACATATAAAGTGAAATAATAGAAACGGCAAGTTATAATTTCTTATTTTCTTATTATTTATTTCATATCGATTGATTTTCAATACAAATCTTATCAGTCATAAAATATATAAAGTGAAATAATAGAAACGGCAAGTTATAATTTCTTATTTTCTTATTATTTATTTCATATCGATTGATTTTCAATACAAATCTTATCTTTCATAAAATATATAAAGTTAAATAATAGAAACGGCAAGTTATAGTTTCTTATTTTCTTATTATTTATTTCATATCGATTGATTTTCAATACAAATCTTATCTTTCATAAAATATATAAAGTTAAATAATAGAAAAGGCAAGTTATAATTTCTTATTTTTTTATTATTTATTTCATATCGATTGATTTTCAATACAAATCTTATCAGTCATAAAATATATAAAGTGAAATAATAGAAACGGCAAGTTATAATTTCTTATTTTCTTATTATTTATTTCATATCGATTGATTTTCAATACAAATCTTATCTTTCATAAAATATATAAAGTTAAATAATAGAAACGGCAAGTTATAGTTTCTTATTTTCTTATTATTTATTTCATATCGATTGATTTTCAATACAAATCTTATCTTTCATAAAATATATAAAGTTAAATAATAGAAAAGGCAAGTTATAATTTCTTATTTTCTTATTATTTATTTCATATCGATTGATTTTCAATACAAATCTTATCTTTCATAAAATATATAAAGTTAAATAATAAAAAAGGCAAGTTATAGTTTCTTATTTTCTTATTATTTATTTCATATCGATTGATTTTCAATACAAATCTTATCTTTCATAAAATATAAAAGTTAAATAATAGAAAAGGCAAGTTATAGTTTCTTATTTTCTTATTATTTATTTCATATCGATTGATTTTCAATACAAATCTTATCTTTCATAAAATATATAAAGTTAAATAATAGAAACGGCAAGTTATAGTTTCTTATTTTCTTATTATTTATTTCATATCGATTGATTTTCAATACAAATCTTATCTTTCATAAAATATATAAAGTTAAATAATAGAAAAGGCAAGTTATAGTTTCTATTTTCTTATTATTTATTTCATATCGATTGATTTTCAATACAAATCTTATATTTCATAAAATATATAAAGTTAAATAATAGAAACGGCAAGTTATAGTTTCTTATTTTCTTATTATTTATTTCATATCGATTGATTTTCAATACAAATCTTATCAGTCATAAAATATATAAAGTGAAATAATAGAAACGGCAAGTTATAATTTCTTATTTTCTTATTATTTATTTCATATCGATTGATTTTCAATACAAATCTTATCAGTCATAAAATATATAAAGTGAAATAATAGAAACGGCAAGTTATAATTTCTTATTTTCTTATTATTTATTTCATATCGATTGATTTTCAATACAAATCTTATCAGTCATAAAATATATAAAGTGAAATAATAGAAACGGCAAGTTATAATTTCTTATTTTCTTATTATTTATTTCATATCGATTGATTTTCAATACAAATCTTATTTTTCATAAAATATATAAAGTTAAATAATAGAAACGGCAAGTTATAGTTTCTTATTTTCTTATTATTTATTTCATATCGATTGATTTTCAATACAAATCTTATCTTTCATAAAATATATAAAGTTAAATAATAGAAACGGCAAGTTATAGTTTCTTATTTTCTTATTATTTATTTCATATCGATTGATTTTCAATACAAATCTTATCTTTCATAAAATATATAAAGTTAAATAATAGAAAAGGCAAGTTATAGTTTCTATTTTCTTATTATTTATTTCATATCGATTGATTTTCAATACAAATCTTATATTTCATAAAATATATAAAGTTAAATAATAGAAACGGCAAGTTATAGTTTCTTATTTTCTTATTATTTATTTCATATCGATTGATTTTCAATACAAATCTTATCAGTCATAAAATATATAAAGTGAAATAATAGAAACGGCAAGTTATAATTTCTTATTTTCTTATTATTTATTTCATATCGATTGATTTTCAATACAAATCTTATCTTTCATAAAATATAAAAGTTAAATAATAGAAAAGGCAAGTTATAGTTTCTTATTTTCTTATTATTTATTTCATATCGATTGATTTTCAATACAAATCTTATCAGTCATAAAATATATAAAGTGAAATAATAGAAACGGCAAGTTATAATTTCTTATTTTCTTATTATTTATTTCATATCGATTGATTTTCAATACAAATCTTATCAGTCATAAAATATATAAAGTGAAATAATAGAAACGGCAAGTTATAATTTCTTATTTTCTTATTATTTATTTCATATCGATTGATTTTCAATACAAATCTTATCTTTCATAAAATATATAAAGTTAAATAATAGAAACGGCAAGTTATAGTTTCTTATTTTCTTATTATTTATTTCATATCGATTGATTTTCAATACAAATCTTATCTTTCATAAAATATATAAAGTTAAATAATAGAAAAGGCAAGTTATAGTTTCTATTTTCTTATTATTTATTTCATATCGATTGATTTTCAATACAAATCTTATATTTCATAAAATATATAAAGTTAAATAATAGAAACGGCAAGTTATAGTTTCTTATTTTCTTATTATTTATTTCATATCGATTGATTTTCAATACAAATCTTATCAGTCATAAAATATATAAAGTGAAATAATAGAAACGGCAAGTTATAATTTCTTATTTTCTTATTATTTATTTCATATCGATTGATTTTCAATACAAATCTTATCAGTCATAAAATATATAAAGTGAAATAATAGAAACGGCAAGTTATAATTTCTTATTTTCTTATTATTTATTTCATATCGATTGATTTTCAATACAAATCTTATCAGTCATAAAATATATAAAGTGAAATAATAGAAACGGCAAGTTATAATTTCTTATTTTCTTATTATTTATTTCATATCGATTGATTTTCAATACAAATCTTATCAGTCATAAAATATATAAAGTGAAATAATAGAAACGGCAAGTTATAATTTCTTATTTTCTTATTATTTATTTCATATCGATTGATTTTCAATACAAATCTTATCAGTCATAAAATATATAAAGTGAAATAATAGAAACGGCAAGTTATAATTTCTTATTTTCTTATTATTTATTTCAAATCGATTGATTTTCAATACAAATCTTATCAGTCATAAAATATATAAAGTGAAATAATAGAAACGGCAAGTTATAATTTCTTATTTTCTTATTATTTATTTCATATCGATTGATTTTCAATACAAATCTTATCTTTCATAAAATATAAAAGTTAAATAATAGAAAAGGCAAGTTATAGTTTCTTATTTTCTTATTATTTATTTCATATCGATTGATTTTCAATACAAATCTTATCAGTCATAAAATATATAAAGTGAAATAATAGAAACGGCAAGTTATAATTTCTTATTTTCTTATTATTTATTTCATATCGATTGATTTTCAATACAAATCTTATCTTTCATAAAATATATAAAGTTAAATAATAGAAACGGCAAGTTATAGTTTCTTATTTTCTTATTATTTATTTCATATCGATTGATTTTCAATACAAATCTTATCTTTCATAAAATATATAAAGTTAAATAATAGAAAAGGCAAGTTATAATTTCTTATTTTTTTATTATTTATTTCATATCGATTGATTTTCAATACAAATCTTATCAGTCATAAAATATATAAAGTGAAATAATAGAAACGGCAAGTTATAATTTCTTATTTTCTTATTATTTATTTCATATCGATTGATTTTCAATACAAATCTTATCTTTCATAAAATATATAAAGTTAAATAATAGAAACGGCAAGTTATAGTTTCTTATTTTCTTATTATTTATTTCATATCGATTGATTTTCAATACAAATCTTATCTTTCATAAAATATATAAAGTTAAATAATAAAAAAGGCAAGTTATAGTTTCTTATTTTCTTATTATTTATTTCATATCGATTGATTTTCAATACAAATCTTATCTTTCATAAAATATAAAAGTTAAATAATAGAAAAGGCAAGTTATAGTTTCTTATTTTCTTATTATTTATTTCATATCGATTGATTTTCAATACAAATCTTATCTTTCATAAAATATATAAAGTTAAATAATAGAAACGGCAAGTTATAGTTTCTTATTTATTTATTATTTATTTCATATCGATTGATTTTCAATACAAATCTTATCTTTCATAAAATATATAAAGTTAAATAATAGAAAAGGCAAGTTATAGTTTCTATTTTCTTATTATTTATTTCATATCGATTGATTTTCAATACAAATCTTATATTTCATAAAATATATAAAGTTAAATAATAGAAACGGCAAGTTATAGTTTCTTATTTTCTTATTATTTATTTCATATCGATTGATTTTCAATACAAATCTTATCAGTCATAAAATATATAAAGTGAAATAATAGAAACGGCAAGTTATAATTTCTTATTTTCTTATTATTTATTTCATATCGATTGATTTTCAATACAAATCTTATCAGTCATAAAATATATAAAGTGAAATAATAGAAACGGCAAGTTATAATTTCTTATTTTCTTATTATTTATTTCATATCGATTGATTTTCAATACAAATCTTATCAGTCATAAAATATATAAAGTGAAATAATAGAAACGGCAAGTTATAATTTCTTATTTTCTTATTATTTATTTATATCGATTGATTTTCAATACAAATCTTATCAGTCATAAAATATATAAAGTGAAATAATAGAAACGGCAAGTTATAATTTCTTATTTTCTTATTATTTATTTCATATCGATTGATTTTCAATACAAATCTTATCAGTCATAAAATATATAAAGTGAAATAATAGAAACGGCAAGTTATAATTTCTTATTTTCTTATTATTTATTTCATATCGATTGATTTTCAATACAAATCTTATCTTTCATAAAATATATAAAGTTAAATAATAGAAAAGGCAAGTTATAATTTCTTATTTTCTTATTATTTATTTCATATCGATTGATTTTCAATACAAATCTTATCAGTCATAAAATATATAAAGTGAAATAATAGAAACGGCAAGTTATAATTTCTTATTTTCTTATTATTTATTTCATATCGATTGATTTTCAATACAAATCTTATCTTTCATAAAATATATAAAGTTAAATAATAGAAACGGCAAGTTATAGTTTCTTATTTTCTTATTATTTATTTCATATCGATTGATTTTCAATACAAATCTTATCTTTCATAAAATATATAAAGTTAAATAATAGAAAAGGCAAGTTATAATTTCTTATTTTTTTATTATTTATTTCATATCGATTGATTTTCAATACAAATCTTATCAGTCATAAAATATATAAAGTGAAATAATAGAAACGGCAAGTTATAATTTCTTATTTTCTTATTATTTATTTCATATCGATTGATTTTCAATACAAATCTTATCTTTCATAAAATATATAAAGTTAAATAATAGAAACGGCAAGTTATAGTTTCTTATTTTCTTATTATTTATTTCATATCGATTGATTTTCAATACAAATCTTATCTTTCATAAAATATATAAAGTTAAATAATAGAAAAGGCAAGTTATAGTTTCTTATTTTCTTATTATTTATTTCATATCGATTGATTTTCAATACAAATCTTATCTTTCATAAATTATAAAAGTTAAATAATAGAAAAGGCAAGTTATAGTTTCTTATTTTCTTATTATTTATTTCATATCGATTGATTTTCAATACAAATCTTATCTTTCATAAAATATATAAAGTTAAATAATAGAAACGGCAAGTTATAGTTTCTTATTTTCTTATTATTTATTTCATATCGATTGATTTTCAATACAAATCTTATCTTTCATAAAATATATAAAGTTAAATAATAGAAAAGGCAAGTTATAGTTTCTTATTTTCTTATTATTTATTTCATATCGATTGATTTTCAATACAAATCTTATATTTCATAAAATATATAAAGTTAAATAATAGAAACGGCAAGTTATAGTTTCTTATTTTCTTATTATTTATTTCATATCGATTGATTTTCAATACAAATCTTATCAGTCATAAAATATATAAAGTGAAATAATAGAAACGGCAAGTTATAATTTCTTATTTTCTTATTATTTATTTCATATCGATTGATTTTCAATACAAATCTTATCAGTCATAAAATATATAAAGTGAAATAATAGAAACGGCAAGTTATAATTTCTTATTTTCTTATTATTTATTTCATATCGATTGATTTTCAATACAAATCTTATCAGTCATAAAATATATAAAGTGAAATAATAGAAACGGCAAGTTATAATTTCTTATTTTCTTATTATTTATTTCATATCGATTGATTTTCAATACAAATCTTATCAGTCATAAAATATATAAAGTGAAATAATAGAAACGGCAAGTTATAATTTCTTATTTTCTTATTATTTATTACATATCGATTGATTTTCAATACAAATCTTATCAGTCATAAAATATATAAAGTGAAATAATAGAAACGGCAAGTTATAATTTCTTATTTTCTTATTATTTATTTCATATCGATTGATTTTCAATACAAATCTTATCAGTCATAAAATATATAAAGTGAAATAATAGAAACGGCAAGTTATAATTTCTTATTTTCTTATTATTTATTTCATATCGATTGATTTTCAATACAAATCTTATCTTTCATAAAATATATAAAGTTAAATAATAGAAAAGGCAAGTTATAATTTCTTATTTTCTTATTATTTATTTCATATCGATTGATTTTCAATACAAATCTTATCAGTCATAAAATATATAAAGTGAAATAATAGAAACGGCAAGTTATAATTTCTTATTTTCTTATTATTTATTTCATATCGATTGATTTTCAATACAAATCTTATCAGTCATAAAATATATAAAGTGAAATAATAGAAACGGCAAGTATAATTTCTTATTTTCTTATTATTTATTTCATATCGATTGATTTTCAATACAAATCTTATCAGTCATAAAATATATAAAGTGAAATAATAGAAACGGCAAGTTATAATTTCTTATTTTCTTATTATTTATTTCATATCGATTGATTTTCAATACAAATCTTATCTTTCATAAAATATATAAAGTTAAATAATAGAAACGGCAAGTTATAGTTTCTTATTTTCTTATTATTTATTTCATATCGATTGATTTTCAATACAAATCTTATCTTTCATAAAATATATAAAGTTAAATAATAGAAAAGGCAAGTTATAGTTTCTTATTTTCTTATTATTTATTTCATATCGATTGATTTTCAATACAAATCTTATCAGTCATAAAATATATAAAGTGAAATAATAGAAACGGCAAGTTATAATTTCTTATTTTCTTATTATTTATTTCATATCGATTGATTTTCAATACAAATCTTATCAGTCATAAAATATATAAAGTGAAATAATAGAAACGGCAAGTTATAATTTCTTATTTTCTTATTATTTATTTCATATCGATTGATTTTCAATACAAATCTTATCAGTCATAAAATATATAAAGTGAAATAATAGAAACGGCAAGTTATAATTTCTTATTTTCTTATTATTTATTTCATATCGATTGATTTTCAATACAAATCTTATCAGTCATAAAATATATAAAGTGAAATAATAGAAACGGCAAGTTATAATTTCTTATTTTCTTATTATTTATTTCATATCGATTGATTTTCAATACAAATCTTATCTTTCATAAAATATATAAAGTTAAATAATAGAAACGGCAAGTTATAATTTCTTATTTTCTTATTATTTATTTCATATCGATTGATTTTCAAAACAAATCTTATCAGTCATAAAATATATAAAGTGAAATAATAGAAACGGCAAGTTATAATTTCTTATTTTCTTATTATTTATTTCATATCGATTGATTTTCAATACAAATCTTATCAGTCATAAAATATATAAAGTGAAATAATAGAAACGGCAAGTTATAATTTCTTATTTTCTTATTATTTATTTCATATCGATTGATTTTCAATACAAATCTTATCAGTCATAAAATATATAAAGTGAAATAATAGAAACGGCAAGTTATAATTTCTTATTTTTTTATTATTTATTTCATATCGATTGATTTTCAATACAAATCTTATCAGTCATAAAATATATAAAGTGAAATAATAGAAACGGCAAGTTATAATTTCTTATTTTCTTATTATTTATTTCATATCGATTGATTTTCAATACAAATCTTATCTTTCATAAAATATATAAAGTTAAATAATAGAAAAGGCAAGTTATAATTTCTTATTTTCTTATTATTTATTTCATATCGATTGATTTTCAATACAAATCTTATCAGTCATAAAATATATAAAGTGAAATAATAGAAACGGCAAGTTATAATTTCTTATTTTCTTATTATTTATTTCATATCGATTGATTTTCAATACAAATCTTATCAGTCATAAAATATATAAAGTGAAATAATAGAAACGGCAAGTTATAATTTCTTATTTTCTTATTATTTATTTCATATCGATTGATTTTCAATACAAATCTTATCAGTCATAAAATATATAAAGTGAAATAATAGAAACGGCAAGTTATAATTTCTTATTTTCTTATTATTTATTTCATATCGATTGATTTTCAATACAAATCTTATCTTTCATAAAATATATAAAGTTAAATAATAGAAACGGCAAGTTATAGTTTCTTATTTTCTTATTATTTATTTCATATCGATTGATTTTCAATACAAATCTTATCTTTCATAAAATATATAAAGTTAAATAATAGAAAAGGCAAGTTATAGTTTCTTATTTTCTTATTATTTATTTCATATCGATTAATTTTCAATACAAATCTTATCTTTCATAAAATATATAAAGTTAAATAATAGAAAAGGCAAGTTATAGTTTCTTATTTTCTTATTATTTATTTCATATCGATTGATTTTCAATACAAATCTTATCTTTCATAAAATATATAAAGTTAAATAATAGAAACGGCAAGTTATAGTTTCTTATTTTCTTATTATTTATTTCATATCGATTGATTTTCAATACAAATCTTATCTTTAATAATAGAAAAGGCAAGTTATAGTTTCTTATTTTCTTATTATTTATTTCATATCGATTGATTTTCAATACAAATCTTATATTTCATAAAATATATAAAGTTAAATAATAGAAACGGCAAGTTATAGTTTCTTATTTTCTTATTATTTATTTCATATCGATTGATTTTCAATACAAATCTTATCTTTCATAAAATATATAAAGTTAAATAATAGAAACGGCAAGTTATAGTTTCTTATTTTCTTAATATTTATTTCATATCGATTGATTTTCAATACAAATCTTATCTTTCATAAAATATATAAAGTTAAATAATAGAAACGGCAAGTTATAATTTCTTATTTTTTTATTATTTATTTCATATCGATTGATTTTCAATACATTTCTTATCAGTCATAAAATATATAAAGTGAAATAATAGAAACGGCAAGTTATAATTTCTTATTTTCTTATTATTTATTTCATATCGATTGATTTTCCATACAAATCTTATCGGTCATAAAATATATAAAGTGAAATAATAGAAACGGCAAGTTATAGTTTCTTATTTTCTTATTATTTATTTCATATCGATTGATTTTCCATACAAATCTTATCGGTCATAAAATATATAAAGTGAAATAATAGAAACGGCAAGTTATAATTTCTTATTTTCTTATTATTTATTTCATATCGATTGATTTTCAATACAAATCTTATCAGTCATAAAATATATAAAGTGAAATAATAGAAACGGCAAGTTATAATTTCTTATTTTCTTATTATTTATTTCATATCGATTGATTTTCAATACAAATCTTATCTTTCATAAAATATATAAAGTTAAATAATAGAAACGGCAAGTTATAGTTTCTTATTTTCTTATTATTTATTTCATATCGATTGATTTTCAATACAAATCTTATCTTTCATAAAATATATAAAGTTAAATAATAGAAAAGGCAAGTTATAGTTTCTTATTTTCTTATTATTTATTTCATATCGATTAATTTTCAATACAAATCTTATCTTTCATAAAAATATAAAGTTAAATAATAGAAAAGGCAAGTTATAGTTTCTTATTTTCTTATTATTTATTTCATATCGATTGATTTTCAATACAAATCTTATCTTTCATAAAATATATAAAGTTAAATAATAGAAACGGCAAGTTATAGTTTCTTATTTTCTTATTATTTATTTCATATCGATTGATTTTCAATACAAATCTTATCTTTAATAATAGAAAAGGCAAGTTATAGTTTCTTATTTTCTTATTATTTATTTCATATCGATTGATTTTCAATACAAATCTTATATTTCATAAAATATATAAAGTTAAATAATAGAAACGGCAAGTTATAGTTTCTTATTTTCTTATTATTTATTTCATATCGATTGATTTTCAATACAAATCTTATCTTTCATAAAATATATAAAGTTAAATAATAGAAACGGCAAGTTTTAGTTTCTTATTTTCTTAATATTTATTTCATATCGATTGATTTTCAATACAAATCTTATCTTTCATAAAATATATAAAGTTAAATAATAGAAACGGCAAGTTATAATTTCTTATTTTTTTATTATTTATTTCATATCAATTGATTTTCAATACATTTCTTATCAGTCATAAAATATATAAAGTGAAATAATAGAAACGGCAAGTTATAATTTCTTATTTTCTTATTATTTATTTCATATCGATTGATTTTCCATACAAATCTTATCGGTCATAAAATATATAAAGTGAAATAATAGAAACGGCAAGTTATAGTTTCTTATTTTCTTATTATTTATTTCATATCGATTGATTTTCCATACAAATCTTATCGGTCATAAAATATATAAAGTGAAATAATAGAAACGGCAAGTTATAGTTTCTTATTTTCTTATTATTTATTTCATATCGATTGATTTTCCATACAAATCTTATCGGTCATAAAATATATAAAGTGAAATAATAGAAACGGCAAGTTATAGTTTCTTATTTTCTTATTATTTATTTCATATCGATTGATTTTCAATACAAATCTTATTAGTTATAAAATATATAAAGTGAAATAATAGAAACGGCAAGTTATAGTTTCTTATTTTCTTATTATTTATTTCATATCGATTGATTTTCAATACAAATCTTATCAGTCATAAAATATATAAAGTGAAATAATAGAAACGGCAAGTTATAGTTTCTTATTTTCTTATTATTTATTTCATATCGATTAATTTTCAATACAAATCTTATCTTTCATAAAAATATAAAGTTAAATAATAGAAAAGGCAAGTTATAGTTTCTTATTTTCTTATTATTTATTTCATATCGATTGATTTTCAATACAAATCTTATCTTTCATAAAATATATAAAGTTAAATAATAGAAACGGCAAGTTATAGTTTCTTATTTTCTTATTATTTATTTCATATCGATTGATTTTCAATACAAATCTTATCTTTAATAATAGAAAAGGCAAGTTATAGTTTCTTATTTTCTTATTATTTATTTCATATCGATTGATTTTCAATACAAATCATATATTTCATAAAATATATAAAGTTAAATAATAGAAACGGCAAGTTATAGTTTCTTATTTTCTTATTATTTATTTCATATCGATTGATTTTCAATACAAATCTTATCTTTCATAAAATATATAAAGTTAAATAATAGAAACGGCAAGTTATAGTTTCTTATTTTCTTAATATTTATTTCATATCGATTGATTTTCAATACAAATCTTATCTTTCATAAAATATATAAAGTTAAATAATAGAAACGGCAAGTTATAATTTCTTATTTTTTTATTATTTATTTCATATCAATTGATTTTCAATACATTTCTTATCAGTCATAAAATATATAAAGTGAAATAATAGAAACGGCAAGTTATAATTTCTTATTTTCTTATTATTTATTTCATATCGATTGATTTTCCATACAAATCTTATCGGTCATAAAATATATAAAGTGAAATAATAGAAACGGCAAGTTATAGTTTCTTATTTTCTTATTATTTATTTCATATCGATTGATTTTCCATACAAATCTTATCGGTCATAAAATATATAAAGTGAAATAATAGAAACGGCAAGTTATAGTTTCTTATTTTCTTATTATTTATTTCATATCGATTGATTTTCCATACAAATCTTATCGGTCATAAAATATATAAAGTGAAATAATAGAAACGGCAAGTTATAGTTTCTTATTTTCTTATTATTTATTTCATATCGATTGATTTTCAATACAAATCTTATCTTTCATAAAATATATAAAGTTAAATAATAGAAACGGCAAGTTATAGTTTCTTATTTTCTTAATATTTATTTCATATCGATTGATTTTCAATACAAATCTTATCTTTCATAAAATATATAAAGTTAAATAATAGAAACGGCAAGTTATAATTTCTTATTTTTTTATTATTTATTTCATATCGATTGATTTTCAATACATTTCTTATCAGTCATAAAATATATAAAGTGAAATAATAGAAACGGCAAGTTATAATTTCTTATTTTCTTATTATTTATTTCATATCGATTGATTTTCAATACAAATCTTATCTTTCATAAAATATATAAAGTTAAATAATAGAAACGGCAAGTTATAGTTTCTTATTTTCTTAATATTTATTTCATATCGATTGATTTTCAATACAAATCTTATCTTTCATAAAATATATAAAGTTAAATAATAGAAACGGCAAGTTATAATTTCTTATTTTTTTATTATTTATTTCATATCGATTGATTTTCAATACATTTCTTATCAGTCATAAAATATATAAAGTGAAATAATAGAAACGGCAAGTTATAATTTCTTATTTTCTTATTATTTATTTCATATCGATTGATTTTCCATACAAATCTTATCGGTCATAAAATATATAAAGTGAAATAATAGAAACGGCAAGTTATAGTTTCTTATTTTCTTATTATTTATTTCATATCGATTGATTTTCCATACAAATCTTATCGGTCATAAAATATATAAAGTGAAATAATAGAAACGGCAAGTTATAATTTCTTATTTTCTTATTATTTATTTCATATCGATTGATTTTCAATACAAATCTTATCAGTCATAAAATATATAAAGTGAAATAATAGAAACGGCAAGTTATAATTTCTTATTTTCTTATTATTTATTTCATATCGATTGATTTTCAATACAAATCTTATCTTTCATAAAATATATAAAGTTAAATAATAGAAACGGCAAGTTATAGTTTCTTATTTTCTTATTATTTATTTCATATCGATTGATTTTCAATACAAATCTTATCTTTCATAAAATATATAAAGTTAAATAATAGAAAAGGCAAGTTATAGTTTCTTATTTTCTTATTATTTATTTCATATCGATTAATTTTCAATACAAATCTTATCTTTCATAAAAATATAAAGTTAAATAATAGAAAAGGCAAGTTATAGTTTCTTATTTTCTTATTATTTATTTCATATCGATTGATTTTCAATACAAATCTTATCTTTCATAAAATATATAAAGTTAAATAATAGAAACGGCAAGTTATAGTTTCTTATTTTCTTATTATTTATTTCATATCGATTGATTTTCAATACAAATCTTATCTTTAATAATAGAAAAGGCAAGTTATAGTTTCTTATTTTCTTATTATTTATTTCATATCGATTGATTTTCAATACAAATCTTATATTTCATAAAATATATAAAGTTAAATAATAGAAACGGCAAGTTATAGTTTCTTATTTTCTTATTATTTATTTCATATCGATTGATTTTCAATACAAATCTTATCTTTCATAAAATATATAAAGTTAAATAATAGAAACGGCAAGTTATAGTTTCTTATTTTCTTAATATTTATTTCATATCGATTGATTTTCAATACAAATCTTATCTTTCATAAAATATATAAAGTTAAATAATAGAAACGGCAAGTTATAATTTCTTATTTTTTTATTATTTATTTCATATCAATTGATTTTCAATACATTTCTTATCAGTCATAAAATATATAAAGTGAAATAATAGAAACGGCAAGTTATAATTTCTTATTTTCTTATTATTTATTTCATATCGATTGATTTTCCATACAAATCTTATCGGTCATAAAATATATAAAGTGAAATAATAGAAACGGCAAGTTATAGTTTCTTATTTTCTTATTATTTATTTCATATCGATTGATTTTCCATACAAATCTTATCGGTCATAAAATATATAAAGTGAAATAATAGAAACGGCAAGTTATAGTTTCTTATTTTCTTATTATTTATTTCATATCGATTGATTTTCCATACAAATCTTATCGGTCATAAAATATATAAAGTGAAATAATAGAAACGGCAAGTTATAGTTTCTTATTTTCTTATTATTTATTTCATATCGATTGATTTTCAATACAAATCTTATTAGTTATAAAATATATAAAGTGAAATAATAGAAACGGCAAGTTATAGTTTCTTATTTTCTTATTATTTATTTCATATCGATTGATTTTCAATACAAATCTTATCAGTCATAAAATATATAAAGTGAAATAATAGAAACGGCAAGTTATAGTTTCTTATTTTCTTATTATTTATTTCATATCGATTAATTTTCAATACAAATCTTATCTTTCATAAAAATATAAAGTTAAATAATAGAAAAGGCAAGTTATAGTTTCTTATTTTCTTATTATTTATTTCATATCGATTGATTTTCAATACAAATCTTATCTTTCATAAAATATATAAAGTTAAATAATAGAAACGGCAAGTTATAGTTTCTTATTTTCTTATTATTTATTTCATATCGATTGATTTTCAATACAAATCTTATCTTTAATAATAGAAAAGGCAAGTTATAGTTTCTTATTTTCTTATTATTTATTTCATATCGATTGATTTTCAATACAAATCATATATTTCATAAAATATATAAAGTTAAATAATAGAAACGGCAAGTTATAGTTTCTTATTTTCTTATTATTTATTTCATATCGATTGATTTTCAATACAAATCTTATCTTTCATAAAATATATAAAGTTAAATAATAGAAACGGCAAGTTATAGTTTCTTATTTTCTTAATATTTATTTCATATCGATTGATTTTCAATACAAATCTTATCTTTCATAAAATATATAAAGTTAAATAATAGAAACGGCAAGTTATAATTTCTTATTTTTTTATTATTTATTTCATATCAATTGATTTTCAATACATTTCTTATCAGTCATAAAATATATAAAGTGAAATAATAGAAACGGCAAGTTATAATTTCTTATTTTCTTATTATTTATTTCATATCGATTGATTTTCCATACAAATCTTATCGGTCATAAAATATATAAAGTGAAATAATAGAAACGGCAAGTTATAGTTTCTTATTTTCTTATTATTTATTTCATATCGATTGATTTTCCATACAAATCTTATCGGTCATAAAATATATAAAGTGAAATAATAGAAACGGCAAGTTATAGTTTCTTATTTTCTTATTATTTATTTCATATCGATTGATTTTCCATACAAATCTTATCGGTCATAAAATATATAAAGTGAAATAATAGAAACGGCAAGTTATAGTTTCTTATTTTCTTATTATTTATTTCATATCGATTGATTTTCAATACAAATCTTATTAGTTATAAAATATATAAAGTGGAATAATAGAAACGGCAAGTTATAGTTTCTTATTTTCTTATTATTTATTTCATATCGATTGATTTTCAATACAAATCTTATCAGTCATAAAATATATAAAGTGAAATAATAGAAACGGCAAGTTATAGTTTCTTATTTTCTTATTATTTATTTCATATCGATTGATTTTCCATACAAATCTTATCGGTCATAAAATATATAATGTGATATAATAGAAACGGCAAGTTATAGTTTCTTATTTTCTTATTATTTATTTCATATCGATTGATTTTCCATACAAATCTTATCGGTCATAAAATATATAAAGTGGCATAATAGAAACGGCAAGTTATAGTTTCTTATTTTCTTATTATTTATTTCATATCGATTGATTTTCCATACAAATCTTATTGGTCATAAAATATATAATGTGAAATAATAGAAACGGCAAGTTATAGTTTCTTATTTTCTTATTATTTATTTCATATCGATTGATTTTCCATACAAATCTTATTGGTCATAAAATATATAATGTGAAATAATAGAAACGGCAAGTTATAGTTTCTTATTTTCTTATTATTTATTTCATATCGATTGATTTTCCATACAAATCTTATCGGTCATAAAATATATAAAGTGAAATAATAGAAACGGCAAGTTATAGTTTCTTATTTTCTTATTATTTATTTCATATCGATTGATTTTCCATACAAATCTTATCGGTCATAAAATATATAAAGTGAAATAATAGAAACGGCAAGTTATAGTTTCTTATTTTCTTATTATTTATTTCATATCGATTGATTTTCCATACAAATCTTATCGGTCATAAAATATATAAAGTGAAATAATAGAAACGGCAAGTTATAGTTTCTTATTTTCTTATTATTTATTTCATATCGATTGATTTTCAATACAAATCTTATTAGTTATAAAATATATAAAGTGAAATAATAGAAACGGCAAGTTATAGTTTCTTATTTTCTTATTATTTATTTCATATCGATTGATTTTCCATACAAATCTTATCGGTCATAAAATATATAAAGTGGCATAATAGAAACGGCAAGTTATAGTTTCTTATTTTCTTATTATTTATTTCATATCGATTGATTTTCCATACAAATCTTATTGGTCATAAAATATATAAAGTGAAATAATAGAAACGGCAAGTTATAGTTTCTTATTTTCTTATTATTTATTTCATATCGATTGATTTTCCATACAAATCTTATCGGTCATAAAATATAGAAAGTGAAATAATAGAAACGGCAAGTTATAGTTTCTTATTTTCTTATTATTTATTTCATATCGATTGATTTTCCATACAAATCTTATCGGTCATAAAATATATAATGTGATATAATAGAAACGGCAAGTTATAGTTTCTTATTTTCTTATTATTTATTTCATATCGATTGATTTTCCATACAAATCTTATCGGTCATAAAATATATAAAGTGGCATAATAGAAACGGCAAGTTATAGTTTCTTATTTTCTTATTATTTATTTCATATCGATTGATTTTCCATACAAATCTTATTGGTCATAAAATATATAATGTGAAATAATAGAAACGGCAAGTTATAGTTTCTTATTTTCTTATTATTTATTTCATATCGATTGATTTTCCATACAAATCTTATTGGTCATAAAATATATAATGTGAAATAATAGAAACGGCAAGTTATAGTTTCTTATTTTCTTATTATTTATTTCATATCGATTGATTTTCCATACAAATCTTATCGGTCATAAAATATATAAAGTGAAATAATAGAAACGGCAAGTTATAGTTTCTTATTTTCTTATTATTTATTTCATATCGATTGATTTTCCATACAAATCTTATCGGTCATAAAATATATAAAGTGAAATAATAGAAACGGCAAGTTATAGTTTCTTATTTTCTTATTATTTATTTCATATCGATTGATTTTCCATACAAATCTTATCGGTCATAAAATATATAATGTGAAATAATAGAAACGGCAAGTTATAGTTTCTTATTTTCTTATTATTTATTTCATATCGATTGATTTTCCATACAAATCTTATCGGTCATAAAATATATAAAGTGGCATAATAGAAACGGCAAGTTATAGTTTCTTATTTTCTTATTATTTATTTCATATCGATTGATTTTCCATACAAATCTTATTGGTCATAAAATATATAAAGTGAAATAATAGAAACGGCAAGTTATAGTTTCTTATTTTCTTATTATTTATTTCATATCGATTGATTTTCCATACAAATCTTATCGGTCATAAAATATAGAAAGTGAAATAATAGAAACGGCAAGTTATAGTTTCTTATTTTCTTATTATTTATTTCATATCGATTGATTTTCCATACGAATCTTATCGGTCATAAAATATATAAAGTGGCATAATAGAAACGGCAAGTTATAGTTTCTTATTTTCTTATTATTTATTTCATATCGATTGATTTTCCATACAAATCTTATCGGTCATAAAATATATAAAGTTAAATAATAGAAACGGCAAGTTATAGTTTCTTATTTTCTTATTATTTATTTCATATCGATTGATTTTCCATACAAATCTTATCGGTCATAAAATATATAAAGTTAAATAATAGAAACGGCAAGTTATAGTTTCTTATTTTCTTATTATTTATTTCATATCGATTGATTTTCAATACAAATCTTATCAATCATAAAATATATAAAGTGAAATAATAGAAACGGCAAGTTATTGTTTCTTATTTTTTTAATATTTATTTCATATCGATTGATTTTTTATTATTATCACTACAATATTACCCCTATTAAATTATTGATTGATTAGAACAAGAGGGCTCTGAAGAGACCGATTATTGGGCGAGAGAAGTCAGAGAAAAAATTTTTTCTCTTCCCATATAATCGGTCTCTTCAGGCCCTCTTGTTCTAATCAATCAATAATTTGCAAACCCAAGCCTTTTGGGCGTTGCGGGGTTTGATTGGAGTAATGCGAGGGATAAGTAAAGTTCATCGGAAGGCGCTTCTGGGTGCTTTAAAATGTATCAAACGAAACCTGAAGCGGGAGCCGAGTCGAGTCGGGCCGGCGGTCAATCAATCGATAATTTATTTTGAAAAACTTTTGGCACTCGAACTACCCGCACTCAACTGGTAACAATTATTTTTATAGCCTTTTACTAGAGCCAATTCAGTGCTAGTTTAATGCGCTAGGCAACCCGCTCAATTGGTAATAAAAAGTGTGTTTTAGTTCGACACAAACTCTCTAATGGTATCTCGCTTATATTTTTTGCAATGTTGGATTCTTCAGCAGAAGTTATGAATCCTAATTTACGCAGAACTCGAAGGAGTAAGATCCAACATATTAAAATCATAGGGAGAATAATGGAATGTAGCAATAGCAATAATGGTATCCCATAAGCTACAGTGGGATCCAAAGCATTATCTTGTAAATTTGTGCTAGCAATTTTTAAAAATTCGAATGTAATATTCTGTGTAGTAGTGGAAATATTTTGCATGTCAAAAAAGTAATACATTTTAAATTATCATTATTTATACAATTATTTCAACCTAGATTGGAATCCGTAACTATGTGCCGATTGTAATCAATCATAATCATTTGATCAAATTCGCCTAAAATAATCATTTCAACACCTCCTGTAGGAATGGGAGTATTAAATTCTAAACGAACACTAGTAGTTCCACTTTTGAGAAGCTCAAAACCACAAGAGTCATCAAGTGTCGATGTCAAAGGTATCACAAAAAAGGTCCACCCATCTTTAAAACGTGACATTGAAATATCAATGGAACGATCTGAATTAGCCATTCCAAGAGCTTCATACATGTCAACAAAAGCCCTAACAAATAAGTCTTGAGCAAACTTTAGCTTGTAAGCGACCATAGGATAAATATGGCCACCAGTATGAACAGAGATATCCCTAATATCAAAAGGTTTGAAATTGAATGGGGAAAGCGCAATATCGCCATTAATGGCCTTATTTGAAACTAAGGCAACTGTAATGCGTCGAGGTATAGCTGAGCTGAAGGCATTATACTCAATTTCAGTTCGCCCTGAAGTAAGATAAGTAGATTTCATTTCAGTTCGGCGAACAGCATACGTAGCAGGTTTAGATTCAAGTGTCTTATAAATGTTCATATTAAGTGATGGTTGCACTTCAACCATTTTTGAAAATAATTTAACGTCGTGAACATAAAGTCTATATTGATTATTATCGCCTTCTTTGATATTTTGTAATATAAAAGCATCTTTACTTTTGTAAATGCTAAAGTGAATATCTAAATTATTAAGGAGAAATAATTCTTGATTTCCCAAATCAAAATCTAGGCGCGAAAGGAATTGCGAGCGTTTACTGTTTGCAAAAATAGAGCAACGATTTTTGAAACCGTCATCTGTAGGATCATCATGTTTTTCGGTTCTATAATATCCAATAGACGCAAGAAAATGCGATTTAACGTTGTCAGGAAATGACAACTCATTAGTAATATATGCTTTGTAAGTATAAAGAGTACCACTATCATAAACTTCAGTATTGCCAACAGTTACCTTCAACTGCTGAACAAATGTTTGTCCAACACCTTGAATCGATCCAATGTTATTATCTGTTGCTTCAATATCAACCCATTTGCCATTGGCTCCCAACTTTTCAATTGATAACTCGAGGTAAAGATATGTTCGAGACAAGTCAGTCCAAAGATTATCACTGAACAAACGAAACAAATACGGCGAATCTTGTGTTATTGTACTAAGAGGAAGAATTTCTCTAAAAAAGGACCGGACAACAGAAACGTTTGTAGGTGGTACAGAAAAAATACTTAATGCACTATTCAATGCCAATGGGCTGTTTTCATTAATTTGTTTCGGGCAACTCATTTTAGTATGTTCCTAACGTGTCTACTCGTAATCGTTTTTGGGGACGAGATTTTTTGGTAGATTTTTTAGAATATTTCTTTTTGAAATTGGGAATAAAATTTGGAGGACCGATTCGAGAATATGGATGTTTATTTATAGTTTTTGGTTTAAGATCTGGTATTGCGTCATTCATTTGTCCGATGCCAGGAGACTTCTCTATATTTTTGTACCGTTTAAAATCAAAACCTTTTCCACTTTGTTTATCAACATTTTCAGCTGCTTTTTGCAGTAAATTTTTCAAGCCTGATTTACCTTCAGTAACAAGAGATTCTTTAAGATTTTTTCCCTCTAAGACATTGCTTAAAACTCGATTACCGGATTCTAAACCCTGTCTTCCAATAGCGCTACCAATTTCTTTACCAATCGGGATTAAATAACGAAGAAAACTTCTAAACACTGATCCCAATCCATTACCTCGTTGGTAAGGAACGCCACGAAAAACATTATAGCCGCCCCATTGATTGGGGTTTTCAGTTAATGTTGACCAGTTTATATTTGCAGGATCAAAATCAATATGCATTTTTTTATATTGTAAGATTTAATATTTAAGTCATCTATTTATATTAAATATCTGAGTATTAATAAACTCAGATACGAATTTATCAGCATTAATCCCTTTTAGTAATGAAATGATTTTATTCATTGAAAACCCTAAGCAGCGCATATAAAGAAATAAGATAACATGATTGCCACAAGTACTAGAAAATGGTCGTTGTAACATAACAGAATTAAATTGGACTTTGTTAAACTTATTTAAATAATTTCTAATATGATGACTTATCGGCGGCCAAATACCTAAAGATTCATAGTATTCAATACTACTAACTGAATTGCAAAATAATCCTATCCAGTGTGTTCCAGCTAAATTGCTCGGATCTTATTAACTACAAAACAGAATGGGAAAGAATTACTCTTATTAGGAATAGAGTCTGAAGCAAAACATCCTACATAAAATCTCTTTGTAACAATATTTCTTTTTAATATTTTATCTATTTGATAGGTATTCATTGTCAAAAGTATGAAGCCTTTTTAAAATGTAATGTTAATGTACATGTTCCATATTGGAATGGCATTAATGTACCACTAGAAGTTCTAATTTCAATAAAAATTTCAGAAATTTCTTTTACAAGTAGCTTATGGTATTGTACACATAAAAATTGTTCTTCAATTATTTCATCTATTTATATTAAATATCTGAGTATTAATAAACTCAGATACGAATTTATCAGCATTAATCCCTTTTAGTAATGAAATGATTTTATTCATTGAAAACCCTAAGCAGCGCATATAAAGAAATAAGATAACATGATTGCCACAAGTACTAGAAAATGGTCGTTGTAACATAACAGAATTAAATTGGACTTTGTTAAACTTATTTAAATAATTTCTAATATGATGACTTATCGGCGGCCAAATACCTAGAGATTCATAGTATTCAATACTACTAACTGAATTGCAAAATAATCCTATCCAGTGTGTTCCAGCTAAATTGCTCGGATCTTATTAACTACAAAACAGAATGGGAAAGAATTACTCTTATTAGGAATAGAGTCTGAAGCAAAACATCCTACATAAAATCTCTTTGTAACAATATTTCTTTTTAATATTTTATCTATTTGATAGGTATTCATTGTCAAAAGTATGAAGCCTTTTTAAAATGTAATGTTAATGTACATGTTCCATATTGGAATGGCATTAATGTACCACTAGAAGTTCTAATTTCAATAAAAATTTCAGAAATTTCTTTTACAAGTAGCTTATGGTATTGTACACATAAAAATTGTTCTTCAATTATTTCATCTTGTTTACCTCTAATTGTTACAATTCTAAGCACTGGTGCTGTCACATCGCCTATAACCATTGGTTCAATTAATCCAGGTGCATAAACATGGAAGCAGGACACGCCTCCTCGCATATCAGGCATAAAGTTTGCAACACAAGTTTCAGTTAAAATTTGCCTATCAAATCCTAATATATATGCAAGCTGCTCAGTTAATTCAATTTTTTCTATATATTCACTATCAATGAATAAGGAAAACCTATTTTTATAAATGTGGAATTCAAAATTGCATGCTAATCTAGGTTTCCGAAATACTTTTATCCAAGGGTCAAATCCAACCTCGTTAGTTACCGAAATAATTTGTTTGAAATCATCAGTCATTTTTAAATTTTCGATATTCACCAAATCAGTAAAAATTTCATCTTCACTTTTTAAGCTAGGAACTTCAGTTTCTTCACTAATAATTACGTGTTCTTCTGTAGTATCGTTAGATACTGGCTCTGTCCTTTTCTGAGAGAGTTCTTTTAAACGTTTGTACTTATCCTTAGCCTGCGTGCGAAGTTCTTTTAATTTATTTGTATATTCAATGTGTACGCTACGAAATTTTTCAACAAGTGTTTCACTTCCTTTGTTTAAGGATCTATCTAAATTATCTTTTAAATGTTGGGGGTTAGTTAAGGTATTGGAAGGAACAGAAAATTGAACTACATCGCCACTTTTCCAATAAACAGTTACAGTTTGTTCATTATTAGTACCTAACGATGGCCAGGAGTGTGGATAAACCATAACGGATAGGCCGACATGCCACTCAGAATTAAATTGCAACTTATGAGGTAACCTAACTCGGAAGGAATTTGTTCTATTTCCTTCAATATTTGTGTTAGAAGGAATAATAATATAAAATGAAGTCATTTTTTTACATATTAAAAAATTAAATTTTAATTTATGTATAATTATCTCCAAGTTATAGAATTAGCGGGTATCCAGCTGTTATGTTCCGGGCCATAACCCTTCCAACTGACAAAAACATAATCTTCCCCATCGCGTTTCCTTTTTTTCAAAACTTTATTAATGTCATATAAATTCTCATCCTTTTTAGAATTCTCTTTTACTAAAATTAAATCATTAGAATAAAACCACCCCCTAATCTGTTCTCCATTAGAGTCTTTAATTTTGTATGTAGGAGGTTGATAGGGAACTAAGCGGACTTTATCAATAATAAAAATTTCATTTGTGAAATTTGGCAAATAGCCCTTTTGAAATATATGCTTATATTTTTCGATTCGCACTCTATCTCCTACTGAAAACTTTTTCCTTCTCCATCGAGAAGAAGAGGCATGTGTCTCAATTGCTCTATTCTTTAGTAATTGCCTTAATTTTTCAGCATTTTTAAAATTAACATCAGTTGGGCGCATACCTATACTGGAATTAAATGAGTTATTTATTGAGTTAACAATTTTTTGGATAACATCCACCCATTTTAAAGTTTTATTTTCTGTAAAGTACTTATATAATCTTTCTTTAATGCTCCTGTTCGCTCTTTCTGCCATCCCCGCTTGCCACAGAGGTGAAGTAAGCATAGAGAAATGTTCCATATCCATGGATTTGAAGTATTTTTGCACTTGTTTAGCAGTAAATTCAAGTCCTTGATCAGTTAATAATTTCCATGGAATGACTTTAGTACGAGAAAATAATTTTTTAAATGCATCTATCATATTATCACTATGTTTACTCTTTACCGGTTCGACAAATATTTGACGACTGAGTGTATCTATACACACTAATAAATACTTGTATCCTTGATTCTGTTTACATATACGATTAAAAACACTCAAATCTGCTTGCCATTCTGTATGAAGTCCGGGAGCTAACGTTGGCATTCTTTTATATTTTCTAACAACTCTCCTATGAAGAGTATTGACATTTTGACTTGAAAGATAGTCCTTGACATCTTGTCGTGAAATATTTTTATCAACTTTCCTAGATGCGTGTAAAAGCGGTTCGAGAGAGGTAAAACATGTTGAGGAATTAACATTTTTATATAATTTATCAAGTATTTTTATCTTATTATTAGTTAACACTACTGCCATAAGGACGGTTTATAAGAAAATACTTTTTTGAAACAACAACCTTCACCTTCTTGTTTATTAGTAGTTTTCGACGGAAAAAGCAAATTTTGTAAAACTGTATGTTTATTTATTCTACGAATAAATTCGTCGTAACCAGTTGGAATTGGTCTTTTACGCTTATTCTTATTTTTAAGTATATGATTTACAAGATCTTCTATATTACTTGTAATGAAAGAATCTTTGCTACCTATTTTTCTCGCTAACCTTCCATCTGGTAAAACACCTAATTCATTGGCATGTTGTCTTATATATTTCAATGCTTGTTCTTTTGGACCAGGCTCATTATCGGTATCTGCCGATAAAAATTCATCTTCCTCTTCATCACTTTTATCTTTCACCTCACTTTCAGCAGTTTCAACTTTAATATCTTGTACAGGATATTGTCTCCTTATACCAACTTTACCTACTGATCTTTTATGTAGTTTCCTTTTTACTACAACTTTACGGGGTGGTTTTTTAATGGGATCAGCATTTATTGCTAATGGAGGTTTGTGTTCAATATTTTTTGAAACGACATCAGCTAATTCTTCAAAATTTTTCAATTTAACATCAATAGGTTTTTCCTCCTTTTCTTTTAAAAGTTTATTATATCTTTTAAAATCCTGTTCATAACGAATTGCCCTTGTTGTAGGATCTATTATTTCTTTATTGGCACTATTATTTTGTAAACGTTCCTTTATTAAACCTATAGCAGTCCCATCTCCGCTTGAATGTAAATCTTTATTTTCATCAAAACCCCCAATTATATTTTTATAAATGTCTTCGGGGATTAGAAACATTCTATTTGCATTCTTCATAACTATATAAATTCAATAATAAGTTTTTATTTATATTATTTTAAAATTTTGTCAGTAATTATTGGAATAATAAGGCTGGCGAGAAGTGCAGCAACCGGTGGGATTCCATTTCCCTTTTGCAATAAAATTCTTGTAGATGGGGCACTTCTGGATCTACTTATTTTACGCAACAAATTTGCATGTTTTTGCAGAGTTATAATTCTATTTTTATGAAAGGGTAGACGTCCTTTTAATAAATTAAAACAAATTTCCACAAAACATAACAATTGTTCATCTGAAGCCTTATCTAGTAATTCTTTTAATACTTTATTCGATTTTGAACAATGAAAAATCGAACGCAAAAAATTTAAATTTTGCTGTATTAGATCGCTTGTATAAATTTTTTTCCTCATTTTGGAATATAAACTATAGTATTACTCTCATCATCACGATATATATGTGTTCTAAGTCTTAACAATTCAGGTGTGCTAGGATGTATATCTACTAAAAGATATCCAAAATTGTCTTTTGTAGCATCCGAATACGCCTCTAAGAAATATTTTGAACGTGAAGGAAACAAATGGGAAGCAAGTGTTCTTATCTGCAAGGCTCCCGCAGGATTTCGCATTAACAGCAAATAGTGTGAATTATTACGAGCTATTTTCAATTCTTTGCTAAATAAATGCTGTGTTATTAATATAACACTCATTTTCCAGTTATGAGAGCCTTTCGTAAATATTGTATCTAATAGATTTTGATTCATCCCAACCATTAAGTCATCAAGTACAAGCAATATTTTTCCATTTGATTGAATGGCCCTTGTACGTATAAATTCTTCACCCTCTACTGGCAGACCATTATGAACTATAACACTTGTCTTACCCTTATCAACAAACCCCATTCTTTGCATTCTTATAATATTTTTATTTAACTCTCCATAACTTATCAATCATAATATATATAAAGTGAAATAATTGAAACGGCGAGTTATAGTTTCTTATTTTCTTATTATTTATTTCATATCGATTGATTTTTTATTATTATCGATTGATTTTCAATACAAATCTTATCAATCATAATATATATAAAGTGAAATAATTGAAACGGCGAGTTATAGTTTCTTATTTTCTTATTATTTATTTCATATCGATTGATTTTTTATTATTATCGATTGATTTTCAATACAAATCTTATCAATCATAATATATATAAAGTGAAATAATTGAAACGGCGAGTTATAGTTTCTTATTTTCTTATTATTTATTTCATATCGATTGATTTTTTATTATTATCGATTGATTTTCAATACAAATCTTATCAATCATAATATATATAAAGTGTAATAATTGAAACGGCGAGTTATAGTTTCTTATTTTATTATTATTTATTTCATATCGATTGATTTTCCATACAAATCTTATCGGTCATAAAATATATAAAGTGGCATAATAGAAACGGCAAGTTATAGTTTCTTATTTTCTTATTATTTATTTCATATCGATTGATTTTCCATACAAATCTTATCGGTCATAAAATATATAAAGTGAAATAATAGAAACGGCAAGTTATAGTTTCTTATTTTCTTATTATTTATTTCATATCGATTGATTTTCAATACAAATCTTATCATTCATAAAATATATAAAGTGAAATAATAGAAACGGCAAGTTATAATTTCTTATTTTCTTATTATTTATTTCATATCGATTGATTTTCAATACAAATCTTATCATTCATAAAATATATAAAGTGAAATAATAGAAACGGCAAGTTATAATTTCTTATTTTCTTATTATTTATTTCATATCGATTGATTTTTTATTATTATCGATTGATTTTCAATACAAATCTTATCAATCATAATATATATAAAGTGAAATAATTGAAACGGCGAGTTATAGTTTCTTATTTTCTTATTATTTATTTCATATCGATTGATTTTTTATTATTATCGATTGATTTTCAATACAAATCTTATCAATCATAATATATATAAAGTGAAATAATTGAAACGGCGAGTTATAGTTTCTTATTTTCTTATTATTTATTTCATATCGATTGATTTTTTATTATTATCGATTGATTTTCAATACAAATCTTATCAATCATAATATATATAAAGTGTAATAATTGAAATGGCGAGTTATAGTTTCTTATTTTATTATTATTTATTTCATATCGATTGATTTTCCATACAAATCTTATCGGTCATAAAATATATAAAGTGGCATAATAGAAACGGCAAGTTATAGTTTCTTATTTTCTTATTATTTATTTCATATCGATTGATTTTCCATACAAATCTTATCGGTCATAAAATATATAAAGTGAAATAATAGAAACGGCAAGTTATAGTTTCTTATTTTCTTATTATTTATTTCATATCGATTGATTTTCAATACAAATCTTATCATTCATAAAATATATAAAGTGAAATAATAGAAACGGCAAGTTATAATTTCTTATTTTCTTATTATTTATTTCATATCGATTGATTTTCAATACAAATCTTATCATTCATAAAATGAATAAAGTGAAATAATAGAAACGGCAAGTTATAATTTCTTATTTTCTTATTATTTATTTCATATCGATTGATTTTCAATACAAATCTTATCATTCATAAAATATATAAAGTGAAATAATAGAAACGGCAAGTTATAATTTCTTATTTTCTTATTATTTATTTCATATCGATTGATTTTTTATTATTATCGATTGATTTTCAATACAAATCTTATCAATCATAATATATATAAAGTGAAATAATTGAAACGGCGAGTTATAGTTTCTTATTTTCTTATTATTTATTTCATATCGATTGATTTTTTATTATTATCGATTGATTTTCAATACAAATCTTATCAATCATAATATATATAAAGTGAAATAATTGAAACGGCGAGTTATAGTTTCTTATTTTCTTATTATTTATTTCATATCGATTGATTTTTTATTATTATCGATTGATTTTCAATACAAATCTTATCAATCATAATATATATAAAGTGTAATAATTGAAACGGCGAGTTATAGTTTCTTATTTTATTATTATTTATTTCATATCGATTGATTTTCCATACAAATCTTATCGGTCATAAAATATATAAAGTGAAATAATAGAAACGGCAAGTTATAGTTTCTTATTTTCTTATTATTTATTTCATATCGATTGATTTTCAATACAAATCTTATCATTCATAAAATATATAAAGTGAAATAATAGAAACGGCAAGTTATAATTTCTTATTTTCTTATTATTTATTTCATATCGATTGATTTTCAATACAAATCTTATCATTCATAAAATGAATAAAGTGAAATAATAGAAACGGCAAGTTATAATTTCTTATTTTCTTATTATTTATTTCATATCGATTGATTTTCAATACAAATCTTATCATTCATAAAATATATAAAGTGAAATAATAGAAACGGCAAGTTATAATTTCTTATTTTCTTATTATTTATTTCATATCGATTGATTTTTTATTATTATCGATTGATTTTCAATACAAATCTTATCAATCATAATATATATAAAGTGAAATAATTGAAACGGCGAGTTATAGTTTCTTATTTTCTTATTATTTATTTCATATCGATTGATTTTTTATTATTATCGATTGATTTTCAATACAAATCTTATCAATCATAATATATATAAAGTGAAATAATTGAAACGGCGAGTTATAGTTTCTTATTTTCTTATTATTTATTTCATATCGATTGATTTTTTATTATTATCGATTGATTTTCAATACAAATCTTATCAATCATAATATATATAAAGTGTAATAATTGAAACGGCGAGTTATAGTTTCTTATTTTATTATTATTTATTTCATATCGATTGATTTTCCATACAAATCTTATCGGTCATAAAATATATAAAGTGGCATAATAGAAACGGCAAGTTATAGTTTCTTATTTTCTTATTATTTATTTCATATCGATTGATTTTCCATACAAATCTTATCGGTCATAAAATATATAAAGTGAAATAATAGAAACGGCAAGTTATAGTTTCTTATTTTCTTATTATTTATTTCATATCGATTGATTTTCAATACAAATCTTATCATTCATAAAATATATAAAGTGAAATAATAGAAACGGCAAGTTATAATTTCTTATTTTCTTATTATTTATTTCATATCGATTGATTTTCAATACAAATCTTATCATTCATAAAATATATAAAGTGAAATAATAGAAACGGCAAGTTATAATTTCTTATTTTCTTATTATTTATTTCATATCGATTGATTTTCAATACAAATCTTATCATTCATAAAATATATAAAGTGAAATAATAGAAACGGCAAGTTATAATTTCTTATTTTCTTATTATTTATTTCATATCGATTAATTTTCAATACATATCTTATCATTCATAAAATATATAAAGTCAAATAATAGAAACGGCAAGTTATAATTTCTTATTTTCTTATTATTTATTTCATATCGATTAATTTTCAATACAAATCTTATCATTCATAAAATATATAAAGTCAAATAATAGAAACGGCAAATTATAATTTCTTATTTTCTTATTATTTATTTCATATCGATTAATTTTCAATACAAATCTTATCATTCATAAAATATATAAAGTGAAATAATAGAAACGGCAAGTTATAGTTTCTTATTTTCTTATTATTTATTTCATATCGATTGATTTTCAATACAAATCTTATCATTCATAAAATATATAAATTGAAATAATAGAAACGGCAAGTTATAATTTCTTATTTTCTTATTATTTATTTCATATCGATTGATTTTCAATACAAATCTTATCATTCATAAAATATATAAAGTGAAATAATAGAAACGGCAAGTTATAATTTCTTATTTTCTTATTATTTATTTCATATCGATTGATTTTCAATACAAATCTTATCATGCATAAAATATATAAAGTGAAATAATAGAAACGGCAAGTTATAATTTCTTATTTTCTTATTATTTATTTCATATCGATTGATTTTCAATACAAATCTTATCATTCATAAAATATATAAAGTGAAATAATAGAAACGGCAAGTTATAATTTCTTATTTTCTTATTATTTATTTCATATCGATTAATTTTCAATACAAATCTTATCATTCATAAAATATATAAAGTCAAATAATAGAAATGGCAAGTTATAATTTCTTATTTTCTTATTATTTATTTCATATCGATTAATTTTCAATACAAATCTTATCATTCATAAAATATATAAAGTCAAATAATAGAAACGGCAAGTTATAATTTCTTATTTTCTTATTATTTATTTCATATCGATTGATTTTCAATACAAATCTTATCTTTCATAAAATATATAAAGTGAAATAATAGAAACGGCAAGTTATAATTTCTTATTTTCTTATTATTTATTTCATATCGATTGATTTTCAATACAAATCTTATCATTCATAAAATATATAAAGTGAAATAATAGAAACGGCAAGTTATAATTTCTTATTTTCTTATTATTTATTTCATATCGATTGATTTTCAATACAAATCTTATCATTCATAAAATATATAAAGTGAAATAATAGAAACGGCAAGTTATAATTTCTTATTTTCTTATTATTTATTTCATATCGATTGATTTTCAATACAAATCTTATCATTCATAAAATATATAAAGTGAAATAATAGAAACGGCAAGTTATAATTTCTTATTTTCTTATTATTTATTTCATATCGATTGATTTTCAATACAAATCTTATCATTCATAAAATATATAAAGTGAAATAATAGAAACGGCAAGTTATAATTTCTTATTTTCTTATTATTTATTTCATATCGATTGATTTTCAATACAAATCTTATCATTCATAAAATATATAAAGTGAAATAATAGAAACGGCAAGTTATAATTTCTTATTTTCTTATTATTTATTTCATATCGATTAATTTTCAATACATATCTTATCATTCATAAAATATATAAAGTCAAATAATAGAAACGGCAAGTTATAATTTCTTATTTTCTTATTATTTATTTCATATCTATTAATTTTCAATACAAATCTTATCATTCATAAAATATATAAAGTCAAATAATAGAAACGGCAAATTATAATTTCTTATTTTCTTATTATTTATTTCATATCGATTAATTTTCAATACAAATCTTATCATTCATAAAATATATAAAGTGAAATAATAGAAACGGCAAGTTATAGTTTCTTATTTTCTTATTATTTATTTCATATCGATTGATTTTCAATACAAATCTTATCATTCATAAAATATATAAAGTCAAATAATAGAAACGGCAAATTATAATTTCTTATTTTCTTATTATTTATTTCATATCGATTAATTTTCAATACAAATCTTATCTTTCATAAAATATATAAAGTGAAATAATAGAAACGGCAAATTATAATTTCTTATTTTCTTATTATTTATTTCATATCGATTGATTTTCAATACAAATCTTATCATTCATAAAATATATAAAGTGAAATAATAGAAACGGCAAGTTATAATTTCTTATTTTCTTATTATTTATTTCATATCGATTGATTTTCAATACAAATCTTATCATTCATAAAATATATAAAGTGAAATAATAGAAACGGCAAGTTATAATTTCTTATTTTCTTATTATTTATTTCATATCGATTGATTTTCAATACAAATCTTATCATTCATAAAATATATAAAGTGAAATAATAGAAACGGCAAGTTATAATTTCTTATTTTCTTATTATTTATTTCATATCGATTGATTTTCAATACAAATCTTATCATTCATAAAATATATAAAGTGAAATAATAGAAACGGCAAGTTATAATTTCTTATTTTCTTATTATTTATTTCATATCGATTGATTTTCAATACAAATCTTATCATTCATAAAATATATAAAGTGAAATAATAGAAACGGCAAGTTATAATTTCTTATTTTCTTATTATTTATTTCATATCGATTAATTTTCAATACATATCTTATCATTCATAAAATATATAAAGTCAAATAATAGAAACGGCAAGTTATAATTTCTTATTTTCTTATTATTTATTTCATATCTATTAATTTTCAATACAAATCTTATCATTCATAAAATATATAAAGTCAAATAATAGAAACGGCAAATTATATTTTCTTATTTTCTTATTATTTATTTCATATCGATTAATTTTCAATACAAATCTTATCATTCATAAAATATATAAAGTGAAATAATAGAAACGGCAAGTTATAGTTTCTTATTTTCTTATTATTTATTTCATATCGATTGATTTTCAATACAAATCTTATCATTCATAAAATATATAAAGTCAAATAATAGAAACGGCAAATTATAATTTCTTATTTTCTTATTATTTATTTCATATCGATTAATTTTCAATACAAATCTTATCATTCATAAAATATATAAAGTGAAATAATTGAAACGGCGAGTTATAGTTTCTTATTTTCTTATTATTTATTTCATATCGATTGATTTTTTATTATTATCGATTGATTTTCAATACAAATCTTATCAATCATAATATATATAATGTGAAATAATTGAAACGGCGAGTTATAGTTTCTTATTTTCTTATTATTTATTTCATATCGATTGATTTTTTATTATTATCGATTGATTTTCAATACAAATCTTATCAATCATAATATATATAAAGTGTAATAATTGAAACGGCGAGTTATAGTTTCTTATTTTATTATTATTTATTTCATATCGATTGATTTTCCATACAAATCTTATCGGTCATAAAATATATAAAGTGGCATAATAGAAACGGCAAGTTATAGTTTCTTATTTTCTTATTATTTATTTCATATCGATTGATTTTCCATACAAATCTTATCGGTCATAAAATATATAAAGTGAAATAATAGAAACGGCAAGTTATAGTTTCTTATTTTCTTATTATTTATTTCATATCGATTGATTTTCAATACAAATCTTATCATTCATAAAATATATAAAGTGAAATAATAGAAACGGCAAGTTATAATTTCTTATTTTCTTATTATTTATTTCATATCGATTGATTTTCAATACAAATCTTATCATTCATAAAATATATAAAGTGAAATAATAGAAACGGCAAGTTATAATTTCTTATTTTCTTATTATTTATTTCATATCGATTGATTTTTTATTATTATCGATTGATTTTCAATACAAATCTTATCAATCATAATATATATAAAGTGAAATAATTGAAACGGCGAGTTATAGTTTCTTATTTTCTTATTATTTATTTCATATCGATTGATTTTTTATTATTATCGATTGATTTTCAATACAAATCTTATCAATCATAATATATATAAAGTGAAATAATTGAAACGGCGAGTTATAGTTTCTTATTTTCTTATTATTTATTTCATATCGATTGATTTTTTATTATTATCGATTGATTTTCAATACAAATCTTATCAATCATAATATATATAAAGTGTAATAATTGAAATGGCGAGTTATAGTTTCTTATTTTATTATTATTTATTTCATATCGATTGATTTTCCATACAAATCTTATCGGTCATAAAATATATAAAGTGGCATAATAGAAACGGCAAGTTATAGTTTCTTATTTTCTTATTATTTATTTCATATCGATTGATTTTCCATACAAATCTTATCGGTCATAAAATATATAAAGTGAAATAATAGAAACGGCAAGTTATAGTTTCTTATTTTCTTATTATTTATTTCATATCGATTGATTTTCAATACAAATCTTATCATTCATAAAATATATAAAGTGAAATAATAGAAACGGCAAGTTATAATTTCTTATTTTCTTATTATTTATTTCATATCGATTGATTTTCAATACAAATCTTATCATTCATAAAATATATAAAGTGAAATAATAGAAACGGCAAGTTATAATTTCTTATTTTCTTATTATTTATTTCATATCGATTGATTTTTTATTATTATCGATTGATTTTCAATACAAATCTTATCAATCATAATATATATAAAGTGAAATAATTGAAACGGCGAGTTATAGTTTCTTATTTTCTTATTATTTATTTCATATCGATTGATTTTTTATTATTATCGATTGATTTTCAATACAAATCTTATCAATCATAATATATATAAAGTGAAATAATTGAAACGGCGAGTTATAGTTTCTTATTTTCTTATTATTTATTTCATATCGATTGATTTTTTATTATTATCGATTGATTTTCAATACAAATCTTATCAATCATAATATATATAAAGTGTAATAATTGAAATGGCGAGTTATAGTTTCTTATTTTATTATTATTTATTTCATATCGATTGATTTTCCATACAAATCTTATCGGTCATAAAATATATAAAGTGGCATAATAGAAACGGCAAGTTATAGTTTCTTATTTTCTTATTATTTATTTCATATCGATTGATTTTCCATACAAATCTTATCGGTCATAAAATATATAAAGTGAAATATAGAAACGGCAAGTTATAGTTTCTTATTTTCTTATTATTTATTTCATATCGATTGATTTTCAATACAAATCTTATCATTCATAAAATATATAAAGTGAAATAATAGAAACGGCAAGTTATAATTTCTTATTTTCTTATTATTTATTTCATATCGATTGATTTTCAATACAAATCTTATCATTCATAAAATATATAAAGTGAAATAATAGAAACGGCAAGTTATAATTTCTTATTTTCTTATTATTTATTTCATATCGATTGATTTTCAATACAAATCTTATCATTCATAAAATATATAAAGTGAAATAATAGAAACGGCAAGTTATAATTTCTTATTTTCTTATTATTTATTTCATATCGATTGATTTTTTATTATTATCGATTGATTTTCAATACAAATCTTATCAATCATAATATATATAAAGTGAAATAATTGAAACGGCGAGTTATAGTTTCTTATTTTCTTATTATTTATTTCATATCGATTGATTTTTTATTATTATCGATTGATTTTCAATACAAATCTTATCAATCATAATATATATAAAGTGAAATAATTGAAACGGCGAGTTATAGTTTCTTATTTTCTTATTATTTATTTCATATCGATTGATTTTTTATTATTATCGATTGATTTTCAATACAAATCTTATCAATCATAATATATATAAAGTGTAATAATTGAAACGGCGAGTTATAGTTTCTTATTTTATTATTATTTATTTCATATCGATTGATTTTCCATACAAATCTTATCGGTCATAAAATATATAAAGTGGCATAATAGAAACGGCAAGTTATATTTCTTATTTTCTTATTATTTATTTCATATCGATTGATTTTCCATACAAATCTTATCGGTCATAAAATATATAAAGTGAAATAATAGAAACGGCAAGTTATAGTTTCTTATTTTCTTATTATTTATTTCATATCGATTGATTTTCAATACAAATCTTATCATTCATAAAATATATAAAGTGAAATAATAGAAACGGCAAGTTATAATTTCTTATTTTCTTATTATTTATTTCATATCGATTGATTTTCAATACAAATCTTATCATTCATAAAATATATAAAGTGAAATAATAGAAACGGCAAGTTATAATTTCTTATTTTCTTATTATTTATTTCATATCGATTGATTTTCAATACAAATCTTATCATTCATAAAATATATAAAGTGAAATAATAGAAACGGCAAGTTATAATTTCTTATTTTCTTATTATTTATTTCATATCGATTAATTTTCAATACATATCTTATCATTCATAAAATATATAAAGTCAAATAATAGAAACGGCAAGTTATAATTTCTTATTTTCTTATTATTTATTTCATATCGATTAATTTTCAATACAAATCTTATCATTCATAAAATATATAAAGTCAAATAATAGAAACGGCAAATTATAATTTCTTATTTTCTTATTATTTATTTCATATCGATTAATTTTCAATACAAATCTTATCATTCATAAAATATATAAAGTGAAATAATAGAAACGGCAAGTTATAGTTTCTTATTTTCTTATTATTTATTTCATATCGATTGATTTTCAATACAAATCTTATCATTCATAAAATATATAAATTGAAATAATAGAAACGGCAAGTTATAATTTCTTATTTTCTTATTATTTATTTCATATCGATTGATTTTCAATACAAATCTTATCATTCATAAAATATATAAAGTGAAATAATAGAAACGGCAAGTTATAATTTCTTATTTTCTTATTATTTATTTCATATCGATTGATTTTCAATACAAATCTTATCATGCATAAAATATATAAAGTGAAATAATAGAAACGGCAAGTTATAATTTCTTATTTTCTTATTATTTATTTCATATCGATTGATTTTCAATACAAATCTTATCATTCATAAAATATATAAAGTGAAATAATAGAAACGGCAAGTTATAATTTCTTATTTTCTTATTATTTATTTCATATCGATTAATTTTCAATACAAATCTTATCATTCATAAAATATATAAAGTCAAATAATAGAAATGGCAAGTTATAATTTCTTATTTTCTTATTATTTATTTCATATCGATTAATTTTCAATACAAATCTTATCATTCATAAAATATATAAAGTCAAATAATAGAAACGGCAAGTTATAATTTCTTATTTTCTTATTATTTATTTCATATCGATTGATTTTCAATACAAATCTTATCATTCATAAAATATATAAAGTGAAATAATAGAAACGGCAAGTTATAATTTCTTATTTTCTTATTATTTATTTCATATCGATTGATTTTCAATACAAATCTTATCATTCATAAAATATATAAAGTGAAATAATAGAAACGGCAAGTTATAATTTCTTATTTTCTTATTATTTATTTCATATCGATTGATTTTCAATACAAATCTTATAATTCATAAAATATATAAAGTGAAATAATAGAAACGGCAAGTTATAATTTCTTATTTTCTTATTATTTATTTCATATCGATTGATTTTCAATACAAATCTTATCATTCATAAAATATATAAAGTGAAATAATAGAAACGGCAAGTTATAATTTCTTATTTTCTTATTATTTATTTCATATCGATTAATTTTCAATACAAATCTTATCATTCATAAAATATATAAAGTCAAATAATAGAAACGGCAAGTTATAATTTCTTATTTTCTTATTATTTATTTCATATCGATTAATTTTCAATACAAATCTTATCATTCATAAAATATATAAAGTCAAATAATAGAAACGGCAAATTATAATTTCTTATTTTCTTATTATTTATTTCATATCGATTAATTTTCAATACAAATCTTATCATTCATAAAATATATAAAGTGAAATAATAGAAACGGTATGTATAAAAAAATGTATAAAAAATATGTATAAAAAAATATGTATAAAAAAACGGCAAGTTATAATTTCTTATTTTCTTATTATTTATTTCATATCGATTGATTTTCAATACAAATCTTATCATTCATAAAATATATAAAGTGAAATAATAGAAACGGCAAATTATAATTTCTTATTTTCTTATTATTTATTTCATATCGATTGATTTTCAATACAAATCTTATCATTCATAAAATATATAAAGTGAAATAATAGAAACGGCAAGTTATAATTTCTTATTTTCTTATTATTTATTTCATATCGATTGATTTTCAATACAAATCTTATCATTCATAAAATATAAAGTCAAATAATAGAAACGGCAAGTTATAATTTCTTATTTTCTTATTATTTATTTCATATCGATTAATTTTCAATACAAATCTTATCATTCATAAAATATATAAAGTCAAATAATAGAAACGGCAAGTTATAATTTCTTATTTTCTTATTATTTATTTCATATCGATTAATTTTCAATACAAATCTTATCATTCATAAAATATATAAAGTCAAATAATAGAAACGGCAAGTTATAATTTCTTATTTTCTTATTATTTATTTCATATCGATTAATTTTCAATACAAATCTTATCATTCATAAAATATATAAAGTCAAATAATAGAAACGGCAAGTTATAATTTCTTATTTTCTTATTATTTATTTCATATCGATTGATTTTCAATACAAATCTTATCATTCATAAAATATATAAAGTGAAATAATAGAAACGGCAAGTTATAATTTCTTATTTTCTTATTATTTATTTCATATCGATTGATTTTCAATACAAATCTTATCATTCATAAAATATATAAAGTGAAATAATAGAAACGGCAAGTTATAATTTCTTATTTTCTTATTATTTATTTCATATCGATTAATTTTCAATACAAATCTTATCATTCATAAAATATATAAAGTCAAATAATAGAAACGGCAAGTTATAATTTCTTATTTTCTTATTATTTATTTCATATCGATTAATTTTCAATACAAATCTTATCATTCATAAAATATATAAAGTCAAATAATAGAAACGGCAAGTTATAATTTCTTATTTTCTTATTATTTATTTCATATCGATTGATTTTCAATACAAATCTTATCATTCATAAAATATATAAAGTGAAATAATAGAAACGGCAAGTTATAATTTCTTATTTTCTTATTATTTATTTCATATCGATTAATTTTCAATACAAATCTTATCATTCATAAAATATATAAAGTCAAATAATAGAAACGGCAAGTTATAATTTCTTATTTTCTTATTATTTATTTCATATCGATTGATTTTCAATACAAATCTTATCATTCATAAAATATATAAAGTGAAATAATAGAAACGGCAAGTTATAATTTCTTATTTTCTTATTATTTATTTCATATCGATTGATTTTCAATACAAATCTTATCATTCATAAAATATATAAAGTGAAATAATAGAAACGGCAAGTTATAATTTCTTATTTTCTTATTATTTATTTCATATCGATTGATTTTCAATACAAATCTTATCATTCATAAAATATATAAAGTCAAATAATAGAAACGGCAAGTTATAATTTCTTATTTTCTTATTATTTATTTCATATCGATTGATTTTCAATACAAATCTTATCATTCATAAAATATATAAAGTCAAATAATAGAAACGGCAAGTTATAATTTCTTATTTTCTTATTATTTATTTCATATCGATTAATTTTCAATACAAATCTTATCATTCATAAAATATATAAAGTCAAATAATAGAAACGTCAAGTTATAATTTCTTATTTTCTTATTATTTATTTCATATCGATTGATTTTCAATACAAATCTTATCATTCATAAAATATATAAAGTGAAATAATAGAAACGGCAAGTTATAATTTCTTATTTTCTTATTATTTATTTCATATCGATTGATTTTCAATACAAATCTTATCATTCATAAAATATATAAAGTCAAATAATAGAAACGGCAAGTTATAATTTCTTATTTTCTTATTATTTATTTCATATCGATTGATTTTCAATACAAATCTTATCATGCATAAAATATATAAAGTGAAATAATAGAAACGGCAAGTTATAATTTCTTATTTTCTTATTATTTATTTCATATCGATTGATTTTCAATACAAATCTTATCATTCATAAAATATAAAAGTGAAATAATAGAAACGGCAAGTTATAATTTCTTATTTTCTTATTATTTATTTCATATCGATTGATTTTCAATACAAATCTTATCATTCATAAAATATATAAAGTGAAATAATAGAAACGGCAAGTTATAATTTCTTATTTTCTTATTATTTATTTCATATCGATTGATTTTCAATACAAATCTTATCATTCATAAAATATATAAAGTCAAATAATAGAAACGGCAAGTTATAATTTCTTATTTTCTTATTATTTATTTCATATCGATTGATTTTCAATACAAATCTTATCATGCATAAAATATATAAAGTGAAATAATAGAAACGGCAAGTTATAATTTCTTATTTTCTTATTATTTATTTCATATCGATTGATTTTCAATACAAATCTTATCATTCATAAAATATATAAAGTGAAATAATAGAAACGGCAAGTTATAATTTCTTATTTTCTTATTATTTATTTCATATCGATTGATTTTCAATACAAATCTTATCATTCATAAAATATATAAAGTGAAATAATAGAAACGGCAAGTTATAATTTCTTATTTTCTTATTATTTATTTCATATCGATTGATTTTCAATACAAATCTTATCATTCATAAAATATATAAAGTGAAATAATAGAAACGGCAAGTTATAATTTCTTATTTTCTTATTATTTATTTCATATCGATTAATTTTCAATACAAATCTTATCATTCATAAAATATATAAAGTGAAATAATAGAAACGGCAAGTTATAATTTCTTATTTTCTTATTATTTATTTCATATCGATTAATTTTCAATACAAATCTTATCATTCATAAAATATATAAAGTGAAATAATAGAAACGGCAAGTTATAATTTCTTATTTTCTTATTATTTATTTCATATCGATTGATTTTCAAACAAATCTTATCATTCATAAAATATATAAAGTGAAATAATAGAAACGGCAAGTTATAATTTCTTATTTTCTTATTATTTATTTCATATCGATTGATTTTCAATACAAATCTTATCGGTCATAAAATATATAAAATGAAATAATAGAAACGGCAAGTTATATTTTCTTATTTTCTTATTATTTATTTCATATCGATTGATTTTCAATACAAATCTTATCATTCATAAAATATATAAAGTGAAATAATAGAAACGGCAAGTTATAATTTCTTATTTTCTTATTATTTATTTCATATCGATTGATTTTCAATACAAATCTTATCATGCATAAAATATATAAAGTGAAATAATAGAAACGGCAAGTTATAATTTCTTATTTTCTTATTATTTATTTCATATCGATTGATTTTCAATACAAATCTTATCATTCATAAAATATATAAAGTGAAATAATAGAAACGGCAAGTTATAATTTCTTATTTTCTTATTATTTATTTCATATCGATTGATTTTCAATACAAATCTTATCATTCATAAAATATATAAAGTGAAATAATAGAAACGGCAAGTTATAATTTCTTATTTTCTTATTATTTATTTCATATCGATTGATTTTCAATACAAATCTTATCATTCATAAAATATATAAAGTGAAATAATAGAAACGGCAAGTTATAATTTCTTATTTTCTTATTATTTATTTCATATCGATTAATTTTCAATACAAATCTTATCATTCATAAAATATATAAATTGAAATAATAGAAACGGCAAGTTATAATTTCTTATTTTCTTATTATTTATTTCATATCGATTAATTTTCAATACAAATCTTATCATTCATAAAATATATAAAGTGAAATAATAGAAACGGCAAGTTATAATTTCTTATTTTCTTATTATTTATTTCATATCGATTGATTTTCAATACAAATCTTATCATTCATAAAATATATAAAGTGAAATAATAGAAACGGCAAGTTATAATTTCTTATTTTCTTATTATTTATTTCATATCGATTGATTTTCAATACAAATCTTATCATTCATAAAATATATAAAGTGAAATAATAGAAACGGCAAGTTATAATTTCTTATTTTCTTATTATTTATTTCATATCGATTGATTTTCAATACAAATCTTATCGGTCATAAAATATATAAAGTGAAATAATAGAAACGGCAAGTTATATTTTCTTATTTTCTTATTATTTATTTCATATCGATTGATTTTCAATACAAATCTTATCATTCATAAAATATATAAAGTGAAATAATAGAAACGGCAAGTTATAATTTCTTATTTTCTTATTATTTATTTCATATCGATTGATTTTCAATACAAATCTTATCATTCATAAAATATATAAAGTGAAATAATAGAAACGGCAAGTTATAATTTCTTATTTTCTTATTATTTATTTCATATCGATTGATTTTCAATACAAATCTTATCATTCATAAAATATATAAAGTGAAATAATAGAAACGGCAAGTTATAATTTCTTATTTTCTTATTATTTATTTCATATCGATTGATTTTCAATACAAATCTTATCATTCATAAAATATATAAAGTGAAATAATAGAAACGGCAAGTTATAATTTCTTATTTTCTTATTATTTATTTCATATCGATTGATTTTCAATACAAATCTTATCATTCATAAAATTTATAAAGTGAAATAATAGAAACGGCAAGTTATAATTTCTTATTTTCTTATTATTTATTTCATATCGATTGATTTTCAATACAAATCTTATCATTCATAAAATATATAAAGTGAAATAATAGAAACGGCAAGTTATAATTTCTTATTTTCTTATTATTTATTTCATATCGATTGATTTTCAATACAAATCTTATCATTCATAAAATATATAAAGTGAAATAATAGAAACGGCAAGTTATAATTTCTTATTTTCTTATTATTTATTTCATATCGATTGATTTTCAATACAAATCTTATCATTCATAAAATATATAAAGTGAAATAATAGAAACGGCAAGTTATAATTTCTTATTTTCTTATTATTTATTTCATATCGATTGATTTTCAATACAAATCTTATCATTCATAAAATATATAAAGTGAAATAATAGAAACGGCAAGTTATAATTTCTTATTTTCTTATTATTTATTTCATATCGATTGATTTTCAATACAAATCTTATCATTCATAAAATATATAAAGTGAAATAATAGAAACGGCAAGTTATAATTTCTTATTTTCTTATTATTTATTTCATATCGATTGATTTTCAATACAAATCTTATCATTCATAAAATATATAAAGTGAAATAATAGAAACGGCAAGTTATAATTTCTTATTTTCTTATTATTTATTTCATATCGATTGATTTTCAATACAAATCTTATCATTCATAAAATATATAAAGTGAAATAATAGAAACGGCAAGTTATAATTTCTTATTTTCTTATTATTTATTTCATATCGATTGATTTTCAATACAAATCTTATCATTCATAAAATATATAAAGTGAAATAATAGAAACGGCAAGTTATAATTTCTTATTTTCTTATTATTTATTTCATATCGATTGATTTTCAATACAAATCTTATCATTCATAAAATATATAAAGTGAAATAATAGAAACGGCAAGTTATAATTTCTTATTTTCTTATTATTTATTTCATATCGATTGATTTTCAATACAAATCTTATCATTCATAAAATATATAAAGTGAAATAATAGAAACGGCAAGTTATAATTTCTTATTTTCTTATTATTTATTTCATATCGATTGATTTTCAATACAAATCTTATCGGTCATAAAATATATAAAGTGAAATAATAGAAACGGCAAGTTATAGTTTCTTTTTTTCTTATTATTTATTTCATATCGATTGATTTTCAATACAAATCTTATCATTCATAAAATATATAAAGTGAAATAATAGAAACGGCAAGTTATAATTTCTTATTTTCTTATTATTTATTTCATATCGATTGATTTTCAATACAAATCTTATCATTCATAAAATATATAAAGTGAAATAATAGAAACGACAAGTTATAGTTTCTTTTTTTCTTATTATTTATTTCATATCGATTGATTTTCAATACAAATCTTATCAGTCATAAAATATATAAAGTGAAATAATAGAAACGGCAAGTTATAGTTTCTTTTTTTCTTATTATTTATTTCATATCGATTGATTTTCAATACAAATCTTATCATTCATAAAATATATAAAGTGAAATAATAGAAACGGCAAGTTATAATTTCTTATTTTCTTATTATTTATTTCATATCGATTGATTTTCAATACAAATCTTATCATTCATAAAATATATAAAGTGAAATAATAGAAACGACAAGTTATTCTTATTTTCTTATTATTTATTTCATATCGATTGATTTTCAATACAAATCTTATCGGTCATAAAATATATAAAGTGAAATAATAGAAACGGCAAGTTATAATTTCTTATTTTCTTATTATTTATTTCATATCGATTGATTTTCAATACAAATCTTATCGGTCATAAAATATATAAAGTGAAATAATAGAAACGGCAAGTTATAATTTCTTATTTTCTTATTATTTATTTCATATCGATTGATTTTCAATACAAATCTTATCGGTCATAAAATATATAAAGTGAAATAATAGAAACGGCAAGTTATAGTTTCTTTTTTTCTTATTATTTATTTCATATCGATTGATTTTCAATACAAATCTTATCAGTCATAAAATATATAAAGTGAAATAATAGAAACGACAAGTTATAGTTTCTTTTTTTCTTATTATTTATTTCATATCGATTGATTTTCAATACAAATCTTATCAGTCATAAAATATATAAAGTGAAATAATAGAAAAGGCAAGTTATAATTTCTTATTTTCTTATTATTTATTTCATATCGATTGATTTTCAATACAAATCTTATCAGTCATAAAATATATAAAGTGAAATAATAGAAACGGCAAGTTATAGTTTCTTTTTTTCTTATTATTTATTTCATATCGATTGATTTTCAATACAAATCTTATCATTCATAAAATATATAAAGTGAAATAATAGAAACGGCAAGTTATAATTTCTTATTTTCTTATTATTTATTTCATATCGATTGATTTTCAATACAAATCTTATCATTCATAAAATATATAAAGTCAAATAATAGAAACGACAAGTTATAGTTTCTTATTTTCTTATTATTTATTTCATATCGATTGATTTTCAATACAAATCTTATCGGTCATAAAATATATAAAGTGAAATAATAGAAACGGCAAGTTATAATTTCTTATTTTCTTATTATTTATTTCATATCGATTGATTTTCAATACAAATATTATCGGTCATAAAATATATAAAGTGAAATAATAGAAACGGCAAGTTATAATTTCTTATTTTCTTATTATTTATTTCATATCGATTGATTTTCAATACAAATCTTATCGGTCATAAAATATATAAAGTGAAATAATAGAAACGGCAAGTTATAATTTCTTATTTTCTTATTATTTATTTCATATCGATTGATTTTCAATACAAATCTTATCGGTCATAAAATATATAAAGTGAAATAATAGAAACGGCAAGTTATAATTTCTTATTTTCTTATTATTTATTTCATATCGATTGATTTTCAATACAAATCTTATCGGTCATAAAATATATAAAGTGAAATAATAGAAACGGCAAGTTATAATTTCTTATTTTCTTATTATTTATTTCATATCGATTGATTTTCAATACAAATCTTATCGGTCATAAAATATATAAAGTGAAATAATAGAAACGGCAAGTTATAATTTCTTATTTTCTTATTATTTATTTCATATCGATTGATTTTCAATACAAATCTTATCGGTCATAAAATATATAAAGTGAAATAATAGAAACGGCAAGTTATAATTTCTTATTTTCTTATTATTTATTTCATATCGATTGATTTTCAATACAAATCTTATCATTCATAAAATATATAAAGTGAAATAATAGAAACGACAAGTTATAATTTCTTATTTTCTTATTATTTATTTCATATCGATTGATTTTCAATACAAATCTTATCGGTCATAAAATATATAAAGTGAAATAATAGAAACGGCAAGTTATAATTTCTTATTTTCTTATTATTTATTTCATATCGATTGATTTTATATACAAATATTATCGGTCATAAAATATATAAAGTGAAATAATAGAAATGGCAAGTTATAATTTCTTATTTTCTTATTATTTATTTCATATCGATTGATTTTCAATACAAATCTTATCGGTCATAAAATATATAAAGTGAAATAATAGAAACGGCAAGTTATAATTTCTTATTTTCTTATTATTTATTTCATATCGATTGATTTTCAATACAAATCTTATCGGTCATAAAATATATAAAGTGAAATAATAGAAACGGCAAGTTATAATTTCTTATTTTCTTATTATTTATTTCATATCGATTGATGTTCAATACAAATCTTATGGGTCATAAAATATATAAAGTGAAATAATAGAAACGGCAAGTTATAATTCTTATTTTCTTATTATTTATTTCATATCGATTGATTTTCAATACAAATCTTATCATTCATAAAATATATAAAGTGAAATAATAGAAACGGCAAGTTATAATTTCTTATTTTCTTATTATTTATTTCATATCGATTGATTTATAATACAAATCTTATCGGTCATAAAATATATAAAGTGAAATAATAGAAACGGCAAGTTATAATTTCTTATTTTCTTATTATTTATTTCATATCGATTGATGTTCAATACAAATCTTATGGGTCATAAAATAAATAAAGTGAAATAATAGAAACGGCAAGTTATAATTCTTATTTTCTTATTATTTATTTCATATCGATTGATTTTCAATACAAATCTTATCAGTCATAAAATATATAAAGTGAAATAATAGAAACGGCAAGTTATAGTTTCTTTTTTTCTTATTATTTATTTCATATCGATTGATTTTCAATACAAATCTTATCGGTCATAAAATATATAAAGTGAAATAATAGAAACGGCAAGTTATCATTTCTTATTTTCTTATTATTTATTTCATATCGATTGATTTTCAATACAAATCTTATCAGTCATAAAATATATAAAGTGAAATAATAGAAACGGCAAGTTATAGTTTCTTATTTTCTTATTATTTATTTCATATCGATTGATTTATAATACAAATCTTATCGGTCATAAAATATATAAAGTGAAATAATAGAAACGGCAAGTTATAATTTCTTATTTTCTTATTATTTATTTCATATCGATTGATTTTCAATACAAATCTTATCGGTCATAAAATATATAAAGTGAAATAATAGAAACGGCAAGTTATAATTTCTTATTTTCTTATTATTTATTTCATATCGATTGATTTTCAATACAAATCTTATCATTCATAAAATATATAAAGTGAAATAATAGAAATGGCAAGTTATAATTTCTTATTTTCTTATTATTTATTTCATATCGATTGATTTTCAATACAAATCTTATCGGTCATAAAATATATAAAGTGAAATAATAGAAACGGCAAGTTATAATTTCTTATTTTCTTATTATTTATTTCATATCGATTGATTTTCAATACAAATCTTATCGGTCATAAAATATATAAAGTGAAATAATAGAAACGGCAAGTTATAATTTCTTATTTTCTTATTATTTATTTCATATCGATTGATGTTCAATACAAATCTTATGGGTCATAAAATATATAAAGTGAAATAATAGAAACGGCAAGTTATAATTCTTATTTTCTTATTATTTATTTCATATCGATTGATTTTCAATACAAATCTTATCAGTCATAAAATATATAAAGTGAAATAATAGAAACGGCAAGTTATAGTTTCTTATTTTCTTATTATTTATTTCATATCGATTGATTTATAATACAAATCTTATCGGTCATAAAATATATAAAGTGAAATAATAGAAACGGCAAGTTATAATTTCTTATTTTCTTATTATTTATTTCATATCGATTGATTTTCAATACAAATCTTATCGGTCATAAAATATATAAAGTGAAATAATAGAAACGACAAGTTATAATTTCTTATTTTCTTATTATTTATTTCATATCGATTGATTTTCAATACAAATCTTATCGGTCATAAAATATATAAAGTGAAATAATAGAAACGGCAAGTTATAATTTCTTATTTTCTTATTATTTATTTCATATCGATTGATTTTCAATACAAATCTTATCGGTCATAAAATATATAAAGTGAAATAATAGAAACGGCAAGTTATAATTTCTTATTTTCTTATTATTTATTTCATATCGATTGATTTTCAATACAAATCTTATCGGTCATAAAATATATAAAGTGAAATAATAGAAACGGCAAGTTATAATTTCTTATTTTCTTATTATTTATTTCATATCGATTGATGTTCAATACAAATCTTATGGGTCATAAAATATATAAAGTGAAATAATAGAAACGGCAAGTTATAATTCTTATTTTCTTATTATTTATTTCATATCGATTGATTTTCAATACAAATCTTATCATTCATAAAATATATAAAGTGAAATAATAGAAACGGCAAGTTATAATTTCTTATTTTCTTATTATTTATTTCATATCGATTGATTTATAATACAAATCTTATCGGTCATAAAATATATAAAGTGAAATAATAGAAACGGCAAGTTATAATTTCTTATTTTCTTATTATTTATTTCATATCGATTGATGTTCAATACAAATCTTATGGGTCATAAAATAAATAAAGTGAAATAATAGAAACGGCAAGTTATAATTCTTATTTTCTTATTATTTATTTCATATCGATTGATTTTCAATACAAATCTTATCAGTCATAAAATATATAAAGTGAAATAATAGAAACGGCAAGTTATAGTTTCTTTTTTTCTTATTATTTATTTCATATCGATTGATTTTCAATACAAATCTTATCGGTCATAAAATATATAAAGTGAAATAATAGAAACGGCAAGTTATCATTTCTTATTTTCTTATTATTTATTTCATATCGATTGATTTTCAATACAAATCTTATCAGTCATAAAATATATAAAGTGAAATAATAGAAACGGCAAGTTATAGTTTCTTATTTTCTTATTATTTATTTCATATCGATTGATTTATAATACAAATCTTATCGGTCATAAAATATATAAAGTGAAATAATAGAAACGGCAAGTTATAATTTCTTATTTTCTTATTATTTATTTCATATCGATTGATTTTCAATACAAATCTTATCGGTCATAAAATATATAAAGTGAAATAATAGAAACGGCAAGTTATAATTTCTTATTTTCTTATTATTTATTTCATATCGATTGATTTTCAATACAAATCTTATCATTCATAAAATATATAAAGTGAAATAATAGAAATGGCAAGTTATAATTTCTTATTTTCTTATTATTTATTTCATATCGATTGATTTTCAATACAAATCTTATCGGTCATAAAATATATAAAGTGAAATAATAGAAACGGCAAGTTATAATTTCTTATTTTCTTATTATTTATTTCATATCGATTGATTTTCAATACAAATCTTATCGGTCATAAAATATATAAAGTGAAATAATAGAAACGGCAAGTTATAATTTCTTATTTTCTTATTATTTATTTCATATCGATTGATGTTCAATACAAATCTTATGGGTCATAAAATATATAAAGTGAAATAATAGAAACGGCAAGTTATAATTCTTATTTTCTTATTATTTATTTCATATCGATTGATTTTCAATACAAATCTTATCAGTCATAAAATATATAAAGTGAAATAATAGAAACGGCAAGTTATAATTTCTTATTTTCTTATTATTTATTTCATATCGATTGATTTTCAATACAAATCTTATCGGTCATAAAATATATAAAGTGAAATAATAGAAACGGCAAGTTATAATTTCTTATTTTCTTATTATTTATTTCATATCGATTGATTTTCAATACAAATCTTATCATTCATAAAATATATAAAGTGAAATAATAGAAACGACAAGTTATAATTTCTTATTTTCTTATTATTTATTTCATATCGATTGATTTTCAATACAAATCTTATCGGTCATAAAATATATAAAGTGAAATAATAGAAACGGCAAGTTATAATTTCTTATTTTCTTATTATTTATTTCATATCGATTGATTTTCAATACAAATATTATCGGTCATAAAATATATAAAGTGAAATAATAGAAATGGCAAGTTATAATTTCTTATTTTCTTATTATTTATTTCATATCGATTGATTTTCAATACAAATCTTATCGGTCATAAAATATATAAAGTGAAATAATAGAAACGGCAAGTTATAATTTCTTATTTTCTTATTATTTATTTCATATCGATTGATTTTCAATACAAATCTTATCGGTCATAAAATATATAAAGTGAAATAATAGAAACGGCAAGTTATAATTTCTTATTTTCTTATTATTTATTTCATATCGATTGATGTTCAATACAAATCTTATGGGTCATAAAATATATAAAGTGAAATAATAGAAACGGCAAGTTATAGTTTCTTTTTTTCTTATTATTTATTTCATATCGATTGATTTTCAATACAAATCTTATCATTCATAAAATATATAAAGTGAAATAATAGAAACGGCAAGTTATAATTTCTTATTTTCTTATTATTTATTTCATATCGATTGATTTATAATACAAATCTTATCGGTCATAAAATATATAAAGTGAAATAATAGAAACGGCAAGTTATAATTTCTTATTTTCTTATTATTTATTTCATATCGATTGATGTTCAATACAAATCTTATGGGTCATAAAATATATAAAGTGAAATAATAGAAACGGCAAGTTATAATTTCTTATTTTCTTATTATTTATTTCATATCGATTGATTTTCAATACAAATCTTATCGGTCATAAAATATATAAAGTGAAATAATAGAAACGGCAAGTTATAATTTCTTATTTTCTTATTATTTATTTCATATCGATTGATTTTCAATACAAATCTTATCAGTCATAAAATATATAAAGTGAAATAATAGAAACGGCAAGTTATAATTTCTTATTTTCTTATTATTTATTTCATATCGATTGATTTATAATACAAATCTTATCGGTCATAAAATATATAAAGTGAAATAATAGAAACGGCAAGTTATAATTTCTTATTTTCTTATTATTTATTTCATATCGATTGATTTTCAATACAAATCTTATCATTCATAAAATATATAAAGTGAAATAATAGAAACGACAAGTTATAGTTTCTTTTTTTCTTATTATTTATTTCATATCGATTGATTTTCAATACAAATCTTATCATTCATAAAATATATAAAGTGAAATAATAGAAACGGCAAGTTATAGTTTCTTTTTTTTTTATTATTTATTTCATATCGATTGATTTTCAATACAAATCTTATCATTCATAAAATATATAAAGTGAAATAATAGAAACGGCAAGTTATAATTTCTTATTTTCTTATTATTTATTTCATATCGATTGATTTATAATACAAATCTTATCGGTCATAAAATATATAAAGTGAAATAATAGAAACGGCAAGTTATAATTTCTTATTTTTTTATTATTTATTTCATATCGATTGATTTTCAATACAAATCTTATCATTCATAAAATATATAAAGTGAAATAATAGAAACCACAAGTTATAGTTTCTTTTTTTCTCATTATTTATTTCATATCGATTGATTTTCAATACAAATCTTATCATTCATAAAATATATAAAGTGAAATAATAGAAACGGCAAGTTATAATTTCTTATTTTCTTATTATTTATTTCATATCGATTGATTTTCAATACAAATATTATCGGTCATAAAATATATAAAATGAAATAATAGAAACGGCAAGTTATAATTTCTTATTTTCTTATTTTATTTCATATCGATTGATTTTCAATACAAATCTTATCGGTCATAAAATATATAAAGTGAAATAATAGAAACGGCAAGTTATAATTTCTTATTTTCTTATTATTTATTTCATATCGATTGATTTTCAATACAAATCTTATCGGTCATAAAATATATAAAGTGAAATAATAGAAACGGCAAGTTATAATTTCTTATTTTCTTATTATTTATTTCATATCGATTGATGTGAAATAGTGAAATAATAGAAACCACAAGTTATAGTAAAAATAATAAAAAATAATAAAAATAATAAAATTATTATTTATAAAAATAATAAAAAAAATAATAAAAAATCTTATCATTCATAAAATATATATGGTCATAAAATATATATGGGTCATAAAATATATATGGGTCATAAAATATATAAAGTGAAATAATAGAAACGGCAAGTTATAGTTTCTTTTTTTCTTATTATTTATTTCATATCGATTGATTTTCAATACAAATCTTATCATTCATAAAATATATAAAGTGAAATAATAGAAACGGCAAGTTATAATTTCTTATTTTCTTATTATTTATTTCATATCGATTGATTTATAATACAAATCTTATCGGTCATAAAATATATAAAGTGAAATAATAGAAACGGCAAGTTATAATTTCTTATTTTTTTATTATTTATTTCATATCGATTGATTTTCAATACAAATCTTATCATTCATAAAATATATAAAGTGAAATAATAGAAACGACAAGTTATAGTTTCTTTTTTTCTCATTATTTATTTCTTATCGATTGATTTTCAATACAAATCTTATCATTCATAAAATATATAAAGTGAAATAATAGAAACGGCAAGTTATAATTTCTTATTTTCTTATTATTTATTTCATATCGATTGATTTTCAATACAAATATTATCGGTCATAAAATATATAAAATGAAATAATAGAAACGGCAAGTTATAATTTCTTATTTTCTTATTATTTATTTCATATCGATTGATTTTCAATACAAATCTTATCGGTCATAAAATATATAAAGTGAAATAATAGAAACGGCAAGTTATAATTTCTTATTTTCTTATTATTTATTTCATATCGATTGATTTTCAATACAAATCTTATCGGTCATAAAATATATAAAGTGAAATAATAGAAACGGCAAGTTATAATTTCTTATTTTCTTATTATTTATTTCATATCGATTGATGTTCAATACAAATCTTATGGGTCATAAAATATATAAAGTGAAATAATAGAAACGGCAAGTTATAGTTTCTTTTTTTCTTATTATTTATTTCATATCGATTGATTTTCAATACAAATCTTATCATTCATAAAATATATAAAGTGAAATAATAGAAACGGCAAGTTATAATTTCTTATTTTCTTATTATTTATTTCATATCGATTGATTTATAATACAAATCTTATCGGTCATAAAATATATAAAGTGAAATAATAGAAAAGGCAAGTTATAATTTCTTATTTTCTTATTATTTATTTCATATCGATTGATGTTCAATACAAATCTTATGGGTCATAAAATATATAAAGTGAAATAATAGAAACGGCAAGTTATAATTTCTTATTTTCTTATTATTTATTTCATATCGATTGATTTTCAATACAAATCTTATCAGTCATAAAATATATAAAGTGAAAAAATAGAAACGGCAAGTTATAGTTTCTTTTTTTCTTATTATTTATTTCATATCGATTGATTTTCAATACAAATCTTATCATTCATAAAATATATAAAGTGAAATAATAGAAACGGCAAGTTATAATTTCTTATTTTCTTATTATTTATTTCATATCGATTGATTTATAATACAAATCTTATCGGTCATAAAATATATAAAGTGAAATAATAGAAACGGCAAGTTATAATTTCTTATTTTTTTATTATTTATTTCATATCGATTGATTTTCAATACAAATCTTATCATTCATAAAATATATAAAGTGAAATAATAGAAACGACAAGTTATAGTTTCTTTTTTTCTCATTATTTATTTCATATCGATTGATTTTCAATACAAATCTTATCATTCATAAAATATATAAAGTGAAATAATAGAAACGGCAAGTTATAATTTCTTATTTTCTTATTATTTATTTCATATCGATTGATTTTCAATACAAATATTATCGGTCATAAAATATATAAAATGAAATAATAGAAACGGCAAGTTATAATTTCTTATTTTCTTATTATTTATTTCATATCGATTGATTTTCAATACAAATCTTATCGGTCATAAAATATATAAAGTGAAATAATAGAAACGGCAAGTTATAATTTCTTATTTTCTTATTATTTATTTCATATCGATTGATTTTCAATACAAATCTTATCGGTCATAAAATATATAAAGTGAAATAATAGAAACGGCAAGTTATAATTTCTTATTTTCTTATTATTTATTTCATATCGATTGATGTTCAATACAAATCTTATGGGTCATAAAATATATAAAGTGAAATAATAGAAACGGCAAGTTAAGTTTCTTTTTTTCTTATTATTTATTTCATATCGATTGATTTTCAATACAAATCTTATCATTCATAAAATATATAAAGTGAAATAATAGAAACGGCAAGTTATAATTTCTTATTTTCTTATTATTTATTTCATATCGATTGATTTATAATACAAATCTTATCGGTCATAAAATATATAAAGTGAAATAATAGAAAAGGCAAGTTATAATTTCTTATTTTCTTATTATTTATTTCATATCGATTGATGTTCAATACAAATCTTATGGGTCATAAAATATATAAAGTGAAATAATAGAAACGGCAAGTTATAATTTCTTATTTTCTTATTATTTATTTCATATCGATTGATTTTCAATACAAATCTTATCAGTCATAAAATATATAAAGTGAAAAAATAGAAACGGCAAGTTATAGTTTCTTTTTTTCTTATTATTTATTTCATATCGATTGATTTTCAATACAAATCTTATCGGTCATAAAATATATAAAGTGAAATAATAGAAACGGCAAGTTATAATTTCTTATTTTCTTATTATTTATTTCATATCGATTGATTTTCAATACAAATCTTATCAGTCATAAAATATATAAAGTGAAATAATAGAAACGGCAAGTTATAGTTTCTTATTTTCTTATTATTTATTTCATATCGATTGATTTATAATACAAATCTTATCGGTCATAAAATATATAAAGTGAAATAATAGAAACGGCAAGTTATAATTTCTTATTTTCTTATTATTTATTTCATATCGATTGATTTTCAATACAAATCTTATCATTCATAAAATATATAAAGTGAAATAATAGAAACGACAAGTTATAGTTTCTTTTTTTCTTATTATTTATTTCATATCGAATGATTTTCAATACAAATCTTATCATTCATAAAATATATAAAGTGAAATAATAGAAACGGCAAGTTATAGTTTCTTTTTTTCTTATTATTTATTTCATATCGATTGATTTTCAATACAAATCTTATCATTCATAAAATATATAAAGTGAAATAATAGAAACGGCAAGTTATAATTTCTTATTTTCTTATTATTTATTTCATATCGATTGATTTATAATACAAATCTTATCGGTCATAAAATATATAAAGTGAAATAATAGAAACGGCAAGTTATAATTTCTTATTTTCTTATTATTTATTTCATATCGATTGATTTATAATACAAATCTTATCGGTCATAAAATATATAAAGTGAAATAATAGAAAAGGCAAGTTATAATTTCTTATTTTCTTATTATTTATTTCATATCGATTGATGTTCAATACAAATCTTATGGGTCATAAAATATATAAAGTGAAATAATAGAAACGGCAAGTTATAATTTCTTATTTTCTTATTATTTATTTCATATCGATTGATTTTCAATACAAATCTTATCAGTCATAAAATATATAAAGTGAAAAAATAGAAACGGCAAGTTATAGTTTCTTATTTTCTTATTATTTATTTCATATCGATTGATTTTCAATACAAATCTTATCAGTCATAAAATATATAAAGTGAAATAATAGAAACGGCAAGTTATAGTTTCTTATTTTCTTATTATTTATTTCATATCGATTGATTTATAATACAAATCTTATCGGTCATAAAATATATAAAGTGAAATAATAGAAACGGCAAGTTATAATTTCTTATTTTCTTATTATTTATTTCATATCGATTGATTTTCAATACAAATCTTATCATTCATAAAATATATAAAGTGAAATAATAGAAACGACAAGTTATAGTTTCTTTTTTTCTTATTATTTATTTCATATCGATTGATTTTCAATACAAATCTTATCATTCATAAAATATATAAAGTGAAATAATAGAAACGGCAAGTTATAGTTTCTTTTTTTCTTATTATTTATTTCATATCGATTGATTTTCAATACAAATCTTATCATTCATAAAATATATAAAGTGAAATAATAGAAACGGCAAGTTATAATTTCTTATTTTCTTATTATTTATTTCATATCGATTGATTTATAATACAAATCTTATCGGTCATAAAATATATAAAGTGAAATAATAGAAACGGCAAGTTATAATTTCTTATTTTCTTATTATTTATTTCATATCGATTGATTTTCAATACAAATCTTATCATTCATAAAATATATAAAGTGAAATAATAGAAACGACAAGTTATAGTTTCTTTTTTTCTTATTATTTATTTCATATCGATTGATTTTCAATACAAATCTTATCATTCATAAAATATATAAAGTGAAATAATAGAAACGGCAAGTTATAGTTTCTTTTTTTCTTATTATTTATTTCATATCGATTGATTTTCAATACAAATCTTATCGGTCATAAAATATATAAAGTGAAATAATAGAAACGGCAAGTTATAATTTCTTATTTTCTTATTATTTATTTCATATCGATTGATTTTCAATACAAATCTTATCGGTCATAAAATATATAAAGTGAAATAATAGAAACGGCAAGTTATAATTTCTTATTTTCTTATTATTTATTTCATATCGATTGATGTTCAATACAAATCTTATGGGTCATAAAATATATAAAGTGAAATAATAGAAACGGCAAGTTATAATTTCTTATTTTCTTATTATTTATTTCATATCGATTGATTTATAATACAAATCTTATCGGTCATAAAATATATAAAGTGAAATAATAGAAACGGCAAGTTATAATTTCTTATTTTCTTATTATTTATTTCATATCGATTGATTTTCAATACAAATCTTATCAGTCATAAAATATATAAAGTGAAATAATAGAAACGGCAAGTTATAGTTTCTTTTTTTCTTATTATTTATTTCATATCGATTGATTTTCAATACAAATCTTATCATTCATAAAATATATAAAGTGAAATAATAGAAACGGCAAGTTATAATTTCTTATTTTCTTATTATTTATTTCATATCGATTGATTTATATACAAATCTTATCGGTCATAAAATATATAAAGTGAAATAATAGAAACGGCAAGTTATAATTTCTTATTTTCTTATTATTTATTTCATATCGATTGATTTTCAATACAAATCTTATCATTCATAAAATATATAAAGTGAAATAATAGAAACGACAAGTTATAGTTTCTTTTTTTCTTATTATTTATTTCATATCGATTGATTTTCAATACAAATCTTATCATTCATAAAATATATAAAGTGAAATAATAGAAACGGCAAGTTATAATTTCTTATTTTCTTATTATTTATTTCATATCGATTGATTTATAATACAAATCTTATCGGTCATAAAATATATAAAGTGAAATAATAGAAACGGCAAGTTATAATTTCTTATTTTCTTATTATTTATTTCATATCGATTGATTTTCAATACAAATCTTATCATTCATAAAATATATAAAGTGAAATAATAGAAACGACAAGTTATAGTTTCTTTTTTTCTTATTATTTATTTCATATCGATTGATTTTCAATACAAATCTTATCATTCATAAAATATATAAAGTGAAATAATAGAAACGGCAAGTTATAGTTTCTTTTTTTCTTATTATTTATTTCATATCGATTGATTTTCAATACAAATCTTATCATTCATAAAATATATAAAGTGAAATAATAGAAACGGCAAGTTATAATTTCTTATTTTCTTATTATTTATTTCATATCGATTGATTTATAATACAAATCTTATCGGTCATAAAATATATAAAGTGAAATAATAGAAACGGCAAGTTATAATTTCTTATTTTCTTATTATTTATTTCATATCGATTGATTTTCAATACAAATCTTATCATTCATAAAATATATAAAGTGAAATAATAGAAACGACAAGTTATAGTTTCTTTTTTTCTTATTATTTATTTCATATCGATTGATTTTCAATACAAATCTTATCATTCATAAAATATATAAAGTGAAATAATAGAAACGGCAAGTTATAATTTCTTATTTTCTTATTATTTATTTCATATCGATTGATTTATAATACAAATCTTATCGGTCATAAAATATATAAAGTGAAATAATAGAAACGGCAAGTTATAATTTCTTATTTTCTTATTATTTATTTCATATCGATTGATTTTCAATACAAATCTTATCATTCATAAAATATATAAAGTGAAATAATAGAAACGACAAGTTATAGTTTCTTTTTTTCTTATTATTTATTTCATATCGATTGATTTTCAATACAAATCTTATCATTCATAAAATATATAAAGTGAAATAATAGAAACGGCAATTTATAGTTTCTTTTTTTCTTATTATTTATTTCATATCGATTGATTTTCAATACAAATCTTATCATTCATAAAATATATAAAGTGAAATAATAGAAACGGCAAGTTATAATTTCTTATTTTCTTATTATTTATTTCATATCGATTGATTTATAATACAAATCTTATCGGTCATAAAATATATAAAGTGAAATAATAGAAACGGCAAGTTATAATTTCTTATTTTCTTATTATTTATTTCATATCGATTGATTTTCAATACAAATCTTATCATTCATAAAATATATAAAGTGAAATAATAGAAACGACAAGTTATAGTTTCTTTTTTTCTTATTATTTATTTCATATCGATTGATTTTCAATACAAATCTTATCATTCATAAAATATATAAAGTGAAATAATAGAAACGGCAAGTTATAATTTCTTATTTTCTTATTATTTATTTCATATCGATTGATTTATAATACAAATCTTATCGGTCATAAAATATATAAAGTGAAATAATAGAACGGCAAGTTATAATTTCTTATTTTCTTATTATTTATTTCATATCGATTGATTTATAATACAAATCTTATCGGTCATAAAATATATAAAGTGAAATAATAGAAACGGCAAGTTATAATTTCTTATTTTCTTATTATTTATTTCATATCGATTGATTTATAATACAAATCTTATCGGTCATAAAATATATAAAGTGAAATAATAGAAACGGCAAGTTATTCTTTTTTTCTTATTATTTATTTCATATCGATTGATTTTCAATACAAATCTTATCATTCATAAAATATATAAAGTGAAATAATAGAAACGGCAAGTTATAGTTTCTTTTTTTCTTATTATTTATATCATATCGATTGATTTTCAATACAAATCTTATCATTCATAAAATATATAAAGTGAAATAATAGAAACGGCATCTTATAATTTCTTATTTTCTTATTATTTATTTCATATCGATTGATTTATAATACAAATCTTATCGGTCATAAAATATATAAAGTGAAATAATAGAAACGGCAAGTTATAATTTCTTATTTTCTTATTATTTATTTCATATCGATTGATTTTCAATACAAATCTTATCATTCATAAAATATATAAAGTGAAATAATAGAAACGGCATCTTATAATTTCTTATTTTCTTATTATTTATTTCATATCGATTGATTTATAATACAAATCTTATCGGTCATAAAATATATAAAGTGAAATAATAGAAACGGCAAGTTATAATTTCTTATTTTCTTATTATTTATTTCATATCGATTGATTTTCAATACAAATCTTATCATTCATAAAATATATAAAGTGAAATAATAGAAACGACAAGTTATAGTTTCTTTTTTTCTTATTATTTATTTCATATCGATTGATTTTCAATACAAATCTTATCATTCATAAAATATATAAAGTGAAATAATAGAAACGGCAAGTTATAGTTTCTTTTTTTCTTATTATTTATTTCATATCGATTGATTTTCAATACAAATCTTATCGGTCATAAAATATATAAAGTGAAATAATAGAAACGGCAAGTTATAATTTCTTATTTTCTTATTATTTATTTCATATCGATTGATTTTCAATACAAATCTTATCGGTCATAAAATATATAAAGTGAAATAATAGAAACGGCAAGTTATAATTTCTTATTTTCTTATTATTTATTTCATATCGATTGATGTTCAATACAAATCTTATGGGTCATAAAATATATAAAGTGAAATAATAGAAACGGCAAGTTATAATTTCTTATTTTCTTATTATTTATTTCATATCGATTGATTTATAATACAAATCTTATCGGTCATAAAATATATAAAGTGAAATAATAGAAACGGCAAGTTATAATTTCTTATTTTCTTATTATTTATTTCATATCGATTGATTTTCAATACAAATCTTATCGGTCATAAAATATATAAAGTGAAATAATAGAAACGGCAAGTTATAATTTCTTATTTTCTTATTATTTATTTCATATCGATTGATGTTCAATACAAATCTTATGGGTCATAAAATATATAAAGTGAAATAATAGAAACGGCAAGTTATAATTTCTTATTTTCTTATTATTTATTTCATATCGATTGATTTATAATACAAATCTTATCGGTCATAAAATATATAAAGTGAAATAATAGAAACGGCAAGTTATAATTTCTTATTTTCTTATTATTTATTTCATATCGATTGATTTTCAATACAAATCTTATCAGTCATAAAATATATAAAGTGAAATAATAGAAACGGCAAGTTATAGTTTCTTTTTTTCTTATTATTTATTTCATATCGATTGATTTTCAATACAAATCTTATCATTCATAAAATATATAAAGTGAAATAATAGAAACGGCAAGTTATAATTTCTTATTTTCTTATTATTTATTTCATATCGATTGATTTATAATACAAATCTTATCGGTCATAAAATATATAAAGTGAAATAATAGAAACGGCAAGTTATAATTTCTTATTTTCTTATTATTTATTTCATATCGATTGATTTTCAATACAAATCTTATCATTCATAAAATATATAAAGTGAAATAATAGAAACGACAAGTTATAGTTTCTTTTTTTCTTATTATTTATTTCATATCGATTGATTTTCAATACAAATCTTATCATTCATAAAATATATAAAGTGAAATAATAGAAACGGCAAGTTATAGTTTCTTTTTTTCTTATTATTTATTTCATATCGATTGATTTTCAATACAAATCTTATCATTCATAAAATATATAAAGTGAAATAATAGAAACGGCAAGTTATAATTTCTTATTTTCTTATTATTTATTTCATATCGATTGATTTATAATACAAATCTTATCGGTCATAAAATATATAAAGTGAAATAATAGAAACGGCAAGTTATAATTTCTTATTTTCTTATTATTTATTTCATATCGATTGATTTTCAATACAAATCTTATCATTCATAAAATATATAAAGTGAAATAATAGAAACGACAAGTTATAGTTTCTTTTTTTCTTATTATTTATTTCATATCGATTGATTTTCAATACAAATCTTATCATTCATAAAATATATAAAGTGAAATAATAGAAACGGCAAGTTATAATTTCTTATTTTCTTATTATTTATTTCATATCGATTGATTTATAATACAAATCTTATCGGTCATAAAATATATAAAGTGAAATAATAGAAACGGCAAGTTATAATTTCTTATTTTCTTATTATTTATTTCATATCGATTGATTTTCAATACAAATCTTATCATTCATAAAATATATAAAGTGAAATAATAGAAACGACAAGTTATAGTTTCTTTTTTTCTTATTATTTATTTCATATCGATTGATTTTCAATACAAATCTTATCATTCATAAAATATATAAAGTGAAATAATAGAAAAGGCAAGTTATAGTTTCTTTTTTTCTTATTATTTATTTCATATCGATTGATTTTCAATACAAATCTTATCATTCATAAAATATATAAAGTGAAATAATAGAAACGGCAAGTTATAATTTCTTATTTTCTTATTATTTATTTCATATCGATTGATTTATAATACAAATCTTATCGGTCATAAAATATATAAAGTGAAATAATAGAAACGGCAAGTTATAATTTCTTATTTTCTTATTATTTATTTCATATCGATTGATTTTCAATACAAATCTTATCATTCATAAAATATATAAAGTGAAATAATAGAAACGACAAGTTATAGTTTCTTTTTTTCTTATTATTTATTTCATATCGATTGATTTTCAATACAAATCTTATCATTCATAAAATATATAAAGTGAAATAATAGAAACGGCAAGTTATAGTTTCTTTTTTTCTTATTATTTATTTCATATCGATTGATTTTCAATACAAATCTTATCATTCATAAAATATATAAAGTGAAATAATAGAAACGGCAAGTTATAATTTCTTATTTTCTTATTATTTATTTCATATCGATTGATTTATAATACAAATCTTATCGGTCATAAAATATATAAAGTGAAATAATAGAAACGGCAAGTTATAATTTCTTATTTTCTTATTATTTATTTCATATCGATTGATTTTCAATACAAATCTTATCATTCATAAAATATATAAAGTGAAATAATAGAAACGACAAGTTATAGTTTCTTTTTTTCTTATTATTTATTTCATATCGATTGATTTTCAATACAAATCTTATCATTCATAAAATATATAAAGTGAAATAATAGAAACGGCAAGTTATAATTTCTTATTTTCTTATTATTTATTTCATATCGATTGATTTATAATACAAATCTTATCGGTCATAAAATATATAAAGTGAAATAATAGAAACGGCAAGTTATAATTTCTTATTTTCTTATTATTTATTTCATATCGATTGATTTTCAATACAAATCTTATCATTCATAAAATATATAAAGTGAAATAATAGAAACGACAAGTTATAGTTTCTTTTTTTCTTATTATTTATTTCATATCGATTGATTTTCAATACAAATCTTATCATTCATAAAATATATAAAGTGAAATAATAGAAACGGCAATTTATAGTTTCTTTTTTTCTTATTATTTATTTCATATCGATTGATTTTCAATACAAATCTTATCATTCATAAAATATATAAAGTGAAATAATAGAAACGGCAAGTTATAATTTCTTATTTTCTTATTATTTATTTCATATCGATTGATTTATAATACAAATCTTATCGGTCATAAAATATATAAAGTGAAATAATAGAAACGGCAAGTTATAATTTCTTATTTTCTTATTATTTATTTCATATCGATTGATTTTCAATACAAATCTTATCATTCATAAAATATATAAAGTGAAATAATAGAAACGACAAGTTATAGTTTCTTTTTTTCTTATTATTTATTTCATATCGATTGATTTTCAATACAAATCTTATCATTCATAAAATATATAAAGTGAAATAATAGAAACGGCAAGTTATAATTTCTTATTTTCTTATTATTTATTTCATATCGATTGATTTATAATACAAATCTTATCGGTCATAAAATATATAAAGTGAAATAATAGAAACGGCAAGTTATAATTTCTTATTTTCTTATTATTTATTTCATATCGATTGATTTATAATACAAATCTTATCGGTCATAAAATATATAAAGTGAAATAATAGAACGGCAAGTTATAATTTCTTATTTTCTTATTATTTATTTCATATCGATTGATTTATAATACAAATCTTATCGGTCATAAAATATATAAAGTGAAATAATAGAAACGGCAAGTTATAATTTCTTATTTTCTTATTATTTATTTCATATCGATTGATTTATAATACAAATCTTATCGGTCATAAAATATATAAAGTGAAATAATAGAAACGGCAAGTTATTCTTTTTTTCTTATTATTTATTTCATATCGATTGTTTTCAATACAAATCTTATCATTCATAAAATATATAAAGTGAAATAATAGAAACGGCAAGTTATAGTTTCTTTTTTTCTTATTATTTATATCATATCGATTGATTTTCAATACAAATCTTATCATTCATAAAATATATAAAGTGAAATAATAGAAACGGCATCTTATAATTTCTTATTTTCTTATTATTTATTTCATATCGATTGATTTATAATACAAATCTTATCGGTCATAAAATATATAAAGTGAAATAATAGAAACGGCAAGTTATAATTTCTTATTTTCTTATTATTTATTTCATATCGATTGATTTATAATACAAATCTTATCGGTCATAAAATATATAAAGTGAAATAATAGAAACGGCAAGTTATAATTTCTTATTTTCTTATTATTTATTTCATATCGATTGATTTATAATACAAATCTTATCGGTCATAAAATATATAAAGTGAAATAATAGAAACGGCAAGTTATAATTTCTTATTTTCTTATTATTTATTTCATATCGATTGATTTATAATACAAATCTTATCGGTCATAAAATATATAAAGTGAAATAATAGAAACGGCAAGTTATAATTTCTTATTTTCTTATTATTTATTTCATATCGATTGATTTATAATACAAATCTTATCGGTCATAAAATATATAAAGTGAAATAATAGAAACGGCAAGTTATTCTTTTTTTCTTATTATTTATTTCATATCGATTGATTTTCAATACAAATCTTATCATTCATAAAATATATAAAGTGAAATAATAGAAACGGCAAGTTATAGTTTCTTTTTTTCTTATTATTTATATCATATCGATTGATTTTCAATACAAATCTTATCGGTCATAAAATATATAAAGTGAAATAATAGAAACGGCAAGTTATAATTTCTTATTTTCTTATTATTTATTTCATATCGATTGATTTATAATACAAATCTTATCGGTCATAAAATATATAAAGTGAAATAATAGAAACGGCAAGTTATAATTTCTTATTTTCTTATTATTTATTTCATATCGATTGATTTATAATACAAATCTTATCGGTCATAAAATATATAAAGTGAAATAATAGAAACGGCAAGTTATAATTTCTTATTTTCTTATTATTTATTTCATATCGATTGATTTTCAATACAAATCTTATCGGTCATAAAATATATAAAGTGAAATAATAGAAACGGCAAGTTATAATTTCTTATTTTCTTATTATTTATTTCATATCGATTGATTTTCAATACAAATCTTATCGGTCATAAAATATATAAAGTGAAATAATAGAAACGGCAAGTTATAATTTCTTATTTTCTTATTATTTATTTCATATCGATTGATTTTCAATACAAATCTTATCGGTCATAAAATATATAAAGTGAAATAATAGAAACGGCAAGTTATAGTTTCTTTTTTTCTTATTATTTATATCATATCGATTGATTTTCAATACAAATCTTATCGGTCATAAAATATATAAAGTGAAATAATAGAAACGGCAAGTTATAATTTCTTATTTTCTTATTATTTATCTCATATCGATTGATTTTCAATACAAATCTTATCAGTCATAAAATATATAAAGTGAAATAATAGAAACGGCAAGTTATAATTTCTTATTTTCTTATTATTTATTTCATATCGATTGATTTATAATACAAATCTTATCGGTCATAAAATATATAAAGTGAAATAATAGAAACGGCAAGTTATTCTTTTTTTCTTATTATTTATTTCATATCGATTGATTTTCAATACAAATCTTATCATTCATAAAATATATAAAGTGAAATAATAGAAACGGCAAGTTATAGTTTCTTTTTTTCTTATTATTTATATCATATCGATTGATTTTCAATACAAATCTTATCGGTCATAAAATATATAAAGTGAAATAATAGAAACGGCAAGTTATAATTTCTTATTTTCTTATTATTTATTTCATATCGATTGATTTTCAATACAAATCTTATCGGTCATAAAATATATAAAGTGAAATAATAGAAACGGCAAGTTATAGTTTCTTTTTTTCTTATTATTTATATCATATCGATTGATTTTCAATACAAATCTTATCGGTCATAAAATATATAAAGTGAAATAATAGAAACGGCAAGTTATAATTTCTTATTTTCTTATTATTTATTTCATATCGATTGATTTTCAATACAAATCTTATCAGTCATAAAATATATAAAGTGAAATAATAGAAACGGCAAGTTATAATTTCTTATTTTCTTATTATTTATTTCATATCGATTGATTTATAATACAAATCTTATCGGTCATAAAATATATAAAGTGAAATAATAGAAACGGCAAGTTATTCTTTTTTTCTTATTATTTATTTCATATCGATTGATTTTCAATACAAATCTTATCATTCATAAAATATATAAAGTGAAATAATAGAAACGGCAAGTTATAGTTTCTTTTTTTCTTATTATTTATATCATATCGATTGATTTTCAATACAAATCTTATCGGTCATAAAATATATAAAGTGAAATAATAGAAACGGCAAGTTATAATTTCTTATTTTCTTATTATTTATTTCATATCGATTGATTTATAATACAAATCTTATCGGTCATAAAATATATAAAGTGAAATAATAGAAACGGCAAGTTATAATTTCTTATTTTCTTATTATTTATTTCATATCGATTGATTTATAATACAAATCTTATCGGTCATAAAATATATAAAGTGAAATAATAGAAACGGCAAGTTATAATTTCTTATTTTCTTATTATTTATTTCATATCGATTGATTTATAATACAAATCTTATCGGTCATAAAATATATAAAGTGAAATAATAGAAACGGCAAGTTATAATTTCTTATTTTCTTATTATTTATTTCATATCGATTGATTTATAATACAAATCTTATCGGTCATAAAATATATAAAGTGAAATAATAGAAACGGCAAGTTATTCTTTTTTTCTTATTATTTATTTCATATCGATTGATTTTCAATACAAATCTTATCATTCATAAAATATATAAAGTGAAATAATAGAAACGGCAAGTTATAGTTTCTTTTTTTCTTATTATTTATATCATATCGATTGATTTTCAATACAAATCTTATCGGTCATAAAATATATAAAGTGAAATAATAGAAACGGCAAGTTATAATTTCTTATTTTCTTATTATTTATTTCATATCGATTGATTTATAATACAAATCTTATCGGTCATAAAATATATAAAGTGAAATAATAGAAACGGCAAGTTATAATTTCTTATTTTCTTATTATTTATTTCATATCGATTGATTTATAATACAAATCTTATCGGTCATAAAATATATAAAGTGAAATAATAGAAACGGCAAGTTATAATTTCTTATTTTCTTATTATTTATTTCATATCGATTGATTTATAATACAAATCTTATCGGTCATAAAATATATAAAGTGAAATAATAGAAACGGCAAGTTATAATTTCTTATTTTCTTATTATTTATTTCATATCGATTGATTTTCAATACAAATCTTATCGGTCATAAAATATATAAAGTGAAATAATAGAAACGGCAAGTTATAATTTCTTATTTTCTTATTATTTATTTCATATCGATTGATTTTCAATACAAATCTTATCGGTCATAAAATATATAAAGTGAAATAATAGAAACGGCAAGTTATAGTTTCTTTTTTTCTTATTATTTATATCATATCGATTGATTTTCAATACAAATCTTATCGGTCATAAAATATATAAAGTGAAATAATAGAAACGGCAAGTTATAATTTCTTATTTTCTTATTATTTATTTCATATCGATTGATTTATAATACAAATCTTATCGGTCATAAAATATATAAAGTGAAATAATAGAAACGGCAAGTTATAATTTCTTATTTTCTTATTATTTATTTCATATCGATTGATTTATAATACAAATCTTATCGGTCATAAAATATATAAAGTGAAATAATAGAAACGGCAAGTTATTCTTTTTTTCTTATTATTTATTTCATATCGATTGATTTTCAATACAAATCTTATCATTCATAAAATATATAAAGTGAAATAATAGAAACGGCAAGTTATAGTTTCTTTTTTTCTTATTATTTATATCATATCGATTGATTTTCAATACAAATCTTATCGGTCATAAAATATATAAAGTGAAATAATAGAAACGGCAAGTTATAATTTCTTATTTTCTTATTATTTATTTCATATCGATTGATTTATAATACAAATCTTATCGGTCATAAAATATATAAAGTGAAATAATAGAAACGGCAAGTTATAATTTCTTATTTTCTTATTATTTATTTCATATCGATTGATTTATAATACAAATCTTATCGGTCATAAAATATATAAAGTGAAATAATAGAAACGGCAAGTTATAATTTCTTATTTTCTTATTATTTATTTCATATCGATTGATTTATAATACAAATCTTATCGGTCATAAAATATATAAAGTGAAATAATAGAAACGGCAAGTTATAATTTCTTATTTTCTTATTATTTATTTCATATCGATTGATTTTCAATACAAATCTTATCGGTCATAAAATATATAAAGTGAAATAATAGAAACGGCAAGTTATAATTTCTTATTTTCTTATTATTTATTTCATATCGATTGATTTTCAATACAAATCTTATCGGTCATAAAATATATAAAGTGAAATAATAGAAACGGCAAGTTATAATTTCTTATTTTCTTATTATTTATTTCATATCGATTGATTTTCAATACAAATCTTATCAGTCATAAAATATATAAAGTGAAATAATAGAAACGGCAAGTTATAATTTCTTATTTTCTTATTATTTATTTCATATCGATTGATTTTCAATACAAATCTTATCAGTCATAAAATATATAAAGTGAAATAATAGAAACGGCAAGTTATAATTTCTTATTTTCTTATTATTTATTTCATATCGATTGATTTATAATACAAATCTTATCGGTCATAAAATATATAAAGTGAAATAATAGAAACGGCAAGTTATAATTTCTTATTTTCTTATTATTTATTTCATATCGATTGATTTTCAATACAAATCTTATCAGTCATAAAATATATAAAGTGAAATAATAGAAACGGCAAGTTATAATTTCTTATTTTCTTATTATTTATTTCATATCGATTGATTTTCAATACAAATCTTATCAGTCATAAAATATATAAAGTGAAATAATAGAAACGGCAAGTTATAATTTCTTATTTTCTTATTATTTATTTCATATCGATTGATTTTCAATACAAATCTTATTAGTCATAAAATATATAAAGTGAAATAATAGAAACGGCAAGTTATAATTTCTTATTTTCTTATTATTTATTTCATATCGATTGATTTATAATACAAATCTTATCGGTCATAAAATATATAAAGTGAAATAATAGAAACGGCAAGTTATAATTTCTTATTTTCTTATTATTTATTTCATATCGATTGATTTTCAATACAAATCTTATCAGTCATAAAATATATAAAGTGAAATAATAGAAACGGCAAGTTATAATTTCTTATTTTCTTATTATTTATTTCATATCGATTGATTTATAATACAAATCTTATCGGTCATAAAATATATAAAGTGAAATAATAGAAACGGCAAGTTATAATTTCTTATTTTCTTATTATTTATTTCATATCGATTGATTTTCAATACAAATCTTATCAGTCATAAAATATATAAAGTGAAATAATAGAAACGGCAAGTTATAATTTCTTATTTTCTTATTATTTATTTCATATCGATTGATTTATAATACAAATCTTATCGGTCATAAAATATATAAAGTGAAATAATAGAAACGGCAAGTTATAATTTCTTATTTTCTTATTATTTATTTCATATCGATTGATTTATAATACAAATCTTATCGGTCATAAAATATATAAAGTGAAATAATAGAAACGGCAAGTTATAATTTCTTATTTTCTTATTATTTATTTCATATCGATTGATTTTCAATACAAATCTTATCGGTCATAAAATATATAAAGTGAAATAATAGAAACGGCAAGTTATAATTTCTTATTTTCTTATTATTTATTTCATATCGATTGATTTTCAATACAAATCTTATCGGTCATAAAATATATAAAGTGAAATAATAGAAACGGCAAGTTATAATTTCTTATTTTCTTATTATTTATTTCATATCGATTGATTTTCAATACAAATCTTATCAGTCATAAAATATATAAAGTGAAATAATAGAAACGGCAAGTTATAATTTCTTATTTTCTTATTATTTATTTCATATCGATTGATTTTCAATACAAATCTTATCAGTCATAAAATATATAAAGTGAAATAATAGAAACGGCAAGTTATAATTTCTTATTTTCTTATTATTTATTTCATATCGATTGATTTTCAATACAAATCTTATCAGTCATAAAATATATAAAGTGAAATAATAGAAACGGCAAGTTATAATTTCTTATTTTCTTATTATTTATTTCATATCGATTGATTTATAATACAAATCTTATCGGTCATAAAATATATAAAGTGAAATAATAGAAACGGCAAGTTATAATTTCTTATTTTCTTATTATTTATTTCATATCGATTGATTTTCAATACAAATCTTATCAGTCATAAAATATATAAAGTGAAATAATAGAAACGGCAAGTTATAATTTCTTATTTTCTTATTATTTATTTCATATCGATTGATTTTCAATACAAATCTTATCAGTCATAAAATATATAAAGTGAAATAATAGAAACGGCAAGTTATAATTTCTTATTTTCTTATTATTTATTTCATATCGATTGATTTTCAATACAAATCTTATCAGTCATAAAATATATAAAGTGAAATAATAGAAACGGCAAGTTATAATTTCTTATTTTCTTATTATTTATTTCATATCGATTGATTTTCAATACAAATCTTATCAGTCATAAAATATATAAAGTGAAATAATAGAAACGGCAAGTTATAATTTCTTATTTTCTTATTATTTATTTCATATCGATTGATTTATAATACAAATCTTATCGGTCATAAAATATATAAAGTGAAATAATAGAAACGGCAAGTTATAATTTCTTATTTTCTTATTATTTATTTCATATCGATTGATTTATAATACAAATCTTATCGGTCATAAAATATATAAAGTGAAATAATAGAAACGGCAAGTTATAATTTCTTATTTTCTTATTATTTATTTCATATCGATTGATTTTCAATACAAATCTTATCGGTCATAAAATATATAAAGTGAAATAATAGAAACGGCAAGTTAAAGTTTCTTATTTTCTTATTATTTATTTTATATCGATTGATTTTCAATACAAATCTTATCAGTCATAATATATATAAGGTGACATAATAGAAATGGCAAGTTTCAGTTTCTGAGCTAGAAGTTTTATTCTTTGAATAGAAGTTTTTCTATTATGTGGAATAAAAAAGTTCTTCTATTCTGTGTCGTAAAGTATTTTTTTCTTAAATTATAAAAATATAATAATAGCTGGTGATTTGTATCTGACTCTTGACTATGTTTCTTGCTCAAATGATAATACTACGTATATATTATTAATCGAGCATATTTTCAAGACCCCACGACTTGGTTACAAATTTGGAGATCATTGAGAATTTTTTAACATCGGCTATAAAACATTGTATTTTAATCTTTCCTTATGCACGATGCGTGTTCCAAAAAAAATACACATAGGAAATAACAGATAAAAGTTTCTTCTGATTAAACAGAGTTAATCTAGCAAATAAATATAAAATTATCTTAAGCCAACTTAAAATTCAATTACAAAAATTTAATTATAATAAAAAAACGACATTATATATCAAAAGGTACAAATGCAAACACTAATTTATTAAAAAGAAACTTAAATCAAATGCATGTATTGAAGAATTAATAGATAAAAAAGGATTTAAAAAAAATAAAATAGTAAAAAAATAAAAATAATAATTTACAGCGATATACAGGATTTGAATGATTTAATATTTCTTAAATTTCAATCATTCCACTTCAATTTCTTCCAATTTAACTTCAAAATCATTATCATCTTCTTCAATCATTTTAATAAACTCTTCTTCCTCAATCTCAATTTTATGTGTTAATTTACATAATTTAATATCTTCCAAATAATTAATTTCAATAATTACAAATCTTTTTCCAGAATTATTTATTAAAATTATTTTTCTAAATTCAACATCATTTTTATCAAAATAAAATTTGTTTGCGTTGAAATTAAGAAAAAAATGTTCGAGTGGATAAGTTGTCGAATATATTTTTTTGGATTTATATTTCATTATTCGTTTCAATTCTATTCCAGTCAAATTTAATGTTTTTTCATTCAAATAAACATTAAATATTTTAGCTAAAAAATAATTTATATATTTAATTACGTTATTATAGGGCTTTATAATAAATTATAGGGCTATATATTATAAATATAGCTATAATAAAAGTACAACCTGAATTTTTTGTTGGATCTATTTTCTTTATTTTATTAAAGGTTGTTTTGATAGTTTTAAATTTTATTCCATTTGCTTTGTACGTTTTTCTCTTGTTCTTTTATTTAAAATCGAATAATTAGGGTCTAGATAATCTGAAACCCTCGGAACCCAATTTACTTTACGGCTGCTGAAAGTGGCTGGGATTAGTATTATCGAGGTCCCAGTGTTTTTATTAGGGGTTTTCTTTGTTTTATATATTAAAATTACAATTGGTCAAGGAAATGGTTTGAAAAAAACTTTTTTATATTAAAATTATAGCAGGTCTTATTTTTTAATCTCCCTAGAAAAAATGTGGCAGGAATTGTCTATGGGTAATTAAGTGTGCTGGCTCAATCCGGATCCAGATTCTATTTACTTTAGAAGTTAAAATTCAATGGCTAAACAGACAAATTTTTCTAGAGGGATAGAAACACGAAATCGAAGATATAAAAGAACAACTAAAAGATGTACATACATTGATTATTTGCTGAAATGTTTTTTGTTTTATTAAATCTATTTTTAACAAAAACATACACGTATTTGGTCTTCTTCAAGTCCAAATCCTTCAGATAATTCAGTAATATCATTGTTTGTATATGGGAAACCATAAACAAAATTTTCTAATTTAATTTCCTGAAATTTCTTTTAATTTTAAATAAATTCAAGTTAAATACAAACATATTTTGTCAGGTCAATTAGCTTTCCACCTATTAATTTTCAAATTATATTTAAAATAAATTTTATAGGCGGATCTCACTATATTTTTACAATGCTTAACAGGGGTGTATTTTTTTCGATTCTCGAGAAAACGTTGTTATTTTCGCACTAATTTACTTAGGTTGCGTGCTAAATTACCTGCTGATTTAATCCTTTCCTTTGAATTACCAATTTGTTCATTAATTTTAAACTTTTTGTCCACATTATCCTTTATTTTAATATATTCTTCCAATAATTCAACTTTATAAGCATTTAAATTAATTAATGCCCAATAATTTTTTCCTAATTCTTCTTTATAAATTTTTATTTTTTCTTTTGGGGATACTCTTTTTAATTCCTTTCTTATATAATTTATATGCCCATTATTTTCTAAAACGCTGATTTCACCTTCGGATGTAGTTAACTTTCTTTTAATTGCCTTAAATTTGTTTTTAAATCTCCTGATATCCCCTCATTCCCTTCAATACTTCCAAATCACTTATATACTACCTTGAAACCGCTCTTAATACCTCAAATCCACTTAGTTCCCCAGACTACCCCTTATCCCAAGAAATTTGACGCGTAATCTTTTGTAATACTTGTTTTAGTAATGGACTAATTAATTCATCGACAATGCCATTTTTAGTATTTTCTATTTCTGGTGAATAATGCATAACTTTCCTAAATACTGAATAATAATTAATATTATTTTCCGTATTTAAATATTTTCCAATTAAATTTTTAAAAGAAAAACGTTCTTCTGGATTTTTATTTTTTAAATAATTATATTCTCTTTTCTCTAGCCAATCTGAATTAATTTTTACGTTGATTGTTCCATCGTTTGCCAAAATGTTATAATTTTCCAAATAAATTATAAACAAAATAAAGAATATATAAATAATATTCATTTTATTTTAATTAACAAATTTTTGTTTTAAAAAAATAAATAATTAAAAAATGCCCGACAGAGAGAAATATATTTATGTATATACACATTATTTCGAAATTCTTGCCATAATTTATAATTGGGTGTCGGATAAATTAAAAATGACATACTCATGTGTATGCACTTTATAATAACAAGACGGCTTCCTTTGATTATTTTTTATTATTTTTTGTTTGTATTTTTCAAATTTTTGTATTATTTTGTAGTTTGCCCTTATATCTCCTCTATAATAAATTTCGAAAATATTTTGAAAGTTTTATAGAAATTTAAAATATTGTGCCTTTGGCTAAATCATCACATTATTAATATTTATGAGTAATATTTATGTACATAGTTAAAAATAATTTAAAGTATCATGGTGTCCTGAAAATTTCCTATTACCAACCATTCCGTGATCCCCAATTTCTGGCCTTTCCTGCGTTTACTTTTAGTTTCCTACGTTTTTAATATAATTTTGCCCAGCCATTGAGTAAATATGAGGGATGGGATCTTTTACTCTTCCGTCTTCCGCAGGTTTCGAATTTTATTTTTCTTTTCGTTTTCCGTCTTCCGCTTTTTAAAATTCGTTTGGCCCATACATGGTACAAATATTTATTGTTATGTTTTAAGGCCTTTTTCACTTTCTATCAAAAATAGTCTTTGCTAAAAATTATTTTTATTTATTAATTAATTAAAAATTTATCAAATTTCATTGGTATTTTTAACCCAAAACCAATATAATTTTACTCAAGGTTATTTTTAAATATTTATGCATATCTTTAAGGAATTTTGCATCATTTATTAATTCAAAACTTGATTTATATCCTCTCTCCTTTCCCGCTTTTTTTAAAATTTCTTTTATTGTTTTCTCTCCTTTTTAAAATATTTTGCAACATTTTCCTTTCATTTTAATTTTCGCTGCCTTTAGGCATTTTGAAAAAAAAATTTTTTTCTAAATTTGGAGGCCGTTTACAAAAATATGAAAAATAAATTGCTATAAAACGAGTAAAACTGTTTAATATTTAATTTATTTTTCGAAAAAAAATTTTTTGTTAAAAATCCTCCCTAAAAATGTTAAAAATCCCCCTTATTCCCAGACCCTTTATTTCCCTTATTTTAATTGTATTTTTGTCGGATTCAACTTTAGCCTGTATTGGAAGTGCTGGATTTCCGGGAACTTCTCTATTTCCCCAGCAATATCCGGCTGATGATGCTGCAGGTTCTTATGTTGCCCCACCGAGTGAATATAAAAGTATTTGTTTGAAAATTTGGGAAAATAAAGATTTTTAATTAAATTTAGCTGCACCACCCCCAACACCTCCTCCACCACCACCAAAATCTTATTATCCAGGTAATTGATTTTTATTTGGAATTCCCTCAATAATTTCCTCAATTATTCTTTAAACCTTACTTTTAGAATCCGTTTATAAGGGTACCGTACCTTAGTTATGGGTAATCGCCTATCTCTCTCTCTCACCCAGTAGCCTAAACTTTGAGAGGTTTTTTTTTGAAAATTTGGGAAGCCTTGAGAGGTATTTGAAAATAGGATTCGGCAGCTTTTGAGTGGTGTTTAAAAATGAGGCTCGGCTTATAACTTGTATTACATTAATATTTTAATTTTATTTTCAGTTGCCCCACCACCTCCTTCACATTATAATTATGCTCCACCAACATTTACTTTACAGACATTACCCCCATTTACCTTACCTAAATTAGAAACGCTTCCTCCACCTCCTCCTCTGCCTCAACTTTTTTCTTATTATCCTGTTGCACCACCGCCACCACCTCCGAGCTATGTGGTAATGAAAATTAATTGTCTTAATTAGAACCTAGGAAGATTCCTAGCAAAAATTCACTATGAATTTTTAAGGAGTGTCAGAGACCCTCACTATATGTGATACATTCAATAGTAGATAAAACTATAAGCTTTTATTAAATTTATTCGGACATTATGTGGGAGAGAAGGGCTGATTAACCAAACCCTTAATTTAAACCCTTAACAGATTAGCTCAACAGACCGTAAATGCAACCCCACATTATAACTTTCACTTTCCCTTCCTAAAGTTTTATCATATAGTGAGGCCTACTGTAATTTTAAATTTCATTTAAAAAATATTTAAGTTACCACAATTCCAACTTCAAACCCTTCCACCACTTCCACCACTTCAACCCTTCACACTACCACCAATGCCTACATTTGCTCCTCCTCCTGAGTCTTATTATCCTGTTAAACCTCCAAAATATTGTAAAAATTTTCGATTTTTTTTAAATTTCATAAAAAATTAAAGCAACAGGTCCAGACCAATTCTCTTCTTTATCTTCTCGACGTGAAATCCCCCCAGTACAGACCTTTACATTTGGAGGCTCCGATTCTTCTCATCTTCCACCACCACCCCCTCCCCCTCCTTCCACTAATTTTGAAAGGCCAATGCCTCAACAAATTGTAAATAATTTGCCCCAACCATCCCAACAAAATTTTAATCAACAAAATTTACATCAATCTAATATACAATCCCAGGGTTTACCACAAACAACAAATATCAGAAACAATATGCCACAACATCCTATGCCTCCAGGTTGAGACTGACTAGTGAAATTATCTAAAATATGACTTAAATGTTAATAAAATTATGATCAAAGTCACTTTATTAGGTCATGTTAAAAGGGATTAAAGTTTAGAGAAATACATACGAGGGCTCAAACTTTTTCTTAATTTAGAAGGAAATTTAATAATTAGAAAAATGGTTCTTTGTACTAGCAAAAGATCTTGAGCTTTTTCTACGTATTTAGAGGTTTTGAACAAGCATCTCTAGAGTAAGGTTTCGACGGGTAACCGTCTTAATCGACCAAGATTTCTAAGAGCCTCGATTGCTCCACAAATTGAAATATATGCCTTTCCTTGCAATAATCTAGAGGTCGATAGAAATCTTAAAGATTCTAACTAATGAAATTCATCATTTTTTAATTCAATTCAGCATACAATCCAGCCTTCAAAGTAAATCAAGCTGAATCAGAGGAAGAAAATCCGCAACAACCAGCAGAACCTCGCAATCCAAACTCTGCTAGAGAACAACCCCCATTTGAAACATCAAATGGATTTAATGACCAAAATAGGCAAAATGAGAAACAACAGAAAGAAAAAATGAAACAGGAAAGAGGAAGGAATGTAAACAATAATGTTGCTTCTTCTAGTGGTTATTCTGATGATAATTTGATTAATACAGCCCTTGATAATAGGTGAATATAGTTTTAGGAATTTTAGAAATTATTAAACAGAAAGTAAAAAGAGTGGAAGGAACCCCTAAGTCAAAAATACTTTTTACGGGCATACCGTTAAATGACAGTCATTCGAATTGAGTTGGACAACGACTCCGTTCTCAAACGAGTTTTTCACAATTATCCTCGATCCGAACCCAGTCCCGAAAAAATTGATCCCCGATGTAAAAAGTATTCTGAATCAAATAGGTTGTAACTAGAGATCGGGTTAAGACGAAATTTCTTTAATATTCAAAGTAATCGGGACAGAGATTTGACAAGTTTCTGGCTGACAAGGATTGATCAAATGACAAAATGAAATGTCTGATCAAATAAAAGTTGATCAAATACTTGATTTTTCGATGCCATTGTCTGGGATACTTAATAGAAATTAGAGATTGGAACGAGACGGTTCCACCTTTGAGAATGCCATCCATGCCTAAAAGTTACTTTATTTTGGATCAGCTAGTTTGAACGAGTTTATAAAATAGAAAAACTTTTAAAAAAATTCAATTTAGACAACAACAAGCAGAAAAACCCAAAGTTTTTGGATTGTCGCAACAAGAAGTTCCGCATCTAAATTTTCAATCAGAAACGGAAGGTGGAAGTGATATGAATCCAATTGAAATGAGAAATCATTTACGGAGTCAATTAAAAAGTCGTAAAGGAAGAAATGATGATACAAAATAAATTAATTAAATTCAAATAATTTGCCCAAAATTTTATTTTTTTACTCAGGGCAAAAAAATTTCTGACCTCTAAAATTTAATTTAAATAAATACTTTTTTGTGAAATCTCTTTATTGTATAGGTGGCAACAATTACATGCTACACGGGATAATTAAAAGGGTAATTAGGGAGATAAAGGTTAATTAGGGAGATCCCTAGGGAGATAAAAAAATAGCATACCTCTGAACATAAATTAATAATTCAAAACTTTGTTTCAAAAATATTTTAAAGTACGTCACTTTGGGATAGATTAAAAAATAAACAGAATTTTATCAAGCAAATCGCAAAAAATGCAAAAAAAATTAGGAAATAATCTACATGATGAAAAAAATATTTTATTAATCATACTTAAAGGAGGGGGACCGAAGGTTAGATAATCGGCAATAACGAGTATATTACTGTATTTTATTTTTACTTTTTGCGCCCTTCGCCAGTTTTTGTCTTCTTGATGTTTCGTCTTTCGTATTTCGCTTTTTCAGACCCCTGATACACATCATACATTTTGTGCAGGTCTAACAATAGTTACAACTTGATTTTGATTTTTCTTTAATAAACTAAAAAATTTTCCAAGTAGAATTTTTGTGTCTGTCCGAACAGTTTTGTTTAATGTTAAGTAAATTACTGGTGGGAAACCTTAAATAATAATTTAAAAAGTATTTAAATTTACTTTTCAATCCACTAATAGGAGCATGTAAAAAAAGGATAGAAAAGGGCAAGAAGTGTCATACAGGGAGAACCCCGAAGATGAGGTAAAAGGGATCACTCTATTTTTTAATAACAAAATTCTATTTAAATATTAACATACCATGAATATGTAACCTTAAAAATTGAACAAAAATTATATAAAATTAAATGTTTATTAGAATTTACCAAGAAAAATGTCCAATCATCATTTGCAAAATTCCATTATCGGGATTATGCATAATGTAAGAATAAGTAATACCTGTTGATGTATTCAGCATTGAAATGATAAATACTTGAAGAAAGTATTATCGGTATCGGGTAACCAAAACATCCCTGTTATGAAAACAACGTTCCCGAAGACCGTGACTAATTCAATGTTCTAATAGAGAAAAAAGCTTAACACACGTCACTTCTGCCGAAATCACCTGACACGTTTACAACCTTTCTATCACCTACCGGATCCTCGTTATCTGCATATTCGGAATTGAAATGGTATCCAGAAATCTCTTGATATCCCCTAACTGTTCTGATGTATCGGGCTTTTTAACTTCCAAATTCTCAAAATTTAATGAGACCTAAATTTAATGAGACCCTAAGGAGAGAGAAGAGTTACATTTAATTTCGAACATTAAATTATTTTTAATTTAAAAAATATCTCTTGGGGATTGATTAAAATAGATGTAGATTTTTATCAAGAAAACCATAAAATCGCAAATCTTTATTCAAATAACAAAATACGCAACATAGAGTTTTGTTGTTTTGTCTTTCGCTTTATAAGATCTGTTTCGGCACACCCCTGATACGCAACATATTTACTTTATCCATTTTGGCAGGTCCAACAATAGTTATAACTTGATTCTGATTTGTTTTGAATAAGCCAAAAAATTTTCCAAGTAGAATTTTTGTGTCAGTCCGAACAGTTTTATTTAATGTTAAGTAAATTACTGGTGGGAAACCTTTAAAAAATTTAAAAAATATTTAAATTTGCTTTTCAATCCACTAACAGAAGCATGTAAAAAAGGGATAGAAAAGGGCAAGAAGTGTCATACAGGGGAGAACCCCGAAGATGAGGTAAAAGGGATCACTCTATTTTTTAATAACAAAATTCTATTTAAATATTAACATACCATGAATATGTAACCTTAAAAATTAAACAAAAATTATATAAAATTAAATGTTATTTAGCATTTACCAAGAAAAATGTCCAATCATCATTTGCAAAATTCCATTATCGGGATTATGCATAATGTAAGCATAAGTAATACCTGTTGATGTATTTATCATTGAAATGATAAATACTTGAAGAAAGACCTTAACATATGTATTATTCAACCCAAATTTTAGATAAAAACACCTCTATCTAGTCAAACGACCTGTCAAACTATACCCCCACCCTCGCTTACCCCCTCTATCAATAGGTCCTCTAATTGTTTTATCCCATTTAACCACTGCTCACGTCACACTGCCCAAATCACCAGACACGTTTACAACCTTCCTATTATCTAAAAGTGAGTTATAATAAAATTTTAACCATTTTCTCCTCTTTAGTAACATTATCAATTAATTCACGGGTTTTGAAGAAAAATATTAGAGAAAAAATCAAATAAACTAAAGGTGAACCAACAGCCAATATTGTGTCGTGTATAGTTTCTTCTCTCAAATCTTCATTGAACTGAAAATACTAGATATATTTAAATTAGATTTTAAATTACTAATTCCATTCTAAAATCTCTATATCCAGTTAATGGTTCATAGAAGATTTCATAATTTATTCCATTAAAAATACAAGGATGTCTAAATAAAAGCCAATAAAGTCCATATAAATTACTAAAAATAATCCAAATATAGACACGATTATTGTGGAAAAGTTTTTTTGAAATTTTTGGAAATGCCATTTCGATACAACGATTTATTCCCAAAATCTGGTAAAATTTATAAAATTAATTCCTAAATAATTTATCAGACCAAATCAGCAGAACATTCAGCGGCCCATAAATCTAAAAAATATCAGTAAATGTAATCTCAATGTTTAAGCTTTTTTTCTATTAGAACATTGTTTTAGTCACGGTCTTCGGGAACGTTGTTTTCATAACAGGGATGTTTTGGTTACCCGTTACTAGTCACCTACCGGATCCTCGTTATCTGCATATTCGGAATTGAAATGGTAGCCAGAAATCTCTTGATATCCCCTAACTGTTCTGATGTATCTGGCTTTTTAACTTCCAAATTCTCAAAATTTAACGAGACCCTCTCGATCAAACAGACATTCTTCACCACTTTATTTAAGATTTCAGTTTTGGATAACCAGAAATTTCTAAAGAAACGCCAACCCTGCTTGTATGTTTGTGTGGTTAATAAATCTCTCAACCTCCATATTTCAACACTTACATACATAAAACAAAACATCCAACAAAGTAGGAAAATATTGGTGAAGAACAGTAGACAACACCGTTTAAGCTAAGAATTCCGAATGCAAAAGTTGGTACCCAAAGAAATCCAAGGTCCAAAATTGAGAGATTAATTAGCAGTAAATAGCAAGGATTTTTGCTTCGATTTTTCCAAAAAGAGTAGAGACACGGGAAATATAAAGGCTTAAATTTAAATTAAAAAAAAATTTTTAATTCAAAAAATCTACATAATATATAAATCCAAGTATTATACAAATAATTGCAGTTATTGGATATCTTCTTTTTTCAATAGGGACATCATCTACATTAATTCCTGTACAATTATAAATAATGTCAAATTCTTTTCGATTCCACAAAATATATTCCATTATATAAATTTTTTTGGAAATGCTATTAAAAAATCAAGAATTAAAATTTCTGCAAGGTTGGTAGAAATTTTTCGATATAGTATGTACATTAATCAATTCCAGCGTTTAAGACGATATTTTGCACTTAAAAGTGAAAAAAATTCCGAAAAATGTTCACATTTTAGCGACGCAGGCGAAAATTTTGAGTATTTTGAAAACCCAAGAAATGAAGCTAGTTATGTATTATGTAATTATTAAAAAATGCCGTGACGCTCGGACTAATTTAAAAAATATTTTAATGTCTCATAGTGCGGGCAAAAAAGTGTAAAATGTTAATATACTTAGACTGGTAATTGTAAATATTTTTAAATAAATTTGAAAGTGTGTGGGAGAACGAGCTTTTAATTAAAATATTGTGGAATTTTTATTAGGGTAACACAAAACCGTTTACGGTTGCCGCAGAAACTTTAAGAGTTATGGCTTCATGAGCATTTAAACTTTAAAAAAAATTTGCGTTGGCGGCTCTGATAAACATATTTTTTCTCATAAGGCCTACAAAATTTTCAAAATTTTTGCCTCCAGCGGTGAAGAAAAAGGAAAATTAGAGAATGTGAAAAAATTACGCAGGTACAAGGGACGAGGCACTGTTGAACAGTCCTTCAACAATTGAGGATGATGATTTTGAACTACAAACAGTAGAAAACGATGAAACTGCCAATATTGGTGTGATAAGCAGATTTAATGTGATTTTTTAACATTTTTTATTTATTTTTATTAAATAAAGCTTTTCGGAAAACCAGACGGTAAACAGTGTATTTTCTATTAACCGGTTACGGTATTCGGGTTTATAAAAATAGGATTAAACGTTAGACGGGGGACCGGTTGATAATCAGCTTTGTGCTACTCTATTTTTTACAGTAATTTTTTGTCTTTGCTCATTATTTCTTTTATTTTTAGTTTATTTTTTTTTAATTTTTCTCAATAAACTTTAAAAAAATTAAATTTTCTTTAAAATTTTTTCCATTAAGATTATTAAAATTAAAGTTATAGCCCAGACAAGACTCTTAGTGATAGAGTAAAAATAGACAGATTTTTATCAAATAAACCACAGAAAATCGCAAAAAAATTAAGAAATAATTTACAAAATGAATAAAATATTTTATTAATCATACTTAAAAGTTGCTAGATAATCGGTAATAATGAGTATATTAATAGGTATATTTTACAAATTACACAACAGAGTGTACAGCAGGAATGGGACGGGTTGAGAAAAAAGTCGGGTCGGGTTTTCAAAGTTTTCTTCGGATCGAGTTCTGGGTCGAAAAATAAGTCTAGGTATCGTAGTTCTGGTTCCAAAAAATGTCCAGTTCGCTATCAACCTGTCCACAAAGTGGATGCGCACTTTTCCTTCCCTCTTTACATTTTTGCTTGCTCGCCCATTTTTCATACTTACTGTTCAGTATACAGTTTTTCACTTGGAAAAGAAGAGAAATAATAATGATAAATTAAAGAAATTTAGGTTAATTTTTGGTTCGATATCAAGTATCTGATCATCGAAAAATTAGGATATTAATTTTTTCTTCAGAGAAAAACATTACACATTAAATAGAAAAAACCACCTATAAGTTGCCTAGTTATTAAATACAAATTTTTGTATTCTACCCGTAACTCTTGACAACCTCTAACTCTTTTTATGATTATGAATTTTGCCAAAAAACAGGCAACTCTCTGAGTATCATAAAGAAAATTTTAATAATAATTTAATAATTTTAACCCAAGGGGGATTTATTATTTATGTTTAACCTAAGTACAAAAAGCAAAGAAGGTGCGCATTCACCCTTTACGTACAGGCGGATAGTGAACTTGACATTTACCCTGGCAACCCCCCCCCATTCCTAGTGTGAGTTTCACCTTTCGCCAGATTTTTGTCTTCATGATGATTTATCTTTCGTATTTCGCTTTTTCAGACCCCTGATAAACAACGTATTTACTTCAGCCATTTTGGGCAGGTCCAACAATATTTGAAACTTGATTTTGATTTTTCTTTAATAAACTAAAAAATTTTCCAAGTAGAATTTTTGTGTCAGTCCGAACAGTTTTGTTTAATGTTAAGTAAATTACTGGTGGGAAACCTTTAAAAATAATTTTAAAAATATTTAAATTTTTTTAAATCTCCCCCCTTTTTTTAAATCTCCCCCCCCCCTTTTTTTCTGACTATTTTTTCATTTTTCCTTCTCACTCATTTTTCATGAGGAACTCTTCGAGCTGAGTCGGATGACACCAAAATCGAAAAAATCCTACTTGATTTGACCGAGACTCAGCTCAACGAGTTCCTCATATAAAATAATGGAGATAGAGAAGGAGAAATAAAAAATAGTCCGAAAAAGGGTGGTATGAAACCGACTATTACCCCTTGTTTTAATAATAAAATTCATTTTTGATTAACATACCATGAATATGTAACCTTAAAAATTAAACAAAAATTTTATAAATACAACTTTATATAATTTATTTACCAAGAAAAATGGGCAATCATTATTTGCAAAATTCCAAGATCGGGATGATTCATATTGTAAGAATAAACAATACCTGTTGATGTATTGAACATTGAAATGATAAATACTTGAAGAAAGACCTTAAAATATTACAAATTTAATATATTATTAACCCCGATTTTAGATAAAACACCTCTATCTAATCCACCGTGCCTCTTTCAAATTATACCCTCCTCTCGATTATTTACCTTCTCGAGCAAATAGGTTGAAACGATAATTACCCATCATTTAAAAGTAGGGTAGTGATGCGGGGGTTCCGGAACCGGTGCGGTTCCGTAAGTGGAACCGGCAAAGGTCCGGAACCGTTTTAGAACCAGTTCCAGAACCGGTTTCAAAGATACACCTCTAATGATGGGCGAAAGTAAAGGTCGGATCTCGATATCGGATCAAATCTTGCATATCGATCTCGGTTGTGCCAATATCGACCAATCTCTATATCGAATTTTTCTTAAATTATCGATATCGTCCTACTCTATTAAAAGTGAGGTATAATATAATCTTAACCATTTTCTCCTCTTTCGAAACACTATCAATTAATTCACGGGTTTTGAAGAAAACACAAAGTGAAAAAATCAAATAAATTAGAGGAGAACCAACAGCCAATATTGTACAGTGTATAGTAAATTCTCTCAAATCTTCATTGAGCTGCAAATGTTCAAATTACAAATTTTAACATTTAAATTTTACTAATTCCATTCTGAAATCTCTATATCCAAGTAATGGTTCAAAGGAAGTTTCATAAGTTATTCCGTTAAAAATATAAGGATGTCGGAATAAAAGCCAATAAAGTCCATATAAATTACTTAAAATAATCCAAATATAGACACGATTATTGTGGAAAAATATTTTTGAAATTTTTGGAAATGCCATTTCGATACAACGATTTATTCCCAAAATCTAGAAAAAAATAAAATTAATTCTTAGTTTATTTATGAAACCAAATCAGCAGAGCATTCAGCAGCCCATATATCTAAATAATATTAATAAATATAATCCCGAGGTCAGAGCCTTCAACATACCAAAATTCACGGAAATCAGGAAGGTCGTATTTGTATCAAGGACGGTCCGGTTACCCAAAACTCTATACCGGACTTGGCCAAAATTCTATATCGACCCGCTCCTACGTTGTATGTAGGTTGGCGTTTACGAGTGTTCGGAACAGAAAAAACCTCGGGTATCCGGAAATCTCTCTCAAACTCTCATTATCACCAAGACACTACTTTAATTATCAACAATAATTGCATTCCACAAAAATTATTCCCAATACCCTCTCAGTTAACAAACAATCTACACTATTTTGATAAAAATTTTGATTCTGGATTTCTTAGTAACCGACGGTCCTCTTGTATGCTTGTTGTTAAGCCTCATATTTAAGCACTTACATAAACCAACACACCCCATAAAGTAGGTATAGATTGGTGAAGAACAGTACACAACCCCGTTTAAACTAAGAATTCCGACTGAAAATGTTGGTATCCAAAGTATACAAATGTCCAAAATTGAGAGATAAATTAACAGCAAGTAGCAAGGATTTTTGTTTCTATTTTTCCAAAAAGAGTAGAGACAAGGGAAATATAAAGGCTTAAATTTCGAATTAAAAAATTTTAATTCAAAAAATCTACATAATATATAAATCCAAGTATTATACAAATAATTGCAGTTATTGGATATCTTCTTTTTTCAATAGGGACATCATCTACATTAATTCCTGTACAATTATAGATTGTATCAAATTCTTTACGATTCCACAAAATATATTCCATTATATAAAATAATGCTAGATTTAAAAAAATTTTAATAGCTGGAGAGAGTCACATTGATAGCTCACGCACCCCCCCCCCCCACTCTGTGGCCAACTTAATAATCGGTATTGAACAACCCTATTAATTAGAATATCAACCCAACCCTTTGATCGGGTATGTCGGGGGTCGGGGTTTCACTGAAGAATCAAGAATTAAAATTTCAGCAAGGCCGGTAGGTTTCTCGATTCATACATAGTGCAGTAATCAACCAAAACGATCATTCCAGCGTTTGAGTTTTGCACTTAAAAGTGAAAAAAATGTCGAAAAATATACACATTTTCAGCACCGCAGGCGAAAATTTTGAGTATTTTGAAAACCCAAGAAATGAAGCTAGTTATTATGTAATTATTAAAAAATGCCGTGACGCTCGGACTAATTTAAAAAATATTTTAATGTCTCATAGTGCGGGCAAAAAAGTGTAAAATGTTAATATGCTTAGACTGGTAATTGTAAATATTTTTAAATAAATTTTAAAGTGTGTGGGAGAACGAGCTTTTAATTAAAATATTGTGTGAATTTTTGTGAATTTTTATTAGGGTAACACAAAACCGTTTACGGTTGCCGCAGAAACTTTAAGAGTTATGGCTTCATGAAATTTGCGTCGGCGGCTCTGACAAATACATTTTTTCTCATAAGGCCTACAAAATTCTCAAAATTTTCGCCTCCGGCGGTGAAAAAAGGAAAATTAGAGTATGTGAATAAATTACGCATGTACAAGGGACGAGGCACTTTTGAACATTCTAAACACTGTTTAACAGTCTTTATACAATTGAGAGTGATAATTTTGAACTACAAACAGTCGAAGACGATGAAACTGCCAATATTGGTGTGATAAGCAGATTTAATTTGATTTTTTAACATTTTTTTTTTGGTTTTTATTAAATAAAGCTTTTCGGAAAACCAGACGGTAAACCTTGTATTTTCTATTAACCTGTTACGGTATTCGGGTTTATAAAAACACGATTAAACGTTAGACGGGGGACCGGTTGATACTCAGCTTTGTGCTACTCTAATTTTTACAGTAATTTTTTGACTTTGCTTATTATTTCTTCTATTTTTAGTTTATTTTTTTTTTAAATTTTCTCAAAAAATTTTAAAAAAATTAAATTTTCTTTAAAATTTTTTTCCATTAAGATTATTAAAATTAGAGTTATAGCCCAGACGAAACCAAGGCACTTAGTGATAGATTAAAAATAGACAGATTTTTATCAAATAAACCACAGAAAATCGCAAAAAAATTAAGAAATAATTTATAAAATGAATAAAATATTTTATCAATCATAATTAAAAGTTGCTTGATAATCGGTAATAATGAGTATATTAATAGGTATATTTTACAAATTACACAACAGAGTGTACAGCAGGGATGGGACGGGTTGAGAAAAATGTGAGGTCGGGTTTTCAAAGTTTTCTTCGGATCGGGTTCTGGGTCGAAAAATAAGTCTAGGTATCGGGGTTCTGGTATCCAAAAAATGTCCAGTTCGCTATCAACCTGTCCACAAAGTGGATGCGTTTTTTTCCTTCCCTCTTTCCATTTTTGCTTGCTCGCCCATTTTTCATACTTACTGATCCAGTATACATTTTTTCACTTGGAAAAGAAGAGAAATAATAATGATAAAGACATTTATGTTAATTTTTGGTTCGATATCAAATATCTGATCATCGAAAAATTTGGATATTAATTTTTTCTTTCGAGAAAAACATTAATTAAAAAGAAAAACCACCTATAAGTTGCCTAGTTTTAAAATACAAATTTTTGTATTCTACCCGTAACTCTTGACAACCTCTCTTTTTATGATTATGAATTTTGCTAGAAAACAGGCAACTAACTCTCTTAGTATCATTAAGAAAATTTTAATAATAATTTAATAATTTTAACCAAAGGGGGATTTATTATTTATGTTTAACCTGACAAGGAAAGGTAGCAAGGTGTCCGACCTAAAACGGTCGAGACCAGGCTCATTCGATAGAGAATAGAGAATCATTCGATGGAGATGGATAACGAACTGGACATTTGCCGTGGTAACCCGCCCCATCCCTGGTGTGCAGTTTCGCCTTTCGCCTTCTTGATGTTTCGTCTTTCGCTTTTTCAGACCCCCTGATACACAACATATTTACATCATCCATTTTGGGCAGGTCCAACAATAGTTACAACTTGATTTTGATTTTTCTTTAATAAACTAAGAAATTTTCCAAGTAGAATTTTTGTGTCAGTCCGAACAGTTTTGTTTAATGTTAAGTATATTACTGGTGGGAATCCTATAAAAAAATTAAAAATATTTAAATTTGCTTTTTAATCAGGGTGACCCTTTTCTACCGTGCCTCTCTCAAATTAAATCTCCAACAGGAGCATGTAGAAAAAAGGGATAGAAAAGGGGCAAGAAGTGTCAAACTGGGGGAAACCTCCAAATGAAGTAAAATGGCTCCCCCTGTTTTTAATAACAAAATTTATTTTTGATTAACATACCATGAATATGTAACCTTAAAGATTAAATAAAAATTAGGTATATAAAACTAAATGTTAATTAGAATTTACCAAGAAAAATGGGCAATCATTAACGGCATAATTCCATTATCGGGATTATTCGTAATGTAAGCATAAGTAATACCTGTTGATGTATTTAACATTGAAATGATAAATACTTGAAGAAAGACCTTAATATTATTTTAATTCAGGGTTGCCAGAAGTAGAGTAAGTCGAGTACCGAGTAATTGGGAAAAAACCGAGCTCGAGTAATCCGAGTTTGAAAAACCCGAGTTCGAGCTCGAGCTCAACTTTTTAGGCCGAGTTCGAGTTCGAGTAGTCGAGTAATCGAGTAATTTTTATAAAACAGTAATTTAAAATAATTTCAATAAAAACAATACTTTTACTAAAGACTATTCATCATCAGTGCCATGTTTTGGGTATTTGTTGGCAGTAATGCGTAGATCTTCATCCAAATCCTAGTTATTTTCGTTAATCCGTCTATATCCCTCTTAATCCGCAGAAATTCCATGATATGCACACGATCCATGTTTAATCCGGGCTCCGGGTTGAACATCATTTCGGGGATTCGTGTAGATTGAGGATATCGAATGATAACAGAGGAATGAGATGGATATCAAGGGATTAAGCGGGGGCAGGTATCAAGGGATCATTTTGGGCAGGTCCAACAATATTTGAAACTTGATTTTGATTTTTCTTTAATAAACTAAGAAGTTTTCCAAGTAGAATTTTTGTGTCAGTCCGAACAGTTTTGTTTAATGTTAAGTAAATTACTGGTGGGAATCCTACAAAAAAATTAAAAATATATTTAAATTTGTTTTTTAATCAGGGTGACCCTTTCCAAATCACTAACAGGAGCATGTAGAAAAAGGGGGGGGGAATGGGGCAAATAAATGTCAAAATATGGGGAACCTTCAAATGAGGTAAAAGGGTCACCTTGTTTTAATAATAAAATTCATTTTTGAATAACCTACCATGAATATGTAACCTTAAAAATTGAACAAAAATTATATAAAATTAAATTCATATAATTTATTTACCAAGAAAAATGGGCAATCATTATTTGCAAAATTCCAAGATCGGGATGATTCATATTGTAAGCATAAACAATACCTGCTGATGTATTCAGCATTGAAATGATAAATACTTGAAGAAAGACCTTAAAAATATTTTAATTCAGGGTTGCCAGAGGTACTTATTTTGGAAGTACAGTACTTACAAATCAACCTTCGTACTTACGAAATTAAAAATGTACTTATTTGTAAGTACGTACTTAAAATAGACTTTTTAGTGCCTATGGGTGAGGTTCACAACTAATATCTGTACGTCTTTTTAAATTGGTGCATAAGCAAAAAATCGTATAGATAAGCACGGATTTTTTGTAGTGACCTTCCTATTATTTAAAATTGAGGTATAATAAAATTTTAACCATTTTCTCCTCTTTCGAAACACTATCAATTAATTCACGGGTTTTGAAAAAAACATAAAGTGAAAAAATCAAATAAATTATTGGAGAACCAACAGCCAATATTATGTCGTGTATAGTAATTTCTCTCAAATCTTCTTCGAACTATAAATATGTATTTTAAATTAAAATCAACTAATAGTAGATTACAAATTCAAGTCTAAAATCTCTATATCCAAATAATGGTTCAAAGGAAAATTCAAAAGTTATTCCATTAAAAGTGGCAGAATGTCGAAATAAAAGCCAATAAAGTCCATACAAATTACTAAAAATAATCCAAATATAGACACGATTATTGTGAAAAAGTTTTTTTGAAATTTTTGGAAATGTCAGTTCGATACAACGATTTATTCCCAAAATCTAGAAAAGTAAAAAGATAATATTTAATTTATTTATGAGACCAAATCAGCAGAACATTCAGCGACCCATAAATCTAAATATTATAATTTTAATAAATATAATGCCAAGGAAATCAGGAACGTTGTACATATATTTTTCAGTGACGGTCCGGTTACCCAAAACTCTATACAGGAACTTTTTCGACCAGTCCCTACTAGTGTTCGGCACGGTTCGGTACTCCCGCGGTACTCCCGAAAGTACCGAATCGGTACTTTTCGGTACTCCCGGAACCGGAACCGTCCCGATGAGATTTTGGAAAATTTCGGTACCACTCGGTACCGGTACTTTTCGGTACTCCCGGTACCGGAACCGTACCGAACAAGGTTCCAGTACCGCGGTACTCCCGAATTTTCGGTACCGGGAAATTTAAAGAAAAATAGGAAGAAATCTGACTTAAGAACCTCCAAAATTCTCAAAATTTTCGCCTGCGGCGCAGAAAGGGGAATAAATCTGGAGCTTTGGCTTATCATAATTCACAAAATTGGGACTCAATATTACAGCGTCGCAGGCGAAAATTCTTAAAATAAATATTTCGGTTCCGGATCCGGATATCCGAAGATTTCCAACTGTTCGCCAACCTTATTAATCAGGGGATCTAAAGGAAATCAAGATGATAATGAGGGATTTGATGAGATTAAGGATGATATTGGTGGATTTGGAGGGATTAAATAGGATATCAGGATATTTGTTGGATTAGGGGATATGAAAAGATTTTGAGGGATATAAGGAGATTTGAGGGATATAAGGAGATTTGAGGGATAACGGGGATATGAGAAGATTTGGAGGGATATCACGAGATTTGAGTAACAGAGATATCACTAGATTTGGTGAGATAAAACTGGGAAGATGATATCGACCTTAATCCAACAATATCTCATTAATTCCTCCAAACTCCAAATCCTTTTACTCTTTCAGATCCCATGACTACCTGTAAAGAATAAAAACTTGTGTGATATCGTGGATTAATCAGTGATATCGTGAATTAATCACCAATCCCTTAATAAAATCCCACTGTATCGTTCATAATCCCCCCTTAATCGTTCATAATTCCACGATATCCTGCAAATCCCTTAACTAGATTAATGTTAGAAAGCGTAGTCATCTCATGAACTTAGATTTGAAAATTTTTTATTGATCTAATTTAGTGAGATAACGTTTAAACAGTGATATTTGAGATATTTTTTCATTTTTTTGTCAGTACCGAAATACCGCGGTACTCCCGAAAATTTTTCTTCGGTACTTTTCGGTATCGGGACTTTTCGGTACTCCCGGTACCGGAACCGTCCCGAACAAATTTTGGAATTTTCGGTACTCGTTCGGTACCGGTACTTTTCGGTACTCCCGGTACCGGTACCGAAAAAATCCATTTGCCGAACACTAGTCCCTACCTTGTATGTAAGGTTGGTTGGAAATCTCTCTATATCTTCCTTTCAAACTCTCAATATCACCAAGACACTACAAAACAACAAATCTACTACTTTATTTATCAAAAATAGTGGTTTTGCATTCAACAAAAATTATTCACAAGACCCTCTCAGTCAACAGACAATCTTCCTTTCTTTAATATTTTGATTCTGGATTTCCTAGTGACCGAAGACCCTTTTGTATGTTTGTGATTTTATTAGTAATCTTTTAACCCTCATAACCACTTACATGCGCTAATACATCCAACACAATAGGTATATAATGGTGAAGAACAGTAGACAACTCCGTTCAAACTAAAAATTCCAAATGCAAAAGTTGGTACCCAAAGAATCCAAGGTCCAAAATTGAGAGATTAATTAGCAGTAAATAGCAGGGATTTTTGCTTCGATTTTTCCAAAAAGAGTAGAGACAAGGGAAATATAAAGGCTTAAATTTAAATTAAAAAAAAATTTTTAATTCAAAAAATCTACATAATATATAAATCCAAGTATTATACAAATAATTGCAGTTATTGGATATCTTCTTTTTTCAATAGGAACATCATCTACATTAATTCCTGTACAATTATAAATAATGTCAAATTCTTTTCGATTCCACAAAATATATTCCATTATATAAAATTAATTTTTCGAAATGCTAGTAAATTTAAATACTATAAAATAAACATTCGAGAGAGAAAAAAGTAGCGCCCTCTTTTTATAATTTTTGCCAAAAATTTACCGTTTTTACAACAACAAAAACCGAAAACTTATGAAAATGTTTAAAATAAAACCGGTATTTGTCTAAAACTCAAAACCAAAAATCGAGTTAACCGAGTTAATAAAATTTGGATTAACCGAAAACCGTGCATACCGGTTAATAACCAGTATTGAACAACCCTATTAATCAGGGTGGTAACCCGACCCTTCGGGGTCGGGCATGTCGGGGTTTTACTAAAGAATCAAGAATTAAACTTTCAGCAAGGCTGGTGGAAATTTTTTGATTTTTAGGCAGTAATCAGCCAAACGACACTTAAAAGTGAAAAAATGTCGAAAAATATACACATTTTCAGCACCGCAGGCGAAAATAATGAGAATTTTGAAAACCCAAGAAATGAAGCTAGTTATTATGTAATTATTAAAAAATGCCGTGACGCTCGGACTAATTTAAAAAATATTTTAATGTCTCATAGTGCGGGCAAAAAAGTGTACAATGTTAATATGCTTAGACTGGTAAATGTAAATATTTTTAAATAAATTTTAAAGTGTGTGGGAGAACGAGCTTTTAATTAAAATATTGTGGAATTTTTATTAGGGTAACACAAAACCGTTTACGGTTGCCGCAGAAACTTTAAGAGTTATGGCTTCATGAGCATTTAAACTTTAAAAAAAAATTTGCGTTGGCGGCTCTAACAAATACATTTTTTCTCATAAGGCCTACAAAATTCTCAAAATTTTCGCCTATGGCGGTGATGAAAAGAAAAATTAGAGTATGTAAAAAATTACGCAGGTACAAGGGACGAGGCACTATTTAACAGTCCAACAATTGAGGGTGATGATTTTGAACTACAAACAGTCGAAGACGATGAAACTGCCAATATTGGTGTGATAAGCAGATTTAATTTGATTTTTTAACATTTTTTATTTATTTTTATTAAATAAAGCTTTTTTATTAAAAACCGGAAAACCAGACGGCAAACATTGTATTTTCTATTAATAAATAACGGGCTTTGTGCTACACTAATTTTTACAGTAATTTTTTGACTTTGCTCATTATTTCTTCTATTTTTCTTTTATTTTTTTTTAATTTTATCAACAAACTTTAGAAAAATTAAATTTACTTCAAAACTTTTCTTCATTAAGATTATTAAAATTAAAGTTACATACATATAGCCCGGACCAAGACCAAGGCACTTAGTGATAGATTAAAAATAGACAGATTTTTATCAAGTAACCAACAGAAAATCGTAAAAAAATTAGTAAATAATTTACAAAATGAATAAAATATTTTATTAATCATACTTAAAAGTAGCTAGATAATCGGTAATAATGAGTATATTAATAGGTATATTTTACAAAATACACAACAGAGTGTACAGCAGGAATGGGACGGGTTGAGAAAAATGTCGGGTTTTCAAAGTTTTTCTCGGATCGGGTTCTGGGTCGAAAAATAAGTCTAGGTATCGGGGTTCTGGTATCCAAAAAATGTCCAGTTCGCTATCAACCTGTCCACAAAGTGGATGCGCACTTTTCCTTCCCTCTTTACATTTTTGCTTGCTCGCCCATTTTTCATACTTACTGATCCAGTATACAGTTTTTCACTTGGAAAAGAAGAGAAATAATAATGATAAATTAAAGACATTTAGGTTAATTTTTGGTTCGATATCAAGTATCTGATCATCGAAAAATTTGGATATTAATTTTTTCTTCAGAGAAAAATATTACAAATTAATTAAATAGAAAAAACCACCTATAAGTTGCCTAGTTATTAAATACAAATTTTTGTATTCTACCCGTAACTCTTGACAACCTCAAACTTTTTTTATGATTATGAATTTTGCCAGAAAACAGGCAACTCTCTTAATATCATTAAGAAAATTTTAATAATTATTTAATAATTTTAACCAAATGGGGAGTTATTATTTATGTTTAATCTAAGTACAAAAAGCAAAGAAAAGTGCGCGTTCACCCTTTACGTACAGGCGGATAGCGAACTGGACATTTGCTCTGGTAACCCGTCCCATCCCTGGTGTGCAGTTTCGCCTTTCGCCAAATTTTCGCCTTCTTGATGATTTATCTTTCGTATTTCGCTTTTTCAGACCCCTATGTACAACATATTTACATCATCCATTTTGGGCAGGTCCAACAATAGTTACAACTTGATTTTGATTTTTCTTTAATAAACTAAGAAATTTTCCAAGTAGAATTTTTGTGTCAGTCCGAACAGTTTTGTTTAATGTTAAGTATATTACTGGTGGGAATCCTATAAAAAAATTAAAAATATTTAAATTTGCTTTTTAATCAGGGTGACCCTTTTCTACCGTGCCTCTCTCAAATTAAATCTCCAACAGGAGCATGTAGAAAAAAGGGATAGAAAAGTGGCAAGAAGTGTCAAACTGGGGGAAATTTCCAAATGAAGTAAAATGGCTCCCCCTGTTTTTAATAACAAAATTTATTTTTGATTAACATACCATGAATATGTAACCTTAAAAATTAAATAAAAATTAGGTATATAAAACTAAATGTTAATTAGAATTTACCAAGAAAAATGGCCAATCATCAATGGCAAAATTCCAAGATCTGAATGATTCATATTGTAAGAATAAACAATACCTGTTGATGTATTGAACATTGAAATGATAAATACTTGAAGAAAGACCTTAAAATTATTTTAATTTAATATAATATTCAATCCCGATTTTATATAAGAACACCTCTATCTAATCTACCGTGCCTCTTTAAAATTATACCCCCTCTCGATTAGTTACCTTCTCAAGCAAATAGGTAGGTTGAAACGATAATTACCCATCATTTAAAAGTAGGGTAGTGAACCGGAACCGGTCGGTTCCGGTTCCGGAAGTGGAACTGGTAAAAGTCCGGAACCAGTTTGGAACCGGAACCGTGAAACCGGCAAAGGTCCAGAATCGGTTTAGAACCGGTTCCGGAACCGGTTTCAAAGATATACCCCTAATGATGTGGACGTGTTCAAAAATAACGTTTCTCGCAACAGAATGTTACAACTAGGCGTAGGGATTGAGGCTCGAACAAGTAAATGAGATCAGGGACTTTCCAGAACTGAAGTTTAGTACACCGGAGGGAAAATTTCGATACAAAACACATGCCATTGTTCGTGTCACAAGTTCGTTTCGACGGGTCTTTAAAATTAAAAATCTATAGGAGGAATTAGGCTGATTTTTGGAGCGAAAAATTCAAATATACAAATAATAGTTTATTCGAAAATCTTGTCGAGTGGGTATTGTTTTTTATTAACCCCCTTAAAGCCATGGGTGAAAAAAAGCGGAAGGGTTAAAAAGAGCGAGAACTGTGGAAGGCATAGGCGGAAGATAACATAGCATGTAATGATTAAACGGATATTTTTTTATTATTTAGTTATAATTTATTTTCACTTACATAAACCAATACAACCAACAAAGTATGTATATACAGGTGAAGAACAGTAGACAACCCCGTTTAAACTGAGAATTCCAAATGAAAAAGTTGGTATCCAAAGCATACAAATATCCAAAATTGAGAGATAAATTAACAGCAAGTAGCAGGGATTTTTGGCTCTATTTTTCCAAAAAGAGTAGAGACAAGGGAAATATAAAGGCTTAAATTTAAATTTAAAAAAAATTTTTAATTCAAAAAATCTACATAATATATAAATCCAAGTATTATACAAATAATTGCAGTTATTGGATATCTTCTTTTTTCAATAGGAACATCATCTACATTAATTCCTGTACAATTATAAACAATGTCAAATTCTTTACGATTCCACAAAATATATTCCATTATATAAAAATTTTTTTTGGAAATCTATTAAATTGAAGTATTTTTTAGTCGAACCACACTATAAAATAAACATTAGGGATAGAGAAAAGCACACTCCTTAGATACTTTGACAACTTCAGTTCCCGATCGGTTGGTTTTGTCAGCAGGTTTTTTTCGGTCTTTATGTACCAGGATACCTAGCAGGGCTGAGCTTATTTCTCATTTCGCATTTTGGTCCGAATACGATATTTGTTTCGCCTTTTTCATCTACATTTACGTGCCGATCATACCTCCCCGATTCCCGAAACTTGGAATTCCCATTGTTTTTTGTGGCGGGATTAAATTGAGCTCTAGAAATGGCCGATCCGGATATTTGGATTCGAAAAAGCTAGGATATATAGAAATTTTAGTGTGTGGTTAGTGGTGTGTGTAAGGACAACTTTTTTTCATTGAGGCCCAACTTTAATAAATTTTTACAATGAAACTAAGTGCAATTTAATAAATTAAATTTTTAATATTAAATTGAAATAAAAGGCAAAAAAAATTTTTCATAATTAATAATTTAAAAAAACTTTGTTTAAAAACTTTTTAATAATTTCTGTTTACAATTTAAATATTTAAAAATATTTAATTGGCAGGTGAATAATTTTGGCACAATTAAAACAATAATTTCAATAAGAATTCTTGTCTGTTGAATATAGTATAATTATTTTAAACTTTATATTATTTAAACTTCATATTCACCTGCCAATTAATCATAAAAAAGCGGAAAATGTTTTTAAATATTTAAATTGTAAACAGAAATTAATTAAAAAGTTTTTAAACAAATTTTTTTTTAAATTATTAATTATGAAAATTTTTTCGTTTATTGCTATTTAATATTAAAAAATTTAATTATAATATTAAATACATATACCGTAAAACTTCTAATAGAAGCACGTGCTTCTATCTTTCGATCCTCTCGTAGTGTGTGCTTATATGTATTAGGGATCTATTAGAGAGTGTGTTTTATTTTCGATCTATTTTTCAATTTCTAAAGAAAATTTTATACGCTCACATACAAAACAAAAATAAATTTCAATCGAATTATCGCTTCAATGGATCAATCGAATTATAGATTAGCGTGGATTGGGAGAAATCTCGAGCGATATTAGAAGTTTTACGGTAGTCATTGTAAAAACTAATTTAAAGTCGGGCCTTACTATGGTTGGCAGGATCCGAAAGTTCCGGATAACCGGGCTTTTCGGATCACAATATTCGGATCCGCCAACTCTAGACCTTACTATATAAGTTACATCCAGTACTAGAAGAAGAGGTCGTCGGAATTACGATTTTCGACGTTGATTCCATCCGATTTCCGAAAAAGAATATCTTTGATAAACTTTAAAAGTTTAGATGTTCAAATGCTTTTTAAATAATTATAAATAACACAAGTTGAAACAGTGATGGGCAAAGTTCCAGTTCCGGAACTAATTAGTTCTAGTTCCAGAACTAGAACTACGGAACTAGTAAATGTCTGGAACTAGCTTGGAACTGGAACTACGGAACTAGTAAAATTAAAGACCTAGTTCTGGAACATAGAAATTTGGACATAGAAATTTTGGAACTTTCCCATCACTGGGTGACAAAGACATTCATTTTTAAAAGATTAAAATTTTTAATTTCAAAAAATTTCAACACTTTGGAGAATAAAAATGACTACATTGAAGTTGTTAAAAATAAAGAGAAAATATGTGATTTTGCTATTTACAAGTTAAAATGTTTTTTAGATAATCGGGACATAATTAATTTAATCAAAACAATAATACTTTCATATAGAGTTGAGAGGAACAATTAACAGATTTTATGGAGGAAAAGGAAAGGATTGAATTAGAGGGGAAATTTATCAAATTTTCTTTGACCAAATTGAGTAAAGTGATAGTACATTAGATTTCGTTAGATAATAAATTAGATTTCGCCCCTATCGAAAAAGTATAAATTTTGATAAATAAATTGCGGTAGAACAGGTTTCCCCTTTAAAAATCACTGTAAAAGGCATTCAAATTTCCTTCAGCCTATTTTCAGAATCGAATTCTTTTGTTGGTTCTCATTCTATTAAATCATTTTAATTGTCATTTATAATTTAGTAAAGTCGCTTTCTAGGTAAAGACAGAGGATTATATAATTTATATAAGACAGAGGATATAATCTACGTACAGGCAGATTCTACTTAAAGACAGATATAGATGATCAAGTCTATGAAAGATACCGTATTTTCTTGAATAATTATCTCATGTAATATTCTTTCGACCGTCAGACTTAAAAGAGAATTAATCAAAGCAGTGAACTCTTTCGAACGAGGGAAATTAATTCAGGGTGGATAATTAATCAAGAAAATACGTTAAAACAAAATTTTGAAGTCCATTTTAGATAAAAAAAATTAAAAGAAATAAAAGATAAAAAAACGTATCCGATCAAGATCCCGATCAGGGCAGCACGCAATTAAAAAAATTTCGCAACTCGCAATTTTTTTTAAAATCCGCAAACGCAATCCTTAATTGCGTGCAGCCCTGATCCCGATACTGTATAACTCTCAAGAACTTGTAATTTTGCTTAACTTTTACTAAATTCTATTTTGATAAAAATAAATAAAATTAAAGAAGAAAAAAAGATAGAAAAGAGTATTTCAAAGAACATAACAAAGATAAACAAAAATACCAAAATAGGCTATAAGGTTGATTAATACAAAAATTATTGCCAACCATTCCCCACAATTTTCCCATGCTTCACGAAGTGTTTCAAAAATGTCTCGTTTCTTGCGATTTTTCTTGTCAAGATTTTTTGTTGAACTTGTAGGAAAGTAAGGATTTTTTGTTTTAGTAGCATCAGCAAAACTTTGATTTCCATCCAAAGTCGATGAACGTGATCCTTTTCCTTCTAAAAAATATTTTTTTATTCCAAAAAAATTTGTGATATAAAATAAATTTTCTTTAAATATTTCTTACTGAATTGATGCTTTGAATCGGAATTAATAATTTGATTTTTATCAGAATTATTTTCTTGAATTCCTCCATTTTCCTCTTTTTCTTTATCATTCTGGCCCATTAAAGAAACAGAACGTCGTTTACGGTCTTGGTCAGAATGATCAAATGACGGATACTCCCCACCAATAGCATTAGCAAGATTTTTTGTTGAACTTGTAGGAAAGTAAGGATTCTTAGTTTTAGTAGCATCAGCAAAACTTAGATTTCCATCCAAAGTCGATGAACGTGATCCTTTTCCTTCTAAAATTTTTTTTTATTCCAAAATAATTTTTATTTAAAATAAATTTTTTTAAATAATTCTTACTGAATTGATGCTTTGAATCAAAATTAATAATTTGATTTTTATCAGGTTGAATTTTTCCAATCTTCTTCTCTTTTTCTTTATCATTCTGGCCCATTAAAGAAACGGAACGACGTTTACGGTCTTGGTCAGAATGATCAAATGACGGATACTCCCCACCAATAGCACTCCCTTCATCGCCAGAATCTTGTTGTGGATATGGTCGATAGTTGTTAATTGAATGCTGACGGTTAAATGACTGATTCTGTTGTAGATTGCTCGAAGAAGATGAAATATTAGGATAATTATTATCGGTATATGAAATAGCCTGTTGTGGTTGTTGGTGTGGATGATGTTGTTGGTGGTGTTGCTGTTGTTGGTGGTGTAGTTGTTGGTGTTGAAACCATGGTATTTGCTGTGGTTGTTGGTGTACTGGAGGATGTTCATGTGGATGTTCTTGTGGATGTACTGGATGGTGTATGTGTTGATTAAACTGATTAATTTGTTCATTGTTTCCACCGCCATTGTTCTGTCCGTGTCCTCCTCCAAATGGCCAATGGTTTCTTAACCAGTCAAACTCAGGAAAATTGCAGGTAATCGTAGATATGCGATCAGCAATAGGCCAAGCAATAAAAAAAAGATAGTTTAATCCAACAGCTAAATAAAAAATTATTATATTTAATTTTTCTCTTGTCTCATTGGAAAATATAGCTCTAACTATCCATCTTGCTAATTGTCTAATAATTATGTCGATATAAGTTGCTCGCTTTTTACGTAGATTATCTTCCGAGTTATACTGAAACATATTCGAATTTGCATTCTTCTAAAAATTTGATTAAATTTAATATATTAAAATTAATTTTAAAGTTTGTTTTACTTGACTTTACGAGTCCAATCGAAAAATAATTGGATTTTTCTTAGTGTTGCAAAGTTGGGGTATGGGTCCAAAACATTTCTTCATGTTTGTTACCTACGCCCACTGAGTCTGAGACCATTCCTTACTATATTCCTAAAAATTTCTGAAAGTTATAGCCAATTTTTAAAAATTTCAGAAAAACGATTATAACTTGAGAAATTTCGAGGGATAGGGCAAGGAATGGTCCCAAGTCCCAGTGGGCGTAGGTAACAAACATGAAGAAATGTTTTGGAATCATACCTCAACTTTGCAACACCAAGTAAAATCCAATTATTTTTGATTGGACTAATAAAGTCAAGTAGAACTTAAAAGTTTACTTTATCTAAATCTGTCCAGACCACATTGCTTAAATTGGTGTTAAACTTTGATAAATTATTTTTTAATTTATTCGAGAACATGACTTTCTTTGCTTCTTTTAGAGTAATATTTATCAATTCCAAAATTTCTTTAGAATTGTTTATATTTCCGACAGTAAACTCAAAATTCTCCTTTATTTTTTGCAACATTATTTTTCTATTATTTTCACTTTTCCCCCAATGAATTATCTCAATAAAATAATTTATTGAATTAAATAATTCTTTAAATTCATTTTCAATGTTTTCTGGATTTAATTTTTGATTATTCCAATTTTTGAGAATTTCTGTTAATTTAATCAAAAATTCTTTGGCATGTTTCCCTCCATAATAATAAATTGGAATAAAAATTTTTCCGTTTTCTCCTTCATTATTTTGATTAATAACTGTCGTTATTTCAAACATTAAATTAATAATTTCATTAAATTTGGGATTAAATAATTCCCAAATTTTTTTAATTTTTTTATTTTTACTTTTGTTAGCCTCCTCTTGAATTGAAATAATTAAACTTTTAAAAAACCCCAATTCTTCTTGATTAATTTGCACGGAATTATTTCCTTCGTAAATTGGAGTAGTTTGAAAAACATTTTGTTTAAATTTTAAATTGGGATCGGAATTATACGTTTTAGTTATGGTTAACAATTTTTTAACCTCCTCCTCTGTTAATTTATCAAGTTGTTCAAAACTTGACCACTCCAATTAATCTGATGATTAACACAAATCAACAGAATTAACTCTAATGTTAAAAACGGCGTTTTTAACATTAGAAAATTTTTAAATTTTTTATATTTTAAATGTTAAATTTTTCATAAAAAAATTTTTAATTTTGAATAAATGTATGTGTATGTGTGGACATTATGTAAATTGTATAAGTGTTGTGAAAGAGATGGGGAAGGGAGAGGGGGTTTACATTATAGTTACACGTACATAGTCTATTTGCGTCCGCGACAGTAAATAACATTGGAAAAATTAGATAGACAAAAATTGATAGACAAAACAAAGCAAGGATAAAGTACACAATGCTGTACTTTATCACAGGATGCAAAACAATTTTTTGCCACAATCAGACGATTTCAAAAGAGTGAGCGCCGGGCGAGCGCTATGTGTATTTAAATTATTTTCTTGACTAACGCAAAAAACATTTCAACAATTCTAGAAGTTTTCAAAATCCTTTGTGAAGGAACCTTTGTGTATTATATTATAATCCTTTGTGTATTATAATTTTATTTAATATAAATTACCCTTAATTTTAAATTTAAATCATATTAATTAAATTTAAATATTTAATTCAATTAAAAATTTAAAAAAATGTCAAATAAAATACTCCTTTCTAAATATTATCTTAATTTTATTAGTAACACAAATTCTAGCTAAAAATATTCCAAAAAATAATTATCCATCAAACCCAAGTTACCCAAAACCTGCCCCACAAGTTTGTGATCCTTATTATGAAATGCCACAAGAATATTTAAATAAAAATTATCTTTATATTCCTCCACTTTATAGAAAAGGGGAAACTGGTGTTACAATGAATGAAACAACTCCTGGTGTTATTAAAAATTTTTTGGGTAAAACATATGATGGCGATATTGTTTTCCACAACTTAACTGGAGGTGAAAGTTATGGAGGTGAATGTGGTCTTGGAATTAAATATGTACATAAATTATTTTAAAATTAAATTTGACCTCAAATTAAAATATTAGAGCGAGTCTTAGGTTTAATTTAAACCTCAGATCAGCACATAAACATCCATATGGGTTGAATATCTAAGCCTCCCAGAGGCACGACCCCGATTACTTTGAAAAAATTTTTTTATTTTTATGGGGAATTTTTTAAAATTAATTTTTAACTTAAATCAGGACTTTAGTGAGAGTATCTTGAACAGTGAACATTTAAAATGCCTTCCCCTACTCATTTATTTTTTAAATAAATTTAATAATTATTTTTTTAGAGTCATTCAATGCTGGTGTTAGTCGACATTTGTGGTCGCCAGATAAAAAATGGGTACTCTCTAAATTACGCGATATCCCTGGAAAAGACCATTATATTCGTTATGATCAACTATGCTTTAATAAATGTGTTAAACTTGAACATAAAGAAAAAACGTAAAATTATATTTTACTTAATATTGAATAATTAAATTTAAAAAATTATTTTTAAAGTCTTATAATGCCAATTATGGATGAAACTGATTATTTGGAACTTAATCGAGTTGATATTTCCTGTCCAGCATTTAATTGGTTAGAATGTAATTTTATTGAAAGATGCACTGCTAAAATTACTTATATGGAATGCCCTTGAACTAACAACTAAAAATTAAGAAAAAAAATAATAATTAAAAATTGTGATTTAAATTTTATGGGATATTTAATTAAAATAAAATATATACAAACATTGGAACTTATATGGTTTGGGTACTCTTTTTTTAGCCACGCCCTTTTTTCCTTTTCGATCATTATTCTTTTACTCTTTTTCCCTCTCAACCATCAATCAATTGAGTTGAGGTCAATTTTTTGTTTAAAATAAAGAGAGAAATAGAGCTGACTCGGATGACTCATAGAGCTGGGCTGAGACGTATGGCACTAAACTCGGTCCGTGAGATCTCTGAGCTGAATTACTGGGGTCCAAAAATTTCTAAAAAGAGGTAAAACGGTCGGCATTTTGTAAAAAATATGATTTTAAACATGCAAAAACTGGAAAACACAATAAAATACGGGACCATTAGTTCCAAAACGTAGAACCGGGATACCTATTGGCATTTAAATAATTGAAATAGATAAAAATAAGAATATTGATTCAAATGTTAATTCAATTTTGGTGAAATTGGAAAGGAAAATTAATCTTTTCATTGTTAATGTCTCTCACTGAAAATGCCACAGGAAAAGTTAAGTAAAATCGAGGAAGAAAGAAAGGCTGACCATTCTGTCCATATTAAGGTTGATTGATGAAGGAAAAGGAAAAAAGGGCGTGGCTAAAAAAGAGTACCCAAACCATATAAGTTCCCAAACATTTTCTATGGAATAAATTACATGTATTTGTATTCTATAATAATAAAAGCTGATAACTCTATCAAAAATTTGGGGAAAACTCTATCAAAAAAAGAAATGAATTTCCGGATAGCCGGTGTTCTTCCGGTTCCGGATACACGGAACCGCCAACCTTAGTTTGAGCCACAACATTCGGTCAATCCAACAAAAATCAATCCAAATTTTTTTTCTTTATTTTTTATTTAAATTTATATATTTACGTGTAAAGTGTCACATTGAAAAACTCTATCAAATCTTAACAAATTTATCAGAATTTTATTTTCCTTCAAAAAAGAATTTCATTTCTGAGGAGAAGTAGCAGTGGACGTCGTATTAACAGTTGATGGCTCCTCCTTCGTTCCTTGCCCCCCTTCATCTTTCTTTGCGTCACCGACAACCTCCTTCTTCTCATCCTCTCCCTTGGTGGTGGTATTAGTGGCGCTCTTGGATTTGTCTGCAACTGGATGACGATAGTAGCGACGATGGAAACGCTTCTTGTTGGAACGCTAAAATTTAAATTTGAATTTTTATGAAAGGAACAAAAGGAAAAATTGGGAAAGGGAAACTCAACTCAATACAAATTCTATCCAACAGAAAGACACAAGTATACCCCCCCCCCTCGAAAATGGAAAAAAGGAAAAAATTTGGGGACTCCCTCTCCTGAAAAATCCTAATTACGGGCCTGCAAAAGGGGGAATTTTGAACCTTAGAGGCGTCATTTTATTTCCTTATTTTCCCTTGCTTAATTGTGAGACAAACAAATCAATCAAGATTCATTCTGAACAGAGTACCAAAACTTTCATTCTTAAGTAATTATAGAGTAGATGAGCAAATCCAAATTTCTTAATGATAACTAGGCTCAAAATAATGGACTTTATGGAAAAAGAGCATGTTACAAATTCGGGAAACGTACAGCCAAATTAGTCCCTTTTGATTGATTTAGAAAATTTCCACAGATAAAACAAGGAAAAATATGGAAGAAATAAAAATTAAACCCCCTAAAGCTTAAAACTACCTAACAGTCCCCAGAACCCCAGTGAACTACACAAAGTAAAAATTATAAAAAATTAAACCGTTTTTCCTTCAGTAGTCTTTTCATCATGAACGACCGCCTTTCCTTCACCTTCAATAGCCTTTTGACGGTTCCCATTCTTCTCACCACCAGCATCCACCTTCTTCCCCATATTGCTATTTTGTTTGTGCTCTACAGTGTTGTTGTGGCGTTGTCCAGCAGGATAACGAACAGGCAACATTGGTGGTTGGCGGAAACGCGGATATGTATGGTAGAAAGTACCTTTATACATATAACCAATAGTCTTTCCAACACGAACACCACCTGGGCCAGAAACGCAAACAGCTTCAGGGCCTTTCAGTCCCTCAATTATATCAAACTCCACCTAAAATCGGAAGAAAAATAAAAATATTTGTGAAGTTAAAGTAAACCTGTTGATTCTCAATCAGAGCAAGAGGCACATTAACTGTACGAAGAATGGCGGAGGCGTGAACAAAGCAGTCCTTTTCCGAACCATCAACACGAATAAACCCATACCCTTAAATTGTGAGAGTTAAGAAACATAAACTAGATTGAGAAGGTAAACGAGGACCTTTGAGAAAATTTGTTTAATCGGGAATAAAACAGAGTCAGTGGATTTGTTTGTACCAAGATTCCGTCTTGGTAAAAGGAGTTAAGAAATTTTAAAAACTCTAGAAGCTTATGAGTCCGAAAGACATTTTTAAACAAGAAACTCGGACACGGAACCTAAATAGGCGTATACAAGCTCCGAAACATATACGGAAAAGGATCCCAACTAGGACTCAGAAAATAGATTGGAAATTGAGCTGACCAAATTCCCCAGACCGCTGACCTGGGTCGTGCTCTTATGACGGAAGTCCAGAAAAATAATCAAGTTAAAGTAGGACCAGGAACTAAGCAACGGAATCCAGCCCAATCTCTCTTCTCGATACTCATGCAAAACGTAAACAAACGAACCTTTGGCTACACTGAACCATTTAACAATTCCATGTTGAGCACGCCCAATAACAATCGGACCACGCAGTTGTCGAACACGCTTGTCAAAACTCTCGCCATTCATCGAGTCAGAGGAAAGTTTCTTGTCCATTTTCTCCGTTACTTCATCCACTCGTTTTTCCAAATTAAGTTCGCCAACTCGCTTAGCCAGATCAGTTTCAACAGTCATTGTTTTTAACGTCAATAAAGTTTTATGAAAATACTGAAAAAAATAAAGAGAAAAAGTAAAGGCTCTTGACCAGTTTACGCACAATTCTATATTGGGGTGAATGACTTAAAGAAAATAAACTAGAACCAAAATTAAATCGAAAATGCGCAAGTAAATGAATAAACTTCGTTAATAAAGAACAAAAATGTTACAAAAAAATTTTAGATCAAATGATTTATTGAACGAGAAAAGTTTTCATAACATCTAAAATCATTTGGTCACATTGAAGAAATTATTGCATTTCGTCAACAAGGATTGTTTGGGCGCTATTTTTTATTTTGAATTTGTGTGCATTTAGAGTCTAATGATTTTACTTCTTACTTTTACTTTTACCGATTCTAGAAAAATTTTTTTTCATTTTTTTTTCAATTTTTAATTTAATTAGGGCACAAAATGGCACATAGATATCAATTTTACAATAACTTTCAACAATCTCCACAGCCTCTCTACAAACAACAAAGCTTCCGAATGCAGCCTGATCATCTTATTCGAACTGTTACGACATCAAAAATTTTGCAGGAACAGCGAGCGGCTGAGGAAAAGGCTAAAGCAGCAATGCCTCCTTATGGGTTTTTTTTTAATTTTTTCTTTCTTGATTCTCTTACATTTTTCCTTCATGACAATGAATTTTATGGGGTTTAGAGCTAATCATCGATGGGGCTGGTTGAGAAAAAAGTCGGGTCGGTTTCGATCGGATCTTCATATTTTTTTCGGATCGGGTTTCGGGTCGGAAAAAGTCCGGGTTTCGGGTAACCCGTTCCATCCATGGTCCCGCGATATACATTTATATGACCAGCAAAATCGTCTTGCTGGATCCAACATGCGTAGATGGATGTGATGGGAGTGAAACCAGGACTATTTTCGAGACTATTTCTGAGACCCCAACCTGACATTTTTCCAAACCCGTCCCTTTTTTATGAGAGAGTAATTGTTTTCACTAAAACTAAAGGACTTTGCTAACTCCTCCGGCTTTTATCCAGCTAAAATTTGAAATTAAAAAGCCGTCTTGGTTTACTGTTTATGTGAGCAGTAGAGATCGAGCTGGGTCTGGACCAAGGCCTGGGTTTTCCTGTAGCCCGAGCCCAGGCCTTTTTTGAACTTCCTTGGGTTTTCCTGGACCACAAGCCCAGGATGCGGGCTGGGTCAATAAATCAAACGCAGGAACAGGCCCAGGCTTTTCAAAAATCTAGACTTCTAGTGAGCGGGATCTTTTAAAACCTCGGGGATCCTTCCCCTTTTTTGATTAATTTAAATTTATTTTTTAGAAGTGTTCGTATGCGTCCTGAGATTTTAATTCAAGCGGTTACAGAATCAAAATTGGCTCGAAAGCGTGCTGTAACTGCTGCCAAAATTGAAGCGAAAAGAGCTGTTGAATCGGAAAAATTGATGGTGCGTAGGGCTATTACTCCACCAGATTTTGGCTCATTAAATGATAATTCGATGTTGAAACTTGCTGATTTTGTGCCGGTTTGTTTTCCTTTAATTTTTGATTTTCCTTTTAAAATAATTCTGAAATGTTGAACAATAAGAAAACATTAGCAATTTTTGGTTCTTTGAATATTCAAAACTGGGTGTGCTCACGGGTACAAATAATATCCTCATACCGGATATCTGGGCAACTATAAATATGAAGGCCATATCCGTAACCAAGCACGTAGCTAATAGAGATCAAGCTGGGTCGTGACCAAAGGCCTGGGTTTTCCTGTACCCAGAGTCCAGGCCCAGGAATTTTTTAACCTTTCCTGCTTTCTCCTGGATTACTGGCCCAGGATCCGGTCCAGGTCAATAAATCAAACCCAGGAACAGACCCAGAAACTTTTCAAAAATCTCGATCTCTAGTAGCTAAGGGAAAAAGGTCCCAAAGTCCTTAACCTTCTTACAACTTGTGAATCACCAATAAATTTCTTTTTATCTTTGTAGGGAGTACCGCCTAGCTATGAAAAAGAATTTAGCTATAGAGAGTTGACTATGCCTATTCCGTTGCCATCTGATGGGCTTTATTCAAAGGAGCAAATTCTGATAATTGGAGCACAGGTTTGAATTTTAGAAATAAATTTTTTTAGAAAATTTTCAAAATTTTTAAAGGTTGTTATTAATGCACAGAAAGCTGGAGCTTAATTTGGAAGTGAATGACCTTCAACACAAGAAAGAAAATTACTATATGATAATTATAAAGGGTATATTTATATAAAGGGTAATAAATTTTGTTAGAAAAGTGTGTAGTCGAACCTCAGAAAGATAACCCTACGGGCTAAAATTTGTATTTTGTAAGGGGAATAAATTGATTGAAATGCCCCCCCCTCCCCACCGAAATGGGGAAAAGGAGAAGAAAATCGAGGCGAAAAAACAAAATTTCTGGTTGCGGCGCTAGAAATCAAAATTTTTGATTCCTCTTCTGCCCTCCCCCCCCCCTCCCCTCTAATTCTTTCTGACAAGGTTCCATCGTTCCTATTGAGAAGTGATGCGGGTTTCTTGCCAAAATAACTTTGGGCCGAGTTATAGCCATTCAAATTTGGACCACTAGTCTGGAGTGAGTATGATTTGGGTTATTTTATAATGAGCTTTGACTGTAATATTATATTTTATGTTTCTCTCTCTTTTACTATTTAAAATTTACTCTTCACCAAAAAATGGATATTATATTTTCTGTTAAATGTTTAAATAAAAATATTTTTTTCTTTTAATTTTTTAATTAAATAATGCGATTTTGACAATGTGTTGTTTGTCAAAATAAGCCAAGTAAAAGTTGATGAAACGCTAGTGCAAAACACAAAAATAAATTTAAAACAAAATCTAACAAGGGAAACATTTCGAACTGTGACCAAAAATTTTTAAATAAAATACTGTCGTGTAGAGCATGTCTGATTTTCTTGTTTGTCTATTTGCAACGTCTTGCATCAATTATCTACTTAACTTGGAACTGTCAGACTTGCAACGTCTATTTAAAAGGACTATTAATAGCCAATTTTTCAACGGGTTTAATATAGGGTTGTACCCCGAACGCTCGGGGGCGGGTATGTCGGGGTACGGGGTTTTCCAATTGTTTCGGGGCGGGGTTCGGGTCGGGGTACGGGGGTTTAGTGGAAAAATTTTTAGAGAAAAAAATGCTCAAAAATAATTAGAAATCGATATATTTTCGTTGATTTATTCAAAAATTAAGTAGGATTTGAAGAAATTAGAGGGGATTTGAAGGGATTAAAGTGTAAAACTTGGGATATAAGTGGATCTGGAGGGATTAAGTGGGATTTTTAGGGATTAAATGGTCTTCATTAATTTCTCCAAAAAATGACATTTTTTAGGGGTATAGAACCCCGATAACCCCGAAACTTTTTTGGCCGGGGAACGGGGTTTTCACTTTTTTTCGGGGCGGGGTTCGGGTCGGGGAGAATCGTGAAAAATCGTTCGGGAACGGGGTCGGGGTACAACTCTAGTTTAATAAAGGCTTTTGTTTTAGATGAATTTTTAGGGGAATTTTTCACAAGAATTTCAAAACCTCCAATCTGTCTCACACATTTAAATGGGGAGGATTTTGAAGAAAATTTACAAAAATTTTTACAATTGCTGTAATATTTCTGAAAATCTTGGGTACAATCGTTCTTGGGTACAATTTTTTCTTGGGTACAATCGTTCCACCAATAATGTTGAAAAAAAATCCCAAAAAGCAAATCCACAATCAACGTTTGGAATGGCATGCTCGCAAGTGCTATCTTAACACTGTGACCAAGCGGCGGGTTTTGTCTGCTCCCTTTCGGGCCTGAACCGTTGCCCCGCTCTTTAAACAACCAGGAGCACAAACGTTCCCGTTAGCGCCCCTTGTTGACTTGGCCCTTGCTCTAGACACTCGCTCAGCGCACACCCGTCAATCTGGTGCTTTTGCCTCCTAGAAACTGGACTACAAGCGCCCGCCACGACGCTCGGCGAAAGTGAATTTAAAAATAAAGCTTATATGCTGAATATAAAATTTGTGCTCGCTCAAAATATCGAATTCTTAAAATCTCGTGGTAGTTAAAATATTTCAAAATCTCGACACGGCTGAAATGTCACAAAATATCGGAATGAACAAAAAGTGGTCAAAATGTCGACCATTAAAATTCTAAAAAGGTCATTTGTCTCTCTTCTTATACCTCGTTTAAGTAAACATGATATGGTGGAATTAGGATTGATTCTCGATATCCATCTTAATCCCAGTGGATTTGAGGATGATGGTGAATTTGGAGTATATCCGTTGATTTTGAGAGGATATCGGAGATATGGACTAGAGCTCAGATCATGTCTCGGCCAAAACTTCTGACAACATGCTTCAGTTTTGTCCGCAAATCCTAGTCTGTAAGTCTAAGTCCGCTGTGGTGAACCTCAGACTCAATTTGACTTTAATTTAATTTAAATAAATAAATGACATTGTATCCCTTTTTATGTTCCTATAAAAGAAAATTCTCTCTCCCCAAATTCGGTTCATTCGTTCATTCTATTAAGTTTGTTCTTTGAGTGTTCCCTTCCCCCGTTTTATTTATTCCCATAATTTATTGGTTTGAATTGTATTGCCTCTTATTAAATAAATATTGAATTGATTCGTATTTGGACTTGAATTGATTTAAAGAAGAGTAAAATAAAAAGAAGTTATAAGAGAAACATAAATTTATTTCTCACGTGGCGCTCCTGTCGACGAAAAATTTTTTCAAATTTTTCAACTGTCTCGAGATCGACTTTGAATTTTTTTGATTTGAAGGCTCTAGGCGAGCAACAACAAATTTTTTATTTTTATTGAATTTAAAAGCTCTAGGCGAGCATCTACAGCTCTAGGCGAGCTTGAGTAACTTTAATTTAATTTTTTCAACAAAAACCCTAGGCGGGTGAAAAATCGATTTTTGTTCTTCTTTTAAAAAAAAATCAGCAAAAGACCCTAGGTGGGTATAAAAAGAAACAAACAAGAAAGAGAAAATTTTTAATCTCTTTGACCTTGGCAGGCAATCGATTCATTTGCTGCAAACAAATTGACTCAACAAAAAGACCCTAGGCGGGCACAATTTTGAAAACTGTTTGAATTGATTTTTTTCGTTTCGTGACTCATCAAAAGCTCTAGGCGAGCGTAAACAAAATTGTAATCGATAAAGAAATTGAATGATAAACCGTTCTCCTGTTTTAACAAGAAGTAGAGCAAAAGACAAAGCTATGGAAAAAGAAGCTTATGAAAATCCAACGTCTAATATTGAAAATTCAGGAAGGGACGATATTCTTGATGTAGAAAGTGAAAGAGGAGAAAATATTATGAGAACGAACGAAACTCAAACCTCTCCAGCACAAGATAATGTCCTACACACGGCACAGAACGTTTGTTTTCCTTACCAGTTTCCGAATATGCCTGTTATGACTCAGCAGTTTGCAAATCAGCAAATGTATACACAATTTCCAAATTGTCAAATTCCTATGTTAATGCCAATGTATCCCCAACAGTTCATGCAGTATTCGCAAATTCCAACGAATAACTCGCAAAATTTTCCAACTCAAATGAACAATATTCACCAAGCTCAGCCTCAACAGAATTTCCAACAGTCTGTTACACAAGTGGCGCAGCCACCAATCAATAATGAAAGCAGTCAAAGACCTACAACTGATTTCGCTGGATTCATGCACAGTTTTGATAGAATGTCTCTGTCGTGGGCATTAGACAAAATTCCGGATTTGAAAGGTCCTGAAGGTGTCGATCAAATTAAGACATTCTTCAAAAAATTTGACTCTGCTACTGAAGGGATATCGGATGTTGTGAGATTAAAAGCTTTAGAGTCTAAAATCATCGGAAGAGCGGAAAGAGCTTTTAATACTGCGTTAGGAAATTGTCCGTTTATTTATTCATCGGTTCGACGCGAAATGCTTCGCATTCTTGAAACGACAGACACAAAAGAAATTTGTGCGTTCGACGAACTTATGTCTGGAGTTAAGAGGCGAGAGAATGAAAATATTGATTCACTCGCTAACAGAATTGCATCTTTAGTAAAACGAGCTTACCCAGGGATGACAAATAATTTGTTGGATGAATATTCAATAAAACATTTAATAAGAAGTATTGGTGATTCAAACCTTGCACTTAATCTTGAAATAGCTCGACAAGACGGAATGAGTTTCGACAGTTTCGTGTCTCTGGCAGCTAGAGCAGAATCGACACAGAAAGCAACTCGTCATATTAATTTCCAATCTAAACCTCCTGTCCAGCAATTCTCGCAACGTATTAATAATTTTACCCCTCGAAATGAAATTACCTGCTTTAACTGTGGAAAACCAGGACACCTCTCGCGCGATTGCTTCTCTAGTCGAAATAATCAATATATGTCGAAAGATAACGGGTCAGCTGCTACTGAAGCCAATAGAACATTTCTGAATACCAAAAATAATATTAGCGAGCCAAATAAAAACGCAACATTTTGGCGAGGAAATGGTCAAACCAGAGCACTCCCGCCTTCAAGCAATCAACTTAAAAACGGTTGCATAACTATCTACGACGAAATCCCCGAAAATCACGTCAACTCTTGTGGGATAAACATTTTGGAAATTAAAGAAGAGCTTAAGAAAATTCCCGAACAAGAAGCAAAAGCAGAGATAATAAAGAACTCAATAGGCCCTGTAATGTCAATCAAGGTTAAAGTAAAAGGTCTACCTGCAAAAGGAATGCTCGATGGAGGAGCTCAAATTTCGTTAATAAGTTCAAGTTTTCTTTTAAAAATGCTTAAAGACAAGGGAATTGAATTAAAGAACATCGGATTTTCAAGAGCAAAAACTAAAATTTCTGATGTTAACGGACAAAAGCTAGAATGTCATGGAATTGTTGAGCTGGAAATAAAACGTGAAAATCAAGAAGAAATTAAAACTTGTCTTCACATAACTGATGCCCCTTTTGGCTATGACTTACTTTTCGGCACAAATTCACTAGGCAAATTAGGATTTAAATTAGTAGACGTTCCTAATAATGATTTAATTGATTTTGGAAGTGAAGGTTTAGACCAAAACAACGATGCAGAAAGAGTCATTTATAGGACACGGATCCAAACATTAACCGTTGAAGTTGATGATGTAGGATCCGTTGGAAAAGAACTCAACGTCCTTGAAAATAAAGTAGGGAGTGGTAAATTTAAAGAGATCGAAGAGTTGAATAAAATTAAGGAGAAGAAATTTGAAGAAAATAGGAAAGAAGATGAAAAGAAAGTTGAATTTGAAGAAAAAATAAGTGTTTGTGGAAAAGGGTTGTCTAAAGATGAAAAGGCTAAGACTGCCAAGAATAATTTTAGAAAATTGAACGACAACCTTCTTCGAATTGATAAGGGACAAAAACGAAAATTTGATAAGAAAAGATCAATTTTCATTGGAAATCTCCCATATAAAACATTAGTCGAATCAGTTAGGACTCACTTTTCAAAATGCGGAAAAATTACTGGCGTTCGTTTACTTCGAAATAAACAAACGGGACTTTGCAAAGGAGTTGGTTACATTGAATTTATTGACCCGACTTCAATTAAGAGGGCTTTTGAACTAAATGAATTGTCTTTCGAAGGAAGAAAATTGAGAATTTCTAGAATTTATGAAAAGAAGAAACTGGCAAAGATGAAGGACAAAAATGAAAATTTAAACTTGAAACCGTCTAATTTGAAAAGAGGAAATGAAAAATGTTTGAACCGAAGAGGAGAATTTAAAGAGAAAAAGGTTCTTGAAACAATTCCGAGGACGGAATTATCTAAATACGAGGAGGGGAGAGGTGATAAGGTTGAGAGCCGATTGATAGACAAATTTTCGAAAATAAACGAAATTGAAACATTGAAGGCAACCCAAAGGCCAATTCACGAACTAGGCGTTCGAAATGTAAAATCGAAAATTGTTGTTCCAAGAAATGAAAGAAGTGGAAGGAACTCAACAAGAAATGATTCAAGGAGGAGCGGTCTAGGCGACCAAACCTCTAGAAATCGTTGGATTGGCACTGAAAATTGGAGGGAGCGCGATCTAGGCGATCAAACCCCTAGAAGTCGTTGGAGTGGCAATGAAAATTGGAGGGAGCGCGATCTAGGCGATCAAACTCCTAGAAGCCGTTGGCATGGAATTGAAAATCGAAGGGGACGAGGTCTAGGCGACCGAACCCCGAAGCGTTCTGTCTTTGAGAGAATCAAACGTTATGAAAGAAGCCGATTCGAGACAGTTTATGAACCACCCCTTTCGCAGCCGAATGCTAAGCCGAGGGACTCGTCTTCTTAGAAGGTGGAGATGTGGTGAACCTCAGACTCAATTTGACTTTAATTTAATTTAAATAAATAAATGACATTGTATCCCTTTTTATGTTCCTATAAAAGAAAATTCTCTCTCCCCAAATTCGGTTCATTCGTTCATTCGTTCATTCTATTAAGTTTGTTCTTTGAGTGTTCCCTTCCCCCGTTTTATTTATTCCCATAATTTATTGGTTTGAATTGTATTGCCTCTTATTAAATAAATATTGAATTGATTCGTATTTGGACTTGAATTGATTTAAAGAAGAGTAAAATAAAAAGAAGTTATAAGAGAAACATAAATTTATTTCTCACGCCGCAATCTCAGTCCGCAAATCTCAGTCCGCAAATTTCAGTCCGCAAATCTCAGTCCGCAAATTTCAGTCCGCAAATCTCAGTCCGCAAATTTCAGTCCGCAAATCTCAGTCCGCAAATTTCAGTCCGCAAATCTCAGTCCGCAAATTTCAGTCCGCAAATCTCAGTCCGCAAATTTCAGTCCGCAAATCTCAGTCCGCAAATTTCAGTCCGCAAATCTCAGTCCGCAAATCTAAGTCCGCAAATAACAGCCAATTAAAAAAATATTTTATTTCCTCCTTTTTTAAAATATCTTTTATTAAAAACTTTCTAAATATAATTAATTTTAAATATAGAAAATTTAAAAAAAATTTATTAATTTTGTTTCCATTTTCTAATTTTTCCATTAAATACATAAATAATTATATAATTACCAAGTAATTAAGAAAAATTTTTTTAATAGCTATAAATAAATTTATTTCTTTTATTTCCCCCTTCCACTCATTTTATTTCCCATTAAATTATTATTTTTTTATTGGTTTTGTTCTCCCTATAAGGCAATTGAAATAATTTTTTTTATTTTCCTTTGGCGCTTACTAGGCTAATTGAGCAGCTAAACAATAAAGCAAATAAAATAATATTATGTGAAAAATATTGAGAGGGGAAGGGGGGAGGTAGGAGTTGGAGGGAGAGAATTGAGGGAAGGGGGGGTGAGGGAGAGAATTAAGGGGATAAGGGGGGAGAGGGAGAGAATTGAGGGGGGGGGGGTTGGAGGGAGAATGGGGAGATTAAATAAAATGCGCATTTCTATTTCTACAAAATATGTATTTGCCAATTCTCTCACAATTAAATTTTATTATTTTTTTAAATTTATTTTTACATTTTTTAAAATTCTATTCTAAGAAAAGTCATAATATATAACTAATTAATTTTTAGCATGTCCTAGATACAAGTCTTAGGGGTGCCCATGATTTAACCATAGAGCAAAATCGAAAATTATTTTTCAAATCACAAGATAAAGACTGCAGAAAATTATGTATTTTTCCAAAATAAAAGAGCAAAGGAGCAAGAACCAGAATAATCGACCCGGGAGCTATAGTATATTGAGGTTCAGACTTGATTCCAAAATTTTTTCTGAGCTGGGTTGATAAGTCTTACATCTCATCAAAAACGAAGCTGCACTTTGGGGTGCCCGAGATACTTAACCCGATACAGTCAAGGTATACGAGCTGGTTCCAAAAACAATCTTTTGTTTTTTTCTGCTACTTTGGGATGGGAAACATAATTTACTTGTTTCATAAAACATCGAAATTTGAATTAGGTATCTTTTATTTTTATATTTATTTTCCTTCTCTGTGAAGGCTCTCATATGAAGGCTCACATTTATGAGCCTCTCTGTGAAGGCCTCTCTGTGAAGGCTCACATTTATTTTCCTTCTCTGTGAAGGCTCTCATAATTTTTCTTAATTAATTTTAATTTTTAATTTTCGGTCTCCCTAATTATATCTTTTAAATTAATTTATTTAAAATTAATTTTTCATAAATTAATTTTCTTTTTTTAATTATTAAAATAAACATTTAAGCATTTTAATTGTGAGAAACGTGGCAAAAACCCTTTCTCCCTCCCCCCACAAACCATTTTAGCGTTTTTTTAATTAAATTTTTCTTTTTCATTTCCTTACTGCTAATTTATTTATTATACCCCCTAATTTCTATTTAATTTTCCAATTTTTCTTTCTTTTGTTGCTTTTAATTGACTGTCAGAAAAATATTTTTAGAATTATTTAAATATTTATAAGACAGCTATTAATAGAAACAATTTAATTTTTATTTAAATTGCTAAATTTAAAGCTATAATTAAATTTTTTTTGTTGTCTATTTTCTTGTTATAAAATATTTAAATTTAATTTTTAATTTTTTAATTTGAAAATTAAAAATTTTTTTTTAAATTTTCCGGGTGCGGTAAATTAGGCGCGCGATTTGTTTTTAACATAACTCGCTTAAATTAGAACAAAAGTTAATATTGTTTATTCTATTAATAACACTAGGGTTATTGGTTTTACCAAATTCTTCGGTTACCCTCAACCGAACAGATAATTTGTCGACAATTTTAGAGATATATGGGATTATGGGGGTGGGGTATAAGTGGATTTGTGTGGGGTTTCTCGAGTTCGGTTCGGTTTGAAACCGACATACTTACATAGATAACACTATAAGAAAACTTATTTGTCTACTTTATTTGAGACTATTAGGTTATGTTAAAAAATAGCGTGCCTAATTTGCCGCACCCGATAAATTTTTTTAAATTTAATTTTGTTAGACCCTCTAGTTAGACCTGTTTCTCAAAACTATTTTAAAAACATTATTAAATTTTAGACGATCTTAAATTTTAAAATTTATAATTTAATTATGTCAAGTAATTTCTCGATAGAAACAATTTTATTAAACGACCAAATTGAGCAATTCGAAAAAAGTAAAAAACTTTATTTAATGGGGTTTTCGAGTCGGATCGACGTTCGAGTCATTTTTTTCAGGCCAAAATTCGATGCCCGACTTGATCTTTCGGACCGGACCCCCAACTCTACAGATTAGTGTCAGATGTGGGACTATATTTGAGGGATCCTGTCGCAGCAAATTTTTGAATAAAATTTTGTTTTGCCGATCACTAATACATAAAATTATGAATAAATAGAAATTATTCTCAAGGCAGAATTAATAATTTCAGTCGAGTCTCGAATCTCTATATAACGACACCCTTCTTGTTGAGTTTTGGTGTCATTATAGAAGTAGTGGGATTTTGTCGGGTAATCAAATCAGAATCAGACACAGACCTTGGGATCGGATATAACTCAAGTATAAAGATAGCGACTTGCTTTCTGAAGAGACTCCTCTGATTTATTTTTAAAAAGAATCTACTAATTTTAATAAAAATTTATTTTAAAAATTCTTATAGGTGAAGAATTTAATCCACTCGAAACAGAAAACTCTTCCTCTATTTTATCTGAGACAAGTTCCGCTTCGTGTAAGATGCGAAGATTTCGAACAGCTTTTGATACTTTTCAATTGGTAAAGTCCTTATACCCCTTTTGACTAAAAAAATTTATATTTCTTTTTCAGAAAAGTTTAGAATCTCGTTTTAAACAAAGCCGCTATTTAAATATTGGTGAACGTATAAAATTGGCAGATTCGTTAAAATTAACTGAAACACAAGTACAAATTAAATAAAATATTAATTAAAAAAATTATTTTTTAAAGATAAAAATTTGGTTTCAAAACAGACGAACAAAATGGTTGGTAAACAAATATAATATAGTCAGACCTCGTTATTAGGGTTGTTCCTCGACGGGGGGGGGGAGGGTGGACGGTAACGGGAAAATTTTTCTTTTCTTACGGGAGGTGTTGGAGGGGGAGGGGGGATGGGGAATTTTCATAAAATCTCTCAAATTCCCCGACTTTCGGGGACGGGGAACAACCCTACTCGTTATACATCCTTGGGCTAAAATATATGGCCTACCAGATTTCAGAAAGTTTACCTTCACTAAATTGAGACATACCTAATAATGGGTATTTGACTATTTTTATTATTAAAGATTAAAAATATTTGAGGTATAATTTTTTAAATTTAAGGAAGAAAGAAAATTTTATCACAAATCAAGAAAAAGAATCTTCCCCACCAAATATCCTGTTGGATGTGAAAGAAATACAAAATAAAAGAACAGAGGAAATAAAAGAGACTTCAACTTCATTTACTTCCTCTTCCTTCTCCTCTACCTCCTCTACCTCCTCTTCGTCTTCCTCTACTTCTTACTCATTCCCTTCCTCTTCATTAGCATCTTTTTATTCTCCAACTACTATCAACAATTTATCAAATATTCCTAATCAGAATTTTGAAGAAGGGTTAAATGAAGAAAATAATAATATTTTGACCAGCATTTTAGGTAATTAAAATATATTTTGAATTCCAAACTTTGACTTATATCTACCGTATTTCTAAAATAGTACTCCCCATTAGATAATACTCCTTATTTGGGGGAGGGTTGGAAAACTACTTCCGGGAGTATTATTTTAGGAAATATGGTATTTTTATTTTCTCAATTACCCGCTTCTAACGGCGCATTAATAACCTAGGTGTTGGTGCTGTTCCAAATAATTTTAAATGTTTTTTAAAATTAGCTCCCCCTTCCATATGTACCGAAAATTCGTGTCACGACACTTGCAGATATGACATTTGCAGACCCGACACTTGCAGACCCGACCTTTGCAGACCCGACATTTGCAGATACCGACACTTGCAGATATGACACTTGCAGATCAGACATTTGCAGATCCGACTTTTGCAGATTAGACCCATTTTGACCTCTTCTTTACCTTACGTATGCACCGTGGAGTGTTTGCTGCTGCTGAGGAATCTTGGGATGCCCATCTCATCGATGATAGGAATAGGATCATGTTACGAGCCCAGAACCCAGCGACCGTTGACTCCCCGCGAGGCGCGTGCCGCAAAACCCCGCGCGAAGCGCGGGGTTTTGCACAAGCGCCTCGCCGACGCTCCATAGGTCTACGTTGAACATTTTGAACCTCCGGAAAAAAGTGGTACTGTTCGATCAGCTCGTCAAGTCAAATCGAATGGTATGGGTCTTATATCGAAACCTTTCCACCTTTGATTTTTTAAGATTTTTAATTTTTTTTTTAATTAAAAAAAATTTTTTTCAAAAATTAATATCTGCAAATGTCGTGTCTGCAAAAGTCTGATCTGCAAAAATCTGATCTGCAACTGTCGGTATCTGCAAATGTCGATCTGCAAAAGTCGTCTGCAAATGTCGGGCCTGCAAATGTCATATCTGCAGGTGTCGTATGACCCGAAAATTTTGCTCCAATAATTACCCTAATGATTATTCAAGAAAGTATGGTGTTTATTAGGGCTGGGCGAAATCTAAAAATAAAAAACGAAATGTGAAAGTTTTCGCGCTGAAAAATGTGTAAAAAGCGAAAATGCGAAATTAGCTGGGAATCATCAAAATGCGAATTTATGGGAAATCATCAAGTTTTAAGCTGAACCATCAAAAAAAATTTTAACTGACAACATTATTTTAAAAGGAAAAATTTTTTAAAATTTAAATTTTAGATCCCCAAATTAATTTACCAACAAATAATATCCAACAACAACCAATACTCAATTTATTACTCAATTTATTATCAACTAGTCAACACTCTTTTAATCATTCTTTAACATTAAATCCATTAATCCAACTTTTAATTTCCTTAAAAGACATGGATACAAACAATGCTTTAATTAATTTATTGGAAAGAATTGGGGAAGAAAAAGATAAAAAAGATGACATTTTGTCCCAAATAATATTTTAAAATGATTAAAAATATTTTTTAAATAAATTTGAGAATGAGAAAGGCATGGAAAAATTGATATTTCTTTTATAAATCCTTCAATAAATTGCATGTACAAAATTTTGAACGTAGTTTTATACAACATTTTAATCTGCCCATACAATCAGAATCTCTGTTTTTGATTTTAAAAATTAAAAAATTTTTTAGGTACCGTATATACTCTATTAATTACCCTGGGTTGTTTCGACGCCTCTTTGGAGAGAGTAATTGATAGAGGCGGGGTATGGTTGTTCAATTTTCAGGGGGTCTGTATTTTGGTCAAATCAAGTCGGATTTTGTTGATTTTGGTGTCATTCGACACAGCTCGATGTGTACTACAATTGTTGTTCAGACTGACCATTTTTACATATTTTTCGAAAAAATGGGGGAGGGGGGGGGGAAGTAAATAAGTACCAATTATTTGAGGGAGGGTAATTGATAGAGTATATACGGTATTTATTAATTACCCTATTTTTTCGATTTAATTCCCCGTGTCCGGGATAGTTAAAACATTAATATTCCCCTCTCCAAAGTGCTCTACTGCACATTGAAATCTCAAAACTCAAATAATTCCCAATCCTTCGGATAGTGTTGAAATATTAATCCCCCAGAGTAATTATCGAGAAATAAATTGATTTAAATCTAAAACTTACGATAATTTGCTGAAACATTTAATAAGACCAGGAACATTATCAGGCCACTGAAGAAATTCATCATACTCTGACGAGTGTCGTTTTGCACGAATTAATTTAGAAAATGGTCCTTTAAGTTTATAAAATTAATTTTAAATTTATTTTTTTTTTTTAAATTTTTTTCCTAAATTAGCTTCTCTGGAAGGTTAAAATAATTTCAAAAATAATATGTAAAATAGAGATATTCCTGCTGGTCCCGTGACATATTTTTAAAAAATCCTAGCCTCTAAAGGATAGTTTACATTAATATTTGATTTCAAGAGCATTCGATTTTACCCAAAAAATCCAATCAAATTTCGAAAATATTTGAATTTTACCTTGTTCTGGACAAATAATTTTTTTAATTCTACGCTCTAATTAATGTAGAAGGTCTTCCAGACCCCGAAGTATTTCTAGGATTGTTCCGATCACATCCTCTCCCCTTGTATCCTATGTATAATATCTGGAAAGGGCCCACCGCTTCGGCGCATAGTTAAATGGGAGAAGTGTTCTATTTTACTTTAAAACTCCTTAATTTTAATAAAAAATAATTAAATAACCATTTTCGATGTTTGCCATATTTTTATTAATTAAAACAATAAATATTAACATTAAAAAATTAATTTTGAGTAAGACAGGAAATTTCATTAAGGAAATGATAAAAATTTTATTTTTTAAATTAAATAATATTTATTCCACAAACATTGTTTTATATGTATGTATCATTTCTGAATTATTTTTTGGTTAAATAAAATTTGAAAGACAACGCGGCAAACAAATTATCAAATAAAAAAAAACATTTTCCCTCCTCATTTTCTGTTATTTTATGTTTGAATGATATCATCTGATTAAATATTTAATAAAAATATTTAGATTCCTCTCATCAGAATTTTTTGCTAAAGGAAGTAAATTTTGTAAAAATAAGACGTGGAAATATTAAAAAAAAAATAATTTTCCCTTACGTATGATGATTTCTAAAATTTTATTTTTATTATTTTGTTTTTCGTATTTTCTACCCTTTGTTTTGCGTTGATATTTGGGTTGTGGAAGAGGTTATGTTAGAACTTAGTTTCTTTTGTATTTTTAATTGACATAACTAGATATGCTTACCTGAATTTTTGTAGATTTTTCGAACGACCCCTAATGCCGAAACTTAGGGGGTCTTTTAAAAAATACCAGTCATATCTCTTACTATCCACGAATAATTTATATCTAATTGTTTTTTTTCTCTCGAATATAAATTATAAATTCATAAAAAATTTTAAAATTATTTTACTTTAAAGTTAAATATGTTTTTTACGTAAAACTAAAAGGTGCTTATCATTTTCTGACAGAGTGTAGGTTTCTTGTATTAGTAAGTTATGTGACACGTTGATATTTACCACAATAATTCCGAAAAATTCTGACATACTTCCGGGATTAGTAATTTTTTAATTTCAAGTTGTCGCTAAATAAAAAAATTTTTTTTGGAATAATAAAAAATTTAAAATATTTTTATTAAATATTTTAAAAATTAAAAAAATTCATTTTAATTTTTTAGTTCACATTTTTCTTTTAATTTAACAACCTTTAAAAGTACACAATTGTTTTAAAATTGTTCACATATTTTTCAAGTTGGAGCCAATTTTAATGCGCAATTTTTTTCTCTTTAGATCAAATCCATTTAAATGTTAAAATCTGGTTTGTGAAGGCGAAAAGTTTTTACTTTTTATGTTCTACACAAATGACTTTTAAAGTTAAGTTTTTTTGAAAGTAAAGTTTTTTTTCTTTTTTTTTTTTGAAAAACGTGACTGATAAAATATAAAAAATATCAAAAATACACTGTAATATCTTTATGAAACGTGGGCCTATTTTTAAAATACACACTGAGAGCTTTGTTATAGAATTCCGTTTAATTCGACAGTGCCACTCTATTAGAGAGGGACACGAAACTAGTACGAAGTTAACTGGGACTTAACTTAGCTCCACTTAACTGGGACTCAGGTTCGATACAAGAAGCTGAGCTAAAGTCTGCTTTAGTGTAGCACATGTATAGCACTTAAATAGGCTGCAAGTCTCGAATGGGAAGGCAATTGCTTCTAGTTTGCTTTTAAATCCTGAGGAAGCGAGGTATTGACTTACCTACTACTACTATAATAAATACCGTGAATGCTCTAATTATAGCCCGGCTCTATTAGAAGCAGGGCTGGACGCAATTGCGGATTGCGTATTGCGGATTGCGTGAAATTGCGTGTTTTTTTGACTTGCGGATTGCGTATTGCGGCTGCGGATTTTAAAATTAAAATTGCGGATTGCGTATTGCGGCTGCGGATTTTTACGATTTTTACGCAATTTTCACGCAATTTTTTGAAATTTCACGCACCATAAATGGAAGAAATCTGGCCCTTTGGCCTTCCAAAATTCTCAAAATTTTCGCCTCCGGCGGTAAAAAGAAAGAAATCTGGCCCCTTAGCCTTCCAAATTTCTCGAAATTTTCGCCTCCGGCGGTAAAAAGAAAGAAATCTGGCCCCTTAGCCTTCCAAATTTCTCAAAATTTTCGCCTCCGGCGGTAAAAAGAAAGAAATCCGGCCCCTTAGCCTTCCAAATTTCTCAAAATTTTCGCCTCCTCCAAAATCCTCAAAATTTTCGCCTGCGGCGCTGAAAATGGGAGATTAAAAGTGATATTTAGGGATTAGTAAGATTCAGGGGATTTAGCGAGATTAAGGGAATATCATGGGATAATATTTGGATTTGGATTAATAAGGGGTTATTGTTGGGTTGGGTGATATCGGAGCTTTGATGGATGTTGTAGAATTAAGATGAATATAAGATTACTTGGTGATTATGGTGGATATCGAAAATCCGGGCAGATTAAGAGGTCTATAGTGGATGTATCTTGATTTTAAAGGATATAGAATATATTTCTTTTATCTCTCTTAATATTGCTCTTCATCATACTCTAAAGTAGTATACCAAATTGAATTTGGATATATCGCGGGATTTAAATAGAATATAGAAGGATTAAGGCGGATAGACTCGGATTTAAAGGGATTAAGGTGGATTCCCCCTGCTCTGAATCTCTCTCAATCCCTTCAAATTCCTAATCTTCTATATCCTTCCAAATCACTGATATCACATGGAAGCTTCCCTAACACTTCAAATCTCATTTTCCCAGACTACCACTTATTTCAAAAATTGCGGATTGCGTATTGCGGATTGCGTGAAATTGCGTGTTTTTTTGACTTGCGGATTGCGTATTGCGGCTGCGGATTTTAAAATTAAAATTGCGGATTGCGTATTGCGGCTGCGGATTTTTACGATTTTTACGCAATTTTCACGCAATTTTTTGAAATTTCACGCACCATAAATGGAAGAAATCTGGCCCTTTGGCCTTCCAAAATTCTCAAAATTTTCGCCTCCGGCGGTAAAAAGAAAGAAATCTGGCCCCTTAGCCTTCCAAATTTCTCGAAATTTTCGCCTCCGGCGGTAAAAAGAAAGAAATCTGGCCCCTTAGCCTTCCAAATTTCTCAAAATTTTCGCCTCCGGCGGTAAAAAGAAAGAAATCCGGCCCCTTAGCCTTCCAAATTTCTCAAAATTTTCGCCTCCTCCAAAATCCTCAAAATTTTCGCCTGCGGCGCTGAAAATGGGAGATTAAAAGTGATATTTAGGGATTAGTAAGATTCAGGGGATTTAGCGAGATTAAGGGAATATCATGGGATAATATTTGGATTTGGATTAATAAGGGGTTATTGTTGGGTTGGGTGATATCGGAGCTTTGATGGATGTTGTAGAATTAAGATGAATATAAGATTACTTGGTGATTATGGTGGATATCGAAAATCCGGGCAGATTAAGAGGTCTATAGTGGATGTATCTTGATTTTAAAGGATATAGAATATATTTCTTTTATCTCTCTTAATATTGCTCTTCATCATACTCTAAAGTAGTATACCAAATTGAATTTGGATATATCGCGGGATTTAAATAGAATATAGAAGGATTAAGGCGGATAGACTCGGATTTAAAGGGATTAAGGTGGATTCCCCCTGCTCTGAATCTCTCTCAATCCCTTCAAATTCCTAATCTTCTATATCCTTCCAAATCACTGATATCACATGGAAGCTTCCCTAACACTTCAAATCTCATTTTCCCAGACTACCACTTATTTCAAAAATTGCGGATTGCGTATTGCGGATTGCGTGAAATTGCGTGTTTTTTTGACTTGCGGATTGCGGATTGCGTCTGCGGATTTTAAAATAAAAATTGCGAGTTGCGGATTGCGGCTGCGGATTTTAAAAATAAAATTGCGAGTTGCGGATTGCGGCTGCGGAAAATTTTTTTTCAATTGCGTCCACCCCTGATTAGAAGCCCATTTCTAATACAAGCCCACTTAAGGAGGCCCATTGAAAAATAAACGCCCAGGGCTTTAATTAGCCTCCCAAATAGCCTTGTGGTATATCAAAAATAAAAATCACAAATCAAATATTTTAGTTAAATTAATATTAAAAAATAAAAATGCGCCGTCGTCTTTTCTTTAAAGATAAAGTGAAACAACGATTATTTCGTTCAGTTTCGTGTTCGAGCATTTTTGATTCCCTTAGACGGTTTAGTGGGAAAGTTGTAATTATTACTGGTTTGTTTCCCCAATTATTTCAAATAATTATTTAAAAGGTTCGAGTTCTGGTATTGGCCAATCAGCAGCATTATCTTTTGCTGAAGAGGGAGCATCTGTTGTAATTCATGGGCAAAACAAGGAAAGATTGGATGTAAAATAAATATTTATAACATTAATTTAGAGTCTATAAGATATGGCACCTGGATTATATTTATTATTAGTGTGGAGCATGAGAGGGGATTCTGTACAGGATTTACTTGATACTGTCCATTTTACCTACAAATGGGATTTACAAGATTAATCCCATGTAGGGTTGTCGGTTCTTGTAAAATCTTCGGATATCCGGAACCGAACCGATATCCGAACCGAAAGATCGTCGGTTCTTCGGTTCGGTTCTGTCCAGAACCAACAACCCTAATCCCATGGTTTCCATCCAGCTTAGACTTTTAAAAATCAAGTTTCGGAACTCCGGATTTGCAATTTTTCTGCAATCTATTATAAGATAGATTGCACCGAAAAATAATGGTAAGAGCTCTGAGTAATTATGAAAAGAATTACTAACCTTCCAATTTGATTAAAAGAAAATATTTCTTTATTTTATGATGATTGCTAACATTTAAATTTGATTAAAAAAAATAAAAATAAATTTAAAGAAAACAGAGAAATTATTGTTGGCCGAAGGAATACCTCCACAAAAAATGCTTAAAATTCTTGGTTCGTTAGAGGATTCAAAGACAGCAGAAAGAATTGTTAAGGAAACAATAAATAAATTTGGAAGGATTGACATATTAGTTTATATTCTTACTAGAATTTAATAAATAAAATTTCTTTACTAAGATAAACAATGCAGGTGTGCTTGCTAAACCTAATATTAACAGTCCTGAAGCAATCGAGAATCTTGATTTTATTTATCAAATTAATTTGAGAAGGTAAGTAAATAAGTAAGTAAACACCTACTCCCTAATATAGCCCATATCCATTATAAACCCACTCAAGGTACCAACAGAAAAATAGAAGCACGGGGCTCTAATTAGAGTATTTTCGGTATTCGATCACTATATTCAGGTCTCACTAAAAGACACCTCAAGATACACCCCAATTTAACTATAAGATAATTTTTAAAATTATTTTGGCCACTGAGTGAAGCTGCCTAAGCGATTACCCTCATTATAAAGAAACTATTTAATCACAAAGTTGTATCTTATAGCAGGAATCAGGCTATATTTTTTAAAATTATTTTTCAAGTGTTATTCTCGTCACACAATTGGCATTACCTTACATTGAAAAAGTTAAAGGAAATGTGGTCAGTGTTAGTTCAACAATCTCAGTTCGTTACGCTTTGGCAACGTTTTATGCTCTTCTTAAAGCTGGGCTAGATCATTGGACTAGAGCAATGGCTCTACAATATGGGCCGAAGGGGGTTCGGTTCAATGCTATCAAGTAGAAAATTAATTAGAAAAAAATATTTTGTAAAAATTTTCAGCCCTGGCTGTACAAAAACAGTAATATTTGAAAAAAATGGATTTACTGGGGAACTCAAAAAATTGGTAAAACTAAGGGATTTGATTAAAAAAAATTTTTTTTAATAAAAGCATGAACGTTGGGTAAAGAAAACAACTCCTTTAGGGCGTTTCGGAGAGGTTAACGAAATGTCGGCAGCACTAAAATTTTTGGCTAGCGAAGAAGCTTCTTATATAACAGGTGTTTGTCTAATGGTTGATGGTGGTTGGTCTATTGCTTCTTTAGGAATGGATCAAATATAAAATTAAAATACTTGGATTTCATAAAAAAAATTTATTAGTAAATTTAATAAATGATTTTATCAGAAAATGCTATCAAGTTATCTAATGTTTGGAATTCAGTTTAAAAATACTAAGACCTAACTGTAAAACGGAACTTGTACGTTTTTAATATTTAGTAAAAACAATTTCTAAAACACATTACTAAACTTCCGTATTTACTGTTGTATTTTATCCTTGTACGATAATAAGGATTACCGGATCGCTCGACTCGTTTCGAGCAATCCTGACTTATACATTCCTGTCCTGTTCGACTTTTAAAAAATCCCGTTACGTGATCCCGGGAATGCGATTTTACCAATCTCTATTTAAAATATTCATACTAGGAAGAAATGAATAAAATTTAATTATTTGCTTTTTTTATTCTTTTTTCTTTTGTATGTATCAGACAAGTTATCTCAATCTAAAAAATTACTATTATATTTTTTATAAAATTACAAATCTATTTAAGAATTTAATTGTTCAAATCTTTTATCCAAAGATTGAATAGCAAACTTCCTTTGGTTTTACAAAGGCTAAATCCATTGCTTCGTCGCATCCAATATTAGCTGCTTGAACGCCTTCAGCTCTTAAATTTACACAGATTTTTGAACCCAGTTCTTGCACAGCTATTTCCATCTGTTCACAGGATGGGAAGAAGCACTTTCGGTCAGGATCCAATAATGGACAGAGAAGCATCTCCCATGGCTCTGTAACCTTCTTACATGTAATTCTTATAACATTTGTTTTATCACTCCATTTTAAGGCACAGTTCACAGTTCCAGCAAGAAGTCTTGCTGAATTGACACAGTTTTCGCAACGGGTCTTTAGCGAGCTCGATCGCGATATCGCAAAGATTAAGATTGGATCCATCTGTCTTTGCTAATTCGCACTGAAAATATAATATATAAAATTGTATATTCTTTTTATAACTAAACTACTCTTAATATACATTGTTTTCAATATTTAAAAAATACGTTCCTTCCAGACCGTGGTGTAAGGAAAAATATAGAAATAAACGGAAAAGTGGAATTATTCAATAAAGAAAGAGTCCAACAAAATAAAAATATTTTATTTAAATCAATTTAATTTCCTTTAATGAAAATATATGAATCAATGAATTTGTGGAGAGCGGAAGATTATTTATAGTGGAAAGGTCACAAAGAAAAAGGGGATGTATCAATAAAAAAAATAAAAAAATGTAAAGGAAGGAAATTTGCGGAAAAACATTTGCGGACTTTGTGGGGAGTTAATGCGAAAGTACCGAATTTATTAATCATGTTTGTTATTTGATATTATACATTGATTTATTTATTCCTCATAAACCCTCACTGGGATACAGTTAATTCTAACTTTTCGAAAGTTAATATTTTTGAAATTTTTAATACAAAAATATTTTAATTATTGTGGATTTACTTGTGCACGATTAAAAATAGCATTTCGATATGGGGTGTTTGTTAAAATACAAATAATTGGGTTAAATACAGGTGTTAAATGAAAAGAAATGTGAAATAATATTCGAATAATATTTGTTGTATTAATTGTTTTTGAATATACTATAACAAATAAAGTGCCAGCTTGGTTAATAATTGGTAGAATTACCTAAAAATTAATACAATAATGTTCAACTTAGAAATCGGCAAAGACAGGATACCGTACGGTATTTTGAGGGATCTGGTGGGTATTGGCTTAGTATGAAAGCCCTTCTATTATTCAGTTTTATTCTTATTCCCGCAGTGTTATTCTGATCTCTCATTCTATTCTGTCTCCAAAATATTCGCGTATAGCTCGAGATTTTTGAAAAGCCTGGGCCTGTTCCTAGGTTCCGGGTTTGATTTATTGACCTGGGCCGGATCCTGGGCCTGTAGTCCAGGAAAAATCAAGGAAGATCAGAAATGGGGCCTTGACTCTGGGTACAGTAAAAACCCAGGCTTTGGTCCAGGTCCAGCTCGATCTCTAGTATACATATGTTTATTGTTTAATTAATAATTCACAGTTTGTTAGTTACTGTTTTATCTCGTTATTCTTTGTACGTAAACATAGAAGTCTCGTACATAACAGGATCTTATCCCAAAATCCTTAGTTTTAATAGACGAACGTGAGCGGGAGTTGCGGGATTATTCACTCTGGACTCTGTCCTGTTCGACTTTAGAAAAAATCCCGTTACGTGATCCCGGGAATTCGATTTTACCGATCTCTAGTTAAAATATAATTACCAAAATAATCAAAACTTTTGTCAAAAGTTTATTCAATCGTTTCAACTCTTGATCAAAATTAGCGTTTAAATTGACATATCTAACCATTTTGAATCCACAGAAAAATACTATTAAAGTTGCAAATATTTCCATTAAAACGATTAGTGAAATTTTCAGAAATGTTATCTGTATTTTTAAGTAACTTTAAAAATTTTGAAATTTAAAAATTACATTTTCCACTCTACCAAATTGTACAAACGGCAATGTTTTGTTAAAATTATCAAAATATTTTATACCCCCGGAAGAGTATGGAATAAAAAAGAAAAATATATCCAATATATAAAATACAGTTACAAATAAAACAATTGACAGCATTAATAAATAACGACGAAAATTAATTTTCATATTCCTAAGAATATTTATTTAAAGAGAGATTTTTAATATTATCTTTATTGGTATTATCCGATTATCTCCTCCATTTTTCTTTCCTTCTCTTCCTTCATTTTACTTCTTAAAAGAGAATTGAAGGAAGGCAAATAATGGCCAAGGAAGTCTATAGCACCCGGCTCTGCTTTTGAGAACCTATGGTACGGTAGTATTCCAAAACATATGTGGTACTTTTCATTTCAAAACCATACCTCTATTCTCAATAGGTTCACCGTATGTCCATAAATCTCTAGTGAGATAGAGACCTTTATTCAGAATAGTTACAGTACAACGTACACTACCGTACCATAGGTTCTAAAAAGCAGAGACGGGTGCTATAGAATTCCTTGGCCATTATTTGCCTTACCTATTTTCTTTAAAGGAGAAAATAAAGGAAGAACAAAAGTAGAATGAGGGAGGAGAAGAGATAATCGGATAATATCCTTTTACCTATTCAAAACTAAATATCTATAAATAAATTGAGCACACAATCCATGCCCGTTCATTATAGCAACATATTGCCACAATGTTCCAACAATATTACACATGGCCGGATTAAAATTTTCTTTCATATAAATAAGCAAAATTCCATTAGGAATAATCAAAATTGAATTCCCTTCTGTATCAAGTAAATAAAACTAAAAATTAAAGTAGTTACTAAATTTTCCAGAATAATTACGTGAAATTTAACCAGACTGACAACTAATTTTTTATTATTATTTTGGTTTTTTGATATGTAATACTGATTTAATATTTTAATTCTGAGTATATGTATACGACGATTGTACAGTGAGACAATTGTACAGCGGACGATTGTACAGTGGACAATTGTACAGTATTCAGAACTTTTTAAAAAGAAATTTAATTTTGCTCTAATAAGTAAGAAATATGACCTCAAGTATCGAAAACCATATGATCAACATTAATTTTTTTAAATTTTATTATACAACATGGGGAGGTTGTTCAATTACGGAGAAGCTTATTTTGACTTTGCTTATCAATTCAACAAATTGAAGTTCATTCCGTCATTGGAACAACCTCACCATGTTGTATAATAAAATTTAAAAAATTTAGTGTTGATCATATGGTTTTCGATACTTTGGGTTAACATTAAATTGTTTAAAAAAGCTCTTAATACTGTACAATTGTCCACTGTACAATTGTCATGGAGCCTTCTATACATACATATATGGTAATTATGTTGTTTCCCTCCCTTGTTTTACAAAATGGTCAGTCATTTCTTTTCCTTTTAATTTCCTTGTGGCATTTAGGGTACCTTGCAATAGTGATTGTCGAGACTCTCGGTCTCTCGATTCGCGAGTCGGGAAATTTCCCGGGTTTTTTGAACTCTCGACACTCGGTCTCGACTTTGTTTAACTCCCGACTATCACCACCTTGCAATAGTGAAATTTGCAGGGAAGAAATGACTGACCATTTTGTACATCAAAGAGAAATTTGGTAGGGGAGGGAAACAACATAACACCTCCATATATATTCTGTTTTAATTACCGGTTGTAAAAACATTTGAATAGTCAACAATAAAATATCCAAAACACAATTTTGTATCAGAATTCGACTGTGTGTTTTCATTTCTTTTGGTGTTTTAAAAATAATTAAAACAATCAGAATAAAATTTAAAGGAAACCCAATTAATAAATAAACAAAATAATCAAATTTAAATAAAATATCAAGCAAATCTGAGGACATTTTTTTATTTTTTAACAAATTAAATGGTAAAAATTAATTTTAAATTAATTTTTTTATAAAAGATTGGAAATATTCTCACGTTAATTGCCGTTTAAAAAAATATTTTTGAGAAAATTTTGTTTTTAATAAGCATATCGTGAGAAATGACATATCATTAGACCCCACTCAATTTAATATTGAAACTAAACAAAATATTTAGAAGACAATAAGAAAAGGGTACACCGCAAGGTACCGCTCGTCGAGGTACATCGAACAGATTACACCCCAACGTAACGCGAGGCCACCGTACCGCAGAGCTATAACTTCGTTTAAAATGGTCGAATCCGGGAAGCCCTGATATGGTTTGATTCAGCTCGTCGAGGTGCATCAAACCATACCAAGGCGTCTCGGAGTCGACTATTTTGAACGAAGTTATAGCTTTGCGGTACCTTGGCCTGCTTCAAAGAAAGAGTTCTCACTTTATACGCCATAGGCGAAAATTTTAGGAATTTTGGAAAATTGAAAACCAAAATTCCTTTTTTTCACCGTAGAATATTTTTAAAATTAAAAAAAAAGATTTTTTAATTTCTTTACTTTCGGTCAAATTTATACAAGACTTGTTTAATTCAAAAAATTTTTAATTTAAAAAAAATAAAATTAAAATTCCTCTATATTCAGCACTGTCTAAAGGACGCTTTAAGATCAGAAAACTGATCAAGTTGTCGAATTTCAGAAATACATTGGGAGCACTTTAAAAATATTTTCTTAAAACTATTTAGTTTTAATCACCTCCATTTTCCCTCCAATTACCGCTGATTGTGTCCCCCTTATTTCTGTTGGGGCAGAAGCTAAGGAATGAATTCGAGATTCAATCCCAGCTGCAACTGATTGTTTCAATTGTTGTTCCTGTTGCTTTCTTTGTTGTGCTAACACATCAAAATATGTTATACAACTAGTTTAAAGTAATTTGGATTATAATTAGAATAAAATTTTAAAGATATTTTTGAAGAAAGTATGCCACCCCTTTAGAGGATATGCTGTCTCTCATAACTAATTTTATCTAAATAGGGTTATATCACAAGCGCTCGGGCGCGGGTATGTCGGGGTACGGGGTTTTCGAATTGTTTCGAAGCGGGGTTCGGTCGGGGAGAATCGTGAAAAAATCGTTCGGGTACGGGGTACAAATTGATTTTATCGCAATTCCCAGAAACACTTATACTTTCATGCATCTTATTCTTTCTGCAAGTAAAAGGTATCCTGTGAAGTGAGTCTAACACATTGGGGTTGGTGGAACCGGATATTCGGTAATTTAGCAGGATCATCCAGCACTGCCCTCACATATCCCATGGCCTAGGTTTTGTGTCAGTACTTGCAGAACGAATATTTGGTTGGAAGATGGCAAAGATTAAAACTAGGGTAGCACCCCGTCACGAAAAAAAACCCGACCCGAAACTCCGGCAAACCCGAACTCAGCCCCGAAAGCTCGGAGTGCTACCCTAGTTTAAACTTGCAACAATGCTTCTACATATTCCATCACCCACCCAATGAAATTTTACTGTGGCATAAGGCTTTGTTCTTTACTTTAAGTGATATTTAAAATTACCTAAAAAGAACAATTGATTGCCAAAAAAAGAATAAAGATAAAATTATGCTAGATAAAATAGTTAAAGCACAATAAATAAAAGTTGTCATTGAAGAAGAATTTGAATTGTCAAAAAAGGGAATAAAAGAATCGGAAGACTGCAAAGATGTTGAAAAATGTTTTAAGGAAGGCTGGGAAGCAATAGTTTCTGAAAAATTGTTATTGTAAAATTTTTAAATTTTAGCCTTTGACCGATCCACGGTTAAAGGCCTTTTGACAGATGGGTCGGTTCGTGTAGAAATTTAATGTAAAGTTTGTTCACCTACATAGAAAGTTAAAATTAGGGTAGCATCCCGAGCCTTCGGGGGTGGGATGGGTTACCCGAAACCCAATCCGAAGAAAATTTTCAAAACCCTCCTCGAATCCCGACTTTTTTCTCAACCCGTCCGATCCCTGGTGTGCTACCCGTCTGGGATCGGGGTTTGCCGGGATAGAGCCTTCGGGGTTCGGGTCGGAGCTTTTGCCTAAAATTCCGGGATAGAGCCGGGGGTTAGGGTACCGGGGGACAGGGTGCCCCTAGTTAAAATGCTAAATGAGGGTTAGACCTAAACCTTTACTTTAATAATAGTACAAAAAAGATTTTAATTAAAAATTTACCAAAATGATTTTTTAATTGTTCAAAACAAAGCAACGAAAACCCCCCAACAATTAAAGCCATACAAAAAGTAACAATTGAATTAATAACAGAAATAACTAAGAACGGATATAGACACTTTGAAGAATGTCTGGATAAAGAATATGCTGCTAAGGGAACAACAACTAAAGGAACTAGAATCCAAACCTTTAAAAGGGGGGAGAAAATAAATTTTTTAATAATAATTTTTTAAATTAACCATAGTAGCTACGGATCCAAATATTACCCCACAAGCACTTAGTGCCACATAAAAAAATAAGAAAAGTCTGGCGGCTGTCTAAAATATAAATAAATTTCTATTAAAATTTAATTTTTAAAGAAAATTAGAATTGCAACATAACCTCATGGGTCGACAAGATATGTTTTTTAAAAGTTGTCTGGCTTCTGGATACAAGCCGTTCGAAAAACATTTTACGAACAATCGAAAAGAATCGAAAAGAACAACATAAAACCGAAATAAAAAACGAAACAGTTCAGCTCTTGATGGGAGCAGACCTGACCCTGGATACGGATAATATCCGGATATCCATGAATATATCCGGATACGGATAGCAAAATCCGTGTTCATGGCCAGGTCTTGATAGGAGTGTCTCTCCTCGTTTTTTTCTCTTTTTCTCTCTTCTATATAAACGATACCTTCTATATAAGATACACACAATATAAGAGATAATTTTTTAGATTAAAGGATATATCTAAAATCAAGGTTCTACCATATTTTTTTAATTAATTATTTTTCTATTTATTCACCTCAATTCGTAAAATTCCAAAAAAACATAATTTAGAATTGTAACTGTCAACACTCCCAATCATACTTTCTTTACTTTTTCGTCTCCTTTTATTTTCTAAAATAATTTTTAAAAATTATTTTAAAAATATTTTGCCTATATTTATCAATCCATGCGGAGTAGAAGAAGATTTTGAATAATTATTTGATTGTTTCATAGCCATATAGGCAGAGGCTACAGTTTTAGCATTATTTTCTGAGCGAGAAGTGTTGTTATATTCGAAAGAAGACATTTTTTCTAAGAAAAGAAATTTTTTTCTTATTCAAAATAATTTTTATTTAAAGGGGTTTCTTGTTAATAATCACGTGAATTTTGTTGTTAATTTTAGGAAAGCACCCCGTCCTACGACAAAATTTTAGGCAAAAACCTGGCCCAAACCCTGAAGGCTCTACCCCGGCAAACCCTGATCCCCGAAGACCCCGCCCCGGAAGGCTCGGGGTGCTACCCTAGTTTATTTTATAAAATTGCAAAAATGTTGGTCATTTTCGGCTAAAAAGGACCTTGAAATGATGGCATAATGATACTCAAAAGTTAAAGCCAATGGGTATTACTGACCATAAATTTACTTGAGCTCTCTAATATACCTTATTTATTCAAATAATTGCCCTCCTTTAGATAATTACTCCCTTCCCTATTATTTGATTTATGCAACGAGAAGTTGAAGTAATAAATATCCAGATTTATATTTAATTAAATTTTAGATAGAATTAAATTGAAAGGTTGTTTTTATTAAATTTAAGGGTTCTTTTAAATAAACGGAAAGTTAAGGAAACAAACAGAAAACCTAAAAGTAAAAGCTAAAAAAAAAGAAAATGTCAAGTAAATATATCTTCGTAATTTTTGGACACCGTATCTTCTCGATTAATTCCCCTCTCTCTAATAATCCCTCTTTTGATTAATTACTCATGCTAGAGTTGGGTTGAAACAATAATTCCCCAGGGAAATTAATCGAGAAAATAAGGTGTGTAGGTTTTAGGGATCGCCCCGATAAAAACTATATCTTCGATTTCGGCAAATCGGGAATGCACGATTTTTTTAAATGTTATAAAGCCACACGTTATAAATTTTCCTATTCTAATAGAAAATTTTCCCTAGACAAGTTTATGACCATTTAATAGGTATTTAATAGGGCTACAAAAATATACAAAAATAAAGAAGGCTCAAAGAAAATTTTTTTGAGTAAACCATGAAGAATATGAAAAAGAAAATTTTCCTTAAGTAAAAGGCCCAAAAGTAATTTAATTAAATATAAAAATTAACGGTTACCATGAGAAAACAATAAAAATTTTTTTATTAATTTTTAATGAAAAACAGAGAGAATAAATAAATTAAATAAATTATAAAAAATTAATTTAAGGTGTTTAATTGGTAAAAAAGAAGGGGGGAAATGTGTGTTTTTAATGTTTTTTGTTTGTGTCAATACCACGAGGGCTGGAAATTTGATACTAAAAAATAAATTATTTTTTTCTTAAAAAAGCTAAATATGGTGATAATAAAATAATAAGAAAATAAAGAAAAGAAAAAAAATATTTTTGGAAAATTAAATAATTTTGTTTAGATAAATGGTAATGAATTAATTTATTTAAATAAAAATTAATAAAAGAAAATAAATAAGAAAATAAATAAAATATTTAAAAAAATTAAAAAAAATTTTTTTTAATAATTCTTTCCCTCATTTTTAAGGGAAAAATTTTATATTAATTTTAGTTATTTTCAAACACTCAATTTTTTAAACACCCATTTTTTAAATAAACTACATACTTCAAGTTTTAATGAAAGTACAAAGCCCTTTAAAATTTGTTAAACACGATAAGATTTTTTAAAAATCTTATTACTAAATATGATAATTATTTTTGTCTTGAGTATTAGGGAGGGAACGGATGGAGAAAAAAAGTCGGTTTTCGGATCGGATTTCGGGTCGAAAAGGACCGGGTACCGGGTTTCGGATGGATATCAAATTCCCAGACTTTCGGGGCGTTGACGGGGAACAACCTTTGTACTAAAGCTAGATGTCATCTCAAACAATTCATTCAAAATAAGATAGTAAAGCAGCCGGGCTATAGCTATTTCACTCCTTTAGCTAGTGCAAAAGGTTATTCGGCGGCTGGGAGCGAACCAGCATCTTCAGTAGACCGGACTGATGTGTTAGCCATTACACCACGCCGCCTACTGCATAGCCTTAGGAAATAAATATGCTTTATATGCTTTACAAAAGTCACTATATCGAGATCCGACTGTCATATTAAACAATAATCCTCCCTTACTTGTATCTCCTTGTATCTCCCTCCTCCGTCCATCCCCACAAGCATTAGTTGTTGTATTGTTTAAAGGCATAGAATTACTGCTAGTTTCTTCCTCCTCGTCATCATCATCTTCGTCCTCTTCTTCTTCATCTTCTTCTTCAGTTGTTGTCAACAATCTTCTGACACTTTGTTGTTGCCGAAGGGCTATTGCGGACATTGCTGCTAAGGGCCTATTTTGCTGTTGATTTTGCTGCTTATTTCGTTTATTGTGTAATTTTAAGCTGCTAAATCGTTTCCAGCCTGTTGAGGGTAGTATGTCCTGGTTTTTTGTGAAAAAAAATTTTTTTAACGGAAGAAGGGTTGAAAGAACATATTTTTAAAAATTATATTTGAAATTTAGAATTTGAGTGATTTAATTATTTAGAAAGAGTTTAGCAAAAGTTTAGCCACCGGGCAGGTTTCGACCGCTGATAGTTCGAATCCTGTAGAGATCGGACCAAACAAATATTTGACGTTGGAAAATCAAATATTTGATCAAATTTTATTTGATTTTATTTGATCAAATATTTGTTTGATGAGTTTTTAATAAAATCAAATATTTTCAAATATTTTCAAATATCAAATAGTTTGATCAAATATTTGTTTGACGACATTTGGAAAAAATCAAATTTTTTCAAATATTTTCAAATATCAAATAGTTTGATCAAATATTTGTTTGATGGGTTAAAAAAAAGTCAAATATTTGATCAAATATCAAATAGTTTGAAAATTATTTGATTTTCCCAAAAATTCTGAATTTTTGTTAAAATATGATGAAAAATTGTTTATTTAGCAACATATTTTTTACAAATTTTGCCTACGACGCTAAAGTCCTTCCCTATAGCGTCTTAAAAATTAGAATTTTTTCCCAGTACTCAGGGAATATCGAGGTATATGGAGGATATCAAGTGATTTTGAGAAATTTTTTGGGATTAAGAGTACTATCACGGGATTGAGAGGGATATGTGGGAATTAGAAGGGATATATGAGGGTTTGGATGGATATTGTGGATTAAGGGGATATCGGGTGATTTGAAGGGATATCAAGGTCAGAGCATATAGGGTAAGAGGGGTAATATATTTATAGGGTAATATCTGTGGATTAGGAGAAATATCGGGTTGGGGGATTAAGCGGGATATATGGATTAAGGGGATAATATCTGAGAATAGTGATATCTGGGAATTAAACTCGTGCCTTAATCACAAATATACTTTCAACCCCACGATTTGCATCTACTTAATCCATAAATCTCATGTTATCTCGAATCCCCTTAATCCCTGCAAATCCCAAGTTATCTCCCTAATCTATTGATTTATTACAACTATTAATGTATAAAGGATATTTAGTTATTATTATGTTAATTTTCCACTTAATAATCAAATTCGTAGGCAATTCCAAAATTTTGAAAAAATTTGATATTTGATCAAATATTTGATATTCTTGATCAAATTTTTTTCAAATATGTTCAAATATCAAATAATTTGATCAAATATTTGTTTGACCACTTTTGGAAAAAATCAAATATTTTCAAATATTTTCAAATATCAAATAGTTTGATCAAATATTTGATTGATGAGTTTTGGAAAAAATCAAATTTTTTCAAATACTTTCAAATATCAAATAGTTTGATTTGATATTTGATTTTGCGGTTTGTCCGATCTCTAGAATCCTGCCCGGTGGCCGCTTATTATGGCCGATGCCCCGGTACCATTAAGCTATCGGGGCATCGAGTAATTTCCCTTTTTAGATCGTTTAACCCCTGCCTAAGCGTTTTATTAAACGCTTTAGGTGAATCATACTTACAATTTAAATTTCGAGTTAAATACGGGGAGCTAACAACTAGCTAGTTAAAGGGTAATTAAGGAAAATTTTTAACCATAAATTCCGGTAATTAAAAAAATAAGAAGCGAGTGGTGTAGAAAGGGATTTATGAATTCAAACGTTTAACAAAAAACGTTTGAAATTAATTTTAAAATTTAAAAACCAAAATTAAAAAATTAATGTATAATATATTTCCAAAAATGATTTTAATGTTATTCTCAGAATGATTTTTTTCTTGTTTCTTAATTGAAAATTTATTTTGAAAATTTCGAAGAAAATTTATTTTAAAAAATTTTTATATTTTTTACCATTTTTGGCAAATTTTGAGAAGTAAAATCATTAATAATATTATTACTTTTAAAACGGACTTTACATTGATGATTTTGTTGTTGATTGGAAATTTTTGGATAATTATTGTTAATTAAAGTAGTACTCATTTTTAATTAACTTACTGAAAAAAGAGAGTAAATTACTCTATAAAAAATATTTTTAGGTCGAAAAAATATTATTTATTTAAAATAAATGCTCAAATATTATTTAAAAATAATGTTAAATTGAAGTTTTAATAAATTCTCAAATTTCAGAAATTGAAATTGAAGAGATATAAAACTTATGATCAGTGGGAATCAGGGTGGCCTTTTCCAAACCACTAAAATGGGGCGCAGCCACTCAAAAATGGGGAAAAAATAGGGCGAAATCGGTCAAAAGTAGGGCAAAAAATAGGGCATTGTTTTAAAGACTTAAAAATAATTAAAATTTTAAATAAAAAGCTTTATTCCGCATGTTCTCCACTAATTTTAACTAAATTGAGTAGATCACAATGAAGCCGTTTGTAAATAAATATATTTCAAAAATTGTAAAACGATCAAATAAAATATCGAAATTGAAAATAGTGGAGTGTCGAGATATTTGTTCGAGATCTCGTCTTGATCCGGTCTCTAGTTCAGATATACAGATTTGGAACAAATGATAGCGCAAAATCTTGTGAGATACTTTCTGGATCCCCTTTTGAGCGCCGCAGGCGAAAATTTTGGAAATTTTGATGTACAAGAGTCAGTTTTTTTTGTTTTTTTCGCATTTTTTTACAAAAGACAAAAAATTTGAAAAATATTACAAAATGCTAAAAATAGGGCAAAATATGGCAAAAGTATAAAATAGGGAAAAAATAGGGCGAAAAGGTCAAAAATAGGGAAAATCCTCTATAAATAGGGTAAAAAGGCCACCCTGGTGGGAATGGAAATAATAATATCTAGAATCAGATCTTCCTTTTGCCGATGAAAAATTCATATCCAAAAAGAGATAAATAATATAGAATGTGATACTTAGGAGTGCGGTTCGTTATCCGGAATCAAAAAAATCGTATCTAAACGTGACTGATAAAATTGAGGCAATATAAACCAGACTGGTGCATGGATACAGATATTATCCGGATGACCGCGGATATATCCGAATACGGACGGATATGGATACTGTTTTCTGAAAATCAGACGGATACGGGTGCTCCAAATCCACGGATATTGCGGATATCCGTCCATAATTTTTTCGGCCGTAACAGTTGAAATAATTCCATTTTTTATTATTTTTAAATTTATTTAAGGTAAATAAAAATAAGTTACATACAATTTGTCAGAAATATAAAGAAAAATACTTGATTTTTACGTTGATTTTGATTGATTAGACTTTAAATTGCGAAAAAAAAATTTTTTTATTTTAAAAATATGTTTACTCAATAACTCTATAAAATTCATAAAATAAGACACGTGTTAGCTATTAAAAAAGAGAAAAAAGGGAGAGAAAAAAGGAGAGAAAACGACAGATTTTAAAATTTAAGTTGATCGATTTTAAAAATTAAAAGTTATAAAAATATTTTTAAAATTTAGCTAATAAAAAATAGCTTAGTAAAGCAACACAAATTTTCAAAAAAAAATTTTTGTCACAATTAGGGTTGGGGGCCGATCCGGCCCCCAAATAATTTAAATCCGGCCCGGTCCGAAAGCTCGAGTCGGGCATCCGAAAAAGACTCGGTCGGGTCGGCCCGAAAAAATGACTCGAACGTTGGCCCGACTCGAAAACCCCAACCCTCAGAATAATAAAATTCTCAAAAAATCTGTCTATAATTTAGGTGGAGCAATAAATAATTTAAATATAAATTTTTATTTCACATATTTTCCTTCCTTTATTTTTTGAGAAAAATAGACTAAGCTAATGAACTTGTGTTATTTTTTTATTTGTTTATACATACACACATGTCCTCACTTTCTTTTCAATTTTCTTGAAAAGAAAATAAAGGCTTTTGTTTCAATCTTTTCAACAAAATTATTTTTTTTCTATTGAATTTTATATAAAATTTAATTATTTATTATACAAAGTACTTTTATTTAAAAAAAAAAGAGAAAAATTCGGAGTAGCCTATAGGTGTTCTTTCGAATGGAACCACTCTCGAAGCTTTATGGAACCACTCTCGAAGCCCATTAAAGAGGTCTAGTATTATTTTTGAACCTCCTCCGTATATTAAGAATTAAAAAAGAGTTTTTAAAATTGAATTGGATTCCTTTAAGACGATTTGAATGTTTAAAAGCGCCAAACACCCCTTAAGCAGGGATGTCACTGGTTACTCAAAACCCGAAACCCCGACTTTTTTTCGACCCAAGACCCGAAGGACTTTTTTCGACTAGAGACTCGATCCGAAGAAAATTTTGAAACCCGACTCGACTTTTTCTCAACCCGTGACATCCCTGTTAAGAAGTGGCTGAGAAATAGGGCTGGAAAATTTAGAATATCTGGAATCGACCCAAAGAACCAAACTGAAAAATCCTTCGGTTTGATACCAACATGATAAACCCCTATTGAGAAGCTTTCCTATGCTTCTGCTAAACAAGACACCATAATTAAAAATTTTCTTGATTAAAAAATTTTTTGTTTAAAATTTTTAAAATTTTATTGTTAAAAATTTAATTGTGAAAATTTTTTAATATTTTCAAAAAATAAATTTATTTTGCAGCATTTAAAAAATAAAATGCTTATCTCTGTCTTTTAAAGACATCTATGTAATTTCCCTTGGGACAAATTCAACACATTTTATAAAAATTTATTTCCAAATATTTTTTGAGTTTAAAGAAAATATGAAAAAAAAATTGTTAAGAAAAAATTTTACTGGACAGAATTTTTTTTTCAATTTTTAAATTCTGGTTAATAAAGTGTAAGGCCGGCGAAGTTTTCTTTCAGCTTAGAAAATAAAACAAAAAAATTAAAACAAACAGTCGTTGGTGGGGTTGTAGAGGGGTTAAACCTTGTATCTGGAACAGGGCTGTCCGCAATTGAAAAGAAATCCGCGTTGCGGATTCCGCAAACGCAATCTCAAAAAACACAGTTATCCGCAACCGTAATCCGCAATTGCGGCAGCCCTGATGGGAAAGCTCTCAGGATCAAGTCCCATCCTTTTGCTATAACAAAAAGAACTTTTGCTTCTTCCGTTCCTTAAATTCTAGCAGAATTTTGTTTTCTCCAACTCTTATACTTCCAACTATTTTTTAAATTTATCCAGCTCGATCTGGTAGAGATCGAGCTGGGCCTGGACCAGTACCTGGGTTTTTCCTGTACCCAGAGTCTCGTCCTAGGCATTTTTTGACCTTCCTAGGTTTTTCCTGGGCCTGAGTTTTTCCTGGACTGCAAGCCCAGGATCCGCCCAGGTCAATAAATTAAACCCAGAGTCCAGGAACAGGTCCAGGCTTTTCAAAAATCTCGATCCGATCTCTAATTTCTAGTTAGTACAATAAAATGGAGAAGGGACAGTATCTGTTACAATAATACTTTATTAAGTTACTTAAACTAAAATTTATTAGACAGACGTATTTTTATGTCATTTACAATTTAAAAAATATTTATTTAATTAAAAAATAATTTAAAACAAAAATTTCATTAAAATGACAAAAACATTTATTTAAAAAAAGAGGAGAGTGTTAAGTATTTAATAAAAGAAAAAATAAAAAAATTGTGTGGGCGAGGACAAAAAACACACAAAAAGAAAGATGGGCATTTTAAGTTTAAGATAAACTAAAAATAATAAAAAAAATTGGACAAGAGGTTTTTTAATATTTTTATTATTAAATAAATAATTTTTTGTAAAAATTTTTATTTGAAAAATAAATTTTTTTTGTTGAACGTGTAAAGAGGGATTGTTATGGATATTACATTTAATAATTTGTTTGTAAATGCCAAAGTTTGATAAGAAAATAATACTGAACGAGATATTTGATGTCATCCTATTAGGGACCCGAATATTAGGCATCAGTGCTTCTGACGCAAAATGCCAACGTACTTGGTACGAGCAAAAAATAGAGGTGTGATACGAGTAAGAGCAAATCTAAAATTTCCCAGCACATCTGGGATATCTCTGTTAAGTCTCTGATTTGTTAGTCTCGGGTTTATTAATAACTACAAAAATACTATTTTTAAAATTCTAATGAAGAAATTAATTTAAAATAAATTTTTGGTTATTTTTTGGAGAGAGAGATACCGTATTTATTCTAATAGAATGGCCCCTCCAAAAGAATGGCCCCCTTTTTGGGGAATATTGAAAAATAGAATGGCGGCCATTCTATTAGAATGAAAACGGTATTTTATAACAACTCGATCTTAAACCTCAGTCTAAAAATTCTTTGTTTCTCCTAGACATTTTAGCCTAAAACTGAATATTCCACAATTTCATACGAAACAATAAAAGTAAATAAAATAGAATAATTTCAACAAAAAAATAGACAAAAACTGTCAAAAAATAGTGCAAATATTTGCGCAAGAAAATATAAAATTTCTTTGGTAAATAAAAAAAATATGAGGAGAAAGAAGAATTTTAAATAGTTAAAATACCCCAAAGGAGGCAACTGTGGGAAAATGACTAAAAAATAAAAAAATAAGGAAGGAATATTTAAATTTTAATGAAGAAAAAATTGAAGAAAAATATTTTAAAGTTAAAATAATTTTTGAAGACTGGAAAAGGTATTTTCTGGGGTAATCTAGGGTTTTTTCTAGGGTTTTCTAGGGTAAAAATTAATTAAATAACCCTTTGTTTTTGTTTAAGTCCAATTTTTGAGAAAGGCCTTTTTTAAAGTAAAAAGGAAATGCTTGAAAAAATCGGGAAAAACCAATAAAGCTAATTGGGAACATTTTTTAAATTAAAAAAGATAGAGGTAAATTTATTCAAGTTTTACTGGGCATACTGTGGATAACTAAGAAAAAAACATATGTACCAGGGATCGCGTCGACCCGGTTCCCGAAAATCGTGAATTCCCGACGATTTTTGACTCGTGAATTCACGAATTTGATTTTCCGTCGGCGCGATCCCTGATATGTACTACATGTAGTCCAGGGGTGTGCGAGTTTTGGCTTTCGTTTTTGCCTTTCGCCTTTCTTGGACTTTCGCCTTTCGCCGTTCGCTTTTTAAAATGACTTTCAGCACACCCCTGATCTCTCTCGACCTAATAGTATTTGCATCCTAAAATTTTTAATTTGTTTGACCACTGGGCGGGGAAAGCTGCCTAATAAGGTTGTCGGATCCGGATCCGAAAAGGCCGGATATACGTAAATTTTCGTTTCAGATACTAGATCCGGTTAAGGATATCCGAAGATTTCCAACTAGCCAACTACCTTACTGCCTAGCGATAAAACCAATTTTCTATCCCCCAAGAGTGAAGGCAAAATCGAGATCGTAATTAAAAGTCGGAATAAATTTATTTTTGAAAACCAGAAGAAAAAAGGAAGAAAATTAAAAAACCAGAAGAAAATTAACCATGGATATTAAATAATAAATAAAAATATTAACGGGATAAACAATAAAATAATAAGCTTATGCCTCATTTTCTCAAAAAAATATTCCTAAATTATATTATTTTTTTTCTTTTGTTATTAACAAAAGAGCCATTATTCTTTTATTTCTTTAATGCTCATTAATCTTATGGGGAAATTTTTTTCCTTTTTTTTTGTTTTTTTTTGAAAATAATATGGCCAATAAATAGTATGGAAAAACAAAAAATTGAAAGAAATTGATAAAAACTTTGGGTAAACTTTGGATCAGAGGTGGGTCGGAATTCCGATTTCCGAAAAAATTGAGATTTCCAAGTTCCGACTTCCGACTTTTGAGCAAGTTCCGATTTCCTCTTCCGATTTCAGACACCTCTGATTGTTCCGACCCACCTCTGCTTTGGATCTGACCTGTTTTCTTTAATATTTTTACTGATTTTAATGGTTCAAGAGTCACAAAAAAGTTTCTCAGACAAAAAAGTCTCTCTCTCTCGTATAGACTCTCTTTCTCACAGAAAACCAGAAAGGGACAGATTCTTTTTTTGCCATCTTGCTCAGAGCTGTGCGAAAATAAAATTTCGCTCCCAATGAAACGAAACGAAAAAATAAAATTTTCAATTTTACGAAACGAAAACGAAACTTCATCAAAAAATCTACATACATAAATTACGAAACACGAAACGAAAAATTAATCGATCTCTGATCTGGTTATTTTATTGTCCAGAATTGTCATGTTCGCAATTGTCGTATCCACAATTGTCGTACATCCTTTTTAATTTAAGTGACGATTTGAATATTTTTACTCTGTTGGACATTTTTAAGTTGGGACGAATTGTGGTTATTTATTCTTTATGGGACACGCCCAAATAGGCGCGCGGCCATAACAGCGCAAAGCTATAACCTGCTTCAAGATTTCCAAATCTTATCAAATTTTAGTATCAAACGATTCCTCTCATCGAGCTAAAGAGAGTGGTACCAAAATTGATAAGGTCCAGAAATTTTCCAGCAGGTTATCGCTTTGCGCCGTTATGGCTCTGCGCCTAATTGGGCGTATCCATTTATTCTTTATTCATTATCGGTTGCACAGCACTTCCACCCTGTTGACGCACGCGCGAAAGGCTACCCTACAAAACATATTTTTTTAAAACAGCAAACGCTCAAAACATCTAGACGGCTAAAAAGGCTCAAAATATATTCGCTCAAAACATCAAACGCTCAAAATATCTAGACCGCTAAAAAGGCTCAAAATATCAAAATATTTTTTGATTAAAAGGGACAGTTGAGTCCCATATTTCTTCCTTGTATCAGGGGTGATTAATGTAGTATCTCAGGACCAATTTTGCATGAACTCGACGTGTTGAGAAAGGGCTCGACGAGCTGAGTCTAATAACACCAAAATCAGCTCGATTGGATGATTTTTGACAAAGTTATGACCAACAGAATCTTCGCTGGATAAACTGTTTTTGTGCTGCTACGGAGGGTAGGCCGGGCATGGTCTTCGCTACACGATTGCCGTGCTTCGCTGCGGTCGTGCTCGCTTCGCTCGCGACGACCGTAGCGAAGCGGCGGCCGTCGTTCCGCTCGACATGCCCGGCTTCCTCCGCAGCGGCAAAAACTTTTTTCCGCGGACTCAACTGTCCCCTTTAAATAGAAAAATATATTTTGATATTTTGAGCGTTTGATGTTTTGAGCGAATATATTTTGAGCGTTTTTAGTCGTCTAGATGTTTTGAGCGTTTTTACCTGTCTAGATATTTTGAGCGTTTTTAGTCGTCTAGATATTTTAAGCGTTTGATGTTTTGAGCGGGCACGGCGCGAAAACTACTTAGCTTTCTATTTTTCCTTTCTTTCGTTCTCTAACTGTCTCTCTTTCTTTCATGCACTCTTTTTTTGCGACTGCGAAAACAAATTTTAATAAAACTTTAAAATCCCATATCTCGAAAACCCCTCATACGTTTTAAAATCTGCTCATACATTTCATAGATAATTGTTTTAAGATTGTGTCAAAAAAAATTCGTAAATTTTTATATGTTCAAAAAAAAGTTAATATGGCCGAAGTTTTTAAAAAATTTTCGAAAATTATTTTTGGATCTGATTCGAAAGAGCTTCAAAAACTGAGTCGAACAATGTGGGGATCAAGTCGATCCGACATCCTTGGACCGAGATATAGGCTTTTGAAAATTGAGAAAAAGAAGGGGGGACCAAGCTCGAAAAATTCGATTTTTCAAATTATATGTCATTCAAAAGAGCTCGTCGAGATATGTCGAATGACACCAAAAAAACGGCTCAATCGAACTCGTGAGCCGAGATACAGACTCCTAAAAATCGAAAAAATCGTATTTTGAAGAGCTCATAACTTCGTTAAAAATACATTTTGGCTTTTCAAACTTTGTAGGATTGTTTAACTATTATAGGCCTATAGAAATGCAAAATTTGAAAAAAATCGGTCGGGAGGATCAAAAGATATAAAATTTAATTAATCCCTCTAGTAAATGAGAGAAAATGTCCTTCTGACCCTTTCTCTTGTTTACAAAAAAGTCAGACGCACGAGAGATGCAATAAAAAGAGGAGAGTAAATAGACATTTATTTAAATTTTGGCGTTATGTTTAGGGAAAAGAGTTAGCTAGTTTTCGCGCGTGCGTCAACAGGGTGGAAGTGCTGTGCGGTTGGGGTACAGCCCGAAATGTCGCGAGGCCATAATGTCGCCAAGTCATAACTTGCTAAAAAATTTCTGGCCCTTATCAATTTTGGTACCAATCTCTTTAGCTCGATGAGAGGAATCGTTTAATACTAAATTTGGAATGATTCGGAAATCTTAAAGCAAGTTATGGCTCGGCGACATTATGGCCGCGCGACATTTCGGGCGTGTCCCATCGGTTGGGTAGGGGCAAACGAGGAAGACAAATTTTATCACTCCGTGTTTTGGTAAGATTTCGTTCCGTGTAGTGCCCGTTCTGCGTTTTAGCTCGACACGGAATTGGTTATTTTTTTCAGTGATAGGTAAAAATGTTTTAGGTTGTATAACGGCAGAAATGGCTTAAACATGAAGTTGACACAATTAGAAATTTTACCCCGTTAACTTTTATGTATAATAAATTTATTTTTCTTTTAGAATTTATTTTTATAATGCTTATACTTTTTGAGACGGCGGCGGGTTATGCTCTTTTCAAGGTTTTATGTTTGTTACAAATTTATTAAATTTTAATTTTTAGTTGACAGATGAGGGATTACTTAAAGATGTTGACAATATTTGGAATAAAAGTCAAGAAAGGTTTAAAGTCTTTTATAATTGAAAATTAGTTCTTATAATAGGTATGAGTCCACCCCTGAAGACCTACACCCCCAAGACCTACACCCTGAGGACCTACACCCTGAAGACCTACTGACCCTGAAGACCTACACCCTAAAGACCTATTTACCCTGAGGACCTACAACTTTTTGATCAACACAATTTTTACTTTTTATTTCTTTATAAGTCTAATCGGGGGATTTAAAGGAGGTAAAGAGGAGCTAGGAGGGATTAAGAGGGATATTGATAGATTTGAAAGTTTTAATGGGGATAAAAGGGGATTAAGGGGATATCGAGGACTTTGAGGTTTTAAAGTGGATAGAGGGATTTATCGGGATAAGGAGGATCTTCTGATATCCTCGATATTCACTACTATAAATAATTTGAGTTGATCAAAAAGTTGTAGGTCTTCAGGGTAAATAGGTCTTCAGGGTGTAGGTCTTCAGGGTCAGTAGGTCTTCAGGGTGTAGGTCCTCAGGGTGTAGGTCCTCAGGGTGTAGGTCTTGGGGGTGTAGGTCTTCAGGGTTGACCCCATAGGTATTATAATGAAATTTCTTAGCACCGAACGCCAAAAAATGTGAGAATTTCCGAGGCCGAAAAATTCATTTTTTTTTCTTCCTCCGAAAATTTCGCATTCCCATTTCAGGAGGGGTGGGGAAATTCAGTCCCCCTGGCTACGGCCTGATATCTAGAAAAACTTGGATATGAGAAATTTGCCTTTTTGATGAAGGATTCCTCTGAAAACCCCTAAAATAAATTTTCCTTTTAGTCTTCAACTTGTTTCTTTTAAACGTTTTAAATCTATTGCCGAAGCGGTGAATAATGCAACAAATATATCTGAAGGAAAGCTGAGCAAATCACTCAAACGAATCCTTAAAAAATCAGTGGAGGAGGAAGGTGAGAAGTTGGCCGTTGCTGATACACAATTGGGGACGTTGATAAAGGTTTTTAATTTTATTGTTTTTGTTTATTCCTTTATTAAAATTGAGTTATTTTTCGGAAATTTTCGTCATATCACCTAGCTCCGATTCGGACAAACAATATGTTATCGAAAGAGCTCGGTGAGCGACACCAAAATTAGATTCGGGACTCAATTGGGAGCCGACTGCTTGGTTCCACTTTGTGGTTTTCCGATTTTATGCGGTATATCTCAACCCATAGGTGACTTCTAATTTTGGTGTCGTTCGACTCAACTCGCCGAGCTCTTTCAAATAGAAATCTTTGTCTGAACCGAAGTCTGGATGATACGACGGAATTTTAACAATTTTCTAAATAAATAGAGATATTGGCTTCTTGTTTTATATTGAGTAGATGAGGCTAACCAGCAATTAGTTTTTCCTCACATCTTTAGCGTACCATGTTTTGCATTTATTCCCTTGTACTTTCAAATTTCTTTGTTTTCTTAACTTTCTGAAAATTTTAAAATCTTTCATGAGTTGTGCACACACTATTACATTAAACCCTCCAATTCTGACATATTTTCTCATAAATTTTCTTCGTCATTTCAGAACAGTCTAGAAATTAAATGTCTTCACAATACAGCAATTTCTGAATTAATGCGTTCAATTCGAGCAAATATGGACACTTTAGTTGACGATGAAGCTATCACAAAGGAGATTGCCACAATGCGATTGGGTGTTTCGCATGCAATTGGCCGATATAAAGTTAAATTTAATCCGGAGAAGATTGACACAATGATTGTTCAGGTTTCTTTATTTAATTTAATTTTTCATAGAAAATATTTGAAAACAAATCGGTTCGGTTTAATATCATTGGGGAATTTTCTAGTTTACTGGCCCTTATAAAAAGTGTAATTTTAAGTCCGAATATTAGCTTAGAATTCGTTTCCGAGATTCGAAATGAACAAATTCTAAGTTATCTAATATTCGGACTGATCTCGTCACACTTGGTTACCTGCTGGCAAACCAGAATTATCGGAGGAGCATTTTTTTCTCATTTTTTTCTAGCGACCAGTAAACTAGAAGTTTACCCGTTCTTGATTTTGAGGTTAAATTTTGAATAGGGGGATCTTTTCTTGTTTAATTTAATTTAACGGGAAATTTGATTTTTTTTCTCTTATTTAAAAATATTTCTAAAATTTTTAAAAAGAAATTTTTTAATTTTGTTCCTTAGGCGGTTTCCTTACTTGATGATTTGGATAAGGAGTTAAACAATTATGTCATGCGTTGTCGTGAATGGTATGGTTGGCACTTTCCTGAACTTGGAAAATTAATTACGGATGCTCAAGCTTATGCTAAGGTTTTTGCTTTATCCTTTTTGAGGGATTTTTCAAATTTTTCTCTTATTCGAAAACCTTAACATTCTTCCCCTTAATTTATGATGAGAGGAATCATGATCGATTGCTTATTAGAGATCGAGATTTCTGAAAAGCCTGGGCCTGTTCTTGGGCTCTGGAGTTTGATTTATTGCCCTGGACTTGATCCTGGGCCTGTAGTCGAGGAAAAACTTAGGAAGGTCAAAAAATGCCTGGGCCTGGACTCTGGGTACAGGAAAAACCCAGGTTTTGTACCAGGCCCAGCTCAATCTCTGCTAGGAATTTTTCAAACACATGAATTAAAAATACACGTTGGAAGTGGCAGAATAAATTTTAAAAACTAGAAAGGGGAAAGTGGAAGAATTGAGGTCTTGGTCCAGGTCCAGCTCGATCTCTATCGTTTATCTACCAAATTTTTAATTCACTATTTTTTAAAATTTTCAGTGTGTTAAAATCATTGGAATGCGTCAAAATGCCCAAACTGCAAAACTTGAAACAGTTTTGCCAACTGAACTCGTTGACCAAGTTCGATCTGAGGCTGAGATTAGTATGGGTACAGACATCACTGAACTTGATTTGGCAAATATTGGCGAGCTTTGTGATCAAATAATTGAATTGGGACAATATAGAGCTCAATTACACGAATATCTTAAAAATCGAATGAGCGCTCTGGCACCAAATTTGACTGTTTTACTTGGGGAATTGGTTGGAGCTAGACTTGTTTCTAAAGCTGGTTTTTTAATTTTTTAGAATTTTTGAAAAAAAATTTTAGGATCACTTATGGCATTAGCAAAATGTCCTGCATCTACTGTTCAAATATTGGGGGCCGAGAAAGCGTTGTTTAGAGCACTTAAAACCAAAAAGGATACACCAAAATATGGAATTATTTATCATGCACAATTAATCACGCAATCGGGACAAAAATCAAAAGGAAAAGTTAGTGAAGAAGTTTTTTTTCTATTTTTGGTTGGGTTCCTAAGTTCTTATTAACGTTTTTGTTGGTTAGATGATCTAAAATTGTCCCCATTTTTGTTTACAATTTACCAAGGGCGTATCAGAGGGCGAGAGCTTCCTCGAAACCGAACACCTGGATATGCCCTTGCAATTTTTATATGGGGTTAGTCATCCAGACAGCAACCACATATAATCTTATAAGGATCTTTGAACTTTTTGGGCTCTTTTACACTACAGGCCCAGGAAATTTTCGGAAAAGAAACGTCTCGGAGTTGACGGAATTTTCAAAGTAATTTTCAGACTTGAGGTATACCCCTCTCTTTTAACGTATTCTTTTTTTCTTCAACATCCCCAAAATATTTGAAATTTTTAAACCTGTTGAAATATTTAAAAAATTTTTTTTTAATTTTTAGATTGCTCGAAAATTGGCTGCTAAGGTTGCTTTGGCTACTCGAATTGACGCTTTGTGCGATGAATCACTTGGAAGTCAACAAGGAATTGAGGCCCGTGCTTATCTCGAGTCAGTCATTAAAACAGAAAATTCTCGAAGTGGGGTGAAAAAACAACGTTATTCGGGGGTACAACATTCTTCAAAGGAGGCGTATACATTTAAAAAGTTGGTTTAAAAAATATTTTTTTGGGATATTTTCTGGATTTTGACTAGGATTGGATATTTCAAACCGTCCGACGTTCGAGTCATTTTTTCGGGTCGGACCGGTCGAGTCTTTCGGGCTTCATTTTTACTGAACCGGTGCACCGAATCTTCTTCGGGCCAAAATTGGCGGTCCGGTTCGATCTTTAGAATCGAACCTGACCTCTAACCCTAATTTTGATGAATAAATCAACAAATTAATTTTTATTTTTAGACAAGTTCATCGTTATGACCCAAAAGTTGACATATCATTAAAATCACAAAAATCAAGTGGAGAAGAAACACCTGTAGAAAAGAAGAAAAAGAAAAATTTTTCTGAATCTTTTGTCGAAGAAGGTGAAGGAAAAAAAGAAGTGAGAACTGAGGGAGAAGAGGGAAAGAAGGTTGAAAAGGAGGTTAAACAAGAAGTTGAGGAAGAAAAAGCTGAAGAAGCAACAACAACCAAATCAAAATCTCAAAAAAGGAAGGAAGCAAAAGCCTTGAAAAAGGCGGAGAAGGCGAAGAAAGCGAAGATAGAACTGGCTGGGGAAGAAGAAGAGAGCGATGATGAGGAAGAGTAAGTTTTTTTTATTTTTTTTTGAAGTTATTTGGTTATGAGTAGGGAGGGTTAGGATTTATATGGACTATCAATCTCGAAAAATATGGACGGAACATTAATTATCGATCAGGGTTGCTCGAAATAAAAATTCGGAGAATTTTTTGTAATTTTTTAAAAATTTCGCTTCGGAACAAAACGAAACGAAAGGGCACGAAAGAGCGAAACGAAATTTCGAGCAGTCCTGTTATGAATTAAAAAAGACCTTATCAAGATATGCTTAAAACTACGACATTTTTGTACGTTTCAGAACCCCCATGATCCCAAGAAAAAATATGGAAATCCATATAAATCCGACCCCAAGTTATGAGTTTAAAATTGTTATTTCGTTGTTGTCCTTTGTTAACTTGTTCAACACAATTTATATTTTTCAATCCTAATTGTTACAAATAAATTATTTTTGAAAAAAATTTTTCAGAAAATTTTTTAAATTAAAATAGGGAGAAATAATTTTTAAAAATTTTGTGTTTTTCATGTAAATCTGTCAACATTTACTTATATAATTCAAGCAAAAGCAAAACCCTCGGAACATTCTCTACAGGCCAACAATAACATTTTTTGAAGTGTCTCATAGTTGGGATATTCGGGTAAATCCAATTGATTAAAACACGTGTGCGCTGAAGGAAGACGGTCTTGGGAACGGGTGTCTTTTTGAATTCTTAAAGAGAAAATTGAAAGAAAAGGAAAAGCAAGGCTTACGTAAATTTCTGAGTCCCATTCATTCCTTCCAAATGAGCAAATCCTTGAAGAGGTACTTTTGATGTTCCAGTGACAAATTGAAGAAATTTGGCTTTGTCTTCTTGGTCAAATGAGCGTAAGGCTCGCCAAAACCTGAAAATAAAAATTTAAAAAAATAAAAAAAATTTGTAAAAACCATTGAATTTGTTGACTTGTTCTAGTATAATTTTTATATTCAGTATTTACACACAAATCATCTACATCAATTTCAGGAAGTCCAGAAATTAACAATTCTAATTCTTGTTCATTAAATATAGAAATAAGATTCCGGGGAATTAATTCATAAAATCCTTCCAAAAAGGCATTAAGTTGTTGACGAATAGAACCTTTAAAATGTAAATTTGTTAGAATAATTTAGAATACCTATTTTATAAAAAATAATTAGGATTGGGGTTTTCGAGTCGGGCCGACGTTCCGGCCGGCCCGACCGAGTCTTTTTCGAGACAAAATTCAATGCCCGATTCGATCTTTCGGACCGGGCCCCCAACCCTATTTATAATGGTTAAAAACCAGAAAATCTTAGGTAGGGTTAGACCTCTTGTTTAACAAACAAAAAATTCAGATCTGGACTCAAGGAATTTTTAGAATTCCTACCAGTTCCCGATTCCCAGAACCTCAATCCAAATTTTTCTATATCCCAAGGGTTCGGTCTAACCACAAACAAAAATATCAGAAAAACAAGAAAATTTTAAAGTGACCTGTCATTTTCATTTGACACATTAAATGAACATATTCTTGTTTATTAGCATCTGTCACCAAAAGTTTAGAACCATTATCTTTAAGTTGACGTGACGAACGAACTCCAAATTCTTCAACTTCTACACAAAACATTAAATCATACCCCAAAGCTTCAATAGAATTATTTAAAAGAAATTCTAAGGATTTGAAGATTTCGGGGTCTTCACTTTCAATGTCCTGATATTTAACTGAAAAGAAAATACTTTTTATAAAATTAATACCAAAAAATTTATAAAGTTGGTAGTAGGGTTAAACCAAAATCTTATCCAATGACACTGAACAGGCAGGCCCGTAGCAGGATTTTTTCGGTGGTGGACCAAAAAATTAGACCAAAAATTAGGCCAAAAAATTCACTTTTTTGCCCAATCCCTCCCCAAATTTTTCCCATCTAGGGTAGGGGAGAATTTTAGAAGGCCATAGGGAATTCCCCTTGCTACAGGCCTCTGAACAGGACGAAGAAGGAAAAATTTTTGTGGGCCTTCACAGACGATAAAAAATCAGTTGAATATGTGTCACGCTTAAAAATATAAAAAACTAGCAAACAATTTTCCCTCTCAATTCAGATAGTGGAAGATGAGGAACGTCACCAGTTCCTTCATAAAAATTCTCATCAGAGAAAAAAAATTTTGGCATGGAAAATCATCCAAATTTTTAAAAATTTAATTATATGTAGAAATAAAAACAAAATTCAAACCGTGAATATTCAAAATATGTTTGTAGAAAGCTCTTGTAAAATAACAATCCAATTGTTTATTGTCATATATTGCTTTAGCAATTAAACGTCCAACAAACTTTAAAAAATTAAGAAAAAAATTTTTTTTAATTTAAAAAAACTTTAAAATAGTCCAAATGTTCAGGATTAACATAAGAAGATTTATTAATCATATAAGTCACTCTATCGCCTGGAGCATTAATAAACAAAGCATAATTTGGATTAAAAATTTCACGAGTTATAACTTGATACCATTCACGCAATAAACCACCTTAAAAAAATTTTTTAGAGGTTATTCAAAAGATGCTTAAATAAAGAAATATGCGAGAGAATAGAGAAGAAATTATAAATTATTTTTTAAGAAAGTGAAGTAAAAACTTATTGGGAGAGGTCTTTACAAGAATAGGAAAACCAAGAAAATAAATATATGGTTGTTGGTTTAGGGTCCTAAGCTGGGAAAAATTTCAGAATGAACGGGGAGGGGGGGGGGGCGCAGCCGGAAAAATTTTAAAAGGGGGGGGACAAGGGTAAAATCACTTTCGGCCTATATTTTTGGTGGCGAAGGCGACAAAAATTTTATTGTTGAACCACAGGCGAATTTGAAAACTTTGGAGGGCCTTAGGCCAAAAAATTCACCTTCTCCAAAATTTTTTCCTTTTCCCCAATTTCAGGGGATTACGGGGGACATTTCTGAAATATCACATTCGGGGGATATTCCAGTCCCACAGGGAAAAGGCACAAATCAGAAAGAGACCAAAGTATTTTTAACCTACTACAAATCGAGTAGGTTAAAAAATATTTGGTAAATACTTGAATTTTGTGATTAGAAAATTCAAAAAAAATTCTATAATAAAAATCACAAAAAAAATTCCTCACCAGCGTCTTGCCCTTCTTCCCCTTCAAACATTATATAAAAACGAGAACGCCAATCAGAATTTCGTAAGCGATGTAATTCCCGAAAACTGTCCCCAAAAATATGGCTTCTACGGACACGTATAGCAATATCTTCTGCTCGGTAACTTTAAAAAATTTTGGTAAAATTAGACAAAAAATTAAAAATAAAAACCGATTTCTGTCCCGACTGTCAACTTTTTTGAGTTCTTTATGAAAATATTTTCGTTTAACGTCAAAATCCAATAATTTGGGAAAATGTGTAAGAATTGCAAAAGCATTGCTTTCCAAACTTTGATTATTTCCTCGAAGAATCTGATTCAAAACTGAACGATGCTTTTCTAGAAAAATAATATTGATTTTTGAATTAAAAAAATTCTAAATTGAAAAAACAAAAAAAAATTCTGAATATATACGACAATCAGGCACGTACCCAGGGGGTAGGGCGCTAAAGAAAAAAAAAAGAAAACTGGCTCTTTATCTTCCAAAATTTTCCTACGACATTAAAAATCAAAATTTTTGGCGCCTTCAGCGCAGAAAAATTTCCCGCTTGGACCCTCCCCCAAAAAAATCCTGGCTACGGTCAAAAATATAAAATTACCGCGCCAAAAAAGTGAATTTTGAGAAATGTAAAAATTCGGAGAATTATAAGACGCCAAAAATTACGCATTATTCCTTCTATTTGATCTTGAAAAGGGTAAGGCTTCGAAATAAAAAATATATTATTCTACCATCGAAATCAGGCCAGTAAAAAGAAAAAATGGGGGGGGGGGGGGACTGAGTGGGAAAAATATTTACAGCAACGAATTTTTGCCGCCGAAGGCGAAAATTTTGAGAATTTTGGAAGAAATTCCAAATTTTTTCCCTTTTCTATTTTTCGCCATTTCGAGGGGGGATTTCCCCTTTGTTAAGGGCCTGAACGAAAAGTTTCCCAGAAAATTTCCTCAAAACAGAAAAGAATGACCACAAATCACGCAACATCAAAAATATCGAAAAAAATTTTCTGTAAATAAAAAAAACCTGCAAACGCAAACATTTCCTTTTGATAAGAATTAGCATCATTTAAATTTACTGTCGATGACGGTTGTGAATCAGGCGAATTAACTGAAGTAGATTGTGGTTGAGTTAAACTTTGTAAATTATCAACAGTAGAAGTTGTTGTAGTTTGTTCTTTTGTAGAAGTTGATTTTGGTGATTGAGGAAAGAACATTGAATAACAGAGAAAGAACGCCTCCGCGGCTTTAAAAATAAAATTAAAACTCGCTTGGGAACGAATTATAAGCCAAGAGGGAACCCTTAAAAAATTTTCCTAGCTACTAATCTGCCCAATTGTATAAACGTACTAAAATAAGAAGAAAAACGAGCTATTGGGAGACGCCTTAAAGAAATCCTGCGTCCTTATTTTAGTTTTTAAAATCTTTCAAAGCCTATACTTTTAAAGTGTGTAAACACGCAAATAAGGGCTGAGAGGTTAATTTCACTCTAATTACCCAGCTATCGCTGTTAGGCGTTGCCCCCGGAAGTGAGGAAAAACAATCAAACAGATAAATAATTCGTACTTAAACTAAACCGCAGATAAGGGAGGGAAGGAAATAAGTACCAAAAATATTGGTAATTCCAAGCTTTGTCTTTTTTTTATCAATGTCTCTTGTTTGAATCTATCACAGGGGAATAAGGTAAAAACGGAAAGAGAAAACTGACCATTATGGACATTTTTAAAGAAGAAAAGGGGGGAGGGGAGTACGAAGCTTGGAATTATCAAAAAAATTTTACGAAAAATTTCTAGAAAAAATTAATTAAAAAAAACCATTTTGAAGAGCAAGAATAGCATGATGTGAGTCTGGCATTTTCTCTAATTGAGTTAAACAATCACTTAATTGCCCCCAAAGTGAGCGTAATTCATCCACCATTTTTACTTGTTTTTCAAAATTTGGAGAATTTTGGATTGAAAAATTGGAGTCCTCCGATCTTGTCCCTTCTTCAGCTTTAGCCTCTTTTTCTTTGTTTTCAGCCGTTTTGGGAGCATCGTCTTTACTTGCTGCATTCTTTGCTTGATCCAATTTATTTAAATGAGTGTAGAGGTAATTTGCTGTTTCTAATGAACGCAGTAATTTTTTGGAGGCTGTTTCTAAGTTGGGAAAGTCTTTTATTGAATCCATATCTAAAATAAATTGAAAGTTAAAACAACAAAAAAAGGGTGAAACAGACAAAAGATATTTTTGAAGACTGAAGTGTAGGTTGGTGCCGGACCGGATCCGGCTGAGTTTTTTAAAAAGTCGGGTCCCAAATTCGGGTATTTTGAGATTTCCGGATTTTTCCGGAACGGATTAATCCGGAAAAATCCGGCCGGATCTGGTACGGCTCTAGTTGAATATCCGCAATCTGGATCCGGGTCCGGCAAAATTGATTTTGCCAGCACTAATAAAAAAGGTTGAAAATGGGCAAAAAAATTTTTTGAAGGCAAAAGTCTGTGCACTGAAACGACGTGTGCCTAAACTATCAGAGCCGTTTCAGCATATGCTCAAGTAAGTAAAAACATTTTACGGTAATTTGTTTGAGAGATCTGCTTAAACCTGCTTAAAATTATCTCCCGGTACCCGGTTTTTTACTTGACCGGATTCGGGTCTGCGGTTTGAAATAAACAAATTCTAGGCTTATATTTGAATTCGACTCATTAGATTACCTACGGCCAACCCGCAAAACTACCAATAAGCACATTGCAAATTTTTTTCTAGGGGACAATTAAGCAGAAGATTACCAACCGTTTGCGAGAGAGTTTTTAGACAAATACCTATCTTTTATTAAAGCGTTAATTATTTAACGTCATAAATTGTCATTATACATCATAAATATTTTCTACATCATTTAAGCTTACGCTTAGGTCAAAACAATTTAATAACGTAATTAAAAAATTTTTTTTCTCGATACAAAAATAGAAATTCCATTTTCTAAAAATAATTATTCCACCAAATATACTATTTATCTTTAGCGTAATACAAAAAAGATTTTTAATTCGAAGAATGTCAATTTATTTTTTTATTATTTCATTTGACGTATTTAATTTTAGATTGCTTAAATAAAGAAAAATATCTCTCATAAGCACCACCATTAAACCAAACATAATTTTTCTTATCCTTTTTTTCTCCATTAAAAGGAAGGGATTAGTTAACATATTTTTTACACATATTTTTATACAAAATATTTTTATATAAAACCTTATAAATTTATTTTTAAAATGTTAGTCTACCCGTTTGACTCAACTTTTTGTCACATTTACAGCTAGGGAATAACAACTAAATGTGAATAAAGCTCTCTTGAATAAGTCATCTTTTAATTAAAATATATTTCCTTACCAAACTAGACATAGGGAATCTATCAAAGGGTTAAACACTAAAGTTTGGATTTGCCAATTTTTGGATAAATTCAAAAAAGCGGCCTGCCGTAATCATTGACTGGTCATTTCCGTCTTCCTTCTATTTATGTATTTTTAAGAACACCTTGATTTCTCATTCAAATCCAAGTAGCAGGGATCGCGCTGACAGAAAGCCAACTTCCCGATTTTCGGAAATCGGGAAGTTGAGTCGGGTTGGCGCGATCCCTAATAAGTAGTGGAGGAGTGCCACAAATTCAGGAAGATACACAGAGGAAGATACCACCTAAATCTTTTTAAGTTCAAGAAACATCTTATCAAATATTTTCAATCACAAAAATTAATCAAAATTCCCTTAAATTATTCTTTTGATTTAATAGAATTATTTTTTTATTTCAATCATTTTCTCTTTTATTTTAATATTTTCTTTAAGAATATCCATATTTGTTTAAATATTTTTAAATGACGAGAAATTGCGAAGGAGGAAAGCTTATGACTTTTAAATCCCTTCTCGACCATTTTTACTCCCTCAATAGTATTAAATAAATACAAAATATTATTTACACACTTATGACACGGCTTAATCTTTTATTTTTTTAATAAAAAATTGTTAGGCTTCCTCTTTATTTTCACAGCTTCATCTATTTAATAATTTTGTTTTCTTCTCATTTCCATTAAAACAATAACTCATTCTTTCATTATTCATTTAATTGCCTACGTGACGTCTGGCAAAACAAAAAAATCTTTTTTTGTTCTTTTTACCCAAGACTAGTACACTTTTTAACTCTATCAGAAAAATGTGCGGAAGATGACAAAATCCCTTCCCTTTCATGTTTTTCAAAAATTCCAATTTCGTGTTGCTCTGAATATTTAGACTTTTTATTGGGGTTATTGGCAGCCGGTTATTAACGAGTACTCCAGGTTTTGAATAATTCAGTTCTTAAAGACCCGGTTTTCGAATTTATATTTCAATTATACTATATTGTTTACCCTATCTCAAAATAAGTTAGTAATTAGGTTGCCGTTTTAAGTCGGGCCGACGGTCAAGGCATTTCTTTCGGGCTTGTTTTTATCGAGTCGGGCTGTACGTGTCTTTCTCGGGCCAAATATATTAGACCCGAGTCGATCTTTCGGTCCGAGTCGGTGCAACTCTATTTGAAATATTTAGCGAGAATGATCATTTTTCTTAATAATATTTTCTAATAAAATTAAAAATAATTTTAGAAAATAATCTATAAAAAATTATGTATTCATTTCCACCAACATCTTCAACAGCTACATGGGAAGGAGGATTACCCCCTCAATTCGCCCGTTCCAAAATTCTTTATTCTGACGAATTCTGTAAAATGACAGACGAAATTTTAATCATCAAGAAATTCTTTTTTGGGACATTGAGACCTAAAGTTGTGTTTTTGAAGGATATTCGAGTTGTTTATTTTGATGAACAAACTATTGCTCAACGTAAATATTCACATAGACGAATATGGGGGCGAGCACATGGAAAGTCTATTTATTGGGCTGCTGATTTTAAAAGGTAAAAAAAATCAAAAAATTTTTGGGGATGAGAAGAAATATAGTAAAGCTGCGGGGCTATAGCGGAACCGATTCTCAAACTATTAAGTAAATAAGTTATTAATCTGGAACCGGTAAGAACCGGAACCGTTCGATTTTTTAGAACAGAGACACCACTTTGAGACATCGCTTGATGGGGCTAGGTTCTCAAGGTAGGGTTGGGGTTTTCGAGTTGGCCCAACCGAGTCTTTTTCGGGTCAAAATTCGATGCCCGACTCGATCTTTCAGACCAGCCGGATCGGGCCCTCAACCCTACTCAAGTGTATTTAATGAATTCCACAAAATTTTTAGACTTTACGAAAAAATGTTAAGATAACAGTTTTTGGATTTGATAAATTGTGGGGTATCTCGTGTGGGGGGGGGGTATCTCAATTGTGGGGTATTTCATCTCCTTTATACATACCAAATTTCCGATTTTCGTGAATTCTTTCGGGAATCGTAAGCCGGTTCGGCTGATCCCTAATACATACATAAATTATTCTGCTGTCTTTATTTGATAGACAAATAGAGAATGATTCCCAGCCAAATCTAAGAGATTCGATTAAAAAATCAAATAAAAAGTTTCTCAATTCAGGTGCCTACCAGGAATTGACAAAGCAAATAAGAGCGATGTAATTGTAGATTTGGAGGATGGAATGCTTAAAGGATTTACTGTATCCGATGTTCAGAGCTTTTTAAGTGTTGTTCGTTTATGTGCACCTATATCTACAATTATTGTTGATCATCTAGATTTTGCTTGATTTTTGAAGAAAAAGAGAAACGGGTTTTATTTAAATTGACAACTATTTTGTATATTTTCTCACATATTTTTTATGAATATACTTAAATATTTTAAATATAAAATCAAGATTAAAAGTATGTATAACAAGATTGACCGTTTCCAGCTAGGGTTTGAATGGAATATTATTTTTTCGAAATTTTTTAAAAGTGTAAAGAGTAGCCAACGGGCAGGATTCGAACCTACGACAACGCAGTCAATGCTCGCTAGGCCTTGCTCACACAAATGCAGTTGCTCTACCACTAAGCTGCCGGTTTTAATGCATTAGTTGAATCAACATTACAAAATCAAGTTCTGACATTTGAGCCAGTCTCGGTTCTGTCTCATCCAGCTAGTGTTATCCAGGCTCCCTTGAATCAGACTCGTGGAACCGTCAAAATGTTAGAATCGATACAATTAAAAAAATTAAAAAAATTTTACAATTAAAAAATTTTTTTTTTAAATTTAATATAATATTTTTTCTGAATTTATTAATTTTTAAAATTTGATAAAATAAGGTTTAGTAAAAAGTGCCCATGTAAATGACTAATTTCTAGAATCGTTAATTAAATATGAAACGAAATTTCAGAAAATTATGAAATTTAGCAATTGTAAAATAAAAAATTATAGAAATTTAAATTAGAAATACGGCATTTTCTTTTCTTTACGACATCTAGTTGCAGTGTTGCAACCTCTGTCATATTCATGAGCGTATGGTAAATGATGTTGATTATGGATTTTATCTTCTCCGGTGGCTCCATATGAAATAAATTTATCTTTAAATAAGTAAATTAGACTTTAGTTCATTTTGCTTTCCTACTCAATATCAATGGAAATGATAAAAAAATTTTTGTAAAATTTTTCAAGCAGTTCTAATTGCCTGATAAATACCGTATTTTCTGAAAATATGCCCCCATCAACCTCTAGAAAGGGCTTATTTTAGAGAGAGAGAGGGGGGGGTTAATTTAGAGAAAATACGGTATTAAAGCTGATCCGTTTTTGATCATTATGAGAGGGTAAAAGATATGGAAAGGGCAAACAATCATTTGCGGACGTGAGTGGGGGGGGGTGTCGGAGGGGTAGATAATGAGATAATACCTTTATTAACAACCATATTTGATAAAAAAAACTTGGTAAAAATGGATCTAGTGAACTAACATAGGAAATCTAACCTAGAAAACCAGAAAAGAACTAGGGGATTTAAATTCCTTAATAAACACTTTATTACCTCCACAATATCGTTTATATCTTGCAATTTCATCAAAATTAAATATAATACTAGCAACATAATTAATGTGAATATTTAAAATAATTAGTAAAATATAAAAATTAAATCTCATTTTATTAAAAATAATTTTTTAAAAATTATTTTAAAATTTTCAAGTAATAATTTGGAAAATGGCTGGAATTTATGTCTAATTTTATTTTAAAATAAATTAATAAAAAAAATTTTTTTTAATGTATGAAATCGTCTATTTTAATATAAAATTAATTTTAAAATTTGTATAAACAATTTATGGATTTTAAAATTTTGAAATATTTTTGAATTAATTTTTGGTTCAGAAATTTAATTTTATTAAATACTGACGTAAAATAAAAAAATTATTTTTAGAAATTAAAATTTTTGCAAAAAAATTTGCTTATTGTAAATTAAAATTGATTAAATTGAGGTAAAATATGGAGGTAATTTTTAAAATTAAAATAAAGGGGAGAGAATAAACTAGAAGCAAAATCGAATCTGAGGCACATGTCCTTGCCCATTTTCCATTTCGGTCACTGAATCAGAGATGGGCGAAGATTCTCGACCAGCGCTGATTCAAAGGATATGAGAAGAATTGTCTGGATAAAGGTAGATAGCGATAGAGTTTATTTATAATGTTATAAACATCTCAATTTAATTCTGCTATAATATATCCCTTAAGATCCATACAACCACTCTTAATTCACCTAAATCGACCTATCACATTCCTACATCCTAAATCGGGGTTATCATGGATTATGAAGATCAAGGAGACTATCAATGGATTAGAAGCGATATCAACGTAAATAAGGGCAAATATTTGAATTTCGTAAATTTTTGATGTAACTTGACAATGTACACCTCGCGAATCCTCTTTAACAATTTTGATTTTCTTTATTTCGTTTCGTCTCTTTCGTGAAAATTAAATTTATTGGATGGTTTCCGACAATTCAGAGTTCCGACACATCTTTCAACCCAAAATTGATATCAAAAAATTATTTCAACCCCTCACCTGTATGCATAACTTTAAAAATAATTTTAACTTTCAACTACTTAATTAATTTAATAGGAAATTTGAATTCAATTTGAATTTAATTAATTTTAAAGTTAATCGACTATTAATTTCTTTTAATCTTCTTTAATCCACGATTCGATTATGTATTGGATCTGATCCTTTCCCAACATCTCTACACAAAGAAGATGTTAAGAATAAAAATAAAATTAAAATAAAAAATAATATTTGGTTAAAATTCATAATTTTTGAAGAAAAAATATTTTTTTGGAATTTTTGGAATTTTTTTTAAATTTTTTTCAAATTTATTTTTGTCAAAATTGGTGAATTTTTCTTTACTTAAATAACCGAAAAATTTTTTTGTGAAAATAATAATAACTTTTGTTTATTTGTTTTTTCTTGATTTTCTAAAAATGACAACCAAACAAAAAATAAAATAATAAAAAATTTTTAAATAATAAATAAAAATTTATTTTTAAAACTCATGACAGTCTTTGCAAAGAAGAACAATTAAAAAAATTTTTTTTTCGTTGAAAAGTTGCCAAACTTATTTGAATAAAAACGCTAAAAATAGGACAATGTTTTTTTTTATTTTTGTTTGTTTTTTGGTTTATAAAATTTACATAAATCAGATGACATTTTAATGTTCTGAATTAGATGATAAAAATAATATTTTGACAACCAGCTGCAAAATTTTATTTTTGTTAAAAATGAGAACAATAGGTAGATTATAAAAATATTATCTAAAAATTGGAGCTATATTTTTGTTAAAAACTGATTGTTGCGTGACTTGTGTAAATCTAATCACGTGAATATATTTAAATATTGATGAAAAATAAAATTTTTTTTGATAATAAATTTTAGCAAATGCTTTGAAAATTAGAGTTGGCCGGGATCGGGATCCCGGTCGGGATCGGGCGGGATTATCCCGGGTTTTTCAAATCCCGATCCCGATTTTTCTGATCCCGGTCCCGAAATAAATATCCCGATCCCGATCCCGGCCCATCTCAATCCCGAGCCGGGATCCGGGATCGGGATCGGGATGAGCATCAGATCCCGATGCAAATCCCGACTTTATAAATTGACTAGAAGTCTGTGAATTAAAGCTAACAGAAGGGGGAGGCATGAAATAAAGAAAAATTTTCGCCTGCGGCGCAGAAAAGGAGCAAATTTAAACAAAGCTGTCTTTAAAACTTTGACGAGATATTGCGTGATTTGGTGTGATATCGAGCACTCAAGAGGGGTTGAGGGGAGTATAGGTGGATTTGGAGCATAGAAGGATATCGGTGGATTTAGTGATTAAGTTACGAGGGACATGAATATATCGCTTAATCACTCAATTTCAGTTCTTAATCGTCCACATTTGAACGTAACGCATTTAATCATATAGACTTGAACGTTTAGACTTAAATGCCCTTGGCCTTCCAAGATTAAAAATTATTGCCTGCGACGCTTAAAAGGGAGGAAATCTGGCACCTTGGCCTTCAAAATTTGGAAGGCCAAGGTGGCAAACCTTTCAAGATGTGCAAATTTTTTAAAAATCAAAAGCCCAATTTAATTTATCCCCCCACCCCCATTACCTTATCCCCCCTTAATACCCTGAACCGGAAAGTAATCATGCGTCTATGAGACTTTAACTCAATATTTCAGCACCGCAGTGGAAATTTTAGAATTATATTGAGTCGTTTGTGAAGAAAATAAAAATTTAAAAGTTTTTAAAAATTTTTTTAGTAAATCCCGATCCCGAGTTTTCAATCCCGGTCCCGATCCGGGATCGGGACCGGGATCGGGATCTCCAGTCCAAATCCCGATCCCGATTTCGGCCTATCCCGATCCCGTGTCGGGATCCGGGATCGGGATCGGGATCACCATTCCAAAATCCCGATCCCGGGTTTTTCTCTAAATCCCGATACCGGCCAACTCTATTGAAAATGGAGTTAATATTAGAGTTGTGCGGGATCGGGATTTTCGAATAACGACCCCGATCCCGAATTGAGACCGGGATTGAAAAATTGGGATCGGGATTCAAAAACCTCAGCTCAACCCTAGTTAATATGGCTATAGTTTCTAGAAAGTTATTAGTCAAAGTGTGATGCTTTGAACAAATGCTCTGAATTAATATTTGATACTAGGGTAGCAACCCGACCCCGAAAACCCCGACCCGAACCCTGACAAAAAAATAAAGTCGTTTTTGCCCCCTATAATGTCTGAGGGTAATAAATGACTGACCCCGACATACCCGCCCCTGAAGGCTCGGGGAGCTAACCTATTTGATACTATTAAAATTAATAAAAGACGTTGCTGCAGTCGCATAAACAAATAAACAAATTAAAAAATAGCTTTTCTCAAAAATATAAATAATGATAAGAATTGACCTGCATCTCAATTAAAGAGATTCCCGACTTTCCCAATCTTTATCTCTTAATAATCACATTTTGTATTAATATTTATTTACTCATTTCTCGACCTGCCCATCTCAATAACAATATTTGTTTGCCTAAATTTCCACTATATATATCCGCCTCCTTTTCACCTTTTTCGTCTTATATTGAACTTTACTTTTTAACTCTTCAACTTATAATATTTTAACCCTTTGAATAAATTCATATTTAAAATCTAATTTGACCAAGGCTTAGAACCGAGGGTTTATAGTGAACTTACAAATAGTTCATTTGGTGCCACTTAATCCGGGTGAAAAAAGCCTTGAGAGAAAAAGAATTTGTTTAAAGGATATTTTGATCCTGAAAAGAGCTAGTTTTAGAGAGTGTTGAGAGAAATTGTGGGAGGAAATTACCCCACGTAATTAATTAATTAAAAAACGAGGTAGACTGCTGTGTGCTCTATCCTCCTGCTTGGTGCAACGGTTAAAGTAGAGGAAATTGCTGGGTGCAATCCTCAGTTTAAAATAAAAAAGAAAGAGAAGAACTGGATTTTCCGCTCTCGGAAAAGCTCTATAAAGGATTTCCTGCCCCTGAAAACATTTTCTGGAGAATCTTGGAAATGGATAAAAATCAGACACAGACAACAGGATCAGATTTTGCGAATAAATTTTTTACGCCTGAAGAAGGTCGTCATTGGAATAATTTATTATTTCGATTACGCAGCTTTGAAGAGGCTGTATGCAAAAACTTCCGTAAAATCGAGTCGAAAATTTCTGAAGGACAAAATTTGCCATCAAATTCGTCCTCATCTGAAATTGATAAAATAAATGCTTTAATAGATGGAAAATTTGAAAAATTAGAAAATCAATTTAAAAATTTGAAACAAATTGTAAAAGAAGAAATATCTAATTTAGGAGTTGATAATGATTTAAACAAAACAAAAATGAAGGAAATTGAAAATAAAATGGATGATAGAGAATTAAAAGATGAATTAGTCTTTTTACGCTCTAAAAATATGGAAATAGAAAAAGAACAAATTTCACAAATCCAACGCCTAAACATCCTAGAGGAAGGGATGGAAAACGTTGAGAATAATTTATCTAAAAGTGAGCAGAAAATAGCAGAAATTATTACTAAAAATGCGCGTAAATTAATTGATAAAATTGAAAGTCTTGAAGCAAAAGTAGAGGTTTTAGAAAATGAATCGCGAGGATCCGGATTTTCATGGAACGGTCACGGAAGTAATGAATCGTTTGACCTAAATCGCAAGACTAAACCTCCTGAAAAAGCGTTGGAAGCTGCTGAGAAACCCATTACTGGAGAAAATGTTGAGATTATGATCGGAGACCCATTCTTAAATGGTCTAATGACCCCTGTCGGAGTCTATGACGGAAACCCGACTAGCTCATTTTCGAAATTTTTCCAGCGATTTATGGATGCTCTAAATTTAATAATTACCCCTCTAAATGAAGCACAAAAGCTAAGTCGACTAAAAGTGTGCCTGGGAGGTCGCGCTCGTGCTGAACTTGACGCTAAAGTCCCGCAACCAGCTACTCTGCAAGAAGCAATAGATTTCTTGCAAGAAAAATTTGTAAATGGTCATTCTCGTACGGTAGCTAGGCAAGCCCTATCTATAATAAAACAAGCACCTGGAGAAAGAGTTTTTGAATTCGCACAGCGTTTAAATGACGCAGTACGTGCTGTAATGATTGGATATGAAGAAAATACGATACAGCAGCGATTGCTAGATGAATTTTTAGATCGGCTTTTGCCAGATCTACAATTCGAAGTAAAAGCGTCTAGACCTGAAGACTATTCTAAGGCATTTGAAGTTGCCGAACATTTTGAATTATTATTAAACGAAAAGCGCCAAAAATATCAAAATAACCAATATGTTGATTTGGCAGAAAAAGTAGAAGCCCTAGTAATTAATCGGTCTAGAGAAACAAGACGCTTATGTTATTACTGCCATAAACCTGGACATGTAATAGCGGATTGCCGAAACAGAGCAAGAAAAAATTATAAAGCTCGCCAATATAATAATTATGAGCGAAGAAATTATCAAAATGATTATTGGGAAAACAGAAATAATTATAGAAATGAATGTAATAGAGATAACAGCAGATATAATGATAGAAATCGCGAAAATTCTAGAGAAAGTTCACCAAATAATTATAGCCGCTCGCCCACTAGAAGAGTGAGATTCAGCGAAAGCCGAGTTGCAAGTCCATTAAGAATATCTAGCCCTTATTTGCTAACAATTTTTGCACTTATTGCTATTATAAGTCCCACTTTGGCTAGCTCTGGACCACAAATTGAAATGAATTGTCCCGCATACTCACCCTTTTTTACCTTTAAAGAGAAAACAATTAGCGACAATTGGAAAATGACAGAATTGACTAAAGAGAGCACATTTACCGAAAATTTCTCGAGTTTGCTTATATTAAATCAAATTTGGATATTTCTCGCCTTTTTATTTGCTAGTACTATACTATGCTTACTGATGTTTATATTAAAGGTAACAGCGCTGAAATACGTTAAACCTTTTCTAAATCCTAGATTCTGTTTAATTAGAATTCTTAGAAATTTGCAAAATAAACCAGAACTAGAGAAAGAAATTAATGTTGCAGAAATCGCAGCCGGATATGATAATATATGCGATGAATGGTTTAGAATAAAAACTAAAATAAATGGAAAGGAAATATTCTGCCTATTGGACACGGGAGCACATGTATCACTAACTGGTAAAGAAACCGCAGAAAAAGTAGAAATAAACGAGATATTCCCCGCTGACTTAAGTGCCATAGTTGGTATAGGAAATAAAATAGTACCCACGCTTGGACAAGGAGAAATAATTTTTCAAATAGCAGGTTGTGAAATTTTAACGCAGATTGTAATATTAAAAAATGAAATAAGTAAAACAGGAAAATATGATGTAATTATCGGAAGAGAAACCCTAAAAAGCCTTCCGTTATTCCTAGATTTACAAACGGGTAAATTAATCGCGAAAACATTAATAAGAAATTATCATAATATTGAAAAGGCGAAAATAAAATTAATGGAGAATATTGAATTTAAAAACAATCACGAAATAAATAAAAATAATAATTCACTAGAAAATTGTGACTTGAGAATAGACACAAACTTAACAAACCCAAGCTCAAAACATACTTATCAGAAAAACAGTCCCACAAATAAAAAAGTAAGAAAAAAGTGGGTTGAGGACAAACTTGTGATAAGACCCCCTAATTTTAAAATGGGAGAATCAACAAAGACAGCAGGACCATCGGAGAAAGACTACATCCATCACCAAAAGATAAGCCTACCAACGTCAAAACAACAGACAGGACGCACAAAAGCAAACAAGGAATGGAATCGGAAAGTAAATGGACAAATGCCAGAGGGTAAAAAGAAGATAAGAAATATTGCTCATCTATAATTTAAAAATGGACATCAAAAAAAAAAAAATTTTCCCTACCTCAATTTCCTTAAAAAAATAATAACCCTTAAATAATTTCACCTTTAGTTTTCTAAAACATTTCAGTCTGTAATCTAATTTAAAATTTTTCTATACCCCTTTAAAACTCTTGTCGGAGAAAAGTATGTCAAAAAAAAAAATGCAATCCCAAAATTGGAGAAATATAAAATTAAATGAAATTTAAAAAAAAAATACAAGAGGAGAGCTTAAAAAAATCCCTCGATTTAAAAAAGCTATAGTAGAACCTTAAAATGGCTTCTAAAATAAATAAAATATAATCTCCTCCGTTTAATTTAATAAGCATGACGTGGACGTCATCTTAATTAAGGGGGAAGGAATGCTGCAGTCGCATAAACAAATAAACAAATTAAAAAATAGCTTTTCTCAAAAATATAAATAATGATAAGAATTGACCTGCATCTCAATTAAAGAGATTCCCGACTTTCCCAATCTTTATCTCTTAATAATCACATTTTGTATTAATATTTATTTACTCATTTCTCGACCTGCCCATCTCAATAACAATATTTGTTTGCCTAAATTTCCACTATATATATCCGCCTCCTTTTCACCTTTTTCGTCTTATATTGAACTTTACTTTTTAACTCTTCAACTTATAATATTTTAACCCTTTGAATAAATTCATATTTAAAATCTAATTTGACCAAGGCTTAGAACCGAGGGTTTATAGTGAACTTACAAATAGTTCAGACGTCATTGATAAGAGGAAAAACTTTTTAATCGATTTTTAAAAAAATTATTTTAAAATAATATTATCGACAAAAAATTTTCCGGAATTTAGTTGAGTTGCTTAAATTAGTGGATTTGAAATTTTTATTTATACAGTCGACCCTTTGCTGAAACTAAAATGAGTTGTACACCAGGAATGAGCCCTGCCTTATTTTAAAAAGCAGAAGTCGGATGATAGACGACCGCTCAATCTGGCATCTTTTAAATACTATAATTATGAGGAAAATTAAGATAAAATTCTGATTTTTACTTGCAGTAAGTAAAACAATCTCTATCTATTGGTATAAAAAATTGGAAGGATTTAAGGTTATCGGTGATTTAAGGAGGATTTTGGTGGATTTGGAGGGATGTCGATGGATTTAGAGGGAATCCATCTTTTGGGCGAGCATTATTTATTAATGGCTTTTCCCAACCATTAAACTATAATTATTATTTCTCGCTATTTCCTGTGACACATCCCATTCACATGCTTATGTTTATACATACTAATAAATCAGTTCCCAGTTAGTTAGTCTTTAATATGTGCCGCAATGAGAAGCACACCGGTGTGGCTTGGTAAAGGCTTAGGCTAGTGTTTGGCCAACCCAATATATCTCATTATATATCTCATTATACTTTATGAGAAAATCTCTTTATATTTTGCGAAAAGTAAAATTAAATAAATTCTAAGCCTCCAAAATCATTCTCGTCTCTCAATTTTTTATATTTAATATGCCAACACTGACAGTGAGATTGGTGGCTCACAAAACCATCAATTTGCCAACAATAAGAAGCTGGTGGCTCACAAAATAAATCATGGCTTAAAGATAAAGGATGGATATTTAATTTTATAATATCTTTTTAGAAAGCTTATTTGTTTAGCTGATAATTTTTAAAAATTAAAATTAAATACTTTCTATTAAAATAAAATTATTCTCATATGTATCTCATAATTATTTATATTTTTTAGTAACTAGCGTTTACCCCGCATTTTACCTTCTCCTTTTATTCATGAATACCATACATGATAACTATGTAGCGTTGTCGGTTTTGGACCGAACCGAACTTCTTCGATTCGGTTTCGGATATCTGAAAAATTCCCAGGAACCGACAACCCTATTGATAACGATCAAATACAAAATTGAAATCAAATTCACTAACCCTACGTTTGTCGATACGTACCCAGCAGTTGTTGGAAGCTCGTACTAAAATTCTTACTCGTACCTGTGTACGAAGTACAAGTTTTAGCAAAAAAAGGGGCAGGTACGATAACGAGTACGGGAAAAAATAGGGCCTCTACGAAAGTATGAGTACGAGGTAAAAAAAGCGTGACGGGTACGAGTACGAGCAAATTTCAAAATTCCAACCACTGGTACCCAGTTTTGCTTTTCAAAACGTGAGTTCTAGACAGAGCTGGGTAAAGTAAAACTGGAAAATTCCTTTTTTGGGACTTTTCCGTTACGACGCCACAAATCTAAAAATGTTTTAAAATGCCCCAATTTCCATTTTTGTCACTAATTAAGCATTAGCACAATACTTTTCGGTTATTTACATATTTTATTTTTATTTAGAAAAAATACCCATTTATTTTAAAAATGAACAGAAACTTCATTAAACAATGCAAAGTCTGTGGATCAAAAGAAAATGTCTGTTTCCATTACGGTGTATGTACATGTAGGGCTTGTGGGGCTTTTTTCAGGCATTTTTTTCTTATACAATTTAAAAATTCCTCCTCAAAAGGCGTTATCTTGAAAACGAAAATAAATGTAAATATAGTGAATGTACTTATAAATGTGAGAAAAAACGATTGCCAAAAGAGAATAAAGTCGAAAAATCCGAAACAAATTTGGCAAATTGTAAAAAATGTAGACTTGAAAAGTGTTTTTCTGTTGGAATGAAAAGATTGGGTCTGTCAAAAGATTTAAAAATAATTTGAAAAGGATTTTAGATGTTGCATATGTACGACGAGATGTATGCCGGGAAGCGATGGTAGAACAAAGAAATGAAATTAAAGCAGTAAATTTATTTTTTTAAATGGGAATTGGAAAGGTTACTGTAAAATCTCTCAAATCCGATTAAAAGAAATTAAAGCGAGTGATCGGGTTTAAATGGGTCTGAACTAGGGTAGCACACCGAGCTTTCGGGAACGGCATGTCGGGTAGAGTCTTCGGGGTTGGAGTTATTGGTGAGTGCAAGAGGCAATTGTGAAAAACGCAAAACGCAACGCAAGGCCGAAATCAACACAATGTGCTCACCCCTGGTTCGTGGCAAGGTTTTTGACAAAAAATAGTAGGGGTCTCGGAGGACAGGGTGCTACCCTAGTCTAAACAACCCTTTATCTTATTTTAAGCCTTCAAATCCTCCAATTGTCGGAACAACCATCAAAGACATTAACTTAATAAACCCACTTTTACCAATTATTGAAGCCACAAAACGTATTATGCAAGCATTTAATGATTTGGATGATATATTCATTAAAGGGCCGATTTTGTTTGAAGAAATAATTTTATCCAATTTTAATATTTTTCGTTTAACTGGCAATTTCTCGGTAAATTTTAATTTTAAAACAAAATAAAATTTTGTTTTAAAGGAAAATCCAATTCCAATACCTTTTGATGAGTTAATAAGTTGGGAAGCTTTAGTCCAAAATGAAGGAATGTTTAATAGTAGAGTTCAAAAATGCATGTTAGTTGAAAGACTCTTGTGTGTTGGTATAGCTAAATCTTTACCTGTTTTTGAAAAATTGACTTTATCTGATCAGGTATTAGTTACAAGTAGGGTTGTCGGTTCTTGAAAATTCTTCGGATATCCGAAACCGAACAAAAGAAACAAACCGAAAAATCCTCGGTTCTTCGGTTCGGTTCGGTCCAGAACCGACAACCCTAGTTACAAGTGAATGAGTACAAATCCTTGTATGTGACGTGCAAAGCAGATTGCTTCAGAGGTTTCTGAGTTAATGCCATGCACTTTTACAATATATTTCGAATGGATTCCGCATTTAACAACATATTTACAAAACTCAATTAATGCAAAAATTATCTTTATTTTTTTAAAAAATAGGTTGCACATCTAAGAGAGGCTTCTTATGTGTTTAACTCATTTACAAGCTCCTACATAGCCTGGGAATTAGGTTCTGAAACTTGGACACGTAAAGATTGTGTTATGCCTGCTCTCAGTCTTAAGATGAATAATGAATTTTTACACGATGATAAGTAAATAAATTTTTATTAAGAAAATTCTAAAAAAATTTTAGAATGGTTAAATTGGCAGATTACTCATTTACAAAATCTGTTGCTTACTTTAAACGTGCTGCATTAACAAAAATTGAATTTGCTTTGTTAATAGCTATTATTTTTACAATATCAAGTAAAAACTTTAATTTGTAAAGGCGAATACCGTATATGCTGAAATAATTACCCTCTTTCAGATAATTACCCGCCCTAATGATTACCGAGATATAAACAATAATTACCCAGGGTAATTATTTGAGCATAAGTTTTGTTTGATCTCATTAATTAGATAAATGAGGACTTAAAATTTTCCATGAAACCGTATTTTCTCTATTAGAATGCCATGGCATTCTATCTTTCAATCATCAGAGAATGGCATTCAACTGGAGGGTTGCATTCTAATAGAGAAAATACGTTATCTTAAATTAGAATTGAGCGGGATCGGGATCCAGACCAAAACACCCAAGATCACTCGAAATCCACCCTAATCACAGTGAATCTCCGATATTCTTTTATCCCTTAGCATCCACGATATCTAACTAAAACATTCTTGATCCCTATATATCACACTAAATTCTCTTAAAATTCCCTTTAAGTTGAAAACACAGAGTTGAAAACACAAAGCGAAAATTTTGAAAATTCGGAGGTTAATAGGCCGGAATTCTCCAAAAAATCCGCGGTGTTGCGACAATTGAGGATACGCACTTGAGGATATGACAAATGAGGACGACAATTGAGGATCTGACATATGAGGACGATAAATGAGGACGACATATGAGGAGGGTACAGCCCAAAACAACGCGCGGCCATAACAACGCAAAGCCATAACTGGCTGGAAAATTTCTGGCCCTTATCAAATTTGGTACCAGTCTCTTTAGCTCGTTGGGAGGAATCGTTTAATATCAAAATTGTTAAAATTTGGAAATCCTGAAGCAAGTTATGGCTTTGCGTTGTTATGGCCGCGCGTTGTTTTGGGCGTGTCCCATATGACAATATGCCAAATGAGGACGACAATTGAGGATTAAAATAATAATAAAAAACGATGATCCTTGACCTTTTGAAATTCAAAAATGTTCGCCTGCGGCGCTGGAAAGAGAAGAATTCTTCATTATTGGTCTTCCAAGTGGGGTATGGATCTTTCAAGTCTTTTTTATTTTTCATTTTTATCCTCATTTGTCGTCCTCATATGTCAGATCCTCAATTGTCGTCCTCAAATGTCGCCTTCATTTGTCATATCCTCAAGTGCGTATCCTTAATTGTCGTACCGCCAAATCCGCAAGTCAAAAAACACGGAATTTTAAGCAATTTACATACGCAATCCGCAAATGCGGACAGCCTTTTAATTTAACCAAACTTAAATTTTTTTATCAAAAGATGCTAAAGACTTGTCCGTTGAAGGAAAAGAATTACTTTTAGACGAATCTACTAAATATACAAATATTTTACTTCGATATAATCAACAAAGATTAGGTTTAATTGAAGGGGCTCAGAGATTGGCTGAATGTAGCCAACTAATTATTCGAAATATTGAAAATGAATGTGCACTTAGATCAATGTTTTCTCATCAACTTAAAAATTATTCAATGGGTGCAAATTACTTTAAAGTGTCAAACTTTTTTGAAAATTTTTTGAATAAAACTGATTAAAAATTAATGATTTTTGAAATAAAAATATGTACTTTTTTCTTTTATTTTTTTACAATTTATTTTGTAGGATATTAAGGATAACAGAGACCTAGGTATCAGTGGATTGAAGCGATAAAGTGGAGTTAGAGGGATTTGTTAAGAGGGCCTGTGTTTAGCAGAGAGATCAGCAAAAGCGGAAAAAAGATTTTATGTGAAAATCCATAAATCTCAGATTCAAAAATCCTTAAATCTCGGCGTAACCAGTCAAAAGAAACAAAGGCAAAGCAGTAGAATGCAGTGAAAAATATTTTTACTTTAACTTAAAAAAAATTTTTCCGGCAGCACAGAAAATGGAGCAATCTTGGTTCTTGTCCTTCCAAATGCCCAACATTTCCGGCTTCAGCGCTAGGAAGTGAGAAGTATGGAATCAAGACGGACTTGGAGAGATCTCGGTAAAACTGAGAGTTAATGAGACTATCGTGGGATTTGGGCTATATGGTGATAATTGTGCAATTTGTGAGATCGAAAATGTGATAGAAAGAAATTAAAACTTGCATATTATTTTTAAATTTTTATTCAACAAAAAATAGAGGTTAACAATGAAGAATGACGAGGTAGTATGATTATAATTAGTCATTACTTCATTTTACAGGGTCCTCCTTCTACTTGATTTTCATTTATTCATCTCTTTTTAAATTAATTAGTTACAGTCCTTCTCGCAAATAACAGCAAGGCACGAACTCTCACAGCTTTGATCAGTTGTTTGGCCAGAAGAGCTAACAGCTGTACAGTCTTTTGGGCAATTATCACCTGAAGGAGGATTTCCACCCCCGCAACTTGGCGATTTTGGTTTTTTCTGGCATTCAGATACCTAAAAGAAATCTTGTTTTTTAAAAATTATGATACTGCCATTAGGCAAAATTTTGGATTCCTTTATCAAACTACACTTGCTCCTATAAGAAAAAGGTGCTAGGTAATTGTTTATAGTGAATTTGAGAAAAGAAGTGAGAGCCCATACTAGAGGCCCAGAGTAACGAAATATGTACCTCCAACAAATTCCTATAATCATATGAGCTTCCATCATCCCAATACTTGTTTCCATCTGTTGCAGAGTGCAGACCAATCCAAGCACAACTTGATGATTGGCAAATATTCGTAATGGCACTCTTTTGCTGATCAGAATGATAGGAGGCGACTTTTGCCCCATTATTTGCACACATAGCTAAAGCCTTTAGTAGAATGATATTTTATGCTTCTTCAACATTATTAAATCACCTGCCAGTAATTACCAGGTGAAGGCAATGGGAAGATTTTATAGCCTTTCCCATTGGCAGATTGAGACCATCCATCTGTCCCACAATTCACTTTACCACACCCGCATGGTTGTCCACCACCGCCTCCACCACCATTACATTTACGCTTACAAATGCCTCCACCAAGCTTATGATAGCAAGAAATGTCATTCCAATTAACATTTCCATCCCCATATGTATACATACAAACACAGTCCTCTGGGGAACCCGCTTTAGAAATTTTATGAATTTTAGAAGGATAGATTCCAAACAAACTTACGCGGAGTATTTCCTGTATTATTCAGACCACTAGGACATCTATAGCCCCACGGCGGAATTAGTGTTGTCGGGACTCCAGGTGTTGGAACGGAACCATAATCTACTGTAGAGCCATCTGCCCATGTTTGAACTACTGTTGGATCATAACTAGAAATTTTTATTTAAACTTAATTATATTGGACGACAGGGAGAAATAAAATTAACTAAATCGGAGCTTATTTGGCCAAGGTCTATGATAAAGATAAAGTCAGTAAAGTTCAGAATAATTGATCAAAATATTTAAAATGCTCTTTTATTGAAAGAATTCTTCAAATCTTTCTATAAACTTACTAGGGTTCGATAGCAGCACGGTTTAGACCAATATACAAAGAACGCAACATTTGATCAAGTGATCTAATTGGATCTCTTTGTTTACATACAGAAGGATCTGTTTGACATTTAACAAGAAAAGGTGTAGCCAATTGAACTACAAATTGTTCTTCCTCATCACTGTGAATGCTAACAAGTTCTCCTCCTTCCTTATTGCATAAGATTCTGGCCTAGAATTTTGAAAAGAATATTTTAATTGACACAGATAATTCGACTCAGTCCTTCTATTTAGGATTGAAAAAAATTTATTTGGGGGTAAATAAATGGTTAGAATAGCAGCTGGCTTTGTTAAATTGATATCTTTATCACAATCCCACACTTAATTCCAGAGGTTTGACTGACAGAATTTGTCCGATCTCTAGTACTCACTCGAACTCCCGCATGAACCCACACACTTAAATTTCTTGGCACTCGATTTATACAAAATTTTTAAGCCCAAGCTTTTTGAATAATTAAAATACCTGATAATAATTAACCATATCCTGCATAATTACTTTATATCCATAAACACTCCCATCTTTATCTGTTCTAGTTGACCATCCAGCTGGACATTGATTTGCTCCTCCATTTTCGTTGGGATTTGCATTTGGAAGTAAAGGTTTATCAGAACTATCGTCTGCTTGATCAGCGGGATTTCCCGTTGCATTATTCAAATTTTCAAGCACCATAATGTTATCACCAGTTGTAGTACTGGCAGTGTCAGCATTTAGCTCGGCATTTTGCCCGGGATTTAGCTCGGGATTATTATAACTAACAGTAGTCGTAATTATATCCGCATCATAATCATCATTTAAATTATCCCCATTTTGAGCAATTGCCAAATGGAAAACAAATAAAAGTATGGTAATGAAATGAAACATAGTAGACTTCTAAATATTAATTAAATAAAAATCATTGGGTTTAAATTAAGCGCAGGTATTCTATTTTTCAATGGATTACTTTGAGCGGGCTTATAATAGAGATGAGATTATATTAGAGCCTGGACTTGCAGCCTAGGACTTCTGTTTTTCAGTCAGCCCAAGAGTTTATTTATTAATGAGTTACTTTGAGGGTTTATAATAGAGAGGTGGTCCTATTAGGGCCTGGACTTTAATTAGGGCATATTTTTTATATGAGAGTGAATACTACTAAAATAAAAAAAATTTCATTCGAAACTGACTTTTTGTGTAAATTGCACTTGGCTTTTAAATGGCAAAAATTCAAGTTTTTTTGTGTGTTCTGGTCCCACACTAAAAATTATTTTGAAAAATAAGTTTTTACAAAAGGTTTTTCCATAAATGGATATACTAAAACACAAAATAAAATTATCATTTTTGGGTAATTTGAATATTTAAATTAATATTAGATAATTCTAAAATAATATTTTCAGGTTACAATTTTCACGTGAAATATATAAATTTTATTTTTTGGCCAGAACCTTTCTATTTATAAATGCAACAAAAAGTTTTTGCATAAAATTTTTAAAATTACTAAAAAAAGGAAAAAAAATTTAAACATTAAAAATCAGCATTAATAAATTGTGTTTTAATTTATAATAAAATTATTTTTATTGTGAAAATATCCTGCAAAATTTATTTATAAGAGTTGGGGCAGTTGCTTACTTACTTCAATAGGATGAGGCTCATATCACTCGAAGCCTTCGATAAGTGGTATCACAATTTTGATTTTCAATATTATACTAGGTTATTACCCGATCAATGTGAAAACGATTTTTCAAATATAACAAATTATAGTTTTTGAATGAGCGATCAGACTTGATCCGTCCATTTAAATAAAAGATACTGCTCAGCGAGGTCTCTCGAAGATATAAAAATCATTCGGCTTGGATCAAGCATAAAAAGATCATAGCCAATCAAAGTCGGCTGATTATAATTAACTATTTCTCGGGTCGGTCTTTCAATCCGTTCCGTATTTATGATACATACTAGAGTTGGGCGGGATCGGGATCGAGATTTTGGAATAATGACCCGATCCCGATCCCATCCAGTCCCGATTCCCCGCCCAACTATAAAATGTACTTACACTAATTTTGATTCATAATAATCATCAACCAAACTTTATTTTCTATTTTAATTCTCCCAAAAATATTTTTTTGGCAGTAATATTAACCCTCTCTCAAATTCTATGTAAATATTTATGTAAATAATAAAAATTATTTTTAAAATGAATAAAAAGGACACCGCAAAAAATTAAAACACAAAAACTATTTTAGGTCCCTTTATGAAATATCTGCACTTTTTATTATTGTTTTTTATTTTATGGCCAGATTTTATGTATGTGTTTCAATAGCCAGAAAAACTTTTGAGAATCATAACACATTTAATTTAACTTTAATTCTTTTTTTTAGATACAAAGGTATGTATATCTCCTTATACTTATCTTAATTTTATTTAGTAATTTTATTAAGTACAAGCCAGTTTGTACTTTAAGATTAATTATTGAGAAAATCAGCGAGAATATTGAGAAAATCAAAAAATCCTTTGGGACTATCCTCAATCCAAAAATCCAATTATCCTCAGTTTTTTCTCTCGTTTATGGAATGAGGGGTATTGAAGAATATTGAAGAATACAAGCCGGGACTTCTATTATTATATTTACGGTATCTTTATTCTCTTTCGTCTTTGCTGTGAACTAGTGGTTGATTCGTTAAGGATGTTGGATATTTGAAAAAAAATCGCCTGCTACACTATAAATCAACATTTTTGCTATACATGGCATCAAAAAATCCGAAATTAAAAAAAAATTTTTGCTTTATCTTAAACACAATTAACGAAAAATAAGCAGGTACAAACTTCGTGTACGACGTCAAAAAGCCGTGGTGGTACGAAATACGAGTAGGGACAAATTTGAAAATTTTTTAAGCAGTGCTTTTGGCCTACCTTCGAAGAAACTAACGGACATGGAAAAATGAAATAAAATTAAAAACGAATTTTATAACGGAGATGCTACATCAAAAATAAATAAATTTAATAATTTTTTTAATCACAAATTACTTCAACATCCATCTAATTACTTCCTCTTTATTTAAATATTTTACTTCAATTCCAAGTTGGAGCATAATTTCTTCCCTTTCTTCCTTTGACATTTTATATAGATAGGAATAAACTCCTTTTTTACGGGGTAAATATGATGAAATGATTTTTTCTTTAAATTCTGCCAAAATTTGTTGGCCCTTATATTTACTAAATATATTTTCTTTTTCTTGAAGGACCTAAAATGTAATAATTAGTGATCGTAAAGTACCTTAGTACTGATAAATACCAATCAACTTCAAAATTTTATCGATCACTAATTCACTAGTTTTTGGCATTTATGTTAATATCTATCCTATTTATTTCAATATTTGATGGCCATATTTTCCAATTTTATCTCAATATAAATCCGATCCATAATAATATCTTTAAGTCAAATCGTATGTTTATTAAACCCTATTATCGGTTATTAACTTATTAGGACGAATTTGGGGATTTTGCACAGGGGAACGAATTTTTTGTTCAATGGGACGAATTTTGGGTGGGACAAATTATGGGATCACAGAAGAGTAGCAATTAGAGATAGGACAAACTGCAGAATCGAATATCAAATCAAACTATTCGATATTTGAACGTATTGAAAAAATTTGATTTTTTTCAAAACTCATCAAATAAAATTTGATCAAATATTTAATTTTCCAACGTCGAATACTTATTTGGTTCGATCTCAAAAAAGTGCTTGATTTATCTTTTTTTCTCTAATATTCTCTCGTTTTTCCATACTCTTTTTATTATCCGCTTAACTATACATAATTTCAATTCCGCTAGGGCCTTGCTAGTCTGCAGTGTTACTCATTATTTACCTCATTTTGCCCAGTTATGTCCCCATTATTTTCAAAATCAATTCCAACAAGCCAAATAATGCATAACCATCCCTTTTTTCTAAATTCTTCTGGACATTTATTCTTATTCTGTTTTTGTAAATTTGCATGGCAAACAGCATTAATTTTTGTCTCAATTGAAAATAATAATTGGAGACGGATACGTGTAGTAGAAAAATCACAAAATTCATTTCCATATTTACTTGTAGATGAATAAGTACAGACAATAGCGAGAAATTGATCATACTTAAAATGTTATTGTGTGTTATTTAGAGATCGGAATTTTGAAAAAAAACCGGGTCCGGGGTTGGGAAACGGGTTCTGAAGGTTGACCAGGAGGGACCCGGACCGGGAATTCCCGTCCCCGGTTTCACCCCGGTTGCTTCAAAAAACCGGGAAAAGGAACTTGAAAACCGGGAAAAGGGTCCGGGTACCGGACTCGTTCCGATCTCTTGTGTTATTGTTATGTATGATAACCAGGGCTAGGATTTTTAGGTTATCACCTATCTTTTTGTGTAATAGTTATGATGGATTGAGGTCAAATTCGTTGTTATTTTTTGAAAATCTTTGTTTTCGCCTACTTTTTTCATCTATTCAAACTTATTTTGGCATTCTGTTACCTACTATTTAGGTGCCTATTTTTAAATTTTTACGGCCTAAAAATCCGAGCACCAGTGATAACTAAAAATTAAACAAACTTTATTCCTAAATTCTAAGCCACTAATTAGCAAATCTTCCCACTGGTTTTTTAAATCTGTATGGGTTCCAACAGTATTTTTATAAATTTTTGTTTTCGCCTTCAAAGCATTTTTTATATTTGTTTTGATTAAAGTTGACGCTAATTTAAATTAAAATTTGTATAATAATGAAATTAAAGTATTGGTTAGTGTAGTGAATTCCATGGGGTTAAAATCAAAATTAAATCGTAATTTTAATTTTTTCAAGAATTTTTTTAGTTCTAAAGGCCAGATTTTTATTCATTTCTTGGCGCCTCAGAGAAAATTTTATTGGAAGGCCAAAAATAAATTTCTCGGTAAAAATAATGAGTGCCACTAGGATTGTAGATTGGCGGAAGATGGAAGCTATATGATGTAAGCTATATCCCATCCGTGAAGTAAATTAAGGATGTCTTACCCCCGATGTCCGTAAATTTTTGGTTCGGATACAGGTTCCGGTCCGGATATCCGAAGACCTCTCAGGAACCGCCAACGTTGATTTAAATACTAGGGTTGTTCCCCGACGGGGGAGAGGCGCCTCGGGGAGGAGCAGCGCCACGTGGAGGGGGGTGGGCGGGGAGTTCAAAAAATCTCTCAAAGTCCCCGAACAACCTTAATGCAAATACCTTTCTCCATTTCTCTCCACATTATTTTCCTTGTGGACATATTAATATTAAACCCAGCATTTTGTTTGGGCATTCCAGGTGTTATTATTGGCCAAACTAATTTTGTATGTTTTTCCATTTTTTCATTCTGTTCCAAAATTTCCTCTAATAATGTTTGCTTTTCTAAAATTTCTTTCTCCAAAATTTCTTTCTCCAAAATTTCTTTTTCCGAAACTTCATTAGAGGAAATAGGAGCCTCCTCTAAAGATTTTTGTTTTTCCATTATTTGATCTCTTAACACTTTTTCTGTACTATTATTCATATAAAATTTATTTCGAGATTCTCTCTCATAAGCCTCATTCCAGTCTATTTGTTGTCGTAATTCTTCAAAATTTTTGTTAGTTTCATCAAGAATAATAGGTTTAAGTTCTACTTCTGAATCAATTTTTTGCTTATTTGTTGGAGTATTATTATCATATCTGAACGAGAAAATAATTTTTAAAAATAAATTTTGTATTAAATTGGTAATTTATTTAATGAGAGCTGGAGGTGTAAGGTGAGGTGTAAGGGGGAAATCAGGTGCCGAAACACGAGAAGCTATAAATTTCGGAAATTGACGGAAATATGGAAAACTGTATTTATCAAATACACACATATACCTATATGATCTTTCAATTAATTTTTGTACTCGGATGGCAATTCAACCCAACAACCCAGCATTATTTGGCTACCACTCGAACATAAATCTAGGTTCACAAAAATGATATCTTCAAGATACCGTATTTCTTCTAATAGTGCGACCGGTCGTTTATTTTCAACCTTCCTCTGGGGGGTCGGTTTATTAGAAGGGATCGGTCTAATATAGGGAGTCGCACTATTAGAAGAAATACAGTATCTATCTCGATTCTTGTAAGAATATCTGATCTTTCAATTTAGTATTGGTAATATTAATTAAATAAACATACAGTTTATACGTTGAAACATCAAAAAACTTTGCCAATATTTGATTAATTGTTAATTTTGAAGAATTAGAATCAAAAAATATTTTTGTTACTAGAATGGCTAATGAGGTGCCACTAAAGAAGCCAAGCTTACCATTATAAATAAAATGATCTGAAATTATAATTTATATGTAGATAAAGGAATAAAAGAGAAAAGAAAAGAATTCTGACGGGACGGTAACTTGACATAATATTCTAAACTTCATATTTCGAGTGATTTTTCTATTTAGAATGCCATTATTTGATTATAATAGGGTTAGCATAGGTTTTGTGGTATGGGACGTTTTTATGAATGGTGCTGCTTCTATATATCATTCGAAAGTATAGATCGGTCTGGATCTGGACCAAGTCCGGATTTTTCCTGGAGCCAGAGTCCTGTCCAGGTTACTAACCTAAATCCAGATCCAGGATTTTTGAAAATACCTATGTCTATTCAAAAGCTTGATTCTTATCTCCTTCGACAAGTTTCAACGTTTTTCAGATAAATTCAAAATCTCTGAGATATACGCGGATAAAGAGGATATGGCCGGGTATATATGTATATGGCCGGGTATACTAGACAAATAAATTTTTTATGAAAGAGCATCCACATTGGTAGAACTTATATTACCATTTATAAAGGATTTTATGTTTTATTCCATATAAAATTAAATAAAGCTAGAATAAACTTGCTTTTTGCCCACAGTTTTAATGCTAATAGTACAAGTTGAAATTTATCTTTTTCTTTTGAAATAATTTCATTAATTCGAATATTAGCACGATAACCTTAATTAAAAAAATATTTTTAATTAGATTTCAAATTTATTTCTAGAAAATAATTTTTTATTAGTCTTTCAACGGGTTCCACCCTTTGGAAAGAATTATGGACCGAACCAAAACTGGACAAAATTTCGGATTGCGTTTTTCGGTTGTGAAATTTTTTCCAATTACACCCAGTCCTGGATTAGACTGGCAGGGGCTTACGGAATCAAGATAGAGTAAAGCAGCTGGGCTATAGCTATTTCTCTCCTTTAGCTAGTGCAAAAGGTTATTCGGCGGCTAGGAGCGAACCAGCATCTTCAGTAGACGGGCTGATGTGTTAGCCATTACTGCTCAGCCTTAGGAAATTAAATAGCTATATGCTTTACAATAGTTATTTTGAAATTATCTTTCCTTTGATAACCGAGATTTTTGTTCGAGTTATCAGGGGTGAACGCAAGAGGCAATTCTGAAAAACCCAATGCAAGGCCAAAAATCAACGCAAAACGTAAAGCACTCATCCCAGAAAATGTTAGTGATATTTTTGATGATTAAATATAAAAATTTAGAAAAATATTATTTATAAACCCGATAAAGAATTTATCATTCCAACACGGTCATATTGCAAATACGTCCCAAATTGTTTAGTAAAATTTAAAATAAAATTGTCTATTTCATTTAAATTTTTTAAACTTGTTTCACTTTCTATAAAGCTTAAGACTTGTTGAGAATCTCTTCTCCAAGGATATGCAACAAATGCCAAATCAAAAGAATAGTTATGAATTTTTGCATTTATTTCATTAACGCCTGTTGTAATTTTTCTAAGCCATGTTGTTGCTTTGTTCTATTAATAGAAGGCTAATTTAATGTTATTTCAATAATTTTTATTGTGAATTTGGGTACTAGATCCTGGCCTGTAGTCCAGGAAAAATACAGGCCAAGGAAAACCCCAGGAAGGTCAAAAAATGCCTGGGCCATGACTCGGGACAGGAAAAACCCAGGCCTTGCTCCAGACCCAGCTCGATCTCTATTGAGTACACATCAACTGCTCAGGTCCGCTATCACGTAAGAAACTTATTTTTTTTAATTTTTCGAAAGGATGTTTTATTAGTAGGGCGTGTCAAAATATGCACGGAAAATCCCAAAATATGCGCATATATATGCACCGAAAAAGCCCAAAATATGCACCAAGATATGCAAAATATGCTCTAAATATACAGCAAAAATAACGAAAATATGCTTTAAAAAATTAATATTTGAGGTAAAAATTACTAATTTAGCATTTAAAATGCAGTTTAAGAGCACTTCTAAAAGATTTTATGAACTTAAAATTCAATTAAAAAAATTTTTTCGAAAAAAAATTTTCGCGAAAAATTTTTCGAAAAATATTTTCAACAAATTTTTATTTAAGATTTTTTTGCCCAAAAAATTCCAAAATTTTGAAAATTTTGCCTGATTTTTACTAAAATGTTTCAAAAAATGCCAAAATATGCACAAATTTTGGTAAAAATATGCAAAATTTACCAAAATATGCACAGATATGCAAATATGCACGAAAGTACCGAAATATGCAAAAATATGCATTAAGAACCGGGTTCAAAAGTGCTCTAACCGATGTAAAAACACCATTTTTGAGCGTTTCAGCTCATGGCATATCCGCATGCAAAATATGCATTTGCATGTTTTGACACGCCCTATTTATTAGGTATAATATACCTCGCATAATAAGCAGTAAAGCGATTCTTTCTCACTACATTCCTCCCTTTTTTCAAAATTACATTCAGATCTAATACCCATAAATTCATCATCAACCATTCTTTTTGTTACAAATTTGTCAGTAGGATTATTATAATTAAATGGCAATACAATGATAAAATCAACATCAGATTCTACAGAATTTATATTTAGTAGGTAAGAACCAGAAATTAATGTTATAGCATTTTTGTTCTGAAAAAATAAATTTTTTTGAATAGATTTAGGTAATCATTAGTTTGGATTATCCATTCCTTTTTTCTGAAAAAAATAATCGGGAATGATCTGGACATTAAGAAAGATTAGGAGCATTTTGAAGGGACATCTGGAGCAGGGGTGGGCGCATTGCAGGGGTTGCCTCCAAATTCCCTGATATCACCGTTATCAATTCATAACTACTGATAGCCCTTTATCCTTAGCTATCTCCCCAACTGATCTCTTGCGTCCAGCCCTGATCGTGAGATCTGGGAGACTTAAGAAGAATTTTAAATCCATCCTTGTTAGAAAAATAGAATCACTGTTGATAAATGCGATAAGTTAATACTGAAATCATGGAAATTATTTATTGCCCAAATCACTCATAATTATTTTTTATTTTCACTCTAATTGGCTACCGCCTAAATCACTCATTGCCCATATTACTCAACTACCCATATCACAAATCACTCACTACCCATATTACTCAACTACCCATATCACAAATCACTCACTGTCCATATTACTCAATATTACTCACTGCCTAAATCACATACTGGCGAAATCACCAGACACGCTTTATAAATCCACTTTATAAAATAATTTATATAAAAATTATTAATAATATTTTGATTACCCAGAGTTCAACAGTTTTTATTACGTCAGCAATTGCTTTTTTTAGACTAATGGTTTTATCAACCATATTAGACTTTCCAGGGTTCTTCCAAAAACCTTTTCCTTGCAATATATCAATGAGCTATAAAAATAAATGATAAAATTTAAATATTCGGACAATAATAGGCTAGTTAGTCCTGGGTTAGCCGAATCGAATTCGTTTTTATTTCTTGGAAAATGCCATGTATTTTTTTATTTCCTGGACATTCCAGACCGACAAACGCAGAATAACACTTTATCCAAAGTTTGTTGAGCAGCGATTCGGAACTAATTAATATACCGAATCGGTACTTTTCGGTCGAAGCCAGTACGGTGTATTTTGGTACTCGTTCGGTAGCGTTACTTTCGGACTTCAAGTACCGGTACATCGATAAATACATCTATCGTATCCAAAGTAGAAATTAGGTAAATTATGAGTGAAGATCGAATTGGATCAATGACTATTTAATGTAGCCATCTGAACTGGATCAGGACAAATTGGATAAAGGAATACTTCATTGTTTTCTTCAAACAATGTCAATTCATTTGTTTGCTTTAATTCAACATCACTTTTAACTATGTTATCAATAGCTTCTTTTTTATCCATTTTTCCATGTTTTGCTTTAACATTTTTATTAAAATTTGTTTTATCTTTTCCTTTAGAAAATTTAGAAATTTTCACCTGTGCATTTTTCATTATGGGCCTTAAAAAATTTTTGTGAATATTTTTAAAATTCAATTTATCTAAAACAAACTTCTCAGCTGTTTTTTGCTCCCCTATTTTTGGTCCCTCCAATTCTCTTTTTTCAGCTTCGGTTACGGTAATTTCACCAGAACCCATACTTGTATTTTCCTCAATTATTTTTGGACGAACCTCCGCCTCAATATCCTTCATTTTATCATCCAAACATTCATCCACAGATTCTTTCTCCAATTTTTTAAATTCCAAAATTTTCTTTCTCTCCCTATCTCGTTTTTTCTTGGACATTTTGGCTTTTGTTGTAGTTGAGGGTGTTTCCGAGTTAGGTTCTAAATGTTTATTTCAAATTTATATATTTATTTCCGAATATAAAGATTAAAATATATAGTATGTACTTTAATTATAACTTCGGATTGCTAGGATAATTTTGAAAAAGTTTCAAAGAGATTATTCGATAAATTCTAATTGAAGAAGGCTATGTGTGTAAAATAGAGTTGCACATGAATGTACGAGGGGGAGGGGTACTTGATGTACCGCGAGCCCTATGTACCGCCGAACTATAACTTTGCACAAGATTGTCGAATCCTTAGCGCTCTGGTATTGTTCAATGCGGCTCGATCATTTGTATCGAACCATACCAGAGCGCCACGGATTTGATAATGTTGAACAAAGTTAATGTTGAACAAAAAGTGTTGAACAAAAAGTACACTGGGCTCGCGGTACACTGGCCTGCTCCCCTCGAACGCGGGTGCTTCAGAACACATCAATTCAATTTAAAATACTCTTCTGTATATCCCCGCATTTTCCTTTTCTTCTCCTTTTTCCGAATTTGGTAGGGGCTATTTAACTTCAATTTAAAACTCCCAATTTTAATTTGTTGGAAAAATTTAAATTTTAAATTAATTAAACGAACCTAATTTCATTTCATTTAATTGACTACTTATCCCTTCTATCAAACCTTCCTCATCAACATCCATCATTTCAGTATCTAAACTTTCATTCACAAATTTCTCCTCCAAATTTTTAGATTCTAAAATTTTCTTTTTCTCCCTATCTCGTTTTTTCTTGGACATTTTGGCTTTAGTTGTAGTTGAGGGTGTTTCTGAGTTAGATTCTAAATTACTTATAAAAAGATTTTCTTTATTTTTAATAAAAGATATCTTGAGGGCTAACGATGATTTTTAGAAATTAAAGTTTATTCTAAAAGTTGATTAAAAATAAACGTTTTTAATCAGCAAATTATTTTTATTCTTAAGCATATCTTATCAGGGAACATGCCGAACTAAAAAATAATTTCACGTTTTGGGAAACAGATTACAGTACCTCTTATTTGTTTTATCGTTTGGCTCAGATAATTTGAATATTTTTTTGAAAATTTATGAAAAAAATTTCAAAGAACATTCAATTCTCGTAAGAAGACTGACAATCAGGATCAAGGCTGCGTTGCGCCAAAATTTTCGCGTGGAACGCAAAATGCCAATTTTTCAAATTTTTAAAACACGCCAAATGCAAAAAGCTAAAAATCGGCCAAAAATGGACACCAAACGCCATGACGCTCATTCCTGATCACACTCGAATAAAATTTCTAACCTTTATTTTGTTCTAGTTCCATCATTTCTGTATCTTCAAGGATTTCCGATTTTTTGTAATTTTTTATTTTAAAAGGATTTTCTTTATTTTTAATTTCATTTCCCATGTTTTTTGATGATCCACTTCCTTCTTCCAAACTTAATTTACTTAACCTATCAACTAAATTGTTTATTATATTATTTTTATCTGTTATTAAAATTAATTAACATAAAATTAATTAATACATTTAACAACCTTCTGCATCAATTTGTTCCATTCTATCCATATTTTTGATCAAATCTTGGCTATTTTTTTCATTATTTTTTCCCCTTTCCTCAGAATATTGATACCCTATTTCTTCCAAATTTTTAAATTCTGATTCATCAAATTTTATTTTGAGTAGCTCAAAACATTTACGAGTATTCTCGGAACCGATCAAATTATAAAGACGTTGTCGAGATGAAAGAGATGAAGAGAGACCTTGGTTAAGATATAAAAGATACAATTTTAAATTTAGCCTCGAGTTGACAGGATGATTTTTCGAATACTCTAATCTATCTACTATTTTTAGATATCGGTTTTTATCTTCAAGGTCAGAGTCCAAAATTCATAGTTTAAGCCTGTCTATGGAATCTTATACCATAGGCAACCCTATCTATTGTTCGATGGGTTTGCCTCTGTCTTCATTTACTTTATTAATTGCGAATGATTCATCTAGCATCATTTAAGATGCCTAGACAGACCTCTATAAAGTGGGAAAGGAAATCTGATAGGTTTGGGATCTAACTTGAAACCTTTGGGATATCTCGCCAGACATCGACCTCTCGGTATGGCTAATGGTTCTTGACCATCAGCTTTTGCTAAACTCTTATTAAATTCTTATTAAATAAAATTTTCTAATCATACCTTTACTTATTTTCTCCTTGAAAATCTTTCGATTTTTACGTTCAGTCTGAATACCAATTTTACTTGTTACACCAAGTTCCTCATAAAATTCATTTGCAATAATTACTTGACGCCATTTTAAAAATTCATTTCTTTGATTATCAGAAATTAAAATATTTTTATCCTTTTCCATCATATAATCCAAAATTGTTTGTAATTTTAAATCTTTTATATTTTCGTGCACAATTAATTTTTTATATAATTTGAACTGTTGAATATTTAATTTTGTTTGTTGTTCTATTAATTGCTCCATTGTCATATTGAAAAGTTTATCATAATCGGATTTGTACTTTAGGACTTCATTAAGCCGAAAATCTTTAAGCAGTCGGTCATTCACACACCTTTTTTGAGGATCAACTTCTTCCAATTGTGAAATTATCTGATAGTAAAATTAGCTTTACTCTCATATCAACGTGTTAAAAAGAAATCTTAATTAATCACCATTTGGTGCTTAGAAATTTTTATTTTGGGAAGGCATGTTAATTTGTTCAGTTTTGTGACGAAATTTTATTTTCGTACTAGGATAGGTTCAAAAGACCCAAAGCTTTACAAAAACACGTAACTATAGTTTATAAATTTTTCTGGCGAAAATTTTGACACCCAAAAAATTATATGCTCAAAATTTATAAGTTAAAAATGGCGATCTGACAATTTCCGGAGCTACAATTGCAGATATGACAATAAAGAATGAAAATTCCGGACGACAATTGTGATATAAAATTTAAAAAATAAAGATTTTTAAATACTCAGTGAGTGACATTAATCCTGAAATCATCATGAAACCGTCATGATTCGAATCACCATTCACGATCATGATTTAGGTCATCAACAAACAGGCTCCTATTTTAATACTTCTTTAAATTTTTTAGAAATTTTATAGCCACAATTGTCGCCCACAACTATCATATCCGCAATTGCGTTCCTAAATTGTCAAAACACCGTTAAAAATACGTTTTCGGTATTAGATTCACAGGGTTTGGCGATTTAAAAATTTAATAATTTACTAACATCAATATCAATCCATCGAATAAAAGATATTATCTCAATTGCAATTTTGTTTAAAATTGTTTCTAAATTGTCCGCTTTAAGTAAGGCTCCAATAAAATGATTACGTAAGCGTTCTCGTTGTTTGGAGGAAGATACTTTAAAAATTATTTTAGTAATTTTATTTCAATAGTAATTGGCAAAAAATGATAAGGAATGAAATAAACACTATAGGGGTGTCCATAGCGGGTTAATTTATTAGGTCTAAGTTTAGGATGGTACGTCATATCGGATATGTGATCCAACGCGAATATCTCTCTCTCTTCTAACACTACCCCTTTACAAGATGAAACACAAGTACAAATTTGGTACGATCATTCAAGTACTGAATTTCATAAGCTAATATTTTGCTACATTTCTCCCACTGCTCCCAATTGGGTTGTGTCGGTTCTGGACCGAACCTAACCTAGGAACTGATGATTTTTCGTTCCGGATATCCGAAGATTTTCCAGGAACCAACAACCCCATTCCCAAAGATTTTAAAGTTAAATATTTCCTTGGAAGCATTTAATTGATACATACTTCATCCATCTTGATTCTATTTAAGAATTTTATGCCTAGATATTCGTTAATCTTACTCTATTTATTGCCCAATAAAGTTATAGCATTTTAAAGTTAAGTATTTAAAAATTCAAAAAATAAACTGACTATCAACTTCAAAACATTCAAGAACAGTCACATTAGGACAAAGAAAGTCAAGTTTAGAAAGCATTCCAGGGCTGGTACATTTTTGCAATATTTTTGAAGAGAGATCTTTTAAAAGCTCAAAATGCTGATATGCGACAAGTTCTTTTGCTTCCATTAATGTGTCTTCATGAATGATTTCTCTTCTACAATAAGAACCAGTCCAAATATTAATCAGCAAGGCCGCATGGTTAGGGTTGTTAACGCCTACCTATAATATGTATATTAATATAATACCTATACTATCAAGTACAATATTTAATACATGCGATGCAGATATGAATGCATAACCCTTTTTTTTCATAGAATGATTTCGAGAAGGATACTTTTCATTAAGTCAGTCTAATGCATACTTGGATGTGCCGAAACAGATTTTAATAAGCGAAACATGAAGGATGAAAGGCGAAAGTCCAAAAAGATGAAGCGAAACGGAAAACCCCATATGCCTACTAAAAATCGTCCTGGATCTGGACCAAGGCCTGGGCTTTTTCTGTACCCAGAGTCCAGGTCCAGGCATTTTTCGACCTCCTGGGGTTTTCCTGGGCCTGGGTTTTTCTTCAACTACAGGCCCTGGATCCGGCCTTGGTCAGTAAATCAAACCCAGAGCCCAGGAACAGGCCCAGGCTTTTCAAAAATACCGATCTCTAATGCCTATCCGTAGATTAACCATAACTAAGTATCGTTATGTACTTGATACATATATTTACTTTATTTAAAAATAAATACTTACTTCCATGCATTTATCTAGTATTTTAATAAATTCCACCATAAAACACATTCTCTCATCCGAATAACCTTTAAATCTGTGATATGCTTCATCTATTGCCCAATCCAAACGTTTTTTAAATATATTGTATAAATTATCATTTTCTCCAAATATATGATAAATTAAAAAATATTTATCTGCAATTTTAACTATTAAAAATCTCATATTTAATGATTTAATAGCTTCAGTAGAGATAGGAGAGTCTATTGGATTTTGGACATATTGTTCATAATACGAAAGAGCAACATCCATTTCCAAAAAATCTAAATGAGTGATATTAATTAAACAGATAAGAATGTTATAGAAAGAAGCTTAAACACCGTCCAGAAACAAGAGTTATTGCCAGTGATGCATAAATCCCAAAATTTGGCCGGTTTCGGTTCCAGAGCCGGAACCGGTTCAAAACCGGTTCCAGAAATTCCGAAACGGAACGGAACCGGAAGTTCCAGAAGTTCCGAAACGGAACGGAACCTCCTCATGACTGGTTATTGCTGACAACAAATTGTCTTTGCTGTGTTTAATCTTAAAGATTCAAGTTGGGGGATTCTGTAGATTATAGGGATATCTGGAGTGAAAATTACGAGGTTATCGAAGGTTTTGAGGGTAAATACTCTGATCCTTCATCCTTCTAATTTACTTAGGTATATAATAATAATCCGATCTCCGAACCCCTGTTAATCAAACAAATCTAACAATATCCTTTTAAATCCCTTTCATTTTTCAATTCCACTTAATCCCTATACCTATCTTGGTTAATCTTTTTAATTGCTCAAAGAGATGTAAAGAAATCTTAAGTCAATACGTCTTTACTAAAAAGTCTTACGTCTCTACAACTCACTTATTCTTAAAACTTCAGGAAAGCTCATCTCTAATTTCTTCAACAGTTCAATGCCAATTAAATTAGCAAGTCGTTTTTTAAATAAAATTTGAAGGTCAAAATGTTCCTCCCTAGTTCTTCCAATATTGCAAAAGTAATGGCGCATATCAGGATATTTTCCAATTACAAATTCGAGATAATTATAAATAATTTTTTGAAGTTGATTTTCATCTTTGGGCCAATTATACATTGCAATTATATTTGATGTCGTCATATCAAAATTAATTTTGTATTGCTTATTGTTTGCTAATGTTGGACCGTAGCTGTAGTAGATCTGTGGATAATTTTTAATTTCATAAGTTTTATGAAATCGGAGTGAATTTAAATTAGGATGATTGTGAGGAGAGGGGATCTCGGGAAAATATCTCGGTGAAAGTGACAAGCACATGAGGCTGGTTAAGTAAACGGCGTTGTCATAGTACGGAACAGGAATGAGACGGGTTGAGAAAATTATCGGGTCGGGGGTGGAGTCGGGGTTTTCAAAATTTTCTTCGGATCGGGTTTCGGGTCTAGAAAAAGTCTGGTTTTCGGTTTCGAGCCGGATAAGTTAAAAATTTGCCTCAAAATCTTAAAATTTCAATCCCACTGCAAATTTGATCAATAACATTCCAAATCATTTACTACCTCAACCATCACTCCAAATTCACCTCAAGCCCTGTAAAACTCCTAAATCCGTTATTCCTCAAATCCACCGATATCCCTCTATTGATCTTTGTATAACGCCCAAATCCCTCAACATACCCTTTAAGCTTTAAACAAAGCTCTTTATTTTTTGAAAGGTTGGAAAAAATTATGTGTCATTTGTAAGGACAATAAGCTAGATTTATTCTTTTATGAAAAAATCTGCATAGAAAATATCGTGTTTAGGAGACTTTTCGAAGATTTTTGCGGTTGGGTTTCTGGTCACAAAATCCAGGATTCGGGCAACGCGTCCTATCCCTGGTAAGGAGGGTAGAACATTTTTAAAGGAAGGTAGAGGAAGGTAGACATTTTTAAAATCAAACTTTAAGTTCAAATTTCTTCAAATAATCTTGCCATTCTTCATCTTCTTTATAATTCAGAGTATTTTTTATATCACCATTTAAGAGAAAATAAAGTCGGGAAAGTTTTTCTTTTGGATTCTTTATTTTTAATATTTCCACTAAATCTTTTATAATTTTTGTTCTCAATTCTGAATGTTCAAATGGTTTTATAATTTCTTTTATTTTGAGCTCATAATGCAAAGCGAGCGAGCTTGCTTTAATTAATTTGAGATGCTCATCTTTCGGTTCACTTAAATATTCCCTAAGAAGTTGAGTCTCTTCTTTATCTATATTTAAGAAATTTATTAATTCATTGAAAATCTATGATCGAAGCTCAATTGTACTACATCCATCTTGGATAAAAACTCGCGCGTTGAAATGTTACTCGGGCTATGAATGTGGCTTTTCTTATTTTTTGTGTATTAAATTTAAAAAGCCAACGATTACAACAAAAATTTTAAATCTAAGAATTTGCGTAAGTGAAGTGCGAAATTTTTTTCTTAAATTTGCTGTTTAATAATTATAAGACACCTCCCACCATCTAAAATTCTTAGTTATTATTCGAAAAATCAACAAATAATTGTCAAACATATTTCTCGATATAGTTAAGAAATACAGAAAATGAAGTTCTAATGTGAATAGTTCATCGAGATATCAAAACCTGAAAATATCAAACCCCGAGAATGTCTTTAAAGGAGCATAAGCAGCCCTACCCGGTACAATGTACCACAGGCTAAGCTACCCAAATAAAATATCCGGTATTAATAGGTGAATGCAAGTGGGATGGCGTACACCTGAGATTCGACTATACGTATTTAATTACATGTAATATTCTTGTCGTCTTTTGGGCAGCGAATATTATCATTTTCCTTAAATATTATGTAAATTTATTTATTTAATTAGTTATCTAATTTATACTAAATTCTCATGAAATTTTGGATGAAGCATATCATACATTAATTTGCCAATATCTCGTTGTTTATCAATTTCTTAAATTATTATGAGTTTTATTTTAGAGTACATTGAAATTTATTATCATTTATTGGAGGTCTAGGAACCTCCAAAAATTGAAAACTTAAACAGAATTATGGACAACTAACACAAAAACCAGAATCGTTTATCCTTTTAGTATGGGGAACGCGAAGAAAAATCTTTATAAGATCTTCGATGTCAGCTGATATTATTTCTGTATTTCAATTTTATTTCGAACTATCTATTTCGATCCCTTGCAGGACATTGTGCCATGACAAAAAAATTGGTTTTTGCGTGCCATGAAACCAAAGAATTGGTTTAATGGCACGCAGCCCTTATCCCCTGAGCTCATTTTACGAGTGAAAAGCATCACAACTCAAGTGAGTTCAAAAACACTTTGATGGCTTTTTAGCGGATAAATCAGTAATTTTTCAAACGAGAAATTAGTTTCTCGGCCGAAAAGTGACAGAATATAATGGATAATGATTAAATAATCAAATTATCTTTTTCAAAATTTATAACTTACCTTCAAATTTATTAAAAAATTCAGGATTCTTAACAATAAGAGTAGCGAATATGTATTGATGTGATTTCCGTATCATGTCCATTTGCTCATTTATATCTGTCAATTCTTCACTCTAAATTTATTAAATATGATTTTTATTATATTATTGCTCATCCATTGATAATTTAATTACGTGGTATCACATAAGTTAATCCCTCTGCCTAGCCGGATTCTTACAAAACAATTAACAAAATTTTTTTTAAAAACTATAATTTGAGAAAAACGCCGAAACATGTCAAGCTAGATTTTGATCAAGCTTTCGATTGATATATAGATAATAATAGTGCTATTTACTTTTTGGTTTAAAAATCAAAATGACCGCGAACTTCTGACTCACCCTAGTAATAGTGTGACTCTCTTTATTAGACTGAACACTTCTAATAAACCGACCCTTTAGAGGAAGGTTGAAAAATAAACCGACCGGTCGCCCTGGTAGAAGAAATACGGTATACTAAATAGGAAAAAATTCGTTAAATATCTGGTCAGTGATGGGCCGGGTTGAGAAAAAAGTCGGGTCGGCTGAGCATAACAGGATTAAAGCTAAGTAAAGGATTTCATAAACTATCAATGATCACAACCTTTTCGAACATTTCACTATCAATCATTCCCTTTAAATTTTCGTCTATATTATTATTTGAATATAAATTTCTTAAATAATATAGATAATTCAACTCTCCAATACTTATATAAACACAATATTCCAAATCCTTATCATTAAAGGAATCTACTCTTCCAAAAATAGTTTTTTTGCATAAATTCCAATTCTGGGCATATTTTTGATTTTTTAATTCTTTTTTGTACTTTTTATTCAAATTTTCTTGAATTTTGTTTTCTTTATATATTTGTGCAAGTATAGAGGCACTATAAAATATTTTTAAGTTGGCCCCTTCGTTTAAATTTGTTAGCCCTTGAATATAATAATCAGCTAATCTTTCCAATATTTCTGTTTGATTTAGATCTTAAAAATATTTATATTAAAGTGGCTAAGTTTGTAAAGAATTTTTTAGAAGATTTCTGACTTGCTTTTGGTTAAGCTAAGAATTTGCTGAAATCAGCAACCTTAATTCAGAAACATTAGGGGAAAAAGAAACAATTATTTTTTAGATTCTAGCCGCCCCCCCCCTCGTCACCTCCTAGACCCGATTTTTCGAAATAAACCAAACCTAAGAGGAAATTAAAAAACTCGTCCCTATATAGTCTCCGACTGTCCGAACATCCAAGGCTGACAAATGTGTTCTTTTTTGCGCCAACCGCAAAATCCCAATTTTTCATATTCTTAAAATACCCCAACCGTCAGAATGCCAAAATATACCAAAAAACGCCAAAACTTTTTGGCACTCATTACTTCTTTTCTAATTTCATAAGTATTTCTAATTTCTTCAAAATAAACTAGTAAATAACGTACCACAATCTACTAAAGTGATTAATTCGGAATATTCATTTGAATATTTAGGGGGATCTCTTAATGGATATTTTTTATTTATTTCTCCAACTTCTATTCCAAATAAGAGTTGGCGTAGACGTGTTTTTGCTCCAATAGTTTTTTGTAAAAATTTTAAAAATTCTTCATAAATATGTCTATTCTGATTTTTGATTTTGATTAGTAAGCTAATAAATTATAAGGATAAATTCTTTAATTATCATGATTTTATATACTGTATATGCTCTAATGCTTACCCGGGCAATTATTGTTACAATTTCCAACTGGATGGGGTAATTAATTAGAAAGAGGCAAGTATTTGAAATAGTGTACTTATCCGATGATTTTCACGAGTAATTTTATTCTATTAAGTTTGTCGGTTCAAACCATGGACGGGTCGGTTTGAGAAAGAAGTCGGATCGGGGTTCGGGTTCAGAAAAAAATCCGTGTTTCAGGTATTAAGCAACCCGACCCATTCCCATTTCGGACCCCGCTGAAGATTTGTTCCAAAAATTTTCGTTACGTTTATCGGTTCGTTTCGTCTATTTGGTTCCAAAGAAATAGGCTCATTAGTAATGCGAAAAAAGCGAAATCTAGATTCATATTTACTTGAAAATCCCAATAAAATTAAATCAAACTTTGCATGATGCGAGCTAAACAAAACTCTTATTTCATAAATCCCAGACTTATCATAATTTCTAAAAAATTCTTTAAATTTATTTCCATCTGGAATATTTAATAAATCTTTACAAAACAAAATTAGCTTTTGAATAGATTTAATATTTAATTTTTTCCCAGTAAATTCATCAATTTCAAAGGCATTTGAATTTTTAATTATATCATTTACAGTTTTTCTGTATTCTTCAGGTATTTTCAGCCTTTCAGAAATTTTTTTAGTATTTTCACAAATATCAGCATAAATAAAAATGAAGTAAAGATGTAATTCATGCTTCAAACTTTTCAAGTCGCCTAGACTATAGGATAAAACACTTTTGTAAAGATTGAAGTAATCCTGTGTAGAAAGAGCATCTGAGTAAAGTGAAAATATTAAGAAGATTTTGAAAAAGTTTGGCTATTTTATTTTTTAACCCCTTAGAATTTTCCTCAGCTAGGGAAAGTTTAATGAGGTAAGGATGATTAATCTCGAGCTGGAGGATTCATCGAGAGGCTTCCGACCCTTGAGGCTTCCCGATGGGATTTACTCTAGATTCGAGTCTCACCAAATACCCGAAATGGAATGACCTATACCTGCACGTTTCAAAAGAAGCGTACTGTGTTATTATGGAGTAAATATGAAAATAATTTATTTGTGTTGTCGGTTTAAAAAAACAAGGCACGAAATTGTGCCATATCGTTACTGAAAAATAAGGGATATGACACTTGTTGGGCTGAAGAAAATTCACATAATTTGATATCAAAAACGATCAGCTAAATGCTAGTTCGTTCCCAGAGCTTAAATAGCCTTTTGCTTTAGCTAAAGGTAAAATAGCCCAGTTTAGCCTTAAAATTATTATAATTTAACAGACCAATCTTAAACAAAACAGGATGGTTTATTTCCAAGTCTTCCAACAAAAAATCTCCAAGAACTTTTCGCATCCTTGATTTTGTTAAAGGAAATAATTTGTTTTTATTCATATTTACAAGCCTAGACATTAATTGAGATTTTCTTGAAATATTTGTTGGAGCACTCGAGCTACTACTTTCAGATTGGTTATCCTTCTGAAAAGTCTGTTGTATATTTAGTTTGTTGAAGCTCATAAAATTAGACTAATGAAATTAAATTTTTTCTGTTCTGCCCGTATTTGGAGAGATAAGAAAATAATATGCACCAAGGGTGCGGACAGATTTTAAAAAGCGAAAGACGAAAAGGCGATTTTGGGTACTTTTGTCTATGTTTTGGGTATTTCTTCTCACCTAATTTGGGTAATTTATGTCTATGTTGAGTAAAAATCCTTATCACTTAGGTGTGTTAGGGAAGTTACTGAGGGACTTGATCAATCCCGAAGATCTTCTAGGATTGTCCCGATCAGATCTCTCCACTTATAACATCTGGGAAAGGGCCCACCGCTTCGTCGCATAGTTCATAGGGAGAAGAGTTATATTTTATTATCCCTAAATTAAATAAACGATCCCCTGTTTAAATATACCAGGTCAAAATCAAATTCATTATCTATAAGCTGCTTAATTGCATTTAAATGTAACATTGTTATTAGCATACAGTCATTCACGGTTAGTTTAGAATTATCCAAAACTTTTTGATCCGTTTCTTTTACTTCATTTAAAGCCGGCACATCGAATCCCTTTAAAATTATTAATTGAGATAATAAAATTTTCAAAGATTTTTAGCTTAAAACTTATTTGTTTTTCGGAAATTTTTATGGCGGAAAGCCCAAAACGTTGTTATGTTTAAAAATCGTCTTTTTGCGGGGACCTAATGTCACATGTTAAACCGGGACACGCCCAAACGGACGCGGCCATAAAGCCGCAAAGCCATAACTTGCTTCAAGATTTCTTAATCTTAACAGATTTAGTATCAAACGATTTCTCTCATTGAGCTAAGCAGATTGGATCAAAATTGATAGAGACTAGACATTTTCAAATTTTTTTGGGTATTTTTGGTATAAATACATATATCGGGTATTTTTCGTCAGCTCGATCAGATTTTTAAAACATTCAACTTTTCTAAATTTTATTCTAAATTTCAGTTTATTTTCCTAATTGAACAAAAATTTACTAAAATTTACCCCGTTATAAGATAATAATGTTGCGATTGTATTTTCTTTGTTTTTTAAAACATAAACATGAATTCGAGAATATAAACCCTCTTCTTCATTTAATTTATCCCTTTCTTCACTATCCATTGAATAATAATCGTTATCAAAATTATCAACAACATCACACAATTTTTCTTCTATAAGATCAACGGTAATCTTCCAGTAAAGATTATCCCATTCAGAGGATTTTATTTTATAATCGAAAAATAATTTAACATAATCATTGTCCACCGCTGGAAAATAATAATTAAAATTATTTTTAACTCTGGTGGAAAGGAGAGTTCCTTGAAAAGGAACTCTTTGTGGAAGAGGCGAAACTTAATAGAATTTGGAATCATTATCATTTTTTGATAATAAAAAAATCTCATTTCTCCAGCGAATTCGCACACACAGCTTAATAAATAAAAAAGCGTCGGGCCGACTGTCGAGCCAATTTTTTTCGGGCGTTAATTTTTATTTATTTTATCCTAGGCCCGACTCGATTTTTGGACCGAGTCGGTCTATTTTGACCATATAATTCAACATGATTAAATTTTTTGTACGCAACTAGAAGTAAATATTACTTACAATCCGTGGTTGTAAATGAAATATTAAAAAATAATAGAAGGTATAATACAATAAAAACTATAAGCATTTTTAGAACTAAATATATTGATAATTTTAAGAAACTAGGGATCAAAAACGGGGTTTAAGGATGGGGGGGGGGGCAATTTTAATTTTTTTCTGATCCCTAGTTTCATGATCCCTATCTCAATCCAAAATAAAATTTTAAACTAGTGCCATGATTGCTACAAAAGGATTATTTTTTAATGCCTAAAAGAGGTATATGGAGTGTGAGAAAAACGGATTTAATAGACCGGATCAAGCCTGATTTTTTTGCATTAATTCGGTCCGGAAAAATCCGGCCGGAATGGTCCGCTCACTAATTTATAGAGATTTTGTTTAGAGATTTCGAAACACAAAAAAATTATTTATCTTAATGTTATTGCTAGTGAAATTATTAAAATGAAAAATTATAAATGAAGAAATATTTAAAAAAACTGTCAAGAGTCAACAAGTAGCATTGAGAATTGCATCATTTTTGTCTAAGCTACCATAGACTGTAGGATTAAGGAGAGAGGTAGAGAATATAAGAAATAATGGATATGCACTTATGGATATCGCGCAATAAAAATATAAACATACGTTTCTCGTTTAGAGGATTCTGGCATTCAATTTTGTGTGAAACAGATTTATCATTGAAGTAAACTTTAGTTTTATTTGTTTCATTTTTTGATATATTTTCTGCTATTTTATCATATTCCTTATCATTTAGTTTTTTTAATTTTTGAACTTTCTTGAAAATATTTTAATAAAAAAAGATTATTTTTCAAATAAGTAAGGACTTAATTTAAATTTAGGAAACGCCTTCAAATATAGAAATCAGGGCTGTCAGCAATTGCGGTTTGCGTGAAATTGAGGGTTCTTTTTTACTTGCGTCTGCGGAAAATTTTTTCCAATTGCGTGCAGCTCCGATGGAAACTCTATCATAAACTGTTAAGTGTAGATGCCTCATATCAAAAATTTAACTCTTTGCCTAGTTAACTATGTGATTATAAGTCCCCTTTAATCAGGCGCAAAATTTTTTGAATTTTTCAAGTTTGTAATATTTGTAATTTTTTAATAATTTGCTAATATGCACTCCAAAACTCAAGACTAGAGACAAAGACTGCACTCCAAGACTAAGACCCTAGACTTGACCCTAAGACTCAAGACAAAATGTAACAAAACTCAAGACAATGTGGGGTATTTCAATACCCAAATGTGGTTATTGAAAAATAAACAACCAGGGCTTCTATTAGAGACAATATGTTTGTATCCCTAATTATATTTTGTATCCCTACCCCTAATAATTATCTACTAATTTTATTTAACCTGTTTGTTATTTAAATATTTATATTCTATAAAGCCATATTTGAATAAATTTTCAAGTCGTTTATAAATCATGCTATCAGGTGTTGCTTCTATAACAAATAATTTAAAATAACTATTTTGACTTTTTAAATACCTTCGATAATCCCTCGGAATCCCTCATATTTTTCCTTAATTATTTCAATAATTTTAAAATGTTCTTTTGCTAATTGTTTTATTTGATCTTCAAAACTAATTAAAGGTTCTTGTATAATTAATAGTTTTATGTTAGATTCATCAAATAAATCTTTAATATATTTACTGTCATTGGTTTCTTGCATTTCAGTTTGTCGAAGCGAGTAGAGAATGTTCAGATAATGAACGCCATATACCTGAAAATGGGCATATCTAAAATTATTATTGCCCTTATTTCGATCACAAAAACAGGGGGACCTAGGAATCAGTTCAAATTTTAATATTTAACTAAATCAAAAACACATTTATTTCATCACTTTGTGATAAATCCTCAAATTTTCTTAGTATTGAGTCAGTTACGGTTAGAGATCGGATATTTAAATCAAATTATTTGTTCGAGTATCAAATAATTTGATAAATTATTTGATTTTCTTTCGAAAATGTAAATTGTCATAATTATAATTTTTTCTTACAATATTTATCTTGATAACCGAAATTTTTGCTCCAGATCTCTTATTATGATCTTTATCGTTTAGGAACAATTCTGTGGAGTCCGTTGATTTCCCTTTGTATAAGTCTTAGTTGAGTACCAATATAGAGAATATGAGGGATTAGAGATAATTTTGAAGATTTTGGGGATTAGCACGGATAGGGGATAAGATATAGATCGTAGGATATTCATTGATATAGAAGGATATCAGGGAATCTGGAGTGGGATTAGGAATTAAGAGGGATAATCAGATTGACAGAAATCATTCTGCATATCATTTGCCAGTATAAATATGATCGTTATATCCCAATATTTAATTCAAACAAACCTCTGCATATTCCTTCTCTTGATCCATCAAATAATCACAAAATAAAAGGAATCTCTCTCTGTAATTATTAAACCATGCTTCTTTTACAAATTTATCTGCCTTTTTATTCAAAATTTTATCAACGGCAATTATTTGAATGAAAACATTAACTATATAGCTAATCTTTATCTCCTCTTCCTCATTTTCAATTGTCATTAAATCGAGATAAAAGTATTGTAATTTTTTAATTAAATCGTTTTCGCTCATTTCTAAATTTTATGTATAAACATTACTAAATTTTATAAAAAAATTTTAAATTTTCAGTTTACTAACTTCTTAACAGCAACCAGAGTAATAATTGGATATTTTATCTTTCTTATAAGTAATTAACAAAAGAAAGAGTTTATCAAAAGTTTAGCCACCGGGCAGGATTGAACCTGCGACCTCCTCGTAGTTATTGCTAGATCTTTTGCTCACCACATACAGGAGTTCTATCACTGAGATACTCTTTTATCCTTTTAGATCGTTTAACCCCCTCCTAAGCATTTTAAATGCTAGGTGAATCATTCTTACACAAATACCAAAACTCAACAAAAAATTAATTATCAATATTTAAGATAATTTCTATTACCAAAATTTATGGTAAAGAAAAAATATTCTTGGTTATTTTACTATGTATCATTCTTTTAAATTTGATTTATCATTTTGAAATTTTTCAATTAGTAATTCTTTGATAACCCAACACAGTTTAAGCACAACTCAAGTTACCGCAGAGCTATAATTTCGTTAATAATTCTCGAATCCAGGACGTAATGATATGGTTCGATGCACATCGATGAGGCGACGAAGTTATAATTAGAATGAAGTTATAGCTCTGAGGTACCTTGGGCTTGCTCGCATTTAAACAACTCTTATATTTATTTTCAAATAATGTTTTTAGTTCCAAAAATTATTAGGTATTAGGGTGTAACATAAATAATTAGCCCCCCTTAAACCATGTAAGTGTAAAAATTTATATCTGAATGTTTAGATTTCCAATCTATTTAATTTTTTTGTCATATATTTACAATAATGCCTTCTTCATTTTCTGAAAGATTTGAATTTTTTTCTTTACTTAAAAATTTTTTATGATTTTTTAAAATTTAAGGCAAAATTATGAAATTGGTGTCCAGTTCAAATATGAGATCGAACTTGGACATTCGGAAAAGAAATTGTTGTGTATGGGCGTTAGCCCTTAAAGTGTTTAGTATAAAAGCCAGTGAAATCGTCAGTCTAGTCGGATCATACTAGCGAGGCTAGTCACTGATCTCCTTCGTCTGTCCCATTCCCTTCGCCTACACATTGTTCATTTCTATATGTGATAAAGTGTTATTGTTGTGTTAGTTGACATTAGTTAATCTCGGACACATCGGGTCGTAACATATGGCGATGTCGACAAAAAGTGAAGTGTGGCGAAGTGTAGTGAATTGCTTTGGCAATTAGTGAAGTGATTGTTTGATTGTGAGTGGACAGACGTCGTAATTAGTGATTGGCATGAGTCGAAGTGAAATGAGTGAATTGTTTGTTAGTGCGCATGGACCTTTTGAGTTAGTAGTGACCTGAAAAAGGACTCAGTGCGAGTGCCAGTGGTCTATAGTTTAAGGCTGAAATGCCTAGTGTAAGGCTGAAATGCCTAGTGGTCCTGAAAGTGCGCAGATTTTGCCGATCAAGTGTTGAAGTGTCTGGCATTCATGAGAATGTAAGTCCAGAAATTGAGAAAAGTGTAAAAGTGAAAATTTGGCAGCCTACGGGTGGGTAAGACCAAATAATGAAGTTTGAATTGTTAGTGAGTAAAATAAAATTTGGCAGCCTACGGGTGGGTAAGACCAAATAATGAAGTGAATAAAATTAAATTTGGCAGCCTAAAGGGTGGGTAAGACCAAATAGTGAGTGAATTGTATTGTAGTGAGTCAAGGCGCTGAGGAGTGAATATTATTAGTGAATGAAGTATTCCAGCGCAAGTCAGTGAAGCAACCCAGACTACACATAGTGTAAGTTCAGTGAAGTGCTGCGGTACCTGAGTCTTTGACAGAGGCAGGATGTAACAGGCATCCTTTGAGTGGTTAGTTAGTAGTAGTAGTAGTCAAGTGATAGTATTAAACCACGAGCCATCCTAAAAGTACACGGGAAAACGGCACCGAACTGCACACTAACTATATGTTAGTGTTGTGGTGTTTGACTTCATTTAAGTCGTGAAATAGTGATAGTGATGCAATTCAGTGAAATTTTATTATTGGGCACAGTGTTGAAAAGTGAATGTAGTGCCACAATAGAAAGTGTGAAAAATAAAAGTGAAGTGAAGAAAAATAAAATAGTGAAGAAAAGTGGAAAATAAAGTGAAACGCTTATGGACAAGCAGTGTGATGATCAACAGTGTGATTGCATTGTTGGAGCTGTTGTATGCACTGTAGACGACCGCTGCCAGAAGAAAAATAAAATGTGGAATAGATGACAAAATTTGTGATTTTCGTAAATTGTTGTAATTTTTAATTTGTTGTTTTGCTTTTTGCCCTTTTGTCATCCCACATTTTTTGTATTTTGTTGTGAGTGAGTGTTAGAGTGAGACTAGACGAACTGGCTTAGTGTCATTGTATTGATAGCATGGAAGCTATAGTGAATGTTTAAAATTGTAAAGCTTCGGCTTTAAGTGAAAGCCGAACCTTTTTTTCAAGGGGGGAGGTGTTGTGTATGGGCGTTAGCCCTTAAAGTGTTTAGTATAAAAGCCAGTGAAATCGTCAGTCTAGTCGGATCATACTAGCGGGGCTAGTCACTGATCTCCTTCGTTTGTCCCATTCCCTTCGCCTTCATTGTTCTTTTCTACGTGTGATAAATTGTTATTGTTGTGCTCGTCGACATTAGTTAATCTCGGACACCTCGGGTCGTAACAGAAATCATGGCGCAAAATATGGGAAGCGAAGTATGGGGATGTTATCTTGTATTCCACAGAAAAAAGTTGGCTCTCCAAATAAAAGAAAGATAGAGAGGAGCTGAAAGACGAATAACGTCTTGGATGCCAACCAACGATAGATAAGAATCCCGTTCTCCCCTGAATCAGAGCCAGTCCAAAAAATAAAATGTGCTTATTGGGGCAGGCACTTACCTGCTAACTTACAAAAATTTCCATAATTTTAATTGAAGCGGGAAACAAGTTAGAAGGGGTCGATTGATACCCCATGAATTGCCGCAAAATCAAAAAAATCGCTAAGTCACTTTTGCAAAACAACCTCTTAAACGCCATAATGAAGCTCCTTGTTTGATACAAATTTTAACCTATAAGGAAGAGTGGGTTGTCCTCATGAATTCTGTAAATAAACAAGACAGGCTCTTCCCAGCTAACCATAAGTTTCGACCTCTAACCAAGACTGGTCCAACAGCGTGATCGGTTATGTATTTGGTGGTGTCGCGGAGGTGTAATTATGGAAACTAGTTTAAACTGGCTAAACTATTACCCCCAAATAGTATTGTTCCCATTAGATCGAACCCATCAAAAAATCTGATCGCCTAGCCTCGCTAGGCATTTTCGCGCGAGGGTTATCCTAAAAAAGCATAATGTTAGCCCCTATTACACAAATGCGACCCTCTAAAAAATCAGCCAGTTGTTTTCCATTGGAATTTCTTATATCATTGTATTCATCAGATTCTGCTTTATCAGAATCCATGAAAATTTTCTTTTTTGCTCATCAATTTTTCAGAGAAAAATTAAAAAGAAGTTGACTTGTTTCAAAAATACAAGTTTTAGTATTTCATCTCTAACTCCTGCCAACGTAATCCTAGGATTCTGATTTTTTGCCAGAAAATAGGCAACTCTCATAGGATTATAAAAAAATATTATTCGAAGTCTGGAAACATTTTATTGAATTTTAATAAATATTTATTTAACTTTACTCAAGGGGGGCTAATTATTTATGTTACACCCTAATAAATATAATTTATTATTTAACATACCTATTTTAACTAGTCTTCTAATATCCTCATATTCTTTTAAAACATCCTCACTTCCATCTAGACCTCCTAATAACCCCAAAAGTCGAGATTTTGCTCCAAAATTTTTATTTAGAGAAAAAACAAAATTATCAAAAAATAATCCTCCTTTTTTGCTAAGATTTGTCAGATTTTGCACATGTAGCCATTTCAATGATTGCCTAAATTATTTATATAATTTATTTAAAATTAAGGGAATTTTCAGAGTTCTTGAAGAAGACTACCAGAAGTTTCTGAAACTATTTTCTAAAATAATAAAACCAAACTTGTTTTACAAGTCTTTGGTATTGGTCACCCAAAATGTGATTTGTTCAATCATAAAATAAAAATAAAATACTCAGAGATTAGGGTTCTTAGAGAAATAATAAAATATTATTTATCATTATGGGCACTCTCATTCGTCTTTTACTTTTAAAAATGCGGAAGGATCCCTCATATTATATCCGAATGAATACTCTTTTTGCTTGTTAGCCAGCTGGATAAACTTTCGTTATTTTTTGTTCGTTTAAAAATAAATATAAAATTATTATTATACATTTTGTTAAAGCTAATTAAAGATCGATTTAAAAATAAGGGATAAGATCACTTCCGTATCCTTCGATTCCGTCTCTACCTGGCTCTCACACTCAGAGGTGGGTCGGAATTCCGAATTCCAACGTTCTTTTCCTTCCTATATCCGAAAAAAATTTCTGATTTCCGAGTTCCGACATTTGAGCAGTTCCGATTTCCGGCTCTTCCCATTTCCGACACCTTTGATTGTTCCAACCTATCTCTGCTACACTTCAATCTTTTTGTCTTCCGTTACTTATTCTAGAGTTAAAAATGGGAAATTACCCATCATACTAGACCCAGTAAAATATTTATCCAATAATTTTACCTAGCACTATTCAATTGTTCAAGCATTGAAATATTTTCATTTTTCAATTCAAAACTTTCCTTTACAACACTAATAAAAAATTCTTTTGTAAGAAAAGAATAACTGAATTTTTCTTTATCAAAATTTTTATCCAATAAATCATTCCATATTTTATTTAATTTATTTGATATATTTTTTCCTCCAAATTTTTTATTTAAATTTTCCCATAAATATTTAAATGAGTAAGATAACCCCAAATATATTTCTTCGCTATTAAGGCTTTGAGGTGAGCACAAAGGTGTGGATATAGTTTTTGAGTAAAGTTGAATCATTAAATCGTCATTTAATAAATCTGTTTTTGAAAAAGGATTTTTTGGAAGTTTTTAGAAAAATCGAGAAAAAATGGTTTCTTAACATATCTTAATCCTATTTATTAATGCCCTATTTATTAATCTTAATCCTAATTGGTTTTTAACATTATTCATATTTTAAAATTTCTAGTTGTGACTCCGGCATTGATAACCTTATATGTGTAATAAGGGTTCTGGGCGGTTAGTTGTAATAGTTGGTTCTGCGCCTAACCTAATCGAGTCAAAGAACCGCTGATTTTTCGGTTTGGTTCTTCGGTTCCGTTCCGGATATACGAAGATTTTCCATGAACCGACAACCCAATGTGAAATCATTAAAATCTCTGTTGGATATTAAGCATTTTGTAACCCCGACTTTTCAAATCATAGATTAGGCCTCGGATTTTAAGATTTCTCGCTTCGACCCCGTGTGCTTAGAGGTAAACTTTTCTGGTTAGCTAGATATTCTCATAGTAGTTATAATATTATAGAAATAGTAGTCCCACCAAGTCTAAACAATACGGGATGTTTTATCTCCAATACTTCTTGCATCCAGCGGCCAATTATCTTCCTCATTATCTTTTTAATTAATATAAATTCCTCTTCTCGTTTAGGATCTCCATTTACTACAGAGAATTGTCTGATAAAGGGACCATTATCTTTAACCATTGAATCAATCTCCTAAAATTAGTTCAGTTAACATTAGGTGAAAAAAGTTATCTTGTATTATAAATACTTAAAAATTTCTGATTCAGATCAGGGCTGGGTTCAATTGCGAATTACGTATTGCGTGAAATTGCGTGTTTTGTTTTGCTTGCGAATTGTGTTTACGGATTTTAAAATTAAAATTACGTGTTGCGGCTGCGGCTGCGGAATTTTTTTTCGAATTGCGCCCAACCCTGATTCAGATGTGTCTCATTTATTTAGCCAAAATAAATTTTGGCGCATCATGATTTGGCTCCGTCTAAAATATTCCAATCGAGTGGAAATTGTAGCAAGTTAAAGTTCAGAAACTGGGAGTCTTTAATCAAAAACCTTAAAATGAAGAAGCTTGATTTGTTCATTTGTGAATTTTTCTAGATCCTCCTCCTTATCTTCATTTCCCTTCAATTTATCTAGACTTTTTATCAGGCCAATATACCGACCAGCCAAATAAGCAAAATCTTGTAGTTGAATATTTGTGTTGTGGGAAAATAATTTAATAACATCTCCAATATCTTTGCTAAAATCATCCATTTTTTCATTATTTTGGGAAATTTTATTTTGAGTTTGTTTAGGCATTTTTGCCTTTTTAGATTTTAATTTATTTTTCTCCTGTTCGTAATTTTAAAAATTAATTTAGATTGTAAAATCATTTAATTTTTTTAATGACCCATAATCTCGACTAAGGGGCAATATAAGACCTAAAGGCACTCTTTATAATAGAACTGATATTTACTCGATTAATTCACCTCCCTCGAATAATTCCCCCTGCTACGGATCAGTTGAAAGAATAATTCCCCAGGGGAATTAATCGAGTAAATACGGCAGTTGTTTTATATAGTTAATTAGCTCAAACAATTTGTTTCAGTTAGAATGCAGCTTAGGTTGTTTATCACATGCTAGGAATCAAACTTGCAATCTTATGGTAATTATTATTAAATATTCTTTCACGCCATTAAGATGAGAAGTTTAAAATACCCAAGGATTTTTTAGTTGGATTCATTGGTTTGGTTCCGGAAAAGAAGATTTCCAAGCACCACTATCCTTACTATTAAAGACCTTTAGGTGTTTTAAAATTTAGCAAGCTGGATTTTCATTTTAAAATTTAAACAACCTTTTTTGCGCTTTTACTCTCAACCATGTTTTGTTTTCCTTTAATTGAAATATTTATTTCCTCGCACATTGAACGCATACTCTTCAAGATTAAATAACAACCTAATTTCATATATTTGCTTAAAAACTCTTCACTATTAATATAATTCTTGTCTTTATTTAAAATTATCTTTAAATATATCTCATCAACTGTTACAGGATCAATACCTTAAATTTATTTTATAAAAACCGGCATATTTTTATGCTAACTAAACAGAGGGTACTGTATTAACTTTGCAAATTTAATGCCTTGACTTAGGGGGATTTGAAATTTCAATGAAGGTATTATAAGTAGCATAAGCTTTAAATTAAATTATTGTGGATAAAATCATTTCTGCCCTAGACTTTTTGGTCTTTAACAACGCTGGTTATTGGGCATATATGTTGGACCCGGCTCCGACCTTTTCAAATACAGGCTTCGCCTCCGGGTTTTTAAATTCTTGGCACAGGCTCCGGGGAATTTTAATTTTTGGCTTTCCGACGATTTTCAGAGTCCCCTCCCCATGTTTGCCCAGCTACTGGTGTAAAATAAATGGATAATCATATTTTGGGGGATTTGTGTAGATTAAGTGGTATATCAAGTGATATCAGAAATATTAACGAATTTAGCGGCTCCGGCTTCACTAAAGCTGGCTCCGAAGCTAGGAGCCTAACAACACTGGTCTTTAATTTATATTTTAACATCATAGTGAAAAACAAAAAAAGTATAGTTAAATCTATATTAAATTAATAATTAACCACAGTCTTTGTGTTTTTCAAAATTTTTCATTGAAAACACATTTTTCTGGCCAAAAATTGTTAAAATTGCAACAATTAAAATTAATATTTTAATAAAGTAAACAAATGTTGATTTGTAATAATTCATGTTAAATTAAAATAATTTTAAATAAAATTTAAATAAAAATTTTAGTTGGGGAATAACAAGTGGGGGACTTCACTAACAGAATTTAAAAAATTGAATAAATAAAATAGAGCTTTCCTCTTAATCAAGGACTCTCTAACCTGGCGAGAGTTAATAAATAAGAGTGATGCGAGGCATTCCCTTAAAGCGATGCGAGGCACTCCCTCTTAATTGACTTTAATTTTGTATTGATTTTTAATTAAAAATTATTTCATAACTTAGTTATAATAAAATTTAATTAAAAAATCTAATTTTAATAATTTATTTTAGGTCCCAGAAACGGATTCCAAAATATTTTTTCTTAATAGATGCGATGCTGAAAACAATCAGTTATGATCTTAATTACCGTATTTTTTCTAATTGAGCGGCATTCGCACTATTTTTCAATGCCCTCCCAATGTGCCGCTTTATTGGAGACGGCATTAACTGGAGAGTACCCCAAATTCGGAAAATTTTTTATACCGGCTTCGGGAACTGATTAGGTTCTGTTGCACGGTAATAACCCGCAATCATTGTATGTCGCGCTGCTCGCTTGGAGACTGCCTCAACTAGTGGCTGCCGCTCTATTTTTCGATCCGTCTTAAAGGGCCGTTCTCTTTAAGACCGACGTTCAAATATTAGCAGAATTTTTACATCTTTTAAAAATTTTGTAAGTAACTCTTGTAGCTCATCAAGTAAACTAACAACCAGCCCCTCGTCCCTTCCCAAAATGAAAATTTCTACTTCGACATATCCCATCCTAAGAAGTTTAAAAATAATTTTATTTAAATGGTTATTTTAAAAAATATTTTTATAAATTAGGGCAAATTAAATTCTGTAATAATAAATAAAAAATTTTTAGAAAATGCTACAAATAAAGCTATTTATTTTGAATGTCTAGTAGTTAATTCGGAAATAGTAGCTTTTAAGGTAAAATTAAAGTGCAATATTGAATGAAAAAATTAAGAAATAATATTTTTTACATTGATTAAATTAAATAAATAAAAATATTAAATTTTTGTTAATAAAAATAAATTTATTGAAATAAATTTTTGGAGTAATTATACAAAAAATTCTATTTAATAAACAGCAGGAAATCTGTTTGTGAAACGAATATAAATCTTGAAAAATTCAATATGTTGCAAACTTTAAGAGGAATGCTCAAATTAGTTTTTAAATTTATTTGGAAAAATTATTCTATATAATAAGTGTGAACAACTTTTTTTCTGTAATTTAAATTAAACAGAAAAATAAAAAAATTTATAATAAATTTCTAAAATTTATAATAATTTTATCAAGTAAATATCGATCACATCCAAGACTGTTTTAACATTTCAAAATGCAAATCCTGTTCTTTTGATGCAGCAACAATTTGCTTTAAATTAATTGCTGTTTGTTTATCAACATTTATTCTAGAAGAGTGTCCACATTTCATAAAATTAATTATTGTTGTAATTATTTTTGTTAAATTTCGATTTAAAACTGGGTGGAAACTATAAAAACAATTTTGTTTTTAGAGTAATAATTTTCCGAAAAATTTCGATATCCGATCTTTTTTCAAATTCGGATCTGCCAACTTATAACTAGAGCCAGGAATTTTGTGCTGCACGGTATTCCGTACTGAAATACCGAAAAATACCGATGCCGATAAATACTGATAAAATTCAAAATTTTACAGTACCGTATTCCGAGCCTTATCAACGACTGTAATACCGATAAATTTTATCTGTATCGTATTACTGTTCGGAAAAAATAAATTCTATCGGTCGATATTCCGCACCGTACTACCGAACGAAAAATACCGTTATAGTTCGCTACCGTCCGGGCTCTAATTATAACCAACATTTTGCTACTATAGTTTGTATACTTACGTTATTACAGTTATCTCAATGCTAAGCTTACAAATTGAAACCATTATTAATGAGAGACTGATAATATTGTTCATCATTTCATTTGATAAGTTTAGATAATTTATCATTACAGCTGTTATATTTGCACACAAAATATTTAAAAAATGGAAGAAAAAGGAAGGTGCCAATTGTCTTCCCGTGTAAACATTTTCTAATTTTTGATAACGCTCATTTAGAGTGTAATTATTTTTTGGGTTAGATTTGTTATTTAAATATTTTTTATACATTTTTTTATTGAAGGCTGTCAAGCGAGAAAATGCCTAAAAATTTTGGAAATTTAAATTAAAATATTAAACATACAATTAATTCTACTATGCTGAATAACAGAGAAACATTTATTAAAATAATACTAAATAAATTAGACACATTGGCATTCATAGAGTTTCTAGGTATCAATCTGTCAATTATTGTCAAAAACAACTGAAAATCCAATAATATTTTAAAAGTTTGTGCCAAGTAGAGATCTACATCTTTGAAACGCCTGGGCCTGTTCCTGGACCCTGGGGTTTGATTCATTGACCTGGGCCGGATCCTTGGCCTGTGTATCCCCAATTCTTCACCATTACCCAAATTCGTATCTGCCAACATAATAAACAAAAATTGAACTACAGGGTTTTCCTGTAGTCCAGGAAAAACCCAGGCCCCTGAAAAACCCAGGAAGGTCAAAAAATGCCTGGGCCTGGACTCTAGGTACAGGAAAACCCCAGGCCTTGTTCCAGGCCAGCTCGATCTCTAGAACTCAGCCTTCGAAAATCTCAGGAGACAATTCCCTTTTGCTCTTACACGCAACAAACAATAACTCATTTTTCGTTAACCGTTGAAAAGGAAAGTCGGCTCTTATCCGTTTCCAATATCCTCTCCTATCGTGTTTATAAAAACTAATTTTATACCAAAATTAAAATACAACAAATTCCAAAAATAGGAAATTTTATTTGGTTATATTTTGTAGCAAATAAAGTAGCTATAGTTCTCTCGATTATTAATACATGCCCAATTAAATTGCCAAATGTTACACAAACAAATACAATATTCCCAAAAAAATAGAATGTAAAATTAAATAAATTGTATTGTCTGAAGATGGTTAGAATAAGCCTTAAAAATAAATTTAATTAAACAAATAAAATCGGATCTCATTATTAGAGGTTAAATTGAAAAATGTTTCTTAAAACTGGGGAGCAGGCCAAGGCCATAACCTCGTTCAAAATTGTCGAATCCTGGACACCTCGGTATAGTTCAACTCGATTCAGTTCGTTGAGGTGCATCAAAACATACCAGGCGTCCCTGATTCGATCAATTTTAACAGAGCTATAGCTCTGCGGCACCTTAGGCTTGTGGTGCCTTGGGATGTACTCTTAAGGCTGATTATTACAAAATTTGAAAAAATCATTCTTTAATTTTGTTATTATTTAGTTAATAAAGGAAATATCTCTGAAACTTTGGGAATGCCTACTTCAACTGGCACAAAAATTTTGCAGAAATTTTTGTTGAAAATTTCATCAAAACAGAGTAGAAAAGAATTAAGTTAATAACTATGGGTGGTCCCCGACGGGGGAGGGAGGGGTTCTTCAAAAAATGTCTCAAATTCCCCGACTTTCGGGTACGGGGAACAACCCTATTAATAACTGCTTTCCACTTTGAAATCTCAAACCAAAAAACTACCGGTAAGGCAGATCCCTCTTATAGTGAGATCTGCCATTATTAATTCATTTCAAAATTAACTTACATGCATAACCGTGCTGATGAATAAATAAAAATGGCAATACTTTGTGAAATAAGAATAATTTTAGAATTATTATTTAAAACACAACTTTTCCACAATAAAAATAAATTTAAAAGAGAAGTAGGAATCAAAATTGTTATTGGTATTATTTCGATAAAACTATCAAAATAAACTGTTGGAGTTATTATATCCATTTTTTCTTGATTTTGCAAGATTTCAACTTTAAATTATTTTAATATTCGGTAAATTCTGTTATATTCAGTAAAATTCTCCCGGGAACCGATTCAGACAAATGATATGTCATTCGAAAGAGGTCACCAAGATGACTCGAACGACACCAAAATTAGCTTCGGGACTCACATATGGGTGTTTGGTACCACCATGTGCTTGGTCCCCAAGGTGTTTGGCCCCTAGGTGCTTGGTCGCCCATGGTTTTACGATTTTCGGGGACCTATATCTCGGCCCATAGGTGAGTCCCAAAGCTAATTTTGGTGTCGTTCGACTCATTTTTTGGATGACATATCTTTTATCCGAATCGGTTTCCGGGAGATATTTACATATGTATGATGGAATTTTTCCTATTATTTTTTTAGCTATCTTTATTATTTTTTAAACATAAGAAAATAGCTTTTCAAAAATAGCTCTAATTTAGTTTATCTAAGATTTGAGCTTTGGAGCTTAATTGAAGGCCATACCTTTCATAAAATTTGCCACTATAACATAAATAGTGTATATATTAACTAATTTTAAACTCGGAGCAGTTCAACTGAGTCCCAACTCAACTGAGTCCCGGCCCTATAACTCAGCAAGGAATGGTCACTTTTTAATTTTTTTGGTATCATTGGATAGAGAATCAAAAGCTCTACAATATATCAAAAAATCAGAATTTTTAACCGATTGATAAAAAAGTTATGATCTAAAAGCTAACTTTTTCAAAAAAATCTGATTTTTCGGCACTTTATCGATCATAACTTTTTTACCAGTCGGGCAGGAATTTTGATTTTTTGGTATATTGTAGCCTATTTAATGCCCTATCCAATGGTACCAAGAGTAACAAAAAATGACCATCCCTTCATAAGTTATAGGGTCCGGGACTCAATTGAGTCGGGACTCAATTGAGGTGTACCGTTTTAAACTTATTACGCAAAAAATACCAAGTTGAATTAGCAATTATATTTATAAATAACCAACTGGCAGCGCGCCTTAATTACCCAATAAAAATTCCAATTAAAGACATTATTATAAATTTAATTAGGGTATTGTTTAAATATGTATGTACATACATACTAAATTTGTTTTTATTTTTGCAAATAATAATTTTCTCCAAACTTTTAATATTAAAAATAATTAATAAGTGTTAAATAAAACTTTCTTAGAATTAGCTTGTTAAATTATAAATTATTCTAGCTATTTTTAACAAGCCAAATATTTTTTGGTACGACAAATCAAAGATTAGAGCAGAGCTATAGCTTTGTTCAAAGTTGTCGAAGCCGTGACGTCTGGCAAGGGTTGATGCCTTGACAAGCTAAATTCGACAATTTCGAACATAGTTATTGGGCTTGAGGTATTACTTAATTAAAGGTCATAACTTGGATCCACAGGGCTCACTCATTAAGTGATCCCTGTAGATCCAGGAATTTCATTTTATTGTTTCACATTTTATTTATTTGTGTTCAAAAAAGAAAAATCAGAAATATAAAAATAATTTATAATATATTTCAAAAAAATTTTTATTAATTTTATTAAGTAAATAAAAATGTCTAACAATTTTTTGCTAATTTTTTGCTAAATAAAATAATTTTTTATTTTATCTACTAAAAGTATTTTTTATTTTTTATTACGGAAAAATAAAAAAAAAGTTTTATTTTGCTATGAAATAAAATATTAATAGGCAAAAATTCTCATAATTTTTCGGCGCCATTTATTTAAACACCAATTTGTTACTTGTTTAGTTTTTGATCTTTTTAAACATACAACTGCTGCAAATTTTTACTCAGAATTGATTATTGTCAATTATGATATATTTTTTGGGTATCCCGAGTTGGGAAATTTTTATTACTTTTTGGCCGCCGATCCCGACGTATTTTTACACACAACTAAGAACGGCTTTTTCTGATAAAATTTTATTCTAACAACAGGGCAGGTTGTTAAAAGTGCAAGAGATCTCTATGAGCCGCATTGAGAACTTAAAAAGATAGCGTCTAACAGACCAACATTGTTTTTATTTTGAAGAAAATGTTTTTCGAGCGATTGTTTTTACTTTTTAATTTTGAGGAATACTAATTATTTTTGATGTTTAGGAAATTCTTTCTTATTTGGGCCCCTCTAGTTTTCAGATTTTTTGTCCCAATTATCTTTATTCTTCCCAATTACACGAAAAAATAATTTTTATATTTAAAAATAAAAATAAAATTAAAAAAATAAACGAATAATACAATAAAAATAATTTTTTAAACAATTTTTTATTCACTTTCATTTTCTTTGAATATTTACCCAAAAAGTCCATCCCAGAGACGTCCAAAGAATCCTTTCGGTGGAGAAGCTGTAACTTCATAACTCGGGAAAATTTCTTCGTCCATTTTTTGACTTAAAATTGTTCGAGACTTGAAAATTAAATTTATTTTTTAAATATTTAAAAATATTTCCACCTCTTCCTCAAATTTTCCAAGTTCTTTAGGGACTTTTCTATTACGATAACGCATCCGATTAAGTTCATTCATAAATTCTTCTCGTCGATTCTTTCCACAAATATACTGAAATTTAAAAGGTGATTAAGATAAACCTTGTGAGTAATTGCTAAGATGTGTGTGGGCCAGCGGTGGATCTGAGTTCCGACCCACCTCTGGTGTGGGCAAAAATTGAAAGGGTTGGATGATTATTTGGTGAAACTTATCACCTATATTTAAGATGAGATATTTTTTAATTTAATTGGCCATTGGGTATCATAGCTGTTAAAACAAAAAATTTTTGAAAATTTTAAATAGAATTTCGAAACAGCTCGGACGTCTGAAGAAAGAAGAGTAAAGATGCCTCCAAATTAAAACACACCTTATTATGTATATGTATAAGTAAGATACAGTTTATTGCCCACAAGGACCCTACTTTATAAAATTTTTGTTAATGTTATGATTTTAGATTTTTATAAAATTAGTTAATAGCCCTGTGTTCATCGGCAGGCCAAAACTTGCGGACCAGACTAATTTCTCAAAACATAGCTCATTCGAAAGAGCTCGACGTGTTGAGTCGAATGACATCAAAATCATCGTGATTGTTCAAGCTTGGACAAAGTTACGATAGAAAACAAAAACATAAACCTATGGTCCGCAAGTTTCGCACTACCTGTTCATCATCTTAATTTAGGCAGATATTTTAAGATTAAAAATTACATTAGAAGCGGCCCACTGATTTGAGCTGTCTTTAACACCAAATATGGGAGGGTTAGCATCATCAGATTCAAATAGAAGGGGACCAATTTTTTGGTATTCAGGATTTATTGTGCGCGAGTCGAAAAACACGACAATACACCCCTTGCGCCAAGTAAATTCCAAAACAAAAACAGTTTTAAGGAACTAAAATGGAGTAGAGAATTAATTTGGGTAAATTAACGTTAATTACTAATTCTTCATTTGTACGAACATTTCCAGCAAAATCCAAATAGCCACGAGGTCCTTTCTGTTTAAATATGTTTTATTAGTCATTAGAGTTGGACACGCAGGTAAATCTTTTTCTGAGGCAGGTAAATAGAGAAGAATAGGAGCTTTTGGGCGCCAAAATGAATAAGAGCTTTTGGGCGCCGCAGGGATAAATTTACCGGCCGTGTCCAACCCCCACCTTATTATTACTAGATTAATCTATGAGGGATTTTATCTTGGAGAAAGGGTTGAGGATTATTCGAGGGCAAGTATTCGAGGTGAGGAAAGGGACATTGGACAGGAAGTGTCTGGATCAGCCCACGATGGTCCTATTCCATCTCAAATCAATTGAATTCTTCCACAGCAAGAAGGCAACTTTTCAGTTAAAAATCCTTAAAAACATCCAAATATCACCTCAAATTCAGATAATTCAGAATAAAATCTCTTAGCGTCATTGTCACACAAAAGACGAACAACTGCTTTACTTCTACCAATTAACAAATCATTTTTCTCCTCAACTTCTGCAATTAATATGGGTACTGTTGCTTTAGTCATATCAATAATATTATCAACATAACCAATAACTACAAGACATTCTGACGAATTTTCAATAAATGGGGTCTAAAAATTTTTTTTTAATTTAATTTTTCCGCTAAAGAATTACAAGGCCAGAAAAACAGGATTCAGAATTTTTCCAAATTTGTAAAGCCGTCGTTAAACTTTTATTTTCAAACGCATATTTTCCAGCAAAGCAATGATCGTTCCTTTATAAAAAATTATTTTTAATCTCTTAATCCAAGGAAATCTTTTTTGAACCTTTTTCCAATAGTATTCTGGTAAATACAGCTAACATTATAGACAATAAATGGAGTTGACAGAGTTCGAAATTTAGGCATGAAAGGGGTTAGATGGGAGGAACAGAGACGGGCACGGCGTTCGGCAAAACTCTAGAAATAAAAAGAAAACTTGTGATTCTGAGCTTTTAAATTGCTATTTAGAAATGAACTTATCCATCGAGCTTCTAAATTGTCTCGAACAACGGGATTAAGAAATCGAGATCTCTGTTCGGGACAATATACAACAAACCCTAACTAATGATGTCCATTTAATACAGTCATATTAACTAAATTTTTAATGATAAATCATGTCTGTTTAGACATGATTTAGAAAAGATACGGGCAAAGTAGATGGCCTTTCACTATACTACATAGGTATACTATTTGATAAAATTAATCATTAGGGCGGGATCAACCGGTTTTTAACCCCCTCGGTCTTTGGTTAATACAATTCTAAAAGGTCAACTATTCAGATTAATAATTGGATAGCAATTTCAACTTCTAAAAAATCAAACTTACTTCAGATGGTCTAATATGTATACGAATATGTAGACCACCATTATTTTGACTTTCCGATTCATTTTCAACATTTTGGGAATTATTTCCAGATAATACTTCATCATTATTTTTTAATTCCATTAATTTATTTTTTGTATTATTTTCCTCTTCATCGTTTACTTCATAATCGGTTTCATTCGAAGAATTTGTTGAATTTACAGTTAATCCCAAAGATGTAACATCATCCTTCCATGGGTCAATAACATCACTTTCGCTCAGATTATTTCTAAAATATTTTTGAGATTTTTTAGACATTAACTCTTATTTTAAGACAAACTTAAGCACAAACTCAGCCATCTTTTTATATTCATCATGGCGAGATTGGACCTGACCAGCGTCGATTTTTTCATTATCCCTTGAAAAAAGAAAATTTTCACATAGATCTAGACCGATTAAAATTTTTTTCAAAATTTTAGATTAATTTTTTTAACAAGTTAGGCTGTATTAAAAATCTTCCAAGAAAAAAACTTTTAAAAAAAATTTTTTTAATTTAAATTTAGACATTTTTCCAAGAAAAGTAGCCATAGTTTTTTGAACAAATTCGGCTTCTTTTGAAATCTGAGGGGGCAAAATTTCTTTCAATTTATTCATAGAATTATCATTATTTCCTTTTTTAACCTGTGCTGTCTCGTTTTTCCTGTAGAAAATTAAAAATTTTTAGTTATATTATTGTAAAAATTTCACAAATTTTCCATTAGAAAATTGATCAAAAAATACCCTTTTTTCTCAATTTTATCATTTTGAATTTCCTCGGGTGTTACTGGCTCAGTTGTTGTTGCTGTTGTTGTTTCCTGGGTTGTCTCAATCGCTGTTGTCAAAACAAAAGAAGTTTCAGAAGTCTCGACTAACTGTTTTTCATTCCGCAATTGTTGCGCCTGCTGTAAACGCTTCGAATATTCGGTTGACGCCAAAGCCGGGCCAATAACCCAGCAATGGGAACAATTAATAAACATTAACAATAACAACAATGATCCCGATTGAATTATCATTTTAATTAAAAAATACTCTTTAATTTTATTTAGAAATTTTATAAGAATAATAATTCTCTACTATATCCAACCCTGTTTTTTCATTTTACAATTGTTTTGATTGTACTAACTTAAAAATCCCCTTAAAGTAATCTGTTTATAAGGTAGCACTCCCATAAATATACATATTTCTTTATGGTCACTATACTATACTAGATTAGTAGGACTTGCTTCGACTTGCTTCGACACAAGTTTTTTTTTCATTTTGAAATGTTGTAAATACTAGTTTAGCACAATACAGGTTCTTCTCATTAGGATCCCAAAACTCTGGGCAAGGATAATGTGCCAGTCCTTACTTTAATTGTAGACTTATAGTTTGGTATAGCTCAGTATTCTCAGTATTTATAAAATTAATTAATTTATTAAAAATAATTAATGGCATACTAATAAACAACTAATAAAAATTTAAAATGATTTTACTAAACTGTTAATAAGCTAAATAAATTAAATAAATGATTCATTTAACTAACATATGTATAACTACACCACTTTTAATTTTCTAATATTTTCAACACAGAATTATTAAAAAAATTTTTAATGAATTATTCTAGTTAAAAATAAATATTTAATTAAAAAGCCGGAAGTTGAAAAATTTTTAAAAATATGGGAAATAAAAATAGATGGTAGTTAGTGATATAATTTGTTGATAAAATATAATTTTTTGTGAATATGGATGATTAGATTAATCTTGAAAGTTGGATTTCAATCTTAAATTGTAAAAGAAAAATAATTTGTGTAAATGTCATGGATGGTTCAAGTTACCCGGAACCCTGACTTTTTTCAACCTGAATTTTCTAACACCTAAACTAAACCCGACATTTTGCAAAAATTTTTCCATAAAAGAATATTCTAAAAAAATTTTTTGTTATGAAGAAAAAATAAGTGTTGTTCATAAGTTTGTTTATAACCTCCATCAAAGTATTTTGTATAACTCGAAACAGCCCTCGAGATACCATTGCAATTCTGAATCCGACTAATTTTTTTCAAACAATCCCGACTCGAACCCTGAAGTCGGTTTACCTTGATAAATTCCGGTTCCCTACTCTCAATCCCGAACGGTCATGGTTCAAGTGAGAATGCATTAAATCTCTCATACAATTATTTAATATGCTACTTTGCCCAATTCTTTATTTTTAAAATGATTTATTAAAAATCCTTTCGAAATTATCAAAAAATCTAAATGTATTACTCATACTTCTTGATTACTCATTAAATTATGAAACAATTGAAAGTAAAATTTCATCAAAAATTTTAAGCCACCTAATCAATTTATTTTATAAATAAATATAAAAATAAATAATTTCAACATCTGTTTAAACAATTAAAAATAATATATGGATTCATTCGTAAAATAAAATAAAAGGAAAATTAATATATTGAATTATTATTGTTCCTTAAAATAAATATTTATTTATTATATTTTGCCTAAAATTTTTTAAATCCTCCTGTTCAGATCTGTACTCCTAAAAATTATTTTGCCTTCAAAAAATTAAATAATGACTATATTTATTTTAATTATTTTATTTAATTTTTATTTGCTTTCGCTTGAACAGCAACAACAAAGACAAGTTACTAACAAATATGTTTATGTCTGTGGACAATATCCAAACAAATATCTCTCCTATGCACGTAATTAAAAAATATCTTCTTGGAAAAATTAATCAAATCTTTTAAATTAACTTTACCATTCAAGTTTTTCTTTTTCCTTTAATAAAAACATTTTGTAGAACAATTTTTTGAACTTTTAGATCTTGTACAGACTAACCTTATTAATTGTTATTAGAACCCATGATTCGATTTCAACTCCATTTTTTCGATTGAATCAAATTAATAATTGATCAATCACTAAGATCGGCTCTAAAAAGTATTATTCCTTTGGATTTTTGTTTAAAAAACTTAAGTTGTTCCCTGGCATGTTTTGGACTGACGGTTAATTTTGGAAACAATTTATAATTGCCTTCTAATAAAAGTATTTTTATTCCAATTTATAAAGCCTGCCCCGAGGATGGACAAAAACAACAAATATGTTCACAACCAGGCTGGATACTAATGAATATAAAATGTAGACAGGATTCTGACTGCCAACAAATTCAAAATGTTGGTATGTTGCATATTTTAATTTGAAAAAATTTTTAAATTAATTTAGCCAAATGTGAAAGAGGTGAATGTTGTGCACCCCCTTCTTCTGGTAGTGGGGGTACAAATAAGGTAGAAGAGATTATACTAAAATAATTTTCTCTAAAATAGTTTTCCTATCAAACTCTAAAATTCATATGTGAAAAATTAATTAAAAATTTATTTAAATATCAGTTAAAATTTCAAAAATTTTTTTGATGCCTTTGCGTTTGAAATTCTCTTACCTAATTTTTAAAAAATTATCCAAAAGCCTTGAGCAGTGATTTCTTGGTTTCAAAAATCGAACGGTCGCGTATTTCCGATTCTCTTATTTTTCATAAAATTTTGCGTATTCAACGCTTCCTGTTCCCGAAACCGAGAAAAAATTGGACCTCGGCTTCGTTTTATAAGAAAGCGTAATTTTTCTTTATAAAAATTTTATTTAAAGGGAAACGATGTTCCTTATATTAAATGGGAAATGTGTGAAAATGGAGGTTATTTTACTGGAAAAAAATGTAGAGACACAAATGAATGTCTTAATAATCAACCAAATATACAACAAATTTGTTTAAATAATGAATGTTGTACTACTGGAGGAATTGGTGGTGGGGGAGGAGGAAATGTGAATCCAGCAGAGGACAAGTACTTTTAAAATTTTGGGTAATTTTCAATTTCGTCCCCCCCCATTTTTTCTTACTCAAATTATGAAAAAATGGTCAGACTTTTCTTTTTTCCTCAATTACTTGCCTAAGCGATAAGCCCACAAAAAAGAAAGATAAAAGATTTGTTTTGTTGTTAAGTGAGTGCCTTCGAAAAAGGTGCCGCATAAATAACCTTTTTCTGCACGGCATCTTTTTGTTGTACAGCGCCAGCTGCCATAACGTCTATCTCTAATTTGATGAATGGTAGTTCGGCCCCCACATTTATAAGTTCGTTTTCCGTGAAGTAGTCCAAGCTCTACAAGCCATAAATCGAAATCTTTGTCACTCAAACACAATTTTTCATGTAGATGGGAATCTTTGAAATTTTTTAGTTTCTCCATTTTTAAAAATGTGACGCTTTTCTTTCTCAGTTCTTATATTTATACAAACAAATTTAAAAAAGGTAATCCTTTTTGACTGATTGTATGCCATGGGGAAGAAGAGTGTAATTGAGGAAAAAAGAAAAGTCTGACCATTTTTTCATAATTTGAGTAAGTAAAAAGGAGGGGGGGGGGGAACGAAATTGAAAATTACCAAATTTTGATTTGAACATGTAAAATTAAAAGAGAAAGTGACTAGCAAAACTTTCCTGTAGTTGACTTTTGTTTAAGAATTACCGTATTTCCTAAAACAGTACTCCCGGGAGTACTATTTTTCAACCCTCCTCCAAAGGGGAGTACTATTTAAGGGGGGAGTACTAATTTAGGGGGGAGTACTATTTCTCAACCATCCTCCATGATTTTTCATAGGAAAATTTATTTCAAAATTTACAAAAATATTTTAATTTATTTCAATTTATCTCTAAATAAATTCGATTAGAGTTCGCTATTTGAAAAATACCGGATCCGGACCCTGATTTTCAAAAAAATCTTAATAAAATTCTAAAAAAATATCCGAATTAGTATAAAATTGAGCAAATTGCGAGACAATTAGACACAAGTGACTTAAAATACGGGTTATTAAGGGAAATAAAGAAAGATATCAGTGGAAATCAAGAAATTATCAGTGGGATAAAGTTGGTATCGTTGCTATCGTGGCGTTTGATGGTAATAAAATAATTATCATTTAATTTTTGGGATAGTGGATATATCTTTGTGTCTAAGATTTATCAGGGGTCAACTAATCTCATGTGTCTAGGGATTACCTAATCTCTGTCTAGTGATTTATCAGCATTAATCACCGATATCCTCCACATCCCTTCTGTACTTCCGATATTGGTTGATTAAGAAGGATTTATGATTCAACTTATCGCTTGATCACTCTTAATCAACCAAAATCGCCTAATATGACTCCCCTTCATTATTCCCTCAAATTCCTATATCAAACCTTAATCCAATGATCTCTTTTAAATCCCAATTGATTAATACAGAACCCATTTCATCATCCGATATAAATCCATTTATATACCCAAAATCCACTTTTACCCCACCAATTAATCGGATTATATCTCTTTAATCCTCTCAGGTTTTGTTTATCAAAGAATCAAGTGAAACCGACAACGCTACTTAGAATAAATAAAATAATTCAACGTCTCTTATTATTTTGGGGGGAGTACTATTTTAGGGGGAGTACTAATTCAGGGGGGAGTACTATTTTTCAACCCTCCTCCAAAGGGGAGTACTATTTAAGGGGGGAGTGCTAATTTAGGGGGGAGTACTATTTCAGGAAATACGGTAAATTCATTATTTGGGGGGGGGGGAGGGCTTACAAAGAAAGGATTAAGGGAGAAATAAATTTTAATTTAAAAAAATGTGTGAATAAATCAAGCGTGAGATGGGAGAGGATATTATTTTCTCAAAAATATAATTTTATTTTTCCTTCTTTGAGGGATAACTTTCGCTGTATTAAAAAAGAGCCTATCCTGTTTCCATAAGGCTTAATCTAATTAGGGCTTCGTACAACCTCTTTAATACCTTCAGTTTCTGTTTCTAAAATAATTTTTACCAAAAAGATGTTTGAGAAATGGAGGCCGTCGTCTTCGAGATAACGTTGGCGGTTGTATAAGGCATGCAGATTGTAATTCACTAGTTGGCAGACTTCCAGAACTTGCACAAATTGGAGATAACCAACAAATTTTGTGCCAACAAAAAAGTTGTTGTTTAATGCCTCGGACCTTGCCTATTGGATTTACTGATTGGGCACAGGCATTTTTTTAAACTAAGTCAAAGAATTTTTTTCTAATTTACTAGGCTTGCCCCCAAAGTGGCGGCCGTTTTATAGGCCTTTTTTGTGAAATGGATCATCATGATTGTCAAACAACAACAGACAAAATTAGTCGAGTTCCGCAACGAGCAATTTGCGAGTTGCGGAGGTCGGTTAACACATTTTGATTGCTTGTCCCTTCTAACGCTTATTCCAAACATTAGGTATTGTTGTGCACCACGTGACAAAACAATAGATCGTCAACGAAGAAATAATCTTGGGTGTAACATGGGCGACTTCCCTACAGGCAGTCGATGTGACCCGCAACGACCAAAATGCTTCGCGGGAGAGTATTGTGGCAATCAAGCAATTTGCTGCTTAAGGAGCAGTTACGACAGAAGACGGCCTCCAAATCCATACTCTTCAGATGACTATCCAGATTATTCTGTTGGGAATCAAAGACCGCCTGGTAGAATAAAAAAAATATATTTAAATAATTCTTAAGCTTTTTGCTATAATGGTCAACAATCTATAGTTCATTGTACTTCTAGCGAAGATTGTAAACACTTAACTCAGGCATGTGTTAATGGCCTTTGTTGTACTCGAACAGGAGATGAGTGGAAAAGTAAGAAGTTTTGTAAATATTCTACGAGGATCAATTCGAAAGATTCCCCTGAAAATGAGTAATCTTAGTTAAACACATTCTTGTGTATGAGTAGGAAAATAAAGACGTCGAGAGACGCTCAGAGACGTAGCCGACGACGTTGACGACCGGAGACGTCGACGACGATACTTTTGACTTGACGTCACTTTTGGCGAAGACGTCACTTCTGTCGACGACACCTTTGACGACACATCAGAATTGAGAGACGTCAATTCTGATGCGTCAATTCTGACGACACATTTTGACTTAAATGTACTTTTGACGTCGTCACTTTTGCCTACACCTTTGACAACTACACATTTATGACGTCGACTCACTTCTGTCGACAATTCACTTTTAATGACGAAGACACCTTTGACGACATGCGACTTTCGACTACGTCACTTTGACGGGCTCCCGGAGATTTGGGGAGTGGACACTTGGGGAGTGGACATTAGGGGAGTAGATAAATGGGGAGTGAGCGGACAATTGGGGAGTGGACATTTGGGAAGTAGCATAACGATAAAAATACAAGGAATATTAAATAGTTTTTCTTGCTTTTGTATTTAAAAAATGGTTACGTATAAGTTCACCGGAGATAAAAGTTTGGGAATATGTCATTCGATTCGTCTCGGCGAGCTGAGTCGAACTCCAATTTTCGAAAAAAAAACTCAAACTCCAATTTCGGAAAAAAATCCAACTCCCTATTTCAGGAAATGATTCTGAACCGAGTTCTAGGTAAATTGAAAAACAATAGTGGGAGGGGGTAAGCTCGATTTTGGAGTAAAAAATTCGAATATGCAAGTAATAGCTCATTCGAAAGAGCTTTCGATCTGAGTCGAATGACACTAAAATTAGCTTGATTAACCAAGTTTGAGTCGAGATATAGGGCTCGAAATGGTCAAATACCAATGGTGGGATTTTAGAGTCAAAAATTCGAAAAAACATATAATAGCTCATTCGAGAGATTCCTAATTTATTTTTTTAAATACAAAAGCAATAAAAACTATTTAATATTTTATTGTATTTTTATCGTTAGGCTACTCCCCAAATGTCCACTCCCCAATTGTCCGCTCACTCCCCATTTATCCACTCCCCATTTATCCACTCCCCAAGTGTCCACTCCCCAAATTTCCGGACACGCTTTGACGTGATCCCAACTATTTGAACCACGTCCAAATTTCTCGAGCTTAATATTTTGTTTTCCATGTAAGGTCAAGCAGAATCCAAAATTCCAAAAACTTGGAAAAGCTTCGAGCCCAAATTTCCAGAGCCCATATTTCCGGACAACAAAATAAAATTTAATTGTAGATTCTTGTGGTGGCGCAATGGCTGTTTCAATTTGTTTTGAGGATGGTTCATGCCCGGATAGACTAGTTCGTACTTCCTCTGATTATTGTTGTGAATGTCCATATGGACAGGCTGCAGGGAAATGTGCTCATGTTAATAAAATTTTTCAAGAAAATTTAAAAAACGTAAAATTAAAGGGATGCCCTCCCAACTATTCTTGTGATTATGGTGGAGAATATTGTTGCCCTAAATGCCCGCAAGGGGATAAACCCTATGGTTCTTGCTTTAACGGTGAATGTGCTACTGGATATATTTGCTCTGCCGGCAATATTTGTTGTAACAGAAAATAATTTGTAAAATTTCTAGCTAGTCTTTTTGTTAGTCTGATTTTAGTGTTTTTAATTGTTGAATTTTCCAAAATTATTTTTTGATTAATTTTTGATTAATGTTGTAGGCTATATTTTTCAAAAAGCGCCCGAAAATAAATTTTAAAATAAAGCAAAAATCTTGACGGAAAGAAATCGAAATTTCGACCCACCGTACTTAGTTATAAAACGGCTCTCGTTTCTACTTTCGCATGGCCAAGAATAAATTTTCAGGAAAGAAAACTATTAATCTTAATTAACCCTATATTTTTGAGTCTAAAAATCTGCCAAAATCAAAGTTATTATTTCAAATCTTTTATTTTCATTAAATAATAATAATAAAATTTTTATTGTGTAAAATCTAATGAATGAAATAATTATTATTCTGAATAGCTTCCACTAGATTGGGGGATAGCTGCTGCTGGTGGCCTAAAATTTTATTAAAAAATTTATAGTCAAACAAATGAGCTTTATTAGAATTTTACTTTTCACTTGCAGCCTCCCCTGCTGCATAAGGTTTAACAGAGGGTGAAGCAGCTGCTGGTTGTTCACCCTCATATTTACTGGCAGGAACTGTTGTTTCGACTTTCTAAAATATGTATAATTGTTAGAATATAACAAAAAGTTTTACAGAAATTTGTTCCATAGGTGCGTAGTCAGTCAATGCATGGTGAGACCCACCAGTTCTTCCACCTGTTGAAACCTCGCCTGTTCTTGGAGGGCATGGGCAATATTCGGCTTAAAATAAGGAAATACACTAAATTTAAATAGAATTCGGTTTACCATCAGATCCGGGAACTCCTTGCCCTCCTGCCCGACCAGGCTGTCCTGGTGGGCCAGGAACTCCAGGTCCTCCTGCTCGGCCAGGTTGACCAGCTGGACCAGGAGTGCCAGCGGGAGGAGATCTGCGAAAATTATTTTTGAATTTCTAATTTCTAGATTTTATCTTTAAACTTACGCTCCAGGCGATCCAAGTTGTCCAGGCGAGCCTGGCGGTCCAGCAGGTCCTTTGTGTCCGGGCTTTCCTTGTCCGCGCATTCCAGGTTTTCCGGGCGCTCCAGCTTCACCAGGTTGACCGGGAGCTCCAGCCGGTCCTTGATCCCCTGAAGGGCCTGGTGGGCCAAATCCGCCATTTTGTCCCATTCTTCCGGGCATTCCAGGCTGAATTTATTGAAAAACAATTGTAAATTATACTCCTTCCATGTAAAATTATCCAAAAATTTAACCATTCCTGAAGAGCCAGGAGGCCCCATAGTTCCAACAGGACCAGGCAAGCCAGGTGCACCAGCTGGGCACTTAACACAGCCATTTTGTGTAGGATGAGAGGCTTCACTCGGTGCACTATTAATTCCTGGCTTTCCATCTTGACCATTCGCTCCATCCTCCCCAGGAATACCCGGCTGGCCTTTTTGACCTTGAGGGCCAGCCGGACAATTATTTGGTTGTTTTCCACAATTACATTGACCTTAATAAATTTTTAAAGTCAAGTTATTAGGCAGAAGCTTGCCTTTTTGTTCAGAAGGTTTTTGTGGTTGTTGCTCATATTGCCGTCTAAATCTCTGTTTAAAATCATAACTGTTTGACTCTTCAATTAATTTATTCCAAGCATCATTAGCAATTCCATTAAAATCCTCCAAATCATTATGAATTTCAGAATAAAAAGAATTTAAATCATTAAATAAAGAGATTATGACAAAAATTGAAGTAATTGTTATTATGGCACACAAGGAAATTGTTGAGGAGATGAACACCTTTTCTGAACCCCTTTTTGTAATTATAGACATTGAAGAATAGGATTTATGATTTTTCTTAATTCTAAGAAAAATTTTTAAGTTAAATTAATTATTTAAAAATTAATTTTCTAATAAAAATTTGACTTTCGCGAAACAAATAAAATATTTATACAAGATAGTATAAATCTCTTTTAAAAGTTGCCTGAAAGACTAAAAGCAGATGCCCTTCTATTTTAGTTATAACCAGCTGCTTTTCTTAGAATTAAATATCCAAGTTTTTACTATTAATTTTTATTCAATATGTAAAATATAACAATGAAAAATGAACCTAGAATAACCCAATCTTTGTAAAAATTTCCTATATATTAACTATATCAATTTAGTAGTTTTTATCTGAAAAAAGTAACCGAGGAGTTGTGGCAATTTTGCAAAAATTTTTGCTCGTGTCTGCGCCTCTGTCTTAAAGTCATGGGGGTATTGCGAAAAATCCCGTTTATTTTATTCTCCATTTAATTCTCTATTATTTGGATGTATTTTGATATTATTTGATTAAGTTTTAATAAAGTTATGATAAAAAATGTGCAGGCAAAGACTTTTGAAGCACCCTGTAGATTTGACAATCTGAAGCAAGTTTTATTTAAAATTATCTACATTCGAAAATTTAACACTACCGCGACCATATTCCTTCGTATGTCGACTATTTTAAGAAAAAGGACTGACCCAAAAAATGTAAGAATTCCTGACACTGAAATTCTCTAACTTTCGAAAATAAATTCCTGAACCGGAAATCGGGTTAGTTAAATCCTTGCTCTGTATTATTCTACTTTAATTAACCAAATTCTATCATAATTTATTAAATATAGCTTGATATTAAGTAAATATACATACATACATATATTTATTTTTAAGAAATAATTAAAAAAGATGTCGTTTTTGTTATTTATATCCTTTATTTTCTGCGAGATGAAAGCTGAAAATAAAAATAAATATAAAATCTTGTAAGGAATTTGTGTCATTTTTTATATATTTTTGTGTGCACTTTTACATTTCTCGCAAAGATTAATTAACTTTTTGATCAAAAAAAAATAATTAGGAAAATTTTTTTGTTATTTATAGAGTAGAATTATAATAATAAACTTGTTTGGAAGATAAATTGCTTAAAATTATTAATGAATTTGTAAATTTATTTATGTATGTATATTGGAGACTTGAGTTGGGCGGGATCAGGATTAAGGTTGGGATCTTTGAATCCCAATCCCGAGTCGAGACCGGGACCTGGATCATTACTCCAAAATCCTGATTTTACTTCGGGATCCCAATCCCGCCCAATTCTATTAGAGACTGGATTGATACTAGCTTTTCAGAGTTCTCGAGATTTTCGATAGCGAACTTAATAATTTTTGATTTACTTTATTTTTCACTCCGTTGGCTCCTTAAACAAAAATTTTGTAAATTTTTACGCATTATAGATATGTATTAACATTTCAGTTATCGAGAGGTAGAGAGGATGAATAAATTAGGTAATGGAAGTAAGTTGAATTTTAGAAAAAATTTTGCAAAAACCGAGATTTGGTCAAATTTATTTTATATAATTAAGCTTCATTCTTAGAAATTAAAAAAAATTTAGTAAAAAAGTGTATTTGCATGTAATAAATTAAAGTAATATGTATGTATGTTTAAATAAACTCCAGGGTTGCCGCGGGTACAAAAAATCTTCGGGTACGGGTTTCGGGTATCGGGTTGGAGCGTTTTCATTTCGGGTCACGGGTTTCGGGTTGGCAAAAATATCGGGTACGGGTTTCGGGTTTCGGGTTAGAAAATTTTCATTTCGGGTCACGGGTTTCGGGTTGGCAAAAATTTCGGGTACGGGTTTCGGGTTTGGCGAAAAATTCGGGTTATTTTCGGATGTTCGGGTATTGGTGAACTAAATTGTAAGGAGACAAGCTATGTTGCATAATAGGATTTTGGGTGATAAAGAGAGAGGCAAATTTGAAGAGATTAAAGAGACATTGGTGGATTTGGAGATTAAGAGGGATATCTTTGTAAAATCCCACTTTGATAAAATCCCACTATGTATAATATCCCTCCGCTTTATCTCCATTAAAGCCTCCAGTTTTCTCCCTTTTCAGCGCCGCAGGCGAAAATTTTGAGAATTTTGGAAGACCATGAAGCCAAATTTCTTCTATTTTTGCGCCGCAGGCGAAAATTTGAAGAATTTTGGATGATCCTCAAGCCAGATTTCTTTAATTTTCACCGCCGGAGGCGAAAATTTTGAAAATTTTATAAGGCCGTAGAAGAAAAAATTCAATTGCCAGAGCCACAGGCAAAAAATTTTATTGAATTTTAGTTAGTCATAAAGACAGAACACTTAAATTTATGCGCATCAGAGAAAATTTTGCAAAATTCATGACTAAATTAAAATTTATAATGTTTTTTCAAGTTTAAAATATTAAAAAAAATAAATTAAAAAATTTAAACTGAAAATCAAAGTTTAAAAACAAATAATTTTGTAAAGATAAATTTTTTTGCATGATTTCCAGCTCTGGACTCGAACCCACCCCTATGAAAATACCGAGCCAGTCGCCTTACCCATTCAACCACCTATCAACATAATAAGAATTGAAGAAATTATGAATATATTTATTTCCCTTTTCCGTATTTCTCTTTCTATAATTTTTTAAATTTAGTATTTAAAAAAATCGGGTAAGGCTAATTTTTCGGGTAGAAATTTCGGGTTTTAACCAATTTCGGGTCACGGGTTTCGGGTTGGAAAAAATATCGGGTACGGGTTTCGGGTTTCGGGTTGGAAAATTTTCAATTCGGGTAACGGGTTTCGGGTACAAAAAAAGGCCGGGTTTCGGGTTTCGGGTATCGGGTTTCGGGTTTCGGGCGGCAACCCTGATAAACTCATAAAGTGTGTGAACCAGGGAACGAGCGAACCAGGGAACGAGCCGACGTTTTGTTTTTTTGTTGGCTCGGTCCCTGGTGTGAACACGAGTTTAGTTAAAATTCTTGTACAAATTTTTAAAGTATAATTTTTAAGTCACGCAATATTTCTTTTAATCTTTTTTTTCTATTTAAAACTTTTTTTCTCATAAAACTTTAAAAAACTTAGATTTATGTACCTTAAAATTTAGTTCCAATATGAAAAATTAAAAATTTAACAATAAATTTAATTCCAATATTCCATCAAAAAATGGACAACAAAAGCTTCTATAGCGTTAGTTTTTAATTATTAATCTTATAAAAAATACCTAATTAATTTAAGCCATTTTATTCAAAATACAATGAAGAGGGATTTGTTCCTGAACTATTTTTTATTGCTTTAACTACCACACTTTTTTCTTTTTTTATAATACTATCAAATTTTAGCCTTTGCTATATTTTTATTAAATATAGGTAAATCTTTTTTAATTTTGGCCATCGTTTTGCGTAATTTTTGACGAAAATAACGCAAAAAATGCAAAAATATATCTAAACTGAGGTCAAGAAAAGAAGATATTTGGCTTCTTAATCTACTGAAATTTTCAAAATTTCATCTGCGGTGTTAGAAGGAGGAGGCCATTATCCAAATATCAATATTAGGCTCTGTTCTGGAGCCCCTTAAGCTCAGTTCTGGAGCCCAAATTCTCAGGTATCCCTCCTTATTCTCTGATATTTTAAGTATCATCTCAAATTCATTAATATCTCCTTAATCCTCAAATATCTCTTGCAAATCCAAGGATATCTAGAGATCGGCCTGGGTCTGGACCAAGGCCTGGGTTTTTCTTTTACCCAGAGTCCAGGCCCAGGCATTTTTTGACCTTCCTGGGTTTTTCCTGGACTACAGGCCCAGGATCCGGCCCAGGTCAATAAACCAAACCCAGATTCAATTTATCACTTCCAATCACTTTTATCACATGGTTGATACGGCATTCAGCATTCGCTTAATCTTCTTAAAGCACCGTATACGAATCATTGAGAAATTCAGAAGTTGAGATACCTATTTAATAAATTAAATTTAAGGAAAAAATATGTTACACTAGGAAGCAATACGAGTACATTACTGTTTATTTATGCTTCTATTGAAATTTTATCTTACATAATTCGACTAATTTATTTTGTAAGAGTATCTATTGGCCTAAATTTCCTTCCAATTTGGTTTGCAAAATTTTATGTTGTATGTATGGAAATAACATATCGTTCGACACATTTTATGTATATACTAATGAGCCTTGATCGTTTATTTGCTATATCTTTTCCCATATTGTAAGTTTAACTAAAACTAAATGGGGTTGTGATTAATAGCATGTCGAGGATTATACAAAGTATATCTCTAAATTTAAAATATTTACATTTTCTTATAAATACCCAAAATACCTATGCTGATAAGTTAAAATGTTTAAATCAGATACCCAACCATATTACTTACTTATTTATAACGGACAATATCAGGTAATAGGTATGTGAATTGAATTTTGGTAAGCTCTGAAACGAGTCGGAATTATGCTTTGTATAGTCCTTGGATAGTCTTTAGGCACCTTAAATTACCCTTCGCTTCAAATTTAGCACCTTAATTATTATTAGAATATTTTATTAAATATATTTTTCAGTTATAAAAACTTAAACAAAAAATTATATATTTTGGGACATTTAGCAACATTAATTATTTTCGATATAGCAATCTTTTTAATTTTTATTATGCCTATATTTGAATATAAAAATGTATTATTGACTGGAAGTCCTTCAGAAAATTTATTATTTCTTTCTTCGATCAATCCAGAAGCTTCTTCTATTTCCTTAATAATTTTTGTTATATCCGCAATAATTTATTTAATTATTGGAATTATAACTAAATACAAATCAGGTTATTTTTAAAACTTTTAGGCACCTTAAATCAACCTCCGATCTTCCTTTTTCAGCGTCGCAGGCATTTTGGAAACTTAAACAAATCTCTGACGGAAATACTATGCTCTGAAAATTATCGGAAATTTTTCCAAAATTTCGGAAATCGGAAGGAAATCATACATAAGTCAGAAATCGGAATTCCGACTGACCTCTGAACTAATGTTTGCATTCACTTTTTATTTTGCAATTTTATAAAGCAATATTTATTTGCCTGACAAATACATTGCGAACGATGGGGGAGATAGTGCGATAGTACCCGGATTTTTTTGACCTTAACAATAAAAATTTTTTTTATCATTAAAGTAACCAAAATTCGAACATATTTGGTCGAAATTCGGACCTATTTTGAAAGTTTTCGGATTTTTTGAACCTATTTTGACACTTATAAAGCCTAAAATATGTAGGAACCTACATATTTCTCAACTCTTCGAACCTAAAGCTGTCAGACTCCAATAATAACAAATCACTTTTTCTAAGGCTTTCCATATTCTTTTCTCAAAGACCACCTCGATCCTCCACTAATTTAATAAATTTTCAGATTTGAACACTCCAACAATGAAAAAACTTTATCGTTCTTTGTCTCTAATAGTTTTTATTAATATTGGCTTATTATTAATTTATTACATACTATCTTTAATTATTGTTGGTGATCCTCTAAAAAATCATGAAAATATTAGTGTTAATGCTTGGTTAATTTTTTCGTATATTAGTGTTATTTATTTAATTGGTTTAGCTGCAAATGTCCCAATTTTATTTATTAATAGGTAAGTTTTATATCAAATAAATTTTATAAATAAAAATAATTGCTAAGCGACAATGAAATGTTTTTGTTGATTTTTACGAGTCTCAAAGTATCGATAACTTTTTAGGGTAAGAGATTACATGTCTGCGACAGTTCTTTAGTTTATTCGAAGGTTTATAGGTATGTATAGTTTAAAAAATTTGGGGGATATAAAGGAATGTGCAGGAATTATGAGAGATTTGATATAATACCGGAGGCCTTATAACCTAATCACTTAACAGTAAATTGAAATAAACAAAGAAAAACATTTTATTTAGTGAAAATTTAAGTTGTGTCAAATTAAAATGTAAAATAAATTAAGTTGGGCAAAAAGTTAATATGCTTCAAAAATTCATCGTAAAATCGGAAATTTTATCGTAATTTGGAAATTCGGCCGCTACAGCCAAAAGGACTCTAAAACTCGAAAAAATCCACGAAAACATTTCTTTGGATAAATCCAAAATTTAATTTTATATTAAAGTTCTGACTACAGAGAAGCTTATTTAAAAGAATTTAATTTAATCAAAACATTTTTGAAAAAAATATTTAATAATGCATCAACTCCAATTTATGTTATTCCAAAAGTTATTAATAACAAAATTACTCCGATTTGTTCATAATTATATTATTTTTAACAATAAAAATTTTCCAAATTTAATTATAATTATTTTTTAAAAATATTTTTAAAATAAATAGAGTAATATTTATGTAGGAGGTTCGGAGACCACCCAGAAATAATTTTAAATGTTAGCTTATAACCAGCTGTTCGTTCCTTGGTATGTACAGCCGACTATGTACAGTCGACTCCCCCCACCCCCCTCCACCTATCACTTGTCATACTATATCCTTCCATAAATCAGTGTTAAATTCAATCACTATGGGCGACCGTTAAATTCTGAGTATTAAATTAATAATTTAAAAATTAATTTTCCAATTAAAAATTTGATTTTCGAGAAACAAATAAATTATTTATAATAGACAAAATATCAGAGACCCAGTGAAATCTTTTAAAAATTCTCTGCAATACTAAAACCAGCTGTCCATGCCATTTCAGTTATAACCAGCTGAATTTCTTGGAAATAAAAATCCAAGTAAAAAAAGTACATTTTGCGTATAATAAATTGAGTAATAAAACTGTTAAAGTGTGTGAAAACGTTGATAAAATTATTATACGAATTTTTAAAGACTAATTTTATTTTATTTATTTTATTAAAACTTTATTTTTCTCTTAAAACTTTAAAAAACTTAAATCTACATTAAAATTTATTTCCAATATTATTATTGAAAAAAAATATTTTATTAATTTTCCATCAAAAATGGCAGACATCAAAAGTTTCTATAGCGTTAGTTTATAATTATTATTCTTATAAAAAATCCCAAATTAATTTAAGCCGTTTTATTCAAAATACAAGGAAGCAGGATTTGTTCCTGAACTATTTTTTATTGCTTTAACAACTACATTATTTTCAATATTTATAATAATATCAAATTTTTGCCTTTGCCATATTTTTATTAAATATAGGTAAAAATTTTTTTTAATTTTGGCCCTGCGTTTTGCGTAATTTTTGACGAAAATAATGCAATATAAGCAAAAATATACCAAATCGAGGGCAGGAATGGAAGAAATTTAGCTTCTTGATCTACTAAATTTCCATATACCAATATTCTTCCTTCATGAAGCGGCTCGAAAAAACTTCTGCTCTTTCTGGAGCCCAGGTATCCCTCCTCATTCCCTTATATTTTAGCTATCAACTCAAATCTATTGATATCACGTTTATCTTCCAAAACGTCCGCTACTCCACTGACTTTTCGTAATCCCATGGTATTAATCCTTCCAAATCCCATGATATTTCCAATAACTCTCTTAGAGACTTTTTATCACAAGATTTATACTTCCACCCAATAAATACGTACAATATTTGTTTACATAATTATATTTTTAAATTAAATTCAAGGAAAAAATATACTTCATTAAGAAGCAATACGAGTACTTTACTCTTTATTTATGCAGTTATTGAAATTTTATCTTACATAGTAAAATTAACTTACTTTGTAAGAGTATCTATTGGCCTAAATTTCCTTCCAATTTGGTTTGCAAAATTTTATATTGTTTATATGGTTATCACATATGTTTCAACTCATTTCATGTATATACTGATGAGTTTTGATCGTTTATTTGCCATATCTTTTCCTATATTGTAAGTTGAGCTAATTAAATGGATTTGTGATAACTACGGGATTTAAAATGATATATTCACATACACAAACATAGGTAAATCTACAGGTCGTTAAAAATCCAAAAGTCCTTCTGCAATAATGAATTTTCTGGAGCATTCAACTATCTTCTCTCACTCGCATAATCTCCCTCAGATTATCAAATGATAGGTTGACATTTTGGCGTACTAAAGGGAACTGGGGGCACAAGTATCTATTTCAGTATATGTTTAGAAGATACCATGCAAACAGCAAAATCATTCAACATTTGATGGAAGAAATTAGAACGCAATATCGACTATGAATAATTACTCCATCATATTAAAATAAAAATTTTATTTTTTTTTAATTTGCTCGTTGTCCCTCGAGCAAGGAAAAATAATAAAATATTTAATTTTCATTAATACATTTAAAAAATGTTGTTTTGCGCTTATATTATTTTGGGACGCATATAGAATTTTTGGGACGTATATACTTTCATGGGACGCATATACTATTTTTGGGACGCATAAACGTTCATGGGACGCATAAAAGTTCATGGGACGCATAAATGTTCATGGGACGTATGTCCTAAGATAGAGCCATAAATTATAATAGTGCTTAGGTTACAATAAGAATAGGCAATAAATAATTAATTTTTAAATTTGGGATCACCTAAAGCTTGGAAAGGTTTCGATAAAAAACTGGCGGAAAGGTTTCGATGCAAGACATACCATTCAATTCCACTTATCAAGCTGAGTAAGCTGGTACCAACAGTATATGTCTTCTTTTAAACCTTTCCATCGGTATACTATGCGAAATCCATAAAATATTTTATTGTATACTTCAGTTATAATAACCTCAATAAAAAATTGTATATTATGGGCCATATGACAACATTAATTATTTTTGATATAACATACTTTTTAATTTTTATTATGCCTATATTTGAATATAATATTGTCTTAGTGACTGGAAATGTATCAGAAAATCTATTATTTCTTTCTTCGATTAATCCGGAAGTTTCTTCTATTTCTTTACTAATTTTTGCTATATCTGCACTAATTTATTTAATTATTGGAATTCTAACTAAATACAAAACAGGTTATTTTTAAAGATTTTAGGCATTCTAGATTACTGTGCTCTTATATAGAGAATTCAAAATTTCATAGTAACAGAATTTGAGTATTAAATGATAAACGGAACTGTATCCTTAATCAACCCAGAAAAAATAGTAGGGCGGAATCTGCCGATGTTCTGAAGACATATTACCCCTGTTGTATTTTGCGTGGAACAACTTTCATTCAATAATACTGAAGTAATTAAGGGGTATTGTGACTTATAGCGGGTTTTTTGGCTGGACCGATTTCGACAAATGAGGTGTCATTCGAAAGAGCTTCGAAAGACACCTCATTTGTCGAAATCGGTCCAGCCAAAAACCCCCACTATAAGTTACAACATTCTAATTAAGATTATTTATCAATATTTAGACTGACCTTTATAACTCTTCCCATACCTCCAAGCATGTCGTTTGCTTGCACTCCTATAGTCCAACTTTGGCATGATCTCGTAAAACATTTTATTGGACTCTAAAACCTTTCATTGGACTCATATACTGTCATTGGACTCATAAAGTGTGATTGACTCATAAACCGAGCAAAGCCATTTTTCGCGCAAACCCCTTATTAAGTTTCCAAAGTTGCCTAACCGGGGAATGTTGAGCCTATAATTACAATTTAATTCATGTATAGCTTGAGCAATTTTGCAACACACATATCTTTCTTTAAAGAGTCTCGCCTTATTTATTCCTCAAAGGCCATCTAATTGTCGGTCCACCACTAATATAATAAATTTTCAGATTTGAACACTCCAACAATGAAAAAACTTTATCGTTCTCTGGCTTTAATAGTTTTTCTTAATCTAGGATTATTATTAATTTACTACATTTTATCTAAAATTATTGTTGGACATTCTTTAAAAATGCATAAAATTATTACTGTTAATGCTTGGTTTTTTATATCATATTTTGGTAATGTTTATTTAATTGGTCAAGCTGCACATGTCCCAATTTTATTCATTAATAGGTAAATTTTATAACAAACAAATTTAAAATGTTTTTGTTGATTTTCACGAGTCTTATTTGTTAGAGTATCGATAACATTTTAGGGTGAGCGGCCACTGATCTGTAACAGTTCTTTAGTTTATTATGGGAGGACTAATAACCCATTCACTCAACCATCAGTAAAATTGTAAAAAGCTCAGAGAATGCTGTTTTTGGAAAATTCAAGTTACCATATTTTTCTAATAGAATGGCCCCTCCAATATAATGGCCCCTTTTTTAGCGAAAATAAAATAGAATGGCTGCCTCCATTAGAATGGCCTCTCATATACAATGGTTCTTTTTAGGGATATTGAAATAGAATGGCGGCCATTTTATTAGAATAAATACGGTGTATTAAATTAAAAAAACAAAATAATGAATAAAAGGTTCAAATGCTTCACAAGTTTATCGGGGGAAAAATATCGGAAATAGGAATCCCCTCCGACCTCTGCTCCATAGTAAACTCTAAGGCTCATAAAAATCCACGAAAACATTTCCTTAGATAAATCCAAAACTTTATTTTATTTAAAGTTCTGACTATAGAGACGCTTATTTAAAAGAATTTAAATTAATCAAAACATTCTTGAAAAAAATATTTAATAATTCACAAACTCCAATTTATGTTATTCCAAAAGTTATTAATAACAAAATTACTCCAATTTCTTCATAATTATATCATTTTTAACAATAAAAATTTTTTAAATTTAATTATAATTATTTTTTAAAAATATTTTAAAAATAAATATGTAGAATAATAGGAGGCCTTTATGCGTCCCATGAACTTTTATGCATCTATCAGAGTATATGCTATTCTCTGCTTTAGCTAGTGGCTATTTCTCTCCTTTAGCTAGTAGAAAAGGTTAATCGACGGCTGGAAGCGAAACAGCATCTTCAGTAGACCGGGCTGATGTGTTAGTCTTGTGTTAGGCCTTAAGAATTAAATAGCTCTATGCTTTACAATATCAATCGGGCTGATTTATATTTTTTATCATTTATTTTTCGATTTTTTTGGTTTATATGAATTGTTACCCGCTCTAATCAATATAAAATAAAAATCAGCCCGATTGATTCTATAGAAGTTAAGAAATTCAAAAATTTAGAGTAAGGTTATAGTTATGTGGAGGTGTGTATACTTACGCTAATTCTTAGAAATTAAAAAATTTTTTATAAAAAAATGTATTTGCGTGTGATATTTTGGTAATATGTTTAAATAAACATTTAAGTGTGTGAATACGAGTTTATTTACAATTATTATTTGAATTTTTAAAGTATAATTTTAAAGGCACACAATATTTCTTTCATTTTTTAATTTAAAACCCTTTTTTTCTCTTAAAACATTAAAAAATCTTAAATTTAGCTTGAAATTTACTTCAATATAACGGGTTATCAGATAAATAATGTCCCGTTGCGCATAAATAATACAATTTAGTGTAAATAAATAATGAAATGAAATCAAGTAACAATACAATGTCTATTATTATCTATCACTTGTTGCCATTTTCTGGGCAGTTTTTGAATTCCCATTTGATAAAATTTAGTGGCAGATTTGATATCAAGAAAGTTGGCAACCCAATTTGAGAGTTGAACATAATTTTGGAACCTCACATCCCACAAATGATTTTTTATCGAACGGAATAACTTCTAGTCAGACGGTGCAATATCAAAGAATAAGGAGGATGAACTAAAAGTACCCACCCGAGTGTCTGCGTGATGTGGGCCCGAGTTGCGTTCGCGCGATGCGGGAATGCATTTTCATGTTAAAGATCAGGGTGTCGGTCGTGCCACAAAATACGAGATACTAGACACGAGATCATTAAAAAACACGAGATTTCACGAGATACGAGACGAGCGACACCCCCTCTGTACATTTACATAAAAAAGAGTAAAAATGCGCAAAGAGCTTATTATTTATCTGACAACCCATTAATTATTAAATTAAAAATATTTTGAATTCTTTTTTTTAAATTTCATCAAAATGGCAGACAACAAAAGTTTCTATAGTGTTAGTTTTTAATTATCATTTTTATAAAAAATACCCAAAAAATTTAGCCGTTTTATTCAAAATACAAAGATGAGGGATTTGTTCCTGAATTATTTTTTATTGCTTTAACTACTACTTTATTTTATTTACTTATAATTATATCAAATTTTAGCCTTTGCTATATTATTATCAAATATAGGTAAATTTTTTTAAACTTTGCCCTAGCGTTTTCCATAATTTTTGACGAAATTAAAGAAAATTACAAAAATATATCTAATCTGAGGGCAAGTAAAGAAGGAATGTGGTCTCTTGATCTACTGAACTACTCAAAATTTCACCTACGGTGAAAAAGTAGAAAGCCCTTATCCATATATCCAAAATTCTTTCATCATGGAGTGGTCAAAAAGACTTCGGCTTGTTCTTGAGCCCAGATACCCAGGTATCCCTCCATATCCGCTGATATCCTAAGCATTACCTTATATCCTCGTAATCCTCAAATATCTCCCGCTTTAAATCCTTCGTAATCCAATAAATCTCTAAATTTCTCACTTCCAAACACTTTTATCAAAAGATTGATAGGGCATTCGGCATTCGCTTAATCCTCTTTCAGTACCGCAGACGAAGTATTGAGAAATTCAGAAGTTGACATATTTTATAAATTAAATTTAAGGAAAAAATATGCTACAATAAGAAGCAATACAAGTACTTTACTGTTTATTTATGCTTGTATTGAAATTTTATCTTACATAATTCGACTAATTTATTTTGTAAGAGTATCTATTGGCCTAAATTTCCTTCCAATTTGGTTTGCAAAATTTTATGCTGTATATATGGATATCACATATTATTCGATTAATTTTATGTATATACTAATGAGTTTTGATCGTTTATTTGCTATATCCTTCCCAATATTGTAAGTATTAAGGAAAATTAATACCCTCCCAGGGTTGGGTCTCCCGAGGGTCGAGAGACCTTCGAGAGACGCCCTGGGAGTCTGGTCCCCTACCTTAACGAAAACCCTTTAAAACAAAACTATTAACAAAATACTTTTATTCAACAAAAATGGGAAAGTTAAGTGGGGAGGGGAAGGAAGAAAAAGCCTTTTCTTTTTAGCTGTTTTTTTAATACTACTGAAATTTTTTGGGCTTTTTCTTTCTTTTTATAAAGCTGAGGGAACGTGAGGGAAAGCTGAGGGTAACAGCTGTCAGATCTATAACAGTAAGTTTATTTAAAAATTAAATGGGCCACATGTGTCGTAGAATCAGAAATATTACATGTGTCAAATACAAGACCTAAGTCAGATACCAGACCTTATTACTGATTATATATAAGAGACAATAACAGGTTAATAAATATGGGAATGGAATTTTGATAAGCTCTGATACGATCGGGATTATCCTTTGTATATATAGTCCTTGCAACGTCCTTAGGCAATTTAACCCTTCAATTAAACCCTTCCACCGGTATACTATGCGAAATCCATAAAATATTTTATTGTATATTTCAGTTATAATAACCTCAACAAAAAATTGTATATTATGGGCTATATGATAGCATTAATTATTTTTGATATAACATACTTTTTAATTTTTACTATTCACATATTTGAATATAATATTGTATTAATGACTGGAAATACTTCAGAAAATTTATTATTACTTTCTTCGATTAATCCAGAAGCTGCTTCTATTCCTTTAATACTTTTTGCTATATCCGCACTGATTTATTTAATTTTTGGAATTATAGCTAAATACAAAACAGGTTATTTTTAAAGATTTTAGGCACTTAACTGTGCTTTTATATAGGGAATTCAAAAATTCATAGTAACAGAATTGAGTATCAAATGATAAACGTAACTGGATGCTTAATCAACACAGTAAAATTGTAAGACGGCTGAGAAATTTTGGGCTCAACTTCTCTTCTTTTAATTTAAACACTTCTTATTTCCAATTCAAATCCATACATAAACAAATTCAAATTAATATTTATTTAATTAAAAGAAGGCAATACAATTTAGGGAGCGAATCCAATGAATAAATTCAAAATCGAAATGAATAGCTAAAAGAACAAATTAACAAATGAACAGTTTTGAGGAGAATTGATTTTCTTAAATAAAGGAGGGCACAAAACATACATAAAATGGGATAATCATTTATTGAGTCTAGCCACCAATTGAGTCTAGCCACCACCACAACTTTGTATTTCACATTTTCGTGACACTTTGTTTTTCACGTTTTCATGTCGTACTATTTAAAAGAAAATCTACCAAAACACTTATTCAGCGTTACAAAGTTGCCTAAAACTGGGAATATTGAACCCATAATACAATTTAATACATGTGTGTTTTCAATTCTAAAGAGTCTTGCCATATTTTTTCTCAAAGACCACATAATTGTCGGTCCTCCACTAATTTAATAAATTTTCAGATTTGAACACTCCAATAATGAAAAAACTTTATCGTTCGATGTCTCTAATAGTTTTTTTTAATATTGGCTTATTATTAATTTACTACATAATATTATTAATTATTGTTGGAGACTCATTAAAAAATCATGAAGATATTAGTGTTAATACTTGGTTTATTATATCGTATCTTGGTGTTATTTATTTAATAGGTCTAGCTGCAAATGCTCCAATTTTATTTATTAATAGGTAAATTTTGCAACAAAAAAATTTCAAAAAATTGATAACGTCAGTAAAGCACTTTAGGACCCGGTTATTAATGCATATTTTTGCATATTTCGCCTCTTTCTTGCATATTTGCATATCTGTGCATATTTTGGGAAATTTTGCATATTTCTGTACAAATTTTGGGCGATTTTGTGTGCATATTTTTTCCCCGCCCTACTAATAACCTACTCTTTCAACCAACAGTAAAATTGAAATAAGCGCGGAAAAACGTTATTTTTGGAAAATTTATGTTATATTAAATTAAAAAGCAAAATAAATAAAGTGTGACAAATGGTTCATAATGCTTGAAAAGTTTATCGGCGGAAAAAATCGCTAATCGGAATTCCTGCCGGCTTTTGCCCAATAGTAAACTCTAAAACATGAAAATCCAGAAAAATATTCATTTGACTCAATAACCATAAAATTCAATTTTATTTTAAAGTTCTGACTACAGAGACGCTTATTTAAAAGAATTTAAATTAATCAAAACATTTTTGAAAAAAATATTTAATAATTCACCAACTCCACAAATACATGTTATTCCAAAAGTTATTAATAACAAAATTACTCCGATTTCTTCATAATTATATCATTTTTAATAATAAAAGTTTTTTAATGTAATTAAAATTATTTTTTTAATTTTAAAAAATAAATAGAATAATAGGAGGCGGTATCGGAGACCACCCAGAAATAATTTTAAATGTTCAGCTTAAAACCAGCTGTTCATTTTTACTTGCTGCTTATTCTAAGTGTCAAAATAAAAAAGTAATTACTATATTATTTAGATAAAAATATATTATTTAAATTTTGGCAAATATTTTTTTCTGTAAAATGCTGAACATTAAAAAATGAATAGGATTATGTTGCTAGACCTATGGAGCGTAGGCAAGGCGCTTAAGCAAAACCCTGCGCTTCGCACGGGGTTTTGCTGATCAACTTTTTTGCCGAACAAATTCGGATGGCACTCTGTTTGTGGGCGTATAACCGATAAATACCTAAATTTGTATTTTATAGATAGGGAAAAAGGGTTATCTTCCAAAAAAATTTCTTTCAATCATTTACAAAAACGTGAAAACAAATTAAAAATAATATTCAGGAATTATTTCTTTGCCTTTTTTGGCTCTATAATCCAGCCGTTCTCAAGACTAAGGTTGATTGTTTCTGAAATTCCCTAACTCTTCCTTGCTAGGGAGCTCTTTGTTATAAATAGGGAGGGCTAAAGGATCTAGGAAAAATTTTTAACCGAATTTCAGAAGAAGTTCAAAAGTTGTCATAACTTGAACGATAACTATAAAACTAACTTGGGACAAAATTTATGTTTTATACGTAGACGGCAATTTTATAAAATAAAAAAATTTTCGAATTTAAAAGTGCATTTGCGTGCCTTATTAACATGTTTCCAATTAAAATTTTAAAGTTTGTATATAGGTAAATTATTAACGAAATTATTATTTAAAATATTTAAAAATGACTAAGCATTATGTCATAATTATCCATAACGTACAAACTGTTATGAATATTAGAAACACGGTTATTAATTGGTGCTAAAAATTAGCTTAGTTTGGGAAAAAATAAAGAAAGAATTATCAATTTTCATCAAAATTGAAGGTTATGGCAAAAAATTCGGCGTTAAATTTACCGCACCCCGTATGTAGATTCTTTCTTTTACTCTCTCAGGCATATTGGATAATGGAAATGTACTGAAAAATGTTACTATACTTTGTAATCAGCTTGGATGCTGTACCTAAATAGCTGGTTCGAAGCACGAGTCCGACGCTAAAAATTAGGGTGGTACAAAGTATAGGTCGGTTGGAACCGACGAAGGTGCCAGGAATCGTGACTGTCGGAAATCAGAAATGGGACAAAAGTCGGAAATCAGCCTAAATTTTCGAAAATCGGAATTCCTACTGAACTCTGATAATAGTGAAAGTAGTAAGTTCGTAATTAAATTTTGTTAAATTTAAGGAAAAAATTTGCAACATTAAAGAGCAATACAAGTACTTTACTGTTTATTTATGCTTCTATTGAAATTTTATCTTACATAATTCGACTAATTTATTTTGTAAGAGTATCTATTGGCCTAAATTTTCTTCCAATTTGGTTTGCAAAATTTTATGTTGCTTATATGGTTATTACATATGTTTCGACTTATTTTATGTATATACTAATGAGTTTTGATCGTTTATTTGCTTTATTTTTTCCCATATTGTAAGTTTAAATAACAGAAATCAAAAATTTTCCAATTGGTTATCAACTTTTATGCATTCTAGCTGTAATTTCCTTCTTTGGGGAATTTTCGAATTGTGAGTTCAAATTCCTATTGTTTCTTCAGGATCATAATAGCCCAGACCGTATCAGAATTGTGCTTGCTCACTTACAGAGTTAGCAAGAAAAGAAACAAACTTAAGCGTAAATCATGGAGCTTCAAAATTGATAGCATAGAGTAATCCTCGTACTACACTCGACTATAAAATGAGTTACTTTTAGTCTCTCACATTCTTTCTGCGAGCGTGGACAGTAACAGTAAATTTTCGATTCCTAAAATTGAGATCTATTTTTATGTCTCGCGTCCCTGTTGTACATATGTAAATTTTACTTCGATTTATTTAAATTAATTTTAATAACTACATTAATTTCAGCTATAATAACATCAACAAAAAATTGTATATTATGGGACATTTAGCAACATTAATTATTTTTGATATATCAATCTTTTTAATTTTTATTATGCCAATATTTGAATATAAAATTGTATTGATAACTGGCAAACCAATAGATAACTTTTTATTTATTTCTTCAATTAATCCAATTTTTCCATTTATTCCATTAATAATTTTTATCATAACCACACTAATTTATCTAATTATTGCAATTTTGACTAAATACAAAACAGGTTACTTTAAAACTTTAAATCGGTTAATATTAGATGATTGAGAAGATCCCTCTTAATCCACCAATATGAGGACTCAATCATTTTCGATATTAGCCTAGAACCTCTGATATCCATCCATATCCGCTGTGCATTCAAATAATCAGTAATCACAAGATATCCTTTCAAATCCTCCTTAATACCTCCAAATCTTTTTCCTCGATAACCGTTATACGATATACTTTCCAATTTTTGATATGATTTTAAATCCTTGATATTTATTAGATCCTTCAAAATCCCCATGATATCCCTTCAAATCTACTGATATCTAACGCAACTAAATTTAATCTTAAGTTTAACTTTCAGATTTGAACACTCCAACAATGAAAAAACTTTATCGTTCTTTGTCTCTAATAGTTTTTCTTAATATTGGCTTATTATTAATATACTACATAATATCTATAATTATTGTTGACCCATTAAAAAATCATGAGAATATTAGTGTTGATTCTTGGTTTATTGTATCATATTTTGGCATTGTTTATTTAATTGGTTTAGCTGCGAATGCTCCAATTCTATTTATTAATAGGTAAATTTTACACCAAATTTCGAAAAACAATGGGTGTGAATACATAGATTACATGATACAACTAGATGTGATAATCTCGTAATACCCTCTACTTTTTTAAAACCTGCTTGATCACTCTAAATCTTCTGATATCCTTCATAATCCCTTGTATCCCCTATATATCTCCCAATCATTACCTATCCAACTTACAAGTACATATTACAAAATTGCTTAGAAAATTTGCTTAGTTGCTTTTTGTCCTTGCGTTGCGTTTCTTTCTATAGAAAGAGTTTGCAAAAGTTTAGCCACCGGGCAGGATTCGAACCTGCGACCACCTGCTAGTTGTTGCTAGGCGCTTTCGCTCACTATATGCAGGAGCTCTACCTCTGAGCTACCGGGGCATCGACTAATGCTTTCTCTTTTTCCTTTTTTTTTAGATCGTTTATCCCCCGCCTAAGCGTTTTAAATGCTGCTAGGTGAATCATCCTTACACTATCGCCTCTTGCGCTCACCACTGATCCCAGTTAGCTTATCATCCCAGAACCAACTTGTCATCTTTTTAAGTATGACACGTGAAAATCCACAAAAAAATTTCGATTGTAGATATAAAGCTTAATAATCGAAAATAATTTTATTTTAAAGTTCTGACTACAGAGACGCTTATTTAAAAGAATTTAATTTAATCAAAATATTTTTCAAAAAACAAATATCTGTTATTCAGAAGAAGATTAATAGAAATCAGATAAACCAAATTACTCCAATTTCTACATAATCATTTAGCTCAACTTTTTAAGAATTCCTAAATAAATTAAAAAAAAAAGATTAATTTTTTTAAATAAAGGATAATTTTCGAAAAATTTGTAAAATATAATATAAAAATTTCAAGGACAGAAATATTATTTTTTAATTTTTGCAAAATTATAACCAGCAACTCTTTACCAGATACTAGAAACCCGAACCTTTTTTGACGAAACTAGTGTTCATAAATTTCAATTTTGCTCGTACATCGCACCAACGTACCTCGTTATTACCGATTATCTAGCAACTCTTAAATATGATTAATAAAATATTTTATTCATTTTGTAAATTATTTCTAATTTTTTTGTCATTTTCTGTTGTTTACCTGATAAAAATCTGTCTGTTTTTAATCTATCACTAAGTGCCTTTAAGAATTTTGTAAGTTTTATGAGAAAAAATGAAGCCAGAAATATTAAATTTTCGAGCCACAAGCGAAAATGGCTGAAAAATTCACAAAAATTCCCACAATATTTTAAGTAAAAGCTAATTCTCCCACACACTTTACAATTTATTTAAAAATATTTACAATTACCAGTCTAAGCATATTAACAAGTACATTTTTTTGCCCGCACTATGAGACATTAAAATATTTTTTAAATTAGTCCGAGCGTCACGGCATTTTTTAATAATTACATGATAACGCTTCATTTCTTGGCCTTCCAAAATACTCAAAATTTTCAGCGCCTACGGCGCCAAAAATGTGAACATTTTTCGAATTTTTTTTCACTTTTAAGTGTAAAATTTCGTCTCGAACGCTGGAATGATCGTTTTTGTTGATTACTGCACTAAAAATCGAAAAATTTCCACCAGCTTTGCTGAAATTTTAATTTTTGATTTTTTAGTGAAACCTTGGAGTCTACGGTCGCTGGGTCTGGGCTCGTAACATAATCCTATTCCTATCATTATGAGGTGAGCATCCCAGGCTTCCTCCGCCGCAGCTAACAAAACCGGTCATAGCACAACTTGTTTTAAGGGCTCCCCATATTGCTTCAATTCCTTTGCTAGCCCTTAAGCAAGGACTCTCATTGGACGCATAAACTTTCATAGGAAATGACATGGAATTAATTGAAGTAATGAGTAGAAAAAATTTATTTTAAAAAGTAAATTAACGATATAAAAAATTATTTTAACTCGTAGTAATTTGTAGGTTTGTAGAATAAAAATTTGTTAAATTATTTAAATGTTCAAGCTACATTTCATGTTATAATTTTAGTATTATCATTCCAATTTCCGACTTTCAGACTGACCCTCCGGAATAAACAAAGTATGAAGCAGAAAATTGGTTTTTGGAAGTAAATCTCATCATTTTCAGCGCCGCAGACGAGGTAAAAGGGAGAAATTCTAAGAAATTTGACTAAAATTGCCACCCTGGGATTAATATTTTATTTTAAAAATCAAAAAAAATTTTTCTATATAACTAACAATTTTTATTTACGTAATTAAATTAAAATTGGAGAAAATTATATTTGGTTTTTACTTTTTTGTCTAATTTAATTTGCATTTTGTTTCAATAAAAATTTACATGAAGCAAATTTTTAGCTTTTAAAATGTTTAGAATTTGTAAAAATTTAATTAAACCACAGACTAATTCAAATATATGAATAAATTTTAATTAAATTTATGATTATTTAATTTAAAACCTATGTATGTTTCTATAAATGCGTTACAAAAAGTATTTGGATATTAATGAATTTACAGGGTGACAAGAAAGTAATGGGGCACACATTTTTTTGCAATAACTTTATTCATTTGAAAGATAGTGGGATCAAATAAAACTTTTATGATAGAGAATTAAACAAGGAACATGAATAATCAAGAATTTTTGAAGGGCCCAACCTTCCCTTAGATACAAAGTCAAAGGCGCATAGAAAACTTTTGGTAAAATTCGCACAACGTTGGTTGAGACTTTCTCCCCTCTACCGAACGAGCGATTAAATGAGAGTGTTGAAACTTTTGGGTTATTAAAAACTAGTGTTCGGCAAATGGATTTTTTCGGTACCGGTACCGGGAGTACCGAAATTTTCCAAAATCTCTTCGGGACGGTTCCGGTTCCGGGAGTACCGAAAAGTACCGATTCGGTACTTTCGGGAGTACCGCGGGAGTACCGAACCGTGCCGAACACTATTAAGAACAGATCCTTCCCTCAAAAATACCTGAAGAAGTAATCCATCGGAACTTATGCAGTTTAGGTATCCTTTTTTTAGCCACGCCCCCTTTTCTCTTTCCACCATCAAACAACCTTATTTTGTACACAATGGTCAGCCTTTCCTTCTTCACTTTTTCTTCTCCACATCAATCAATTTAGCCGAGTCGTAATTCTTATTATTATTGATTTTTGTTAAATGTTTTCGTTGGAATTTTGGCCCGCAAATGACTCGATGCCCGACTCGATAAAAATGAGGTCCGAAAAATACTCGGTCTGGCGGGTCCAAAAAAATGAAGCCCGAAAAAGACTCGGTCGGGCCGGCCCGAGAAAAATGAGGAAAAATTGACTTGAATGTCGATCCGACTCGAAAACGGCAACCCTAGACCTTATTTTTAAAAATAAAAATTACGACTCGGCTAAATTGATTGATGTGGAGAAGAAATAGTGAGAAGGAAAGGCTGACCATTGTGTACAAAATAAGGTTGATTGATGGTGGAATGAGAAAAGGGGGCGTGGCTAAAAAAGGATACCTAAACTGCATAAGTTCCAATCCATCGGATTCCTAATTGGTAACAAAATTCATAAAGGCTAGACATTTTCCAGCATGTTATGGCTTTACGCCGTTTTGGCCGCGCGCGATTTTGGGCTGTAACCCGTATTGAAAAATATGTAGAGTTTTTGTTTTAGAACTAACGTAGATACTCATAAAGCTATTTTTGTTAACACAATCCATATATGTCTCCTTAACAAAAAATTATAATTTAGTACTAATTTCAAAAATGGAATATATTTTGTGGAATCGTCATGAATTTGACATAATTTATAATTGTACAGGAATTAATGTAGATGATGTCCCTATTGAAAAAAGAAGATATCCAATAACTGCAATTATTTGTATAATACTTGGATTTATATATTATGTAGATTTTTTGAAATTTTTTTAAAAAATTAAATTTAAGCCTTTATATTTCCCTTGTCTCTACTCTTTTTGGAAGAATAAAAACAAAAATCCTTGCTATTTACTGTTAATTTATCTTTCAATTTTGGATATTTGTATGCTTTGGATACCTACATTTTCATTCGGAATTCTCAGTTTAAACGGGGTTGTCTACTGTTCTTCACCTGTATATACCTACTTTGTTGGTTGTATTGGTTTATGTAAGTGCATAAAAATTAGGGTTAACATTAGATTAATTAACAAGACACGCATAGAGGTTACATTCCATGTTGTCTTCCGCCTATGCCTTCCACAGTTCACGCTCTTTTTAACCCTTCCGCTTTTTTTTCACCCATGGCTTTAAGGGGGTTAATAAAAAACAATACCCATCTCGACGAGATTTTCGAATAAACTATTATTTGTATATTCGAATTTTTCGCTCCAAAAATAGCCTAATTTCTCCTATAGACTTTCAATTTTAAAGACCCGTCGAAACGAACTTGAACACGTCCACGAATCAATGACACGTGTTTTGTATCGAAATTTTTCCCCCGGTTTACTGAACTTCAGTTCTGGAAACTCCCTGATCTCATTTACTTGTTCGAGCCTCAATCCCTACGCCTGGTTGTAACATTCTGTTGCGAGAAACGTTATTTTTAAACACGTCCACATTATAAATCAAGGACATCCCTCGGACATACCTTTTACATCTCTTACTATATTTATTAAGATATTTTTCAGATTTATGGGCCGCTGAATGTTCTGCTGATTTGGTCTAATAAATAAATTAAAAATTGCTAAAAATTAATATTTTTTCTAGATTTTGGGAATAAATCGTTGTATTGAAATGGCATTTCCAAAAATTTCAAAAAAACTTTTTCACAATAATCGTGTCTATATTTGGATTATTTTTAGTAATTTATATGGACTTTATTGGCTTTTATTCCGACATCCTGTTATTTTTAATGGAATAACATTTCAAGTTTCCTTTGAACCATTAACTGGATATAGAGATTTTAGAACGGAATTAGTAATTTAGATTTAGTTAATTAATTTAAAATATTTTCAGTTCAATGAAGATTTGAGAAACATTACTATACTAGACACAACATTGGCTTTTGGTTCTCCAATAATTTATTTGATTTTTTCATTTTGTGTTTTCTTCAAAACACGTGAATTAATTGATAGTGTTTCTAAAGAGGAGAAAATGGTTAAAAATTTTATTATTCCTCAATTTTAAATAATAGTAAGGTCACTACCAGAAATCCGTGCTTATCTATACGATTTTTTGCCTGATCACCAATTTAAAAAGTCGTACATAAACCTGGCTCTAACGAAATATTGAGTGATTTGGTGTGATATCGAGTGATCAAGAGGGGTTGAAGGGAGTATAGGTGGATTTGGAGTATAGAAGGATATCGGTGAATTTACAGGATTAAGTTAGATTTGAAGAGAAATCGAAGGCTTATGAGATATTACTACATGAATATATCAATTAATCTCTGAATCTCAGTTCTCCATATTTGAACGTAACGCACTTAATCGTATAGACTTGAACGTTTAGACTTGAATGCCCTTGGCCTTCCAAAATTAAAAAATAATGCCTGCGGCGCTTAAAAGGGAGGAAATCTGGCACCTTGGCCTTCCATATTTTTCAAAATTTTTGCCTTTTTCTTTGAAAAATATGGAAGGCCAAGGTGCCCCATTAACATTTATTCCCCCATTACCTTATGCCGCCCCCTTAACTTAAACTCAATATTTCAGCACAGCAGTGGCAATTTTATAATTATACTGAGTCGTATGTAAAAAAAATAAAAATTTAAAAATTAAAAAAATTTTTTTTTAGTAAATCCCGATCCCGATTTTTCAATCCCTGTCCCGATTCGGGATCGGAATCTCCAGTCCAAATCCCGATTTCGGCCAATCCCGATCCCGTGTCGAGATCCGGGATCAGAATCACCATTCCAAAATCCCGATCCCGGGTTTTTCTCTAAACCCCGATACCGCTTATCTCTAGTACAGCGAGCTGCACATTTACCCATAAATTCCCACGATAGATTAGTTAGATGTTTATTGAATCTGTAATATTTTAAGGTCTTTCTTCAAGTATTTATCATTTCAATGTTAAATACATCCAATGGTATTTCCTATGCTTACAATATGAATCATTCAGATCTTGGAATTTTGCCGTTAATGATTGCACACTTTACTTGGTAAATAAATTATATAAATTTATTTTTATATAATTTTTATTCAATTTTTAAGGTTACATATTCATGGTATGTTAATCAAAAAATGAATTTATTTATTAAAAACAGGGTGACCCTTTTACCTCATCTGCAGGGGTTTTCCCCTGTTTACACTTCTTGCCCCATTTCTTCCTCTTTTTCTACATACTCCTGTTAATGATATGGAAAGGGTCACCCTGATCAAGAAACAAATTTAAATATTTTTTAAATTATTATTTAAGGTTTCCCACCAGTAATTTACTTAACATTAAACAAAACTGTTCGGACTGACACAAAAATTCTTCTGGGAAAATTTTTTAGTTTATTAAAGAAAAATCAAAATCAAGTTTCAAATATGTATGGACCTGCCCAAAATGGCTGAAGTAAATGTGTTGCGTATCAAATGTGTACCTAAAGAGATCTTAAAAAGCGAATACGAAAGAAAAACATGAAGGCGAAGGTATATTATCCTTAAAATTCATAACGATTTTTTAACATCTTTTGAATTAGTGTAGTAAAAAATAGGGGGTAATTATTTGAGGGAGGGCAATTATTGTTTCGATCTCCCTCTACATGGGGTATTTAATACAGGTGGGGTAACATTAATACAGTTTTTACGGTAATCAAAACATTTTTCAAAAAAATATTTAATAATTCATCAACTCCAATATCTGTTGTTCCAAGAGTTGTTAATAACAATCAGATAAACCAGATTACTCCAATTTCTGCATAATTGTTTAGATTATTTTTAAGTAATACAAAATAAATATTTAAACTTGATAAAATTTTTAAGAATTCAATTTTATTAATTAAAAATTTTAAAAAAATTAATTTTTTTAATAAAAGAGAATTTTGGAAAATTGGTAAAATTTAATAAAAATATTTCATAGACACAGAAAAATTATTTTTTAATTGTTTGCAAAACTATTCCAGCTGCTCATTCTATTTTAGTTGTAACCAGCTTCTCCTCATGCATGCGCATTAAATTTGGAATTAAAAATCCAATTTTCTACATTCAGTTTTTAGATAAAAATATGAAAATAATTTAGAATGCCTAATCATTAATAAATGTTTTAGGTATATAAACTTTTTAGTGTCCTCTGGAACAGATATCTCTGAAACCTTCGGATACTACCGTTATCTGTACCAAGGACAAAAAGCCAGATATTTTCCAAAATCTTTTTTGTCGTGGCGGGGATAATTTTTTTGGAATTGTAGAATAAATTACTACAAAAATAATGTCAGCATTAGATGTGTAAATCGCTAAATTGGCGAAAAAAGCGGAAAACTGAAGCGGAAGAGATCACATCCCTGGTACATTCTTAGAAACTAGAAAATAAATTTTTGATACAAAAATGCATTTGCATGATTAGAACGCCATGGCAATATTTTAAATAAATTTGAAAGTATGCGGAAACGAATTTTTGTTAAAATTAAAGCAATTTTTAAAGTCACGAATTTCTTTTTTAATATATGTATTCTTTTAAAAAGCATTTTCCCAGAAAATTTAAGAAAACTTAAATCTAAATAAAATTAATTTAATTATTTTATTTTAATATTAATTTTCATTATCCATTATAAATAAAAATATACATATTTTTATTAAAATTTCAATAATTAATGGGCAATAAAAGCTTCTATAGCGTTAGTTTTTAATTATTATTTTTATATAAAACATAAATTAATTTAAGCCATTTTATTCAAAATACAATCAAGTCGGATTTGTTCCTGAACTATTTTTTAATGCTTTAACTACTACTTTATTTTCTTTAATTCTTATGATATTAAATTTTAGTCTTTGCTATATCTTTATTAAATACAGGTAGTACTTAGTAGAGCTGTCAGTGATAAAAATTTTCTAAGACCCAAGACTTGACCCCAAGACTCAAGACCAAAAATTAATGTGTCTCAGGACAATTTTTTGGTCACTTAAGGCAAATTTTTAGTTTATCTTTCGGTTATTCGACATAACCCTATATAATTTATAAGAATTTATAGGTCATTGCGAAGGAGATCATGCGTAAGTTGGATTTGGGGGAAAAGGCGAAAGCGGAAGTAAATCTAGGCCTGGAATGTAACTTTCTTCTTCCATCAAATCCTCTGATATCCTTTTTTAACTCAAGGTGGCTCATTATTTTGGTTTCGGATATTTAAAGATTTCCCAGGAACTGTCAACCCAAGCTGTAATATCATGTTACACAATTTTATTTTTCTGTAATTATTTTAAAATTAAATTTATGTATTAAAATTAAGGCAACAATATAGTACATTAAAAAGCAATACAAGCACTTTAATATTTATTTATTCATCTATTGAAATTTTATCTCATCTAATTCGACTAATTTATTTTGTAAGAGTATCTATTGGCCTTAATTCTCTTCCAATTTGGTTTGCAAAATTTTATGTTGTTTATATATCTATTACATATTTGTCCACATATTTTATGTATATACTAATGGGTTTTGATCGTTTATTTGCTGTATCCTTCCCAATATTGTGAGTTTATTTAACTTAAATTGAATTTGGATACGAATTTCATGCACATGTTAATGTCATAAAAAGCAAGGTTTTTGACCAAATTTTGGCCTGCAGCGCCTGAAGAATTAAATTCTCGCCAGATTATAGTTGATGTCAGAAAATTCATTGACATTTTTTCTAAAATGTCAATGAATTTTCTAAAATGTCAAGGTTTAATTACCCAAGTTTAAGATTTGACAATGTCCAAATCGACAAAGAAAAGACAAAAATCACTAGAAAGTTCTGAGGATGAAGGCAATATAATAGAACAAAGAATAGATCGATTGGAAAAATTAGTAGAGCAATTAACAACAAAAATTTCTAATATTGTTACTCCCTTGACAACATCAAATAAAAAAAATAATACTAATGAAATTGTATTGACACGTATTGAAAAAATTGAAGAAAAAATATTAAAAATTGAAGAAATTTTAACACGTATTGACAATAATAACAACAACACAACTTCCCAACCATCATGGGGTTCGCCTATTTCTGCCCTAAGTCCTCCACCTGACCTTGTTATGAAACTAATATCTTCAGCAGCATCTAATGGGGATCTTCTCAAGCAAAAATCATGTAGAGCTGTTCTAGAAAAACTACCTGAATCTATGGATGAGAAGGAAGTGGTAGGAAAAATTATTGATTCTATTGGACTTACTAATGAATATTTGCCAGAACATACACACCGTCACCCACAAAACAAAAATATGTCTAGCGAAATAAACAAAAAACCAAAATTAATTAAAATTTCTTTTAAAAACTCTATTTCGCGTGACAAATTTTTGTATTCTTTTAGAAACACTTTGCGTAAAATACATTCCCTTCCCCAAAATCTTACTGTTCGAAGGGATATGATCCCGGCCGAATTAGCAATATTATATTCACAACGGTCTAAAGCATATTCACTTAATGCTTCATGCAAACTTTTTAAATATTATGTAGTTGACCTACAAATAAGGGAGTTACGCGAACCTAAACCTCTCAATACTAAATAGGATAAATTGAGTAAACCCCGAAAGTCAAAAAATTCTAACATTGATATAGATATAAAAAATTTAACATGCCTTTGCTTTAACAGCAGATCACTAAATAATAAAGTGCCTGATTTGCAACATTTTCTTGAAATACATAACCCTAGCATTTGTATGATTACCGAAAGCTGGCTTACTCAATCTAATTGTATAAAAACAGATTTTTCAATGGGTGATAAATATCAGTGTTACTTTGCAAATCGTCCAAATAAAAGGGGAGGTGGCTGTTGTCTTTTAATTTTATCAACTATACCTGTCAAACTTTTGTTCTGTGGGACAAAATTTGGTTGCGAAATTATTATTATTGAGATTCTAATTACCAAACCTACTATTGTTATTACTTTATATAGACCCCCATCACTTAATCAATCTAGTACTAATAAAATACTTAAATATATTGCTGACTTAAACCATAAAAACTTAATAATAGCTGGTGATTTTAATATTAACACAATAAACTGGTTAACAAACTCTTGTTCAAACGATAATACTACACAAATATTTATTGAATTTGTTAATCGCACCCAAATTAAACAACATGTTACATCACCTACTCGCGGCGATAATATCTTAGATCTTGTATTTTCGAGACCCCATGACTTAGTTAGAAATTTAGAGATCACTGAAAATTTTTCAACATCTGATCACAAATCCTTAAAGTTCAATCTTTCCTTATGCACTATGCGTATTCCAAAAAAGAAGATATATATAAGAAAAGTAACAGAAAAAGGTTTCTCCAAGTTAAACATAGAGCTAACACAACTTGATTTTATAAAATATATGTCTGACAAATATGCAATCAATGAAAAATATAATTCTTTTACTGAAATACTATATTTTTATTATGATAAATTCATACCACTTAGGACTATAAATACCATAATTAAAAACGAATATCCACAAAAAATCCGATCTCTGAATCAAGAAAAACTAAAATTACACAAAACCTTGAAGGAATCTCCTAATTCTAATCTAGCAACAAAATATAAAATTATCTCACGACAACTTAAAATTCAATTACAAAAATTTCATTATAATAAGGAGAACACCATTATATCAAAAGGTGCAAATGCAATTCACAAATTTATTAAAAAGAAACTTAAAACAAACGCATGTATTGACGCATTAATAGATAAAAAAGGAAATATACTTACAAAAGATCAGGAAAAATGTGAGTTACTTGCAGAAAGTTTTCAAAGTAACTTCACTGATAAAGAAACTCAAAGTCAAGAATTTATTGACGTCTACTCTCAAAATCCTAACTCTAATTCACAAAATCTTATCAAAGATATAAACTTTGATATTCTGCAAATTCTAGATTTACTTAAAAGACTTCCAAATAGAAATTCAACATCACCAGATCAAATACCCTATATATTATTAAAGAGATCGTGTGATCAAATCGCACAATATATTACAGAAATCTTTAGACTAATATTAGATAGTAAAAATATACCCGACATTTGGAAAACATCAATTATAGTACCTATACATAAAAAAGGAATAACAACAGATCCAGAAAATTATAGGCCAATTTCCCTAACTTGTACATTATGTAGAGTTTTTGAAAGAATCATAGCTAATAATATTATAGAATTTTTACATAATAAGGATTTTTTTGATAAAAATCAATTTGGTTTCCTCAAATCAAGATCTACTACTACACAACTTCTAACAATGTTAGAAGATTTTTACAATGCAGTAGGTAACAATCAGAATATAGATGTAATTTATATCGACTTAAAAAAAGCTTTTGACACAGTTCCAATAAATTTATTACTTACAAAAGTTAAAAATGCTGGTATATCTGGAAAAATTTTTGAATTCATAAAGCATTTTGTAACAGGACGATCCTACCGTGTAAAAATAAATGACTCGTTTTCAAGATCTTTTCATACATATTCAGGTGTTCCCCAGGGCAGTGTTTTGGGACCTATTTTATTCACAATCTTTATTAATGATTTCCCTGTCAACCTTCCAAAAGAAATAGGCTATAAAATATATGCAGATGATATAAAGCTTTATATTTCACATAATAATGATTCTAATATTAATTATCTTAATGAATCAATAACAATATTACAAAATTGGGTTATATCAAACTTTTTAGAAATATCAATTAAGAAATGTGTAATACTTTATATAGGAAAAGGAAACCTTAAACAGGAATATAAAATATTTAATCAAACATTAAACACATCAGATTGCGTACGAGACTTAGGTATCCTAATTGATAACAACTTAAAATTTAACAAACATATTGATAAAATAGTTAAAAATTCATACTTTATAACTTATCAAATACTAAGAATATTAAAAACTAGAGAATTTAAGACTTTAATAAATGTATATAAATCTTATATTCGTCCTCAACTTGAATATGCCACTGAAATTTGGAACCCAAACAGAATTCTTCAAATTAATAAAATAGAGCGAGTACAAAAATATTTTACAAGAAGAGCATTAAAAATCACAGGAATAACGCCACTACCTTATGAACAAAGACTTAACAAATTCAAACTAAAACAACTAAGCCATCGAAGAAAAGTAGCCGATCTTGTAATGGCGCACAAAATTATTTCAAAACAGACGCATCTAGACCCACAAAAATACTTTGATTTTGCAGTAAAAGCTAAAAGGAAAATATTTTGTTTAAGGAACAAAAAGTTTAACGGTAAAACTAGAAATAATTTTTTTAATAGAATCATAAATAACTGGAATAGCTTACCTAATGAAATTTTACAAACATATAATTCGCAAAAATTTAGAGTACTTGTTAATAACTTTATAAAATAGAGGTTTTAGTTCGCAACTCCCTTATCCTCCTAGATTGACATTTTTTTATAAATTTATTATGACATTTTCTTATAGTATTTTAAAAATTTATTTTTTATTTTACCACTATAATTGTACTTTTTTATGTACTTTGTGGTTTACTCAATAAATTAAATTAAATTAAATTAAAATAGATTGAAAATATCTCATGTCTCGTGGCAAAATATGAGATACGAAACCTTTAAAAACACGAGATTTCACGAAATAAGAGACGAGCGCCACACCTGCTAAGTAGGCATAGCCATCCGTATACGTTGATATACGTACATATATATCCGGATATTATCTCTATCAATGTGCAAGTCTGGAATATTTAATTATATTGTTTCAGCTATAATAAATTAAACAAAAAATTATATATTATGGGCCATTTAACAACATTAATTATTTTTGATATAACAATCTTTCTAATTTATATTATGCCTATATTTGAATATAAAAATGTATTAGTGACTGGAAATCCATTAGACAATTCAATATTTCTTTCTTTAATTAATCCAATAACTTTTTTTGGTCCAATAATAATTTTTATTATTTCTGCACTGATTTATTTACTCGTTGCAATTTTAACTAAATGCAAAACAGGTTACTATGTTTAAAAGTTTTTGACACATAATTAAAGTATTAATCGTAACAGGATTGAAAAGTAGTGAATGTAATCCGTTAGGAATCTCGAAAAATCTTAATTTAAAGTCGGAATCTTTTAAAGTCCGAGATTTTGGCAATTTATCGCCAGATTATAGTTGGATGTCTGAAAATACCTCGGTTTATATCTGTAATATAGGTGGATGGGATTAAAGAGAATATTAAATAGGTGAGGTTTGCCGAAAGCTTTAGTTGTCCTAGTCCATAGAAAGACTAGGGCCGAAGCGCAGGTGGTGAACTACCTCTAGTATAAAGTATTATTCTAGAATTAATAAAAATTTTATTTGTAAAAATTTCTTACCCTATAAATTTTCAGATTTGGATATTCCTACAATGAAAAAACTTTATCGTTCTATAGCCTTAATAGTTTTTCTTAATATTGGCTCGATAATAGTTTATAACACAATATTGTTAATTATTGTTAGAGATTCTTTAAAAAATACCGAAATTATCAGTGTTGATTCTTGGTTTATTGTATCTTATTTTGGTGTTATTTATTTAATTGGTTTAGCTGCAAATGCTCCAATTTTATTTATTAATAGGTAAATTTTACAACAAAATTTTTTAAAATAAAATAATGATTGTTTGTGTGCCTAGACTAAGAGGAATTGAGTTCGATATCTAGAAAAAATCTTAATCAACTGGATTTTCGATCAAAATTTCGACACGATCCAGCTTAACGTATTCTGCACAGTTTATTGTTTTCTGGGCCTTTGTTTATCCATTAACATAATAAGATAACCGACTGTACTAGACATGATAATTCACTGTTCCTTAGATCTTAATTAAACTAAAAAATTAATTTTAAAGTTCTGACTACAGAGAAGCATATTTAAAAGAATTTAATTTGTTTAAAAAAATGTTCAAAAAAATATATAATAATTCACCAACTCCAATATTTGTTATTCCAAAAGTTATTAGTAACAAGAAGATAAACCAAATTACTCCAATTTCTTCATAATTAAATTATTTCTCGACTTTTTAAAAATTTACTTTTTTATTAATTAATAATTATTTGAAAATCAAAAATAAAGATCGCAACACTTTTGTAAATAAGAAAAATTTTAGAATTATTTTTTGTTTTTTTAACTTTACCACCAGTTTTTTAACGAAACGCGAAACGAAACGAAATTCATCAAAAAATCCACGAAAATCCACGAAACACGAAACGAAACGAAAAATTTTCGTGCAGCTCTTTTTACCACAATAAAAAAAATTTAAAAGAGAAGAGTTTACATGCTACTGTTGTTATTTCCATTTTTAACAATCGTTGAAAATTTATTATGTGTTGAAAAAATTGAAAGAAATCTGGCTTCTTGACCTACTAAAAATTTTTTTAACTAGGCATGTAATTGAGGTTTTTTTCATTGACCTCTTCTACTTAATTTATCGACATTTTTGTTCAACTCCCCAATTTAAACACAAAATTTTATTTCATTTTTAAATTATATTCGATATATCTTTATTTGAAAGTTTTTAAAACTTTGATAAAAAAAACAGAACTTACTTTATTTCTCGACAATTTATTTCTCGACAATTCATCAACTCCAATTTCTGTTGTTCCAAGAGTTGTTAATAACAATCAGATAAACCAAATTACTCCAATTTGTGTATAATTGTTTAGATTATTTTTAAGTAATATAAAATAAATATTTAAACTTGATAAAATTTTTAGGAATTCAATTTTATTAATTGAATAATTAAAAAAATTAATTTTTTAAATAAAAGATGATGAAAATAAACTTAAAATAGCCCAATCATTAATAAATGTAAAATTTAATAAAAATATTTTATAGACACAGAAAAATTATTTTTTAATTGTTTGCAAAACTATACCAGCTGCTCATTCTATTTTAGTTGTAAACAGCTGTATCTTATGCATGCGCATTAAATTTGGAATTAAAAATCGATGTCTCTATATTCAGTTTTTAAGATAAAAAATGAAAATAATTTAGAATATCCCAATCATTAATAAATGTTTTATATAAACTTCTTAAACAATTTCCTCTGGAAACTGTTTAAGATACTTCTGGAAATTTCGGGTACCACCTGTGATGGTACCAAGTCTAAAAGCCAGATTCTTTTGGCGTAACTGGGATAAATTTTCTGGAATTGTAGAATAAATTACAACAAAAATAATGTCAGCATTAGATGTGTAGATAGGCTGAAGAGGTGGGAAAACGGAAGCATAAGATCGTAAATCGTAACATCCCTGGTACATTCTTAGAAAATAGAGAATAAATTTTTGATACAAAAATGCATTTGCATGATAAGAACCTTCTAGTAATGTATTAAAACAAATTTGAAAGTATGCGGAAACGAATTTTTGTTAAGGTTATGGCAATTTTTAAAGTCACGAATTTCTTTCTTTAAATATTCTATTAAAAAACATTTTCCCAGAAAATTAAAGAAAACTCAACTCTAAAAAAATTAATTCAATTATTTTATTTTAAAATTAATTTTCATTATCCATTATATCATTAATAAAAATTTAAAAATTTCTATTAAAATCTCCATTAAAAATGGACAACAAAAGCTTCTATAGCGTTGGTTTTTAATTTTCATTCCTATAAAAAATACCCATTTAATTTAAGCCATTTTATTCAAAATACAATCAAGTTGGATTTGTCCCTGAACTATTTTTTAATGCTTTAACTACTACTTTATTTTCTTTAATTCTTATGATATTAAATTTTAGTCTTTGCTATATTTTTATTAAATACAGGTAGTAAATATATAATAAGTTGTAGCATAAATAATATGCTTCCTTATGTTATACGGATTAATTTATTATTAAAATTATACAAAATTCATCACAATTCAAATTATATTCCCAAGATAGTTGCCTAATTTCTGGCAAAAAATCAGAATTATAGGAATTATAGGAATAATATGGAGTTATAGGCTACAGGGTACGGCATAAATAATTGTACACATGCTTACTCTCATGAACTTATTAAAACACAATCAAATAAAATCGAAATAAAATCAAATGATAGAGAATTAAATAAAGAACAAAAATAATCAAGAAGATTCGAAATCACAACCCTTGGCTTTAATACAAAAGCGAAGGCGTGCACCTCTTTGAGTGTAATTAAGTCCCACTCTCGGATGAGAGAGTGGCGCAGAGACTCAAACTTTTGTGCGGCTTAGCACAGGCCCTGGACTCCAAAACAGACCAAACAGAATAATCCATCGTGTTTAAATCCAGGGATTATTGCGGCCATTCCTGAGCGTGATGAACCCAGGCAAATTGGCCTTGCACCATTCCTGAACTTCTTTCGCCTTGTGTGCCGAAGCAGAGTCCTGTTGTAAAATCCAGACTGAGACCGAAATGGCTCTTGGCCCAAGGCTTCACAACACTGCAAAGTAGAAGTCTTTGTTGACTTTTACAACAGGATCCACGAAAATAAGGGGTGTTTTGCCTGCCTATTTTGAATCGTTTTATAATTAAATTTATTAAAATTAAGGCAACAATATAGTACATTAAAAAGCAATACGAGCACTTTAATATTTATTTATTCATCTATTGAAATTTTATCTCATCTAATTCGTCTAATTTATTTTATAAGAGTATCTATTGGACTTAATTCTCTTCCAATTTGGTTTGCAAAGTTTTATGTAATTTATATTAGAGTTGGACAAGCCGAGACCGATACCGAGACCGATACCGAGATTCTCGGCTTTTTTCCAATATCGGTCTCGGTTTTTTCATTCTCGGTCTCGAAACCGATACCGATATTCTCGGTCCATTTCTCGGCGAGAAACGATACTGACTCAAATACCCCAATTTTCTTGTATTTTTAAATAAAACCGAGGATTTTTGACCTTTGGCCTTCTGAATTTCAAAAAATTTTCGCCTGCGGCGCTGAAAAGAGTGAATCCTTTATTTGCCTTACAAAATCCGAGTATTTCACTAAGCCCTCACGATTGAGTTCGCACGACTGAGTTGCTCTTTTATCTAGCTCAACTGAGTCCCAGTAATTTAATAAAATTAAAAGGCTTAAATACAATACTGGGTTATTTGGAGGGATTTGGATGTTTAAGGGGATATCAATGGATTTGGAGCAGGGTGACCCTTTCCAAACCACTAAAATAGGGCGCAGCCACTCAAAAATGTGGCAAAAATAGGGCAAAAATGGTCGAAAATAGGGCAAAAAATAGAGCATTATTTTTAAAACTTAAAAAATTATTAAAATTATAATAAAAAGCTTTATTCCACACATTTTTCACTAGTTTGGACTAAATTAAGTAAATCTGGTTCAGAATTAGGGGTAGATAAATGGTAGATAAAACTAAAATTTATAACTATTTTTCAAACATATATCGAGATATCATTAAGAAAAGCAGTATTGTATATCATGGATCATGGATCGCACCGACAAAATCGCCGATTCCCAAAATCGGGGATTGGAAGAAAATCGTGAATTCCCGATTCCCGAAATGGTCAAAAATAGGGCAAAAAATTCACGAAATCGGGAATTTTATTTTTATGTCGGTGCGATCCCTGGTATACATAACATTCCCTTAAAGTTGTAAGGATTCCCTTGAACATTCTCTTAGAGTTCTTTTTTCAGCGCCGCAGGCGAAATTTTTGAGAATTTCTGAAGACCAAGTCACTAAATTTCTTGCTCTTTTAGCGCCGCAGGCGAAAATTTTGAGAATTATGGAAGGTCAACGGTCAGATTTCTTCCTTTTTCAGCCATTTCGATACGAAATGCTAAAAATTGTAAAAATTTTACAAAATAGTAAAAATAGGGCAAAAATATGGCAAATGAAAAAATAGGGAAAAAATAGGGCGAAAAGGTCAAAAATAGGGCAAATGTTCTATAAATAGGGTAAAAGGGTCACCCTGATTTGGAGGGATATCGAATGTAATCGAATGTAATATACTTTTGGAACAGAGTGTATAATCCTTTTACCTATAAATCCTACTATTGTATTTTTTATAAAAAAGGATGTTAACCATCAATCGAATTGGATCCAGATGATGAAGATATTTATCTGATGATTTGGATGATGAAAATAATTAATAAATTATTTTTACACGTATTTTTTGACGTAAAATAAAATTTTCTGTTAGTCTCGGTCAGTATCGTTTCTCGGTATCGGTCTCGGCTCAAAATGATGGTATCGGTCTCGGTATCGGGTTCTTGAGTATCGGGCAATCTCGGTCTCGGGTTGGCCGATACCAGTATCGTTTTGCCCAACTCTAATTTATATAAATATTACATATTTGTCCACATATTTTATGTATATACTAATGGGTTTTGATCGTTTATTTGCTGTATCCTTCCCAATATTGTAAGTTTATTCAGAATAAATTGAATTTGGATCACGATTTATATGGAAAGAGACTATAAGTAAAATCGAGGTTAATTTAAAATGTGTAAATGTCATATAAGTAAATGAGGGTTTCTGACCAAATTTTCGTCTGCAGCACATGAAAAATTAAATTGTCCAAAACATTCTTTGGCGATTTATTTCTATTTTCATGGAAAATTCTTGCTTCTTAGACTTCCAAATTTTAAAATTTCGCATGCGGACCTTCTACAGATAAATAATTTTGAAGAACTTTGGGGTGAACCCTATTTATGAAAATTAAGAAGTCTAAGGAATTAAAGCATTATTTACAACTGTGATCTAAGTTTGTACTGATGTAGCCAAGACATCCATATACGTGGATATCCACAGATATTCGTATATTATCTCCATCCATTTTATTGTTTCAGGTATAATAACATCAACAAAAAATTATATATTACGGGTCATTTAACAACATTAATTATTTTTGATATAACAATCTTTCTACTTTATATGATGCCTATATTTGAATATAAAAATGTATTAGTGACTGGAAATCCATTAGACAATTCATTATTTATTTCTTCAATTTATCCAATAACTTCTTTTGGTCCAATAATAATTTTTGGGATATCTGCACTAATTTATTTACTCGTTGCAATTTTAACTAAATACAAAACAGGTGCATATTTTAAAATTTTAAGTCTACCTAAATGAGATAAATCCGATGGGTAGAGAGAGAGAGTGAGTAAAACAAGGTGTCGTATCTCGTGTCTCGTACAAATAGCAAATATCTGGCAATAGTTATATCCGCTGATATATATATATATGAGATTATCCTTCTTACTACCAAAAATCCTTCGATCTCCTATTAATCGCCGAATATCACTGGATTTAAGGGAAAAGTTGGATTTTGAGAGGATATCGAAGGATTAAGGTGATATTATTTAATTTGGAAGGTCCTCTCTAGGTCCCTGAGATGTTGGTCCCTGAGACTTCTTTTGGTCCAATAATAATTTTTGTTATATCTGCACTAATTTATTTACTCGTTGCAATTTTAACTAAATACAAAACACAATATGTTTAAAAGTTTTAAACACTTTTATTTACTGTTTTAAATTTAAAAAATTAACTTGGTATAGTTTAGTAGTCCGATGAAAAGTTATCAGTAGGGATGGGATTTATATGGATGGATGGGATTTATATATCAATCAAAAAATATGGACATATAAGGTGGACTTTTTTCCGAGACTAAAACACCGAGACCGAGAGCTCAAAAACCCTGGAAATTTCCCGACTTGGGAACACCACTACAGAATTAACGAGACTGGTCTTCCCAAGTTTTGCTTCTAGATTAGCTATCTTCTAGGCAATTATATAGATCAATATAACGTAGTGATTTCTATTTAAAAGTTTTTAACCTTTTCAGATTTAAATATTCCAACAATGAAAAAACTTTATCGTTCTCTATCTCTAATAGTTTTTCTTAATATTGGCTCAATAATATTTTACAACACAATAGTAATAATTATTGTTGGATACTTTTTAAATAAGAATGAAATTATTAGTGTTGAAGCCTGGTTTATTTTATCGTATCTTGGTGTTATTTATTTAATAGGGTTAGCAGCAAATGCTCCAATTCTATTTATTAATAGGTAAATTTTACTCAAAAAATTTAAAAAAATAAAATATGTACATAGTGGCCATGCGCGCAATGAAATATATTTTGGATCTTTGTTATAAATTTAGACAAACGAGAGACAAAATCGCGTGCAATTTTTCACTCACTCAGTGAAATGATTGCTAAATATTTCTTAAGGATGTACAGTAGGTGTCGTGGTCTAACACTCAGTCCGGTCTACTGAAGATGCTGGTTCGCTCCCAGCCGCCAGGGAATAGCTATAGCCCAGCTGCTTTACTCTTCCATTAGTCTAATAACTAACGTAATTTTCCAAACATGAAAACAAAGTCATGTTCGGACTCGATATTACATATACCTTAAAACTCATCCACAAAAAATTTTATTTGACTCAAAAACCAAAATATAATTTTATTTTAAAGTTCTGACTACAGAGAAGCTTATTTAAAAGAATTTAATTTAATCAAAACATTTTTTCAAAAAATATTTAATAATACATCAACTCCAGTAATTGTTATACCAAAAGACAATAACAAAAAGATAAATCAAATTACTCCAATTTCTGCATAAATGTGTTTATTATTTTTATTTATGTATATATTTATAATAAATAGAGTCCGACATTTTAGGTCCGAAAAAGTGAGAAATAGGTTCCTATTTTAGGTTTTTAAAGTGGCAAAATAGGTTCGAAAAAATCCAAAAAAGCTACTTTTAAAAATTAAGGCTACTTTTTCTTTTTGTCATAACTTTCTTCAAAATTAATGAAAATTGATAATTCTTTTTTGTTTTCTTTCCAACACTTTGGCAAACTTGCTGATACCAAAATTGCTTTAAAATTAATTTGCCGCACCCTGTATTTTTAATTATTTCTAATTATTGCAATTTACTTAATAATGTTGTTATTTTAAACAAAAATGAACCTATCGCTTTAAATTATTGTCATGACACCAAAAAATTTTCTCAAAATTTTATTCTCAAATTTTTGCCTTTTATTCAAACAGAAAAATTCATTTTCATCATAAGACTTTGACACGTAACATGTTGAAGTAAACAAGAAAGTGTGTGAAACAAGTCTTATAAAAATTATCATGGGAAAACTTTTAAAGTACAATTTTAAAGTCAGAATTATTTCCTTCATTTTTATTTATTTTATTAAAAACTTCTAATAAACTATAAAAAATTTACATTAAATTAATCAAAATTACTTATTAAAATAATTAAGATTAAATACCGGAGGCAAAATTTTGATACAAAGCAAATAACATTCGATTCGTCTCGAGGTGTTGAATCGAATAAGCTATCATTTGTAGATTCAAATTTCCTCCAAAGACCCCCCTACAATACTCCGATTTTCTGGAGCATATATCTCAGGTTCGTATGTCAGGTTCGTATGTTTGTGCCAGGAAAAAGTGTGAGCTTCGAACCCTTAACAATTAATATGAAATGATTGTTTTTCATTTGCAAAATTTTCCTTTGCAAATTTTTATCAGAAAAAGTAAATAATATTTTTTAAATATAGGAATTCTGAAAAATTTTTCAACAAAATTTTTAAAATTTGTGCCTGTTGCGTAAAAAGAGAAATAAAATAGAGAAATATCAAGTAATCCACTCAAACCCGCTTAATCCCTTGATATTCCACTTAGTCCCCTCTTGATCCTAAATTTCCAGAAATAGTATTATCTATTTAATTTCCACTCGGACACTGGAGGGAGAGAGTGATCAAATGTTAAAACTTTTTGATAAGTCCGAATTTTTACATAAATTTTAACAATATTTCGAGTCTCAATCCTAGAACTTCCTCGTTTTTTATGTCCCGATTTCTCGTTCGGTCTGGGACCTAATTCACAGTCTCGATCTCGGCTCTCGAGTCTCAATAAATTTTAATTCCCTCGCAGCACTAAAATTTTGCCTCCGGTATACTGCACTACACCAAAAATATTTTTATTAAAATTCCATCAAATATGGAGGAAAACAAAAGTTTCTATAGCGTTAGTTTTTAATTGTTAATTTTATAAAAATAAATTTAATTTAAGCCAATTTATTCAACATACAATGAAAAAGGGTTTGCTCCTGAACTATTTTTCAATGCTCTACCTACTACAATAGTTTCTATATTCATAATTATATCAAATTCTAGTCTTTGTTATATTATTATTAAATATAGGTAAATTATATTCGATATAATTAAATCAGTTATTTTCTGATCGTGAAGCTCAGAATTATGATTGGGTTTTCGATATTATAAAATCGGTATCAGAGTCAACTCGAATCAAGATTAAAGTCTAATATTTATTTTACTCACTAATACAACTCTAAATCACTTTTAATCCTAAATACCCTTTTAATCACATCTAATCCCTCTATATCACTATATATAGATTGAGATAACAGAACCTGATAAAATTAATTGCTCCGATTGACTTGAAATAAAAAAAAGCATTATAGTATTAAACATACTGATTTATTAACTTCTGATTAGATTTAAATAAAAAAAGTGGAGTGGACTAATTAAATTTTATTAAAATTTAAGAAAAAAATATCAAACGATAAAAAGCCCCACAAGTACTCTACTGTTTATTTATGCTACTATTGAAATTTTCAATTTTACACTGCGATTAGTTTATTTTGTAAGAGTATCTATTGGACAAAATTTTCTTCCAATTTGGTTTGCAAAATTTTATGTTATTTACATAAATAGTACATATCTTTCTATATATTTTATGTATATAATAATATGTTTTGATCGTTTATTTGCTGTTTCCTTCCCAATATTGTAAGTTTTAAATTTACTAATCTTTTTAAATTTGCAAAATTTTTGCCCGCGGTGCTAGTAAAAAAGCCAAACTCTAAATAACTGCAACAAGAATTTGAATATCTGCAACTAGACTTCGAATAGTATTGGGGTTGATGCACAAATCAAACGCATAAAATGAGATTGCACGTTTAAAAGTCGATTGGACGTATATTGTTTAATAGAGCCAATGTTTTAAAAAATTCAAAAATTTAACCAAAATCCTACAAAATTTTAAAAATTTTTGCAAAAATTCCCGCCGTTATGTTCGTATTTTTATTTCCTTTAATGGCAAACCAAACTTAACAATGAAGGTGTACCTAAATTATAAATAAGGTGGTTAAATTAATTTTAAAAAATATTTTTAGTTATATGAAATTAAACAAAAGATTATATATTATGGGACATTTAACAACATTAATTATTTTTAATATAACAATCATTTTGATTTTTATTATGCCAATATTTGAATATAAATATGTATTAGTGACTGGGCATCCAATAGACATTGTATTATTTCTTTCTTCAATTAATCCAATATATTCTAATATTCCATTAATAATTTTTTCTATAACTGCGCTAATTTATTTAATTATTGCAATTTTAACTAAATACAAAACAGGTTACCTATTTTAAAATTTTAAACCAAACTAACGGAGATAAATCCGACAAATAAAGAGAGATAGGGAATAAGACAAGGTGTAGGTCCAAAAAATGAGTCCTGTATGATTACTTAAACATTAATAAAACAAATATATTTCTGACTGCATTACATTGACTTGTTTACATTGATCCTGTCCTGTGCCCAACTCATTCAGTAATTCACAGCAGAGGCCGTTTGGAACTGACATAAGGTGCTGGAAATCAGAAATCTCTCCAAATCTAAAGAAATCCAACGCAACTAATTTAAATTTAAGTTTTCATTTCCAGATTTGAACACTCCAACAATGAAAAAGCTTTACCGTTCTCTGTCTTTAATAGTTTTTATAAATATTGGATTAGTATTAATTTATGCAATAATAAATCTAATTATTGCTGGAGATGCGTTAAAAAATCATGAAATTATTAGTGTTAATTTTTGGTTGATATTAACATACTTAGCTGTTATTAACATATGCGGTTTAGCTGCAAATGCTCCAATTTTATTTATTAATAGGTAAATTTACAAAATAAAATAATGAATATATCGTGCCCGATATTTTCGCGACTTTTGCGCCATTGTGACTTTTTGAGTGTACTAGGGATACCTCCGATAATATTCATCGGTATCCGGCGCTAATCCCGATACGATACCGGCCTCGGTATCAGCAAAAACGGTATCGTGTTTTATCTTTCGGTATCGGTATCAGTAAACTCGGTATTTGTATTTAAAGAGATCGGCATAATACCGCCCGATAACGGTCGGGATTCCGATACTGCTGAACCCTACATTAAACTAGAGTTGTACCCCGACCCCGTACCCCGACCCCGTTCCCGAACGATTTTTTCACGATTCTCCCCGACCGAACTCCGCCCCGAAAAAAAGTGAAAACCCCTTGAGTGGCTTAGTTTGTGGTGTTAGCCTATATTTCCATGAATATAGGATTGGGTTCGGATCCAAATAAGAAACTCGTTTGTTTTGTGATTTTTTTTACAAAAACAAGTGTTTAATTTAATTTTAAAATGTTAATCTTATTTTTAAATATTGTCAACCATAAAAAACAATGCAAAAATTTTTTTAGTGTTAAAATTTCAAACATTTTCGTGTGCAAACCCTAAAGACTATAATTTTAGCCTGCTGCTCTGAAAATTTAAGAAATCTGACTTCTGGCATTAAAAATTCTCAAAATTTTCGCCTGCGGCGCAGAAAAGGAAGAGTAATCCTCGATATCCTTCTAAATAACTGAAGCATGGAAAATAAATAACTGATGCATGGAAAATAAATAACTGATGCATGAACCACCCTTAATCCTTCGCCAAATATGTGAGTTAATCTCTTTAAATCTTCCTTAATCCGTCAAAATTTATTTATCTCCCCAGATATTAGTGTTCACCGGAACCGAAATTTTGACCAGAACCGGATCCAATTTGAGTTCCGTGTCCCAGAACCGGACCGGAACCAAAAAATGCCGGAACTTTCCGAAACCGGAACCGGAATTTCCGGTGAAACACTAACAGATATACACTTTAAATCAATCAAAACCATTTAATCCCACTATATTTCTAAATAAATTAACAAAAATAGACCAAAAATAATAAATTTTTAGAGCATTTTTTCTTTAAAAATTTTTCCAGTAAACCCCCGTACCCCGACCCGAACCCCGACCATATTTTGCTCCCCCGACCCGAACCCCGCCCCGAAACATTTCGAAAACCCCGTGCCCCGACATACCCGCCCCCGAGCGTTCGGGGTACAACCCTACATTAAAACTCATCCACAAAAACATTTTATTTCAATCAAAAACCAAAATATATTTTTATTTTAAAGTTCTGACTACAGAGAAGCTTATTTAAAAGAATTTAATTTAATCAAAACATTTTTTCAAAAAATATTTAATAATACAACAACTCCAGTAATTGTTATTCCAAAAGTCATTAATAACAATAATATAAATCAAATTACTCCAATTTCTGCATAAATGTGTATATTATTTTTATTTATGTATATATAATAAATAGAATCCGACATTTTAGGTCCGAAAAAGTGAGAAATAGGTTCCTATTTTAGGTTTTTAAAGTAGCAAAATAGATTCGAAAAAATCCAAAAAAGTCCAAAATATGTCCGAATTTTGACCAAATAGGTTCGAATTTCGGGTTACTATATTGATAAAATCAAAAAATTTTTGAGTGAAAATTTTTTCTGCTTAATATAATGAATAAAATTCGTGGGAGTACATTCGAATCTCACTAAAAACAATTCTGTCGCTCGTTCGATACCCGCTGTAGTAGCACAGTTTTTCCACAGGATTAAATTTGTTATAATTTTGTTCAGAATCATCATATAGAGCTGATTTTGGTGTCATTCGACTCGGCTCATCGAGTTCTTTCTTGTGAGCTCATTGCGCCGACCTTTTCATGAATTAACCCCCAAAAAAGTACGACAAGCTGTCATCCAGTCAAAGGAAAGAGAGGAAAAAGAGTCTAATCTTGGTCTTAAGTTCGGGAAAATTTTGGTCTCGCACGCCTCTAGAATCTATAAACCAACTCTTGCGGACAAATATTAAAGTAAGAAAGGCTAAATATTGCTAATGTGAAGCAAAGTAATAAGGAAGGCTTAAGAAGAATAATGTACAAATTGATTAGGAAAACTGATCGGAAAAAACCATTTAAACTGATCGGTCATAGAAAAAAGAATAATGTACAACTGAACGAAAATGGGAAAAAGGAATAAGCATATATACAAAGAAAAATGTACATAAAAAGGATACAGGCTAAAGTTTAAGCGTTTAGAAAAGGCTGGGAAAATTCTTTAGATTTAATTAGATAAAAAGTATAAACAGAAATAATGTTTCTGGAAAATAAATAAAAATTATGGGAAAAATAAAAAGTTTGTATTTCCGACTTCGCGACATTTCGCGACAACAGATTGGATAAAATAAATGCTGGTTAAAAATTCCAGACCACTAAATACTTTATATTAAAAAGAAAAAAGTGTTGTTTACGATTAAGACAAAAGAAAATAACCATTTTAGAAAAGTTAAAAATCTGAAAAATATTTTACAAATTACACGAAAAAATAGGCGTATGTATTTCATTGAATAATTACTCTTGATAGAGAGGAAATTAATCGAGGAAGGGAAATTGATATAGTTATACAGTATTTTATTTTTAAAAATCATTCATTTTTAATCATTTCTTTCTAAAAATTTTGTCATAAAGTTTGCACATTTATAGTGTGTTGCACACATTGAATAATATTTTTGTCGGTGAGAATATATTGAACGAAATGTATATTCATTTTCAATACTTCGACTAATCAGTCGGCTACATTCATCCAATCTTTGAGCCCCTTCAATTATACCTAAACTTCGTTGAGTATATCGAAGTAAAATATTTGTGTATTTTACAGATTCGTTATAAAGTAATTCCTTTCCTTCGGGAGACAAGTTTTTCGCACCTTTTTTTTAAAAAATTAAAGTTTATTTAAATTGAAATTTTAAAAATAACGGATGATAGGATCAGGGTTGCGTCCTACTACTACTACTACATAAGCGCACTACATCACAAGACCAAGACCGAAAAACCCGCAAGAAAAGTCATGTATCAAGACCAAGAGTCTTGGACAGATCTAAATTGAGAGAGCTGTCTTGGACAGCTCTCATTACTAAATTAAAATTTTTAGTTTTTTCAGGTTTAGAATATTTAAAATTACAAATTTAAAATTAAAATCAAAGTTTAAAATTTTTATTTGATGACAAACTTCTTATTAAACTTAGTTCCCATCATGGATTTGAACCAGGGCTGGGCGAAATCTAAAAATAAAAAGCGAAATGCGAAACTTTTCGCGCTGAAAAATGCGAGAATGCGAAAGATGAAATGCAAAAGTGTGAAATAAGCCCAGCCCTGATTTGAACCCAGCCCTACAACATATCAAAATGAGTGAAGCCGAAAATACATGTTATAAAATACAAAAAATACTCTACGATTTCTATAAACCTTATTTAAATTAAAGTTTTTACCCGATTTTGTAAAAATAATAGCTATTAACAAAGCAAATTCAACGCTTGATAATGCAACACGTTTGAAGTGAACGACAGATTTTGTAAATGAATAATCTGCCCATTTAAGCAACCTAAAAATTAAAAATATGTTCCATATCTTCTCAATCAAAAATTTATTATAATTATTTTACAAGGCTCCGGCAAATTTTCACCCTTTTCTTGTACCATATCTCGCTTTAAACGCCTTTAAATTTTATAATTCATTATGATACATTTTATCAAAGTTTGAGCAAAGTCTTGGCTAAAATGCTTTTGGCATGTACTAGATTATAATAAGCACAATCTTTATATCATTCGAATCAGTTCTTCATCCGATTGAAGAATTATCGATTTTTGCTGAGTATGAACTGAGAAATGTTCAAAATAAGAACACGTTAAATTTGCCAGACCGTATAGAATTTTATTAACTAGATTAAAATTTTCACTAAGATTACTAGAAAAATATTTACTTTTCATCATGTGAATATTCACTATTATTCATAATACCAAGAATAGGCATAACATTATCTTTACGTGTCCAGGTGATAGAACCTAATTCCCAAGCTAGGTAGGTGCTTGTAAATGAAGTAAACAAAAACAAACTAAAAACAATTCTGTCGCTCGTTCGATACCCGCTGTAGTAGCACAGTTTTTCCACAGGATTAAATTTGTTATAATTTTGTTCAGAATCATCATATAGAGCTGATTTTGGTGTCATTCGACTCGGCTCATCGAGTTCTTTCTTGTGAGCTCATTGCGCCGACCTTTTCATGAATTAACCCCCAAAAAAGTACGACAAGCTGTCATCCAGTCAAAGGAAAGAGAGGAAAAAGAGTCTAATCTTGGTCTTAAGTTCGGGAAAATTTTGGTCTCGCACGCCTCTAGAATCTATAAACCAACTCTTGCGGACAAATATTAAAGTAAGAAAGGCTAAATATTGCTAATGTGAAGCAAAGTAATAAGGAAGGCTTAAGAAGAATAATGTACAAATTGATTAGGAAAACTGATCGGAAAAAACCATTTAAACTGATCGGTCATAGAAAAAAGAATAATGTACAACTGAACGAAAATGGGAAAAAGGAATAAGCATATATACAAAGAAAAATGTACATAAAAAGGATACAGGCTAAAGTTTAAGCGTTTAGAAAAGGCTGGGAAAATTCTTTAGATTTAATTAGATAAAAAGTATAAACAGAAATAATGTTTCTGGAAAATAAATAAAAATTATGGGAAAAATAAAAAGTTTGTATTTCCGACTTCGCGACATTTCGCGACAACAGATTGGATAAAATAAATGCTGGTTAAAAATTCCAGACCACTAAATACTTTATATTAAAAAGAAAAAAGTGTTGTTTACGATTAAGACAAAAGAAAATAACCATTTTAGAAAAGTTAAAAATCTGAAAAATATTTTACAAATTACACGAAAAAATAGGCGTATGTATTTCATTGAATAATTACTCTTGATAGAGAGGAAATTAGGGTACGGCCCAAGTAGGCGCACGGCCAAGTAGGCGCAAAGTCATAACTTGCTTCAAAATTTCCGAATCTTACCAAATTTGGTATTAAACGATTCCTCTCATCGAGCTAAAGAGAAAGGTACCAAAATTGTTAAGGTCCATAAATTTTTCAGGTAGTTATGGCTTAGCGCCTACTTGGCCGCGCGCCTACTTGGGCGTGTCCCAGGAAATTAATCGAGGAAGGGAAATTGATATAGTTATACAGTATTTTATTTTTAAAAATCATTCATTTTTAATCATTTCTTTCTAAAAATTTTGTCATAAAGTTTGCACATTTATAGTGTGTTGCACACATTGAATAATATTTTTGTCGGTGAGAATATATTGAACGAAATGTATATTCATTTTCAATACTTCTATTAATTAAACGCATACATTCATCCAATCTTTGAGCCCCTTCAATTAAACCTAAACTTCGTTGAGTATATCGAAGTAAAATATTTGTGTATTTTACAGATTCGTTATAAAGTAATTCCTTTCCTTCGGGAGACAAGTTTTTCGCACCTTTTTTTAAAAAATTAAAGTTTATTTAATTTGAAATTTTAAAAATAACGGATGATAGGATCAGCCCTGATTTGAACCCAGCCCTACAACATATCAAAATGAGTGAAGCCGAAAATACATGTTTAGCTCTACGATTTCTATAAACCTTATTTAAATTAAAGTTTTACCCGATTTCGTAAAAATAATAGCTATTAACAAAGCAAATTCAACGCTTGATAATGCAACACGTTTGAAGTGAACGACAGATTTTGTAAATGAATAATCTGCCCATTTAAGCAACCTAAAAATTAAAAATATGTTCCATATCTTCTCAATCAAAAATTTATTATAATTATTTTACAAGGCTCCGGCAAATTTTCACCCTTTTCTGTTTGTACCATATCTCGCTTTAAACGCCTTTAAATTTTATAATTCATTATGATACATTTTATCAAAGTTTGAGCAAAGTCTTGGCTAAAATGCTTTTGGCATGTACTAGATTGTAATAAGCACAATCTTTATATCATTCGAATCAGTTCTTCATCCGATTGAAGAATTATCGATTTTTGCTGAGTATGAACTGAGATATGTCCAAAATAAGAACACGTTAAATTTGCCAGACCGTATAGAATTTTATTAACTAGATTAAAATTTTCACTAAGATTACTAGAAAAATATTTACTTTTCATCATGTGAATATTCACTATTATTCATAATACCAAGAATAGGCATAACATTATCTTTACGTGTCCAGGTGGTAGAACCTAATTCCCAAGCTAGGTAGGTGCTTGTAAATGAAGTAAACAAAAAACAAATCTGCCTTAGATGTGCAATCTAATATTAAAAAAAAGCTTTAAAACTTGATAGCAATCGAGGTCTAAAACCAATGAAATGCAAAGGTAATTCATTCTCTTCGTCGCGTGCAAAAATATTATGTACGGATTTCTGCGAATATATAGACGGATATCTCATATCCGTCCGAGATTTTGATAAAAAAACCTTAACATAGCCTAATTTAATGTAAAGTATTTCAAGATTTTTGCATATTTTTAACAAAAAAATTTTGTAATATTCTATTCATAACCTAATCATCAACGATTACAAAAAAATATCATTCTACACTAACTAGCCAAAAATATAAGTAAATGTAAATAAAACCTGATCAGATAAAGTCAATTTATCAAAAAAAGGCAAAACTTTAGCTATACCAACACACAAAAGTCTGTCAACAAGCATGCATTTTTGGCATCTACTATTAAATATTCCTTCATTTTGTACTGATGATTCCCAAAGTTTTAATTCATCAAAAGGTATTGGACTTGGATTTGGCTTTAAACAAAAGTTTTATAGAAAATCATATTAAAATTTACCGAAAAATTATCAACTAAACGAAAAATATTAAAATTAGATAAAATTATTTCTTCAAACAAAATCGGGCCTTTAAGGAATATATCATCCAAATCATTAAATGCATGCATAATACGTTTTTTGGCTTCAATAATTGGTAAAATTATGTTTATTTGTTGTAGATCTTTGATAGTTATTTCGACAATTAGATTCTTTGCAATCTTAAAAAGTAGAGAGTAGATTAGGCTCATTTAAAACTTGTTGAACAATCTAGGTTCGTTTACTTAAATTTGAACAAATGGCTGCCCAGCAGTGATGAAGAAGTTCCAGTTCCGGAACTGGAACCGTGGAACCGGTAAAGTAAATTAAGGGGCATATAATTGTGGAATGATTAAGAAATATGTCTACTCGCAACCCACCAGTGATGTTAAAGTTCCAAAATTTTACTGGAACTAGTTCCAGTTCCAGAACTAGGTTTTTAAATTTTCTAGTTCCAGTTCCAGTTCCGGAACTCCATTTTTGAAATTCCTTAGTTCCAGTTCCGGAACCAGGTTTTTAACTTTTGTAGTTCCAGTTCCAGTTCTGGAACTACATTTTTGAAATTCCTTAGTTCCAGTTCTGGAACTAGTTCCAAGCTAGTTCTAGTTCCAAATTTTTAAATTTTTGAATATGAAAGGATTTATCAATTTTAACTAATAAAGGCATAACACTACTCCCACAATTGATCCGTGTCAAGTGTTGAGCGTTGAGTGTCAAGTGTCTTGGTCCGTGCCTTTCTTATTTCAATGTAGGAAGGATACGTACTACTCGACACTCAACACTTTATAGTCGTCCGTGTCGAGTGTTGAGTGTCAAGTGCTTTTCAAGATTTTTTTGAAAGTTAAAACACTCAACAAAACAATCGACACGGATGTCATTATGGGAGTAGCCTAATTTAAAATATCATTTAGTGTGCGGAAAAATCGCATTCACGGTATCCCGTAACGGGATTTTTTTCAAAATTTTTTATGGGACAGGATGCCGCGGGATTAATCCCGTAATTCCGATAATCCCGTTTTAAAATTTAGCGGGATCCCGCGGATTTTGGGATTAATGGATTTAATGGATTTAAATTAATGGATTTAAAAGGATATCTGGGGATATTTTTGGTGATATCTGGGTTATAAGAGGATTATGAGTGATAACGGAGGATTTAAGGAGATTGGAGGATAAACTGGAGCATTAAGAGGCCGAAAAAATCCACTTTTCAGCGCCACAGGCGAAAATTTTGAGAATTTTTAAGGTCGTAGGCCAAAAAATTCACTTTTTCAATTTTAGAATCTTGGAGCTCAAGCTCCACATTTTGGAGCTTAGAATTTTGGAACTTTACTAGTTCCGTAGTTCCCGTTCCAAACTAGTTCCAGATAATCGTTAGTTCTGTAGTTTTAGTTCCGAAACTGGAACTAGTTCCGGAACTGGAACTTTGACATCACTGCTCATAACCACTTGGCCCTCCTGACATCTAAAAGTAAATAAAAAAAATAAATATATTTCTTTAGATTTTTCTTTTATTACCAAGTACGAGTGTACGAGTATTTTATAATATTAAAAAAATAAATCTTTAGGAAAGTTCACTATACTATGCAAAATTCCATTTAAAAATAAAATAAATTTACGTTAGTTTCGGTTCTCATTTCGTTTATTGCTTCTCGGCATATATCTTTACGTAAATATCCAACATCTAAGATTACTTTCAAATTATTTTTAAATATGTTGACAAACCCAATTTTTTCATTCCAACAGAAAAACATTTATCAAGTCTGCATTTTTTACATTTTTCCCAATTTCTTTTAATTTTCTTTTCTTTTAATAACAATTGTTCTTGCAAACATTCACATTTACTATATTTACTCTTATTGTCGTTTTCAAGATATCTCCTTTTAAAGGAATTTAATTATAATACATACAATAAAATCTCTAATAAAATCGCCGGTCGTTCTATTTTTCATCTTCCTTTTCCAAAGGGTCAGACTATATGGGGGGGGGCATTCTTTAATAGATTTTACAGTAAATATATGCTTCTATTTTGCAAGCCCCTCGCTTTCATTTTAAAAGAGTTTGATTTAATTATGGATCACTTTAAATATTTTAGGATGATTCTCTGCAGGATTTAAACGCTTAGGCTGTGATTAACGTATCTTAAATAATGGGATCTCTAATGGGTCTCTTCCATCTTTTGCTTTTATAAATACTAATAGGCCCATCTCTGGAGTAGTGGTTCTTTTAGGAAAAGTATTTAAAAAATAAAAAATACCTGAAAAAACCCCCACAAGCCCTACATGTAATAACTCCATAATGAAAACGAACATTTTCTTTTGTTTCACAAACTTTGCATTGTTTAATGAAGTTACTTTGCATTTTTAAAATAAATTGGTATTTTTTCTAGAAAAAATATAAATTTATCATAATGTGGAGAAGAGGAATTGCCGTCCAGTCAGATCATGCAAACTAGTGTTCGGCAAATGGATTTTTTCGGTACCGGTACCGGGAGTACCGAAAAGTACCGCTACCGAACGAGTACCGAAAATTCCCAAATTTGTTCGGTACGGTTTTAGTACCGGGAGTACTAAAAAATCCGTAGAAAAATTTTCGGGAGTAAAAAATTTTCGGGAGTATTGTTGTATTTCGGTACAGACAAACAAATGAAATAATATCTTAAACATCACTGTTTAAAAGTTACCGTAAATCCTCTAAAATAGGCCCCCCTCCAAAATAAGCCCCCCTCTAAAATAAGCCCCCTCTAGAGGTCGATCGAAAAAAATATGCCCCCGTTTAAAATAAGCCCCCATCCTAAAATAAGCCCCCTCCCCCTTAAAATTTTTAATTGTTGATTAATTGTTGTGTCCCCTCAGATGTGTCTCAATGGAGGGATATAGAAGGATTAGAAGTGATTAAGAGAGTATTTGGAAGATTAAAATTAGAATATAAAAGGATCAACGTAGATACGTTGAAGCGATTAACGTTGAAGCGATTAATCATGATATCGGAGGATTTGTAGGTTTAATTAGATATATAGGGATAGTGAAGATTAAAGGTAATTAGGAGTGATCTCGTGGGGATTATGAGGGATTTCGGTAGATTATGAGAATAAGAGAGATTTCGTTGATTAAGAAGGATTTCATTGGATTAATAGTGAGTCATAAAATTGAAATGGTTTGAACGGCTACGGAGATATTCGAACATTTGTAGGAATATCCTAGGATTAAGTCGAAAGTCATGGATCTCTAAAGATTAAGACGGATATCTGGGAAATACTTGGATATATCCTCTAAATCCTATTGAATCCATTGATAACGCTTTTAATTTCTGCAAATGCTAAGATATACCGCTTTATCCACCGACATCTCTTAATCCTTCAAATTACTTGATTTTTAAAAAGTTTATCCTTTTTCTTAATCCTTTTTAATCGTAATAGACTATAGAGACTTAATGGGATATATACAAGGGAGATATCTAGACATTTTTGAACCAACTTAAAGGCATATCTAAGATGAAAGATCGATTGACTGAGTACTTGATGAGTTATTGGACATTGATTTTTCGTGAACAGACTTAGTATGGGATGAATTTTATTGAATTTTATTGAATTTTAGAAAAATATTTTCTAAATTTTTGGTAAAAAATTTTAGTTTTTGGAAAATTTAGACATCGAAAAAAATAGGCCCCCCTCCAAAATAAGCCCCCCTCTAAAATAAGCACCCTCTGGAGGTCGATCGAAAAAAATAAGCCCCGAGGTTTATTTTAGAGGATTTACGGTATCTCACGAAATTAGACCAATATATATTTTCAAATCCAAGTTTATGAGATGAGTATGCTTTGTAACATTAATCTAGTTAATGGATTTGAAGGATATAGTGGGATTTTGAACGATTAAAGGGGGATTATGACGATACAGTTGGATTTTATTAAGGGATTTGGTGATTAATCCACGATACGCTTAAATCTCCAGTTATCCTTTCAAATCCCCGATATCTCTCCAAATCACCTCAATCCATTTAATCCATTTCAATATATCACCTTTTTTCAATATATCACCAATCTTCAAATAATTTATAACCTTTTATTTTGGACCTCAAAGCAAATCTCGGAGAAATAAAAATTAATTTGATTATAACCCTATATGTATTTTCCTACAAAAATACTACAAAAAATATAAATAAATAGTTTAATCAAAAAAATATCATCTAGTAAAAAGTTTACAAAAAAATTAATTTTATTATTATAAAATAGAGATAATAAATTGGTGTATATACATATATAATATATAATAAATTGGTGTGTTTTTTCTAAAATAATTTTTTTATATTTAATTCAATATAAAAAATTGTTGGCAAAATTGTTCGTATATAAAATTTAAAAAATTAAGTGAATGCTTTTGGTATAGCAGAATTCAGTTTTCATTTTAGTTTTTAAAACTTTATCAGCTAAATAAATAAATTTTCTAAGCAAAAATTAAAGAGAGATACTAGAAAATTAAAAGATATTAAACTTGACTTGACTATATACATAATTCTAAAAATCGATGCTTGAATTTAGTCAATTTAGTTAACTTCGCAACTTCTCTCTCATCTTTCTATGAATGAATATTTTAGTTCATAAATAAAATTTCATTTAAAAACTTTAAATTTATTCAAAAAGCTAATTAAACACTCAAAAATTTTAATTCAAATAATATTAATTTTTATTATCATTAATTTAAATCCGGCAAATCCCACGTAAATTTAATCCTCACAGGTTCTCAAATCCTTTTTTCATCTAAACCCCTCAATTAATATCCATCGATATACTCCAAAATGCTTCAAATCCTTTTATATCAGATAAATCCTTCTAAATTATCTTATATCACTCGAATACATTTATATCCCTACATAATTTATTAAAGTTTAACTCCACCTATATCATCACATATTCATTTATATCACTGATATCCTCCAAATCTTTTATGTCCATCGATATCCTCTTCACATTTTTCTTATCCAATGCTCAAAGCGCACTGGTTGTTGATATAAAATTAGATAGTGAGTGAAATTGCTCAATTACCGTATTTGCTCTAGTAATCCCCCAGGGGGATTATTGTTTCAACCCATCTCTAGGGTGGGGGATTAATAGAGCCTGGGGGATTATTAGAGTGGGGTAGAAAGAGGGGGATTATTGTTTCAACCCATCTCCAGGGTGGGGGATTAATAGAGCCTGGGGGATTAATAAAGGACTGGGGGATTAATAGAGCAAATACGGTAACTTATGCATAAACTCAAATAATTTCTCTCTCTTTCTCTCTCAGATAATTGCCTTCTTCCAATTCTCCTTCAATTTGGGAAATTAATATCGATATCGTGGGATGCTAGGATTAACTTAATCGTCTAAGAATTTGTGAGGATCGAGTGATTTGAGAGATTAATAGTAAAAATATATACCTTAACCTCTCCAAATATACCTTAATCACCTTCCTGAATTAATCCGGTCCGGAAACTTGTAGTTTTTTCTATTTTTCGGTCTTGAACTTCTTGGACAGCTCTAGTTCTAACATAAGTTAAAAATTTAGTTATTTTATTTTTAAAAACCTTAAATTTAATAGGATCTTATTAAAGGGATATCGAAGGATTCGGACATGATATCGAGGGATTAAAGGGATCTATAGCTTTAGAGGATATAATGGACTAAATAAATAGGATTTGATGAATTAAACGGAATATCACGGGATTCAAACAATTATCTAGGATATCGGCTGATTTGAAGTGATTAATGCTTTCCCTTTTCTCAAACTTGCGGGTCGCTATATGAAATCGCTATATGTATCAGGGAAACCCGTTCATAACCAGGGCTAATCCTCATTTTCTTTTTTAATTTTAACGTAGAATTGTATAAAACTGTCAATGAATGGGTGCGCAATAACTACAAAATAATTGCCTGGATTTTCAAATTTTACACAAATTTCAATGTGAGAATATTCCATTTCATTTTTATATTTATTACTATTTAGTGAAAATGGCTCAATGAAATTAACTTTGCTAAAATTATCTTTTCTAGAAATTTTTCTAGGTTCCTCCAGATTCAAGAAACATATTAATTTTGACAATTCATATTTCTTTTTAAATTTTCTTTGTAATTTTGTTTTCACCCCTTTTATGTCAATATATTTAATATTGAAATAATGAGCACTTGGAATTTCATCAAATGACAATTGATTTGCGTCTAACACGATTTGTGCTTTAAATACAGGTAGCAATGTCATTAACTCCTAAAAATACTGGAGTTAAGAAATTTAAAAAACCTTAATTTTAATAGGAAATTACTAGAGTTCGAACTTTTCAAAATGCCGGGCCCGGGACCCTTTTTTTCTCAAAATCGCACCCGGACCTATTTCTTTTTAAATTCGGTTTTTCAGGATAAAACATGAAAAACCGGTTAGCCCGGTAAATCGGATTTCTCAAAATAAGTAACCGTGAAAAATGCCTTGCTAGACTTGAAATCATGAAAAATCAAGGGTTCATATTCAGGCCGATTTCTAGAAATCGCTATATGTATCAGGGAAACCCGTTACGCATAACCAGGGCTAATCGAAATAAAAATATTTTTATTTTGAACATTAAAATTTTTGCCTGCGGGTCTGAAAAGGGAAGAAATCTGTAGCAGTTTGTTTTGATTCGGACTATATATCCGATACAAAGAAAATTTTAAAACTCGACCCGACTTTTATCTCAACACGGCCCATTTCTGATATATTTATAATGTATTCTAAAATTTTTCGACAATAAAAATAATTTTAAAATTAATTACCTTTCGAGTGTTTATATTATTGTTATTCAAATATTCTAAACAAATTTTAATTCCCAGTCCGTATCTTCCAAAAATATCTTTCCCAATTAATATTAATTTGTTCCTATCTCCATTTGTATTAATAACCTTTACAACATTTGTTGAAACAGATTCAGATAACTCGCACCCATACATTTTCGGATTTACAAAAAATTTATTGTTTAAATTTTTTTCATTAACTTCAAGTAAAATTTTAATTTTATATACTTTCCATTCTTCTCTCATTTCATACAATTCCATTTTTAATAATTTTATTTTAAAACTTTTATCCTCATTTTTGTTATTTTCTGTCGATTCGACCAAAATTTGTTGATTATTTTTATAATCAGAAAAACAAAAAGTAAATATTAAAAATAATATTTTATAAAAAAATAAAAATTTAATAAAAAACATTTAACAAAAATTATATTTTTTAAATTTTGTTTCGTGAAAAAAATTCTTTTTAAAGTAAAGCTTTTGAATGGTCTGTTTTTATAATTAACTTTATTTGTTTTAGTTTAACATTTATAATATTGAGAAATATTTTTCTTTCATTAAATTCACATGAAAAATACATTGACATAAATCAAAAGCTATTATTTTAAAATAATTAGTCAGGTGTTTTGCTAAATATTTTGCACTTTTTGTTTACAAAATTATGTACTTTTCATATGATGTAATTTTATGATTGCGACATTCTTTTATTTTTAAATAAAGCCTTAATACTTTAGATGGTTATGTTTTTTAATAATTTTTTCTTAGGGAAAAAACAATTATTGTAAAAAAGCTTCTGAAGCATTTAACATGAGTTTGTTGTTGCATAACATGAGTTTGATATTTGTTGTTGTATATTGCATACTATTGCTATGCCTTAATTGATATAGAAGTGCTGCTGTTGTGAATCCCTGTATAGCAATTGTTAATTTTGGTTGAGGGGGAGTGGTGGAGATGATCCACAAAAAACATTTTATTTCACTCAAAACCCAAAAATATGTATAATTTTATTTTAAAGTTCTGACTACAGAGAAGCTTATTTAAAAGAATTTAATTTAATCAAAATATTTTTGAAAAAAATATTTAATAATTCATCAACTCCGATAATTGTTATCCCAAAAGACAATAACAAAAAGATAAATCAAATTATTCCAATTTTTGTTATTTCTAAACAATAATACAAGGGAGTGGACCGAGACGAGACCTCGAACGAAAATCTCTGTTATCGAGATAGGGAATTTTTCGAGATGTCGATTCTCGTACAACACTCCCAGTCCGATCACTAGATAATAACTTTTCTTTTATTCAAAAATTATTTTATTGTTGATAAAATTTTTTAAAGTCCAAATTTTTTTAATAATATTTTTTAACATGATGCTATTTACATATACATATTTTTAATTATTTCTAATTATTACAATTTACTTAATAAAATTTTTATTTTAAAAAATATGAAACTATCGCTTCAAACTATTGTCATGACACCAAAAAATTTTCTCAAAATTTTTTCCTCAAATTTTTGCCTTTTATTTAAACAGAAAAATTCATTTTCATCATAAGACCTTCACACGTAACATGTTGAAGTAAACAAGAAAGTGTGTGAAACAAATTTTAGTAAAATTATCATGGGAAAACTTTTAAAGTATGATTTTAAAGTCAGAATTACTTCTTTCATTTTTATTCATTTTATTTAAAAACTTCTTAATAAACTATAAAAAATTATATTAAATTAATTAAAATTAATTATTAAAATAATTAAGATTAAATACCGGAGGCAAAATTTTGATATAAAACTAATAATATTTGATTCGTCTCGAGGAGTTGAATCGAATAAGCTATCATTTGTAGATTTGAATTTTTCCCCTAAAAAATTTGTTCTCCCCTTATGGTTTTTCGATTTTCTGGGGCATATCTCGGCCCACAGGCTTTTCGACTCAGCTCTACGAATTGAATGGTATGTGTTTTGTATTGAATTTTTGTAGTGCTGCTCGAGATTCTCGGTTTTGGCTCTCGAATCGAGAAATTTCTCGGGTTTTGCAGGTCGTCGAATGGATAGTGTGTCATGTTCGTATGTTTGAGCTAGGAAAACGTTTGAGCTTCGAACCATTAACAATTAATGAGTAAATGACTGTTTTTCCTTTGCAAAATAAATTATAATTGACATATTATTATCAGAAAAAGTAAATAATATTTTTTAAATATAGGAATTCAGAAAAATTTTTTACAAAATTTTTAAAATTTTTGCCTGCGGCGCAGATAAAATAGATGAATATCAAGTAATCCACTCAAACCCGCTTAATCCCTTGATATTCCACTTAGTCCCCTCTTGATCCTAAATTTCCAGAAATAGTATTATCTATTTAATTTCCACTCGGACACTGGAGAGAGAGAGTGATCAAATGGTAAAACTTTTTAATAAATCCGAATTTTTACATAAATTTTAAAACAATTTCGCGATTTCGAGTCTCGATCCGAGAACTTCCTCGTTTTTTATGTCCCGATTCCTCGTCTTGGTCGCAGACCTAATTCACGGTCTAGATCTCGGCTCTCGAGTCTCAATAAATTTTAATTCCCTCGCGCACTAAAATTTTGCCTCCGGTATACTGCACTACATCAAAAAATAAAAATTCCATCAAACATGGAGGAAAACAAAAGTTTCTATAGCGTTAGTTTTTAATTGTTATTTTTATAAAAATAAATTTAATTTAAGCCAATTTATTCAACATATAATGAAAAAGGGTTTGCTCCTGAACTATTTTTCAATGCTCTACCTACTACATTAGTTTCTATATTCATAATTATATCAAATTCTAGTCTTTGTTATATTATTATTAAATATAGGTAAATTATAATAGATATGATTTAATCAGGTATTTTCTGATCGTTGACAGATACTCAAAATTATTGGTTGGGTATTCGGCAAATTTCGATATTATAAAATCGGTATCAGAGTCAACTCAAATCAAGATTAGAGTCTAATATCCATTTTACTCACTAATACAACTCTAAATCACTCTTAATCCTAAATACCCTTTTAATCACATCTAATCCCTCTATATCACTATATTTAGATTGAGATAACTGAACCTGATAAAATTAGTTGCTCCGATTTGACTTGAAATAAAAAAGAAAAGTATAGTATTAAACATACTGATTTATTAACTTGTGTTTTGATTTACATAAAAAAAGTGGAGTGGACTAATTAAATTTTATTAAATTTAAGAAAAAAATATCAAACGATAAAAAGCCCTAGAAGTACTCTACTGTTTATTTATGCTACTATTGAAATTTTCAATTTTACACTGCGATTAGTTTATTTTGTAAGAGTATCTATTGGACAAAATTTTCTTCCAATTTGGTTTGCAAAATTTTATGTTATTTACATAAATAGTACATATCTTTCTATATATTTTATGTATATAATAATATGTTTTGATCGTTTATTTGCTGTTTCCTTTCCAATATTGTAAGTTTTAAATTTACTAATCTTTTTAAATTTGCAAAATTTTTGCCCGCGGTGCTAGTAAAAAAAGCCAAACTCTAAATAACTGCAACAAGAATTTGAATATCTGCAACTAGACTTCGAATAGTATTGGGGTTGATGCACAAATCAAACGCATAAAATGAGATTGCACGTTCAAAAGTCGATTGGACGTATATTGTTTAATAGAGCCTATGTTTTAAAAAAATCAAAAATTTAACCAAAACCCTACAAAATTTTAAAAATTTTTGCAAAAATTCCCGTCGTTATGTTCGTATTTTTATTTCCCCCCATGGCAAACCAAACTTATCAATGAAGGTGTGCCTAAATTATAAATAAGGTGGTTAAATTAATTTTAAAAAATATTTTTAGTTATATGAACTTAAACAAAAGATTATATATTATGGGACATTTAACAACATTAATTATTTTTAATATAACAATCATTTTGATTTTTATTATGCCAATATTTGAATATGAAAATGTATTAGTGACTGGGCATCCATTAGACATTGTATTGTTTCTTTCTTCAATTAATCCAATATATTCTAATATTCCATTAATAATTTTTTCTATAACTGCACTAATTTATTTAATTATTGCAATTTTAACTAAATACAAAACAGGTTACCTATTTTAAAATTTTAAATCTAACTAACGGGGATAAATCCGACAGATAGAGAGAGAGGGAGTAAGACAAGGTGTAGGTCTAAAAAATGAGTCTTATATGTATGATCACTTAAACATAAATAAAACAAAAATATTTCTGACTGCATTACATTGACTTTTTTACATTAATCCTGTCCTGTGCCAAACTCATTCAGTAATTCACAGCAGAGGTCGTTCAAAACTGACAAAGGTGCTGAAACTCGGAAATCTCTCCAAATCTAAGGAAATCCAACGCAACTAATTTAAATTTAAGTTTTCATTTCCAGATATAAACACTCCAACAATGAAAAAGCTTTACCGTTCTCTGTCTTTAATAGTTTTTATAAATATTGGATTAGTATTAATTTATGCAATAATAAATCTAATTATTGCTGGAGATGCGTTAAAAAATCATGAAATTATTAGTGTTAATTTTTGGTTGATATTAACATATTTAGCTGTTATTAATATAATCGGTTTAGCTGCAAATGTTCCAATTTTATTTATTAATAGGTAAATTTACAAAAAAATTTTTTTTAATTATTGAAAAGCTTTGCGTTTTGCGAAGAAAAATAAATTTCATACAAAGGAGAGATTTTGGCGCGCCAAACGCCAAAAATATACACCCCTAATGATGTGCCGTTTCACCCCTAATGATGTACCGTTTCCGGGCCTTTACCGGTTCCCCGGTTCCGGTTCCAAACCGTTTCCGGGCCTTTACCGGTTCCACGGTAATCCCGATACGATACCGGCCTTGGTATCAGCAAAAATGGTATCGTGATTTATCTTTCGGTATCGATATCAGTAAAATCGGTATTTGTATTCAAAGAGATCGGCATTCGGGATTCCGATACCGCTGAACCCTACATTAAACTAGAGTTGTACCCCGAACCCCGTTCCCGAACAGGGGTGAGCGCAAGAGACAATCTCAAAAAACGCAAGACGCAAAACGCAACGCAAGGCCAAAATTTAACGCAAATAACGCAAGACACAAAACGCAAGAACGCAAAATTGGGAAAAAAATTTTTTAAATTAAGTATTAGCCATTTTTAAGTTAAAAATTGCTGCATTACTATAAGTCAGGGAGTCCTAATTGATTTTGTGATATTTGTAAGTTGGATGGGTAATGTTTTGGAGAGATATAGAGGATTTAGATCGATTATGACGGATATCAGAGGATTTATAGGGATGAAGGGGTTTAATGAAGTAGCGGGGGTTTGCTGAGATTATCATGTAATTTGGAGGATCAAGGATATTTAAAACTGATACCATGGAATTACTGGCGGATGTCGGGTGAGTTAGAGAGATAGCGGAAGATATTGGCTATCTGTACTTATGAATTGATTAGGGGATATCATGGGATTTAGATGATAACTTGAGATCTGAGCTCCAAATACTGAACCGATAGTTTTCTGAGCCGTTCCATTATGGAAAATTGGTATTTAAATACCATACTTTTAGCGCCGCAAGCGCAAATTTTGAGAATTTTGGAAAGCCAGAAGCTAGTTTCTTCCTAATTTTGCCCTCAGATTAGAAGGATAACAGGAATTTGAGCATAAGTAGATTCAAGGATTTTTCAGGTCAACTGATCTTTTCCTTTACTACTCTTTATACTTCTTAATTTTAGCGCCGCGAGAGAAAATTTTAAGAATTTTGGAAGGCTAAGAAGCCAGATTTTTTCATTTTTCTGCGCCGAATGCGAAAATTTTGAGAAATTTGGAAGGCCAGAAAGCCAAATTTCTTCCTTTTTCAGCGCCGCAGGCGAAAATTTTCAAAATTTTGGAAGGCCAAGAAGCCAGATTTCTCCAATTTTATCCTCTGATTGGGTATATTTTTTGCGTTAATTTCATCAAAATAAACGCAAGACGCAAAACGCAACGCAAGGCCAAAATTTAACGCAAATAACGCAAAACGCAATGCGCTCACCCCTGTTCCCGAACGATTTTTTCACGATTCTCCCCGACCGAACCCCGCCCCGAAAAAAAAGTGAAAACCCCGTACCCCGACCCGAAAAGTTTCGGGGTTATCTGGGTTTTATATACCCAAAAAATGCCATTTTTGGGAGAATTTTAAGAGAAAAATTTTAAAAATTTCCTCCCCATTTACTTTGACTTTATTATTTTTGTAAGAAAAATGAAAGAAATATCAAAATTCTTTTTACTGCTCTGTTAGGAGACTTGTGGTTGAGTGGCTTAGTTTGTGGTGTTTGTAGTAAAATACTTTCCCTCTTTCTTAGGAAAAACTATTTTACCTTCCTATTCTTTAATAGGGAATTATAAATTATCTCAGACTTAATTATTCCCTCAGAATAATTAACCTAGATAAATAAAATAAACACAAACAACAAAACTAAAACTTTATCTTCAATCAAAAAATATTCACAAAGAATATTAGAAAAATGAATATCTCAAAAGACATTGAAAAGTGAAATTTCTGCCTACTTTTTATAGGCAAAAATTTCTATGATAAAAATGATGCAATGTAAAGTACATTGCAAAAAAGTACATAAAAAATTGTCAAAAAAAGGAAAAGTGACTCACTGAGTCACCACACAAAAACAAATAAAATTCCACAAAAAATATAAAAATATAAAAAATATTTAAAATCTTTAAATCTTTAATTCTTCAATCTCGTCATCGACAGTGTTAGCCTATATTTCCATGAATATAGGATTAGGTTCGGATCCAAATAAGAAACTCGTTTGTTTTGTGATTTTTTTACAAAAACAAGTGTTTAATTTAATTTTAAAATGTTAATCTTATTTTTAAATATTGTCAACCATAAAAAACAATGCAAAAATTTTTTTAGTGTTAAAATTTCAAACATTTTCGTGTGCAGCGCAAACCCTAAAGACTATAATTTTAGCCTGCTGCTCTGCAAATTTAAGAAATCTGACTTCTGGCATTAGAAATTCTCAAAATTTTCGCCTGCGGCGCAGAAAAGGAAGAGTAATCCTCGATATCCTTCTAAATAACTGAAGCATGGAAAATAAATAACTGATGCATGAACCACCCTTAATCCTTCGCCAAATATGTCAGTTAATCTCTTTAAATCTTCCTTAATCCGTCAAAATTTATTTATCTCCCCAGATATTAGTGTTCACCGGAACCGAAATTTTGACCAGAACCGGATCCAATTTGAGTTCCGTGTCCCAGAACCGGACCTGAACCAAAAAATGCCGGAACTTTCCGAAACCGGAACCGGAATTTCCTGTGAAACACTAACAGATATACACTTTAAATCAATCAAAACCATTTAATCCCACTATATTTCTAAATAAATTAACAAAAATGGACCAAAAATAACAAATTTTTAGAGCATTTTTTCTTTAAAAATTTTTCCAGTAAACCCCCGTACCCCGACCATATTTTGCTCCCCCGACCCGAACCCCGCCCCGAAACATTTCGAAAACCCCGTACCCCGACATACCCGCCTCCGAGCGTTCGGGGTACAACCCTACATTAAACCTCATCCACAAAAACATTTTATTTCAATCAAAAACCAAAATATATTTTTATTTTAAAGTTCTGACTACAGAGAAGCTTATTTAAAAGAATTTAATTTAATCAAAACATTTTTTCAAAAAATATTTAATAATACAACAACTCCAGTAATTGTTATTCCAAAAGTCATTAATAACAATAATATAAATCAAATTACTCCAATTTCTGCATAAATGTGTATATTATTTTTATTTATGTATATATAATAAATAGAGTCCTACATTTTAGGTCCGAAAAAGTGAGAAATAGGTTCCTATTTTAGGTTTTTAAAGTGGCAAAATAGGTTCGAAAAAATCCAAAAAAGTCCAAAATAGGTCCGAATTTTGACCAAATAGGTTCGAATTTCGGGTTACTATATTGATAAAATCAAAAAATTTTTGAGTGAAAATTTTTTCTACTTAATATAATGAATAAAATTCGTGGGAGTACATTCGAATCTCACTAAAAACAACTCTTGTCGCTCGTTCGATACCCGCTGTAGTAGCACAGTTTTTCCACCGGATTAAATTTGTTATAATTTTGTTCAGAATCATCATATAGAGCTGATTTTGGTGTCATTCGACTCGGATCATCGAGTTCTTTCTGGTGACTCATTGCGCCGACCTTTTCATGAATTAAGCCCCAAAAAAGCACGACAAGCTGTCATCCAGTCAAAGGAAAGAGAGGAAAAGGAGTCTAATCTTGGTCTTAAGTTCGGGAAAATTTTGGTCTCGCACGCCTCTAGAATCTATAAACCAACTCTTGCGGACAAATATTAAAGTAAGAAAGGCTAAATATTGCTAATGTGAAGCAAAGTAATAAGGAAGGCTTAAGAAGAATAATGTACAAATTGATTAGGAAAACTGATCGGAAAAAACCATTTAAACTGATCGGTCATAGAAAAAAGAATAATGTACAACTGAACGAAAATGGGAAAAAGGAATAAGCATATATACAAAGAAAAATGTGGTAATTCTTGCGTTCGTACCCCCCCCCCCCCCTCCTTTTTCCTTCCTCAAAGTATTAAAAAATGGTCAGTCTGATATCAGAATATAGAACTCGTCGAGCTGTGTCGAATGACACCAAAATCAAACCCAGATCTTAACTTGGGCCGAGATACAGTCAAAAAACCAGCGCAAAGCGCAGGTTTAGCTAAAGCGTCTCACCGACTACAATAGGATTACTTTATGTCATAACTTTGTCAAATCTTGTTCAATTACGTTGATTTTGATGTCATTCGAATCAGCTCGACAAGTTCTTTCGAATGAGTTTTTATTAGTTTAATCGAATTTTTATCCAAAAAAATCAGCTTGATCCCCCTTTTATTTTTCAATTTTCTGGGGTCTGTATCTCGGCCCAAAGTTAAGACCGGTGTTGATTTTTGTGTCATTCTACACAGCTCGACGAGTTCTATAATTGGATATCAGACTGACCATTTTTTAAACTTTGAGGAAGGAAAAAGGAGGGGGGGGGGGTACGAACGCAAGAATTACCAAAAAGGATACAGGCTAAAGTTTAAGCGTTTAGAAAAGGATGTGAAAATTCTTTTGATTTAATTAGATAAAAAGTATAAACAAAAATAAATGTTTCTGGAAAATAAATAAAAATTATGGGAAAAATAAAAAGTTTGTATTTCCGACTTCGCGACATTTCGCGACAACAGATTGGATAAAATAAATGCTGGTTAAAAATTCCAGACCACTAAATACTTTATATTAAAAAGAAAAAAAAGTGTTGTTTACGATTAAGACAAAAGAAAATAACCATTTTAGAAAAGTTAAAAATCTGAAAAATATTTTACAAATTACACGAAAAAATAGGCGTATGTATTTCATTGAATAATTACTCTTGATAGAGAGGAAATTAATCGAGGAAGGGAAATTGATATAGTTATACAGTATTTTATTTTTAAAAATCATTCATTTTTAATCATTTCTTTCTAAAAATTTTGTCATAAAGTTTGCACATTTATAGTGTGTTGCACACATTGAATAATATTTTTGTCGGTGAGAATATATTGAACGAAATGTATATTCATTTTCAATACTTCGACTAATCAGTCGGCTACATTCATCCAATCTTTGAGCCCCTTCAATTATACCTAAACTTCGTTGAGTATATCGAAGTAAAATATTTGTGTATTTTACAGATTCGTTATAAAGTAATTCCTTTCCTTCGGGAGACAAGTTTTTCGCACCTTTTTTTTAAAAAATTAAAGTTTATTTAAATTGAAATTTTAAAAATAACGGATGATAGGATCAGGGTTGCGTCCTACTACTACTACTACATAAGCGCACTACATCACAAGACCAAGACCGAAAAACCCGCAAGAAAAGTCATGTATCAAGACCAAGAGTCTTGGACAGATCTAAATTGAGAGAGCTGTCTTGGACAGCTCTCATTACTAAATTAAAATTTTTAGTTTTTTCAGGTTTAGAATATTTAAAATTACAAATTTAAAATTAAAATCAAAGTTTAAAATTTTTATTTGATGACAAACTTCTTATTAAACTTAGTTCCCATCATGGATTTGAACCAGGGCTGGGCGAAATCTAAAAATAAAAAGCGAAATGCGAAACTTTTCGCGCTGAAAAATGCGAGAATGCGAAAGATGAAATGCAAAAGTGTGAAATAAGCCCAGCCCTGATTTGAACCCAGCCCTACAACATATCAAAATGAGTGAAGCCGAAAATACATGTTATAAAATACAAAAAATACTCTACGATTTCTATAAACCTTATTTAAATTAAAGTTTTTACCCGATTTTGTAAAAATAATAGCTATTAACAAAGCAAATTCAACGCTTGATAATGCAACACGTTTGAAGTGAACGACAGATTTTGTAAATGAATAATCTGCCCATTTAAGCAACCTAAAAATTAAAAATATGTTCCATATCTTCTCAATCAAAAATTTATTATAATTATTTTACAAGGCTCCGGCAAATTTTCACCCTTTTCTTGTACCATATCTCGCTTTAAACGCCTTTAAATTTTATAATTCATTATGATACATTTTATCAAAGTTTGAGCAAAGTCTTGGCTAAAATGCTTTTGGCATGTACTAGATTATAATAAGCACAATCTTTATATCATTCGAATCAGTTCTTCATCCGATTGAAGAATTATCGATTTTTGCTGAGTATGAACTGAGAAATGTTCAAAATAAGAACACGTTAAATTTGCCAGACCGTATAGAATTTTATTAACTAGATTAAAATTTTCACTAAGATTACTAGAAAAATATTTACTTTTCATCATGTGAATATTCACTATTATTCATAATACCAAGAATAGGCATAACATTATCTTTACGTGTCCAGGTGATAGAACCTAATTCCCAAGCTAGGTAGGTGCTTGTAAATGAAGTAAACAAAAAACAAATCTGCCTTAGATGTGCAATCTAATATTAAAAAAAACTTTAAAACTTGATAGCAATCGAGGTCTAAAACTAATGAAAGGCGAAGGTAATTCATTCACTTCGTCGCGTGCAAAAATATTATGTACGGATTTCTGCGAATATATAGACGGATATCTCATATCCGTCCGAGATTTTGATAAAAAAACCTTAACATATCCTAATTTAATGTAAAGTATTTCAAGATTTTTGCATATTTTTAACAAAAAAATGTTGTAATATTCTAATCATAACCTAATCATCAACGATTACAAAAAAATATCATTCTACACTAACTAGCCAAAAATATAAGTAAATGTAAATAAAACCTGATCAGATAAAGTCAATTTATCAAAAAAAGGCAAAACTTTAGCTATACCAACACACAAAAGTCTGTCAACAAGCATGCATTTTTGACATCTACTATTAAATATTCCTTCATTTTGTACTGATGATTCCCAAAGTTTTAATTCATCAAAAGGTATTGGACTTGGATTTGGCTTTAAACAAAAGTTTTATAGAAAATCATATTAAAATTTACCGAAAAATTATCAACTAAACGAAAAATATTAAAATTAGATAAAATTATTTCTTCAAACAAAATCGGGCCTTTAAGGAATATATCATCCAAATCATTAAATGCATGCATAATACGTTTTTTGGCTTCAATAATTGGTAAAATTATGTTTATTTGTTGTAGATCTTTGATAGTTATTTCGACAATTAGATTCTTTGCAATCTTAAAAAGTAGAGAGTAGATTAGGCTCATTTAAAACTTGTTGAACAATCTAGGTTCGTTTACTTAAATTTGAACAAATGGCTGCCCAGCAGTGATGAAGAAGTTCCAGTTCCGGAACTGGAACCGTGTAACCGGTAAAGTAAATTAAGGGGCATATAATTGTGGAATGATTAAGAAATATGTCTACTCGCAACCCACCAGTGATGTCAAAGTTCCAAAATTTCACTGGAACTAGTTCCAGTTCCAGAACTAGGTTTTTAAATTTTCTAGTTCCAGTTCCAGTTCCGGAACTCCATTTTTGAAATTCCTTAGTTCCAGTTCCGGAACCAGGTTTTTAACTTTTGTAGTTCCAGTTCCAGTTCTGGAACTACATTTTTGAAATTCCTTAGTTCCAGTTCTGGAACTAGTTCCAAGCTAGTTCTAGTTCCAAATTTTTAAATTTTTGAATATGAAAGGATTTATCAATTTTAACTAATAAAGGCATAACACTACTCCCACAATTGATCCGTGTCAAGTGTTGAGCGTTGAGTGTCAAGTGTCTTGGTCCGTGCCTTTCTTATTTCAATGTAGGAAGGATACGTACTACTCGACACTCAACACTTTATAGTCGTCCGTGTCGAGTGTTGAGTGTCAAGTGCTTTTCAAGATTTTTTTGAAAGTTAAAACACTCAACAAAACAATCGACACGGATGTCATTATGGGAGTAGCCTAATTTAAAATATCATTTAGTGTGCGGAAAAATCGCATTCACGGTATCCCGTAACGGGATTTTTTTCAAAATTTTTTATGGGACAGGATGCCGCGGGATTAATCCCGTAATTCCGATAATCCCGTTTTAAAATTTAGCGGGATCCCGCGGATTTTGGGATTAATGGATTTAATGGATTTAAATTAATGGATTTAAAAGGATATCTGGGGATATTTTTGGTGATATCTGGGTTATAAGAGGATTATGAGTGATAACGGAGGATTTAAGGAGATTGGAATTTTAAAACAATTTCGCGATTTCGAGTCTCGATCCGAGAACTTCCTCGTTTTTTATGTCCCGATTCCTCGTCTTGGTCGCAGACCTAATTCACGGTCTAGATCTCGGCTCTCGAGTCTCAATAAATTTTAATTCCCTCGCGCACTAAAATTTTGCCTCCGGTATACTGCACTACATCAAAAAATAAAAATTCCATCAAACATGGAGGAAAACAAAAGTTTCTATAGCGTTAGTTTTTAATTGTTATTTTTATAAAAATAAATTTAATTTAAGCCAATTTATTCAACATATAATGAAAAAGGGTTTGCTCCTGAACTATTTTTCAATGCTCTACCTACTACATTAGTTTCTATATTCATAATTATATCAAATTCTAGTCTTTGTTATATTATTATTAAATATAGGTAAATTATAATAGATATGATTTAATCAGGTATTTTCTGATCGTTGACAGATACTCAAAATTATTGGTTGGGTATTCGGCAAATTTCGATATTATAAAATCGGTATCAGAGTCAACTCAAATCAAGATTAGAGTCTAATATCCATTTTACTCACTAATACAACTCTAAATCACTCTTAATCCTAAATACCCTTTTAATCACATCTAATCCCTCTATATCACTATATTTAGATTGAGATAACTGAACCTGATAAAATTAGTTGCTCCGATTTGACTTGAAATAAAAAAGAAAAGTATAGTATTAAACATACTGATTTATTAACTTGTGTTTTGATTTACATAAAAAAAGTGGAGTGGACTAATTAAATTTTATTAAATTTAAGAAAAAAATATCAAACGATAAAAAGCCCTAGAAGTACTCTACTGTTTATTTATGCTACTATTGAAATTTTCAATTTTACACTGCGATTAGTTTATTTTGTAAGAGTATCTATTGGACAAAATTTTCTTCCAATTTGGTTTGCAAAATTTTATGTTATTTACATAAATAGTACATATCTTTCTATATATTTTATGTATATAATAATATGTTTTGATCGTTTATTTGCTGTTTCCTTTCCAATATTGTAAGTTTTAAATTTACTAATCTTTTTAAATTTGCAAAATTTTTGCCCGCGGTGCTAGTAAAAAAAGCCAAACTCTAAATAACTGCAACAAGAATTTGAATATCTGCAACTAGACTTCGAATAGTATTGGGGTTGATGCACAAATCAAACGCATAAAATGAGATTGCACGTTCAAAAGTCGATTGGACGTATATTGTTTAATAGAGCCTATGTTTTAAAAAAATCAAAAATTTAACCAAAACCCTACAAAATTTTAAAAATTTTTGCAAAAATTCCCGTCGTTATGTTCGTATTTTTATTTCCCCCCATGGCAAACCAAACTTATCAATGAAGGTGTGCCTAAATTATAAATAAGGTGGTTAAATTAATTTTAAAAAATATTTTTAGTTATATGAACTTAAACAAAAGATTATATATTATGGGACATTTAACAACATTAATTATTTTTAATATAACAATCATTTTGATTTTTATTATGCCAATATTTGAATATGAAAATGTATTAGTGACTGGGCATCCATTAGACATTGTATTGTTTCTTTCTTCAATTAATCCAATATATTCTAATATTCCATTAATAATTTTTTCTATAACTGCACTAATTTATTTAATTATTGCAATTTTAACTAAATACAAAACAGGTTACCTATTTTAAAATTTTAAATCTAACTAACGGGGATAAATCCGACAGATAGAGAGAGAGGGAGTAAGACAAGGTGTAGGTCTAAAAAATGAGTCTTATATGTATGATCACTTAAACATAAATAAAACAAAAATATTTCTGACTGCATTACATTGACTTTTTTACATTAATCCTGTCCTGTGCCAAACTCATTCAGTAATTCACAGCAGAGGTCGTTCAAAACTGACAAAGGTGCTGAAACTCGGAAATCTCTCCAAATCTAAGGAAATCCAACGCAACTAATTTAAATTTAAGTTTTCATTTCCAGATATAAACACTCCAACAATGAAAAAGCTTTACCGTTCTCTGTCTTTAATAGTTTTTATAAATATTGGATTAGTATTAATTTATGCAATAATAAATCTAATTATTGCTGGAGATGCGTTAAAAAATCATGAAATTATTAGTGTTAATTTTTGGTTGATATTAACATATTTAGCTGTTATTAATATAATCGGTTTAGCTGCAAATGTTCCAATTTTATTTATTAATAGGTAAATTTACAAAAAAATTTTTTTTAATTATTGAAAAGCTTTGCGTTTTGCGAAGAAAAATAAATTTCATACAAAGGAGAGATTTTGGCGCGCCAAACGCCAAAAATATACACCCCTAATGATGTGCCGTTTCACCCCTAATGATGTACCGTTTCCGGGCCTTTACCGGTTCCCCGGTTCCGGTTCCAAACCGTTTCCGGGCCTTTACCGGTTCCACGGTAATCCCGATACGATACCGGCCTTGGTATCAGCAAAAATGGTATCGTGATTTATCTTTCGGTATCGATATCAGTAAAATCGGTATTTGTATTCAAAGAGATCGGCATTCGGGATTCCGATACCGCTGAACCCTACATTAAACTAGAGTTGTACCCCGAACCCCGTTCCCGAACAGGGGTGAGCGCAAGAGACAATCTCAAAAAACGCAAGACGCAAAACGCAACGCAAGGCCAAAATTTAACGCAAATAACGCAAGACACAAAACGCAAGAACGCAAAATTGGGAAAAAAATTTTTTAAATTAAGTATTAGCCATTTTTAAGTTAAAAATTGCTGCATTACTATAAGTCAGGGAGTCCTAATTGATTTTGTGATATTTGTAAGTTGGATGGGTAATGTTTTGGAGAGATATAGAGGATTTAGATCGATTATGACGGATATCAGAGGATTTATAGGGATGAAGGGGTTTAATGAAGTAGCGGGGGTTTGCTGAGATTATCATGTAATTTGGAGGATCAAGGATATTTAAAACTGATACCATGGAATTACTGGCGGATGTCGGGTGAGTTAGAGAGATAGCGGAAGATATTGGCTATCTGTACTTATGAATTGATTAGGGGATATCATGGGATTTAGATGATAACTTGAGATCTGAGCTCCAAATACTGAACCGATAGTTTTCTGAGCCGTTCCATTATGGAAAATTGGTATTTAAATACCATACTTTTAGCGCCGCAAGCGCAAATTTTGAGAATTTTGGAAAGCCAGAAGCTAGTTTCTTCCTAATTTTGCCCTCAGATTAGAAGGATAACAGGAATTTGAGCATAAGTAGATTCAAGGATTTTTCAGGTCAACTGATCTTTTCCTTTACTACTCTTTATACTTCTTAATTTTAGCGCCGCGAGAGAAAATTTTAAGAATTTTGGAAGGCTAAGAAGCCAGATTTTTTCATTTTTCTGCGCCGAATGCGAAAATTTTGAGAAATTTGGAAGGCCAGAAAGCCAAATTTCTTCCTTTTTCAGCGCCGCAGGCGAAAATTTTCAAAATTTTGGAAGGCCAAGAAGCCAGATTTCTCCAATTTTATCCTCTGATTGGGTATATTTTTTGCGTTAATTTCATCAAAATAAACGCAAGACGCAAAACGCAACGCAAGGCCAAAATTTAACGCAAATAACGCAAAACGCAATGCGCTCACCCCTGTTCCCGAACGATTTTTTCACGATTCTCCCCGACCGAACCCCGCCCCGAAAAAAAAGTGAAAACCCCGTACCCCGACCCGAAAAGTTTCGGGGTTATCTGGGTTTTATATACCCAAAAAATGCCATTTTTGGGAGAATTTTAAGAGAAAAATTTTAAAAATTTCCTCCCCATTTACTTTGACTTTATTATTTTTGTAAGAAAAATGAAAGAAATATCAAAATTCTTTTTACTGCTCTGTTAGGAGACTTGTGGTTGAGTGGCTTAGTTTGTGGTGTTTGTAGTAAAATACTTTCCCTCTTTCTTAGGAAAAACTATTTTACCTTCCTATTCTTTAATAGGGAATTATAAATTATCTCAGACTTAATTATTCCCTCAGAATAATTAACCTAGATAAATAAAATAAACACAAACAACAAAACTAAAACTTTATCTTCAATCAAAAAATATTCACAAAGAATATTAGAAAAATGAATATCTCAAAAGACATTGAAAAGTGAAATTTCTGCCTACTTTTTATAGGCAAAAATTTCTATGATAAAAATGATGCAATGTAAAGTACATTGCAAAAAAGTACATAAAAAATTGTCAAAAAAAGGAAAAGTGACTCACTGAGTCACCACACAAAAACAAATAAAATTCCACAAAAAATATAAAAATATAAAAAATATTTAAAATCTTTAAATCTTTAATTCTTCAATCTCGTCATCGACAGTGTTAGCCTATATTTCCATGAATATAGGATTAGGTTCGGATCCAAATAAGAAACTCGTTTGTTTTGTGATTTTTTTACAAAAACAAGTGTTTAATTTAATTTTAAAATGTTAATCTTATTTTTAAATATTGTCAACCATAAAAAACAATGCAAAAATTTTTTTAGTGTTAAAATTTCAAACATTTTCGTGTGCAGCGCAAACCCTAAAGACTATAATTTTAGCCTGCTGCTCTGCAAATTTAAGAAATCTGACTTCTGGCATTAGAAATTCTCAAAATTTTCGCCTGCGGCGCAGAAAAGGAAGAGTAATCCTCGATATCCTTCTAAATAACTGAAGCATGGAAAATAAATAACTGATGCATGAACCACCCTTAATCCTTCGCCAAATATGTCAGTTAATCTCTTTAAATCTTCCTTAATCCGTCAAAATTTATTTATCTCCCCAGATATTAGTGTTCACCGGAACCGAAATTTTGACCACAACCGGATCCAATTTGAGTTCCGTGTCCCAGAACCGGACCTGAACCAAAAAATGCCGGAACTTTCCGAAACCGGAACCGGAATTTCCTGTGAAACACTAACAGATATACACTTTAAATCAATCAAAACCATTTAATCCCACTATATTTCTAAATAAATTAACAAAAATGGACCAAAAATAACAAATTTTTAGAGCATTTTTTCTTTAAAAATTTTTCCAGTAAACCCCCGTACCCCGACCATATTTTGCTCCCCCGACCCGAACCCCGCCCCGAAACATTTCGAAAACCCCGTACCCCGACATACCCGCCTCCGAGCGTTCGGGGTACAACCCTACATTAAACCTCATCCACAAAAACATTTTATTTCAATCAAAAACCAAAATATATTTTTATTTTAAAGTTCTGACTACAGAGAAGCTTATTTAAAAGAATTTAATTTAATCAAAACATTTTTTCAAAAAATATTTAATAATACAACAACTCCAGTAATTGTTATTCCAAAAGTCATTAATAACAATAATATAAATCAAATTACTCCAATTTCTGCATAAATGTGTATATTATTTTTATTTATGTATATATAATAAATAGAGTCCTACATTTTAGGTCCGAAAAAGTGAGAAATAGGTTCCTATTTTAGGTTTTTAAAGTGGCAAAATAGGTTCGAAAAAATCCAAAAAAGTCCAAAATAGGTCCGAATTTTGACCAAATAGGTTCGAATTTCGGGTTACTATATTGATAAAATCAAAAAATTTTTGAGTGAAAATTTTTTCTACTTAATATAATGAATAAAATTCGTGGGAGTACATTCGAATCTCACTAAAAACAACTCTTGTCGCTCGTTCGATACCCGCTGTAGTAGCACAGTTTTTCCACCGGATTAAATTTGTTATAATTTTGTTCAGAATCATCATATAGAGCTGATTTTGGTGTCATTCGACTCGGATCATCGAGTTCTTTCTGGTGACTCATTGCGCCGACCTTTTCATGAATTAAGCCCCAAAAAAGCACGACAAGCTGTCATCCAGTCAAAGGAAAGAGAGGAAAAGGAGTCTAATCTTGGTCTTAAGTTCGGGAAAATTTTGGTCTCGCACGCCTCTAGAATCTATAAACCAACTCTTGCGGACAAATATTAAAGTAAGAAAGGCTAAATATTGCTAATGTGAAGCAAAGTAATAAGGAAGGCTTAAGAAGAATAATGTACAAATTGATTAGGAAAACTGATCGGAAAAAACCATTTAAACTGATCGGTCATAGAAAAAAGAATAATGTACAACTGAACGAAAATGGGAAAAAGGAATAAGCATATATACAAAGAAAAATGTGGTAATTCTTGCGTTCGTACCCCCCCCCCCTCCTTTTTCCTTCCTCAAAGTATTAAAAAATGGTCAGTCTGATATCAGAATTTAGGACTCGTCGAGCTGTGTCGAATGACACCAAAATCAAACCCAGATCTTAACTTGGGCCGAGATACAGTCAAAAAACCAGCGCAAAGCGCAGGTTTAGCTAAAGCGTCTCACCGACTACAATAGGATTACTTTATGTCATAACTTTGTCAAATCTTGTTCAATTACGTTGATTTTGATGTCATTCGAATCAGCTCGACAAGTTCTTTCGAATGAGTTTTTATTAGTTTAATCGAATTTTTATCCAAAAAAATCAGCTTGATCCCCCTTTTATTTTTCAATTTTCTGGGGTCTGTATCTCGGCCCAAAGTTAAGACCGGTGTTGATTTTTGTGTCATTCTACACAGCTCGACGAGTTCTATAATTGGATATCAGACTGACCATTTTTTAAACTTTGAGGAAGGAAAAAGGAGGGGGGGGGTACGAACGCAAGAATTACCAAAAAGGATACAGGCTAAAGTTTAAGCGTTTAGAAAAGGATGTGAAAATTCTTTTGATTTAATTAGATAAAAAGTATAAACAAAAATAAATGTTTCTGGAAAATAAATAAAAATTATGGGAAAAATAAAAAGTTTGTATTTCCGACTTCGCGACATTTCGCGACAACAGATTGGATAAAATAAATGCTGGTTAAAAATTCCAGACCACTAAATACTTTATATTAAAAAGAAAAAAAAGTGTTGTTTACGATTAAGACAAAAGAAAATAACCATTTTAGAAAAGTTAAAAATCTGAAAAATATTTTACAAATTACACGAAAAAATAGGCGTATGTATTTCATTGAATAATTACTCTTGATAGAGAGGAAATTAATCGAGGAAGGGAAATTGATATAGTTATACAGTATTTTATTTTTAAAAATCATTCATTTTTAATCATTTCTTTCTAAAAATTTTGTCATAAAGTTTGCACATTTATAGTGTGTTGCACACATTGAATAATATTTTTGTCGGTGAGAATATATTGAACGAAATGTATATTCATTTTCAATACTTCGACTAATCAGTCGGCTACATTCATCCAATCTTTGAGCCCCTTCAATTATACCTAAACTTCGTTGAGTATATCGAAGTAAAATATTTGTGTATTTTACAGATTCGTTATAAAGTAATTCCTTTCCTTCGGGAGACAAGTTTTTCGCACCTTTTTTTTAAAAAATTAAAGTTTATTTAAATTGAAATTTTAAAAATAACGGATGATAGGATCAGGGTTGCGTCCTACTACTACTACTACATAAGCGCACTACATCACAAGACCAAGACCGAAAAACCCGCAAGAAAAGTCATGTATCAAGACCAAGAGTCTTGGACAGATCTAAATTGAGAGAGCTGTCTTGGACAGCTCTCATTACTAAATTAAAATTTTTAGTTTTTTCAGGTTTAGAATATTTAAAATTACAAATTTAAAATTAAAATCAAAGTTTAAAATTTTTATTTGATGACAAACTTCTTATTAAACTTAGTTCCCATCATGGATTTGAACCAGGGCTGGGCGAAATCTAAAAATAAAAAGCGAAATGCGAAACTTTTCGCGCTGAAAAATGCGAGAATGCGAAAGATGAAATGCAAAAGTGTGAAATAAGCCCAGCCCTGATTTGAACCCAGCCCTACAACATATCAAAATGAGTGAAGCCGAAAATACATGTTATAAAATACAAAAAATACTCTACGATTTCTATAAACCTTATTTAAATTAAAGTTTTTACCCGATTTTGTAAAAATAATAGCTATTAACAAAGCAAATTCAACGCTTGATAATGCAACACGTTTGAAGTGAACGACAGATTTTGTAAATGAATAATCTGCCCATTTAAGCAACCTAAAAATTAAAAATATGTTCCATATCTTCTCAATCAAAAATTTATTATAATTATTTTACAAGGCTCCGGCAAATTTTCACCCTTTTCTTGTACCATATCTCGCTTTAAACGCCTTTAAATTTTATAATTCATTATGATACATTTTATCAAAGTTTGAGCAAAGTCTTGGCTAAAATGCTTTTGGCATGTACTAGATTATAATAAGCACAATCTTTATATCATTCGAATCAGTTCTTCATCCGATTGAAGAATTATCGATTTTTGCTGAGTATGAACTGAGAAATGTTCAAAATAAGAACACGTTAAATTTGCCAGACCGTATAGAATTTTATTAACTAGATTAAAATTTTCACTAAGATTACTAGAAAAATATTTACTTTTCATCATGTGAATATTCACTATTATTCATAATACCAAGAATAGGCATAACATTATCTTTACGTGTCCAGGTGATAGAACCTAATTCCCAAGCTAGGTAGGTGCTTGTAAATGAAGTAAACAAAAAACAAATCTGCCTTAGATGTGCAATCTAATATTAAAAAAAACTTTAAAACTTGATAGCAATCGAGGTCTAAAACTAATGAAAGGCGAAGGTAATTCATTCACTTCGTCGCGTGCAAAAATATTATGTACGGATTTCTGCGAATATATAGACGGATATCTCATATCCGTCCGAGATTTTGATAAAAAAACCTTAACATATCCTAATTTAATGTAAAGTATTTCAAGATTTTTGCATATTTTTAACAAAAAAATGTTGTAATATTCTAATCATAACCTAATCATCAACGATTACAAAAAAATATCATTCTACACTAACTAGCCAAAAATATAAGTAAATGTAAATAAAACCTGATCAGATAAAGTCAATTTATCAAAAAAAGGCAAAACTTTAGCTATACCAACACACAAAAGTCTGTCAACAAGCATGCATTTTTGACATCTACTATTAAATATTCCTTCATTTTGTACTGATGATTCCCAAAGTTTTAATTCATCAAAAGGTATTGGACTTGGATTTGGCTTTAAACAAAAGTTTTATAGAAAATCATATTAAAATTTACCGAAAAATTATCAACTAAACGAAAAATATTAAAATTAGATAAAATTATTTCTTCAAACAAAATCGGGCCTTTAAGGAATATATCATCCAAATCATTAAATGCATGCATAATACGTTTTTTGGCTTCAATAATTGGTAAAATTATGTTTATTTGTTGTAGATCTTTGATAGTTATTTCGACAATTAGATTCTTTGCAATCTTAAAAAGTAGAGAGTAGATTAGGCTCATTTAAAACTTGTTGAACAATCTAGGTTCGTTTACTTAAATTTGAACAAATGGCTGCCCAGCAGTGATGAAGAAGTTCCAGTTCCGGAACTGGAACCGTGTAACCGGTAAAGTAAATTAAGGGGCATATAATTGTGGAATGATTAAGAAATATGTCTACTCGCAACCCACCAGTGATGTCAAAGTTCCAAAATTTCACTGGAACTAGTTCCAGTTCCAGAACTAGGTTTTTAAATTTTCTAGTTCCAGTTCCAGTTCCGGAACTCCATTTTTGAAATTCCTTAGTTCCAGTTCCGGAACCAGGTTTTTAACTTTTGTAGTTCCAGTTCCAGTTCTGGAACTACATTTTTGAAATTCCTTAGTTCCAGTTCTGGAACTAGTTCCAAGCTAGTTCTAGTTCCAAATTTTTAAATTTTTGAATATGAAAGGATTTATCAATTTTAACTAATAAAGGCATAACACTACTCCCACAATTGATCCGTGTCAAGTGTTGAGCGTTGAGTGTCAAGTGTCTTGGTCCGTGCCTTTCTTATTTCAATGTAGGAAGGATACGTACTACTCGACACTCAACACTTTATAGTCGTCCGTGTCGAGTGTTGAGTGTCAAGTGCTTTTCAAGATTTTTTTGAAAGTTAAAACACTCAACAAAACAATCGACACGGATGTCATTATGGGAGTAGCCTAATTTAAAATATCATTTAGTGTGCGGAAAAATCGCATTCACGGTATCCCGTAACGGGATTTTTTTCAAAATTTTTTATGGGACAGGATGCCGCGGGATTAATCCCGTAATTCCGATAATCCCGTTTTAAAATTTAGCGGGATCCCGCGGATTTTGGGATTAATGGATTTAATGGATTTAAATTAATGGATTTAAAAGGATATCTGGGGATATTTTTGGTGATATCTGGGTTATAAGAGGATTATGAGTGATAACGGAGGATTTAAGGAGATTGGAGGATAAACTGGAGCATTAAGAGGCCGAAAAAATCCACTTTTCAGCGCCACAGGCGAAAATTTTGAGAATTTTTAAGGTCGTAGGCCAAAAAATTCACTTTTTCAATTTTAGAATCTTGGAGCTCAAGCTCCACATTTTGGAGCTTAGAATTTTGGAACTTTACTAGTTCCGTAGTTCCCGTTCCAAACTAGTTCCAGATAATCGTTAGTTCTGTAGTTTTAGTTCCGAAACTGGAACTAGTTCCGGAACTGGAACTTTGACATCACTGCTCATAACCACTTGGCCCTCCTGACATCTAAAAGTAAATAAAAAAAATAAATATATTTCTTTAGATTTTTCTTTTATTACCAAGTACGAGTGTACGAGTATTTTATAATATTAAAAAAATAAATCTTTAGGAAAGTTCACTATACTATGCAAAATTCCATTTAAAAATAAAATAAATTTACGTTAGTTTCGGTTCTCATTTCGTTTATTGCTTCTCGGCATATATCTTTACGTAAATATCCAACATCTAAGATTACTTTCAAATTATTTTTAAATATGTTGACAAACCCAATTTTTTCATTCCAACAGAAAAACATTTATCAAGTCTGCATTTTTTACATTTTTCCCAATTTCTTTTAATTTTCTTTTCTTTTAATAACAATTGTTCTTGCAAACATTCACATTTACTATATTTACTCTTATTGTCGTTTTCAAGATATCTCCTTTTAAAGGAATTTAAATTATAATACAATAAAATCTCTAATAAAATCGCCGGTCGTTTTATTTTTCCGCTTCCATTTCCAAAGGGTCAGACTACTATATGGGGGGGGGGGCATTCTTTAATAGATTTTACAGTAAATATTTGCTTCTATTTTGCAAGCCCCTCGCTTTCATTTTAAAAGAGTTTGATTTAATTATGGATCACTTTAAATATTTTAGGATGATTCTCTGCAGGATTTAAACGCTTAGGCTGTGATTAACGTATCTTAAATAATGGGATCTCTAATGGGTCTCTTCCATCTTTTGCTTTTATAAATACTAATAGGCCCATCTCTGGAGTAGTGGTTCTTTTAGGAAAAGTATTTAAAAAATAAAAAATACCTGAAAAAACCCCCACAAGCCCTACATGTAATAACTCCATAATGAAAACGAACATTTTCTTTTGTTTCACAAACTTTGCATTGTTTAATGAAGTTACTTTGCATTTTTAAAATAAATTGGTATTTTTTCTAGAAAAAATATAAATTTATCATAATGAAAGTAGGGTCACGTATAAATAAATTTTGTAAGACTGTGTATTTAGTCCCTGATCTCTTTCAGCTGTCCAACTTTCGAATAATTTATAACCTTTTATTTTGGACCTCAAAGCAAATCTCGGAGAAATAAAAATTAATTTGATTATAACCCCATATGTATTTTCTTACAAAAATACTACAAAAAATATAAATAAATAGTTTAATCAAAAAAATATCATCTAGTAAAAAGTTTACATAAAAATAAATTTTATTATTATAAAATAGAGATAATAAATTGGTGTACATATATAAAATTCTAAAATAATTTTTTTATATTTAATTTAATATAAAAAATTGTTGGCAAAATTGTTTGTATATTAAATTTAAAAAATTAAGTGAATGATTTTGGTATAGCAGAATTCAGTTTTCATTTTAGTTTTTAAAACTTTATCAGCTAAATAAATAAATTTTCTAAGCAAAAATTAAAGAGAGATACTCGAAAATTAAAAGATATTAAACTTGACTTGACTATATACATAATTCTAAAAATCGATGCTTGAATTTAGTAAATTTAGTTAACTTCGCAACTTTTCTCTCATCTTTCTATGAATGAATATTTTAGTTCATAAATAAAATTTTATTTAAAAACTTTAAATTTATTCAAAAAGCTAATTAAACACTCAAAAATTTTAATTCAAAGAATATTAATTTTTATTATCATTAATTTAAATCCGGCAAATCCCACGTAAATTTAATCCTCACTGGTTCTCAAATCCTTTTTTCATCTAAACCCCTCAATTAATATCCATCGATATACTCCAAAATGCTTCAAATCCTTTTATATCAGATAAATCCTTCTAAATTATCTTATATCACTCGAATACATTTATATCCCTACATAATTTATTAAAGTTTAACTCCACCTATATCATCACATATTCATTTATATCACTGATATCCTCCAAATCTTTTATGTCCATCTAAATCCTCTTCACATTTTTCTTATCCAATGCTCAAAGCGCACTGGTTGTTGATATAAAATTAGATAGTGAGTGAAATTACTTAACTAACTTATGTATAAACTCAAATAATTTCTCTCTCTTTCTCTCTCAGATAATTGCCTTCTTCCAATTCTCCTTCAATTTGGGAAATTAACATCGATATCGTGGGATTTTAGGATTAACTTAATCATCTAAGAATTTGTGAGGATCGAGTGGATTTGAGAGATTAATAGTAAAAATATATACCTTAACCTCTCCAAATATACCTTAATCACCTTCCTGAATTAATCCAATCCGGAAACTTGTAGTTTTTTCTATTTTTCGGTCTTGAACTTCTTGGACAGCTCTAGTTCTAACATAAGTTAAAAATTTAGTTATTTTATTTTTAAAAACCTTAAATTTAATAGGATCTTATTAAAGGGATATCGAAGGATTCGGACATGATATCGAGGGATTAAAGGGATCGGTCGCTTTAGAGGATATAATGGACTAAATAGGATTTGATGAATTAAACGAAATATCACGGGATTCAAACAATTATCTAGGATATCGGCTGGTTTGAAGTGATTAATGCTTTCCCTTTTCTCAAACTTGCGGGAATATATCGATCTCAAGTTGGCCCAACTCGAAAACCCCAACCCTAATTGGGACTGAACCGAGGCATATATAGGGTGATTGAAATAACCCGGATTCCGTAGCTTTTATCGGAGCTTTTCCGGAGTTTTCAAAAAAAATTTTATTATTACTTTTTGGCGTTCAAATTTTTTGTAATATCAAGAGGCTACAAAACTGTTTAATTAAATCGATCAGAAAATATTCTTCCTCTTTAGTACCGAAGGAAATCTTATTATCAAGAGGGATTTGGCGGTATTACTTGGGATTGGACGGATATTAGGAGATCCTATGACTTTTCCAAGGTTCTTGATCTAACTCAAGATTTTATTGGGTTTTTTGGTCTTTGTCTTCTTGGACAGCTCTAATTCAAACATAGATTTTTTGGATTTCTTTAAAAAATATAATTTGGATTATTTAAATCGAAGAACATTGGCATTCAACTAAATCCTCCGGTAACCATCTAAATCCATCTTTATCGTAACAAATTTGCAAAACCCGTGACCAGGTTTTTTACTCAAAATTGCACCTGGGCCGGTTTTTCCATATAAAACCGGATAAACCGGAAAAATCGGATTTCTCAAAAATACCCGGTTCCGGCCACCGGGCCCGGAAAAAACCGGTCCGGGCCCGGCCCGGGTTCGAACTCTAGAAATTACTAACCTGATTCTTGACCTTGAGCCAAGGAAAAATCAAGTAACCGTGAAAAATGCCTTGCTAGACTTGAAATCATGAAAAATCAAGGAATCAGATTCAGGCCGATTTCTAGAAATCGCTATATGTATCAGGGAAACCCGTTACGCATAACCAGGGCTAATCGAAATAAAAATATTTTTATTTTGAACATTAATATTTTTGCCTGCGGGTCTGAAAAGGGAAGAAATCTGTAGCATTTTGTTTTGATTCGGACTATGGATCCAAGAAATTCAAAGACTCGGTCTTAAAATGAAAAACTTATATGTAAAATTAAAACTTATATTGAATGTTGAGACATTTGTGACTGATAGCTAGAGATCAAGTAGTGTATTGGTTAGAAATCTAAGGATAGCAATCAAGTGAAAATCAAGACTTTTGGAATTTTATTTATCAATAAATCTGACAAATTAATCCCCGAATCCCTTGATATTACTCTTAATCCATCCAAATTCAACTTAAGCCCTATTTTACCATGTAGTACATTTATTGATACCTATAACATGATATTTCCCAACCGCTCTGCAAAATCTGGCTTCAAGTTCAAATCTTTAAATAACCCGATTTGATAACACGAAACTCGGACCCTTTTTAGACCAATACCCGGAACCCGAACAAAGGAATCTGGCTTTTAGCCCTTCATTATTTTTTCAAACTATCTAGCTGTACAATACTTGGATAATAATCTCCTTTATTAGATAAAGATGATGAAGAGTACATTTATTTGATCTTACTATTTTATGTGATTTTGTCATTAAGTTACCGTTTTTCCCGACCTGTACTAAATACCGAGTTTTAATATTTATTTTGAAAACATTAGAAAAATTTGTAAAAATTTTAACACAATTTGATTATTGAAATTGCTAAACGAAAAAAAAGATTTTAAAGGAATTTCTTAAATTTTCCATTTATGTTATAACATTACATACATATTTTCTTTAATTATTAAAATTTATTATTTGGTTATTCGAATCACTGATTCTTTTAACTTCTCTTGTTATTCCTTCCTTGTCTAAATAAAATTCATAAATCCTTTCATTTAGATATGGATTAATTGAACCAATATTATCACATATTTTATGACTATTTAACGGACTTCCATGGTAAACATTCATTTCTCCATCTTCAATGTCATCAATTTCTGTTTTTGTTACGCAAATTGACATGTAACTTCTTAAGTTTTTCAATACTTTTTTCTGCAAAGCTTCTGTTTTCTTTAAAAGTTTAAACATACATTTTTCCTCATTTTCTTTTTTAATTTTAACGTAGAATTGTATAAAACTGTCAATGAATGGGTGCGCAATAACTACAAAATAATTGCCTGGATTTTCAAATTTTACACAAATTTCAATGTGAGAATATTCCATTTCATTTTTATATTTATTACTATTTAGTGAAAATGGCTCAATGAAATTAACTTTGCTAAAATTATCTTTTCTAGCAATTTTTCTAGGTTCCTCCAGATTCAAGAAACATATTAATCTTGACAATACATATTTCTTTTTAAATTTTCTTTGTAATTTTGTTTTCACCCGTTTTATGTCAATATATTTAATATTGAAATAATGAGCATTTGGAATTTCATCAAATGACAATTGATTTGCATCTAACTCGATTTGTGCTTTAAATACAGGTAGCAATGTCATTAACTCCTAAAAATACTGGAGTTAAGAAATTTAAAAAACCATAATTTTAATAGGAAATTACTAGAGTTCGAACGTATCAAAATGCCGGGCCCGGGACCCTTTTTTTCTCAAAATCGCACCCGGACCTATTTCTTTTTAAATTCGGTTTTTCCGGATAAAACATGAAAAACCGGTTAGCCCGGTAAAACCGGATTTCTCAAAAATACCCGGTTCCGGCCACCGGGCCCGGAAAAAACCGGTCCGGGCCCGGCCCGGGTTCGAACTCTAGAAATTACTAACCTGATTCTTGACCTTGAGCCAAGGAAAAATCAAGTAACCGTGAAAAATGCCTTGCTAGACTTGAAATCATGAAAAATCAAGGGTTCAGATTCAGGCCGATTTCTAGAAATCATTCACTATATGTATCAGGGAAACCCGTTACGCATAACCAGGGCTAATTGAAATAAAAATATTTTTATTTTGAACATTAAAATTTTTGCCTGCGGGTCTGAAAAGGGAAGAAATCTGTAGCAGTTTGTTTTGATATGGACTATATATCCGATACAAAATAAATTTTAAAACTCGACCCGACTTTTATCTCAACACGGCCCATTCCTGATATGTAATGTATTCTAAAATTTTTCCACAATAAAAATAATTTTAAACTTAGTTACCTTTCGAGTGTTTATATTATTGTTATTCAAATATTCTAAACAAATTTTAATTCCCAGTCCGTATCTTCCAAAAATATCTTTCCCAATTAATATTAATTTGTTCCTATCTCCATTTGTATTAATAACCTTTACAACATTTGTTGAAACAGTTTCAGATAACTCGCACCCATACATTTTCGGATTTACAAAAAATTTATTGTTTAAATTTTTTTCATTAACTTCAAGTAAAATTTTAATTTTATATACTTTCCATTCTTCTCTCATTTCATACAATTCCATTTTTAATAATTTTATTTTAAAACTTTTATCCTCATTTTTGTTATTTTCCGTCGATTCGACCAAAATTTGTTGATTATTTTTATAATCAGAAAAACAAAAAGTAAATATTAAAAATAATATTTTATAAAAAAATAAAAATTTAATAAAAAACATTTAACAAAAATTATATTTTTTAATTTTGTTTAGTGAAAAAAATTCTTTTTAAAGTAAAGCTTTTGAATGGTCTGTTTTTATAAGTAACTTTATTTGTTTTATTTTAAAATTTATAATATTGAGAAATATTTTTCTTTCATTAAATTCACATGAAAAATACATTGACATGAATCAAAAGCTATTATTTTAAAATAATTTGTCAGGTGTTTTGCTAAATATTTTGCACTTATAGTTTACAAAATTATGTACTTTTCATATGATGTAATTTTATGATTGCGGCATTCTTTTATTTTTAAATAAAGCCTTAATACTTTAGATGGTTATGTTTTTTAAGGAAAAAACAATTATTGTAAAAAAGCTTCTGATCTATAGAGCACTTAACATGAGTTTGTTGTTGCATAACATGAGTTTGATATTTGTTGTTGTATACAGGGTGGGGCAAAAGTTCGGCGACAAATGTTTTTAATAAAATCTATTGTAAAAAATTTTTATTAAAGTAATTTCTCAAAATGACCGACCCTGACTGAAATACACGCATCCAAACACTTACGGATGTTACTCACAATGGTCGCGCATTGTTCATCGGTTATTTCGTTCTAGGCTCGCTCCAAAACAACATTAGTTCCTCCGATGTTGCGTATCGGATTCGGCATACTTTTTGCTCCAGAACTTTTGCCCCACCCTGTATTGCATACTATTGCTATGCCTTAATTGATATAGAAGTGCTGCTGTTGTGAATCCCTGTATAGCAATTGTTAATTTTGGTTGAGGGGGAGTGGTGGAGATAATTTTGGGGGATTTAGATTAACTGAAAAATTTTAATTTTATTGAAATATTTAATTATGTTAATATTTTATTAGGTAATGTTATATTGAATTATTAAGTTAATAGGCTTTGGGTATGTTGCATTATTTACAAGTGCTAAAATTATCCGACCATGCGAAAATGTATAAGAAACTCAAAAATTTAGAACTTAAGAAAATTAAAAAGAAAATATGAATCTTTGGAATGAAAAATAAAAACTAACTGTCTAAAATCAGACTAACTGAAAGGGGTGTAAAATTCGTAAAATTAGATAAGACTACAGAGACTACAGATAAAAGAATTTAATTTAATCAAAACATTTTTTCAAAAAATATTTAATAATTCATCAACTCCAGTAATTGTTATCCCAAAAGTCATTAATAACAGGAAGATAAATCAAATTATTCCAATTTCTGCATAAAGGTGTGTATTTTTTTATTTAAGTGTCGTTAAAAAAGATAGTACCAAGACTGCTACATAAATTTGTATTTTTCGTTTCTCTCTTTTTTATTAACATTAAAAAAATTTTAGTTTAGATTGATTTTAAAGTTTTTAAAACTTACACAGGTTTAAGACAAGTTTTATTTTATTTTACCTTTTTTATTTTTATTGACATTTTGGCACCCCAAAAATATTCAGACACCTCTTATTGACTTACATACTTTTTTCTCTCATTTGAGCAGTATTTTGTATATCCTTTGGAGATTTTGAATAAATTTGAAATTTGAATTGTCTTGAATTGTATTTATTTATTTGCTAGTGGAGAGGGACGTCAAATTCGTTCCTCCCTCCCCCCCCCCCCCAAAAAAGTTTTCATAAATTCAAGCAGAACTTACTTTATTTCTAGTCTCTGTTATCGAGATCGGGAATTTTTCTAGATCCCAATTCTCGTACGATTCTCTCAGTCCGGTCTTGAAATAATACCTTTTCTTTTATGCAAAATGATTTTATTATTAAGAAAAATTTTTTAAATTTATTTTTATAATTATTATTTCATTTTTATAATGAAAAATATTTTTAAATTAAAATTACTTTTAAAAATTAAGGCTACTTTTTTTGTCATAACTTTCTTCAAAATTAATGAAAATTGATAACTTTTTTTGTTTTCTTTCCAACACTTTAGCAAACTTGCTGATACCAAAATTGCTTTATTAATTTGCCACACCTTGTACTTTTAATTATTTCTAATTATTACAATTTACTTAATAAAATTGTTATTTTAAACAAATATGAAACTATCGCTTCAAACTATTGTCATGACACCAAAAAATTTTCTCAAAATTTTTTCCTCAAATTTTTGCCTTTTATTCAAACAGAAAAATTCATTTTCATCATAAGACCTTTACACGTAACATGTTGAAGTAAACAAGAAAGTGTGTGAAACAAATTTTAGTAAAATTATCATTGAAACTCTCAAAGTACATACAATTTTTAAGTCAGAAAACTTTTTTTTCATTTTTATTTATTGGTTTTAAAAACTTTTTACTAATAAACTATAAAAAAGTACATTAAATTAATTAAAACTAATTATTAAAATAATTAAATTAAAGTAATTAAAATTAAATACCGGAGGCAAAATTTTGATATAAAACAAATAATATTCGATTCGTCTCTAGAAGCTGAATCGAATAAGCTATTATTTGTAGATTCGAATTCTTCTCCAAAAAATTCGTTTACTCCCCTCTATGGTTTTCCGATTTTCTGGGACACATATCTTGGCCCACAGGCATTTCCGCATCTAACCAGTATTACCGTTTGACTCAGTTTTGGTTCTCGAATCGAGAAATTTCTTGTGTTTTGCAGGTCGTCGAATGGATAGTGTGTCATGTTTGTATGTTCGAGCTAGGAAAACGTTTGAGCTTCGAACCATTAACAATTAATGAGTAAATGACTGTTTTTCCTTTGCAAAATAAATTATTACATATTAAAATATTTTTATTTGAAAAAGTAAATAATATTTTTTGAATATCTAAATTCAGAAAAATTTTTTTACAAAATTTTTAAAATTTTCACCTGCGGCGCAGATAAATTAGATGAATATCAAGTAATCCACTCAAACCCGTTTAATCCCTTGATATTCCACTTAGTCCCCTCTTGATCCTAAATTTCAAGAGATAGTATTATCTATTTAATTTCCACTCGGACACTGGAGGGAGAGAGTGATCAAATGTTAAAACTTTTTGATAAGTCCGAATTTTTACATAAATTTTAACAATATTTCGAGTCTCAATCCTAGAACTTCCTCGTTTTTTATGTCCCGATTTCTCGTTCGGTCTGGGACCTAATTCACGGTCTCGATCTCGGCTCTCGAGTCTCAATAAATTTTAATTCCCTCGCAGCACTAAAATTTTGCCTCCGGTATACTGCACTACATCAAAAAATATTTTTATTAAAATTCCATCAAACATGGAGGAAAACAAAAGTTTCTATAGCGTTAGTTTTAATACTTAATTTTATATAAAATAAAAAAATTTAAGCCAATTTATTCAACATACAATGAAAAAGGGTTTGCTCCTGAACTATTTTTCAATGCTCTACCTACTACATTAGTTTCTATATTCATAATTATATCAAATTCTAGTCTTTGTTATATTATTATTAAATATAGGTAAATTATATTCGATATAATTAAATTCGGTATTTTCTGATCGTGACAGAAAACTCAGAATTATTGGTTGGGTATTCTGCAAATTTCGATATTATAAAATCGGTATCAGACTATCAGAGTCTCAATAACATCACTCTAAATCACTTTCAATCGTAAATACCCTTTTAATCACATCTAATCCCTCTATATCACTATAATGAGATTGAGATAACATAACCTGATAAAATTAATTGCTCCGATTTGACTTGAAATAAAAAAGAAAAGTATAGTATTAAACATACTGATTTATTAACTTGTGTTTTGATTTAAATAAAAAAAGTGGAGTGGACTAATTAAATTTTATTAAATTTAAGAAAAAAATATCAAACGATAAAAAGCCCTACAAGTACTCTACTGTTTATTTATGCTACTATTGAAATTTTCAATTTTACACTGCGATTAGTTTATTTTGTAAGAGTATCTATTGGACAAAATTTTCTTCCAATTTGGTTTGCAAAATTTTATGTTATTTACATAAATAGTACATATCTTTCTATATATTTTATGTATATAATAATATGTTTTGATCGTTTATTTGCTGTTTCCTTTCCAATATTGTAAGTTTTAAATTTACTAATCTTTTTAAATTTGCAAAATTTTTGCCCGCGGTGCTAGTAAAAAAAGCCAAACTCTAAATAACTGCAACAAGAATTTGAATATCTGCAACTAGACTTCGAATAGTATTGGGGTTGATGCACAAATCAAACGCATAAAATGAGATTGCACGTTCAAAAGTCGATTGGACGTATATTGTTTAATAGAGCCTATGTTTTAAAAAAATCAAAAATTTAACCAAAACCCTACAAAATTTTAAAAATTTTTGCAAAAATTCCCGTCGTTATGTTCGTATTTTTATTTCCCCCCATGGCAAACCAAACTTATCAATGAAGGTGTGCCTAAATTATAAATAAGGTGGTTAAATTAATTTTAAAAAATATTTTTAGTTATATGAACTTAAACAAAAGATTATATATTATGGGACATTTAACAACATTAATTATTTTTAATATAACAATCATTTTGATTTTTATTATGCCTATATTTGAATATAAAAATGTATTAGTGACTGGGCATCCAATAGACATTGTATTGTTTCTTTCTTCAATTAATCCAATATATTCTAATATTCCATTAATAATTTTTTCTATAACTGCACTAATTTATTTAATTATTGCAATTTTAACTAAATACAAAACAGGTTACCTATTTTAAAATTTTAAACCAAACTAACGGAGATAAATCCGACAAATAAAGAGAGATAGGGAATAAGACAAGGTGTAGGTCCAAAAAATGAGTCCTGTATGATTACTTAAACATTAATAAAACAAATATATTTCTGACTGCATTACATTGACTTGTTTACATTGATCCTGTCCTGTGCCCAACTCTTTCAGTAATTCACAACAGTTGGAACTGACATAAGGTGCTGGAAATCAGAAATCTCTCCAAATCTAAGGAAATCCAACGCAACTAATTTAAATTTTAAGTTTTCATTTTCAGATATAAACACTCCAACAATGAAAAAGCTTTACCGTTCTCTGTCTTTAATAGTTTTTATAAATATTGGATTAGTATTAATTTATCAAACAATTAAATTAATTATTGCTGGAGATGCGTTTAAAAATCATGAAATTATTAGTGTTAATTTTTGGTTGATATTAACATATTTAGTTGTTATTAACATATGCGGTTTAGCTGTAAATGTTCCAATTTTATTTATTAATAGGTAAATTTACAAAAAAAAACTTTGATGCCTTAAATTTGATGCTTTATGCCTTAAATACAAAAATGTTATGGATCCCATAATATTCCTTAAAACTTGAAAATCTAGAAAAACTTAATTATGCCAAAATATAATTTTATTTTAAAGCTTCTGTAAAGCATATAGCTATTTAATTCCTAAGGCTGTGCAGTAGGCAGCGTGGTGTAATGGCTAACACATCAGTACGTTCTACTGAAGATGCTGGTTCGCTCCCAGCCGCTGATTAACCTCTTGCATTAGCTAAAGGAGAGAAATAGCTATAGCCCAGCTGCTTTACTTTTCCAATAGCCTAATAACTAACAGAATTTTCCAAACCTTTTAAACAGAGTCATGTTCTTACTCGATATTATACTTTAAAACTATCCACAAAAATTTTATTTGACTCAAAAACCAAAATATATTTTTATTTTAAAGTTCTGACTACAGAGAAGCTTATTTAAAAGAATTTAATTTAATCAAAACATTTTTTCAAAAAATATTTAATAATACAACAACTCCAGTAATTGTTATTCCAAAAGTCATTAATAACAATAATATAAATCAAATTACTCCAATTTCTGCATAAATGTGTATATTATTCTTATTTATTGTGTATATTATTCTTATAATAAATAGAGTCCGACATTTTAGGTCCGAAAAAGTGAGAAATAGGTTCCTATTTTAGGTTTTTAAAGTAGCAAAATAGATTCGAAAAAATCCAAAAAAGTCCAAAATAGGTCCGAATTTTGACCAAATAGGTTCGAATTTCGGGTTACTATATTGATAAAATCAAAAAATTTTTGAGTGAAAATTTTTTCTACTTAATATAATGAATAAAATTCGTGGGAGTACATTCGAATCTCACTAAAAACATTCTTGTCGCTCGTTCGATACCCGCTGTAGTAGCACAGTTTTTCCACCGGATTAAATTTGTTATAATTTTGTTCAGAATCATCATATAGAGCTGATTTTGGTGTCATTCGACTCGGCTCATCGAGTTCTTTCTTGTGAGCTCATTGCGCCGACCTTTTCATGAATTAAGCCCCAAAAAAGCACGACAAGCTGTCATCCAGTCAAAGGAAAGAGAGGAAAAGGAGTCTAATCTTGTTCTTAAGTTCGGGAAAATTTTGGTCTCGCACGCCTCTAGAATCTATAAACCAACTCTTGCGGACAAATATTAAAGTAAGAAAGGCTAAATATTGCTAATGTGAAGCAAAGTAATAAGGAAGGCTTAAGAAGAATAATGTACTACAAATTGATTAGGAAAACTGATCGGAAAAAACCATTTAAACTGATCGGTCATAGAAAAAAGAATAATGTACAACTGAACGAAAATGGGAAAAAGGAATAAGCATATATACAAAGAAAAATGTACATAAAAAGGATACAGGCTAAAGTTTAAGCGTTTAGAAAAGGCTGGTAAAATTCTTTAGATTTAATTAGATAAAAAGTATAAACAGAAATAAATGTTTCTGGAAAATAAATAAAAATTATGGGAAAAATAAAAAGTTTGTATTTCCGACTTCGCGACATTTCGCGACAACAGATTGGATAAAATAAATGCTGGTTAAAAATTCCAGACCACTAACTACTTTATATTAAAAAGAAAAAAGTGTTGTTTACGATTAAGACAAAAGAAAAAACCATTTTAGAAAAGTTAAAAATCTGAAAAATATTTTACAAATTACACGAAAAAATAGGCGTATGTATTTCATTGAATAATTATTCTTGATAGAGAGGAAATTAATCGAGGAAGGGAGATTGATATAGTTATACAGTATTTTATTTTTAAAAATCATTCATTTTTAATCATTTCTTTCTAAAAATTTTGTCATAAAGTTTGCACATTTATAGTGTGTTGCACACATTGAATAATATTTTTGTCGGTGAGAATATATTGAACGAAATGTATATTCATTTTCAATACTTCTATTAATTAAACGCATACATTCATCCAATCTTTGAGCCCCTTCAATTAAACCTAAACTTCGTTGAGTATATCGAAGTAAAATATTTGTGTATTTTACAGATTCGTTATAAAGTAATTCCTTTCCTTCGGGAGACAAGTTTTTCGCACCTTTTTTTAAAAAATTAAAGTTTATTTAATTTGAAATTTTAAAAATAACGGATGATAGGATCAGCCCTGATTTGAACCCAGCCCTACAACATATCAAAATGAGTGAAGCCGAAAATACATGTTTAGCTCTACGATTTCTATAAACCTTATTTAAATTAAAGTTTTACCCGATTTCGTAAAAATAATAGCTATTAACAAAGCAAATTCAACGCTTGATAATGCAACACGTTTGAAGTGAACGACAGATTTTGTAAATGAATAATCTGCCCATTTAAGCAACCTAAAAATTAAAAATATGTTCCATATCTTCTCAATCAAAAATTTATTATAATTATTTTACAAGGCTCCGGCAAATTTTCACCCTTTTCTGTTTGTACCATATCTCGCTTTAAACGCCTTTAAATTTTATAATTCATTATGATACATTTTATCAAAGTTTGAGCAAAGTCTTGGCTAAAATGCTTTTGGCATGTACTAGATTGTAATAAGCACAATCTTTATATCATTCGAATCAGTTCTTCATCCGATTGAAGAATTATCGATTTTTGCTGAGTATGAACTGAGATATGTCCAAAATAAGAACACGTTAAATTTGCCAGACCGTATAGAATTTTATCAACTAGATTAAAATTTTCACTAAGATTACTAGAAAAATATTTACTTTTCATCATGTGAATATTCACCATTATTCATAATACCAAGAATAGGCATAACATTATCTTTACGTGTCCAGGTGGTAGAACCTAATTCCCAAGCTAGGTAGGTGCTTGTAAATGAAGTAAACAAAAAACAAATCTGCCTTAGATGTGCAATCTAATATTAAAAAAAAGCTTTAAAACTTGATAGCAATCGAGGTCTAAAACCAATGAAATGCAAAGGTAATTCATTCTCTTCGTCGCGTGCAAAAATATTATGTACGGATTTCTGCGAATATATAGACAGATATATCATATCCGTCCGAGATTTTGATAAAAAACCTTAACATATCCTAATTTAATGTAAAGTATTTCAAGATTTTTGCATATTTTTAACAAAAAAATTTTGTAATATTCTATTCATAACCTAATCATCAACGATTACAAAAAAATATCATTCTACACTAACTAGCCAAAAATATAAGTAAATGTAAATAAAACCTGATCAGATAAAGTCAATTTATCAAAAAAAGGCAAAACTTTAGCTATACCAACACACAAAAGTCTGTCAACAAGCATGCATTTTTGACATCTACTATTAAATATTCCTTCATTTTGTACTGATGATTCCCAAAGTTTTAATTCATCAAAAGGTATTGGACTTGGATTTGGCTTTAAACAAAAGTTTTATAGAAAATCATATTAAAATTTACCGAAAAATTGCCAGTTAAACGGAAAATATTAAAATTAGATAAAATTATTTCTTCAAACAAAATCGGCCCTTTAAGGAATATATCATCCAAATCATTAAATGCATGCATAATACGTTTTTTGGCTTCAATAATTGGTAAAATTATGTTTATTTGTTGTAGATCTTTGATAGTTATTTCGACAATTAGATTCTTTGAAATCTTAAAAAGTAGAGAGTAGATTAGGCTCATTTAAAACTTGTTGAACAATCTAGGTTCGTTTACTTAAATTTGAACAAATGGCTGCCCAGCAGTGATGGAGAAGAAGATCCAGTTCCGGAACTGGAACCGTGTAACCGGTAAAGTAAATTAAGGGGCATATCATTGTGGAATGATTAAGAAATATGTCTACTCGCAACCCACCAGTGATGTCGAAGTTCCAAAATTTCACTGGAACTAGTTCCAGTTCCAGAACTAGGTTTTTAATTTTTCTAGTTCCAGTTCCAGTTCCGGAACTACATTTTTGAAATTCCTAGTTCCAGTTCCAGTTCTGGAATTATCTCCAAGCTAGTTCTAGTTCCAAATTTTTAAATTTTTGAATATGAAAGGATTTATCAATTTTAACAAATAAAGGCATAACACTACTCCCACAATTGATCCGTGTCAAGTGTTGAGCGTTGAGTGTCAAGTGTCTTGGTCCGTGCCTTTTTTATTTCAATGTAGGAAGGATACGTACTACTCGACACTCAACACTTGATAGTCGTCCGTGTCGAGTGTCAAGTGCTTTTCAAGATTTTTTTGAAAGTTAAAACACTCAACAAAACACTCGACACGGATGTCATTGTGGGAGTGTGCACTTGACACTCGACAAAACACTCAACAAAACACTCGACACGGATGTCATTGTGGGAGTAGCCTAATTTTAAATCATTTAGAGTGCGGAAAAATCGCATTCACGGTATCCCGTAACGGGATTTTTTTCAAAATTTTTTATGGGACAGGATGCTGCGGGATTAATCCCGTAATTCCGATAATCCCGTTTTAAAATTTAGCGGGATCCCGCGGGATTTTGGGATTTTCACATACAAAAATTTTGACGGGGAGATCAGAGGATGTGAAGGGATTAATGGATTTAAAAGGATATCTGGGGATATTTTTGGTGATATCTGGGTTATAAGAGGATTATGAGTGATAACGGAGGATTTAAGGAGATTGGAGGATAAACTGGAGACTGGAACTAGTTCCGGAACTGGAACTTTGACATCACTGCTCATAACCACTTGGCCCTCCTAACATCTAAAAGTAAATAAAAAAATAAATATATTTCTTTAGATTTTTCTTTTATTACCAAGTACGAGTGTACGAGTATTTTATAATATTAAAAAAATAAATCTTTAGGAAAGTTCACTATACTATGCAAAACCATTTAAAAATAAAATAAATTTACGTTAGTTTCGGTTCTCATTTCGTTTATTGCTTCTCGGCATATATCTTTACGTAAATATCCAACATCTAAGATTACTTTCAAATTATTTTTAAATATGTTGACAAACCCAATTTTTTCATTCCAACAGAAAAACATTTATCAAGTCTGCATTTTTTACATTTTTCCCAATTTCTTTTAATTTTCTTTTCTTTTAATAACAATTGTTCTTGCAAACATTCACATTTACTATATTTACTCTTATTGTCGTTTTCAAGATATCTCCTTTTAAAGGAATTTAATTATAATACATACAATAAAATCTCTAATAAAATCGCCGGTCGTTCTATTTTTCATCTTCCTTTTCCAAAGGGTCAGACTATATGGGGGGGGGGGGCATTCTTTAATAGATTTTACAGTAAATATTTGCTTCTATTTTGCAAGCCCCTCGCTTTCATTTTAAAAGAGTTTGATTTAATTATGGATCACTTTAAATATTTTAGGATGATTCTCTGCAGGATTTAAACGCTTAGGCTGTGATTAACGTATCTTAAATAATGGGATCTCTAATGGGTCTCTTCCATCTTTTGCTTTTATAAATACTTAATAGGCCCATCTCTGGAGTAGTGGTTCTTTTAGGAAAAGTATTTAAAAAATAAAAAATACCTGAAAAAACCCCCACAAGCCCTACATGTAATAACTCCATAATGAAAACGAACATTTTCTTTTGTTTCACAAACTTTGCATTGGTTAATGAAGTTACTTTGCATTTTTAAAATAAATTGGTATTTTTTCTAGAAAAAATATAAATTTATCATAATGTGGAGAAGAGGAATTGCCGTCCAGTCAGATCATGCAAACTAGTGTTCGGCAAATGGATTTTTTCGGTACCGGTACCGGGAGTACCGAAAAGTACCGGTACCGAATGAGTACCGAAAATTCCCAATTTGTTCGGTACGGTTTTAGTACCGGGAGTACCGAAAATTCCCAATTTGTTCGGTACGGTTTTAGTACCGGGAGTACCGAAAATTCTTAGAAAAATTTTCGGGAGTATTGTTGTATTTCGGTACTAAATAAAAATGAAATAATATCTTAAACATCACTGTTTAAAAGTTACCGTAAATCCTCTAAAATAGGCCACCTTCCAAAATAAGCCCCCCCCCTCTAAAATAAGCCCCCTCTAGAGGTCGATCGAAAAAAATATGCCCCCGTTTAAAATAAGCCCCCCTCAAAAAAAAAGCCCCCTCCTCTTCAAAATTTTTAATTGTTGATTAATTGTTGTATCCCCTCAGTTGTGTCTCAATGGAGGGATATAGAAGGATTAGAAGTGATTAAGAGAGTATTTGGAAGATTAAAATTAGAATATAAAAGGATCAACGTAGATACGTTGAAGCAATTAACGTTGAAGCGATTAATCATGATATCGGAGGATTTGTAGGTTTAATTAGATATATAGGGATAGTGAAGATTAAAGGTAATTAGGAGGGATCTCGTGGGGATTATGAGGGATTTCGGTAGATTATGAGAATAAGAGAGAGTTCGTTGATTAAGAAGGATTTCATTGGATTAATAGTGAGTCATAAAATTGAAATGGTTTGAACGGCTACGGAGATATTCGAACATTTGTAGGAATATCCTAGGATTAAGTCGAAAGTCATGGATCTCTAAAGATTAAGACGGATATCTGGGAAATACTTGGATATATCCTCTCATCCTATTGAATCCATTGATAACGCTTTTAATTTCTGCAAATGCTAAGATATCCCGCTTTATCCACAGACATCTCTTAATCCTTCAAATTACTTGATTTTTAAAAAGTTTATCCTTTTTCTTAATCCTTTTTAATCGTAATAGACTATAGAGACTTAATGGGATATATACAAGGGAGATATCTAGACATTTTTAAACCAACTTAAAGGCATATCTAAGATGAAAGATCGATTGACTGAGTACTTGATGAGTTATTGGACATTGATTTTTCGTGAACAGACTTAGTATGGGATGAATTTTATTGAATTTTATTGAATTTTGAAAAATATTTTCTAAATTTTTGGTAAAAAATTTTAGTTTTTGGAAAATTTAGACATCGAAAAAATAGGCCCCCCTCCAAAATAAGCCCCCTCTAAAATAAGCCCCCTCTGGAGGTCGATCGAAAAAAATATGCCCCGGGGTTTATTTTAGGGGATTTACGGTATCTCACGAAATTAGACCAATATATATTTTCAAATCTAAGTTTATGAGATGAGTAAGCTTTGTAACATTAATCTAGTTAATGGATTTGAAGGATATAGTGGGATTTTGAACGATTAAAGGGGGATTATGACGATACAGTTGGATTTTATTAAGGGATTTGGTGATTAATCCACGATACGCTTAAATCTCCAGTTATCCTTTCAAATCCCCGATATCTCTCCAAATCACCTCAATCCCTTTAATCCATTTCAATATATCAACTTTTTTCAATATATCACCAATCTTCGAATAATTTATAACCTTTTATTTTGGACCTCAAAGCAAATCTCGGAGAAATAAGAATTAATTTGATTATAACCCTATATGTATTTTCTTACAAAAATACTAAAAAAATATAAATAAATAGTTTAATCAAAAAAATATCATCTAGTAAAAAGTTTACATAAAAATAAATTTTATTATTATAAAATAGAGATAATAAATTGGTGTATATAAAATTCTAAAATAATTTTTTTATATTTAATTCAATATAAAAAATTGTTGGCAAAATTGTTCGTATATTAAATTTAAAAAATTAAGTGAATGATTTTGGTATAGCAGAATTCAGTTTTCATTTTAGTTTTTAAAACTTTATCAGCTAAATAAATAAATTTTCTAAGCAAAAATTAAAGAGAGATACTTGAAAATTAAAAGATATTAAACTTGACTTGACTATATACATAATTCTAAAAATCGATGCTTGAATTTAGTCAATTTAGTTAACTTCGCAACTTTTCTCTCATCTTTCTATGAATGAATATTTTAGTTCATAAATAAAATTTCATTTAAAAACTTTAAATTTATTCAAAAAGCTAATTAAACACTCAAAAATTTTAATTCAAAGAATATTAATTTTTATTATCATTATTTTAAATACGGCAAATCCCACGTAAATTTAATCCTCACTCGTTCTCAAATCCTTTTTTCATCTAAACCCCTTAATTAATATCCATCGATATACTCCAAAATGCTTCAAATCCTTTTATATCAGATAAATCCTTCTAAATTATCGTATATCACTCGAATACATTTATATCCCTACATAATTTATTAAAGTTTAACTCCACCTATATCATCACATATTCATTTATATCACTGATATCCTCCAAATCTTTTATGTCCATCGATATCCTCTTCACATTTTTATTATCCAATGCTCAAAGCGGTTGTTGATATAAAATGGTTGTTGATATAAAATTAGATAGTGAGTGAAATTGCTCAATTAACTTATGTATAAACTCAAATAATTTCTCTCTCTTTCTCTCTCAGATAATTGCCTACTTCCAATTCTCCTTCAATTTGGGAAATTAATATCGATATCGTGGGATGCTAGGATTAACTTAATCATCTAAGAATTTGTGAGGATTGAGTGGATTTGAGAGATTAATAGTAAAAATATATACCTTAACCTCTCCAAATATACCTTAATCACCTTCCTGAATTAATCCGGTCCGGAAACTTGTAGTTTTTTCTATTTTTCGGTCTTGAACTTCTTGGACAGCTCTAGTTCTAACATAAGTTAAAAATTTAGTTATTTTATTTTTAAAAACCTTAAATTTAATAGGATCTTATTAAAGGGATATCGAAGGATTCGGACATGATATCGAGGGATTAAAGGGATCTATAGCTTTAGAGGATATAATGGACTAAATAAATAGGATTTGATGAATTAAACGGAATATCACGGGATTCAAACAATTATCTAGGATATCGGCTGATTTGAAGTGATTAATGCTTTCCCTTTTCTCAAACTTGCGGGTCGCTATATGAAATCGCTATATGTATCAGGGAAACCCGTTCATAACCAGGGCTAATCGAAATAAAAATATTTTTATTTTGAATATTAAAATTTTTGCCTGCGGGTCTGAAAAGGGAAGAAATTTGTAGCATTTTGTTTTGATTCGGACTATGGATCCAAGAAATTCAAAGACTCGGTCTTAAAATGAAAAACTTATATGTAAAATTAAAACTTATATTAAATGTTGAGATATTTGTGACTGATAGCTAGAGATCAAGTAGTGTATTGGTTAGAAATCTAAGGATAGCAATCAAGTGAAAATCAAGACTTTTGGAATTTTATTGATCAATAAATCTGACAAATTAATCCCCGAATCCCTTGATATTACTCTTAATCCATCCAAATTTAACTTAAGCCCTATTTTACCAGGTAGTACATTTATTGATACCTATAACATGATATTTCCCAACCGCTCTGCAAAATCTGGCTTCAAGTTCAAATCTTTAAATAACCCGATTTGATGACACGAAACTCGAACCCTTTTTAGACCAATACCCGGAACCCGAACAAAGGAATCTGGCTTTTAGCCCTTCATCATTTTTTCAAACTATCTAGCTGTACAATACTTGGATAATAATCTCCTTTATTAGATAAAGATGATGAAGAGTACATTTATTGATACTTACTATTTTATGTGATTTTGTCATTAAGTTACCGTTTTTCCCGACCTGTACTAAATACCGAGTTTTAATATTTATTTTGAAAACATTAGAAAAATTTGTAAAAATTTTAACACAATTTGATTATTGAAATTGCTAAACGAAAAAAAAGATTTTAAAGGAATTTCTTAAATTTTCCATTTTTGTTATAACATTAAATACATGTTTTCTTTAATTATTAAAATTTATTATTTGGTTATTCGAATCACCCATTCTTTTAACTTCACTTGTTATTCCTTCCTTGTCTAAATAAAATTCATAAATCATTTCATTTAGATATGGATTAATTGAACCAATATTATCACATATTTTATGACTATTTAATGGACTTCCATGGTAAACATTCATTTCTCCATCTTCAATGTCATCAATTTCTGTTTTTGTTACGCAAATTGATATGTAACTTCTTAAGTTTTTCAATACTTTTTTCTGCAAAGCTTCTGTTTTCTTTAAAAGTTTAAACATACATTTTTCCTCATTTTCTTTTTTAATTTTAACGTAGAATTGTATAAAACCGTCAATGAATGGGTGCGCAATAACTACAAAATAATTGCCTGGATTTTCAAATTTTACACAAATTTCAATGTGAGAATATTCCATTTCATTTTTATATTTATTACTATTTAGTGAAAATAGCTCAATGAAATTAACTTTGCTAAAATTATCTTTTCTAGAAATTTTTCTAGGTTCCTCCAGATTCAAGAAACATATTAATCTTGACAATTCATATTTCTTTTTAAATTTTCTTTGTAATTTTGTTTTCACCCCTTTTATGTCAATATATTTAATATTGAAATAATGAGCACTTGGAATTTCATCAAATGATAATTGATTTGCGTCTAACTCGATTTGTGCTTTAAATACAGGTAGCAATGTCATTAACTCCTAAAAATACTGGAGTTAAGAAATTTAAAAAACCATAATTTTAATAGGAAATTACTAGAGTTCGAACTTTTCAAAATGCCGGGCTTGGGACCCTTTATTTCTCAAAATCGCACCCGGACCTATTTCTTTTTAAATTCGGTTTTTCCGGATAAAACATGAAAAACCGGTTAGCCCGGTAAAACCGGATTTCTCAAAAATACCCGGTTCCGGCCACCGGGCCCGGAAAAAACCGGTCCGGGCCCGGCCCGGGTTCGAACTCTAGAAATTACTAACCTGATTCTTGACCTTGAGCCAAGGAAAAATCAAGTAACCGTGAAAAATGCCTTGCTAGACTTGAAATCATGAAAAATCAAGGGTTCAGATTCAGGCCGATTTCTAGAAATCATTCACTATATGTATCAGGGAAACCCGTTACGCATAACCAGGGCTAATTGAAATAAAAATATTTTTATTTTGAACATTAAAATTTTTGCCTGCGGGTCTGAAAAGGGAAGAAATCTGTAGCAGTTTGTTTTGATATGGACTATATATCCGATACAAAGAAAATTTTAAAACTCGACCCGACTTTTATCTCAACACGGCCCATTCCTGATATGTAATGTATTCTAAAATTTTTCCACAATAAAAATAATTTTAAACTTAGTTACCTTTCGAGTGTTTATATTATTGTTATTCAAATATTCTAAACAAATTTTAATTCCCAGTCCGTATCTTCCAAAAATATCTTTCCCAATTAATATTAATTTGTTCCTATCTCCATTTGTATTAATAACCTTTACAACATTTGTTGAAACAGTTTCAGATAACTCGCACCCATACATTTTCGGATTTACAAAAAATTTATTGTTTAAATTTTTTTCATTAACTTCAAGTAAAATTTTAATTTTATATACTTTCCATTCTTCTCTCATTTCATACAATTCCATTTTTAATAATTTTATTTTAAAACTTTTATCCTCATTTTTGTTATTTTCCGTCGATTCGAACAAAATTTGTTGATTATTTTTATAATCAGAAAAACAAAAAGTAAATATTAAAAATAATATTTTATAAAAAAATAAAAATTTAATAAAAAACATTTAACAAAAATTATATTTTTTAATTTTGTTTAGTGAAAAAAATTCTTTTTAAATTAAAGCTTTTGAATGGTCTGTTTTTATAATTAACTTTATTTGTTTTAGTTTAACATTTATAATATTGAGAAATATTTTTCTTTCATTAAATTCACATGAAAAATACATTGACATAAATCAAAAGCTATTATTTTAAAATAATTAGTCAGGTGTTTTGCTAAATATTTTGCACTTTTAGTTTACAAAATTATGTACTTTTCATATGATGTAATTTTATGATTGCGGCACTCTTTTATTTTTAAATAAAGCCTTAATACTTTAGATGGTTATGTTTTTTAATCATTTTTTCTTATGGAAAAAACAATTATTGTAAAAAAGCTTCTGATCTATAGAGCACTTAACATGTGTTTGTTGTTGCATAACATGAGTTTGATAATTGTTGTTGTATACAGGGTGGGGCAAAAGTTCGGCGACAAATGTTTTTAATAAAATCTATTGTAAAAAATTATTATTAAAGTAATTTCTCAAAATGACCGACCCTGACTGAAATACACGCATCCAAACACTTACGGATGTTACTCACAATGGTCGCGCATTGTTCATCGGTTATTTCGTTCTAGGCTCGCTCCAAAACAACATTAGTTCCTCCGATGTTGCGTATCGGATTCGGCATACTTTTTGCTCCAGAACTTTTGCCCCACCCTGTATTGCATACTATTGCTATGCCTTAATTGATATAGAAGTGCTGCTGTTGTGAATCCCTGTATAACAATTGTTAATTTTGGTTGAGGGGGAGTGGTGGAGATGATTTTGGGGGATTTAGATTAACTGAAAAATTTTAATTTTATTGAAATATTTATGTATGTTAATATTTTATTAAGTAATGTTATATTGAATTATTAAGTTAATAAGCTTTGGGTATGTAGCATTATTTTCAAGGGCTAAAATTATCCGACCATGCGAAAATGTATAAGAAACTCAAAAATTTAGAACTTAAGAAAATTAAAAAGAAAATATGAATCTTTGGAATGAAAAATAAAAACTAACTGTCTAAAAATCAGACTAACTGAAAGGGGTGTAAAATTCGTAAAATTAGATAAGACTACAGAGACGCTTAAGACTACAGAGACTACAGATAAAAGAATTTAATTCAATTAAAACATTTTTTCAAAAAATATTTATTAATTCATCAACTCCAGTAATTGTTATCCCAAAAGACATTAATAACAGGAAGATAAATAAAATTATTCCAATATTTGCATAAATGTGTGTGTAGTTTTTATTTAAGTGTCGGAAGAAAAGATAGTACCAAGACTGCTACATAAATTTGTATTTTTCGTTTCCCTCTTTTTTATTAACATTAAAAAAATTTTAGTTTAGATTGATTTTAAAGTTTTTAAAACTTAGACAAGTTTTATTTTACTTTTTTTTATTTTTATTGACATTATGCACCCCAAAAATATTCAAACACATTATATTGACTTACATCTTTTATTTTTTTCTTTACATTTTAACGGTATATTGTATATCCTTTGGAGATTTTGAATAGATTTGAATTGTCTTGAATTCTACATACTTAATTTTTTGCTAGCGGAGAGGGAACTCAAATGCGTTCCATCCTCCAAGTTTTCATAAATTCAAGCAGAACTTACTTTATTTCTAGACAATACATAATACTATGGATTGGACCGAGACGTGATGCCGATCGAAAATCTTTGTTATTCAGATCGGGAATTTTTCGAGATCTCGATTTTCGTACGACACTCCCAGTCCGATCTCTAAATAATACCTTCTCTTTTATGCAAAAATGATTTTATTAGTAAAATTTTTTAAATATATTTTAATATTTATTATTTTATTTTTATAATGAAAAATATTTTTAAAGTCCGAATGTTTCTTAATAATAATTTTTAACAAGATGAATATACAGCGTGCGGCAAAATAAGGCTAATTTTACTTTTTGTCATAACTTTCTTCAAAATTAATGAAAATTGATAATTCTTTTTTTTGTTTTCTTTCCAACACTTTAGCAAACTTGCTGATACCAAAATTGCTTTTAAATTAATTTTCCGCACTCTGCATTTTTAATTATTTCTATTTATTGCAATTTACTTAATAAAGTTGTTATTTTAAACAAATATGAACCTATCGCTTCAAGCTATTGTCATGACACCAAAAAATTTTCTCAAAATTTTATTCTTAAATTTTTGCCTTTTATTCAATCAGAAAAATTCATTTTCATCATAAGACCTTCACACGCAACATGTTGAAATAAACAAGAAAGATTGTGAAACAAGTTTTATTAAAATTATCATGGAAACTCTCAAAGTACATACAATTTTTAAGTCAGAAAACTTTTTTTCATTTTTATTTATTAGTTTTAAAAACTTTTTACTAATAAACTATAAAAAAGTACATTAAATTAATTAAAATTAATTATTAAAATTTAATTATTAAAATAATTAAAATTTAATACTGGAGGCAAAATTTTGATACAAAACAAATAACATTTGATTCGTCTCGAGGAGCTGGAACGAATAAGCTATTATTTGTAGATTCGAATTCTTCTCCAAAAAATTCGTTTACTTTCCTCTATGGTTTTCCGATTTTCTGGGACACATATCTCGGCCCACAGGCATTTCCGCATCTAACCAGTATTACCGTTTGACTCAGTTTTGGTTCTCGAATCGAGAAATTTCTCGGGTTTTGCATGTCGTTGAATGGATAGAGTGTCAGGTTCGTATGTTTGTGCAAGATAAAAGTGTGAGCTTCGAACCCTTAACAATTAATGAGTAAATGATTGTTTTCCTATGCAAAACAAATTATTATTAACATATTTTTATTGGAAAAACTAAATAATATTTTTTGAAAATATGAATTCAGAAAAAATTTTCCTACAAAATTTTTAAAATTTTTGCTTGCTGCGCAAAAGGAAAGATAAAATGGCTCCCGGACAATCCGTCAGTGGACAATCCGGCAGTGGAAAATCCGTCAGTGGACAATGCGTCAGTGGTCGGACAATCGGTCAGTGGTGGTCGGACAATCGGTCAGTGGTCGGACAATCGGTCACCGCCACATGTGAAAATTTTATAAATATTGGAAGGCCAAGAAAACAGACTTCTTCCTTTTCAGCGCCGCAGGCGAAAATTTTGAAAATTATTGAAGTCCGCTAAGACTTTTTTCCCTTAAAATAAAATAAAACGTTAAAAATTTTTATCGGTCGGTATTATCAGTATTTAGATTTTTTCCGTACCATAGAACGGTACGGAATACCGAAAAATACCGATCAACTTCAACATTTTGCCGTACCGTATTCCGTGCCGTACTACCGATACGGAATACCAATAAATACAAAAAAAATACCCGCTTAATCCCTTAATATTCCTCTTTATACCATTTAATCCCAAATCCACACCTACACATGTGAAAGTGACTAAATGTTTAAACTTTATAATAAGTCCGAATTTTTGCATAAATTTTAGGACAATTTCGCGATTTTGAGCCTCCGTCGCAGACCTAATTCAGGGTCTCGGTCTGTTCTCGAGTCTCGGTAAATTTTAATTCCCGAGCAGCACTAAAATTTTGCCTCCGGTATACTGCACTACATCCAAAAATATTTTTTATTAAAATTCCATCAAACATGGAGGAAAACAAAAGTTTCTATAGCGTTAGTTTTTAATTGTTATTTTTATATAAAATGAAATTTAAGCCAATTTATTCAACATACAATGAAACAGGTTTTGCTCCTGAACTATTTTTCAATGCTCTACCTACTACATTATTTTCTTTATTCATAATTATATCAAATTCTAGTCTTTGTTATATTATTATTAAATATAGGTAAATTATAATAGTCAGGTATTTTCTGTCAGGTATTCTATAACATCAAATCAGGTATTCTCTGATCGTAGACAGGAAACTCAGTTTTAATGCCTTGCCGGTTAGTGAATTATGATTGAGTAGTAGGCAAAGTTCGATATTATAGAATCGGTATCATATCAGGGTTTAATTTAATCAACATCAAAGTCTAATATCCATTTTACTCAAGGATATCACTCTAAATCACTCGATATCCCCTTTAACCCTAAATAACCTTTTAATCACATTTCATCCCTCTATATCCCCAGACTGAAATTATTTGCCCCAAAAGAAAAATAACATCAAAAATCGTAAAATTACGCTCATTTGCCTCTACATACTGTAGGCTTCTGATTTTGAGGACCAAAGAGAAATGAAAGAAAAAAATCCACAATACTCGAAAATCAAAATCTATAAAATCAAAATCTATAAAAATCTATATCATCTCTGCATAGATTTTTGTTTCGTTTCGTCTGAAAAAAATTTTGTAGTTTCGTACATGTATGATCACGAGGCTTAAATAAAGTTATATACCAAAGCCACACTTATTTTTGTTTCCCACTTAGGTATTATATATTACATCTTGACAGAAAAAAACTATTTTACAAATTAAATTATATTGAATTTAAGGCTAAAATATCAGACGATAAGAAGCAATACAAGTACTTTGCTATTTATTTATGCTTCTATTGAAATTTTCAATTTTACAATTCGACTAATTTATTTTGTAAGAATATCTATTGGCCTAAATTTTCTTCCAATTTGGTTTGCAAAATTTTATGTAATTTATATAAATATTACATATCTGTCCATGTATTTTATGTATTTACTATTGAGTTCTGATCAGACGTGGGCGAAACGTTTCGTTTCGTTTCGTTGTTTCGTATGTTTCGTATGATTTTTACTGTTTCGTCTCGTTTCGTTACGAAACACTTTTAAATTTGTTTCGTTTCGTTTCGTTACGAAACACCTGTGATTTTTCAACGAAACGAAACAATTTTTTAAGCCTAAACTAAGGCCAAAATCTATAAAATTTACCATCTTTTATTGAAAATTTAAAAAATTTTCGCCTGCGGCGCTGAAAAAAAAAGAATTTCGGCTTCTTGGCTTTCCCAAATTGTCAAAATTTTCGCCTGCGGCGCTGAAAAAGGAAGATAGCAATTACTTATATACTACACTGGAACCGGAACTTCCGGCGAAGCACTAGCTTATATCGCCTTCCTCTCGAAATGGAGATATGGAGACAATTTGGGTAGGCAATGGAGCAAGATGGTGAATTTTTTGGCCTACGGCCTTTCAAAATTTTAAAATTTTTCGTCTGCGGCGCTTAAAATAAAATTTTACTTGAAAAATATTCAATTTTATTTAAAAAAAAGCGTCGCCAAAAATTTGGCTTCGAAAATGATTGACCCCCCCCCCTTCCCCGAAAATTTTCCTTGCTACGGGCCTGGCTTATGGGACACAATTGTTGTAAATAAACCAATAACTAAATCATTTATAAGTCATAGTCGACTAATAACGTATTTGAGGTCGAATAATTTCGAAATAAATGCAGTTTTGAAAATTTTTTGAATATTAAAATGTTTCGTTTTGTTTCGTTTCGTTTCGTAAGATTTTGGTTGTTTCGTTTCGTTTCGTTAACGAAACGATTTTTAAAAAATTTTGTTTCGTTTCGTTTCGTCAGAAAAAAATTTTGAGTTTCGCCCAGGTCTGGTTCTGATCGTTTATTTGCTGTGTCATTCCCAATATTGTAAGTTTAACAACTTAATATTCAATAATTATATAGATGGTGTTCTGTAGTCTCGTCTAGGGTTGCATGAGGTCGAGGCCTCGCCGAGGTTCTCGCCATTGTTCGATCTCGGTTTCGTATTGACAGGCCTCGGTTTCGTGGGGCTCCCTCTGGAAATTTTGAAACCCATTCTCGTAGCCAAGAAGATGTGATTTTTTATATTTGACATCGGACCTAATCAGCGAGTTAAAAAATAGATAAGGTAAAAAAGAGAACATTAATGGAAAAATGGAAAAAATAGAGAATTAGACAGAAAAATCGAAAATATAAAGAAAAAAATAGAAAATAAAAGAAAAAAGTGAAATATTGAAATAATTTGCAAAAAGTACAAAATGTTGAAATAACTGGAAAATTGACAAAATGTTGAAATATATTGAAATGTAACTTCGTTCAAAATCAAAATAACTAAAAACCAATAGCATACATATTTGGGCTTCTCTCGCCATAATATATTTAGGAAACAAAAATATATTTCAATACAAATCAGACGACTAATTATAAGTTAGTTACCTAAATTAATTTTAACAGAACAGTTTTTGTTAACTATATTTTTAGTTATAAAACTTTAAACAAAAAATTATATATTATGGGACATTTAACAACATTAATTATTTTTAATATAACAATCTTTTTAATTTTTATTATGCCTATATTTGAATATAAAAATATATTAATGACTGGAAATCCATTTGACATTATATTGTTTCTTTCTTCAATTAATCCAATATTTTCTTATATTCCATCAATAATTTTTTCTATAACCGCACTAATTTATTTAATTATTGCTATTATAACTAAATGCAAAACAGGTTACCTATTTTAAATTTTAAATCCACCTAAAGGTTATAAATCCGATGGGTGGAGAGAGAGGTGGGTCGGAAAGTCACAGGTGTCGGAAATCGGAACTGGCTCAAAAGTCGGAACTCGGAAATTGGTATAAGGAAAAAACGTCGGAAATCGGAAATTTTCATAACTGAATTAACACGTAGAATTTTAAAGTTGCAAATTCAGATCTGCACAAAAAATTTTGTTCGTTCCGTTTTTCGTAAACATTTACGTTCTAGTATAAAAATTCAGTTAAACATAAAAAACTTAACTTTTAATCTTTGCGCATCTAGAATAACTTAAACTACTAATTGAAATTTTTAGCTAATTTACAATCCAATTCATCAAAAATGAAAAAACTTTATCGTTCTCTGTCTTTAATAGTTTTTCTTAATATTGGATTATTATTAATTTTTCAAATAGCCTCAATTATTGCTGGGAATGCGCTAAAAAATCATGAAATTATTAGTGCTAATCTTTGGTTGATATTAACATATTTTGGTGTTTTTAATTTTATCGGTTTAGCTGCAAATGTTCCAATTTTATTTATTAATAGGTAAATTTACAAAAAAATTTTCTTTAAATTATTGAAAAGCTTTGCGTTTTGCGAAGAAAAATAAATTTCATAAAAATGTGAGACAAAATCGCTTACGACTTTTCACTCCGTTTTTCTTTTATTGTGTATTAATTTTTAGCTTATGTAAAGGTTTTGCATTAGGCGGCGTGGTGTAATGGATAACACGCATCAGTCCGGGATGCTGGTTTGCTCCCAGCCGCCGAATAACTTTTTGCACTAGCTAAATGAGAGAAATAGCTATCTGTAGCTCAGCTGCTTTACTCTTCCATTAGCCTAATAACTAACGGACTTTTCCAAACCAGCTATATAACTTGGAAACAAAGTCATTTTCGGACTCGATATTATACATTAAAACTCATCCACAAAAACAATTTATTTGACTCAAAAACCAAAAATATAATTTTATTTTAAAGTTCTGACTACAGAGAAGCTTATTTAAAAGAATTTAATTTAATCAAAACATTTTTCAAAAAAATATTTAATAATTCACAAACTCCAGTAATTGTTATACCAAAAGTCATTAATAACAATAATATAAACCAAATTAATTATGTAGCTTAATTTTATGTTTCAGAGTATAAATATTTAAACTTTCCAATTTTTCAAGAGTTAATTTTCTTAGTAAAATTTAATTTTCAAGGAATAAATAAAATATTCATAACAGAAGGCTTAGAGACAGAGTTAAGCAGCTGCTCATTCTATTTTAGTTATAACCAGCTGCTTTATATTATGCTTCTAATTAAATTTATAATTAAAAATCCAAGTCTTTACATATTTAATTTTTAAAATAAAAAAATTAAAAATGAACATTAAATAAACCAATCATTAATAAAATATTTTATATCTTAAATAAATTTAATAAATTTAACAGACTATAAGAGGTTATAATAAAATATTACACTACAAATACCAGCCCATATCATCACGGAAAAAAGGTGTTAGGAATTCTTAATAATTGGATTAGGAAAGGAGATATCGTGGCTTAATATCTGTCGTTTTTGTGAGTGGGCCATGCCTGTTCATTAAAAATTTTTCGTCTGTAAAAAATGATTCTTGTCTCGCGAACTGCTCCAGAGGGTGTTTGCAACTAAAAAACCAAACTTAAAAAACAACATTTTATGATTTTTGCATTTTAACCTATAACTAAAATTAGGATTATTCAAACAGATGTCTTGAATTCGTGTCTAAGTTCGCGCGTGCTTAGTTGCACCTTAAATGTAAGTAAGGCCAAAAACCAAGGCTGAAAGCCAGATTTCTTTGTTTGCTGGCATCACGAAGAAATTTTTAGAAGGCCAAAATTAATTACTTCAAAAATAATTCCCGTTATTATCGTGTGTAAGGTGTAAAAAGGCCAAAAAAGTGGAGCTTGAAAAGATCATATCCATGACATGCAACATTCTTAGATATTGGAAAAAATTTTAAAAGATTAAATGCATTTGCATGTCTAGAAAGAACATTTAAGTAATTATTATAAAAACTTTAATTTTATTAAAATTTTTATTAAAATTATTATTACGTCAATTTTAAAGCATATTTTTAAAGTCACGCATTTTTTTAAATTTTTTACATATTTGATAAAAAATTTTTAAAATAAAATTAAGAAACTAACTTTAACATTTATTTCAATTCATAAACTTTAAAATTAAATATTTTTATTAAATTTTGCACCAAAAAATGGAAGACAACAAAAGTTTCTATAGCGTTAGTTTTTGATTATTATATTTATAAAAAAATAGCCAATTAATTTAAGCCATTTTATTCAAAATACAATGAAGAGGGATTTGTTCCTGAACTATTTTTTAATGCTTTAACTACTACTTTATTTTCTTTATTCATAATAATATCAAATTTTAGTCTTTGCTATATTATTATTAAATATAGGTAAATTATAACTAGTTATTTAGAATATTTATTTAAAATATATTTGAAATACGGACTCTATCAACGTGAACCTCACATATTTAATTCAGAATTTTAGAGGTCTATTCTAATCACAGTTATGTGCCATTTACGAAATATGGTTATGCCTTGCAATACCCAGAAAAATGTTTAAAAAAATGTTGGGACTAGGGTTAGCGGATTCATTCCGTGTCGACGCAGAGGACCCAATGACAGCCACAAGCTCGTCAAACTGAATCGAACTATTCGACTCAGATCGAGGGGCTATTTGGCTTTTCGACATCGGTCAAAGCTTGTCGGATCGTTTCCATCACCACTCATTCTAATCAACTTTTTAAGCTGAGTTAAATGACATCTCATACGTCCATATCCGTCAACATATTAAAAATCCGCAATAGGTTGAAATTTCCTGAGAAATGTTGTCTCAACTGCGTATAATTTTTTTCATCATTAAGAAAAACATTCCACGTTTTTGGAATAACCTTCGCCGTTTTTGTAACAACATTTCCCGTTTCCGAACCAACTTCCCCTATTACCGGACCAACTCTTGTAACAAAATTTCAACAGCAAATTTTGTTGAATTCAACAAAATTTTGAACAAAATTTTGTTGAATTAAAAGAAACATATATAGAATAATAGTTGTGGGTCTTTTGTTCTGGGTATTCTGTTCTTGGGTTATTCTGTCTGTGGTCTCTGTAAGTCTGTAACTACGCCTTATCAGCTCAAAAAAGCAACTACAATCATTGTTATTTTATAAATTTTACTAAATTTCAGGAAAAAATATAGTACATTAAAAAGCAATACGAGTACCTTACTGTTTATTTATGCACTTATTGAAATTTTATCTCAAATAATTAGATTAATTTATTTGGTAAGAGTATCTATTGGACTTAATTTTCTTCCAATTTGGTTTGCAAAATTTTATATTGCTTATATAGTTGTTTCATATGTTTCGGCTTATTTTATGTATATACTTATGGGGTTTGATCGTTTATTTGCTATAGCCTTCCCAATATTGTAAGATTATTTAAAAGTATAAAATGGAATTAAAAGGCGATTAGATTTTTTAATCTCACGCTTTTTATTTGGCTCTTGGTGTTGCGTTGTAAATCGAATAGTTGAAAAGTTTCGGATATTCGGATACGGTATCTGAACCAAAAATTTCCTGATATCAGGCCTTTTTCGGATCCGGATCAGACCTGGGCGAAACTCGAAAATTTTTTCAGACGAAACGAAACGAAACAAAATTTTTTAAAAATCGTTTCGTTAACGAAACGAGACGAAACAGTAAAAATCTGGATATCCGGATTCCGGATATCCAGATCCACAACGTTATTGCGTTGTAATCAAAAACTTTCTTGTAATTATAATTCGTAAATTAATTTAAAAAATTTTCTAATCGTAATTCCTATTTCAGTTATAAAAACTTGAACAAAAAATTGTATATTATCATACATTTAACAACATTATTTATTTTTGCTATAACAATATTTTTATATGGTATTTTGCCAATATTTGATTATAAGAATATATTAATAACTGGCAATCCATTAGACCATACATTATTTCTTTCTTTAATTAATCCAATAGCTTCTGTTGTTCCATTAGTAATTTTTGTTATATCTGCACTAATTTACTTAATTATTGCAATTTTAACTAAATACGTAACAGGTCATTTTTTAACAGTTTGGCTATTTTTAATTATAATATCGCTCCTTTATCACACAGTCTTTTTAAATTATTTTGAAACATTTCTGTTTGGAATCAGTGGTGAGCGCATTGCATTTCTGACGTAATTGGCCCATTTTTTAATTTACATACTTAATTTTTTAATCATGGCCGCAAATGTCACAATAGCGAGCGCCTCAAATGTTAAAACCGCATTAGTCTGGGCCGCAAGTGTCTGGGCCGCAAGTGTCTGGGCCTCAAGTTGATAGCCGCAAATCTCTGCGCCGAAAATTTCATAGTTGCAAGTATCGGCACCGCAAGTGTCAAAATAGGGGCATGCCGCAAGTGTCTTGCGCTCGCCCTGTTTGGGTCCATTTAAGTGATTATTTTCGGGCAGACTCGTCTAAGTATTGCTTTATATAGAGTACCTGACTATTAATCTTTAATATTCGAACTTTAACTCAACTTCGGAAAATTTTTAGATTTAAATTTTCAGATTTAAATATACCAACAATGAAAAAACTTTATCGTTCCTTGTCTCTAATTGTTTTTCTTAATATTGGCTTTATGATAGTTTACAACACAATAGTAATAATTATTGTTGGAGATTCTTTAACAAAGCACGAAATTATAAGTGTAGATTCTTGGTTTACTTTATCCTATTTTGGCGTTATTTATTTGATTGGTTTAGCTGCAAATGCCCCAATTTTATTTATTAATAGGTAAATTTTGAATAAAATTTTAAAAAATGTAATAATGCCAATAGGGCCAATCGAATGTAATTTTGGATGTTTTCAGTCTAAATTAACCATAGAATCTGTAACATATTTTTACTTAGGGCCCTTTTTTTAGGGGTCGTTAAACTAAAATATATGCCTTGAATGAAAAAATGTTATGGACCCCATAATATATTTTAAAACTGATGAAACTCTTGAAAAACATTTATTTGGACGTATAAAACATGATAATGCTAAAATTTATTTTTATTTTAAAGTTCTGACTACAGAGACGCTTATTTAAAAGAATTTAATTTAATCAAAAAATTTTTTAAAAAAATATCTAATAATTCACCAACTCCACAAATACATGTTACTCCAAAAGTTTTTATTAACAAGAAGATAAACCAAATTACTCCAATTTCTTCATAATTAAATTATTTTCATGTTTAAAATATATATTCGTGTCGACGCAGAAGACCCACAGACAGAAGACCCAAGGACAGAAGACCCACAGACAAAAGACCCACAGACAGAAGACCCACAAGGACAGAATACCCACAGACAAAAGACCTACAACTATTTTTTCCCTTTTATTGTGCATAAATTTTGGCGCGAGGGATGTTGTTAATTTTCTTAGTTTTCCATAAGGGTGATCCAAAAACGGGAAAAGTTGTTTCGATACTAGCGAAGGCCGTTCCAAAAATTGGGAAGGTTGTTGAAACAATGTAGGATGTTGTTCCAATAACGGGGAAGTTGTTCCAAAAACAGGTATTTTAACAATGGGGGATGTTGTTGTAAAAATGGGTTTAGTTGTTCCAACGATGGGAATCTTGTCCCAATGACCTGGGAGTTTGTTTAACGAAGGGATTTTCGGGATTTTTAACCCGGTCCAGGTCATGTCAAAAAACATGACATATCCGATCCTGACATATCCGATTTTCTGTTTAATAGAGATATCTGAGTATTCCTTCTCCCGGTTACTGTTATGTATAAATAATTTACGGATAAGAATAGACATAAGTGGATTTGAGGTTTTACTTGAAGTTTATATTTGAGGTTTTATATTTTCTAAATCCCACGCTATTTCTACATATCCCAATTAACACCCTACTCTTCAATCCACTTTTTTATTAATCAAATTTTATTGATTAACTTTGGAATAAATTTTTCTTTTATTTTAAAAATATTTTTTAACTTGTGCCTAGAAAAATTGACAAGTCTTTTTCAAAAATTTCAGAAAATTTCTTCTTAAGTTTTGGTTAAAAAATTTTTCTTGTGGGTCTTTTGTCTGTGGGTCTTTTGTCTGTGGGTCTTCTGTCCTTGGGTCTTCTGTCTGTGGGTCTTCTGTCCTTGGGTCTTCTGTCTGTGGGTCTTCTGTCCTTGGGTCTTCTGTCTGTGGGTCTTCTGTCCTTGGGTCTTCTGTCTGTGGGTCTTCTGTCCTTGGGTCTTCTGTCTGTGGGTCTTCTGTCACTACGCCAATATATATTTTAGCTAGTTTTTCTCGACATTTTAAAAATTTTATTTTTATTAAGTAATAAAATTTTTCGATGAAATTATCTGGAAATCAAAAATTCTATTGTATGTTGATTAAGAGGGATTATTTGGATATTGAGGATTAACCCTCCGTAATCCACTGATATCCATCCACATAAATTCCGTCAAATCCGTAACAACTCAAGCACTACTGATATTCAATTAAACTACCCTAATCCATCCAAGTTCCTCCCATATCCGCGATTATCCCTCTAATTCCTAAATACTCTTAGTCCCTCATACTATATTTCTTTAATCCCTCCAACTCCTTCCTAATTTTTGAATAAATTAACGAAAATATAACGAATCTGATTATTTTTGAATATTTTTCCCTAAAAATTTTTTTCGTTAAAATTCCATACCCCGCCTCGAAACAATTCGAAAAACCGTAAATGAATTTTTTAAATAATAAATTTAATAATTGTCAATATACATAGGTATATTTTTATAAAAATATTATTTTATTTTTTCCTCATCGTCTTTAATTATTTGTTTGTCCATCTCATTTGCATGTATATTTTAGTGTAAATATATTAAAAATATATTTAGCTTTTGAAGTAGTAGAAACAACAAAAAAAAGAAAAATTTTCTCGCGCGGAAAAAATGGACAGTCAAAAAAAAGAAAAGTAAAATAATAAAAATATTTGAGACAGTAAAGAATAAAATAATTAATTTATTCATTTTATGACATATTTAGACTAGTTATAGTCCTTTAATTTCCTGATCATTTTTCATTAAAATTATTTTGAAAATATTTATTTTATTTTGTAGAAAAATCAAGGTTCTTCTGATCAATGATTATTTACTTTTTAAAGATTTTGTTTTGTTGTTTGGGGTTGAATTATTTATTCCTTCTTTTAAAATTTTTGGATTTTTTTTTAATTTTTGACATTTTTCTCCTTAAAAATTTCCAAGAATTTACTAAATTTAAATTAATTAACAATTAAAACGTCTATGTAGGGATCTAAAATTTATAAAATTGAGAAACCTTGCTTCGAGATGCGTAACAGGAATTGATAACATGTCCAGGATTGATTCTTGACCGGTGCTAAACTATGGGTTTATAACCTTTAATTAACCTTTAAATTATTAATCAAAAGAAAACTATAAGAAATAATAGAACATTCAAGAGAATTTTATTAAAATCAAACTGAATTTAAGTCTCCAAATACCTTTTGTTTTGTTCAAAAATCATTTTATTATTCAAATCCTTTTAAATTGTTTTTATTTTCATCATTTAATTTTTATAATATACTAAATAATTTTTAAAAGATCCAAAATGTTTTTTAATAATTATTTATTAATAAACTACATATTTATATTTTTAATTATTTCAATTTATTGTAATTTAATTAATGAAGTTGTTATTTTTAACAAATCTGAACCTAACGTTCCAAACTATTGTAATAACACCAATCTTATTCAACAATCAGGTCTGATACGTGCACCTATGGGGCAATTTCTTGGATTTCCTTGCAGGTAAAAATTTTTATAATTAAGGTATAGTAAAGCTGCCATACCCATCTCCGAGAGCACTTTAATTCAAGCTGTCTCCCGTCGTTTTCATTTTTCTAATTAATCCCGTCGTTGAGAAACTCAACCATCCGCATCAAACATTCTCGTCGTTTCGTTCATCTCGAATCAAAAATTCTGTCGTTATCATTATTGTCTGATTAACTAGGCTACATATCGTAAAACTTTTATTAACTACCCTGGGTAATTATACAAGTTATACGGTAGGTGGAACTTCTCCTGTCTTAAGTACTTGATGCTAAACCAACCAATTATTTTTTATAAGTTTTTTTCTAAGTTTTTTGACTTTATAAACCTTAAGTGAAAAATTTTGTTTATTTATACATTAAAAAATCATCTAAGGCTTGTTTCAATTCCCCATAAACAATTGAATTTGTGGTTTTATAGAGATACAATTCTACGAGAAATTGAGCAATTCCTTTAAAAAAATAATTTTTAAAAATAAAATTTTTAAGTAATGAATTCTACCATTGTCGATGGCAAAGTGACGGTTATCGAACATACAGAAAGAATTGCCGGACAGGTTTAGTGTATGATGTTATTGGTACACAAAATTGCAATTATGATTATAATGTTAGAGGGTGCTCTACTGGAGATAATTCTGGTAGGTTTTGGAGGTTTAGAGGGATTTTACTAGTAGATTTGGAGGGGTGATGGGGATTAAGAGGGATTAACAGATGGCTGAGGCATTGAGAGATTTGAGAAAAGTCTAGGATTATGTTTAAGAAGATTAGTATGAGGCATTGTGGAAATTCTCACGATAACCATCCAATCGCTCGAAACTAATAAGTTTATTTCGTTTTCGTTTTGCTGATTTGTATATCAAAATTTTATTTTCAATCTCAATCATCTTTGTAGGGAATTAATACTAGAGACCGGACCGAGACGTGATCTCTATGCAAATCTCGGTAATTGAAATCAAGAATATTTCGAGATCTCTATTCTCGTACGAAAAATTTTCGTGTTATCGAGATTTTTCGTAATCTCGATTATCGTCGACACTTCCAGTCCGGTCTCTAGTTAATGCCATTAATACATATTTTTAAATTATCAAAAATTCAAGTCGCTGCCAATTGCACATCAATTAAAGATTTTAAATGTCCTTTGTCTGAGGATTGTGTTCCCCTGTCCAAAAGATGTGATGGAAATTATGATTGTGTATTAGAGGAGGATGAACAAAACTGTCGTAAGTTTCGATAAAGTTCTTTGAAATTAATTAGATTAAACTTTCAAAGTTTATTCATTTTAGCAATGTGTAAAGCTATTCAATTTCCTTGTGTTGTATCAGAGCAATGCATTCCTGTTAGTTTAGGGTATTTTTGTGAAATAAGAATTATTTTTTAACAAAATAAATAATTAAAAAAAAATTAATTAAATAAACAGATAGGGCAACGATGTAATGGAATTAAAGATTGTGCGGATGGAACAGATGAATTGGATTGTGAAAGTCTGTCAAAAGAATTAAGACAAAACATTTTTTTCTTAATTAACAGATTGTGGATCAGGCAAATTCTTTTGCCGAAAGTCTGGAAAATGTATACAAGCTAAAGAAAGGTGTGATGGTTATGCTCAATGTCCAAATGGTAAAAGCAATAAAAAGCTTTTATAAGAGATAGTGAAAATTATTGTCATTGTTATACTGATAATTAGGGTTGGGTTTTTTGAGTTCTAACATAATCCCTACATCGAGTTCCACAAACCCGGAAATCAACGTATAAGCTAGGTTATCTGAGTATTTTTAATTATGATATTTTTAATTTAAGTATGTTTTTTACTTAAAACTTGGGGGTCTTATCAATTTCTGTCAGTGTGTATGTGGGAAAGTAAGCGGAAGAGAATCCCTTTTATGCACTCAAGTAATGCAAACAAAATTAGAAAATATTCTTCTGCTTTTTCAAATACATAGCCTTTTTAATTAAGGAGAAGATGAACAATTATGCAAAAAATCACGTAATTCATTATCACAAAATAATATGTTTTTGTGTGAAAGTGGTACTCAACAAATAAATCAAAAACAAGTTTGTGATGGAATTGTAAATTGTAAATATGATGCTTCTGATGAAAAATATTGTCAGAGATCTACAGGATTTGAAAAAACAAAAAATGAAATCGAATTTGAGACAAAGTGGGATTTTTTAAAAAAATTTTTGAATTAAATTTTATGGAATACTGAAATAATTAATGATAATAAGAATTTTAATGATAATAAATAGAGATGGGCCTTGATCTAGATCTAGATTCTTCTTGAAACTTTAATTTTTTGATTCAATGTCACGTTTAAGAAGTTCAATTCATTCTTCTTTTCGGCTCATAGCGAATCAAAAAATTTGAAAAAAAAAGTTAGAACCAGGACTGGAGTGTCGTACGAGAATCGAGATCAAGATCTCGAAAAATTCTCGATCTCGATAACCGAATTTTCGATCGAATTTTTTCCATCCTTTCCTAAATTTAATATTCTTATTTTATACATACCTAACTACCTACATATATTTAATTTAAAAAAGTTTGGCAGAGGAGCAGCCTACAATAAATGCAAATGGGTTAAAACAAAATTCAAATATTGCTTTTGATCAGCCCCCACAATTAGAAGAATTAAAAGAATCTGATAATAATATAGAAATATTACCACCATCTAATATTCAATTAAAAGAAAAAATAGAACGACAACATCAAAATCTACCTTTAATAAATTCGGTAAGGCGAAAATGTTATCCCAATCGAGTAGATAAATAAATAATGTGTAATTCACACCTTTTGCCGTTCTGGATCCACCTCTACAAAAGCTATTTTTTATTAGAGGTGTACCAGGGGTGTGCCGAAAGTGATTTTAAAAAGCGAAAGGCGAACCTCGCACACCTCTGGGTACACTGAATACGCCTATAATAAACGTACACGTCTCTAAATTTTATTAAAAAAATTTTTCCTTTTGTAATGAACTAATCAAGACCAAATCTCAGTCCTGCTCAATTTCCCAATCAAAGTTGTCCGAATTTGGGTTTAGCCTAATAACCAAGGACTAATTAAGGCAGGGTTCTAAACGACTTTATTCCCGAAAATCAGGAATTTATTTTTCATGTCGGCTATATCCTTGATAATAGAAAAAGGATTATTCATCATTCAAAAATTAAAAATTTAATTTTTATCAGATAGCTTTTCAATTTGAAAAACCAAAAAACCACGAAACCCTAAACAATCCTTCATTAAATTTAATCCCTGGAGATTACCAAACAGAAGTTTTGAATGAATTAAATACAGAAGAAAATAAAAAAGAAAATCTTCCAAATTCTTGGATAGAAAACAAAACTTTAATAAATCAAGAAATTGAACAAAATAATTTAATTGTTCAAGAAAATGATGAAAAAGTGAAAGAAAAAAATGAGGAAAATAAAAAAGAATTTAATGAATATTTAAATAAATTAAATAATATTAAAAATGGCGATTTAATAAATAATCATACAACAAATTTTTTAATTTTAAATGAAAAATTAAATAATAATTTAACTGAAAATGAAATAAATGGAGTGAGAAATGAAGCGAAAATTAATGAAAGTAATATTATTAATAATGAAGAAGGTGGGGATAAGATGGAAGAAAAGGAAGAGAATGAAGAAGAAAATAGAGAAGAGAATGAAGATAATAATGAGGTATTAGTTTTATTTAAGTTATATTTTGTGAATGGTTTTGGTGGTTAGAGAAACTTTATCTTATTGGGAACACCTAAAGATTTATACAAACCTGATAATGGACATGGACGGATACTTACGGCGGATACAGGCAGATATCCGCAGTGATTTTAAAATAGGTGTATCCATATCCGTATCCATTATCAAATCTGGATTGACCTAGTCCTCTGTCTTGTCTTGTGCAGATGTTAATACCCACAAGGTGTTAAACGACTTTATTAAAAAAATTTTTCATTTTTTTGAATTTTATAGAAAACACATAATTTTCAATAGGAGGGAATGATAAAGACTCTTCTCAGATCCTTGATCGAAAAAACCCCTACCTTCTCCATGACTGCTCTGAATAAACCATTGATAAATAAATACATATATTTTCTAAAATTTATTTTTAACTAGAAAATGAAAAATCAAACGACAATTATCAAGGATAAAATTTTTAAAGAAAATAAATTATTAATATCTACAACAATAATGCCAAGTGAAACTACAGAAAATGAGAATAATCACGAGGATTATTTAATTAAAAATGTGGCGGAAAGAATGAGAAAAATGGAAGAGTTTAAGGAAGAAAATAAAGAAGATAATGAAGGAAATAAATCAAATGAAAATGAGGAAGAAGAACAAAAAATAATACTTAAAAGGCTTTATAGTAGATATGGACACAGAAGAGCTAAGTAATTTATTTTAAAATTTTAAATTGTTTAAAAATTGTCTGTAGTTTTGTAAACTTATTATTAGGGTTTAATTAAGATACCCGGAGGGGATATCTGAAATTTCCGTTTTTTGAATATTGAAACCTGTCAATGTTAGAGTTGGCAAATCCGAAAAAAAGAATCCGAGTTAGGCTTGAAATCCAAAATAAATCTCAAATTCTTCCTCCGGATTCGGATATCAGAAAATTTCTCAGGATGCAACAATCTTTGTAAAATGTCCCCTAAATGATGATTAACTATGAGACTGGTTAGTTGATTTGGGCTGAATTTAGGGGCTAGAGTTCAGAAGAAACATAAAAATCATAAAAAAATAGTTGGCCTCCAGATGTAGGCTATGACCCAGCATGGTCACAAATCTCTGTCCAAAATTAACATTTTTGCTTTAATTTGCCATCTTTTCCTTTAAATTATATTTAAATTAAAATATAAATTAATTTCTGTTCATTTTTTCCGGGACAGAGATCTACTAAACCGAATAGAAAGTTTACTTTTGTTTGTTGAAAATGGCATTATTTCAAGAAAAGAAGGCAGAAATAACAATGTAACTTCTTCAAAAGAATTAAATTAATGAGTTCTAATAAAATATTTAAAATGCTCTTTAAAATTGTCTATTTATTTTATTTTAATAAAAAATTTTAAATCAGTATAACATATTTTTATTTAATCAAATATCACTCGCAAGTTCAAGATACAATTAATGTGTACTTAAAAATTTAAAACATTTAAAATTTGTGATATTTGTATTATTCTTCGGCACTCCAAGTGCAAAAGATTTATCTAATATAAAACTTGATACCACATTCGTAGCCGGGAAGCATCCTGCTTCTGAAGCATAGATCGCTTCACGCTTAACCACCTTACAATGAGAGAGCGTGAATTCATATACGGCAGAGGTCAACTTGTTACAATTGCTAATAACAGAATCTGTAGCGGCATTAATTTTCTGTTGACAACAAGCTTTGTCGTTTATCATAGAATGCACATGGAGAATTCGACAAAATGGAGCATCTTGCGACAGTCAGAAACAACTTTGCTTCGGATTTTCGCGGATTCGCAATCCGTATATCCAGTTGCCAGTGCCACTGCCTTCTGACAGGCGAAATCAACAGTGAAGACTGCAATTGATGTTGTAATGTTGCATAACTGCTTATTTGCAGCGATAATTTCTGGATTATCTGCTTTCTCAGTTCCCGTACACTAAAATTGAAGATTAAATAAAATTAAATTTGTAAAACATTTCCTAAATAAAATGACGTTTTTTAAAATTAAATTAAAATAAATGTGGGTAAATAACCGTCTCTAAAATTGATCAACCCGATTAAAAAATTTGAAAATATAATAATAATAGTAATTTTTAGTAGCACTATTAAATATTTGTAATACTTGATGAGTTAAATTTTTAATATTTTCAAATACCGTGTGATTTTTATTAGTTTGTTTTAGTTTAAATTATTCATATTTTTAAATTAAATGTTTTTTCGCATTCATTTCATATTTTATTATTCATTTATAGAAGGAATTTATTTTTGTTAAATATCATTTTTATAAATGTTAAAATAACATTAACCTAGATTTTGTTAAAATTAAAATATTTTTGTCCAAAAAATATTCAGAAATTTTTTGTCAATTAATTTTTTAGTTATTTTTTGTCTGTTAATGTAAGTTATCTTAAAAATATTAACTTAAATAAGATGAAAAATCTTCCTCTCCTCCGACAAGTAACTCTTCCTCAGACAAGCCCCACTTACTGTTTTAATAGGTTTGGGGCTAACTAATTTAACTTTACTTTTTAATTTATTCACAGTATATTGTATATTCGGGTTTCCATTTTATGTTTTATAACACTTTTATTTAAAGTTTATTTAAACGAGTTTATATAGTACAAATAAATTTACTTTAAAAAATATATAGTTTTAGTTCAGGAGAAAATTAAAAAGGGTAAGATTAAATTGTTTATAAGGAAATAAAATTAAGGGAAGTTGGAGATAAACATTTTTAATAAGAAATATTTAAATATGTATGATCGAGGGGAAAAATTATATATGATTGAGGGGAATTTGCTTTTTGTTAAAATGTCTTTACGTAGAAGTTAAACTAAAAATTTTTCATAAATATTTTATAATTTATAAAGCTCGGGGTGGTGTCAAAGCTCAAAATCACATCCACGACTGTTTTAACATTTCAAAATGCAAATCCTGTTCTTTCGATGCAACAATTTGTTGTAAATTAATTACAGTTTGTCTTTGAACATCTACTCTAGAAGAGCGTCGACATTTAAGCAAATTAATTATTGTTGTAATTATTTTATTTAAATTTCGATTTAAAACTGGGTGAAAACTATAAAATAAAATTTTAACGTTAAAATTACTAAAGATTTAAGTAAATAAATGTTACTTGTCTGTTATAACAACTTTTTCGTTGTAAATGGTCGTATTTGAATCAGGGATGTCTCGGTTTACCCGAACCATGATCCGAGGAATCTGACCCATTTGGATTCCTCGCCCCGATTCGATGAATCAAACCCTGTTTCAAATAGACCTCACTCAGGATGAAAAAATCTTACTTAGAATGAGGGTTAACTTAAATTGAAGGTATCGCTTAGTCAGCTCCGTACATTAAGAGTCAGATCCTACCAAATTAAAAAATATTTAAAATACATGTAATATAAATTTTGGAGTATATATGAATCTACGAACGGTCTAGCATAAATCTAGAATTATATCAGGGACTTAACTGTTGTCAGGTTTTACAAAATTTTAATCTTTTGGAATTCGACAATATTAGAAAGCTAACAAAGAAGGTGTAAGCATATGTTATGACATAAGATGCCTTATGACAATAATTAAAAAAGGTGATGACAAATGACTGACAAGTAACTAATAAATGAACTTACGTTATTACAGTAATTTCAATACAAAGTTTACAAATTGCATGTATTACAAAATAGAAACAAATAACATTGTCCATCATTTCATTTTGCAAGTAATTTATTATTACAATTAAAATACTTGTAGACAAATTATTTATAAAATGAAAGAAAAATGAGGGTGCCAATTGCTTTCATGTATAAACATTTTCTAATTGTCGATAACGCTCATTCAGAGTGTAATTATTTTTTGTGTTAGATTTGTTATTCAAATATTTTTTATACATTTTTTTATTGAAGGTTGTCAATCGAGAAAATGCCTATAAATATGATATCACAGATTTAAATTAAAATATAAAACATAAAATTAATTCCAATATGCTGAATAATAGTGAAACATTTGCTAGAATAATTCCAAATAAATTAGATAAATTGGCATTAGTAGCATTTGTAGGTATTAATCTATCAATTATTGACAAAAATAACTGAAAAATGATTAAACATTTCTATGTATTACACAATATACGGTCCCAGACAGGAATGGTCCCAGACCAAGTGGGCGTAAGTCCCGAACATAAAAAAATGTTTTGAAACCATACCCAGGGTGTCCTTTTGCCCTATTTACAGGCATTTGCCCTATTTTCGACCTTCTCGCCCTATTTTTCCCTACTTTTTCATTTGCCATATTTTTGCCCTATTTTTACCTTGTTGTATAATTTTTACAATTTTAGAATTTTGTAAATGAAATGGCAGAAAAAGTAGGCTTCACAGCCTTCCAATATTCCTAAAATTTCAGCGCCTGCGGCTCTGAAAAAGGAAGAAATTTGGCTTAAAGCCTTAAAAAATTCTCAAAATTTTTTCCTGCGGCGCTGAAAAAGAAGAATCTGTGAAGACTCTGTGTGAAATCGAGGGTTTTAAGGGCTTGCGTGAAATATAAACGGATTTTTAGTATAGTAGATTTCGGAGGATTTACGAGGATTATGGGGGATTTGACTAGAGACGCCCTATTTTAGTGTTTTGGAAAGGGCCACCCTGACCATACCCCAACTTTGCAACACCAAGAAAAATCCAATTATTTTTGATTGGACGAATAAACTTTGAGCAAAGACCAAAATTATTTAAATTATATCAAATCTTTTTCGATTTCGGTACAAGTAAATAAAAACAATTAAATACCGAAATTGAAATACAACAAATTCCAAAAATTGGAAATTTTGTTTGGCTATATTTTGTGTTAAATAAAGTAGCTATAGTTCTCTCCAGAATTAAAACGTGCCCCATCAAATTACCAAGAGATATGCAAGGAATTGCAATAGTCGCTAGACAATAGTAAAGTGATATGAATAAATTATTTTGTTTAGTGAAGGTTAAAATAAGCCTGAAAAAATAAGTCCATATAATTTTTTATTGAAAATTTAAAATTTAGAAATCTATTGTAAATAAGATTGGGTGTATCTTATAATCAAATCTGCTCGTATTAGTTAATTCAAAAATTAACTTACAATATTAACCGATTTATTGAATAAATAAAAATAGCAATACTTTGTGAAATAAGAATAATTTTAGAATTATTATTTAAAACACAACTTTTCCACAATAAAAATAAATTTAAAAGAGAAGAAGGAATTAAAATTGTTATTGGGATTATTTCGATAAATGCAACAGAATAGACTGTTGGAGTTATTTCCATTTTTAATTTTTGATAAAAAATTTTTCTTAGATTTGTAAAATTGAAAAATAAAATTTTTATAAAGGTATTTCGCAAACTTATCAAGAAAAGTCGATTGCTATAAAAATCCTTCGGGTATGGTAATACTGAAATCTGACCTTGATTTTATACATTTTCCTTCTCTTATAAAAAAACCTCTAATCCTAAATCCAGAACAAGACAGAATCAGATTTTAGTTACTCCAAAAACTGCTTAATTTTTGGGCATAAAATTTTTATAAAAATACATGTAAGTATACGGAATTTACAATTCTTAAGATAACATTTTTAGAATTAGTCGAATTTTGTTTGAAATTTATAAAAATTTTAGGCAACATTTAAATTAACACTCAACATAAATTTTATTAACAAAATTTTAAAATTATTTGTAGCCGCACGCAAATAATAAAAATAAAATAATCTAAAAATAAGGCCAAGTTCTTTTAATAAATTTTATTAAACACCAATTTAAATACAATAGAGGCAAATAATTCCAATAATAGATTTATTTTCTTTATACATTTTCTTGTTCTTTAGAAAAAAACATATAATCCTAAATCCAGAAGAAAACAGAATCAAATTTAATTTACTCAGTCAGAAAACCGGGACACGCCCAAGTAGGCGCGAGGCCAGGTAGGCGCAAAGCCATAACAAGCTGGAAAATTTCTTGACTTCAACACTTTTGGTACCAATCTCTTTAGCTCGATGAGAGGAATCGTTTAATACCAAATTTGGTATTATTCGGAAATCTTGAAGCAAGTTATGCCTTTGCGCCTACCTGGCCGCGCGCCTACTTGGGCTATACCCCCAGAAAACCGCTTAATTTTAGGGCATAAAATTTTTTTAATGAAGTAAGAAAACGGAAATTAGTAAGAAAACGGAAACAACTCAGCATAAATTTCATTAGCAAAATATATGTAAAATACTTTTTTACTCTCCAATAATTTAAAATAAAATTTAATTTAAACAATTTATTTGGATAAATATATAATTGAGAAAGTCTATCGAGTTATTAAATTTCTTTTATAAATTTACATAGTTACATTCATGAGCTAACAAAATTTTCCCATGTAAAAAAATTTTTAAAGTATAAATTTAAATTAAATGTAAACAAGAAAATAATTTTATGTATAATAAATTTCTCACGTTTTTAATTATTTTATTAATTAAAGGTAAAATTTATCTGAAATATTTTTCTTGCCGTACCGTGGAAAAATAACTTCTCGGTGTGCTTACTGACCGAGTTATGCCACGCTTTATAAAGTCAACATTCCCACCTATTTCTTTAAACAAGTTTTGGAAAGATTCCCCAGAAAATTTCACACCAAAATTTTTTAAAGTTTTTTTGGACAGTGCGTTTTTGAACATTGGAAGGAGCAGTGATGTCAAAGTTCCAGTTCAGAACTAATTAGTTCTAGTTCCGGAACTAGAACTACGGAACTAACGATTATCTGGAACTAGTTTGGAACTAAAACTACGGAACTAGTAAATGCCTGGAACTAGCTTTGGAGCAAGTTCTGGAACTAATAAAAAACTACTAAAATTAAAAACCTAGTTCTGGAACTGGAACTAGTTCCAGAGAAATTTTGGAACTTTGACATCACTGGGTAGGAGTTGAAATTTTTCGAACGTTGAATTTTTTGGAATAAGATTCAATAATGGAATCAGGTTTATAAACCCTGAAAGAGAATTGTTTAGGCTACAGAATGTGTATAAAAATATTTAATAATGTAAAGTATGAAAAAAGTAATGATGGAATAAAAAGTGTGCATTAACTTTCTGGCACCCTGTATAATAATTTTACTTTTTTTGACAATAAATGTGGCCAAACCATAAAATTTGTATATGAATTTTTATAAAAATTTATTTTCACAGCAAATATTATATAATTTTTTTAATATTTTTAAGCTCATTTTATATCAAAATTAATCAAAATCCATTCAAAAGTTGATTTTCAACGTCTTCCCCAATGATGCCCCCAACCTCCGTGATGTCCCCATCCTCCATGATGACCCCAATGTCCCCAACGGCGAACTAAAATTAAAAAAATATAAATTTAGAAATAAATAAATATTGGAGCTTGACTACTAATAACTTTTTGGATAAGAAATGATAATTGAAAGGTATGTAGTTCAGAGCATACGGCCATTGCCATTGCCATTGTCCTATTGAAGAAAAGAGAGACATATAGGGACGGACATCGAGATTGCAGTGACAAAAATAACTTCTTGTGTATTTACATTAGATCTAATACATAAAAACTCTTTTCTTCAATAGGACAATCCAAGATCCAATGGCCTTATGTCCTGAACTCAACATGGTAACTGTACGTAATTAGATTAGATCTAATACATTAGAATATTCCCACCGGATTTAAAAATAAATATGGGATTATATCAGGGTTCCGATTCGTGCTTTAATTGAAAGTATTCTACTTTGAAAGCGACCTCCATACATACGAAATTGAATTTATACTTTATTGAAAGTATATACTTTGAAATCAGCATTTTTGATTGAAAATGAAATTGGGGAAGGGATTGGGCAAATAAGTGAATTTTTTTAGCCTTGGGCCTTCGAAATTCTCAAAATTTTCGCCTGCGGCGCAAGGAATGGAAGAAATTTGGCTTAAGGACTTCCAAAATTCTCAAAATTTTCGCCTGCGGCGCAAGGAATGGAAGAAATTTGGCTTAAGGACTTCCAAAATTCTCAAAATTTTCGCCTGCGGCGCAAGGAATGGAAGAAATTTGGCTTAAGGACTTCCAAAATTCTCAAAATTTTCGCCTGCGGCGCAAGGAATGGAAGAAATTTGGCTTAAGTACTTCCAAAATTCTCAAAATTTTCGCCTGCGGCGCAAGGAATGGAAGAAATTTGGCTTAAGGACTTCCAAAATTCTCAAAATTTTCGCCTGCGGCGCAAGGAATGGAAGAAATTTGGCTTAAGGACTTCCAAAATTCTCAAAATTTTCGCCTGCGGCGCAAGGAATGGAAGAAATTTGGCTTAAGGACTTCCAAAATTCTCAAAATTTTCGCCTGCGGCGCAAAAAATAGATTTTTTGGCACCTTCGGCGCCACAAAAGGTGCATTGAAATTGACAAAAATGCTCAGTTGAAACAAGAAATTATTAGAAAAGATTCATTTAGGAGAGAAATATAAAAGATTTGAGGACGAATAAATATTTTCTAATTTAATTTAATTTTTAGAGGAAGTAAATATATTAATTAGATTGGTGTCTTTGGGTTCTCTAAACAAATCACACCCAAATGACTAAAATAGATTTATAGAACATTAAAATAGATTATTAAATAGACTATAAGAAAATTTGGAATTGGAAATAAAGATGATGAATGTTGTTGATGGTGAGTTACAAATAAAACCTTTATAGCACCCCTAGCGAAAATTTTGAAATTTTCAAAAGGTCAAGAAGCCAAAAATACTTTTAAAAATTCACTTTTTCTCGAAAATACGGAAAACATGTCAAAAATTGATAAGAAATGAAACGAAATTGTGAAAAATGGTAGAGTTGGGCGGGATCGGGATCCCGGTCGGGATCGGGCGGGATTATCCCGGTTTTTTTGAATCCCGATCCCGATTTTTCTGATCCCGAACCCGAAAGACAAATCCCGATCCCGGTTTTGGCCGATCCCGAGCCGGGATCGGGATCGGGATTAGCAATCGGATCCCGATGAAATCGGGATTTTATAAATTAATGAAAATATAAATTAATGAGCTGAAAAGAAAGCAATTTGGCTTCTACGCCATCCAAAATTTTCAAAATTTTCGCCTGCGGCGCTAAAAATGAAGATTTTGGCTTGAGAATCTTCGAAATTTTTCAAAATTTTTGCCTCCGGCGGTGAATAAGAAGAGACTCATTTATAAAACTATCGACGGAATGGATTTGAACGGATATAATGGATATCCTAGATGTCCATCTAGATCCCAATATCTCATTAATCAACGATATCCCTCTTAATCCATCAGAATCACCTTAACATTAATACTTTATCCCTCCTCCTTAATCCCTGATACGCCAAGAACAAATGCGCGCTGGGACTTAAAATCAATATTTCAGCACAGCAGATGAAAATTATGGAATTATATTGAGGTATATGCAATGTAAATAAAAATTTAAATTGTGAAAATTTTTTTTAACTAAATCCCGATCCCGATTTTTCAATCCCGATCCCGAGTCGGGATCGGGACCGGGATCGGGATCATTATTCCGAATCCCGATCCCGATTTCGTCCAATCCCGATCCCGCAGTCGGGATCGGGACCGGGATCGGGATCATCATTCCAAAATCCTGATCCCGATTTTACGTCGGGATCCCGATCCCGCCCAACTCTAAAAAATGGGTAAACACATAAATATTAAAAAAGCATGTGCTAGAAAACAATAAGATTAGAGACCGGATCGGTATAAAATATTGATATATGCATCGATGTCGATATTATCGAACAAAAACTAAAGTCCGGTCTCTAATTAAGATTATTTTGAAATTAAACAGCACAACACATCGAATAGAGATTTTCCTTTAAAACAGGGAAAATAAAATTTTTTTTTAATTTTTGAATTCACTCGTAAATATTGAAGTGAATGGAAACATAAAAGTTTAGAAATGCAGATGGATTTTTTAGGAAACAGGATCAGCAATTATTTAAAAATTCTCTCTCACTCCACTTCAACTTCTTTCAATTTAATTTCAAAATCATTTTCATCATCTTCAATCATTTTAATAAACTCTTCTTCCTCAATCTCAATTTTATGTGTTAATTTACATAATTTAATATCTTCCAAATAATTAATTTCAATATTTATCCATCTTTTTCCAGGATTTAAATATTTTATTATTTTTTTAAGTTTATTAACATTTTTATTAAAATAAAAGTTATTTGAGTTGAAATTAAGAGAATAATTGACGTCTACTATATTTTTAATCTTTTCATTAGATTTATATTTTAAAATTCTTTTAAAATCTACTCCAGTCAGAATTACTGTTTTTTCATTCAAATAAACAACAAACATTTTGACTGAAAATTCTGAGGCAAAAGTAATTTTTATTGGTAAAATAATAATAAAAATAACCTGAGTTTTTCTTTGAGTTTTTGCTAGTTATTTTGTTAAAATCTGTTTTAATAGTTTTGAATTTTATGCCATTTTTTCTGTGCCAGAATCTCTTGTTCTTTTATTTAAAATCAAATATTAATTACAGTCTACTCTCGGTATAACAAACTAGAGTTGGCCGGGATCGGGATCCCAGTCGGGATCGGGCGAGATTATCTCAGTTTTTTGAATCCCGATTTCTCTGGTCCCGAGAATCCCGATCCCGATTTTTAATGATCCCGAGCTGGGATCGGGATTAGCAATTGGGTACCGATGGAATCGGGATTTTATAAATTAGTGAGAATATTAATGAAACAAAATAACTATGTGAGCGAAGAGGGGGTGTGTGAGAGGAAAAGTAAAGGAAATTTGATAAGGATGTAAAAGGTGTTTTCAGGCTCTTTGGCCTTTCAAAATTCTCAAAATTATCGCCTCCGGCGATGAAAAAAAGAAATCGGGCTCCTTGGCCTTCAAAATATATATCTAATATCTATCGAATCTTTACCTACATCAATAAAAAGTGTATTACTTACCATGATGATTTTCTGAAAATTTTTTCGTGTTAATAAATTTTTGGAACAAAAACTTACAAGAGTTTGCTTATCATTAAAACCAAATTCTTTAGATAATTCACTAATATCGTCATTAGTAAATGGCAGACCGTACTCAAATTTTTCTAATTTAATTTCCTAAAATTTTTTTTTAATTTTTAAAATATAATAAAAAACAAACATATTTTCTCAATTCAATTAGCTTTCCTCCTGTTAATTTTTAAATTTTAATTAAATAAAAAGGATTGTTTTTATTTCTATGGAGGCAGATAGCTAATTCCTAAGGCTGTGCCCATTTCCACTTATACATATCCCCCTTAAGCCTTACAACTCTCTTATATCACACTTAATTCCTCCACATCCATCTTAATCCTCCGATATCATCTCCATATCCTAATATCTTCGATATACTACAAATACCCCGATCTATATGCTATTCCAAAATTTTTAAAAAAATTTTATATTTGATCAAATATTTGACTTTACTGATCAAATTTTTTCAAACATCAAATAATTTTCAAATTATTTGATCAAATATTTGATTTTGCCGTTTGTCCGATCTCTAGTTCCCCATGATTCTTCTTCTCCCTGATTCTCCCACATATTTATTTCTGAGAATATTCAATTAGTTACCTTCAATTCTAATGTTTTCCTTTAAATCATCAATTTGTTCTTTAATCTTTATTTTTTCTTCTTCGTTATCAATTATTTTAACATAATTTTGTAATAATTCAATTTTATATCCAATTAAATTAATTAAAGTCCAATAATTATTTTGTAATTTTTCTTTATTATATTTTATTTTTTCTTTTACTGGTAATTTTGTTTCTTTATTTTCCGAATAATTTTCTATAATGGAGATTTGTTTTATAGGTTTTGTTAACTTTCTTTTAATTATCTTAATTTATATAATTTTTTATTTAATTTTTAATTTTTTTTGTTTTGTGATTTATTTAAATTAATTTTTATTAGACCTATTTTGGCTCTAGCTTAGAGTAAAGTGATTCTTCATTGAAGCGTTGGTTTTGTATTGCTACCGTGTATGCCGCAGACAAATGGATTTCACCTCCGGGATCCCGAGTCGAGAATTTTTTCTTAACCGATGCCGGGACGTTATCCCGAGGGATAAATCCCGAAAAAATCCCGGATCCAGAAAGATCCTGAAAATCAAAAAAATCCGAGATTTTGGGCTCGGGATTCCGAAAAATCCCGTCGGGATCCCGTTCCGCGCCGACCTCTAGTATTAAGGCCAAGACGCTAACAATTTTCTCTTTTTAGTCAAAAATCGGTGCCAAACCCAAATAAGTCTGACAAATTCACCAGAGCCAAGAAAACTCCGGGTAAAAACCTTCACATTTCCAGGCCAAAAAACTTAGTTAAACTTTTAGTGTATTACATACTTGTTTTGGTAATACATAGTTTAACTAACTCATCCACAATTTTATTTTTAGCAATTTCTATTTCTGGTGAATATTTAGCCATATTTCTAGATATTGAATAATAATTTATATCCTCGTTTGTTTTTAAATATTTCCCAACTAAATTTTTAAAATAAAAACGTTCTTCTGGTTTTTTGTTTTTTAAATAATTATATTCTCTCGTTTCTAACCAATCTGAATTAATTTCTAATTCGATTGTTTCACCGTTTGCCGACTTGCGATTATTTTCCAAATAAATTATAAATAAAATAAATAATACAAAAATATTCATTTTTATTTGAATTTCTTTAATTTCTAAAATATGAGATACAAGTTTGGGGCTGGAAAATGTAGGTATCATATACATATGGTATCGCCTAGATAGCTCCTCAAATAGCTAGGAGCCTTAAATAGATAGCTCCTCAATACTCACTGAACGCAATTGCGGACTGCGGATTGCTTAAATTGCGTGTTTTTGACTTGCTGACTGCGGTTGCGGATTTAAAAATTAAATTGCGGGTGCGGAAGTTCTTTCAATTACGCTTTGGTAATTGAAAGAATTGAAAAAAGCCTTGGTCGCACCAATAAATTATCAATTTAATAAATTATTTCAATAAATTATTAATTTTCAACAGAATAAAATAATAAATTATCCGCATTTTTAAAATCGAGAATTTAAATATAAATAAAAATATAGTATCAAATATGCACTTTTCTTTAAAATAATAGCGCTTTCTTTTAAATTTTTCTTCGTATTTTGCATTTATAAATACGACCATCTCTATCAAAAATTTTGAAATATTTTAATAATTTATTTATAAATGTTTAGCAACTCAAAACACAAACTTCTTGCCCTTTTACATCGAGTGTCGAGCGACTTACATAAGGCACGTGAAATAGCAAGCATATGGCTATCGAATTTCATTTCAAAATTTATTAACATGTCGGAATTGCCTAACAAGCAAAATTAAAGAATAATTTGAATACTTTTAAGGAATAATTTTTAAACATTAACTAATTATTTGAGTTAAATTATAGTTTAAAAAACATTTCTCTCCAGGAATTAAACGTAATCCAATTGTCTTTTAATATAACTATCTATATGTATCTACATAAATCAGACTAGGATCTAGAATTTTAAATAATCCGCAATTTTGAGTTAAAAAATTCAAAATTTATATAAAAAATAGAATTTTGAAAACCTCTTTTACGCCTTGGTCGCAAAATTTAACTCAAATAATTAGTCTACTGTTTTAAAATTATTCCTTAAAAGTATTCGAATTATTCTTTAATTTTGCTTGTTAGGCAATTCCGACATGTTAATAGATTTTGAAATGAAATTCGATAGCCATATGCTTGCCATTTTACGTGCCTTAGGTAAGTCACTCGAAAGTCGATGTAAAAAACCAATAAGTTAATCAAGTGTTTTTTCACAGTATTTGCTTAACTATAAATTATTATTATTTTGTACTTGTATTTTGAGTCGGCTAAACATTAAAAAATAAATTATTAAATATTTCAAAATTTTTGATAAAGACTGTGTGTATTTAAACTTTTATCTATATGTTTATGAATCCCATTTTTCATAAAATATTTTTATAATATTAAAATTTCAGATGATTAAATTTAGTCTTTTAATATATTTGGTTGTTCTATTCAATACTCAAAGTAAAGGAATAAGAGTTAATTTTGATGTGAAAATTAAAAATGATTGGGAAGGAAAAAGAGAATTTATTCATTTAAAAAATGTTGAACTAAAGGAGCGTTTTGTATTGAAAATAATTGAAAAAAAGAATAGCCGAAATAAAAATATAGAAGGATATTTTTGTTTGGCAGATTTAAACTTGCAAAGAAATATCTTTAATGTTAAATTAAGTTATAGATCAGAAAAATTTCCATCAGTTATATTAAAATCGAATTTGTGATTCAAATTGCCAATAATAAAATTATTGAAAGTTTTTTGCATGAAATTGATAAACGGGTATTTATCATTTTTTATTCGAATAAACAAGAAATCTTGTTTAAATTAATCTCACATTTAAATTGCTACATCCTAAGTAGGGTTGGGGGCCCAATCCGGCCCGGTTCGAAAGATCGAGTCGGGCATCAAATTTTGGTCTGAAAAAGACTCGGTCGGGCCGGCCCGATAAAAATGAGGCCCGAAAAAATGACTCGAACGTCGGCCCGACTAGAAAACCCCGACCCTAATCCTAGGCATTTGAACATACCTACCATATATAGCCAAAATCATATTCAGGCAAATTCATTAATATATAAATTTAAGGTACTCCGATATAATAATTTTATTGAAATATGTTGTAATTATTACGAAACTTCTATATTAAATGAGACTTTAGAAAATATAAAAATAAATAAAAAAGAATTATTACAAGAAAATATAAAAAATTACAAAAACAAAATTTTATCAAATTATTGGACGGAAATTAATTTAATTGGATATAAAATTGAATTGTTAGAAAAACAAAAAGTTGAATATCCGAAAGAATTAAAAAGCAGAATTATTTATATTGGCAATAAAATAGGTGAAAAAGTTAAATATTGATTCAATGTATCCAATCATTCAAATGTACCTGAACATCTTTTATCCACTCGATTTTTTACTATTTTTGAAATCCATCACTATCCGCAGATATTCGCTATTATCCGAAAATGAACTTTCATTCATAAATATTAGGGTTAGACGAGACCGTTTAATTCGAGGTTTATTTTTCACTGTGGCTGACTTTTTCCTTCTCTCTTCTCTTTTTGACCAACCGCAGGTAACAATAAACGAGGTTATTAAACGGTCTCGTCCAACCCTAATAAATATTATAGGTGGAAATGCTCAAGAGAACAAACGGCAGTGTTTCAATTGTGGAGTTAAACAAACCAAACAATGGTATATCTTCCTAAATGGATATCCTTTATGCAAGAAGTGTTATGATTATAAATATTTAAATAAAGGAAAGTTTAGACCAAAATTTATTTTTAATAAAAAGGTATATTATTATTAGGATTATTTTGAATACAGGTATACATTGATTAGGGAAGCCCAAAATATGTGGCCGAATTTATGGAATTTATTCACTATACAGAATTTTTACTGAAATCGCATAAACTCTGATAGAAATTATTTGATTATAAAATGCAAGAAAATCGGTTCTTCAAGAAGAGCCCGTACAGATTAGCCCAAAATGGATAGATTGAAAGAAAAATAAAAAAGAACGAAGTTATAAAATTTTCGGCCGTATCTGAAAATAATGCTGCAATCTAATTTTTCCTTCTCCCCATAATGGTTAATTTTCTCAATATAATTCTCTCCTTATTTGATTTATGCCGTAGGAAAAATACACGCAATAGGATTATTTTTCTTTTATTTTTGTGAGTATTTACTTTTTTCTGTCCGATGTGTGTGCGTGTTTTGTCTGTCTGTCCGAGTTCGTCTAAACATTTTTGCAAATTATTAGAAACACAAAATATAAGTAATGGTTACACAAATAAGACAAAACAAAATCATTATGTAAAAATAATCCTTTCGCGTGTATTTTTCCTACGGCATAAATCAAATAAAGAGAGAATAATTTGAGAAAATTGACCATTATGTGGAGAAGGAAAAAATTTGATTGCAGCATTATTTTCAGATACGGCCAAATTTTCACTCATCATCGAGAAATTAAATTTTGACTATTAAGTATTCCGCTTTTATTTAAATTTTTTTAAAAACATGTCTAACAGTCACTTGGCTTTAAAAAGTGTATTAATAGAATTAATACTTCACGTAATAATTATTTAATTTACAAAGGAGCGAAAATGTTCTAAATGCGGAGTGACACATGCATCACGTTGGCGTCGTGATTCAAAACATGAAGACTATCTATGTAATGCTTGTGGTCTAAAACAAAGAAAATTAATGAGGAAAGCAAATAAAAATCCGAAAGAAATTGCAATAAATAAATAGAATTCTAAATAGAATCACTTGTATAAATTGAATTAAAGAAAATTTCATTTCGATTTTTAAAGTTTGTTTGAAAATTGAAATTAAAAAAATTGTTGCAATTTGGCAAGATTTATTTTTCATTGATTTAATGATTAAGTGAAAAATATAGTTAATATAAATTTAGATGGAATGGAGCAACAAAATAATTTAATAAAAGAAAGTGTAGCGGTTCCCGGTCCTAGGAAAAGAGTCGGGAAAAAAGACTAGGATAAAGAACTGACTACTAAAAAGGAAAAGTTCGACCAGGATTAAAATGGGCGGGGAAAGGAATAACAACAATTACAGTAAATAATGTTTATTTACTTTAAAATATAATTCTTTTAATTTCCAATCATTACAATCTTCCTCTACTTCTTTATTGTTGTCCTCAACAATTTCCCAAGATTTTTCTCTGAAAAAGGGACAGAAAAAGGGGACTTAATATCTGGCTCTTGTCTAGATTATGTTTCCAATGAACTCGTATGAGGCTTTTTAAGTTTTATACATCTAATACTTATGTTTCTTAAAAAATTTTCTTTTTTATAAATATATGTTCATTTGTTTTTCCTTATTTCTCATTAGTCTTACATATTACTTATTTCTCCCCTTCCTTACTTATTTTTCCTCTCCTTTTTAAAGTATTGAGGACAACAACAATTTTCTTCTCCTTTCATTTTCTTCTTTTAAAATTCACATGTATCTGCCAGTTTTGTGCTGAAAAAAGAGAGCGGATTATCGACTAGCATTGAGTTAGTGTTGACTATATTGGATGAATTTCTGTTGGCTAGTTTTTCTTCTTCCTCATTTTCCTTATTTTTGCCAAAAAAATTAAATTTTAGACCGAAACTATAATAAAAAATTGAAGAGGCTGGAGGCATAACGGTTATTATTATTATTATTATTTTAAACTTAAAGCTGAAATATTAAATTATGTCTCCATTCTCACACAATATAGTTATAATTTTGTGGGCATTTACAGTTATTGTATACCACTCAAAATTATATTAATACAGGGTTCGGATTCATACTTACATTGCTTACAAATCGAGTTTTTGTTTAAACATTAAATTTATTAAATTTTCAAAATTTTCGCATGCGGCGTAAGCCTGGAAGGTTTTTTGGCGCCTTGAGTGTCAACCAACGTTTTTTGAAAGAAATTTTTTCCTAGCGCACTTGTATTTTGTAAGGTTTTTTCCTGTGTCCTTACAAATTGAACTATTTATACTTACCCTTAGCATTTTCTTATTCCGAACCCTGTATATGGTTGTCGGCTGTATTATTAATAATTATTTTTATGTATAATAATTCTTATATTTCAGATTTAAGCTGCGGTTAGCGCCGCAAGCAGTTGCGCCGCCTGACAGTTGCATCGCCATTTTTTAAAATTTTTTTATTCTAATTTAAATTCAATTTATATTTTTATCTTTTTAATTTTTAATGATTTGCGCCGCACGTTCGTAATTTATTTTGATTTTTTTCCACTCCGTTTTGGATTCTTAGCAGGCCATTTGTAGCGGTTCCCGGTCCTAGTTGGAAATTCAAAACAAGAAAACAAAGAAATATTCCGAAAATTTATTTAATTAAAAAAGACAAAAATACAGTTGAAGAGTAAGAAGAGGGGAAGGGACTAGGAAAGAGTCGGGAAAAAAGGACTAGGATAAAGAACTGACTAGTAAAAAGGAAAGTTCGTGCCCGGGTTAAAAACGGGCGGGGAAAGGAATAACAACAATCACAGTAAATAATGTTTATTTATTTTAAAATATATTTCTTTTAATTTCCAATCATTACAAAAGTATGATTCTTTTGAATAAAAAAGCCTGGAATTCGTCTGGGTTTTTACAACAAACATGAGAATATTAATAACCTATATAAATAAATTAGAAAGAAGTGTGTCAAAAATAACTAAATTAAGACCACAAAGGATGAATTTATTAGTCAGATCTATCACTCATTTATGTTTGAAGAAGTAGTAGGTTTATCAGACCCATCGTCTTCAACATTAGAAGAGTCACCACAAATATTTGGACTAAATGTCAGAGAACGCCATTTAGATTTGTCATGTTTGCCAACAGCCACATGGCGACTAAATGTTGAAGGATATTTAAAATCATGTTCACAGTCAAAGCAATGTCTTGGAAGGTGAAGATGAGTCTTGGAAGGTCTTCTCTAAAAGATATATAAATTTATTTAAATTCAAAAATTTTAAAAAGCTTAAATGTAAATTTCAATTAAAATTTTAGTTAATCCTAGATTGGTTGTATTGTAAATTTAAACAGAAATTTACTTGATGGAACGGTTGAAGATTTTTTTGGCGTGGTCATTTTGCGTTTTGTCCCTAAATTAAAAATATATGTATATTTAGATTAAATGATGATTTTCAGAAAATTCAAAAATTCTCTCACTTGATTTTACTATATTTTCTAGTTTAAAGGATTTTCTCCAAGCAAGATTAATTTTTGATATCAACAAATTTTAATATGTAACTCCAAATAATTACCTGCAGCAAGGATTTGTTCTAATCCATCGCCCTTATTCTTATTAATCATTTTTTTGACGCTAGTTGTTAAATTCGTTAGTTGTTCTGCCATTTTAGTCTGTTGATCCGCCATTCTAGTCTGTTGATCCGCTATTATGTCTAAAGTTCCAAGTTTCTCCAAAATCAACTGAAGAATATTCTGATTTTCAGGAGTAGTTCCAACTAACTATAAATTTAAAAAAATTTCGAGTTTACACTAAAAATTAGCAACCATTGGGCCAGTTTGGCTTGACAAATCAGTCATTATTTGATGCTTAAATTTAATTTAATTAAACACTAAAATATTTTTAAAAATATTATTTAATCGACAAATATTTTTTAAAAATGAGTTGAATATATATGTATTTTAAAATATGAGAAAAATGATTTTAGGACTTGTAAGGGGATGAACGTTTACATAAACCTTCCTTATTTTTTACTCCAACCTTTATTAGTAGTGTTATTCACGGTATCGTATTACCGCGGTATTTTTCGGTAATACCGCGGTATTTTTACCGAAATACCGATACCGATACCGCAAAATCGCGTTTGAATAACACTATTTATTAGGTATATTTAAACATCAATTTAATTTGAGGGAAAAAGGCAAAAATTTAAAATTTTTCCCAAAAAGATTATAAGAAATTAATGGACGGCATGTTTCATCCTTTATTTTGTAGACTATTATAGGACTATTTAAAAATAATAAGAGATACTTTTATTTTTTATACATAAACCAGCTCAGGGATAAATAGCTGAATGGGTTTTATAGCTTTAAAATTTAGTTACGTCGGGGAAGCGTTTGTTATAATTTGAGGCGCGTCCATGAACGCGCATGAAAGCCTGCGGCTTTAAAGCTGTGCTAGGTTTATTATTTGCTTGGAGATTTACGTATCATTTGAAGTCTTTTTTGAAATTAGATTTTGAATCCTTTTAGATGGGCGTCGCATTGGTCCCCTCCTTTTAGATGGGCGCGCGTCGGGCCTTCGGCCCTCGCCCATCCTTTTAGATGGGCGTCGCATTGGTCCCTTCATTTTAGATGGGCGCGCGTCGGGCCTTCGGCCCTCGCCCACACTTTTAGATGGGCGTCGCATTGGTCCCCTCTTTTTAGATGGGCGCGCGTCGGGCCTTCGGCCCTCGCCCACACTTTTAGATGGGCGTCGCATTGGTCCCCTCCTTTTAGATGGGCGCGCGTCGGGCCTTCGGCCCTCGCCCATCCTTTTAGATGGGCGTCGCATTGGTCCCTTCATTTTAGATGGGCGCGCGTCGGGCCTTCGGCCCTCGCCCACACTTTTAGATGGGCGTCGCATTGGTCCCCTCTTTTTAGATGGGCGGGCGTCGGGCCTTCGGCCCTCGCCCATCCTTTTAGATGGGTGTCGCATTGGTCCCCTCTTTTTAGATGGGCGCGCGTCGGGCCTTCGGCCCTCGCCCATCCTTTTAGATGGGCGTCGCATTGGTCCCTTCATTTTAGATGGGCGCGCGTCGGGCCTTCGGCCCTCGCCCATCCTTTTAGATGGGTGTCGCATTGGTCCCCTCTTTTTAGATGGGCGCGCGTCGGGCCTTCGGCCCTCGCCCACCCTTTTAGATGGGCGTCGCATTGGTCCCTTCATTTTAGATGGGCGCGCGTCGGGCCTTCGGCCCTCGCCCACACTTTTAGATGGGCGTCGCATTGGTCCCCTCCTTTTAGAGGGCGCGCGTCGGGCCTTCGGCCATCGCCCATCCTTTTAGATGGGCGTCGCATTGGTCCCTTCATTTTAGATGGGCGCGCGTCGGGCCTTCGGCCCTCGCCCATACTTTTAGATGGGCGTCGCATTGGTCCCCTCTTTTTAGATGGGCGCGCGTCGGGCCTTCGGCCCTCGCCCACACTCTTAGATGGGCGTCGCATTGGTCCCTTCATTTTAGATGGGCGCGCGTCGGGCCTTCGGCCCTCGCCCCCCTCCCCACCGTTGGACCCATTTTTCCAATTTGGGTCACTTCGGACCTTCGGCCCTCGTCCCTCCCTCCTTCCCACCGTTGGGACCCATTTTTACATGTTGGCGCACTATGGGCCTTCGGCCCTCTTCCCCCCACCCCTTCCCCACCGTTGGGACCCATTTTTACATGTTGGCGCACTATGGGCCTTCGGCCCTCTTCCCCCCACCCCTTCCCCACCGTTGGGCCCATTTTTACAAGTTGGCGCACTTCGGGCCTTCGGCCCTCGCCCCCCCTCCCTCCCCGCCGTTGGGACCCATTTTGGGTCACTTCGGTCTCTCAACCTCCCCATCGTTGGGACCTATTTTAGGTCACTTCGGGCCTTCGGCCCTCGTCTCCCTCCCTCCCCACCGTTGGGACCCATTTTGGGCCACTTCGGTCTCTCCCCCTCCCCATCGTTGGGACCCATTTTGGGTCACTTCGGTCTCTCACCCGCCACATCATTGGGACCCATTTTGGGTCACTTCGGGCCTTCGGCCCTCGTCCCCCTCCCCCCTTCCCCACCGTTGGGACTCATTTTGGTCACTTCGGGCCTTCGGCCCTCGTCTCCCCCCTACCCACCGTTGGGCACCATTTTGGTTCCCAACGTTTTGGTTACCCCACTGGGTATAGTACCACCCACACCCGAAATTCCGACCTTTTGTAACTTTGTACAAAATGGTCAGAAAATTTCGAAAAAAATATTTTAAGCTCAGCTCGATGAGAGCTTTCGATTGTTATAACATTTGGCCCATCTGTGGCCATTTTGCAAAAATTATTTTTTTGGCCGAAAATTTTGGCCGTAAAAATCGCCGAAATTTTCAAAAAATCATAACTTTCTCAAAGTTAATCTTTTTTAATAATTTTAAAAGCTCATTCTATGCAGAAAAATCTGCTCTATCAAGAAAAAATACCTATGCCCCTTACCGCCGGCAAAAATCCCGAAATTTTTTCGAAAAACCGAAAAATTTTGGGTTTTTCGAAATTCGACCCTTACACCTCCAATTTCGAATTTTTTCGAAATTTTCTTCGGTGAAAAAATACCTAATTTTTTACTCGATTTTTCAAAGGAAACCCCATCCCAACCCGATAATCCCAAAAAAAGTTAAGGTCCCCTAAAAATCCCGAAAATTCCCCAAAAGGGGTACCCCTGTGGAAATAGGGTGGGGGACAAAATTTTGGAATTTTGGGAAAATTTTGTCCACATTCGCTATAACTTTTTAAGACTCAAGTGGACCCCCAACATATTATACCTTTTTCGGAGCCCCACGGGACGCTCTTTCGAACTGGCTATCGAAAACGCGTTTTAATTCACGTTACAAAAAGTAGGTTTTTCGACCCCGACTCTTTGACCCATATGACCCCCAAAACTTCATCTGAGACTCAAGTGGTCAACACCCGATAACTTCCCAACACTCTACCCTCCAACATCACTCCCAGGCCCAAGAACACCCCACTTCTCAAAAACCCGTTAAAAGCTTTTGAAATTTTCATCCGGCCATTTCAGTGCCACACTCGAGTGCGGCACCAAAATGGCCATGCCCATTAAATTTCTCATGGCCGTTTACCTAATACCCCCAGGTCCCATCCAAATCTGCGGCGTGGTTTCAGAGATATAGAAATTGTACAAAAGACCGCTACCCTATGGCGCGACATTTGACCACCATTTAAAAAGGGTTAGACAAGCATATCGTATCTTAGAGTTCGAATTTTTTCGAAATTTTTTTTTTATTCGACATCTACTAAATGCGGGTCAGGGCCCTCTAAGCGGAAGTTTTTCGCTATCTCTTCCGGTTCACGAGATAGCCAGGTCCCAGGGGTCGTTTCGGCGCGAAGGCGCCGGCGTAGGGAAAAATCAATAATTATTTCGGATGCGCCTCGTCAACAACCGTGAACAATGTGCAAGTTTCAGGGAGGTACGACCGCTAGTGGGACCGCTGAAGTTTTTTTTGTCTGAGTTTAAAAACTATTATATATATATCCCCCCCTCCCTCCTTTATATATCCCCCCCTCCCTCCTATATATATCCCCCCCTCCCTATATCCCCCCCTCCCTCCTTTCCCCCCTCCCTCCCTCCCTCCTTCCCACCGTTGGGACCCATTTTTACATGTTGGCGCACTATGGGCCTTCGGCCCTCTTCCCCCCACCCCTTCCCCACCGTTGGGACCCATTTTTACATGTTGGCGCACTATGGGCCTTCGGCCCTCTTCCCCCCACCCCTTCCCCACCGTTGGGCCCATTTTTACAAGTTGGCGCACTTCGGGCCTTCGGCCCTCGCCCCCCCTCCCTCCCCGCCGTTGGGACCCATTTTGGGTCACTTCGGTCTCTCAACCTCCCCATCGTTGGGACCTATTTTAGGTCACTTCGGGCCTTCGGCCCTCGTCTCCCTCCCTCCCCACCGTTGGGACCCATTTTGGGCCACTTCGGTCTCTCCCCCTCCCCATCGTTGGGACCCATTTTGGGTCACTTCGGTCTCTCACCCGCCACATCATTGGGACCCATTTTGGGTCACTTCGGGCCTTCGGCCCTCGTCCCCCTCCCCCCTTCCCCACCGTTGGGACTCATTTTGGTCACTTCGGGCCTTCGGCCCTCGTCTCCCCCCTACCCACCGTTGGGCACCATTTTGGTTCCCAACGTTTTGGTTACCCCACTGGGTATAGTACCACCCACACCCGAAATTCCGACCTTTTGTAACTTTGTACAAAATGGTCAGAAAATTTCGAAAAAAATATTTTAAGCTCAGCTCGATGAGAGCTTTCGATTGTTATAACATTTGGCCCATCTGTGGCCATTTTGCAAAAATTATTTTTTTGGCCGAAAATTTTGGCCGTAAAAATCGCCGAAATTTTCAAAAAATCATAACTTTCTCAAAGTTAATCTTTTTTAATAATTTTAAAAGCTCATTCTATGCAGAAAAATCTGCTCTATCAAGAAAAAATACCTATGCCCCTTACCGCCGGCAAAAATCCCGAAATTTTTTCGAAAAACCGAAAAATTTTGGGTTTTTCGAAATTCGACCCTTACACCTCCAATTTCGAATTTTTTCGAAATTTTCTTCGGTGAAAAAATACCTAATTTTTTACTCGATTTTTCAAAGGAAACCCCATCCCAACCCGATAATCCCAAAAAAAGTTAAGGTCCCCTAAAAATCCCGAAAATTCCCCAAAAGGGGTACCCCTGTGGAAATAGGGTGGGGGACAAAATTTTGGAATTTTGGGTCAAAAATAGGCCTATATGGTACTCTGACATGCGCTGAGTACGAATCCGGCCTCGAAAAAATTTTAAAAAATTTCCCCGTGACGTTAGAGTCTCATAAAGTTTTGCGACATTTGGCCACATTCGCTATAACTTTTTAAGACTCAAGTGGACCCCCAACATATTATACCTTTTTCGGAGCCCCACGGGACGCTCTTTCGAACTGGCTATCGAAAACGCGTTTTAATTCACGTTACAAAAAGTAGGTTTTTCGACCCCGACTCTTTGACCCATATGACCCCCAAAACTTCATCTGAGACTCAAGTGGTCAACACCCGATAACTTCCCAACACTCTACCCTCCAACATCACTCCCAGGCCCAAGAACACCCCACTTCTCAAAAACCCGTTAAAAGCTTTTGAAATTTTCATCCGGCCATTTCAGTGCCACACTCGAGTGCGGCACCAAAATGGCCATGCCCATTAAATTTCTCATGGCCGTTTACCTAATACCCCCAGGTCCCATCCAAATCTGCGGCGTGGTTTCAGAGATATAGAAATTGTACAAAAGACCGCTACCCTATGGCGCGACATTTGACCACCATTTAAAAAGGGTTAGACAAGCATATCGTATCTTAGAGTTCGAATTTTTTCGAAATTTTTTTTTTATTCGACATCTACTAAATGCGGGTCAGGGCCCTCTAAGCGGAAGTTTTTCGCTATCTCTTCCGGTTCACGAGATAGCCAGGTCCCAGGGGTCGTTTCGGCGCGAAGGCGCCGGCGTAGGGAAAAATCAATAATTATTTCGGATGCGCCTCGTCAACAACCGTGAACAATGTGCAAGTTTCAGGGAGGTACGACCGCTAGTGGGACCGCTGAAGTTTTTTTTGTCTGAGTTTAAAAACTATTATATATATATAAATTGCTTAATATCAGAATTTATCTTGTAATATTGAATTTTAATGGAAGAATAATTTTTAATAAAATTCAAATTCAATTCTGATTTTTTACCCATTAAAATATTTCCACATTTATTACCTCAATTTTAAATCATTTAAAGAAATATTACTGGCTGTGTTAAATACTTCAGTTCGACTGGCAGAAATTTTCTTTGTTTTATTGAATTATTTTGTTGTTCCATTAAAAACTGTTAATTTGAAGATTTAGGGGCTAATGAGTATAAAAGTTTTGGGCCAAATGAATTTAAGGTTTTGGAATGACTTGTTTATATAGTTCAGGCACTATATGGCATAGAAATGTTTACTCGCTGTGTATTCTCCCTGTGTCAGAATCAATAAAGGGTTGGTCGGCCGCACTACCCTCTTGCCCATAAGATCAACTGACTTAAGATCACAAAGATATTTATTTCTAGATGTTTAATTAGTGCCATGTGGTTTAGGCTGTAGAGAATTGGGTGGTGAATTGACAGTGAGTAATTTGGAAAGTGTGTGACATGGGTAGTAGGTCCACAGGCATCCCCAGAAAAAGAGAGAGGTATATAATACTACCGGTATATTACAGCCCTCATTTTTACAAGACCGGCTGGAGTTAAATTAAAAACAAAAAGCATTCAAAAACGTTTATATTATTCTGAATATTTTAATTAAAATTATTTTAAAGTGCCGAGAGGCGCCTTATTTGTGAAGGGGATGATTTGTCATTTGTAGAAGAAGTATCTGTTTGTGCTACACCCAAAAGTTTTTGAGAAACATCAAAAGCTGCATTTCTTTGTTCTTCCCCTCTTTTAGTATTCTCATCAGTCGCAAAATTAGAAAATGAATGTCGAGCATATAATAATTGGGTAGATGTTGGAATTGTATCTATAATAAATAAATTATTTTTATTTTTCAAAATGATAAGGATTTTCTAAATAAAAATAGTCAACTCTCCATATACCGTATTTCTCTAAAATAATACCCCTTCAAAATTTTTTTCTAAAATTCAAATTTCTAAAAAATAATTAGTCATACTTTTTGGCTAGTTTTCTATATTTTTTCTTAAATATCCGCTAAAATTTAATAGCTAATCTACGAAAATTCGAAATTTAAGAAATTTCGTAATGCACTGTTCCATACTCGCTTAATTTACCTTTATCTACAATTAAATGTTCATCTCCAGCCGTTGCAGTAGAATCCAAAAGTAATTTAATTGCTGTTAATGCTGGCCCGGGAATAGTTTGTTGATCTAAAATAAATTTTTTCATTTATTGTTAGCAACTGGGTCATGCCGTTAAAAAAATGAGTTAATTATCTAGGTGGCATTAGGCTTAAATCCAACCCGAAGAAAATTTGATATTGCTACACGTTTCTTGACTTCCTTTGATATTCTAGTTAAATTAGGGTCTAGGTTTTTATAAATTGGGAACATGCCAAGCAGGGGTGTGCGAGTTTCGCGTTTCGCCTTTCGCGGATTTTCGCGTTTTTTGGACTTTCGCGTTTCGCGTTTCGCGTTTTGCGCGAAATGCGAAAGTTTTATACACCCCTAATGACAGGTGAAAGATGGTAAAGTTGGAGAAAAATGAGGCCCGAATAAATTGTAAACTTCCAAAATTCTTAAAATTTCCGCCTGCGGCGCAGAAAAGAGATGAAATCTAACTTAAGGATTTCCAAAATTCAAAAAATTTTCGCCTGCGGCGCTGAAAAAAGAAGTAATCTGGCTTAAGGACCTTCAAAATTCTCAAAATTTTCGCCAGCGGCGCAAGAAGAGGAAAAAATCTGGAGCCTTGGTTTACCATAATTCACAAAATTTTTGCCTGCGGCGCTAAAAATGGAAGAACCTTGCCATAAGTTTGTCGCCCGATATTCCCCTAGATCCACTATCACTCAAATCCTCTATATCCTTCGGAATTTACCTAAATACTCCTGACAAAGGAGAGCCTTTTGGGTGTCCGTCTCCTTTGTGAGTCCCTCTTAATCCACACAAATACTAAAACGTAAACCACTAAAATTCCAGTTCAATTCTACTGAAATGTTTTCAAAGCGAGGTACGGACTTCTGAATATCCTGAAATATAGGATATAAAATAAAGGATTGAACCTGGTTTATGTCTGATATCCCCTCAAATCCCTTGATATCCCGGATGCCTGACAAAATCCTAATGGTGATTGTAAGATTCAGTTGAGGCTTTGATTTGGAACAAAGCACTGAGTTGATAGATCCTTAAAGATTTTTCAGCGTATCGGAAAATTGTAAGAATTTCGCGTTTCGCGTTTCGCCTTTCGCGGATTTTCGCGTTTTTTGGACTTTCGCGTTTCGCGTGTCGCTTTTTTAAATTTACTTTCGCGTTTCGCATTTCGCGTTTCACTTTTTAAATTTAATTTCGCCTTTCGCGTTTCGCTTTTTAAAATCCGTTTCGGCACACCCCTGATGCCAAGGTACCACTGCCGAAAATACCACAAAAAATAACTGAGTGACCCAAATAAATCCTACTCTTAAAGATTAAGCCGTATCATTTTCACAAAAATTATTTTAAGATTCTCTTTACCAATTTCGTCTCCTTCAAATTTTGGAGAATTATTCCGAATAGTTTTTGGTGTATAAAATATTTCAGTGACGCCATCAATGCTTGAAACACTCCAAGAAACTCTTGAATTATTATTTAATATTGTCAATCCTTCATCCTCTTGAGAATTATTTCCTCCGCTAATTTTCATTTTTTGCATTTGCTCGGCACTTACTTCGGCGCACCAAGAAGCACTTCGGGCAGATGATGCTGATGGATTTTGAATTTTATTATTATTTAGAGTAGAGATGTCTCCACTCTTTCTGAGTTGATGAGAAGGAAGAAGTCGATCGAAATTATATTGGTGTGAATTACCGGAAATTGAAAAGATTAAGAAGAATAAAAATTATTTTTTAAGGGTCATTTTTTATAAACAATTGGGAATATAGGTCCGTAAATATGCTCGTCCTTGAAAAGCCTGCAAACGATATTCAAACAAGGATGCGAGCAAAAGACAATTTCAGAAACGCACATCAAAACAAAAAATCAACTCAAAATATCGTATCTCCTCTATGTACATACATATTAGAATGCCACTCTTGAAGGTGATTGAAAAATAGAATGCCATGGCATTCTAATGAAGGAACTACGGTACTCAAGATGAATGGCTCTGATCTAAAACATACGATTTCAGATATCCGAGCTTTTATCCTGATTTCCAAAAACGTCACCTTTCCTAAGTATAACCCAATCAAAGTAAAGTTGCCTATTAATATCTAAAAAATTTATTTTTACTTTCATCTTTAGTAAAGGTTTCTGCGACCAACGGCGAAATAGAAGAGCATGCACGTACTCGTCCATTAACCTTATAAACAGGGATGCCATTATTTGAAGAAGATAAATCTTAGAGAAAATAAATTGAGAATTTTTATAAAAGATAAGTCCAAAAGTAATCTCACCTGTATTATTGTTAAAATTATTTGAGGTGAAAGGAAAGGAATAATCATCAAGGGAACCAAAAGATTGATGTAAAACATTTTGATTTATTTTAGAGACTAAAGGACGTCCTATAAAAGAGGAATATTATCTGAAAAAATTTTCAATCTTGCCTGACGATTTTAGACTTCGCTCGCTTGAATTCCCACTAGATTTAATACAATTACCCTTAATACCACGAATGCCCATTAAGGAAGCAGAGAAGCGTTTGCGCAACAAACGCTCATCTTCAAAACCTCTTCTCATTTGTTGGACTATGAAGGAAATCTGGAAAATATCTTCCTGGAATTTTAGTATTTAGATCCCCAAACCAAATTTCTCCAAGCCATAGCAGTCTCTCTACATCGATGCTTCCTTCCCCCACTAGTGCCATCACATTCCAGAAGACTTTGTATAATACACCTTAATAATTTACTTATATTTTACGTGTTGGTTATCCTCCTAATGGTTACTTAATTGTAATTTAGAAAAAATATTTAGGGCTTCAATGATTGAAAATTTTCCTAAGCCTTTAATATTATTATTTATTAAATGCATTTTTATCTCTTATGGTCCGCAATAAAAATATTTTTCCTCAATTAAAAATGGTATCTTCAGAAATTAACTTTGTTTGTATGCAATATTCGAAAGAATCATAAATATACCCATCCCTAAGTGTATATACCTAAATAAATATAAAAATTACTCAAGAAATGTATCCCAATAATGTGTAGGAAAAGCTCTTCCGCCATTCATTTGACAATGTTTTTTACCTAACGCCTGGAAATGAATGCCTAATTTGTCTGTATATTGCACGTTTTTGACGATATATTCTAATGCACGAGTAAGAACACTTGCATGCCTTCGAAATTGTCCTTCGTATTTAAGGCGACCTTTGAAAAAAAGTCTCTAAAGTGGATGTATCGTAATACCTTGTGGTACTTTTTCCAGCCCAAAAAGCAATTTAATATCTGGTTGTGCTGTCAAAACTGTGTGAAAAACTCGTGAACCCACACCACCATCAGCGGCTCCCTTAGACAAATTCGAAAATAATTAAATATTATTATTTTAAGCACTTTTTTAGCCCTTTTCCAGCTGTTTTCAATAAGAACACGTTGAGTACGAGTTAATAAAATAGTTAAGACTGAGGCTGAATTCTCGATTCTAGCCATTTGTAAATTTTGGTTTTGCCTATTTAATGTATCGTTTGAATTAGTGCTTCCATTAGAGCCAGATTTTCTTCGTCGATTTTTATCTCCCGCTTCCAAAGTTTCCATATCAAAAATTATAGCCTGTTGTGAATCGTCATCTAATTGAAACGATTCTTTTGTTGTAGAACTGCATTGTGGGTTATCTCGAGGCTTAAAATTTTTAATAGATTAAGATGGGGAATAGTTTGTATCCGGGACACTGACTATAATAAAACTCTTGTAAATATTCGGCTTGCTTAGAGGCTTAATATTCCTCTCAGCTATTCTGATTCACACCTAATAGTCTTGAAAAAATATTTGTGTTTGAGAATAAGATTTAAAAAAATCTGGGCAAGGATTTGAATCAGGTAGATCCTAGGTCGAGGAAATCACAGACCTTGTCCCCTACCCAACTCAATCTCAATTAGTGAGATTATGAATAAAGAAAAAGATTTATAATGGGCTATTCTCATATAAGAAAATAATTCTACTTAACCTCCAATGCCACTCCACCTAATTTGCGACCACTATGACGTTGCTGAACTAATAACGAATCTGCTAAAAATAACAAAAACAATTTTTACTGAAATTATTTTATAACCTCTTGGACTATTAACTTTATAACGACGATCAGCTAAAGAAAGTTTAGTTCCCGAGCTTTGTGTTGCTCCCATTTATTATATATGTTTTTTGAATTATGTATTTAAAATAAATTTTGTTATTTTTATTTAAAATTTTTAATGCTATAAATAATTTAAAAATATATACATAGTTTATGAGGTATGGGAAGCTATTTAGGGTTATTTAGAGGGGTAGAAATCTACATGGTGCGGCAAAAGTTCCCGTACTTTTATTATGCATAAATAATAGTTTATTTCAAATATTTTTTTAAATTTTATACAATCTACGAAAAATTATTCATTACTATCTAAGGAAAAGAAAAATTGTAACAAATGTCCAAAATTTCTTCCCTCCTCCAAGATATACGTGTCCAAATGCTAACTGAATTTGACTATGGTCGCGCACTCATCTGAAGTGTCCGATGTTTTCATGCTGTGGAAAAATTGTGGATGGGAGATGGAATTGAACCATCAAGGAATGAGCCCAAACCGAAGCGCAACCGACTGTGCCACCATCCAACCCAATGCTGGGTTATTTATTTTCATTTATATTCTTTCTGCAAGTGCGGACACAACACTCCTTCTGAAGTGTCCGATGTTTTCATGCTGTGGAAAAATTGTGGATGGGAGATGGAATTGAACCATCAAGGAATGAGCCCAAACCGAAGCACAACCGACTGTGCCACCATCCAACCCAATGCTGGGTTATTTATTTTCATTTATATTCTTTCTGCAAGTGCGGACACAACATCATCCACAATAATTCAATCCCAGCCCAGTTGCAATCCCTCTTAATTGCATTTTTTTATATAAATCGTATCCATGGAAGTCTCTGCTCCAATAATTACTAAACTACTAGTCCATAGAATTGAGATCTGGGGAGTTACTTGGCTAAATAGCTTTGCCCCAAAATCCCGGAAACAACTCTTCGCGGAGGTCCGTCATTGTTTTTGCTCAATGTGTCATTGTTTTTGCCAGGGATGCAATGGCACAAATCCCGTCCAACACCATTGTTGCTGTGCCCGGGGATCCATTGTTGTTGTGCCTAGGGATCAGTGGCATAAATCCCGTCCCACACCATTACAGATAGTGGAAAAAGGCTCTTCTAAACAATTTTGGAAGCAAGGAATTTGCCAGGAAGCAATTCCCTATGATTTCGTTTGTTGTGAAAGACGGTATTGCAACTGGGCTTGGATTCAATTATTGTGGATGAGTGCGCGACCATAGTTGGCAAATTCAGTTAGAGTTTGGACGCGTATAACTTGGCGGAGGGAAGCTATTTAGGGTTATTTAGAGGGGTAGAAATCTATTATTTTTATTAATTCGTGTGGATTCTATTCGAAATTATCCAAAAATACTTAGTTTATGAGCTATGGAGATTTATTTCGGGTTAGTTTCGGGGTTATAAAATATTTATTTTTATTATTTCGAATAGATTTTCTTCGAAATTATCCAAAAATACTTAGTTTATGAGCTATGGGAAGCTATCTAGGGTTATTTAGAGGGGTAGAAATATATTATTTTATTAATACGTGTGGATTCTATTCGAAATTATCCTAAAATACCTAGTTTACCCCCTATGGAGATTTATTTCGGGTTAGTTTCGGGGTTATAAAATATTTATCTTTATTATTTCGAATAAATTTTCTTCGAAATTATCCAAAAATACTTAGTTTATGAGCTATGGGAAGCTATCTAGGGTTATTTAGAGGGGTAGAAATATATTATTTTATTAATACGTGTGGATTCTATTCGAAATTATCCTAAAATACCTAGTTTACCCCCTATGGAGATTTATTTCGGGTTAGTTTCGGGGTTATAAAATATTTATTTTTATTATTTCGAATAGATTTTCTTCGAAATTATCCAAAAATACTTAGTTTATGAGCTATGGGAAGCTATCTAGGGTTATTTAGAGGGGTAGAAATATATTATTTTATTAATACGTGTGGATTCTATTCGAAATTATCCTAAAATACCTAGTTTACCCCCTATGGAGATTTATTTCGGGTTAGTTTCGGGGTTATAAAATATTTATCTTTATTATTTCGAATAAATTTTCTTCGAAATTATCCAAAAATACTTAGTTTATGAGCTATGGGAAGCTATCTAGGGTTATTTAGAGGGGTAGAAATATATTATTTTATTAATACGTGTGGATTCTATTCGAAATTATCCAAAAATACTTAGTTTACCCCCTATGGAGATTTATTTCGGGTTAGTTTCGGGGTTATAAAATATTTATTTTTATTATTTCGAATAGATTTTCTTCGAAATTATCCAAAAATACTTAGTTTATGAGCTATGGGAAGCTATCTAGGGTTATTTAGAGGGGTAGAAATCTATTATTTTATTAATACGTGTGGATTCTATTCGAAATTATCCAAAAATACTTAGTTTACCCCCTATGGAGATTTATTTCGGGTTAGTTTCGGGGTTATAAAATATTTATTTTTATTATTTCGAATAGATTTTCTTCGAAATTATCCAAAAATACTTAGTTTATGAGCTATGGGAAGCTATCTAGGGTTATTTAGAGGGGTAGAAATCTATTATTTTATTAATACGTGTGGATTCTATTCGAAATTATCCAAAAATACTTAGTTTACCCCCTATGGAGATTTATTTCGGGTTAGTTTCGGGGTTATAAAATATTTATTTTTATTATTTCGAATAGATTTTCTTCGAAATTATCCAAAAATACTTAGTTTATGAGCTATGGGAAGCTATCTAGGGTTATTTAGAGGGGTAGAAATCTATTATTTTATTAATACGTGTGGATTCTATTCGAAATTATCCTAAAATACCTAGTTTACCCCCTATGGAGATTTATTTCGGGTTAGTTTCGGGGTTATAAAATATTTATCTTTATTATTTCGAATAAATTTTCTTCGAAATTATCCAAAAATACTTAGTTTACCCCCTATGGAGATTTATTTCGGGTTAGTTTCGGGGTTATAAAATATTTATTTTTATTATTTCGAATAGATTTTCTTCGAAATTATCCAAAAATACTTAGTTTATGAGCTATGGGAAGCTATCTAGGGTTATTTAGAGGGGTAGAAATCTATTATTTTATTAATACGTGTGGATTCTATTCGAAATTATCCAAAAATACTTAGTTTACCCCCTATGGAGATTTATTTCGGGTTAGTTTCGGGGTTATAAAATATTTATTTTTATTATTTCGAATAGATTTTCTTCGAAATTATCCAAAAATACTTAGTTTATGAGCTATGGGAAGCTATCTAGGGTTATTTAGAGGGGTAGAAATCTATTATTTTATTAATACGTGTGGATTCTATTCGAAATTATCCAAAAATACTTAGTTTACCCCCTATGGAGATTTATTTCGGGTTAGTTTCGGGGTTATAAAATATTTATTTTTATTATTTCGAATAGATTTTCTTCGAAATTATCCAAAAATACTTAGTTTATGAGCTATGGGAAGCTATCTAGGGTTATTTAGAGGGGTAGAAATCTATTATTTTATTAATACGTGTGGATTCTATTCGAAATTATCCAAAAATACTTAGTTTACCCCCTATGGAGATTTATTTCGGGTTAGTTTCGGGGTTATAAAATATTTATTTTTATTATTTCGAATAGATTTTCTTCGAAATTATCCAAAAATACTTAGTTTATGAGCTATGGGAAGCTATCTAGGGTTATTTAGAGGGGTAGAAATCTATTATTTTATTAATACGTGTGGATTCTATTCGAAATTATCCAAAAATACTTAGTTTACCCCCTATGGAGATTTATTTCGGGTTAGTTTCGGGGTTATAAAATATTTATTTTTATTATTTCGAATAGATTTTCTTCGAAATTATCCAAAAATACTTAGTTTATGAGCTATGGGAAGCTATCTAGGGTTATTTAGAGGGGTAGAAATCTATTATTTTATTAATACGTGTGGATTCTATTCGAAATTATCCAAAAATAATTAGTTTACCCCCTATGGAGATTTATTTCGGGTTAGTTTCGGGGTTATAAAATATTTATTTTTATTATTTCGAATAGATTTTCTTCGAAATTATCCAAAAATACTTAGTTTATGAGCTATGGGAAGCTATTTAGGGTTATTTAGAGGGAGCCCCATCTTGGCGGATTTTTTTCTTAAGGCCATTTTAATCCTCAAAATTTTGCCGCCTTAAAGATAAAAATCCGCAATTAAATAAAAATTGCGGACTTTAAAAATTTCTAGTTTTTTTATTCCCTAATATAATTAATTAAATTTACAATAAAGGTAGTTTATATGATCTCGTTAGTCGAACTTATATTTTGCGAATATCATCTACCGATCTCTAAAAATTTCCAAAAATTTTCTAAAATTTTAAAAAAATTTTTTCTTTATAAAAATCAATCAGACAACCTAATGTAAATTTAAAGAAGCAACTTAAATAAATATAAAATAAATAAAATGAAAAATTTAGAATAGAAAAATAAAAAGGAAAAAAGCTAAATTAATAAATCGGATTAACAAAAGAATAAAAGACAAACGTTCCTAAATTAATATTTAAGTAAATAAAATTATAAATGTATGTATTTGTGTAGAATATTCTATAATTTTTTTATTATGTTCCTTTTTTAATTAAATTTATAATGCTTTTATTGGAATAGAATTTAAAAATCAGTATCGAAGTTTTTGATATAGAGAATTATTAACTTTGAAATTTTTATTGCTTAAAATAAAAAAAAGTGGAATCTCGATAACGACAAAAATCTTAAGACGGAAGTCAATATACACTGCGGTGCATATGTTTATGCACACTAGTTTTTTGTTCATAATTTTATGCAATTTTTTGAATAAGTGTGCATAAACTTATGAACAAAAAACTAGTGTGCATAAACATATGCACCGCAGTGTACATAGACTAAAAACAGTAGAGTCAGCAGAAGAGGACAAATATCGTTCGGGATGAATCAGGCTACCTAACTTAATAATCTTTTATCTAGAGATTTAGATGGGCTATTTCTAACATTCGATTTAATAATACACCAAAGACAAATTTTGATCTCTCAATAGGAGAATGAACATACATACAATTCTGGAACCGCTTTTTTAATTTTACTCGATTCCGGTTCTGTCTGGCTTTTATAATTTTGCCGATTCCGGTTCTGGAACCGGTTCCAACCCGGTTCCAGTTCCAAAAAATTTTGGTTGTACTTTAGTAAGGGCCACCTAGATCGAAACTCGAAGTATATATCATTCGATTCGTCTCGCCAAGCTGAGTTCAAATATGCAGGAATTTCTTGAGAGAAACGAAAACTCCCAGGTCGTAGGCCAAAAAATTCACTTATCAGCGCCGCAGGCGAAAATTTTGAGAATTTCTGGGGTCGTAGGCCAAACAATCCACTTCCCGAACCGGAACCGCACTGATTCCGGAACCGGAACCCCCGCATCACTGCATACAAGTCAAAAGGTTCGGAACTTTAGTAAAGTCCTGAAATAAAACCTTTTAAAATTGAACATCAGAAATCATAGTAAATGTCTAGAAGTAAACGTCAGGAAATTCACTTTTAGCTTTAGCAATAAAAATAATTTTTTGAATATTTTATTTTTAATATATGTAGCACTTCAAATGCTTATTTAGTAAAAGAATATTTCCACTTATAAAATAATCAAAAAGGCAAAAAAAAATATTAAAAGCAAGCAAATTTTATTAAAAAATTTTATTGAATTATTTTTTAATTTAATATTGAAGATAAAACAGAAGAAGAAAAGGAAGAGGAAGTTGAGGGAGATGACGATTTAATAGAAATATTGACATCTGAAATATCTGAATTTGAATTCTTTTTTAATTCAGAAAAATATTTAAATTTATTTTTGTCTTCAAAATTAGTATTTTTGTTATTATAGCTATATTTCCATATTTCGGCCAGGCAAACACTGAAAAAATAAGTTTGAAAAAATTTTATGTAATTTTTTAAACCTTGAATGGAAGCGAAAGAAAACAACTAATGGTGCTACGGCAACTTAAATAAAATACAAAAATTATGAAAAATTTTGAATATAGAAACAAACAGCAGGCATGACAAGGGCTTGGGACCGGAACATTGGAAAAAGCTGAATTATTTGGTACGGGCTATACTGATATAGAGTAAAGTTGAGATTTATTAGGAAAACTTTGGGTAAATGTTTATGCATTAGATAGAGTAGAATTAAGGCCCCTCCAAGTATATCGTTTTTTCACTTAGTTTCCTAACACAAATTTCTGATTTATAAAATAGCTATTAATTTATTAAAACCATACAAACATCCCAAAAATTAAAAGAAGTAATCCTCTTTAAACCATACCAATAAGCTTTGCATAAGGTCTAGCCCGTCTCGTAGCAATTGTGTCGCCAAAAACTTTTATAAAATCATTTTAAAAATAAATAAATTTATTCAAATATTACCAGATTTCATTCCTTCAAGTGTATGGAAAAAGAATAACGAAACATTAGAAATAAGCAAAAATGTAACAAATTGTTTTCCAGGTTTTTCTCTACGAGTTTTGGGAGACAACGCGCGCAGTCTTTGTAATTAAAAAATTTATTTTTAAGAGAAAGTTTCCCTCAATACCTCCTTGACAAAAGTATAAAGACTGACTGTACTACAACTTGCATAATTCGTGTTATAAATACAAATAACATGTAAAACTGTGAAGAAAATATAAAATTATAAATCATATTTGGACCAGAGTCGGTCGGAATTCCGATTTCCGGCTTTTGAGCCATTTCGGATTTCAAACAGTTCCGATTTCCGGCACCTTCGTCATTTCCGACCGACCTCTGATTTGGACTATGTAAAGTTTAAAAAAGTAAAAACACCTCCATTTTAATGGGTGCTTTATCCGATTGAGTAGATATCCAACACATAACACCGGCTGATAAATAATTAATATTATAAAACAACAAATTTTTCTTAACTTGAACTGTGTATAAGTTCCCCAACAAGGCCAATTGCTAATAAAATTTCATCCAAAAATTCAGTATTAGTAGCCCTTTGTTGTTCTTCGTGGGGTTGATATTGAAGAGAATTCATTCTAAAATTTGGCATTTATTTAATAGTTATTTACTGTAGTTATTCTCATTAGGTATATGTTAATATTATAATAATTACCCTGGATAATTATTAGAATAGATATGGCATGTAGTATATGTTAACAATAGCTAAATACATAGTGAAATAGATTTAAAACTATAATACACCAGAGATAGAATGGGTTGCTCGAAACACAGACATTTTCGATTCGAATCCAAAGAAAATTTTGTAAACTCAACCCAAGGCCAAAAGTTTCCTAACCCGATCCATCATAGATGTACCGAATAAAATGCGAAGGTTTTTCTGTGGGTCTAGGTGTGGATTCTGGGAAACAAAAATGCTAGTCGATTAGATAGGCAATTATTAATAATTTTTTAACAAATCTCAACAAAAATTATGTAAATTTCCTGAATAATCCAATAGAACAACCAATCAGTGTACAACAAAATAGGGCCATATCAGAAAGTCGAAAGACAAGTAAAGCCCCATCTGGATCTTCGTGTTGTGAGAAAAATGAATGTATCCCAATTGATACAAAAGAAGCAATTAAAAATAAGAGTCCAGCAAAGAGACCTCCGCTTGATGCACTTAATAAATTATTTGTTTAAGAATTTTAGTATACAGTTGAATCTACGTCTGCTAATCAGCTTTGTGGTAGACGTTGTATCGGGATTTGACCGTAATAGTCAAGATAGTTCAAAATAGTTATGTGAATTTTTCTCTAATTTTAGTTATTAATAGAGCCCGAACTTAACAAATCCGGACCAAGTTTTAATGATTTTTAGTTTTAACTTGACAAAGACAAGTTATAATTATGGTTTTGTCTTAATAATTCGTAAAGAGTAACAGGTATAAGGTTACCGGACCATAAAATCCCTGACCAAGGCCTCTGAAAAAAGTTCATTAAAAGATGTAATTACCTGCAATCAATTCTGATATTTTTTGTAGTTTTTGTAGATTGAGCTTTCGTTGCCAATAAATTAAAATATTCATTAGTACAATTATTTGTTTTATTAATCAAATTATTATCAATTGATTTCCAAATTGTTATCATAATTGCAGCACCAATTACAGAATATTCCTAAAACATATGAATACAAACTAGAGACAATGACTTCACTGATTCTAGGTCTCTATTTCAAAAATCTAGACTCGCCAATCGAAAAATCTCTTTGTCAAATGAGAATTTCGGCCTTAAAACCCGAGGTTATGGCTGAGATCACGTCTCAATCTGATCTCTAAAATCGTTTAAGAATACAATTCCTTTTACATCAAGACGATATTTTGAAAGGGACTACCGTATTTATTCTAATATAATGGCCGCCACTCTATTTTTTGATACTCCCAAAAAGGGGCCATTCTATTGAAGGGGCCATTCTATTGGAGGGGCCATTCTATTGGAGGGGCCATTCTATTAGAGGGGCCATTCTATTAGAATAAATACGGTATAAGTAAACTCTTCAAAAGTCATTTAAGATGACATGTAGGGAGTTATTATAAAAGATTAAAATATTAGCAATATTACCACAATACACGTAGTAAGTAAAGTAGCAAAATCGCCAAAATAATTGAACGAAGAGACTCTCAAAGGTAAAATTAAATTGTTCGAATTGAATATTAATTTATTATTTAAATTTTCCAATCCAATAAAGCTCAAATTATTTTTATTTTCACTAAAAAATAATTGTTCTTCTTCACTACTGCTGCTGTCCAGTAAAATTCTCTGCCATTTATTTTTTATTTGTAATTCCGGAGCTTTTTTATCCAAATCAGCATTTTTTGCAATTACAAAACGGAGCCAAGTCCAAATATTAATTGATAATAAATGCATCGTTCCAAATTTTATTAAGTTTTTTGAATCGCCAACAACTAACTTTATATTAGATTTATTTAAATGTTTTTAAATTTTGCTATAGTCTCTCATCGTCATTTATTCCGGATTTTATCAAATTACCGTTTCCGGACTATTGAACCCAGAAATCCTTGGCCTGGCTCGATTCGAAATCTAGTCTATAGTCTTTAATCTAAATTTTCATGATCATATGGTCGCCGTTTTGCTTTGATTTAAGTCTAAATATTTGAAATACGACATGGTTCAACAACCCTGGTTATGATTTTAGCTTTAAAACAAACTTTTGAATTGCAGAAAATAAAATGCATTTGAATGAAAGTAAAAAACCCAGCCAATAGCCAATTAACAAAACGATAATTATAACACTGATTATTTGAATGACAGATAAACATTTCTAAACAGAATAAAACAATTCCACTACTTCCAAAACCTTTAAATTTTAAAAAATTTTTATTTTTATAAATTCAATTAAAAATTATGATTTTAAACTATCTGTAATGGAAGGCCAGGTTAAATTAATCCGGTAAAAATCGGAGATAGGCCAAAGGGACTTGAACTTTTGGCAGTTGTTCTAGGCGTTTTCGCTCACCATGTACAGGTCCTCTACCAACTTAGCTACCGGGGGCTGTTTTCACCTTCTCTTGCTTTCACCTTCACCTAGTGAGCGTTTTAAACGCTAACCAGCTGGATCTTTCTCTTTCTTACATAATATAAATGCTAGATTTGGGAATCGGGCCTCAAAATAAGGAGTTTCCTCTAAAATGTTGATCTTATGCTTGGTCCTAATTATAAATCATAAGCTATGTCTTTTATAAATCATAGAAAAATTATTTACATAAAGTTCCAAGCCGTAAATATAGAGAACCAGCACCATCATTTTTAATTCGTTCAAATATTTTTTTATTATTTTTTTTAAATATTGAACATTTTTTAAATATTAAATTAGTAATCCATGTTGGGTGACTGACTTTAAATAAATAGCAATAGAAAATAAATAATATACCAATCCCATACATATAAGAAAAGAAAATCTTGAAAAGAAAATTTTGAGAAAAAATTTTTTAGGGAAAAACCGTTTCTGCCAGCCATTCATCTGAAGTAAATTCTTGAGAAAGTTCTACTACTATAGCGAAAACTATAATAAAAAGAGCATAAAGGGAAGTGAGGACAGAACAAAAATGATCCCTAAAAAAGAGAAATTTATTCCCTAAAATTAAAAAATTTTAACCAAGCAGGTGAATGGTTAAGCCAACTTTCATAATATTTTCCCGATTCTTCTTGTGGATATTTAACTTTGTTAATTTCATTATTAAAATTTTCTTTATTATTTTTTTCGTTCTCCAAAGAAATTATTTTGTTGTTATACGATTGAAGTGAATCTTTGCAAATCGAGGTTGATCCTAATAAACAAGAATATTATGTACTATATGTATTACAAGAATATTATGTATTATACATCAATGTTTTTCTATTCCTTGATTTTCTCATGGATCAAATTAACGGCTATCCCTGACCATTATGAAACTTTTAGGAGAAAAGGAAGTAAAAAAGAACATTAGATGGATAACGTAAAAGTACCCAATGATTTATTTAAAGAGATAATTATTTTCAGGCCCTGAAATGCCTTGGCATAAAATATCGGATATACGAGATAATTTAATAATTACGAATACCTTCAGTATCAAAAGAATCCCTTTTTGCTTTTGTTATATGGTCAAAAACAGAATATTGTTGAAGAACCATTAAAAGCAATTTTAAAAAATTAATTGAAATATTTTTTAATCGAAAGTGTCGAGAATTTAGAAATAGTTATTTTCTAATTTTTATTACTTTGTAAAAATTTAAAAATTTATTAAAATTTAATTCTTATCAAAAGTAAATTTCAGAATATGTAGGTGTGGGCATTTCGGTTCCTAAGGAAATTTCCTACAATCAAAGCTGACCTTGATAATATTTTATCCAGACAGTGACATCTAATCGAGATTTGATAACCTATTAATTCCCAGAACTTAATAGGTCATGATATTCATTTTCACCAAGCGAAGCTGACCCCTGCTATCATTTTTCTCCTAGGTCTGCTCAACTCGGTCCAGACTTCTAATCGAGATTTTACCAAATATTTATTAACCTAGAGGCTTATTTCTAGCTATAAAAATATTTATTTGGGGAATATACTAAATAAACAATGTCTGTTGTTAAAGAAGCTAATAAACCCTTTTCTTTTTTTACCATGAGAAATGACTGATTTAGCAACAAACAACTAACAACAATTAATTTAATCAACAAATAAATATATAATAATTACACGCCCTCTCACACTTAATAAAAATATAAAAGTAAATATTTATTTAGATTTTTAATTGTTTGCTTATAAATAAATATTATGTTTTAAATAATAATGTACATAAAGTCGCCGAAAAATTTATAAAAGCAAAGGGGGGGGGTTTAAAGGTGAATGAAAAATAGCGTTTTTAGTAAAATATACTAAATATGTATAAGCATTACTTATAGTAATTTTGTTTTTTAAAGTAATAAAATAATTAATAATACCAAATGGAAGTTTGTTAAATTTTTCGATTTTTAATAGAATAAGGAAAGGTCTTTAACCAACCCCTAAGTCTTTAAGGGTTTTACCAACCCTTAAGTCTTTAACACGTACTGAGAGTTGAACCTAGCTAGCTAAGAGCACAACTGCAAGGTTATACAAATAACTCTGGACAGTTATAGCTGCATTTTAAAATACAGTCAAATGTTGATTCATATACCTCTAGGGCCTGTAAAAGTGTATGTAAAATTCAGGGTTTTTATAAATATGGGGTATAAAGTAGCTCTCCCCACTCAGAGGCTAGATACATAAGTAAAAACTATGTAAAAGAATGTGTAAGCTATAATGTAAGCAAAATAACGATCCGATGTATAACATACTTTTAATTCCGAAGTAAGGTTGGCGGATCCAGATATCCGAATCCAAAATAAGACCGCATATCCAGAAATTTTGGGTTCGGATATCGGATCCAGATATTCAATAATACCTAGAATCCGCCAATCCTATTTTGAAGGTGTAGCTGGTCAAAAATTGGAGGGTCGAGATGCCTCTAATTGATAACGAAATATTAGTATAACAAATTTAATATTAAATTCCCTTATAGAGTGAAAATTTACAAGAAGGAATAATTAATACATTCCTCGATTATCTTATAATAATCCAACTACTTTAAAGTGAATTTCTTTGTATTATTAATACCTAATTATTTTCTAATTAATTTTCATTTAGATATTCTTGTCCTCTTAATATAAAAATAATAAAAAAAACTTTTTTAATTGTTTTATTAAAAGAAAAAATGTGAGTAAATACGTGAAAGTAAATAAAAAAAGAATTGTTGTTGAGAGGGTGGCGGTCATTTCCCTCAATATTATTACTAAAAGTAAGTGTACCTGTTAGTGTTTGTCCTAATAGAAAAAATAAATGTCCATTTTTACAATTATAAATCGAAAATTAATGGATTAAATATTAAATTAAAAGCTAATATTTTATAAAAACACATTGGTATTTTCCAGCTACGTTTTATACATAATTTATTAATAATAACTTAAGACCGGACTGAGACGAAATCTCGAACAAAAATCTAGCTTATCGAGATGGATATTTCTTGAGATATCTCTAGATTCTCATACGAACCTCACAGGCCGGCCTCTAATAACCTACAACTTTTTTCAATAATAATATTTTTATACTATGTATCAACTTAGCATGATTTTCATATCGTTTATCAGTGTAGAATTTAGAATTACCTATAGTACATATAATATTTTTACCGAATGCGTAGCGACGGTAGAAGAAACTAAAAATTAGTTTTTAGCTATCGGGAAACGTCTTCCGTAAAATGTCTTCCAAATCTCAGACCTGCTATTTGTAAGTAAAGTTGGCGGATAGTTAGAGATCTTCGGAGATCCGGATCCGCTAACTTATTTGTAAGTCGATACTCTTAAATATTTTTAATTATTTCTTTCAAAAGGGCGAGAGATTGACTAGCTTTAATCAATGAGACGCAATGCAATGCGACCGCTCACCCTCTACCCCTCACTTTCACTCATACACTCTCACTCACTCTCTTTCAAAATTTTTAAATGTGGCATGAAATCTTGTAATAAAATATAATGCAGAGACACTCTCTCCCACCTTTTGAAAATATGTATTCATATAGCAAGACGCTTTTTAATTAGACACTCTCTCTCACCTTATATAATTTAATATTCATATACATATATACAAATTTAAATTTTTATTTAAAATTTTAGAAATTATAAAAATAAAGTTAAAATTTTCTAATGTTAAAACCGCCGCTTTTAACATTAAAATTAATTTTGCTGTTGATTTGTGTTAATCTAATATGGAGTGATCAAATTTTGGAGAAACTTGATGAGTTAACAGAGAAAGAGGTTAAAAAATTGTTAAACAAGGTTACAATGAAAAATTCCGATTTAAAATTTAAATTTGAACAACTTGATTTCCAAACTACTTCAATTTTCGAAGGAAACAATTCCAAACAAATTAACCAAAAAGAATTGGGCTATTTTAAAGATTTGATTAATTCAATTAAAAAGAAGGCCAACAAAAGTAAAAAAAGTTGGGAAATATTTAATCATTTATTTAATCAAATTATTAATTTAATGTTTGAAATAACGACAGTTATTAATCAAAATAATGAAGAAGATAAAAATAAAATATTTATTCCAATTTATTTTCATGGAAGTAAACATGCTAAAAAATTGTTAATTAAATTGATAAAAATTATTAAAAGTTGGAATAATCAAAATTTAACCGCTGAATACATCAAAAACGAATTTAAACAATTATTTATTTTAATAAATAAATTTATTAAAATAATTAAATTGGGTAAAATTAAAAATAAAAGAGAAAAAATGTTGCAAAAAATAATTGAAGAAAGTAGTAACGGTGGAGAGTTTAATGGAAATTCTAGTGAAATTTTAAAATTGATAAATATAAATTTAAGAGAAACAAAGAAAGCTATATTATCTGAAAATTTGGAAGAAAATATATCAAATTTTAACAAGAATTTAAACAACGTGTTCTGGTCAGATTCTTATGAGGTGAGTAAAAAATTTTTTTGACTACCGTATAACCTGTATTAATTGCCCTCCCTCAAATAATTACCCCACTTCCATTAATTACCCATACAGCGATAGATTGAAACAATAATTACCCCCAAACAAATGCCCTAAAACACGTTCAAATTTCCAACCTCGTATAATTACCCTCCTCGATTAATTACTCCCTACAGCGGAAGGTCGAAACAATAATTACCCAGGGTAGTTATTAACGGATATACGGTAAATGAGAGAATGTAGACATGTCGATTCATGATCCGCTCATTCCCTTTACGGAAAGGTGGATAGTAAAGTTGTCGGATATTTGGTTATCTTCGGATATCCGGAACCTATATTTATTAAAATTAAATTTCCTTATCATGATTAGACTTATCTGAATTTAATTTTAAATAAAATATAAAAAAATATTTGAATTTTTAATCAAATTCTAATATAGGTAAATTTAATTAAATTTTTTAGAACAATATAAAACAAAATATAAATATGGTTCAATATAATTCGGAAAATACTCGCCGCAAAAGACGTTCATCTAATAGTAAAGGCAAATTATTAAGAGAATTATTGAAAGCTATATTTGGTGATGAGGCAGTCAAAAAGTTAGATACCCTAATTGGTTATTTAGCAATTGGATTTTTGTATCTTATCTATATTGCTGGCCCTATTTATGAATACATATATAGAATTCACTGCACTTTTCCTGATTTGACTTGGTTTAGAAATCTTCGGCCATTTGGGCGAGGAAATGGACAGAATAATGGGGGAAATAATGGTGGAAATAACGGGGGAAATCAAGTCGTCGTACAACAACCGCAAATACAACCACAACCAGTACAGCCAATGCTTCCGCAAATGCACCCAAATTTAGTTCACCATATCCGACCACAAGTACCACCACAAATACTGCCTCCACAGATACGACCAAATTTACAACAACAGATGGGGCCACATTTTAATCCACAAATACAACCTCAAAACATTATTCACAACCCTCATCCACATCAACGTCCTCCAATACCGTGGTTTCAGCAGGCCAATTCATTTACCAATATTAGTTATACAAGTATGCCGTCTTCTTCTGATCCAATGTCTTTTTATAATCGAAGCTACAATCCACAACCAGGACAACCATCTGGCTATCAGCCACATATACTATTAGAAGATTCTGATGATGAAAGTATTAATTCTGATGGACGTTCACCATCTCCAGATTATTCTTATCAGGATCGTAAACGTCGTTCTGTTTCTTTAATGAGCAAGAATACTAAAGGAAAGGATAAAAATGAAGAAATTCAAAAAGATAATTCGGATAAGAATTTGACTATCAATTCTGCTAATAATGCTGATGCAAATCAGAATGACAGTGAAATTGGAGATATTTATTTAAAAAGTAGTGTCGAGAAAATTAAAGAGGGCATTACAGAACAGCAAAAATCAGATAAAAAATTCAAAGGTTTTTGAGTAAAAAATTTAAAAATTAATTATAAGTTAGTATTGGGTCTATAATTAGCAGCTGTTCCAAGGGAAGGATAGAGGGAAGGAGGGAAGGATAGACCGTTCAAAAATTCTTCATTATTCTTGTTCCTCGTTTAATTCTCTATCCTATAAGCTTATTTCATCCCATTATCTTATATTTGAATAAAGTTAAGGCATAAAATGTGTGCCCCATATCTTTATTGTCGCCCTGTAAAATAATATAAAGAAAATCTTTATTGCAATAAAAAACAAATTTTAAGATGGAACAGACTCATGTTCATCTACTTTAAAAGGAAATTTTTTAACTTTTGGTGAAGATACTATAAATAAAAATTCGTTCCTTCCAAGAAATTTTCCAATGAATTTTGAGATGAAAATTCGCAAAAAAAGAGACATCCTTGACGATCTTCGTGAAGCATGGATAAATTGTGGGCAATGGTTGGCAAATATTTTCGTATTAATCAACCTTATAGCATATTTTGGTATTTTTGTTTATCTTTGTTATATTCTCTGAAATACTTTTCTCTATCTTTTATTACTTTTTACTTTTTTTTATATTTAAAATGGGATTTATTAAGAGTTTAGCAAAACCTAACAGAAATCGAACGTGCGGTCGGTTTTTTTAAAAAGGCTTTCTGTCGGGTTCCATAATTTTCTTCGAACTTGGTTTCGTAACGAAAAAGTTCGGGTTTCGAGTATTGAGTTTGTCAGTACCATACATGTACGAAACGTACTTTCCGTTAGTTGTTTTTCCTGTTTCGTTTAGTTAGCGAAACGATTTTCAGAAAATTTTGTTTCGTCTCGTTTGAAAAATTTTTGAGTTTCGTACATGCATGGTTAGTAACGAGGATAAGAGGGAGAAGGATATTAAGGGATTAAAATGATTTTTGGAAGATCGAGAGATCCTGAGGGTTTAAGTGAAATATTTAAATTATTTTCAATCACTTTTGATGTATAAATCCTCAGATAAATGGCAAAATTGTAGAGAAAATTATTTTCAGTTAAACAGGGAAATCTCTGCACAATAACGTGTGTTTTAGTCAGATATGACTCCAGATTAGGTGTTTACTCATGACTCATCCTCTAATCAGAGGATGGGACTTTTTCCTTTTTACTGTCAACAAGTTTAAGCCATAAATTTGTCGTTATGTAAAGATTTCACTGTAACGGTAAATTTAATCTCGTAAAAAATTAATTGCAAACATGCAAAGTATGCGATTAATATGAGGATTTAAATTATTTTGATGTACCTATTTTTTATTTTCTAATTCCCTAAGCATATTTTAATTTTTTAGTAGAGTTTTTAAGATGAATTATTAGTATAGCAAAGTAATCCGTTATTTTTATTTGATTTTTTATTACTTTAAAAACTCTAATAGAAGCTCTATGCTTCCACTTTTTTATCATTTTATGTAAGTTTAAATTAGAAGCATTTCTGAAATTGGGTGTTTTATCAACATTTTTATTTTTAAAAACAATTGCTCTGAGTATCTAAAGGATGTAAAGATTCCAAAAATTTATTTTTTCTTGTTAACCTATGTTTATTTTATTTTTAGTAGATAAAATTTGGGTTAGATTTTGTTTTAAATTTTCAACAATTAAAAGATATAACTAGGAAAAAATTAAAGAGTTGATCACCTCTACTTTCAAAAATTAACATAGTACATAGGTATATTGGATGTCGTTCAGAGATGGGCGAAAATGAAATTCTGCTCTCAATGAAAACGAAAACCATGAAAATCACTAAAATCACGAAAAACGAAAGAATATTTTTAATATCTATAGTGTCGATGTATCTGATCACTGAAAACAAAAATACCTGATTGCCCTAAAGTTCTTAAACAGACAACAAAAAAACAGAATTAAAGCTAATTATTTTAATCGACTCTACAAAATAATATCCATTAATAACAAATTATAATTTCATGACTAATTTAGAGGATTTTTCTTTGATCATGCACTTTTATAAAAATTAAAAATATATATAACCATTGCTTATAAATTTCAATTTTGCTCGTACTCGTACTTCGTACCACCCCATTTTTTGACCTCGTACTCGTACTTCGTACCAAAGTACGAGTACTTCGTACCAAAGTACGAGTACGAGACGAATTTTGGTATGAGCTTATAAGCACTGTATATAACTTTGAAAGTCCTTCATTCGAAAAATTAGGAAATACATTAATATACAAAATAAATAAATAATGTACATATTTATTTATCATCTTAAACTGTAATTAATCAGAAATATCTAGATATTTTTTTTCTTTTTTAGTAAACGAATATAATATTTCTACCATCCATTTTAGGGATTTCCAACCATATTTCCAACCTTATTCTGATTTGTTTTAAATAACCCAAAAAATTTTCCAAGAAGAATTTTTGTGTCATTCCGAACAGTTTTGTTTAATGTTAAATAAATAACTGGAGGGAAACCTACGTAATTTAAAGAAATATTTAAATTTGGACTTTAAAACAAAAATTTTATTTAACCATTTACATACCGTGAATATGTAACCTTAAAAATTAAATAAAAATTATATAAACAAATTTAATCAATCACCAAGAAAAATGTGCCATCATCAATGGAAAAATTCCGTGATTCGAATTATTCATAATGTAAGCATAGGTAATACCCTCTGATGTATTTAACAATGAAATGATAAATACTTGAAGAAAGACCTTAAAACGGAAAAAAATTCTAGAAAAAAATTACTAGAAACAATCTTCAAGTCAAAAGTTGTATTTTTTAAAGTTCTCTTTAAATCAGAGGCGGGTCGGAACATTCAGAGGTGTCGGAAATCGGAAATGGCTCAAAAGTCGGAACTCGGAAATCGGAACTGTCGGAAATCGAAAAGGCTCAAAAGTCGGAACTCGGAAATCAAATTTCTTTTTCGGAAATCGGAAGTCGGAAATCGGAATTCCGACCCACCTCTGCTTTAAATGAGGACAACTATCAATATATCAATAGATATATTGATAGTTATATTTGGTTAGATTTTCGAGAATAGTAACTAATTTTTGGGATGTGAAATATCTGTCCTCAATTTTAGCAATTTTTCTTTGAAATTTTTAAAAATTTTGACTCTTAATTTGTAAAATTAGAGGGTAATATGATATACAAATTTTGCATACAGAATTTACACTTCGAGGAGTAATTAGAGTGGGGGCAATTATTTGGGTAAATTGGGTATTTAATTTTAACCATTTTTTCTTCCTTCGAAATACTGCCAACTAATTCATGGGCGTTGAAGAAAACAAAAAGTGAAAAAATTAAATAAATTAAAGGAGATCCAATAGCCAAAATTGTGTTGTGTATAGTATATATTTTTAAATCGTCTTTAAACTAAAAATTAAAATTAGATAAATTAATTAATTTAAAATTAACTAATTCTGTTCTAAAATCTCTATATCCAATTAAAGGATCAAAGAAAAATTCAAAATTTGTTCCATTAAAAATATAAGGATGTCTAAATAAAAGCCAGTAAAGTCCATATAAATTACTAAAAATAATCCAAATATAGACACGATTATCGTGAAAAAATATTTTTAAAATTTTTGGAAATGCCATTTCGAGACAACGATTGATTCCCAAAATCTAAAAAAAAATTATTTATATATATAGGTATATTTTTTATAATGTAAAACCAAATCAGCAGAACATTCAGCAGCCCATAAATCTAAATTATACAAATATGTATGTATATTTTGATTCTGAAATTATGGAGAGTGATCCGAATGAAATTCTTGATCTAAGATGTATCTAAAATATTACTCAGTAAAATATGACCCTACCGCTGAAAAACCGAAATTAATCGAAATTTCGTTTTTTTCGAGCTTTGAAGCACTCTACTCAGCAGAGCATTATAAAAATTATTTTTTATAGTCTTGCTATTCCAAACCCGTTACGGACTTTCAAGATTCAGGTCTGCAGGGGATGGGTGTTTAATTAAACGTCTCAAAGCTTTCAAAATTAACTCAATTGACACCCCAAAATAAAAACTTACATAAACAAAAACACCCAGCAATGTATGTAAAAATTGGGGAAGTACAGTAAACAACGCCGTTTAAACTAGAAATTCCAACTGCAAATGTTGGTATCCAAAGAATGGATAGATCCAAAATTGAAAGATAAATTAAAAGTTTATAACAAGGATTTCTGTTTCTATTCTTGCAAAAAGAGTAAAGACAAGGGAAATATAAAGGCTTAAATTTTAAATTTAGAAATAAAATTTTTAAGGCAAAAAATCTACATAATATATAAATCCAAGTAAAATACAAATAATTGCAGCTATTGGATATCTTCTTTTTTCAAATGGGATAACATCCACATTAATTCCGGTACAATTGTAAATTATGTCAAATTCATTGCGATTCCACAAAATATATTCCATTTTTTAATTAGTACTAAATTATAATTTTTAGTTAAGGAGAGTTAACAAAAATAGTTAACAAAAATAGCTTTATGAGCGGCCATAACGGCGCAAAGCCATAACCTGCTGGAAAATGTCTAGCCCTTATGAATTTTGTTACCAATTAGGAATCCGATGGATTACTTTTTCAGGTATTTTTGAGGGAAGGGCCTGTTCTTAATAATACAAAAGTTTTAACACGCTCATTTAATCGCTCGTTCGGGAATGGGAGAAAGTCTCAACCAACGTGGTGCAAATTTTACCAAAAGTTTTCTATGCGCCTTTGACTTTGTATCTAAGGGAAGGTTGGGCCCTTCAAAAATTCTTGATTATCCGTGTTCCTTGTTTAATTCTCTATCATAAAAGTTTTATTTGATCCCACTATCTTTCAAATTAATAAAGTTATGGCAAAAAATGTGTGTCCCATTACTTTCTTGTCACCCTGTAAATTCATTAATATCCAAATACTTTTTGTAACGCATTTATAGAGACATAGGTTTTAAATTAAATAATAATAAATTTAATTAAAATTTATTTGAATTAGTCTGTGGTTCAATTAAATTTTTACAAATTCTAAAAATTTTAAAAGCTAACAATTTGCTTCATGTAAATTTTTATTGAAACAAATTGCAAATTAAATTAGGCAAAAAAGTAAAAACGAAATATAATTTTCTCCAATTTTAATTTAATTACATCAATAAAAATTGTTAGTTATGTAGAAAATTTTTTTTTGATTTTAAAATAAGATATTAATCTCAGGGTGGCAATTTTAGTCAAATTTCTTAGAATTTCTCTCTTTTACCCTATTCTCCCTTTTACCTCGCCTGTGGCGCTGAATAATGAAGAGATTTACTTCCAAAAACCAATTTTCTGTTTTATTCTTTCTTTATTCCGGAGGGTCAGTCTGAAAGTCGGAAATTGGAAATGATAATACTAAAATTATGACATGAAATATAGCTTGAACATTCAAATAATTTAACAAATTTTTATTCTACAAATCTACAAATTACACCGAATTAAAATAATTTTTTATATCTTTAATTTACTTTTTAAATTTTATATTTTTTTCTACTCACTACTTCAATTAAAAACTGTCATTAACAAATTCTTTAATGCCCTGAACATTATTCAATTGTAATTCCATAATGAGTTGCTATCTATAAATAGATAATAATTTCTAGCTAAATACGGAATTTTTTATTATCCGTTTTGTTGTGTATTGATTTTGTTGGATTATTATTTGAATAACATTTACATTTTGTTTAAAAATTTTTCTTATCTTTAATTCCCATTCCCCTCAATCATATTTAAATATTCTTTATTAAAATGTTAACCTTTTAACTTCCTCTCATTTTTATTTCCTTCAAGCTTATATTTAAATTTACCAACCTTTCCTTCTTTGTTTATTTTAAATACCTTCCCAATCATATTTATTTTCTAACTCATATACATTGACCTTTCCCGCCCCATATGCATCTATATAAACACCCCTCACATTTACTCAATAACCTTAATTATCTTATACTTTATTTTAAATAAATAAACTTGATTTAAAAGGCTTGTATTTAATTTAAATAAATTGACCTGAAAGTTCAGAGAAAAACCTAAACTAAAACCGGGTCAGACTAAAGTAAAAGGGTCAAATCCTTTACGTTTTTTATTCAAATAATATTTTTACCTCTTCAATAAGGTCAGTATATATGTGAGGAGGAACAAGCTTTGGTCCAACATTAACCAACTGAACTATCTCCTCTGGCAAATAGTTCGAATAGATTTCAAATACATTATTTACAAAATAATTATTTATTATAATCTCAATCTTCTGTTGAATCTTTTCATTCAAATTGTAATAAAATACATATAATTGTTGATTACTTTGACTCAAAGCAGTTTTGAGTTCGTTCTTCTGAGCTCGTTTCAGATTTGTATTTTCAACTTTAATTAATAAAATATACTCCGACTCACAAAAAATACACACACGGGATTGGAAATGTTTATCTTATAATGGGTTTTATCTTAGGAAGCTTGCCCTCATATATAATCAACCAAATCTTAGATAATCTGACCGTATCTGAAAGGAGTGCTCGGATCGAATTTTTCCTTACATTTTTCCTTACCTCGGAATGGGGTCAATTTTCCTTAGTGTTTGATGTTTGTCACAGGGCAAAATTGTGCAAAAAATATTTTTTTCTCTGCTTATTTTGTTGGGTGAGTGGCAAAACTCATTCTTACAAAACTCGGTCGAGGCAAAACTTGGTCGGACAAACTTGGAAAGCCCAAGTCGGTCTTACCAAAACTCGGTCCATTTTGTTTGGGGTCTGTTTGGACGAGTGCTGTTATCTTTGATTTTTTATTTTCGTGACAGGCTAACTAACGGGACGGAAAAACAACAACAGACAAATTGCACCGAGTTTTGGTAAGACCGACTTGGTCGTTCTAAGTTTTGTCTCGACCGTGTTTTGTAAGACTGAGTTTTGTTACTCACCCAACAAAATAAGCAGAGAAAATATTTTGGTAATATTGAAGAGTACAGACCCCATTTTTTCCTTCCTATTTTCCCCCCTATATTTTTACAAAATGGTCAGACTTTTTCCTTCCTTCCATCCAATTTGCCTTTCTAATTTTTGCCTGAATCAAAGAAAAAGGATTATTTTTTGGTATTTAACAAGTATGAGTTTTGAGAATACTCATTTTCTCTATTAAATGGGAAATAAAATATCAAAAATAATCCTTTTTCTTTGATTCAGGCAAAAATTAGAAAGGCAAATTGGATGGAAGGAAGGAAAAAGTCTGACCATTTTGTAAAAATATAGGGGGGAAAATAGGAAGGAAAAAATGGGGTCTGTACTCTTCAATATTACCAATATTTTTACACAATTTTTCCTTATGACAAACATCAAACACTAAGGAAAATTGACTCCATTCCGAGGTAAGGAAAAATGTAAGGAAAAATTCGATCCGAGCACTCCTTTCAGATACAGCCGATAATCTTATTTAATTTCAAGTTGACCATATCATCTTCACCCCTAAATGTTTGTGACAAATGTTAGATCCAGAATCACTTTCGATTGTACTATATCTCTAAAACATTCTAATCTATTCTCGCGGTATTAATCTTTTACCAGAAACGGTAACTAATCATAATGGAAATTATGTTAGTCCAAGAATACACCTATGCTACCCCATAACTAATGTATAAAAAATCCAAATTTTGATACCAAATTTTTGTGTGAATAATATTTTCATATATATTTGTATATCATCACCATTAATCTCATCATAATATTCATATCGTTTATTGGGGTAAAATTTAGAATTATATAATATTCCTTCCGAATAAGTTTCAGCAAATTGTAGCGTTGGCAGAAGATAACGACGTACTTAATATTTATTTTAGAATTTTTAAATTATAGACTTAGCTTATAAATACTTTTTTGGAAATTGTATCTTATATTGAGGTATAAATTAAATTATGAGTTTTGCTTACACAATTTACCACTACCTTACTTTCACGGATACCAAAATGGTAAATTTAACTTAATTTGAGGTATAATCTGGTATGGTGATATATATAAAAGCTTTTTATATGTATTCTACTATAACAACTAGGGTAGCACAAAACCGTTTAGCTAAACGGTAAACGGGTTTTTTGGTAAAATTAAACGGAAAGATATACCGGTCTCAGATAAACGGCAGAAACGGTATACGGTTTTTTCAAAATTAAACGTTTTGTGCTACTCTAATAACCTTAATAATTCTAATAATTTTATACAAAAATTCAAAAATGGCAATAAACTAGTGATCGGTGCAGGACGGGATCCCGCGCGGTATTTTGCGGGATCCGTACCGCAACGATTTAAAAAAATCCCGCATGCGGAATCCCGCAAATACGATTTCGCCGACCTCTAAATTAAACAAGATAAAATAATAAACTTACGATTTTTTAAGTTTTTGTATCTTTTTAATTTTTGATATGTTTTTAGTAAAGTTAGTAATGGATATACCTATTTACAATTGTAGAATGGATTGACGGCCAAGAGGACCGCTCAGTTTTTAATAAAAACTCCAGAAAATTTCGAAAAAAATTATCAACAAAATTTTCCGGTTAGGGAATAACAAGAGGTAAAACCTATAAAACTCGATCAACTATCACATCTTGTCTATAGTCCTGTCACCAACCACACCCCTATCCAATCATTTAGGTATTACCATAGTTGGTATTCCTATGATAAAATCCAATGTCTCCCCGATTCAAACGATAACTTCGCATGTAGTAATTTAATTTGGTTTGCTTGATTTTATTAGCTTTAATTTCAAATTCATCATGTGCTTGCATATATTGAAATATTGAAATCTTTTTTCTTAAAAAGCATAATAACTATATTTTCTTTATAAAAACATACATCACCATATTTCGCCTATTTCTCCTATTTTCATTGTTTTTACCACAACGTTGAAACAATATCAGATTATAATAATCAGTTGTATCCTCCTTTTGGTGCTCAACAAATAAACGAATTAATTTCCGTGTAAAAGCTAATACATTCCAAAATATAAATAAATTTCTTTCGACAATAGATATTCCTTTACAGAGGTCCATGAGAAAATAAAATTTATTTCGATTGTATCGACTTAAATTTAAAAATTCATAAATTTTTTTTAAATTATTATATAAGGATATAATTTCCCGTGATATTTTATAATAATACAATCGAATCTCGATGCTGAGTGACCGGGAGGAGTAAAAATAACGGTCGGAATTCAGATCGAAAAAACTGGTTTAAGGACGGAAAAATTAAAATAAATCAGAGTTACTATAATTCAATTATATTTTGATAAATTGTCTGATCAAATAAATTGAGATCAGCATTATTCAAAAAATTTGTATAATTATGCTCGCTCATTGTATGTTGAAAATGCATAATTCTTTCGTTAATAAAGTTGATTTTATCAATATAATCATTCACGTTTAAATCAAAAAACAAAGATGCAAACATTGAATGATAAAAGTTTGAAATCTAAAATTAAAATTTTTTCTCCAATAAAAGAATATAAGAATAGTATTAAGTAAGAATATACATAGATTATCTTTAATTATCCCGAACTGAGATGGGACATTTTCAGAAAATGACTCAATTAAAAGTTGCCCAAACAAAGGATAACCCAATTTAATAATATACCGTATTTATTCTAATAGAATGGCCCCTTTTTGGGGGTATCGAAAAATAGAATGGCGGCCATTCTATTAGAATAAATACGGTAAATAAGTGATAAACTCCCGCAAAGATAAATGGATTTTCACATAAAAATTTTCGAGTAAAATAGATCAAGGATAACAATGGCTTGGTTATATCAGTAGATTGGAGGGCTAACTGTGATTTATTTATTTGTTAGGGGATGTCTTAATCCCCTATGAGATTTTTTATTAAAAAGTTGGTTATATTCTGTTTATAGAGAATAATTCAAAACACATTTTTCAATAGAAGGAAAACATTCTTGTTGGAGAAAGTCTTTGTGAACATAAAAATTTTTCTAATACCTCTAAAACCTTTCCATAAGTGCTTTTAATCAAATAATCGTCCTCCAAGTTATTTATTCCCAATTTACTCAAAATCATACTTCCAGTCATCATTATGACTTCATGAAAAGGATGATTATAAGCATTCTCTATTAAATAATCAGGATCAAGTTCTCTCAAAATTCGAATCAGAAAAGATAATTCCACAAGAGAAAATTTTATTTCCCCAATCGGGTTTCCGTTGCCCGATGATGATGATGAGTTGGAAGATGAGCTTTCAGAACCATGTTGAGGCAGGGCAGCAGCACCAAGTTGTTCTTAAAATAATTAAACTTTTAACTCTCAAATATCTCTTTATTCGTGGAGATATATGTACATATATCCACTCAAGCTGAATAAGATAGAAATCCAATTTCTACTTCTGTTAGTAAAAAATTTTTCATAACGAATGTTAAGGTAAACAATGTTTTAAAATTTTCTTATTTATTTTCTCTTGCTATTTTCAAAACTCTTCCATCTTCAAAATCCATTTTCGAAAGGTTAATCTCAAGCAAATTTTAAAGATTATAGACCAATTCTCACTGTATGAGAGTCTGAAACCCTTGCTGGACTTGGGTCAGTTATATCTACGAATGGTTCACAGAAACATTTTAATATGTTGACGGTAGACTTTTTCGTTTAATTCATTTAATACATACCGTATTTATTCTAATAGTACTACGTCTCTATTTGAACCACGGTCTCTAATATAACCACATCAAATGGAGGAGTTGAAAAATACAACCACAGTCTCTAATATAACCACATATCTCTCATACTCTTAAATAAGTACTATAATTCTCGTTAACCTTAGCAAATCCAGGAAAGCCCATGGCATATTCAGTAGGAGAATTTATGAGAGCTAAAGTGTCGGGGGATTATGAGGAAAATGAGATAATGTGGATTATGAGGAAATATAGAAAGATTTGGGAGGACTAAGACGATGAGGAGAATTTGGTCAATACGAGGATTTGGGGGATTGAGAATGATTAAGATGAATTAAGAGGTTGTGAATTTTTCCATAATTAATAGGAATCCAATTCTCTTGCTATACCAGTGTATCAACTCTAATTGTTCTAAATCCATCGATATCCTTTCAAATCCTTCTATATCCCTTATAATGCCTCCATTCCAAAACTTTAATATAACAACGAGGTAGGAGTTCTTGGTAAATTTCCTAGGTTCTCTTACTAGGAAACCGAGTTGAGGGTTAGATCTTATTATAGAAAATCGACATTTTTGTTAAATCTGGCGCCGCACTCGAAAATCTAGAGAATTTTGAAGTCGAGAAACCACCAAATTGATTAAAAATTATAATTATTTTTGGAGAATATGACAAGAAATTCTCAATATTTTTCCTATTTTTCAAAAAAAAAGATTGAAAAATAAAGCCACAGTCTCTATTTGAACCACAGTCTCTAATATAACCACAAAAATCGAAGGGTTGAAAAATAGAACCACTGTAGTACTATTAGAATAAATACGGTATTTAATAAAAATTTCAAATTTTTATAAAACTTACCTATCAGATAATCTTCCATTCCATTAACAATTTTTAATTTATAAATAAAATGATAAAATAAAAGAAAAAATAAAACAAAAATATTCATTTTCAAATTAAAAATTATTTTACAATTTAGAGGAGAAGAAAATTTTTCAGAAAAATATTTAAATGAATCTACTCATTTGTCGGAGCGTTAAATATCAAAGTAAAATTAGCCGCCATTTTTCACATGTATTTTTTTACTTTAATCCTCATCAAAACACAACCTCTATTTTATCAGGTGTTTAATTATTTATAGACTCTTTAAAAATTTATTTATTCGGCATTAAAAGGGCATATTTTTGATTTGTCAATAGTTAGACTTTTAATTGTGAAATTATAAAAGAGTAGGGCCGCTATAACCCCCCCCCCCACAAAGACAGATGTTGTGTGGAAATTGAAAGTTAGAACCTAGTCAAATGTCGAAATTAGGAACAAGCTTAATTTGTGAAATCGGATTTTCTGTCAATCTGAAAATAAAAAATTTTTCTTGAAATTAGTCAACATTTAATTTAAAAAACATTAAAAACTCCATTATGGATTATAGGAAATGATAATACCATATTCTTGATAATTTCTAAAAAGACTCTCGATCTGACAAATAAGGCGCCCAATGTCTAGAAGATAAATATTTCCATTTTCGTTTCCACAATACTATTTCCACAATTATTAAATTATTAAACAAATTATTAAAAAGTTGAGCAATTTATTTTACATTTTTTATATTTTTGTTATTTTTCTAATTTAATTTAGACATTTTATCAAGCAAATCTATTCAAGAAAAAATTTTTAACTTGTTAATTAAAAACCTAGAATTGTTTAAAATTAGATAAACTGATAACCAATACATATGTACTACCCTTTCCAAATATATACAGTGGCAGAAATTTAGTTAAGAAAAAATATTATCAGTAATATTTTTGAAAATTAGTTTTTCAAACATCCATTTGTAATCTTTAATTTTATATATAATAATTTGTAGCTATATACAACGTTTAGACCCGCAGTTCCAGAAACATTCTAATCTTTATCAAGCAATATGTCCTGTAATACTTTACAGGACATATTTTATACTCTTGTTTAAAGCTTCTGACTAAGAAACTGGTTTAAAAAATCATTTTGCGAAATTTAGCGGCTCCACAGATCCTATAACCGGAATCTAACAAAAAAGAACCTTTAAACAAAAAATTGTTTTTCAAAACATTATTTAAACATCCATACATTTAAATTTTTGTCAAGCTAGGCAATAAATTAAATTTATCTGTCTGTCTTTCTCTCTCTATGATTGATAAATACCTCTCTCTGTTAACGTCAATAATTATTTCTTAATAAAACTCGATAATTTTTATCCCCTCTACATATCCCCTCTACATATCCCCTCTACATATCCCCTCTCATATCCCCTCTACATATCCCATCTACATATCCCCTCTACATATCCCCTCTACATATCCCCTCTACATATCCCCTCTACATATCCCCTCTCATATCCCCTCTACATATCCCCTCTACATATCCCCTCTACATATCCCATCTACATATCCCCTCTACATATCCCCTCTACATATCCCATCTACATATCCCCTCTACATATCCCCTCTACATATCCCCTCTACATATCCCATCTACATATCCCCTCTACATATCCCCTCTACATATCCCCTCTACATATCCCCTCTACATATCCCATCTACATATCCCCTCTACATATCCCCTCTACATATCCCCTCTACATATCCCCTCTACATATCCCCTCTCATATCCCCTCTACATATCCCCTCTACATATCCCCTCTACATATCCCCTCTACATATCCCCTCTACATATCCCCTCTACATATCCCCTCTACATATCCCCTCTACATATCCCCTCTACATATCCCCTCTACATATCCCCTCTACTATCCCCTCAACCCAATTGATCAACTTAAATTAAAAAATTCTATTTATTTAAAAATTTCTAAGATATTCAGCCATATCCATAGGATAAAGTAAAACAAAGAGATAAAATTAATCTCAAACTGATTATAATTTGAAATTAGTTTAAATATACCGTAACTAAGCGTTATTAATCAAATCTGGAGCTGCGGTTTTGTGAAATTAAAAAAGAAATCCCAAAATTTATAGGGTTACCTGTATCAATTCCGATTTCCTATCTCTTCTCTTTAATACCTAGTGCTCTCTACAACATTTTATCACCAGACAATCACCATATGAAAATCCAGAATAATACCCAAACATTATTTATTTAAAGGTGATATTTTGTCTTGATTTCTATGGCAGTCGAATTTTAAAGAATTTATTTTAAATTTTTATTTAATTGATTAGCTTTTCGTACAACGTACAGGCAGGATAGAAGCGCTAATGCCGTGTTTACATACAAGCGTCTTGCGTTTTGCGGAAGAAAATAGCATTAAAATAAAGAGACGCGATTTTGTCTCTCCTTCATTTGAATGCTATCTTCTTGCGCAAAACGCAAGACAACGGCATTGAGGAGACATACGTTAGACATGGGGACATGCGCTCTTGACATGCGTGCTTGCCGTTATTGGCTATTATTTAAATTTATTAAATAAATTTATTTATTCATTTATTTATTTTAAATTTTTAATTTTTATTAGTCTATTGCTATAATCAGTCTTTAAAATAACTTTAATGAGGCACTTCATAAGAGTGCCTCCCTAAAAGAGGATTAGAAGTGCCTCCCTAAAAACAGGCAAACTCTAACTCTCCTGAAAGGAGACCATTTCATGAAAGCAGACTCTCTAGGATGTTTCCCTGAAAAGAGAAAGTCTCTTATCTTGGTCCCCCTTAAAAATAATTTAAAAAAGCTGAGTCGTTTCAGCTTTATGATATATACTTTTAAAAATTTTAAACATTTTATTAGAAAAAATGGTCAACCTAATTTGGTTGGCTACCTTCTTTTTCGCTTCCGCTCTATTATTAGAGTTTGGTGTTGATTCGATGAAGTCTCAACTTGAACCGGGTGAAAGCTCAAAAAGTTCAAAGGGTTTTAACTTGAAAAAATTGATAAATATACTGAAGCCTGCAGGTTCTAAAAGTAAACAAGGAGCTAAGAAGAAAATTTTGCTTCTAGTAGATAAATTTTTGAGTCATTACTATTTTGCTGTAAGTATTTAAATGATTTTTTGAGATAAATGGGATTACCGTATCTAAGAAATTAATTCCGAGAGACCCGTTCAGTTCGGCTTTTAAAAATTAAGAGAGATCCCAGACTTGCGATTTTGCCGATATCTTGTATAAATATTTTTTATTTGGCTGATTAACGCATCAACCGCTTCTTTTCTCAGTCTCTAGAATTTTTACGCGCAGAAAAAATGGTCGCGTCATTGAAAAAGTTGCAAAAGGTTCCATAAGTTCCAAAATTCCAAAAATTTTTAAAGCAAATCCGATTTTTCTTAGCTAATTGAGTTGTTTAAAAAACTTGCTAAACCTTTTCAAATATTTTTCATCATACAATATCTTAACATTTTGTTATGGCAAAGATTTTTTCTTTAAAAAAAATTAAAAATTTTAAAAAATTCAGGTAAACATGGCCAATGTTTTAAATTTGAAGGGTGGATATGACGTAGTCAGTTTTAAATTTATTAAATATAAATATTTTTAAAACTACCAAAAAAACAAAAAATAGTTGTAATTACCCCCACTAAAACTGCTTTGCTTTTGAGATCATGCATAATTTATCCTAGACATGTGATACTTAACTCGTCTCAGTCAAGTAATTAATTAGTATTACATGGGTATTGGATTCCAACAATTGGATATTCGATTGGCTTAAACATAAAACTGACTTTAATTTGTTAGTTATTGAAAATTACCTCAGCTAGGAAGATAATAGGGTCCTATAGCTATCAGATGAATCTTACAATATCGCCGACACCTAAGAATTTTTCAATACTTCCTAATAATTTTTTCAGTATTTTGTCGTTGTCAAATACGATGATGGAGAAATAAAACCAAAACCTTTGGAAGGGGTCCATTTTATTGAGATCACCTATCAAGATGATCTTGATTATGACGAAGGTTTTATAAAAATGTCGAATGCACCAAATTGGCTACCTAAACAACCATTTGATGAATTTAATTTTTTCAAATTTATTGGCTTTTACATGTTTTCATTTCATAAAGGTTTTTGAATTTAAAATTAGTCTTGGCGAATTTACTCCAAGACTTATTTTACATCCTTCAGGGGCTTTATTTTTAAATTTACGGAAATCGGAAATATGAATACCCTATTTCCTGTATTAGAATGCCATGGCATTTTATTTTTCAATCACCTACAAGGGTGGCATTCAAATAGAGGGTGGCATTCAAATAGAGGGTGGCATTCTATTGTTCGATGAGAAAATTTTAAAAGTTCGATAATTTTTAAACCATTCCGATAAGTAAAATCGTAAAAATTCTCTGAAATAATATTGAATATTCTACAAGGGATTATCAGAAATATCAGGAGTAAAGGAAATATCAAGCGATTATGAGGATATGGATATTATATTAAGGACTAGGATATAGATTAAGTACCCCTCTATCTTATATCCTCTCTATCACTCTGAGTTAGAGAGGATATAAGATCTCTCTATAACTCTGAGTTTATCTTAATCCTTCGATCCATGATATCTGTGAATTATATCGGGCCCCATCCCTGATATCTATATGTAAAAATTTTTAAGTAAACTTTTTAACTCACGTTTGACATTTTTAAAATCCCGTTAAGAGATCTTGGATTTGCTATTTCGAATTGCATAATAATCCAAAATGGCAATAAAATAAGAGAAAGTCAATAGAAACATCTTTGGATGGGATATCTTTTTATATTAGGTAAATTTCGGCATAAAAATGGGTGCCATTCTAATAAAGGGTGGCATTCAATTAAAGGGTGGCATTCTATTTTTCAATCACCTTCCAAGGTGGCATTCTATTATAGGGTGGCATTCAAATAGAGGGTGGCATTCTAATACAAGAAATACGGTAAGTCTAGTGAGAGATTTGAGGTTTATTTAAATTTGAAAAGTAAGTTGTTTCAAACTTATAAAAGGATTTGCCCAGGCTTCTTTCTGGGGGATTTGCCCAGGCTCTTTTTTCTCGCCCAGGCTTCTTTCTAAGCAATTAGAAAATAAACCGCTAGGATTCTGCATTCTTTGAGTAATTTTTGCTAACATAAGATATAGGTACACTAAAATTGATAAAATTTGGTCGGCCTCTGGGTGGAGAATCTTCTTAAACGATGAACTCAGGATATTATTTTAACAATAAAATTTTAAATATTTTAGCCATAATTGATAACCCCTCGGTTGAGATCAATGGAGAAAATGTCCAAATTTTTGATTGGCTCAAGCAAAAAGTTAAAGAAAAATTTTTCGATTTGGGAATGGCTGAATATTCTGTAATGACTGGAGCATTTCCTTTATTTGAACAAATTGGGTTAAAAAAATATATAGCAACATCAACAGTTAGCCCTTTTCCAGTTTTTTTGCATTTTCTTGGTCATCAACTTTATTCTTCAATACCTGGCAAGTTTATAATTTAAGGAAAGGGATAACTGGCTATGTCTGAAAATAATGGCCTTTGTGTTATTACAAAGTCTAGTCCCGATATGGGCGAAACCCAACATTTGGACTCAACTCGCCTTATCCCCGATTAGAATACATATTTAACTGTAATACCGTATCTTCCCTAATTGAGAGCTCTTTGCAAACAAGTGTGGGAGTCATTTGGACAGTTGCCGAGCGGCTCTTTAAGGTGACATTAAAAAATATGGAACTCCCGAACGCTGTTTGAGTAAAAAATAAAACCCCTGAATAAGCCCTTAACAAAATTATCATAAAATTTGATTATCACTAAATAAAGTAACAAAACCAATTTATAGAACGTTTCCACGCCGAACCAGGACAAGGATTAAATGGTAATGATTTGCAAATACCAGGTCCCATAGCGAACAATTCAAATGCCAAGCTATATAAGGAATCTATAAATAAATTCCTTAAGTTTTATAAAGAGAGGGAAAAATCTTATTTTGAATTATTGAAAGTAAAAGGGATGATTACAGAAAGGGAATGTAAATATATGCTTAAAACTTCATCTGAAATACCAAAAATTGGAGATTTATTAAGAAAATCTCGTTATTATTTAATTAATGTTCACCCAATTGGACAATATTCTGATACAAAAATGTCTAAAAAAATTGTAAATATTGGAGGTATTGAAAATGAAATGGAGGAGTTTATGAGAAAAAATAAAGAATCTGAACAGAAACAAGATGTTCCAGAAAGTAGTAATCAAATGGGAGGATATTTTCCTAGAAACAAAAAAGAGGAGAATTGGATTTATGGAGTTTCTAGTTTTTTTTTAATTAAAAAATATTTATTTTAAATATAAAATAGGACCCGAATTTTAGACTTTTTTGGACACTACTTGGCCTTGGGGTCGAAAGCTTGGGCTTAATCAGGGTTGACCTTTTTACTACCTTTAGGGGGCCCCCTTTTTCACTCTTTTCTACATACCAACTTTTTGCCACCTTTTTGACCCTTTCTTAAAAAAGGTTAGCGAGAAATCAGGTGAATTGGCCTTCCAAAATCGCCTGTTGCGCTAAAAGAGAGATGAAATGAGCTATAGATAGATCCCATTTGAAAAATCCGGAAAAAATTTTTAGTTTAATTTCTTTCAGCGATATTATCTCTTTATTTCTGATTCTGATTCGTTCATTTGCGTTAAACTATAGTTAAAAATATGAAAATTTGGGCTTAACATCCGAACATATTTTTAAGTTTCTATAATATGCCACTTTTTTGCCCACTTTTTTGCCCCCCTTTTGGCCACTTTTGCCCCCTTTATTCCCCTTTTTTGAGAGGCCATGCCCCCTTTTGGTGATTTGTAAGGGGTCACACCGGCTTATCAAATGTTAAAAACGGGAGGCATGAAACGGGAAGAATAAAAGACGAGAATAATGGCTCCTAGGACGTCAAAATGATACCTTAGTGTATATTTCCTTTTGGCCATAAAAGGAGGAAAGTCTAACATTAAAATAATATTTACAGGATAATTGTGTTGTTTTGCTTTCATTGGGAACAGGAGTTAACTTTGACGGATTTACTGAGGAGCATTATGATACATTAACCAGAACCTTTTCAAATTCTGAATGTAATCATCTAATTCGAGTTACAGACAATTTTTTTTTAAATGAACTATTCGAAAAAGGAGCATATTACCACACCAACAAAATTCTCTTTTATAATGGAATGATTAAACAACGTGAAATTTTAGGTAAGAATATAAAATTTTTTAATATTTTTATTTAAGTATTCCGAGTTTATTACCGAGAATTTAAGTACTATTATTTTTTTATTTTAAAAATATTCACGTAAAGTTAACTAACACTTTTTTACAGAAAAAGCAAATGTTAAACTTTTTATAACTCATGGCGGACAGAATAGTTTCAACGAGGTAATATTTGGATAAATAAATATAAAGATATTAAAATCTCCTTATAAGTACATTACATACAAGCCTATTCTTAAAGTTTTTTTTCCTGTAGCCGATATTTTAATTCTCAAATGACAAATTTTAACTTAGCCCTCAACCCCTTTAACTTAGCCCTCAAATAGAAATACTTAGACAGATTTGAATACTAAATTAATTTCAGGTTCTCAGAGCAGGTATTCCTATAATTGTACTTCCTTTCTTTGGAGACCAACCCTTCAACGCTACACTTGCTGAATATTTGGGAATTGGGGTTTCTATTACAGTTGAAGATTTTGTTACAAATTTTGAAGGCACATTTAATGCTATAATGAGGTGAGCTATTTTGAAATTGAAAAATGTTGTATGTTTACATATAGATGTGTAAAGCAAGCATATAGCTATTTAATTTCCTAAGGCTGTGGAGTAGGCGGCGTGGTGTAATGGATAACACATCCGTCCGGTCTACTGTAGATGGTGGTTCGCTCCCAGCCGCCGATTAACCTTTTGCACTATCTAAGGGAGAGAAATAGCTATAGCCCAGCTGCTTTACTTTATAAAAATTAAGTCTAAATTTAGAAGCATTTCTTTAATCTTTACGACATTTATTCTCGGAGCGTGTATGTGGATTAAGTAAGGGTTGTTGCAAGGGGTGGTTATCGGATAGTTGGAAATCTTGGGATATTCGAATCAGATCCGATATCCAAACGAAAATTTCAGAATATCCTGCCTTTTTACGATCCGGATATCAGCATTCTCAACCTTAGTGGTTAAGGGTAGGGGGTGAAAATATGTGCGAGGTTGTGAGCTAATAGAATTCCAATAAATTATATCAATCTTAAAAATAATTTTAAAAATTTCTAGCAAAAATGCGTATAAAGAAAATGCTTTGCAAATTAAAAATGCAATTAAAAGAGCTCCTGAATATGGACAAATTGACATTTTTCTTGGCACTGTTAAAAAGGCTATAAAAGAAAAAATTAATGTTTTCAATAAATCACCGTTTAACAAAATGTCTAAAGAAGTTAAAGTTAAATATTTGAAATTAGATAATTTAACAACAATTGTCGAAAATTTTCTGAATTCTATTGGAGTTAGTGGTGGCCAATAAAGGCTAGAAGTGATTTTTTGGGTAATTCTGTAAAAAACAAAAAAAAACGCAAAAAACAAAAAAACACAAAAAAAAACACACAAAAACACAAAAACACAAAAAAACACAAAAAACACAAAAAAACACACAAAAACACAAAAAACACAAAAAAAACTCGCAACAAAACAAAAAACACAAAAAAAAAACACAGAAAAACACAAAAATACAAAAAAATTAAATTTTACTAGTATCTAGTAACTGTCAAATTCTATTTTCCTAATGTATAAATACTTATGTACAGAAATTCTTTGTTTAAAAAATTTTTTAAGAAAAACTAAATATAGGGGTAAACTTTTATTCGTCCCATGAAAGTTTATGCGTCCCATGACCGGAGGTGATTTAAACCTCCATACGCTTCCCAGCCATCGCTAATGATGCTTGATCCGCTTCAACATTTTCAGCATTTACATATCGTAAATGTTCAAATAAACTCCCATCTATGTTAAAATCAATCAAACAGGACCGTTTGAAAAATGTAAACCAAGGCCTTATATTAAGTAAATTTTTAAAGCGTAAGTGTAAATTACCAGCAGAATTATTAGCTCCAAGTTAAAGGACTAATATTTAATTGTCATTAATAAAATAAAAAAATGTTTTCAAAATTGTTTTACGCATATATTAATTTTGGGACGCATATATTTTGAAGGGACGCTTATAAAATTTTTGAGACGCATATACTTGCATGGGACGCATATACTTTCATGGGACGCATAAAAGTTCATGGGACGCATATACTTGCATGGGACGCATATACTTTCATGGGACGCATAAAAGTTCATGGGACGCATGCCCTGAGATAGAACCGATTGGATTTTAACCTTTAGAATGGGTGCCGGAATTTTGGTCACTGGAATTTTGGTCACCAAGATTTTTCGGAACTTTGGTCACCAACTTTTTTGGAATTTTGGTCACTAGCGGAATTTTGGTCACCAATTCAAAAAAACGGAATATTGGACACTGAAAGTTTGGTCACCATTGGGAATTTTGGTCACCAAACGGAAAAAAATAATCTTATCTAAAACTGATATTAAAGTGATAAAATATTGTCTTTCAACCCCCAGTTTATTAATTTCAATGTTGATCACTCTGCCAGTTAATCAATCATCCGGGAGAGTGATCGAGAGTGATCAACCGAAAGAGTGATCAGCCGGGAAAGTGATAACCATTGAAATTGATCAACTGGGGGTTGAAAAATCATATTTTTTAACTTTGATATCAGTTTTAGATAAGATTCTTTTTTTCAGTTTGGTGACCAAAATTCCCATTGGTGACCAAACTTTCAGTGTCCAATATTCCGTTTTTTGACTTGGTGACCAAAATTCCGCTCGTGACCAAAATTCCGAAAAAATTGGTGACCAAAGTTCCGAAAAATCTTGGTGACCAAAATTCCAGTGACCAAAATTCCGTACACCTTTAGAATAATCAGCTTTAAAGATGTCCAATCATTATTATTACATTTTTTGGAAATCTTTACTTTTTATTCACAGAGATAATTCATTTGTTACTAACTGATAGTATCGGTATCGTAAAAGAAATTTTTGACTTATACAGGTGTAAGTATTTATCCAAACTTTTGACGAGTCGGCGAGCATAATTAAAAATGCTTATTTACAATAGTTTACAAACCTAATACAACCATAACACAACTATGCAAACCTAGCACACCTATGCGGTTATACTCGATCTTTAATACAAAATAAAACATAATTTATAATCGTTAAAATAACGTTAAATAATATAATATGTTAAATATATGTACATATTTAAATTTAAATATATAAAAAAGTTGAATAATAGCGATAAAAGAGTACATATAGAGGTGGTCAGTATCGTGATAACGACATAAACTCAGGATTAAGATTTTGGAATAATTACCCCGATCGGGGTTGCTCGAAATCGGGATAGGAATTTCTCTTTCGATCTCGGAATCAGCCAAAAACGGGATTCAACCAACCGGGATAATCCCGCCCGATCACGATTGGGACTGGCCAACTCTAAGATGCGTTGCAAAATTATAAGAATACTCCAAATTCTCCTGTTTCTCTGACTAACACTGTAGAAAATTTCTAAAAATTTATAAATAAATGTGGTGTTGCGTGTTTTTGGCCTGTTCTTATAATTTTGCAACGCACTATAATTGAGGGGAATAAATAATTTACAGTTTTACTGTGATACATTTGTATCAGTGACTAAAATTCCAATACTCTTTGAGTACAATTTAAAATCATAGGCTTTTCAATAATCGCGGTTTTCGATTTTACATTTGAAATTTACATTAGGGCTTGACAAAATATGCACAAAAGTATCAAAATATGCAAATATCTGCATTAAGAACAGGGTCCTAAATTGCTCCGACCAACGTAAAAACACCATAATTAGGCTTCCCACTTCAATGCATATCCGCATACAAGGCATGCATATTTTGTCAGGCCCTACTCATCATTGTATAGAATTTAAATGGTGTGTCGAATCTTCTTTTTGCATTTGCTAATGATGAGGGTAAATTGTATCTGTATTGTGAATTAAATTATATTTTTATTCAAAACTTATCTAAAGAATAGTATAACAAGTTAAGAAACTGTAAATTTTGTCAAGTTTAATAGAATCGGAAAAGACTGGCCATTTTAGCAGGTAAAAATAAAACTTACCCAGGTTTTGAGGTTCATCAGTATTCCAGTCAAAGTTCAGATTATGTTCCCCCATTTCATTTGGCTCCATGTTACCTTTAATGTTATCCTTACTTTTAACATTTGTGGTCGATTCACTGTCGGATATCGCATTGTTTTCAGATGCTATATTTGTCATGCTACTTAATTCATTCCAAATACTGTCAGTACTGAATTCGCTTTCAGGAATAGAATCGTTAGGTTCGGCGTTAACTTTATCTAAAAATATACAGTATTAGAAACGCATAAATATCTTCTTTGTCTATACCAATTGATTTCAAATAATCTTCCAATCCTTCGAAAAAATTAGCGGGAATATTCGTTTCCTGATTAGTTTCAGCATTTTTGTTGCTACTAGTATGAGAAGACACCGAATTAAATTCACGATGTTCGTTTGTTGAATTAGATACTTCCTCTTTGCTGTAATTCCCGCTGCCGTCTTGAATAGCATGTCCAAAATTAACAGGCTTATTTACCTCAATTAAAAATATGAAACAGGGATATCACGGGGTGAGAAAAAAAGTATCTGGAGAAAAAAAAGTAGCCGTGACATCCATGATATGAAACGAGTTGTTTCAGTTTTATGTTTTTGTTTAAGTGTTTTTCAAAATTATCTTCAAATCGGGGTTCGGGTCGAAAAAATGTCCGGCTTTCGGGTCGGGTCAGTTAAAAATTTGAACATGAAGCTAGATTTTTCGGAAAGGTTGGGGATTAAGAGGGATACAGTTGATTAAGTTGTATATGGAGTTAAAAGTGATTAAAAAATTCTTCCTTTTATGTAATAAAATTTCGTAAAAAAATGTCGAATGTCGGGTCGAGTTTTCGAATTGTTTTGGGAAAAATATTATGAAACCTTCTGTTTTTTGGCAGATTTCCGTTTTTTATGCTCACCAGTCTGATCATTGTCACAAGTCATTTTTCTTTTTTTGAATTTTTTATAATACTGATTTCTAACTTTCTCCTCATACATAACATCCTGATCAAATGCATAACAGACTTCATCGGCTGCAAGGGCTTCGCCTTTTCCTTCATTAAACTTTGAATAGAGAAGTTTGGTAATTTTTTCTTTCTTATAATCCATAGCAGGATCTGACATAAAATGTGGATTAGATAGAATACATTTAAATTTTTATAAAATTGAAGACAATGACTAATTAGGGCGACACTTTCAAATTATAAAATTTTTTTTAATATTTAAAATATTGTATTAGCTAAAATTATTTATTCTCATATTTTCAAGTAGTTTTAATTAAAATATGCTCTTAAATGAGTTAAAATGGTCAACATGTCATATTACATAATAGTGTTTCAGCGGAAGCGATATTTGGACCGGCGATATTTCTTGGTTCCAGTCGGAACCTGAACAGGAACTTCCAGTGAAACTCTAATAAATAATAAAATTGCTACTTACCATTCTTTTTATAATTGATGATTCTTGATTCTTTCCAATCTGAGTTAAAAATTATTAAGGCGGAATCTCACTTATTTAATCACTTTTTGAGATTAGAAAGACCTGACCAAACAAATATTTGACGTCGGAAAATCGAATATTTGATCAAATAATTTGAAAAATTATTTGATTTCCGTTCAAAGATGTAAAATACGAATGTTTTTTGTAAAATCCCGATATGATACCTAAGATTGTTGCTCAAGACAAATTATTAGTGCTTGCCCAGTCCTGTTTTAATCCGGTAAAAATTGCAAAATTTTCCATTATCCCTAGGTCTATTTTAAAAATTTCCATCATTAGGAATGTAAAATATTGACGTTTAGCGTGTCAAGTGATAAAACACGCAAAACCTCAGACGCATGGCACCCCGTCCCGATTTACATACCTCCATTGTTTGGTGCAAAAATTTTTCTAATTCTATTTGCCTCAGATTCTTTAGAACTTGGGTTATATTGAAATTCTTCTTTCGCATTGTTTTTAGTATCAGAAATTCTCGTTACTCTTTTATTTTGTCCAGAATTGTTTAATAATATGCAGGTAGGTTTTAATAGTCTTGTTCCAAAACCTAACTCATAAATGTTTATATCGTTCTCATTTCTAGCCGAAATGCACGTCACAACTTTCTTCACAGGCTTAGTTTTCCTTGCTTTCTAAAATTTAAATTCAACACTAATTTGCTGCAAAATAATGCCAAGACATTTGGGATTCAAAAATCCACAAATTTGTTAAAAACAATAGGGACTGCCGAGACCTTTGGTCTTGAGTCTTGACTATGAATGTCGATAAGCCAGAAAGGTTCGGATTTTTAAAAGCCGGATTTAAATTTTTGAAAATTTACCAAAGGTTGTTTGGATATAATATATAAATTGTCAGGACATATCTGTACTCTCTCACATAAAGATTTATACTTTTTAAACGAATGTTTAGTAATTTTTTTATCCACCGGTGTGTATCCGTTTAATTCAAAAAAGTTCTGTCCATTTTCCCCATTTGCACATTCAACACGAATTTTATATTGAGTTTCTCCGCGTGTTTTCCAAAAAAATTGTAAGGAACGGAAAGGATGTTTAAATAAATTTATAATTTCATCAAAATTTTTTTCGTTGCTTTTTGTCAAAATTTTATATTTTGCAATATCTTTGTGAAGAACAACATAGACTATTGAATTGTCTTCCACCATTATAGGTGGAATTATCTAAAATTTTTTGATATAGTATCTAAACAAAATTTATGCAAAGGCTAATAATTAACAAAAATATGCCATCTTCGCCGAATGAAAATTGCTCAAACTTCTAGTCTAAGATTTCTAGCAAGTCTAAGACAATATTAATAAAATTCGCATCAAGAGAATTTTATTATATATGCCATAAAGGCAGATAAATAAATTTAAAAATTATAAATTAATATAAATTTCAACAAAAATTTAATTAATGGAAAATGTTTATCAATTTTAATTTATACGCTAGAAAAATAGGGTTGTGCCGGATCAGGCTAAGGTTGAGCGGGACCCCCGGTCGTGAGGGATTATGAGGGATTATAATCGTGAGGGATTATCTCTGGTTTATTTTGATTCCTGATTTTTCTAACCCCAAGACCGAAATATATCCAACCCCGATACCGTAGCCGTGACCGGGGTTGTTATTCCAAGATCCCGATCCCGATTTTAAGTCGGGTTCCCGATCCCGCTCAAATCTATTAAAAAGGGAGGAGAGTAAAGCGATTAAAGCGATTTTTGATTAGAAATCAAAACGCATATAGAGATATAATTATTGTATTCCTTAAAATTATTTAAATGTATAACAAACATCGTGTCCACGAATGGAGATTTGAAGTTTATATTTACTGCGAACAAAAAGATGCTCTTCAACATTAACATTTTCGTTAAAATGGTAGACATCATAACCGTCAGTTTTTCCTAAAAACTCTTTTGTTGTTGAAAATCCACTGACATTCGGATAACTTTTGGAAGTTTCTGTTAACTTCAAGTCAAAACGTTCCTTTGTTTCATCTGTCAAATGATGGGGATACTCAAATTTATTTCCTTTAATCTCCAACCAGTCTATCTTTAAAAATATAGACAATGGTTCAACATCTTTATAAAAGGTGTTTGAAGCAATTAATAATAAAAATAGTAACCACATTTTCTAAAAAAATATTAAATTTTTATAAGATAGTAATTCTCAAAAAGGCCAAATTTTTCCTTATTTTTATCATTTTTTAATATTTTTAAAATTTCGACACTTTATAAACCAGACATGGTCATGGATACGGATATGGATACAGATAATACCAAAATGCCTGCGGATATCCGCCGTAAATATCCGGATACGGATATCAAAATCAGTATCCATGTCCTAGTCTGTTATAAACAAAATAGGGAAAAGGAAGAAATTGGGCTTGTTGGCCTTCCAAATTTTTAAAAATTTTCGCGCAGCGCCGAAAGGAATAATAACATCATTATTAGAAAAAATGATAAAAAGTTTTCTGAATTATTTGAATTTTTAATTACCTAATTTAAAATTTTTAAAATGGTGCTCCTATTTTTTGTCCCATTTTTGAGTAACTGCGCCTTATTTTCTAGGGTGTTGGAAACGGCCACTCTAAATAAAACTAAAAGCTTTCTTAATAAAAATTTCCCAATCAAACTTTAAACATTTAAATTTGTTTAAAAGACATTTTATTTAAAAATATTTTTTATTAAAAAAATTTTAAGACAAGGATAGTCAAATAAATGAGAGGAAAAATTCAAAGTGCATGCCTCTCCTCCCCCCCCCCCCTTTTTATTAAAGATTTTATCCACATCACAATAGTCAGGCAGGGCTATGAGAAATTGATTTTGAAATTAATAAATGAGGAGGGGGGAGGTGGGAAACAAATGAAAACGCAAGGCAGAATAAAGCGGAGAAACTAAAAATCGGCTAGCGGATCGCTAAGTCATAAAGGCGGAATCATTTACAGAAGCGGTATTCCTACTTGAGATTTTTATATTGGATATAAAAATCAAATTTGCTCAACATTCCAGAGTGAAGTGGAATCTAAAATGAACAAAAACTTGAACCTAAAACCAAGATTGATCAATAACTTTTTTATTTAAAAAAATTTTAAGGCAAGGTTTGTTGAATAAATGAGAGTGAAACGCATGCCTCCATCCCTGGGGGATGGGGAAACGCATGCCTTCTCCCCTCTATTAACGATTTTATTTATCCACATCTCAATAGGCAGGCAGGGCTATTTGAAATTGATTTTGAAATTAATAAATGGGGGGGGGGGCAGAATAAAGCGCAAGGCAGAATAAAGCGGAGAAAATAAAAATTGGCTGGCGGATCGCTAAGTTTAAAGGCAGAATCATTTACAGAAGCGGAAGAATAATACATTTTTATTCCTACTTGAGATTTTTATATTGTGATATGAAAATCAAGTTTGCTCAACATTTCAGAGTGTAGTGGAATCTAAAAGGAACAAAATTATTATTTTAAAACGTTTATTGTCTAAATTAAGGATGGCGTTTTCTGGGAAATCTCCGGATATCAGGATCCGGAACCGGTATCCGTAACGAAAATTTTCGGATATCCGGGGTTTTTCGTTCCGGATACCCGGAACCGCTAACCTTAGTCCAAATCACTCACTATTTAAAAAAATCGCAGGCTGCCGAAATTACCAGACATGCTCATTTTACTCTAATTATCTACTAAAGTATGTGATTTGTGTTTAACTTCCAAAACTTTTAACTAAAAATAAATTGCAAAAATAAATTTACGTAATTACTATATGTATCTAAACTGTAATTTTTTAAAAATCTAAAAATTATTTAAAATTGAATCTTAATAATCCTATATTAAATTTTAGAATGCTTTGTCTGTTTGTTTGTCCGCAGCTTTGAATTTTGCTGTGTTTGGCGTTGTGTTTAGTTTTTAATTAAAAATGACGAAATATCCCAAAAATAAAATAGTGTGTGTTTAGAGAAGTAAAGAAAGTAATGAGTATTTTTTAGAAGTTGTTTTGTTTTTTTGCTGTAATTTTTTTATTTTTTTTATTTTTTCGGCAATTTTTTTTGTTTGTCAATTGTATTTAAGATGTGTTTTGATTGTTTTGTTTTTTTATTTGTTAAAATTTGTTTTATTTAAAAATTGTTTTTAGATTCAAAATAAAACAATCTATTATTTAAACAAATTGAGTGTCAAATTTTTGGTTTTCAGTGCTGATATTTTATTTAAGCAACGAGAGTGTCCAACCGGTGGTTAATTTTTGTGAGATTTGTCTCTTAACTTAAAGTTAGGATTTTGTGTTAGACAATGCGATACTAAATAGTTGATGGTACTAGATAGTTTGACACAGAGATACTAAGTAGTTGATTGTCCCTGATAGTTTGATACAGTGAGATACTACGTAGTTGATAGTCCTAGATAGTTTGATACAGTGAGATACTATGTAGTTGATAGTCCTAGATTGTTTGATATTATGTGATACTGAATAGCTGAAAGTACTAGAGTTTGACATTGTGTGATACTAGATAGTTGATTGTGTGATTGACACTAGATAGTTTAGCATTGTGAGATTGATAGTACTAGCAAGGTTGACATAGTGTGATGCTAAATAGTTGAGAGTACTAGAGTGACTAACAGTTGTAGTATAACAGTTGTAGTATATATAGTAAAAAAGTTCTTTTACTATTAACTAACAGTTGTAGTATATATAGTAAAAAGTTCTTTTACTATTAACTATTAACTAACAGTTGTAGTATATATAGTAAAAAAGTTCTTTTACTATTAATTATTAAAGTAGAGTAGTACTAAAGTAGAGTACTGAAGTAGAGTACTATAGTTTGACATTGTGTGATACTAAATAGCTTATAATTGATAGTACTAGCAAGGTTGACATAGTGTATGCTAAATAGTTGATAGTCCTAGAGTTTGACATTGTGTGACACTAAATAGTTATTAGAGTGACTAACAGTTGTAGTATAACAGTTGTAGTATATCAGTAAAAAAGTTCTTTTACTATTAACTATTAACTATCGGTTGTAGTATATTTAGTAAAAAGTTCTTTTACTATTAACTAACAGTTGTAGTATATATAGTAAAAAAGTTCTTTTACTATTAACTATTAACTAAAAGTTGTAGTATATGTAGTAAAAAAGTTCTTTTACTATTAATTATTAACTAACAGTAATATATATAGTAAAAAAGTTATATTATATAGTAAAGAAATATATAAAAAGTATATAGTAAAATAGTTAATAGTTAAAAATTAATAGTTGATGATTAATAGTTAATAGCTGAAATTCAAAGTTGAAAATCTTGGTTATCAGTTGATGAGATAATAGTTCATAGTTAATAATTAATAGTTAATCAATATTTCTAAAATTTCAGTTCTATTAATTAAAAATAATTTTAGAATTAATGTCTGTTTGTCTGTCTGTCCGCAGCTTTGAATTTTGCTGTGTTTGGCGTTGTTTATTTTTTTTATTAAAAATGGTTGAAATTATAGTGTGCAAAAAGGGTCCCGTAACTGGGTGAAATAGGTCTGGCAAAGGTTGGAATAATGATAAGCGAAAATGATCCAGTAAACTGGTGAAAAGGTTCAGGCAACGGTGGAAAGAAAAGATTTCGAGCAATAAGCAAGAGAAAAGTGACCGTCAAATAACTTGAGAAAGAGATTCGCAAATGAACAAGATAAAAGGGTCCGTCAATAGGAAAGAGAAAATAGTCGTTAATAGGCTTGAGAAAACGGTTCCACAATGGGTTAGAAAAAAGCGGTGGTGACTGAGTTAGAAGTCTGACAACGGTTAATTGACAAGGGTTGTTAATAGTTGATATATAATGTTAATATTTAATAGTTAAAAATTAATATTCGAAGGTTGGTTAATAGTTGTAAATTAATATTTGAAAGTTGGTTAATAGTTAATAGTTGAAATAGATATTAATAGATGAAAATTGAAAGTCTTAGTTAATAGATCAATCATTGTTAATAGTTAATAGTGAAAATTGATAGTTAATAGATTAATAGTTAATAGTTGAAAATTGTTAGGTAATAGTTAATAGTACATAGATATTAATAGAGAATAGTTGAAAATGGGAAGTCTTAGTGAATAGTTGAATCATTGTTAATAGTTGGAAGTTGAAAGTTTTAGTTAATAGTTGACGACTGAGTATGAGGTGTTTTAATTTAAGTTAATGTAATGTTTAGAATTTGGCTAGCGGAAGGGGCTCGCCCGAAGGGCGACCCCCTCCGCTAGTTGTTGATAAAAATTTAAAACATGTTTAATTTCCATTTTTAGTAATTAAACAATAATTGACAATAAACGTCAGTTAATAATTAAATATTACATCTGTGCAATTAAAATGCTTCCAAATTGAAAATGTTTATCAGTTTTTTGCCTGTTATTTTAAACGAAAAGATTAAATTTCAAAATTCTAATCTCACTTAGATACTGTTTAAACTAGAGTAGGTCGAGGTTTTTTGAAAAAAAACGAGACCGATGATAACCAAAGCTGGAAAATCCGAGATTGAGGTCGAGGGGCAAATTTTGACCGAGGTCCTAGGTAGAGGTTCGAGGATAACCGAGGCTTTTAAAATTTTTTCTAAAAACTTCAAAATCTAATTAAATTTACCAAATTTTATTAAAAATAAATTAAATCGTTATTAAATTCATCTTTTTAATCTTGTCAGACTCAGGGATAATTCTCAGAGAAACACCAATTTTTTTAAAATCAGCTCCACAAGCGAAAATTTTGGATTGATAAGAGTCAAAATCTTCCAAGTAAACTAAACTGAATCCTAAAGCACAGAGTTTAAGATATCCACATTTTAAATAATTTTTATTTCCGTAATCAAATTATTAAAATGTTGAGAAATTTATTTTACATTTTTTTCTTGCCTAATTTAATTTAGACATTTGTTTTAAACAAAGTTATATTCATGAAACCATTTATTAACAAAGTTTATTAACGAGTAAATAGAATTATTTTTAATTTAATAAACTGTTAGACAACTCTTTCCAATATAAAATTTAATTAAATTTATAAATCCTTCGTACAATAAAGTCGTTAGTATTTGGATATTTCTAAATTTAATTGTATGTTCAACATTGAAAATTTATAATTTAATTTTAAACATATTAAATTCTTTCTCCCTCTATATTTTATTCATTATGCCTATATACATATGTACACCAGGGTATCACGGATTGAGAAAAATGTCGGGTCGGGTTTCGGGTTGAGCAAAAAGTCGGGTCGGGTTTCGAATCGGGTTTTCAAAATTTTCTTCGGATCGGGTTTCGGGTCGAAAAAAAGCCAAAATTTTGAGAATTTTGGAAGGCCAAAAAGCCAAAAATCTTCCCTTCTCAGCGCCGCAGGCGAAAATTTTGAGAATTCTTGAAGGTCCGAAGCCAGATTTCTTCTTTTTTCAGCGCCGCAGGCGAAAATTTTCAGAATTTTGGAAGATCATTAAGCTAAAAATCTTCTATTTTTCTGCGACGCGGGCGAAAATTTTGAGAAAACTCGGGTCGGGTTTTGGGCCGGGTTTTGAAAAATAAAAATTCTCGGGTCGGGTTTCGGGTCGAAAAAAAGGCCGGGTTTCGGTTATCGGGTTTCGGGTAACCCGTGACATCCCTGATGTACACTATTCATTATCAAATTCAAATTTTTTCTTACATATCCTTTGACTTCCCTTCAACTCCCTGATACCCGTACAAATCTACTCATATCCTCCTTAATCCCTCAAATGGAATGATATAATCGATATATGGATTAAAATGTCTATTTTGAGAAATGGATCACTTTCGGCACTCCTGGTATATAGGTATATGTGTCACACTTCTGCATTCTTTTTTTGAATGCAGAAGTGAATCGTGTGTAAAATCCATGAATCTCCTAATCCGGAACCAGACTTTAACTACATTAGTGAAATTAACGGTGACGTAATCAGCAAAGCGGTAGGGCCATATGTTAGATTTCTTGATATTGGGACATTTTTCGAGAACCCGATCCACCAAACCAATTTAGAAAATGTTATGTTTACTCTTTAAATTAGAAATTTTTGGCAAATTTTTGGCTCTGGTCTAGTTTATGCGTTAAATGAAACTTTATAAGTATTATTAATGACCCTAAGTTTTTATTTTACATATGATTGAACGTGTAAATTTTCACCGGACTCATAATGGTCATTCGACGCAGAAACTAGACCATAAACTAAACCATTTTTAATTTTTAGTAAAATTAAAAATGGAAATAACTCCAACAATTTATTTTTCTGGCTTTATTGAAATAATCCCAATAACAATTTTAATTCCTTCTTCTCTTTTAAATTTATTTTTATTGTGGAAAAGTTGTGTTTTAAATAATAATTCTAAAATTATTCTTATTTCACAAAGTATTGCTATTTTTATTTATTCATTAAATCGGTTATTTGGGTATGTTAATTTTGGATATTTATTAGAGTTTCGCCGGAAGTTCCGGTTCCGGAACCGGAACTCAAATTGGATCCGATTACGGTTCCGTCTCCGGTTTACAAATCGGTTCCAGGCAAACCGGAACTTTTTTATTTGCATTGATTACTGGAGATTTTGAATGATATTGAGGGATTTCGATGTATCATTAGTTATAATGGTATATCGGGGATTTGATATTTAGCGATCTAGGGGGTTTAAAGATTATTCGAAGAAATTTGGGGATCAAAGTATATCATGAAATTATTGGTTATTGTTCATATCAGGGTATTGGATAGTTTGGTTAAGTTTTTAGGTTCGGTTTCTGTAAACCGAAAGTTTCTGTTCGGTTATTCGGCTTGTTTCGATTAAACGAACTCCTACTTAAAATACAAATTTTAAAAAAATTTTCAAATTTTTTTAAAATGGGAAAATTTTTTTTTCAAACTGGTTCCGGTCAAAATTTCGGTTCCGGTGAAATACTAATACATACCGTAAATGCTGAAATAATTACCCTGGGTATCTATTGTTTCAACCTCTCGCTGGAGGGGGTAATTATTAGGGAGGATATGCTGGATTTAGGATATATCTCAGTCCAATTGAGGCGAAATTGATTTATTTTTTGATATTGAATCTTAAAATGTTCTAATAATCAAATTTGATATTAATTCTTTAAATATTTTTAAAGTTTGAGTAAAATAACGAAGGGGTAATTATTAGAGAGGGTAATTATTTGAGAGAGGGTAATTATTTCAGCATTTACGGTATTTATATAATTGAAAGAAAAATATTTAATTTTTAAGGCTTATTTTAATCTTCACTAAACAAAATAGTTTATTTTTATCACTATTCTATTGTCTAGCGACTATTGGAATTCCTTGCATATATTTTGGTAATTTGATTGGGCACGTTTTAATTTTGGAGAGAACTATAGCTACCTTATTTACTACAAAATATAGCCAACCAAGAGTTCCAATTTTTGGAATTTGTTGTATTTTAATTTTGGTAGGATATATTGCTTAATTTAATAAATTTATCACTTGGAGCTGAAAAAATTATTGTATAATGGGTTTATCTAAGCAAGATTTATGAACTTCACCGACTTTTAGTTACTTCCCCTTTCTAACATCACAGAATTCCCCATCTCACCTTGGATTGTACACCAGGATGGCCTTTTTACCCTATTTTATAGAGGATTTTCCCTATTTTTGATCTTTTCGCCCTATTTTTTCCCTATTTTGTACATTTGCCATATTTTGCCCTATTTTTAAAAATTTTTAAAATTTCAAGATGGCGACAGTCATCTTGACGTGTTCGTGGTCGACGACCGTGGTCGTGGTCGACGACAGTCATCTTGACGTGGTCGTGGTCGAAGACAGTCATCTTGACGTGGTCGCGGTCGACGACAGTCGTTTTGACGTGGTCGTGGTCGACGACAGTCATCTTGACGTGGTTGTGGTCGACGACCGTGGTCGTGTTCAAAAACAGTCATCTTGACGTGGTTGTGGTCGTCGACAGTCATCTTGACGTGGTCGTGGTCGACGACCGTGGTCGTGGTCGAAGACAGTCATCTTGACGTGGTCGTGGTCGATGACAGTCATCTTGACGTGGTTGTGGTCGTCGACAGTCATCTTGACGTGGTCGTGGTCGACGACGGTCATCTTGACGTGGTTGTGGTCGACGACCGTGTTCGTGTTCGAAGACAGTCATCTTGACGTGGTTGTGGTCGACGACGGTCATCCTGACGTGGTCGTGGTCGACGACCGTAGTCGTGGTCGAAGACAGTCATCTTGACGTGGTCGTGGTCGACGACAGTCATCTTGACGTGGTCGTGGTCGACGACAGTCATCTTGACGTGGTCGTGGTCGACGACAGTGGTCGTGTTCGTAGACAGTCATCTTGACGTGGTTGTTGTCTTCGACAGTCATCTTGACGTGGTCGTGGACAGTCATCTTGACGTGGTCGTGGTCGACGACGGTCATCTTGACGTGGTTGTGGTCGATGAACGTGGTCGTGTTCGAAGACAGTCATCTTGACGTGGTTGTGGTCGTCGACAGTCATCTTGACAGTCATCTTTAACTTATCTAATGATATGATTAATAACATTATGAGTATAATTTTTGTAATAAATGCATTTAGTAAGCTATGTATTGAAATTACTGTAATAACGTAAGTAAAAAAGGTTTTTATACACATTCGGGGCTAAAAGACCTAAAAAATATACCCTGTGGTGCTGAGAATGCGGTAAAATACCAATCTATTTGCCAACGGCTCTAAACCAATATATAAGGATTTACACAGTCTGACGCGAGTCATCAATCCTGCTTTTTAGAACCAATGCCATGTTAGGGGTCTGCACACTACCATTGCACTAGGTTACAATATTCACATAAATTTTTTGTGAATAAATAGTTGAATAAAGAGAATAAGAGCTAAATAAAGAGCTCACTTGTTATATACTTTACTCATTAGCTCTACTCATATTTAGCTCTATTTTATTCATAATTATCAATTTGAAAGATGATTCTGGGAAAGATAAAGATCCAAATTACCAGAAATCCCCTTTTACATCAAGCAAAAGGTTGACGTCATTTCTCTTTGTCCTCTAATCTGGGGGGGGGGGGGTAACTAATTAATGACTTTTACCATTTATTTTAATAAATTTGAAAATTCCAAAAATTCTTTTTCTAGTTTCCACCCAGTTTTAAACAAAAATTTAAATAAAATAATTACAACAATAATTAATTTTATAAAATGTGGACACCCTTCTAATAAAATAAACGTTGAAAAACAAACAGTAATTAATTTACAACAAAATGTTGCTGCTTCAAAAGAACAGGATTTGCATTTTGAAATGTTAAAACAGTCTTGGATGTGATTGAAAAAATTATGGGAAGAAATTTTCATGTGAAATTATATAACTGTTTTTACTCGTTCAACTCCTTTAAAAGGCCCTTATACTATGTAACAGAGGTCGATCGGAAATCCTCCTTTACCAAATTTTTTCTTTTTTAATGCCGCTGACGGAAATTTGCAGTCTGAACGATGCTTCGCAATTATCGGAAATTGAAATTTTTATTAAGATTAAAGAAATTAGAAGCCGGAAATCGGAAGACGGAAATTTGAATTCCGATCGACTTCTTCTTTCTAATATAAATTTTTTAGGGAATTTTTGTTTAAATATATTATAAAAATATTTTATGAAATTAAAACTGTTTTTTCATTATTTATTTTAGACATTCAAGACATTTTTTTTTCGATAAAATTATTAAATAAAATGTATTATACTGTAAATTCTCTAATATGCAGATGCACAGTGCTTCTATTTTTCGATTCTCTCGTAGGGTGTGCTTATATCAATGACTGTGCTTCAATTGGAGGCGTGCTTCTATTAGAGAATTTACGGTATATTTTATTTTGTCTGTCAGATTTTGTTTAAATTTTTGTGTCAAAAAAATTTTTTGATAGAAAATTGTTACCTAGTTAAAATTTTAAAATTATTGAAACTTTAATAAAATGATAAACATGCAATTTTTCAACGTAACAATTAAGCGAAATGCTTTGAAATAAATAAATTGCCGAGCATTTATAACACGGGTGGAGCTCGTGCGACAAAATACGAGACACGAGATTCACGAGATTACCAAAAAAATACGAGAACGAGATACGAGATCTCTCAAAAAATACGAGATTTTCACGAAAAACGAGACACGAGATATTAAAGATTAATTGTTTTTCAAAATTATCAATACATAATTTTGAAAGCCGAAAATATAAGGGTTTGAATGAATGATGATTACAGGTTGATTATGAAGGATATTGGGGATGTAGAGAATCAAATGATTTATTGAGATATCGGGAATTACTGAGAATACATGGGATTTGGAAGGATCAAGAAGAGACCTTAATCCTAGTCTCGTGTTCTCTTGGCAAAATACGAGATACGAGACCTCTAAAAAACAAAAGATTTCACGAGATACGAAACGAGCTACACCCCTGATTTATAAGTTCATGAATTTAATTTTTGTTTATATATACATACAATTTATCTAAAAATTTTTTAATATGTAGAAAATTGTTACCTAGTTAAAATTTTAAAATTATTGAAACTTTATAAAGTGATAAACATGCATTTTTTCTCAATATTTTTTTTCAACCCCTATTTTTCTCAAAAGTTTTCTCAACCCCTATTTTTCTCAATATTTTCATGTCCCATTCAGATTTCTAATAAATTTTTTAAATAATTATAAAGTACCAAGGAATAACCAACATATAATTTTTTATTTTGTCTATCAATTTTGATGATACAGTTTTTTTAAAGATATAGTCAATTTTTGTACGCCTTACTGGTAAATGTCCGTTTCGTTCCTCATCTGTCCACCTATGTATAGAGATCAGAACGGGTCCGGGACCCGTTTCCCGGTTTTAGGGTCCCTTTTCCCGATTTTTTTTAAACAACCGGGTTGAAACTAGAGACCGGCAAAATCGCACTTCCGGGATCCCGAGTCGGGATTTTTTTTCTTGACTGATGCCGGGACGGGATCCCGAGGGATAAATCCCGAAAAAATCCCGAATTTCAAAAATCCCGAAAATAATTATCCGGGATCCCGACCGGGATTCGGGATTTTTTTTTTAATAAAAATTTTAACTTTTTATGAATAAAATGCATCAAAATACTGCAATTTATATGTAAATACAATTAAATTTGTAAAATATCAATAATTTTTTATAATTGGAATGGCTTCGTTTAAAAAATCAACAACTCTCCGGTCTTATGAGCAACACTATATCGATGATAGTTGTATATATAAGTCCCCCGATATGATCTGAAAGGTTTAAAGATCTGTCATCAATTGTTGTAAATCAAAGTTGTAAATCAAAGCCCCCCATTAGGAGTTCGACGGACATCGGGGATATCAAGGGATTTGAGGGGGTATCAGATAGAGATGTGCGAGACCGAAATTTTTCCAAGACTCAAGACTCAAGACCCAAGACAAAATTTTTTCCAAGACCAAGACCAAAACTCCAAGACTCAAGACCAAAAATCAAGACCAAATTTTTAAATCCCATAGGTCAAATTTTTGGTTTATTTTTTGTTATTTTGATACGATCACAATCAACTTCAGCACAATTATCTATAATTTCGAAAAATTTATGCGAAATTCAAAGAATTTCGGGGAATTTATTCTGTGGAAAATCAATAAAATAGGTTATTATTTCAGAGGGTTTGGGTGGATTAACGGGATATTAGTGATATCAAAAGATTAAGAGGGATAGCCGTGGGATTTAGCGCCGCAGGCGAAAATTTTGGGAATTATGAAAGCAAAGAAGCCAAAAATCTTCCTTTTCCTGCGCCGCAGGCAAAAATTTTGAAAATTTTGGAAGGCCGTAGGCCAAAAAAATTCACATTTTCAGCGCCGCAGGCGAAAATTTTTTGAATTTTGGAGCTCAAGAAGCCAGATTCTTCCATTTTCTGCGCCGCAGGCAAAAATTTTGAGGATTTTGGATGGCCAAGCACTAGGTCCAAAAAGGCCAAAAAACCAAGACCAAAAAATAAAACCAAGACAAGACCAAGACAAACACCCCAAGACCAAGACCAAGACCAAGACCGAAAAAAAAACCAAGAAAAGTCTTGGTTCCAAGACCAAGACCAAGAGTCTCGCACATCTCTAGTATCAGACATACACCAGGTTTTACCCTTTATCTTATATCCTATATTTTAGGATATACAGAAGTACGTAACTCGCTCCCAGAACGTTTCCGTAGACTTGAGTGGCATTTGGGTGGATTTTCGTCTTGGGATTTGGGTGGATTAAGAGGGACATCAGAGTATTTGGGTAAATTTCGAAGGAGATGGAGGATTTGAGTAATGGGATTCGTAGCATATCGAGAATCTAGGAGAATATGGGGGATAAACCATATTCCCCTAGATGTACAGGTTCTTTTTGAGACGACAAGAAGCCAGATTTTTTCCATTTTCAGCGCCGCAGGCGAAAATTTTCAAAATTTCAAAGGCCGTAGGCCAAAAAAAATTAACTTTTTTCAGCGCCGCAGGCGAAAATTTTGCAAATTACTAGAGTAAGAAATGCTTGGCATTATGTTAATTAAAAATCCCGAAAATTAAAAAAAAATTCCGGGATCCCGAGTCGGGATTTTATTTTTTAACCGATGCCGGGACGGGATCCCGAGGGAGTAATCCCGAAAAAATCCCGGATCCCGGTTGATCCCGAAAATCAAAAAAATCCGGGATTTCGGGATCGGGATCCCGGAAAATCCCGTCGGGATCCCGTCCCGCGCCGGTCTCTAGTTGAAACCGGGCCCGGGAATTCCCGGTTTTCCCGGACCGGGTCCCTCCCGGTCAACTTTCAGAACCCGTTTCCCGGACCCGGTCCAGCAATTTTTATACCGGGAAACCGGGAAAAATATTTAGTGCATGTCGACTTTTATGAAGTTGACATCGAGAATCACTCTGGAAATTAAAATTTTTAAAAAATTTTTAGGAAAATAAAAAATGGAAATAACCCCAATAGGTTATTCTGTTGCATTTATTGAAATAATACCAATTTTAATTCCTTCTTCTCTTTTAAATTTATTTTTATTGTGGAAAAGTTGTGTTTTAAATAATAATTCTAAAATTATTCTTATTTCACAAAGTATTGCTATTTTTAGCTTAAAATTCGCTAATTTAAATTATAACTTCCTCTGTAGACATGATTTATTAACAGACGCTCTATTTTAGTGTTTTGGAAAGGCCGGAAACCAAAGTCGGAGCCTTGTCAAATGTGAAAAATATGTGAGATTTTCTATAATCTAGAATAAAAGATTTACTTGTAATTAGTAAAAATTTAATAAGCACGAACCTAAAAACTGTCGATTCATCTTGCCTAAAACAAAAAACCATAATTTCGTATTTTTGCATAAAGTTTTACGAAAAAATAAAGTTAAAGACGGTACTTCTATGATTACCGTATTTTTCCCAATAGAAGCGCATGCGCTTCTATTTTTCAACCTCCTCGTAGACTGCGCTTCTATTGGGACGTGCGCTTCAAATGGGACCTGCGCTTGTATTTTTTAACTCCTGTGCGAATTAATTTTTATAACATTATAGACAACTTGACAACCAAATTTCACTAAATTTTCGCCTTCGGCGCTGAAAAAGGAAGAAATTTGGCTTTTTTTCTTCCCAAATTCTGAAAATTTTCGCCTGCAGCGCATGTAAAAGGAAGTTGAATGATATTTTGGAGAATTTTTTCTACATTTTTAAAGATTGCGTGTTGCGGAAATTGCGAATTTTTTGCAATTGCGAGTTGAGGATTGCGTTTGCGGATTTTTAAAAAGAAATTGCGTGTTGCGGATTGCGAGTTACGGAATTTTTTTTCAATTGCATCCAGCCCTGCTTCGGTACCGTCACTCGAAATCCCAATACCTTCCCATTCTTCAACTATCCATCCCAGATAAATTTTCATTGGTTTTAAATTTTCATTTCATTTTCACCTACAACATCAATTTCCGAGCCGGAGGAATCCATTTTTAATGAAAAAGTGTAATATATTCTTAATCTAAATATAAATAATGAATACTGTTTGTTTAAAATAGTAACTATGTAACAGAGTAATTGCTCAAATAAGTATTTCATAGGATGCGCTTATAATAGGACGTGCGCTTCTATTGGGACCTGCGCTTGTATTTTTCAACCTCCTCGTATACTGCGCTTCTATTGGGACGTGCGCTTCAAATGGGACGTGCGCTTCTATTGGGAAAAATACGGTATATAAAAATTAAAAAATATTTCAAACAATTTTTATTTACGTAATCAAATAATTATAATGTCGAGAATATTAAAATTTTTTTCTTTAATTTAATTTACGCATTTGTTTCAAGAAAAAGATTGTTAGTTTGTGTAAAATATCAAAAATTATTAAAAATTTAATAAACTGACAATTTATTTATGTAATTATATTTAATTTAGATATGTTTCAATAAGGAAGTTACCATAACTATTTGGATATCACAAAATTTAATTTTTAATTCAAGTTTACTATTTAATATTAGTATTTAATTTTTAAGCTTTGAAATTCTTCACTTTTTTTATAAATGATTAGAAGTAATATTTTGAATTAGGGTTTTTTGTTTTATTTCTTAAAATCCGGTGAATGAAAATATTTTATTGTTCTTTCCAAACTATATTTATTTAGCAAGATCTGTATTTCTTTTATCCTATTTGATTAATTTTATCCAAACATATTTAGGTAACATAAACTTTTCGGGGCAAACCAAGACAAGGAATTGAAAATAGATGAGGATCTATTATTAGACGGGTAAATTTTTCGATGTCGACTTTTATGAAGTTGACATCGAGAATCACTCATGAAATTAAAATTTTTAAAAAATTTTTAGCATAATTAAAAATGGAAATAACTCCAATAGGTTATTCTGTTGCATTTATTGAAATAATCCCAATAACAATTTTAATTCCTTCTTCTCTTTTAAATTTATTTTTATTGTGGAAAAGTTGTGTTTTAAATAATAATTCTAAAATTATTCTTATTTCACAAAGTATTGCTATTTTTATTTATTCAATAAATCGGCTATTTTTGTAAGTTAATTTCTAAAATTGTACTAATTTAGAGTCCTGGAAATTTGGGCTCTGAAAAATTTTGAACTAGTTTATTTTGAAGAAGCTTTGTCAAATAAATAAAGTTACTATTGAAGTCGGATAGTACATGCCCGTCATCAGGGGTGTACATAAATAAGTTGCCGTTTTCGAGTCGGGCCGACGTTCAAGGCATTTTTTTCGGGCTTGTTTCTATCGAGTCGGGCCGGTACGAGTCTTTTGGGCCGAACATCTAGGCCTGACTCGATCTTTCGGTCCGAGTCAGTCCATTTTGGCAACCCTACTAGCGAGGATCTAGGTCCAACTATATTTATAAAAGTAATTTTAATATTAAGCCTTATTCTAACCATCTCTAAACAATATAATTTATATAATTTACTAAATTATTTTGATGCAAATATTGGAATATCATGTATAATTTTTGGAAATTTGATTGGCCACGTTTTAATTTTGGAGAGAACTATAGCTACTTTATTTACCACAAAATATAGCCAAACAAAAGTTCCACTGTTTGGAATTTGTTGTATTTCAATTTTGGTAGGATTTTTCCCTCTATCAATATTGGGGTTTCAGCCAGGCTGGGCTATTTCGCATTCCGTTTTTTATTTTTTGATTTCGACCAGCCTGATTTCAACGCATTCAACATAACTTGTAAAATTGACGGCATCTAAAGACTCAGCTGTAAATTTTATCATGAGATTGATTTTAAAAAAATTTTCTTTTCAAAACAAAAAATATTAATAAACACATGGTGTAAAACTGAAGAACCGGAAACGATCTGGCTTGGTTCAATAAAAAATTGAACCAAAAATCAGTAAAGTTTCCGGCAAATCAAACTTTGTTTTGTGTGCGGGCAGTGTCTAAATACAAGGACAATCTGATTTTATTATTTTTCAGTTATTTTTGACTATAATCGATAGATTTATACCCACAAGCTCTACTAATGGCAGAGTAACAAATTTATTTGATATTATTGTAACAAATCTTTCATTGTTATTAAGCCTATTAGAATTAATTGTATGTTTTATTAATACTCACAAAAATTTGAATCTAATATACATATAATTAACAAATATTAATGATATTAATAGCTAATCTGAATCCGAAAAAATGGGATATCCTGAAATTTTTGTTTTAGGTTCTTGACTATATCAGAGGATTTTCCATAATCTGTAAACATATAGGCGAGCAGTCTTAAAGCAGTTTGGCCTGAACTAGTATTTAATTTGTAGCGAACTGCGAGTCTCGGTATTTGGGCACTGGAAAGTTGCGCTCCAAGAATTTTCGGAAAGTAAGGCTAGAAATTTTCGGAATTTTGGGCTCCGGCGGAAAATTGGCTCTGAAAAAAACAAGTCAATGAAATTCTAGGTAGAAATGATTTCAAAATAACACTGTTGGTTTTCATTGTTGGGCGAATACTACCTACAGAGCGAGATTGGGGTTTTATCGGGACCTACGGCTTTTTCGTCTGTGAGAGTACCCTATTCCTTAGCAGTATTTTACGTTTTGGCCAAATTGCTTGGTCCTCATTTTTTTATTTCTAGGCATTTTCTCGATTGACTTCCTTCAACAAAAAAATGTATAAAAAATATTTGAATAACAAATCAAACACAAAAAATAATTACACTTTGAATGAGCGTTATCGACAATTAGAAAATGTTTATACAGGAAAGCAATTGGCACCTTCCTTTTTCTTTCATTTTATTAATATTTTGTGTACAGATATTGTAACTGTAACAGTAGTACCTTATTTGAACTTATCAAATGATATGGTTAATAATATTATTTATATCGTTTACGTAATCCATTCAATTTGCAAGCTTGGTATCGAAATCACTGTAATAACGTAAGTAGAAATTATTTTATACTTTACAGTCGGACATCTCTATAAAATACAACTAGTATATAATTAATTGAACCCCGATATATATACTTTCATTTCAATTTAATTAGAACCATGACTTGGCTTTCTCTTAAAGACTCCAGTCGATTTTTATTTAGAGATTCGGAAGTATCACTAATTAAATCTAAATTTAATACGATTTTTTTGAAAACTCCAACCAATAATTATCCTTTAAAAATGTGTATCTTTACTGAGAGTCGGCTGTCTTATATTAAACTAACCAGACTCGTGCCTGGATATAAATAATTCCAGATAGGGCCAAATAATCCGTGTCCTTGTACATACAGGTCTGAATTTAACAAAAAGATTTTTTTCTAGTTTCCACCCAGTTTTAAACAAAAATTTAAATAAAATAATTACAACAATAATTAATTTTATAAAATGTGGACACTCTTCTAATAAAATAAACGTTGAAAAACAAAAAGTAATTAATTTACAACAAAATGTTGCTGCTTCAAAAGAACAGGATTTGCATTTTGAAATGTTAAAACAGTCTTGGATGTGATTGAAATAAATTGTTTAATAATTGTGTAGATTTAATAGTCTCCTCTAGTTAAACTTTTCAGTGAAAATTTATATACAGAATAAGAAATTTTAACTTTATGCAATTGCTCCTTATTACTACCCCCATAAGTTACACTGTGGGTTCTGACTCAAAATTTTTAGCTTATATTTGATCACAAATGATATCAACCTTTATTGTACTAATAATCTTGATTCTTAATTTTTTCATAATAAATAAAGAATATTTTGACAAAAAATTAATTAAATATTTATAAAACATCTGTTTTATTTATTCTCATTAAACAAAAAAATTTTCAACAATTTTTATTTACTTTATAAAATTATTTAAAAGGTTGAGAATTTTATTTTACGTTTTTAATTTTATTTTTTATTTAATATAAACATCTGTTTCAAGAAATGTCAATTGTTAGCTTTGTTAAGATACTTAGAATTATTAAAAATTTAATAACCTGACCTTTAAAAATGTTGGCTAAATAAATACTAATTAAATAAATAATTATTTAAATTTATTATGTTGCTATAAAGTCGTTACTAGAGGCATTTGAGTATGTTAGAATATAATTGCACTCTAAAATTTAATTTATAAAACGTTAATTAGGGTTCGGATTTTTAATAAAATCCGAAAATATGACATATAAAATGTTTAAATAAATTGGCAAAACATTTAATAATTTGCCAATTTATATTTTTCAGATATCCAGATCCGAAAAATAAATTTTTATTAAAGTTGAGAGAATTTTAAGGCCTTTATCAATTCTCGTTATTGTCACCTTCATTATTCTCACATTAAAAATTTTATTCTATTCTTGAGCGTTTTATTAATTAAAAAATCTACTTTTAATGGTTACTTTTAAAAAATTTTTTTAGTAAAATTAAAAATGGAAATAACTCCAACAGTTTATTCTGTTGCATTTATTGAAATAATCCCAATAACAATTTTAATTCCTTCTTCTCTTTTAAATTTATTTTCATTGTGGAAAAGTTGTGTTTTAAATAATAATTCTAAAATTATTCTTATTTCACAAAGTATTGCTATTTTTATTTATTCATCAATTCGGTTATTTATGTAAGCTAATTTTTGAATTAACTAATACGGGCTGTTGTAATCATAAGATACACGCAATATTATTTACAATAGATCTCTAAATTTCAAATTTTCAATTAAAAATTACCTATCTGGACTTATTTTTTCAAGATTTTTGAATATTTTGTTTAAAAACCTGTTTTACAATTTAAGAATCAAATTTAAGCTACTTTTTAGGTACTTATGGGTATACGCCACAAACTGATTGCTAGCCGAATTTGATCGGCTTTAACTTTTTTATCCTTGATCCAATTCATATAAATCTTATATCAAACGAAGGCTCTCAATATATGCTGAATCTTTTTTCAATTTAAAAGATCAAGTCTGATCACTAGTTAAGATGTTATAACCCGATAAATGTGAAAAACACCTAATAACTGAAATTATCATGTGTAACTTTTTAATGAGTGATCATCACTTTATCTATTAAATAAAAAAGGTACCGTTTATCGAGGGCTTTAGATTGATATAGAATGTATTTGAATTTGTTCTTACATCAAAAAGTTAAAGCCGATCAAGAAGTTAAAGCCGGCAACCAGTTTGTGGGCGTATAACCGATAAGTACCCATTTTATGAGGAAATTTTAATTAGAAAAAAAACACATTTAATTAAAGGAAAAATTTTACAACTTTTCAGCTTCAAGGTTGATTTTTCAGCCCAAAATTCCGATTGTATTTTTATAAAATTAAATTTTTCAGGCTTATTTTAAGCATCACTAAACAAAATAGTTTATTTTTATCACTATTCTATTGTCTAGCGACTATTGTATTTCCTTGCATAAATTTTGGTAATTTGATTGGGCACGTTTTAATTTTGGAGAGAACTATAGCTACTTTATTTAACACAAAATATAGCCAACCAAAAGTACCATTTTTTGGCATTTGTTGCATTTTAGTTTTGGTATTTAATTGTTTTTAATTACTTGTTATCATGGGTCTATCTATATCAATTTTCTCCGTACAATTGATATACCGTAAATGCTCGAATAATTAGCCTGGGTAATTATTGTTTCAGTCTCTCGCTAGTGGGGTAATTATTTGAGAGAGGGTAATTATTCGAGCATTTACGTTAGGCACCAGAGCCGATAAAAAAATATAAAAAGTTCAAAAAATCGAAATCGAGAAAGATTTGATATGATTGGAAATAATTTTAGGTCTTTGCTCAAAATTTATAAGTCCAATCAAGAAATAATTGGATTTTTCTTAGTGTTGCAAAGTTGGGGTATGTTTTCAAAACATCTTTTCAAGTTCGGGACCTACACCCACTGGTCTGAAACCATTCATGTCTAGGGCCATATATTATGTAATAGAGCCATAAATATTTAATCATTTTTCAGTTATTTCTATCAATAATTGATAGATTAATACCTACAGATTATACAAATGCCAATGTAACTAATTTAATCAGCATTTTTATAATTAATGCTTCACTGTTATTAAGCTTATTAGAATTAATTGTATGTCCTATATTTTAAATTAAATTTGAAAAATTTACTAGGCATTTTCTCGATTGACAGCTTTCAATAAAAAAATGTATAAAAAATATTTGAATAACAAATCTAACACAAAAAATAATTACACTTTGAATGAGCGTTATCGACAATTAGAAAATGTTTATACAGGAAAACAATTGGCACCTTCCTTTTTCTTTCATTTTATTAATATTTTGTGTACAAGCATTACAGCTGTAATAGTAAATTACTTGCAAAATGAAGTAATGGACAATGTTATTTGTTTCTATTTAGTAATACATGCAATTTGTAAACTTGGTATTGAAATAACTGTAATAACGTAAGTTCATTTGTAAAGTTCGTTTTTCATTCAGCATTTTTATATAAACATAAGACCCCCCTATTTTTTTGCTGTTACTCATATATCCAACTTGATTCTGAATGTAGAGAGCTTTAGAGAGCTGTAGAGAACCCTTAACTTTTTATATCGTAGGATAATTAGGTATCTAAAACTTTGAAATAGGTAAATAATTGTAAAGTTATACTCACTTTATAATTTATTAACAAAATTTCTTTTTCTAGTTTCCACCCAGTTTTAAACAAAAATTTAAATAAAATAATTACAACAATAATTAATTTTATTAAATGTGGACGCTCATCCAGAGTAGATGTTGAAAGACAAACAGGAATTAATTTACAACAAAATGTTGCTGCTTCAAAAGAACAAGATTTGCATTTTGAAATGTTAAAACAGTCTTGGTTGTGATAGATTAAATAGGGAAAAATATTTTTAATTTGATTTTTAAAAATTATCCGGCTAATCATTAATGCAGGATCATGACTTTTATATAGTTTTGTAGCTTTATTTATAAGCTATCAAATGACTAATAATCATTAAAGGAAAAGTTTTCACTTAAGCGAGAAAAAATCATTTATCTATGTCAACTTAAAAAGTGCGCGGAAATTTAAATAGGGAAAATAATTTGTATTTAGTTTTTTATGGAAAATCACTTTAGAAAAAATCTGAAAAAATTTCTGGGACCTTCTCTAGCAATATGATGAGGAATGGCAAAAAATCTTAATTTTAACCCAACTCCCTCACCGAGATCTCGAGGCCTAAAATCAACGGAAAATGGGGGTGATTTGTCTCAAAAAATTATTTCGGCCCATCTGACACAGATAGAAATTTTCTTTCTTGATAGGTTTGAAGCCCATAAAATTTGCCATAAAATAAGTCTTATGCCATTTTTTTTTAAAAAATTCCTTCTCCGAGATATAGGCTGAAACCTTTTAATTTAGGGAAAAATGTGTTAAATCAGTCATAAATTTTGCAACTAGAAAATCTTCGGTATTCATCTCGAAGAAGAGATTTTTTGAAGGAATGACATTAAGCCTATTTTGTAGCAAATTTAATGGGCTTCAATCTGAACATGAAAGAAAAATTTTATCTAGGCCAGATGGACCAAAATATTTTTTAAAATCAGATCACCCTCAAATCTCCCCCATTTTCCGTTGATTTTGGGCCTCGAGATCTCGATGATGGAGTTAAGGTAAAATTTAGATTTTTTTGCCATGCTTCATCTATTGATAGAGAAGGTCCCAGAAATTTTTTCAGATTTTTTCTAAATTGATTTTCCATAGAAAAACTTAATAAAAAATTTCCCTATTTAATTTTCCGCGCACTTTTTAAGTCAAGATAGATAAATGATTTTTTTCCGCTTATATGTAAAGTTTTCTTTTAATGATTAATAGTAATCTGATAGCTCATAGATAGAGCTACAAAACTCTATAAAAATAATGACCCGATATAAATGATTAGCCGAATAATTTTTGGAAATAAAATTAAAAACATTTTTCCCTATTTAAATTTCCGCCACTGTATACGATAAATACTCTTATATAGCGTTGGCCTTATATTATGGTTTGATATTAAGGAGTAAGGGAGATAAAGGGAGATTAAAATGATTAACTTGATATGGATAAGATATCGAGCGATTTGAGATGATATAGAAAGATTAAAATGAGTTGGTCTGATTCGAAGGAGATATCACCGATACAAAAATCCTTTCCCGAAAAGGAAAAATAATTTTACTTGTCATTATTAATTTTTATCTGCTGCTAAATTAACCGTAAATTTCAACTAGGTGGCTTATATTGTAGCCTATAATTTGATTTTAGTTAAATAAAAATTTTTTAATGTGAGAAGGTTGAATTTATTTAGCAATTAATATATGTAATTAATATAGATATCACTTAAATTTTCAAGAAAATTTTTTCGATTGTCGATGAGTTATGAGAAAAATATAGATGGAGCTATAATTTTGAACCAGAGTATATTTTTTAATTATTAAATTTTTTTGTCCATAATAAAAAATATTTTTTCCAAAAAAATAATTTAGATAATAAAAGAATAATGTCATTTTTTACGGTACGGCAAAAAATATTTCAGATAAAGTTTACCTTTAATTAATATTTAAAATAATTAAAAATGTGAGAAATTTATTATAAAATTTTTATTTTCTTGTTTACATTTAATTTAAATTTGTACTCTAAAAATTTTTTTGCATGGGAAAATTTTATTGGCTCATGAATGTAATTATGTAGATTTATAAAAAAAATTTAATAACGACTTTCTCAATTAAATATTTATTTAAATAAATTGTTTAAATTTTATTTTATTTTAAATTATTGAAAGGCAGTAAAATATGTTGCAGCGCCGCTTAATAAAATTTAATATTATAACTAGGGCGTGTCAAAACATGCAAATGCATATTTTGCATGAGGATATGCCATGAGCTGAAACGCTCAAAAATGGTGTTTTTACATCGGTACGAACATTAGGGACCGGGTTCCTATAGCATATTTTTGCATATTTCGGTACTTTCGTGCATATTTGCATATCGATGCATATTTTGGGAAATTTTGCATATTTTTACCTAAATTTGTGCATATTTTGGCATTTTTTGTGAAATTTTAGTAAAAATCGGGCAAAATTTTAAAAATTTAGGAATTTTTTGGGAAAAAAATTTTTCAATAAAAATTTTTCGAAAAAATTTTTTCAAAAAATTTTTCGCGATAAATTTTTTTCAAAAAATTTTTTTGGTTAAACTTTAAGTTAATAAAATCATTTAGAAATGCTCTTAAACTGCAATTTAGATGCTAATTTAGTATTTTTTTAATTTAGATATTGATTTTTAAAGCATATTTTCATTATTTTTGCAGTATATTTAATGCATATTTTGCATATTTTGGTGCATATTTTGGTGCATATTTTGGACTTTTTTGCTGCATATATATGCGCATATTTTGGGATTTTCCGTGCATATTTTGACACGCCCTAATTATAACTCAAAAATAATTATTAGCGACTTCCCTCAAAAATTGTAATTTATAGGAAAATTGTACATTTAAGTTCACGTTTTAAATGTTTGAAAATGTTATATTTATTTTTTATGAATAGGACCCGAGATTATTTTATAATCTTCCCTCATACATATAACTAAATATAATATATTGGCCTTTTATTATGCCCTGACCTGCTCTAGTATTGGAATTATTTACCTCTATTGTCAGGGTTGTCGTTTCCAAACCACTAAAATGGGGCGCAGCCACTCAAAAATAGGGAAAAAATAGGGCGAAATCGGTCAAAAATATGGCAAAAAATGGGGAATTTTTTAAAAAAACATAAAAATAATTAAAATTTTAAATAAAAAGCCTTATTCCGCATGTTCTCCACTAGTTTTAACTAAATTTCTATAAACAGAAAAGTTCACATTAGAGACCAGACTGGGAATGTCGTACGACAATCGTACGAGATGTCTCGAAAAATCTCAATCTCGATAATCAAGTTTTTCTTCAAGATCTCAGGAACCGATAGATTTCTAACATTTTTAGCAAAATTTTGAGAATTTTGAAAAGTTATGAAGCAAGATTGTTTCCTTTTTTAGTGCCGAAGGCGAAAATTTAGAGAAATTGAGAAGACCAATAAAAGAGATTTCTCTTTTTTTCAGCGCCGCAGGCGAAAATTTACGGAATTTTAATGTCCAAGAGTAAGATTTCTTTGTTTTTTCGCATTTTATTTACAAAATCCCAGAAAATTTGAAAAATATCACAAAATGTTAAAAATAGGGCAAAATATGGCAAATGTATAAAATAGGGAAAGAATAGGGCGAAAAGGCCAAAAATAGGGAAAATCCCCTATAAATAGGGTAAAACGACAACCCTGTCTATTGTGTTTAAATTGGTTTTGAATAAAATTTATTAAAAGAACTTGGAATTATTATTTTACATATTTTTATTATTTGCGTGCGGCTACAAATAATTTTAAAATTTTGTTACTAAAATTTATGTTGAGTTGTTAATTCAAAAGTCGCCTAAAATTTTTATAAATTTCAAACAAAATTCGATTAATTCTAAAAATGTTATCATATGAATTGTAAATTCCGTTTACTTGCATATATTTTTATAAAATTTAATTTCATGCCCAAAAATTAAGCAGTTTTTGGAGTAAATAGAATCTGATTCTGTCTTGTTCTGGATTTAGGATTAGAGGTTTTTTTTCTAAGAAACAGGAAAATGTATAAAGGAAATAAAATCAAAGCTAGACCGTTCTAACATACACACTAGAAAACAAAAACGTTTATAATACCAAAGTTTTTCAGTATTTCTTGATTATAGTTTGCGAAATAACTTTATAAAAATTTAATTTTTCACCTTTACAAATTTATGAAAAATTTTTTTAGCAAAATTAAAAATGGAAATAACTCCAACAGTTTATTTTGTTGCATTTATTGAAATAATCCCAATAACAATTTTAATTCCTTCTTCTCTTTTAAATTTATTTTTATTGTGGAGAAGTAGTGTTTTAAATAATAATTCTAAAATTATTCTTATTTCACAAAGTATTGCTATTTTTATTTATTCTTCAATTCGGTTATTTATGTAAGTTAATTTTTGAATGAATCTTGCTATAAGATAAGCTGAATTTGAAATAGTTTTTAGAAAGTTAATTCACAAGGCCTGTATGTATTTTTATAAAATCAAATTTTTCAGGCTTATCTAATCATCTCTAAACAAAACAATTTTTATAATTTAACATTCTTTTTTGTTGCAAATATTGTAATTGCTTGTGTAACTTTTGGCAATTTAACTGGACACGTTTTAATTCTTGAGAGAACTATAGCTACTTTATTTAACAAAAAATATAGCCAAACAAAAGTTCCAATTTTTGGAATTTGTTGTATTTTAATTTTGGTATTTTATTAGTTTTATTTACTTGATATCAGACTGTTTCGAAACAGAAATTTAAAAAGTTCAATAAATCGAAAAAGATTGTAGGCTCACATTAAGAATAGGGTTGCCATTTTCGAACTGAGCCGACGTTAGATTCATTCTTTTGGGTCTTTTTTTTGTCGAACCAGACGGTCAAGCTTTTTCTGGGCCTAAAATCAAAGCCCGATTTATCTGTTTTTTGCCCGTTCTTTCTCAAGTACGAAATGCGGACTTGTACAAATCATGAAGGATTAATTAATATTTAATCATTTTTCAGTTATTTTTATCAATAATTGATAGATTAATACCGACAAATGCTACTAATGCCAATTTATCTAATTTATTTACTATTATTGTATTAAATGTTTCACTGTTATTAAGCTTATTAGAGTTAATTGTATGTCCTATATTTTAAATTAAATTTGACCAATTTAATAGGCATTTTCTCGATTGACGGCCTTCAATAAAAAAATGTATAAAAAATATTTGAATAACAAAACTAACACAAAAAATAATTACACTTTGAATGAGCGTTATCGACAATTAGAAAATGTTTACACAGGAAGGCAACTGGCACCCTCCTTTTTCTTCCAATTTATTAATATTTTGTGTACAAGCATCACAGCTGTAATAATAAATTACTTGCAAAATGAAACGATGGACAATGTTATTTGTTTCTATTTGGTAATACATGCATTTTGTAAACTTGGTATTGAAATAACTGTAATAACGTAAGTTCATTTATTCGGTATTTGTCAGTCATTTGTCACCAACTTTTCCTAATTCGAAGACTACAATTTTGTAAAGCTTTATAACAGTTAAGTACTTGATAGTGTAATACTTTGTAAGTCGTCCTCCTCTTTGGTCCTTTCTATTTTTCTGTATTTTTTATCATTTTAAGACAAATTATACACCTAAATTTTAGATATTTTTTAACTTGTTGACTCTGAATGTGGGGGATTTGAATAAGCGATACTCTCATTTAAGTTAACCCTCATTTCTATGTAGGAGTTTATCATCCTGAGGGAGGTATATTCGAAATATGACATTTAGTTTAACAGAGAAGGTGCATATAACTGACAAGTACCATTTACATTAAATTTGTATTAATTTATTAACAAAATTTCTTTTATAGTTTCCACCCAGTTTTAAACAAAAATTTAAATAAAATAATTACAAGAATAATTAATTTTATTAAATGTGGACACTCTTCTAGAGTAGATGTTCAAAGACAAACAGTAATTAATTTACAACAAATTGTTGCTTCAAAAGAACAGGATTTGCATTTTGAAATGCTTGGACAGCTTTGGAAGTGATTTTGAGTTGAAATTTTTTGTCCCCTCATCACGAACTTTTTTAAAATATTTCTTAAAAAATTTTTTTAAGTTTAACTTGTTTGTAAAGAACTTTTAACTAAAACCAAAGAGACATCTTAATTAATTTTCATAGAGCATAAAAATAAAGACTAAATAAACAAATAATTTTACAAATTTTTATTCTAAAATTTTACTAATTTCTAAAAGTTAAAAAAACAATTTTTAAAAACCAATAAAATGACTAAAATTAAATGAAATAAAAGAAAGAATTTTTACTTTAAATTTACTTTTTAATAAAAAAATTTTTTCTACTCTCTACTTCAATCATTTCAATGTTATCCACATATTCTTGAATGTACTGAACATTAATGAATTCCATAATGATTAGCTATCTAATAAATAAAAAAAATATTAAACGCGATTATCTAAATGTACATAATTATTATCTAAGGGAACTATCTACAATCATTATCTAAAGAAAAGGATTACTAATTGGAGGACTAATTACTTATATATTTAAGAACATATAAGTTCTAACGGACGGCAGATCACTTCATTCAGCAAAGAGTTACCGGCCGGCTAATCCATCGAGCCTTATAGGCTAACCAACGTGGGACTGAGAACCGGAACCGACCGCTTTAATGGAATAAAAAAATTTAAAGCGGCAAGTATTTTTTGTCTTCTCGCTACGGGAGGGCTAGATGGACAATTATAGAATTGGGCTTATCTGAGGAAGAGTAGATAATCCAGTCGACAGGATATCTCAGAAAAGGGGAGTATCAGTTTTATCAGTTTTACTATCAGTTTTACAGTTGCCTCTGTTATATCACTTGGGTATATTTTTATTAAAAATACTTTTTATTCAAGAAATAATTTCAAATATGTAGTACTCATACCTCTTGAAAAAGAAACGCATACTTGTGAGGGGGAACATTCATGACTCCAACATTTGCCATGTCCACAATTTGCTCTGGTAAATATTTCGGAGCGAATCCAAAAACTTTACGAAGAAAATAATTATTTATTATAATTTCAATCTTTTGTTGAATCTCTTTATTTAATTTGTAATAAAAAACATATAATTGATGATTATTTTGAGTTAAAGCAGTTTTGAGTTCGTTCCACTGATTATGATTCAAACGGCTATTTCCAGCTTTAATTAATAAAATAAAGTCGGTCCTCACTAAAAGATTCATCCCTGGGGCTGAGAAATTTTATCTGAGAGCAGATATAAGTAGCTGCACACCTTCAAACCGAAAAATTAAAATAATATTTCATAATTTGTGTATCTAATTATGGATGTTTATTTAATGATGTCAGATAGTATTGTAAATATTACTATCTATAATTAAATTAAAAAATTTAAATACTTGGCAAATTTTGTAGAAAGAATAATTTCATGTATTCTTTGAGATGATCACCGTTATCCTTATAATAATTTTCATGTCGTATATCGGGAATAAATCTAGAATTGTACAATATTCCTTCCCAATGTGTTTCAGCATCTTGAAGCGTTGGCACGAGATAAGGTCGAACTTAATATTTATTTTAGAATTTTTAATTTTAATCTGGCATATGGACACAATTTTGTGGCTGAAAAATGCTAGCAGTAATGAGGTGTAATCTAAAATGGGTAGGGGAGGCGTACATATTTGATTGGGCAAAAAAGGGATCCATATTTTAAAAAATGGGGGCCCATATTTTGAAAAATGGGGGCCCATATTTTGCTAAATGGGGGCCCATATTTAATTGGGCAAATCAAAATATTTCATTTATAAAATGTTCATTTAAGTAGAGTTGTACCCCGACCCCGTACCCCGAACCCCGACCCCGTTCCCGAACGATTTTTTCACGATTCTCCCCGACCCGAACCCCGCCCCGAAAAAAAGTGAAAACCCCGTTCCCCGACCGAAAAATTTTCGGGGGTTCGGGGTTTTATATACCCAAAAAATGCCATTTTTGTGAGAAATTAATGAAGAAAATTTAAAAAATTTCCTCCCAATTTACTTTGCCTGTATTATTTTTGTAAGAAAAATGAATGAAATATCAAAATTCTCTTTCCTCTTTTGTTAAGAGACCTGTGGTTAAGTGGTTTGGTGGTTGGTTTTAGTCCATGGTTCCACTAATATGGGATTCGGTTCGCGGATCCAAATCATAGGTGGGTCGTAATTCCGATTTCCGAAAATTTTTGATGCATATTTCCGACTAGAGATTTTTTAAAAATTTTTAGAATTTTTGCCTGCGGCGCAAAAATGTAGGAAATCTAACTTAATGACCTGCAAATTTCTCAAAATTTTCGCCTGCGGCGCAAAAAATGGAAAAATTGTTGAAATGGAAGCGGTCTGTTTCTTGGCCTTCCAAAATTTTCGCCTGGGCGCTGAAATAGGATATAGACGGATTAATGCAGATTAAGAGGGATATTAATGACCACTGATACGTCCAGATCCCCTGATATCCATCTCAATTCCTCTCGTTATCCCCCAAAATCACTAATATCCCAAGAAACCACATTTAATCCCTCCAAATCCTCTTAATCCCCCCAAATCCTCTTAATCTCTCCAAATCCACTTATATTCTCAGTTATACATCTTAATGCCTTTAAATCCCTTTTAATCCCTAAAAACCCCTCATATCATCTCTATTTCCTCCATCTCCCCCTTAATTTCTGCATAAATTAACGAAAATAGACCGAAAACGCTTATTTTTAGAGTATTCTTCTTCAAAAAATTTTTCCACTAAACCCCCGTACCCCGACCCGAACCCCGAGCACATTTTTCTCCCCCGACCCGAACCCCGCCCCGAAACAATTCGAAAACCCCGTACCCCGACATACCCGCCCCCGAGCGTTCGGGGTACAACCCTACATTTAAGTAATGATTTTTTAGAGATTCACCAAAGGTTTAAAACTCGAAAACCCGGAAAACTGGCCCGAGCGGTCTGTTTTTGAATGCAGCCACATTGCTTATTATTTTGATATTACCAATGTCGTTTCCCCTATGGGTAAAATCAACTTCTTTGATCCAAAGATTTCCCAAGTATTTATCTAATTTTGTTTGCTTTAATTTATTAGCCTTAATTTCAAATTCATCATGTGCTTGCATATATTGAAATATTGAAATCGTTTGCCTTGAAATAAATTAATAGAATCATTTTTTCAAAACATACAATGATTCATCTTTATTTATTTTATTTTCATTGTCATTAATCCAACGTTGATATAATATTTGATCATAATGATTAATTCCATTTTGATGATTATCCAAATATTGGTGATTAACAAATGAACGAATCATTTTTCGAGTAAAAGCAAGCACATTCCAAAATATAAATGAATTTCTTTCCTCAATAGTTGTGTCTTTACAGAATAATAAAAGCAAATTGAATTTCCTCCGATTGTAATGACTTTGATTAAAAAATAAAATTATTAGGGAAATAGAAATTAATTTTACTGTAAATCAACTATATTATCATAAATTGTATGATCATCAGATAAATTTAGATCATAGTCTTTCAACAAATCTCCATATTTTTGTTCGCCCATTGTATGTTGAAAAGACTCAATCCTTTCATTAATAAAGTTGAATTTATCATTATCATCATTCTCATTCAGATTACAAAATAAGAATGTGAACATTGAATGGTAAAAATTTGAAATCTAAAATTAAAATTTTTTTGAATAGAAATTTCTAAAAAAGATAGAATTTATAATTGAAGAAACTGAGGTATAATTAATCAGAATTTGGGACATGCTGTAATATCAATTACCTCAATTCAAAAGAAAATATAAAAAAAAGGTCCTTGTAATACCTCTAAAATCTTTCCATAAATTCGAACAGCCAAACGATCCGTTTGCAAATCATGTGCTCCTAGTCCAGCCAAAAGCAAATAACCGTTTGCAACTATTTTTTTATCAAATGTGAGCGAATCATTTATTAACTCTTCAGGTTCAAGTTCTCTCAAAATTCGAATTAGAAAAGATAATTCCACAAGTGTAAATTGAATTTCCTTAATCGGTGGACCGCCTCCTGGGGAAGATGAGTTGGAAGAAGAAGAACTTTCTGAACCTTGATAAGGCGGGACAGAAGCACCAACATCTTCTTAAAATTATTAAAATTTAAACGTCACATTTCAAGAAATATTTTATCTAATTTTTATATAATTTAAATATTTTCTGTATTATAAAATAAAATAAAAATCTCTACTAAATGTTTGAAAAGTTACTCTGCCAAATTTATTTAAATACAAATTTATAGGTTTCCCAACAATCAGTGAATTTAAAAATTTTACTGGATCCGGGACTATAATTAACCTTAGGGACATATTTAAATTAGTAGATGTCCAGGTTAAAAACCTACAGACGTAAATTTCGTTAGGTTTTAAATTACCTATAGGCCAGCCAAAAAATCAAGTGAAACTCTAACAAAAATAGGTAACCGATATTTATTCGGAAGAAACTGATCGGATTTAAAATTATTTTTATAAAACTAGACACTTTCATTTAATATTTTTAAATATTTTTGGAAAAAAATGTTTCAAATTTGTATAAAACTAGCCCATGTTATAGTCTTCCATTCCATCAGCAATTTTTAATTTAAAAATAAAATGGAAAATTAAAAGAAAAATTAAAATAAAAATATTCATTTTTTAAATTAAAAAGGAAATTTTAATAATTTTTTTTCAATTTTTTAAAATTTTTTTTATTTAAATAAATATATAATTAAATTAGCCGGGTTTAAATATAAATTTATTTAAGGTAAAATAAATGCCCTATTTCACGTGAATTCATCACATACATCCATTTTTAGCAAAGTTAACGTTTATTTTAGTATTAATTTGAATATTTATGGACTTTCTAATTTATTTATTCGGCATTACGAGTGCAAAATATTGAGAGTGCAAATAATTTTGTAAAATTTAAATGAAAGGACAAAAAATTTAATTTTATTCTTCAATTAAAAAATTTAAATAAATTTAATATTAATGACAAATTTAGATGATTTTTGTATGACCTTTTATTGTTGACACTTAAATTAAATGTTGGGAAATAATTTCCTTTCTTAAGTTAATTCGTTAAATCGAAAAATACATTACTTGTTTAGTGCTAGGAAAAAATGTCAAAGACATTATTTTAAAATTTTTATAAATTAATTTGAACTTTATTTGGTAGATTTGTTCATTTATGTGAGAAATTGTGAAAGAAAATTGTTTTGTCAATTAAAAATTATTTCATAAATGCACTTTACAAAAATAGAGAATTTAAAAATTAACGTAAAAATATTTTTTTCAAAAATTTCTTTCAAAAATAATGTTTACTTTCTCTCTAAAAGTCTCTACTAATGGACCTCGATTGTCGACATCTATCTCACTTATACTTATCAAAAATAAAGCTTGAATAATCAAATAATTTTACAAATATTTATTCTACAAATTTCTACAATTTAAAAAATATTTTTATAAATTCCAATAAATTAGTTAAATTTAAATAAATTAATTAAAAGAATTTTTTACTTTAAATTTACTTTCATAATAAAAAATATTTTCTACTCTCTACTTTAATCACTTTCATTTAATTAACAATTTCTTGAATGTCCTGAACTCCTGAACATTAATGAATTCTAATTCGATAACGCTTTCTTATCTATAAATAATACACAAAATAAATAATCTAATTATTAAATAAATGAGGATTTGTTATATCCGATTTGATATTTTTAGTCGATTTTTATTTAATCTTTTTCGTTATTAAAAACAAAATTTTTAATTAGCATACATAATTTCAAATAATATTTTTACCTCTTCAAAAAGTTCAGCATACTTTTGAGGAGGAACCTTCATTACTCCAACATTTTCCATCTCCACAGTCTCCTCTGATAAATATTGCGGATCGAATCCAAAAACTTTATGAAGAAAATAATCATTTATTACTGAATTTTCAATCTTTTGTTGTATCTCCTCATTTAAATTGTAATAGAAAACATATAATTGTTGACTATTTTGAATTAAAACAGCTCTGAGTTCGTTCTTCTGAGCTCGATTCAACTTTGTATCTCCAACTTAAATAATAAAATAATATCAGGTCTGAATAGAAAATACACTTCTAGGAGAGAAAAATTACTATCTTGCAAATTCCTCTCACATCAGAGTGTATATTTTTCAACAAAAACCAGATTTGTCTATTTTTCTAGCCCTAATAACAATTTAAAAATTTAAATTTCATACCAAATTTTTGTGTAAATAATAACTTCATATATATTTGTATATCATATACATCCTTCCCATGGTGAAAATATTCATGAAGTTTATTGGGATGGAATTTAGAATTATATAATATTCCTTCCGAATAAGTTTCAGCATATTGCAGCGATGGCAGAAGATATGGCCGTACTTAATATTTATTTTAGAATTCTTTAGATTATAGACTTCGCTTATGGATTTACTTCTTTGAAAAGAGAAACTGTTTCTTATAATGAGGGATAATTTAAATTAGAGTTCATAGTGATAAGGATCCCGGTAGGTATCGAGCGGTATAACCCCTTATTTGAATCCCAATCCCGATTTTGCTGATACTGAAACCAAAAGAGATATCTCGATCCGGATTTTGGTAAATCCAGATCCGAGCCGGGAACGGGATCAGTTCGAGATTTGCATCAGATCACGAGGACACGAAAAAAATAAGTGAGCGGAAAAACTTCAAAGGAATTATTTAAGTAAATATTTATTCTCCATATACTGCTGAACTTTAATTTAATTTGGTAGTATGCTTGAGCATAAGGATGGCGAGGGCTAAAAGGAAAGCTCCAATTTTTTTTGATAAATACTGAATATCTCAAATGGTTTATCGAGATTTGGCAAATTCTCAAGTTGATGAATCACAAAGAGATGACTCGATAGGTAACTGATGGTCTTGTTTCTTGTCCAGTCACATATTTAATAATTACCAAATTCGGTATTCCTATGATAAAATTCAATGTTTTCTTCTTCAAGCCGATGATGTAAAATCATGTAGTTATTTAATTTAGTTTGCTTTATTTTATTAGCCTTAATTTCAAATTCATCATATACTTGCATATATTGAAATATTGAAATTTTTTGACTTGAAATTAAATAATTTTAAAAGAAATTAAATAATTTAAGAGATTAGAGTCTAAAAACATACATTGCTTCATTATTTTCATTATAACGGTTCTCTAATATAGTATTATAATAATTAACATTATAATAATTATCCAAATATTGATAATTAACAAATGAACGAATCAACTTTCGAGTAAAAGCAAGCACATTCCAGAATATAAATAAATTCCTTTCTACAATGGATGTTTCTCTACAGAGTTCCAAAAGGAAGTTAAATTCGTCAAAATAGCTCCTACTTAAATTAAAATAGTAAAAATTATTATTAAAATAAATTAGAGTTACTATAATTCAATTATATTTTGATAAATTGTCTGATCAAATAAATTAAGATCAGCGTTATTTAACAGATTTGTATAATTTTGTTCGCTCATTGTATGTCAAAAAGCCAAAATTCTTTGATTAATAAAGTTGATTTTATCAGCATCATCATGAGCATTCAGTTTAAAAAACAAAAAAACAAACATTGAATGATAAAAGAGACAAATCTGAAATGTAATTTTTGACTCCAATAAAATTATTTTAAAAGGATAGGATCTTGAAGTCTCTAAATAAACAAAAATCCTGAAACACTTGCTATTTGTACATAGTGGTAGCATCTACGGAAAATGTTACAAAATCGAGGAATTTAGTTTCCGAGTTCCAACATTAACTGAGGCTGTTCCAAGTAGAGTTCAGCGGGATCGGGATCCCGGTCGGGATCGGGCGGGATTATCCCGGGTTTTTCAAATCCCGATCCCGATTTTTCTGATCCCGGTCCCGAAATATATATCCCGATCCCGATCCCGGCCAATCTCAATCCCGAGCCGGGATCCGGGATCGGGATCGGGATCGGGATGTGCATCAGATCCCGATGCAAATCCCGACTTTATAAATTGACTAGAAGTCTGCGAAATAAAGTTAACAGGAGAGGGGAGGCATGAAATTAAGAAAAATTTTCGCCTGCGGCGCCGCAAAAATGAACGAAGCTGTCTTTACAACTTTAACGAAATACTGATGATTTGGTTTGATATGCTACGCTTACATAAAAATCGCGCGCGAACGCGACAGTCGCTAGGCGACATGTAGCCGGCGACAATCGCTAATTGTGTCGTAGCAATATCGAAGGATCAAGAGGTGTTGAGGGGAGTATCGGTGGATTTGGAGTATAGAAGGATATGTGTGGATTTACAGGGATTAAGTTAGATTTGAAGAGAAATTACTAAATGAGTATATCACTTAATCCCTTAATCTGTTTTAATTATCCACATTTGAACGTAACGCATTTAATCGTATAAACTTGAACGTTTAGACTTGAATGCCCTTGGCCTTCCAAAATAAAAAAATATTTGCTTCGGCGCTTAAAAGGGAGGAAATCTGGCACCTTGGCCTTCCAAATTTTTCAAAATTTTTGCCTGAGGCGCTTAAAATGGAAGAAGCCCAATCCCATTTATTCCCCCCCCCCATACATACCTTATCCCCCCTTAATCCCCTGAACCGGAAAGTAAATTATGCGTCTATGAGACTTAAACTCAATATTTCAGCACTGCAGTGGCAATTTTAGAATTATACTGAGTCGTATGTGAAGAAAATAAAAATTTAAAAATCAAAAAAAAATTTTAGCAAATCTCGATCCCGATTTTTTAATCCCGGTCCCGATTCGGGATCGGGACCGGGATCGGGATCTCCAGTCCAAATCCCGATCCCGATTTCGGCCAATCCCGATCCCGTGTCGGGATCCGGGATCGGGATCGGGATCACCATTGCTAAATCCCGATCCCGGGTTTTTCTCAAAATCCCGATACCGCTGAACTCTAGTTCCAAGTACGGAAAATCCATGAACATGACTTGTACAGTAATAAGTGAGAATGATTATGAGGGATATCGATGGATCCTTAGAGATATCGAGGTTTATTTAAGGTTAAGGGATATAAAATCTTATAAACCCAACAGATAAAAGATTCTTACTTAAAAGTATGATGCATATACAATCAGAACCAATCAGGTCCACAACCAATTAGGAATTTCAAAAAAATCATTAGATATGTATGCCCCTCTTGCATATAATTATTTCAATTTTACTTGAATTTTTTATATCTCCAAGGGTTTATGAGATATGGAAAGGGTTTATGAGATAATGGGAAAAAAATAAAATCATAATACCTCTACGATCTTTCCATAAGTGGTTAAAATCAAATAATCATTCTTCAAGTCATCAATTCCCAATTTACTCAAAATCATATTTCCAGCCATCATTATGACTTCATGAAAAGTATGGTCATAAGCATTATTTATTAAATAATCAGGATCAATGTCTTTCAAAATTCGAATTAAAAAAGATAATTCCACAAGTGAAAATTTTATTTCATCAATCGGTTTTCCTCCGTTTCCCGAGGATGATGAGTTAGATGAAGAAGTAGAAGAACTTTCCGGACCATGTTGTGGAGGAGCAGCAGCACCAACATGTTCTTAAAATAGTAATTAGAATTTTGTTTGGTCAAATAATTCTTTGATTATAGGGATTCGATTCTCTATCAGTGGAAAGCACAAATCTATCAAGGGTCAACGTATCAGGGGTCAACGTAAAATGGAGCGTACTTGTAAGAAGTTATCATTTGGATTATATGATAAGTTATACATATGTCCGAGATATTTTTATTTCTGATTGGACAAGCTCTGAGGCGTGATCAGGTTCACAGGATTGCTGAAAAATAGATCTCAACTTTCTGAGCAGTAAAGAAATCGAACTTCAAGGCATGGGTTGTGTATTTTCATTTAATTTTTTAATATTTTTAAGAAAAGTTCTGATTTTTATAAATCTTGCCCATTGCATATTCTTCCATTCCATTAACAATTTTTAATTTATAAATAAAATTGAAAATTAAAAATAAAAATAAAATAGAAATATTCATTTTTTAATTAAAAATTTATTTTACAAAAAGAAAAATAAAAAAATTTTATAAGAATTCTTTTACTAGATCTTCTTAGTATCTGTCGGTGCTTAAGTATCTGTCTATACCCCCATCTTGATCAAAGCTCTTTACCCGCATCTTGATCAAAGCACAATGTCTATTTTAAAAGTACATATTTACATATATATTTAAATATTATTTATAGATTTTTAAAATTTATTAAGTCGGCATTAAGAGTGCAAAATATTAATATACATACTACATATTTATTTTTCATTTAATAAAAATACAATTAAATTTTATTATGAAATATAAGTAAAACGGGCCGCTATAACAATCAGAAAAATGAAACTTTTCCTGTAATTAGTAAAACAGTATAAAATTAAAATACGGGTGAGGGGTAGTTCCCTCTTAGAGCTATTTTGAAATTTCGATTTTAAGGTTTTTGATTTAAATTTTTCGAATTTTTATGGTTTTTCCTATTTCAGACTAGGTAAATCGAAAATGGAAGTTTCTAAACTACCAAATTTTCCGCCACTTTTATTTTGACTATATCTCACGTCAAACTCATCAAAAATTGTTAATTCTATGGTAAGATTCCGTAATATCTCCCGGAAACCGATTCGGACAAAAGAACTGTCTTTTGAAAAATCTTTTACGTTGACAGTTTTGAGCCTGTTTATCTTGGCTCAGAATCAAGATCTCGAGCTGATTTTGGTGTCATTCGACTTTCGAATGAGCTAAAATTGAGCTCACCTAAAATTGAGCTTACTCCCCCCTGTGGTTTTTCGATTTTTGGGGAACTATATCATGGCCCATTGGTGAGTCCCGATACTAATTTTGGTTTCGAGCGACTCAGCTCGGCGAGATAAATTGAATGACATATCTTTTGTCCGAATCGATTTCCGGGAGATATGACGGAATTTTTCCAATTTCTTTTTTATTTTAAAGCTAATTGTTTAGGAAATTTTTTGGTAACAAATTTAGTACCTTCACTTGTATTACCTTTTTTCATTTTTAAGTGGATTTTGATATTTATGGGTAGGGTTGTCGATTCTTGGAAAATCTTCGGATCTCCAGAACAGAACCGAAAATTTTTTAAGGGTTAAAAAGTTATTAAGAATCAGCGGTGGAGTTTAAGTAAATTTTGATATTGGGTGATAAAAGGGGTATGAATTGATTAAGGTTGGTTAAAGTGATATCAGAGGAGGTTAACTTTTGATCCTTCGATATCAGGCCCAAATAGGGATATCAGTTGATTAAAAGGGATATCAGAAGAATAAGAGGGAAGTCAAGGATATAAGATTGCTTATTCTCGTATTATATATACAGAAAAATTATACACAAAAATAAAGTTCGAATAATTAAATAATTTTAAAAATTTTTATTCTACAAATTTCTACAATTTAAAAAAATTTTTATAAATTCCCAATAAATTTTATATAAATTCCAAAATTAAATAATTAGTTAAAAGAATTCTTTACTTTAAATTTACTTTTTAAAAAAAATTTTGTTCTACTCACTACTTCAATCATTTCCATTTAATCCACAACTTCAATGTCCTGAACATTATTCTATTGAATTCCATAATGATTTGCTATCTGTAAATAATACATAAAACATATAATCGAATTAAATAAATGAGGATTTGCTATATCCGATTTGATATTTTTTGATGATTTTTCTTTAATCCCTTTGAGTTATCAAAAACAAAATTTTTAATTAGCATACATAATTTCAAATAATATTACCTCAACAAAAAGATCAGCATATTTGTGGGGAGGAACAAGCTTCGGGCCAACAATTGCCATGTCCACAACTTGCTCTGATAAATATTTCGGAGCGAATCCAAAAACTTTACGAAGAAAATAATTATTTATTATAATCTCAATCTTTTGTTGAATCTCTTTATTTAAATTGTAATAAAAAACATATAATTGTTGACTATTTTGAATTAAACCAGCTCTGAGTTCGTTCCACTGAGCTTCATTCAAAGTTGTATCTTCAACTTAAATTAATAAAATAATGTCGGGCCTTACTACAGCATACACTTTTGATACCGAAAAATTGTATCTTATAATTATTCCTCCCAGAGGGTATAGTATTTTTCAACAGAAAACAATTTTGACTGTTTTTCCTTGTCCTAAATTATAATTAAAAATCTAAATTGCATACAGTATTTCTGTGTAAATAATAGCTTCATATATATTTTTATATCATCACCATTATCCTCATCATAATTTTCATGAAGTTTATTGGGATAGAATTTAGAATTATATAATATTCCTTCCGAATAAGTTTCAGCATAGTGTAGCGTTGGCAGAAGATAAGGCCGAACTTAATATTTATTTTAGAATTCTTTAAATGCTAGACCTTTCTATAGATTTATTTTTGTGAAAGAAGAATCTGTTTACTATAATGACGGATAATTTAAATTAAAGTTCAGCGTGATAGGGATCCCAGTCAGGTATTATTATTATCCCGGTATTATCCCGTTTTTTGAACCCCAATCCCGATTTTGCTGATTACGAACCGAAAGAGAAACCTGGATCCCGATTTTTGCCTGGATCCCGATTTAAAAAACCTGGATCCCGATTTAAGCCGAAATAAATGATCAAAATAAGGGAGTTGCAAAAAAATAAACTAGAAGGTTGAAAAAGACTTTCTTCATTTACTTTCAAGGGAAGAAATCTGGCTTCTTCTCAAAATTTTCAGCGCCTGCGCGCTGAAAATTTTTTTGACCTTCCAAAATTTTTCATAAGTTCCCAATCTCGTTTTTTTGTCGAAATGCCGATACTTCTGAACTTTAATTTAAATCGGTATTATGCTTGAGCAATAGGATGCGAGGGCCAAAAGGAAAGCTTCGGTTTTTTTAAATCCGAAATAATTAGAATAAATTTATCGAAATTTGACAAAATTCTCAAGTTGAGAAATCAAATAGAGATAAACTGATCAGTTATCTTCTAGTTGCTAGCCCCAGCTATGATCCACATATTACCAAATTCGGTATTCCTGTGATAAAATTCAATGTTTTCTTCTTTAAACCGATGATGTAAAATCATGTAGTTATTTAATTTAGTTAGCTTTATTTTATTAGCTTTAATTTCAAATTCATCATATGCTTGCATATATTGAAATATTGAAATTGTTTCACTTGAAATAAATTTATAAAATACTAATTTACTCCAAAACATACAATGCCTTTTTCCTTCTTTTATTTTTATTGTCTTTATTCCAACGTTGATATAATATCTGATCATAATAATTAATCCCATTTCGATCATTATCCAAATATTGGTGATCAAAAAATGAACGAATCAATTTTCGAGTAAAAGCAAGCACATTCCAAAATATAAATAAATTTCTTTCTACAACGGATGTTTCTCTACAGAGTTCCAAGAGTAAATCAAATTTGGTAAAAGAGCTCATACTTAAATTAAAAAATAAAAATTATTATTAAAATATAATAAATTAGAGTTACTATAATTCAATTATATTTTGATAAATTGTCTGATCAAATAAATTAAGATCAGCGTTATTCAACAGATTTGTATAATTTTGTTCGCTCATTGTATGTCGAAAAGCCAAAATTCTTTCATTTATAAAGTTGATTTTATCAGCATCATGCACATTATGTTTAAAAATCAAAAACACAAACATTGAATGATAAAAGAGACAAATCTGAAATGAAAACTTTTCCTCCAATAAAATTATTTAAATAAAAAGGATAGGATCTTGAGGTCTCAATAAACAGAAATTGTGAGACAATTGCTCTAATTTTGTAGGGCTACGCCTTAATGTACTGCAGTTAGAATGTACTGTCGACAAACTACTAACCAATACATGAGAATAGTTGTCCGGCTAGAAATACAACAAAAATATTTATCCCATCGCGTTGAATGTTGTTCCGGTGGATATTCCAACATATCCACCGGTGGATATTCCAACATCGAGAAATGTTTCCAACATCGAGAAAATACTAATGAGATAGGTTGTTCCATCAACGTCGTATTTTAATTTCAGGTCGGCCGAATAAAAAATACATGGCGGTTGTACATTGGGCAAGCTGTCCATTGGGTCGGCGGTACATCGGGTTGTTAAATTAAGAGCACTACTTTGGAATGCGCTTAATTATTACAGGGGTGAAAACTTTTAAAACCACATTATGCCCCTCTTGCATCTAGTTACTTCAATTTTTTATATCTCTAAGGGTTTATGAAATACGAGTGTATTATATTCTTCTTGATCGGATCGAGTAATTAGATAATGAACGAAAATAAAATCACAATACCTCTACAATCTTTCCATAAGTGGTTAAAATCAAATGATCCTTCTCCAAGTTATTTATTTTCAAATTACTCAAAATCATACTTCCAGTCATCATTATGACTTCATGAAAAGGATGCTTATAAGCACTCTCTATTAAATAATCAGGATCAATTTGTCTCAAAATTCGAATTAAAAAAGATAATTCCGCAAGTGAAAATTTTATTTCATCAATCGGTTTTCCTCCGTTTCCCGAGGATGACGAACTGGAAGTAGAAGCAGAACTTTCAGGACCATGTTGAGGCAGAGCAGCAGCACCAACTTGCTCTTAAAATAATTTAAATTTTAACTGTCAAAACGCAAAAATTGACAAAAAAATTTTATTATTTGGCCATTTCCCATCAAGGTTCAGTAAATATCAGTGAGTGCCGTACCGATTTTATGAGATAGCGGGTTTGATGTATACTGATTTGGAGGGATATGTGGATATAATTTATTAAATGAAATACGCAGGGATTACGAAAAATACCAAGTGTATATTTTTGCGTTAATTTCATCTAATTTATCAAATGATTCTCTATCTGAAGTAAGGAAAGTTGTTTTTCAATTTCTTCACTGGGTTTGCCTAAATAAGCGAAGAGATAAGGTGGGATCTGTATCCGGTCCTTTTTCTGGCTTTTCTTGCCTGACCGCGATGAATCGGAATAGATTGCCCCAGCTTTCTGTTTTAAATACAAAGAAGTGAATTCGGATAGCGCCGTAAATTTTCTCGCTGTGAAGAAACACTTGAACTTAAGGCACAGAATGTTCATTTTTCTAAGCTTAGCTTCTTTCACTTAATTCTTCTAATATTTTTCAAAAAACTTCAGATTTTTATAAAACTTGCCCATTGCATATTCTTCCATTCCATTAACAATTTTTAATTTAAAAATAAATTGGAAAAATAAAAGTAAAAATAAATTAAAAATATTCATTTTTAAAATTTTTATTTTTATTTAAATTTTTATTTTTTACTTAATTTTTTATTTAAATGAATGTTTAATTAAATTAGACTAAGTTTTAATATAGCTATATTAAATCTTGACTGAATTGTCTTATTTCACGTGAATTTTTGTCCTAAACTCACATAAGGGCAAAACACAATTCTATTTATGATTTATGAATTAAATTATTTATCGACTCTGTTTATTTTTATTTATTCGGCCTTAAAAGGGCAAATAATAAAGGGCTTTTTTAATTTGTTAATTGCTAATTTAAAATTTTATTAAAAATTATAAAAGAGCGGGCCGCCATAGCAATCCCTTTCAAAGAAAAAGGTCATGCCAAAATTATGAAACGAGACGGTGCTTCTCAAATGAGTCCCGACTTAACAGAGTCCCGGACCCTATAACTTCTGAAGGGATGGTACTTTATTTTGCTTTTGGTATCATTGGATAGGGCATTAAATAGGCTACAAGTCTTATAACCTGTTCTAACCTACCGCCGACATTTGACCAGCAGCTAAGACCAACACAACGGGGAACGCTTTTCCAACATAATTGGAAGTGAAAAAACACAGGAAAAAGTTGTGACACACATGAACCTAGAATAAAAGGGCTTTATTAATTTGTTCATTGTACATCGAGGTAGGCGCGCCGAAATTTGCGGATTTTAATTTGCGGACCCGAAATTTGCGGACCCGAACTATGCGGACCCGAATTTTGCGGACCCGAACTATGCGGACCCGAATTTTGCGGATCTGAGATTTGCGGACCAAAAATTTGCGGACCGACAATAGAGTCTACTGAACCTCGGAAATTTAAAAATTTTAGCCTGCAGCGTTAATTAGGATAAATTCAGGCATCATGACCTTATATTATGGCCATATAAATGATTTTTTAAGGAATTTTCTCGATTATTTAAATTATGAAATAATTTTAAGATAAGAAATTGATAAAAATTTTGAAAAATTAAGAAAAAATCATGAGTCCGGTACGGATCATGGTAAATTCTGCCGGAATCATCAAAAAGTAAAATTTTTAATTTTTCAATTTTACTCAAGTGTCAGTCCTAAAATCTTGGTTCCGCAAAAATCAGGTCCGCAAATTTCGTGTCCGCAACCTTCGGGTCCGCAACTTTCGTTCCGCAAATTTCGGGTCCGCAAAGTTCGGGTCCGCAAAATTCGGGTCCGCAAAATTCGGGTCCGCAAAGTTCGCGCCACGTCGAGGTACATACCAGTTGTACCGCAGTTCGGAGGTACCGCCGACAATTTTACCTGCTAATAATGAGAATAGTTGTTCCAGCTACAAATAAGCAAAATATTTGCCCCAACCAATTTGAATGTTTTTCCAATAACAAATTGTTCCAACTACGAGGAAAGTTTTTCTTACAACTGGTGAAGTTGATCCAGGTATGGGGAAAGTTGTTTGAAGCATCTTCTACGGAAGATGCTATCTGTAGCATATACGGAAAATGTTACAAAATCGAGGAATTTTGTTTCCGAGTTCCAACATTAATGAGGCTATCATTAACTGAGGCTATCTCTATGGAACCGTGCCAAATAAGTGTTTTTTGAGCTTTACTCAACATTACAAGGTTGCAAAAAAAATAGGTCGGAACCTAAAATGTCGGACTCTAGTAATAAGTGAGAAGGATTATGAGGAATTCAATCAGGAATTTCAAAAAATCATTAGATATGTATGCCCCTCTTGCTTCTAATTATTATAATTTTACTTTAATTTTTTACATCTCCGTTTATGAGATCCAAGTCTATTACATTCATCTTGATCGGATCGATTAATTAGATAATGAAAAAAAAATAAAATCATAATACCTCTACAATCTTTCCATAAGTGGTTAAAATCAAATAATCATTCTTCAAGTCATCTATTCCCAATTTACTCAAAATCATATTTCCAGCCATCATTATGACTTCATGAAAAGTATGGTCATAAGCATTATTTATTAAATAATCAGGATCAATGTCTCTCAAAATTCGAATTAAAAAAGATAATTCCGCAAGAGAAAATTTTATTTCATCAATCGGTTTTCCTCCGTTACCCGAAGATGATGAGTTGGATGAAGAACCAGAAGAACTTTCCGGACCATGTTGTGGAGGAGCAGCAGCACCAACATGTTCTTAAAATAGTAATTAGAATTTTGTTTGGTCAAATAATTCTTTGGTAATAGGGATTCGATTCTCTATCAGGGGTAAGCGCAAATCTATCAAGGGTCAACGTATCAGAGGTCAACGTAAACTGGAGCGTGCTCGTAGGAAGTTATCATTTGGATTATATGATAAGGTATACATACATATGTCCGAGATATTTTTATTTCTGATTGGTCAAGCTCTGAGGCGTGATCAACTTCACAGGGTTGCTGAGGCATAGATCTCAACTTTCTGAGCAGTAAAGCAATCGAACTTCAAGGCATGGGTTGCGTATTTTCATTTTATTTCTTTAATATTTTTGAGGAAAGTTCTGATCCTTATAAAACTTGCCCATTGCATATTCTTCCATTCCATTAACAATTTTTAATTTATAAATAAAATTGAAAATTAAAAGTAAAAATAAAATAGAAATATTCATTTTTTAATTAAAAATTTATTTTACAATTAAAAGAAAAATAAAAAAATTTTATAAGAAATATTTGACTAGATCTTCTTAGTATCTGTCGGTGCTTAAGTATCTGTCTATACCCGCATCTTGATCAAAGCTCTTTACCCGCATCTTGATCAAAGCACAATGTCTATTTTAAAAGTACATACATACATATTTATATATTATTTATAGATTTTTAAAATTTATTAAGTCGGCATTAAGATACCAAATCCCACTTTTTCGGAAAAATTTTTCGCAACAAATTTAACAAACCCAAATGATAAAGCATATTTTTCTGAGTATTTTCCACAAAACCGCTAAGAAATATCTTTTTCCAGAGCAGAGATATGATTTTTTGAAAATCGCATTTTTCGTCTATTTTTGCAAAAAATTCAATTTTTAAGCGAAAAATGCCATTTTCAAAAAATCATATCTCTGCTCCGGAAAAAGATATTTCTTAGCGGTTTTGTGGAAAATACTCAGAAAAATATGCTTTATCAAATGGGTTTGTTAAATTTGTTCCGAAAAATTTTTCCGAAAAAGTGGGATTTGGTATATCCGGTAGATCCGGATTATCTCGGCCAATTTTCATTTTCATGAAAAATGCAGAAACATGTCAACTGAGATACGAATAGAGCTTTCGATTGATATATAGAACGTATTTTTTGAATGAAAAATTAAGAATTAAGAAAAAATTTTCTAGCGCTTCCATACTTTTTTCCACGACTGTATGTAGCAATCAGAAAAATGAAACTTTTCCTGTAATTAGTAAAACAGTATAAAATTAAAATATAATTGATTTATGTTTGTGTAGTAGTTCCCTCATAGAGCTATTTTGAAATTTCGATTTTTAAGGTTTTTGATTTAAGTTTTTCGAATTTTTATGGTCTTTTCTATTTCAGAAAAAGATATAGAATTGCTTACACTCGTACTATATACATATTATACACAAAAATAAAGTTTGAATAATTTAAAAAATTTTTATTCTACAAATTTCTACAATTTAATAAATAATTTTATAACTTCCCAGTAAATTTTATATAAAGGTACTACTCCGTTATATATATAAAGGTACTAGTTTTTGCGGACGATTTATTTCATCAGCAGTCCGTACATAAAGTCAGACCTTCTCCCTTCCTAAACCCTTTTCAAGCAATCAAACAGGATTAAATTTATTGTATAAAATATGAATAAATGATGGATTCTTTCCTTTGTATTTCTTCATTTTATATTTTCTTTTCATAAATAAAATTTGTCCGCAAAAAAATGTCCGCAAAAAATGTCCGTATTTATTATAATCTCAATCTAATGTAACGGAGTAGTACCTACATATATAAATTCCAAAATTAAATAAATTAATTAAAAGTATATTTTTTACTTTAAATTTACTTTTTAAAAAAAAATTTGTTCTACTCACTACTTCAATCATTTCCATTTAATCAACAACTTCTTCAATGTCTGGAACATTACTGAATTCTAATTCCATAATGATTTGCTATCTGTAAATAATACATAAAACATATAATTAAATTAAATAAAGGAGGATCTGTTATATCCGATTTGATATTTTTAGTCGATTTTCTCTTTAATCTTTCGATATTAAAAACAAATTTTTAATTAATATATAATTTCAAATAATATTAATAAGAGGTAAGTCAAGGATATACCTCAACAAAAAGTTCAGGATACTTGTGAGGAGGAACTTTAATTACTCCAACATTTTCCATCTCCACAGTCTCCTCTGGTAAATATTTCGAATAGATTTCAGAAACATTTCCAGTAAAATGATTATTTATTATAATCTCAATCTTCTGTTGAATATTTTCATTTAAATTGTAATAAAATACATATAATTGATGATTATTTTGACCTAAAGCAGTTTTGAGTTCGTTCTTCCGAGCTTGATTCAAATTTGTATTTTTAGCTTTAATTAATTAAATATAGTTGGGCCCTACACAACATACATTTCTGGGACCAAAAAATTTTATCTTATAATAATTTCTCCCAAAGGGTATATTTTTCGTCAATCCCTTAGAATATGGGTGGTTTCTTCGAAAAAAAATTTTAATAATAAGAAAAAGGATTTTTGGGGTAAAAAATATGCTGATTACGAATGAGCTCAGATTTTGAAAATGTCAAAATTATTGTTCATTCGTTGGTGTCTACTAATAATAATTTTAAAAATTTAAATTGCATACACAATTTTTGTGTGAATAATATTTTCATATATATTTGTATATCACCACCATTTTCCTCCTCAAAATATTCATGATGTTGATTAGGTTCAAATTTAGAATTATATAGTATTCCTTCCGAATAAGTTTCAGCATATTCTAGCGTTGGCAAAAGATAAGGCCGTACTTAATATTTATTTTTATATAACTTATGATTAGTAATTTTTATTCAATAACTTGATAATTTAGTAATCAGAGGGAAAAATCTTAAGCTGGCTGTAAATCAAAAATTTTAAATCTCATGTCAACCAAATCCGCTAAATTAAACGTCAAACGCTAAAAAAAATTTTTTTAATATCAAGCTAAAAAGCCAGAATTCAGAAGTTACAGAAGCCAGAAGTCTATCAAGCTAGAACATTTTTGGCCTTTCAAGCAACAGACCAGATTTTCGGTCAGTTTTTGGTCATTCTGTGTTATGGTCGCTCTGTTATTTGGTCGTTCCTTGATTTGGTAAGACGGTGTTTTGTCTGTTCCGAGTTTTGGTATGATCCGTGTCTTGTCAGTTCCGTAAGTTAGCCTGACACGATTCAAAAATTATAAATGATGACAAGTCACCGTCTTACCAGATCACCATTTTCATTTGAATATGCCACAAGGAATTTTAATAAAATAAGGAAGACTGACCATTTTTTCATTAAGGAAAAATGAAGGGTTGTGTAAGGAAGGAGGAAAAAATATGATGCCGCACCTCCTTTCAGATAGAGCCTAAAATTTTTCCAAAAAATTTTTGTAAAAAAATTTTTTTTAGGAAAAATTTTCTTCTGAAAAATTTATCAAATTATTTTTGGAAACAAAATAATTAATATAAATCAATTTATATGTAATTCTGATCGTCAAAATTAATTTATTTAACAGTTCATTGCTTAGATTTATCTTTTTTAATAAAATTTAGTCAATTTAAATCAGAAAATCTCGAAAAAATACTGCCTATTTTGCTTTTTTTTCGTATTTTAGTGCCTATTTTAGCAGTTTGATAGTGCCTATATAGGCGCCTATTTTTAACTTTATCGTGCCTAAAAATCCTGTCTCTAAAAATAAATATAGGTTGGAAAATCGCAGGGTCCAGTCTCAAAGCAGGCAAAAATTTTCAGGTGAAGATTTTGGCGAATATTTTAAAAATTCTGGGAGGTCAACAAGCTAGATTTTATCCTAATCTAGCGCTGCATTTTTAGATTTTTTTACGGTTATATGTAGATATGGGTGAGATTTCCATTGATAAAATTTTTATCTTTGAAGATATTTATTAATGGATATAACAGGCTGATTCGAAGGCCGGTTCGAGTCATTACAGTTGGATTTGGGGGAGTAAGAAACAAAAAGTATTTGGAGACTAAAAGGTTTAAAGATTGCAGGGAAATGGGGAATAAGACGAGGTATCGATAGGTCTTTAGTTTAATTATTTTGGTATTACCAAATTCGGTATTCCTATGATAAAATCCAATATCTTCCTGATTCAAACGATAAGTTCCCATGTAGTTAATTAATTTGGTTTGCTTTATTTTATTAGCTTTAATTTCAAATTCATCATGTGCTTGCATATATTGAAATATTGAAATAATTTCACTTGAAATAAATTTATAAAATACTAATTTACTCCAAAACATACAATGCCATTTTCCTTCTTTTATTTTCATTGTCTTTATTCCAACGTTGATATAATATCTGATCATAATAATTAATATAACCGTTTTCGTTACTAACAAATGAACGAATCAGTTTTCGTGTAAAAGCTAACACATTCCAAAATATAAATAAATTTCTTTCAACAGTGGATGTTTCTTTACAAAGTTCCAGAAGATAATCAAATTCATCTCGATTGTATCGACTTAAATTTAAAAATAAAAATAGTAAATTTAATATTATTCAAATTATTATATATCAGGGCTACGACAGAAAAGATGTTTTATTTATGTTCAAAAGTTTAATTTGTAAGTTCGCACTTTCAAAAAAGTAAGGATCGGAGCCCTGTTTTATAGTTACTGTAAAGTAATCAGATGTTGATAAATTGTCTCGTGATCAAATACATTGAGATAAGCCTTATTCAAAAAATTTATATAATTATGCTCGCTCATTGTATGTTGAAAAGTTATAATTCTTTCATTAATAAAGTTGATTTTATCAATATCATTATACTTATTTAGATTAAAAGACAAAGACTCAAACATTGAATGATAAAAGTTTGAAATCTAAAATTAAATTTTTTTCTTCAATAAAATGATTTTATTACATTAGTATTGTAAGGCCGGGATCCTCCTAAAAACACGTGAAGAGCAATCATCGCTCTAAATAGCGGAAGTTCCCTGAGAAGAGGCAAAGAACGCCACAAACGGCCATTCCCAAAGGGTTATTAGCCGCCTATTATCTAACTAAGCTTATTATCGCCACTAACTCATCCTTGGGAAAGTAATTGGTAAATAAGCTGGTGCATAAAAGCTCTAAAGGAATAGGCAACACAACTCGAATATTAATAAAAGGTTTTTACTTAAGCTAACAAATGTAAACTAACAATTGAGTTCCTATTCCTTTTAAATTGGAAGGAATATTTATTCCAATTCCTTTCTATTAAACATTGACGAACTGAAATAATTTAAATTTGGCACTATTTTATTAACGGACTAATCATTGACGAAAGTCATTGACGAACTGATTTTGACGGACTAATAGGGAACCGATAAGAAAGCATAAAATCATTCTATTACCTCAAAAACCTTTACATAAGTGCTTTTTATCAAAATATCATGCTTCAAATCATCTATTCCCAATTGAGTCAAAATCATATTGCCACTCATGTTTATGCTTTCATGAAAGGTATGTTCAAAAGCATTTTCTATTAAATAATCAGGATCAATTTGTCTCAAAATCCGAATCAGAAGAGATAATTCCACAAGAGAAAATTTTATTTCTTTAATTGGTTTTTCGTTGCCAGGAGATGATGAGCTGGAGGAAGGAGCAGAATCAGAACCTAATGGGCCATGTTGTGGCGGAGCAGAAGCACCAACGTGTTCTTAAAATAATTTTAATTTTAACTGTTAAATAATTCTTTGATTATAGGGATATCGACCCTATATCCGGGGTGAGCGCATAAGACAATCGCGAAAGACGCAAAAATGACAAAAAAATTTCATTAAGTTTTGGCCATTTTCCATCAAGAATCACTAAATATCAGCGAGTGCCGTACCGATTTTGGGATATAGGGAGCTTGATCGATACTGATTTGGAGGGATATCGTGGATATAATTTATTAAATAAAATACGCAGGGATTACTGAGCATAGCAAGGGTATATTTTTGCGTTATTTTACTTTAATTTTATCAAATTAACTCAAACTATCTGAAGACTGCACTCTATCTGAAGACATTTTTCAATTTTTACTATTAAAATTAAAAAAATATTTTTTTACTAAAATGTATCTTTATGTATCGAAATTTCGAATTTCGAGTGTTTTTCTTTCGATTTTCATTTTTCTAATTTTAAAAATAATATTTTGTAGCGCTAAAAATAGGAATTGTTTCTTTGTTAAAACTTTTTTAAAAAATTCATGCCTTCGGCGCAATGAAAGGAGGAGTTGTTTTTCAATTTCTCATAGGTTTGTTTAACAATTAGTAAACGAAGACGGATTTTCCTAGTTTATGGTTTAGTTTATGGTTTCCCAGTTTATGGTTTAACAACAGTATGTCTAGGCCTCGCTCACATATTTTCCATTAGCTTAGAAAATTCTTATTCATTGTTCAAAAAATGTCTCATGTTTTTATGTAAAGAGAATGCTTGTAAATTAATAGCCTTTTAATTATTGTCTATCTTTTAATAATTTTATAATTAAATGTTTTAATTGTTTATACAATTTACCATTTTAATAAATACTTAAATAATTAGTCTTTAACTTTTCCTAGGGCACTCAGGTGACGAACATGAAGACCTCATCAACCTTCTGGTTTATTCCAAGGGCCTGCTCCACCTTGGGATAATAATATTAGAAACCTCCCACAGTTATATTTTCAATTCAACTAAGAAATGAATTCGGATAGCGTCGAAAATTTAAACTCGCTGTGAAGGAAGCAATCGAACTTAAAGGCATTGAAAGTTGTATAGGCTTAGCTCTTTTTTCACTTAATTCTTCTACTATTTTTCAAAAAACTTCAGATTATAAAACTTGCCCATTACATATTCCTCCATTCCATTAACAATTTTTAATTTACAAATAAAATGGAAAAATAAAAGTAAAAATAAATTAAAAATATTCATTTTTTAATTAATAATTAAATTTACAATTAAAAAGAAATTTTTTAATTAAATGAATGTATAATTAAATTAGACTGAGTTTTAATATAGCTATATTAAATCTTAAATAAATTGCTTTATTTCACATGCATTTACTCTCATATAGGGCAAAACACAACTCTAATTTATAAATTATTTAAATTATTTATCGACCCTTTTCATTTTTATTTATTCGGCATTAAAAGGGCAAAAAAATAAAAGGGCTTACATATTTTTAATTTGTTAATTGCTAATTTAAAATATTATTAAAAATTATAAAGGAGCGGGCCGCTAAAGCAATCCCTTTCAAAGAAAAAGGTCATGCCAAAATTATGAAACGAGACGGTTCTCCTCAAATGAGTCCCGGACCCTATAACCTATGAAGGGATGCTACTTTTTTTGCCTTTGGTACCATTGGGTAGGGCAATAAATAGGCTACAATACATATACTTTGTTCTAACATACCGCCGACATTTGATCACCAGCTAAGACCAACGCAAAGTGGAAAACTGCTCCAACATAAAACATGGAACACTGTTCCAACACGGGGACAATTTGTGACACACATGAACCAAAACAAACGAGTTACCGTAAAAACTGGATTAATTTCCCTCCACCAAATAATTACCCCGCCTTTATTTATTACCCCCTTCAGCGAGAGATCGAAACAATAATTACTCAGGGCAGTTAATACAGTTTTTACGGTAAGTCACCAAATAGTTAATTAACTTATTTAACCTGTAAAAATTTTTAAAATGTTTAAATGCCTACTACATAATTTTATTTTTTCTTTACTTCAATTTGATTTACTAATAAAAATTAAAATCTACAGACTATATTAACTTTATAAAATTAATTGTATATTTATCCTTAAAAAATTTAAAAAAATTTTTATTACGTAAGTACTTTTTCTTTTAATTTTCAAAATTAACATTTAATTCTTCTGCTTTAACAAATCTTCTACCAAAATTAAATATTTATGTTGCCAGGTAACTAGAAAAATACTACAAAAAACAAAATGCTCGTCTCTCCTTTCTTCTATTTTTATTTAGCTTTTAATATTTATTTAATATAGAAAAATAAATTTCTTTTAAAATAAATTATTTTTTCCTAAGATTTTTCAAATTTAAAGACATAATTAAGCTTATATTAAGGCTAAGATTCGACCGATTTTAAAACCGAAATTCTGAAATTCTTTGCAAAAAATTACTCCTCCAAAATAAGACGATATTTGAACAAAACTCAGACCTGAAAACCGGATTTTTAAAATTGGAAATAACCGAAAAACGTGAGTACCGGTTAATAGCCGGTTGTGTTCTATTCTACATACTTAAATTAGAGGACAGAACTCTTGGGGCGGTAATTTTTTTAGAAAAATAAATAAATTACCTACATATCTATTTAGAAAGAAAATTAGAAAAAAGCCTACGTATTTCTAAAATAACCTCTAATTATCTAGGCTCATTAAAAATTTTCAAAATATATTTTCTTAAAGTTCTCTTTTTACTTTTCTTATAATAATTTGTAATTTATCTGCTATAAGGACAAACAAACTGTTTAAACAATAGGTTTAGGGTAAATTAACTGGCTGCGTGGGAAGATAAGCTGGCAAGATTTTTTCTTTATTATTATTTGGAATTTTTTCCCTTCTCTATTATTCTTATATTGCCTTTTTTAAATATTGAGAAACATTTAGGTCATTTAAAATGCAAAAAAAATGATAAAATATTAATTTAAATTTTTTTAAAATATTTTTCAGTATTTGAAAATTATTTTTGATTTTATAAATTAACGAGGCATTTTCTTTAAAAATTTATGTATTTTTAGTATATCTTTTTACTGTTTAAAAAATATTTATATATATATTTTTTACAAGTTTAAACTTTAATTAATGGATTTACATGTTGATGAAAATTAACTATTACAGGGAATATTATCTAATCATTTTTATAGCTGCTATATTTCATCTCTATTCTTGATAACCCTTAGTACCTAAAAAATTATTTCTAATATAATTTTTTTTAAAATAGAGGTTCGACTGTACGTCGACAACAAAAGTGACAGTTTCGTTTTTAGGACGAATTTATCTTTTTGGTGTTTCATCCTTCGCATTTTTTAAAAATCAGTTTCGGCACACCCTTGAAGATAATCACGAATATACTTCCGTATTTTCGGGTTACATTATATTTATACTATTTGATCCGATTTCAAAAGAATCATTGCCCAGATCCTTTCGTATTCTGTCCAGATCCGTGATATTGTCATCCCAATAAATTAACAAATATTTAGAGAAATTCAAAAAATATTTTTAAATTTATTTTTCTACAAGTTCTTTAAACTGTTATTTCAATTGGGCTCACAAGAGAATGGAGGATATGTTTATTTTGGTCCGGCCTATCGCCGATTGTTTTTCATGACCTCTACCAGAAGATGGATTATTCTTCTTTTATACTCTTTTTCAATTGTTTGTTATTTTTAAAATATTTTATTAAATACAGACAAATCTAGATAATAAAGAATTTATATGGGTCCAGTGCTGTGTATGGCTCCGGGAGCTAGCCCCACAGCTAAGATTTTGAAAACCCCGGAGCCAGAGCCAACAAATGCCCAAAACACAGGACTAAAAAGATATTAGTTTTATCCAACAGCTTGTTCAATCGCAAGACATTTTTGAATTCTTAGTTTTGGTCCGGTGTAAGATTAGTTTTACGAGGTTCGACCGTATAATATGAAGATTGTGCTGAACAATCTAATTTTTATTGTGTTAGTGGAGATTGCTTTGAGGTACTGTAGTTGATATTGTGTGGTATTGCTTAGATAGGTCTCCGTTGGAGAGCTGCATAAAAAATCGTTTCTTAAATAGAGGATAACAAATATTTGGTATTTTATATGTAGGAGATCCAAAAGTATTATTCTAAAATAACAAAATAAACTTTTCAGGCATTATCTTTTCTACTTTTTTATCTTTCTGCCATTCATTGCCATATTATCTTCTTTATTGGCAAATGTCCTCTAAAAGAAAATCGAATTCATTTTTCAGAGGTTTTTATTTTTAAATATTTTTTAAAAATTATTTTTGAAGCAATTAGCCATTTTTGTTTCTTGTATAGTAATTGCTGGATCTTTTTGCTGGTTATTTGCAAACTACAAAAATATAGAAAATACTTTTTTGATAAATTACAATTTTTTGGTTGGTTTTTATAAATTATGGTTTCGGTTCGGGACTAAGGTTGCTGTTCCGAAACCCGAAATTTATTCTATATCAGTGCTGGGTATTTGCCATTTGTTGGCTCCGGCTCCGGCTCCGGGCTCCGGGGTTTGAAAATCTTGGCTCCGGCTCCGGCTCCGGGCTCCGGGGTTTCAAAATCTTGGCTCCGGCTCCGGCTCCGGGCTCCGACCTTATAAAATCTTGGCTCCGGCTCCAGCTCCGGCTCCGGAGCCGGCGATTTTCGGAGCCGCTCCATGTTGGCTCCGGGCTCCGGCTGGAAAATCAATTAATTAATTTTCATTGGGGGATTTGGGTAGATAAAGGGGGATATCGAGTGATATCTGAGGATTAAGAGGAGTATCAATGGATTAAGAGGGATTTGGGTGGATTATCGTGTGCATTAAGGGCGATATCGGGGAATTAAGCTGGATTAAGGGGATTTGGGTTGTCTGGGAGTTGGGCGAATAGGAGATGTTGGATTTATCCTCTCATTATCTCTTGCTTTTTGCGCCGCAGGCGAAAATTTTGTGAATTTTGGAAGATCCTTAAGCCAAAAATCTTCCTTTTTTGCGCCGCAGGCGAAAATTTTGAAAAATTTGACTCACAGGAGACTAAAATTAATCAATTTAAAAAATTTATCCAGCTTTATTTATTTAAAAAATGCTTATTATAATTTATTTTCCAAAGAAAAACAATTATTTAATCATTTTTTGTAATATTTCTCGAACCCATAACCGGATAAAACTCGGAACCTAACTCACTATCCATTCAACCACAACTACTTTACAAAGGAAAGGAAAGAAAATCTTTTTTACCCGTCTCAATTTTCTCTTCCTTTTCTTTTCTCGCCTACCATCTTTGCTTACTTCTTTTTCTCTAACCCATCTTTAGGGGTGTATAGCCGGGGCTTTGGGGAATTGGAAAACCTTGGCTCCGGCTCCGGGCTCCGGGGTTTGAAATTCTTGGCTCCGGCTCCAGCTCCGGCTCCGGGGTTTTCAAAATCTTAGCTCCGGCTCCGGCTCCGGCTCCGCCGGAGCCGGCTCCGGAGCCGGGCTCCGGAGCTAGCTCCCGGAGCCATACCCAGCACTGTTCTATATTCAGTTCCTAATGCTCGGTGATTTTCCAGTAATCTCACTCTCTTTTAGGACTTGAGTCCGTGAATTCTGTTGGGGGTTTGATAACTTATACATATACATAGTTGGATTTTGCGGGGTTTTTATTCTTTTAAAATTCTAAGGCTGGCGAAGTTCCCCTCCAGCCTGGTTAATAAAGCAAAAATATAAGGATAATTTGGAGGTGGGATGGTTGAATGGGTCAAATCTCATCCAAACTTTGTTATCTTTTGGAATGAGTCTGGCCGCTTTGATAAATTACAAAATACTACACTGTAGTGTTTCGCCGGAACCCCAAATTTGGTCGGTAACGGATCTAATTTTTTGGTACCGGAACCGGAACTTCCGGCGCAACACTGCTACACTGTCTTTTTTTATTGACAACCCCCTTTTTAAAACAGAAATCAAATTTATATTCAAAGGTTTATGAATTCCCAATTGACAGTCCCAAATCAGACCCATAATTTTTAAAATCTCATTTTTAAGGAAATGCCTACAGCAGTTTTGTGTTCTTTACTGACAGGTATTTGTGGTGTAGTAGAAATCCATTACAATATAAATTATTCTCATACCTACAATTGGACTGAGAGATGGGCATTAATAACTGTTAATTAAAAATTATTTTTGAAATTTAATTTTAATATAAAGGTCGATTCGGCATTGCTCGTTCTCTTACATGCTGGAATGGCGTTTGCTTTAACATGATTTGATAAGAGATATTTTAAATATAATTTTATAAGATAAATAATACATATTTTGATTAGAATTTGCTCATTTTTAATTTACTTATATTTAATTTTTTCATATAAAAATACATATATGTATAGTCTAGAGACCTGATAAATTTTTTGTTATTATTATCAAAATTTTTAAGATAACGTTCTAGATTTTAATAGGAAGAGTTACTTAATATAAACTTGATTTTTAAATCATTTTTTGAGAAATTATTTTTATTTAATTCGACAGTGTTCAAAAAATCTTTTTAATTTTTTAATAATCGTTTTTGAACATTCGATTGCTGTGAAAGGTAAAGAGAAGTCCTTATGAAAATTTCGTAATCCAGTTTCGCAGCCATGATTAATGAGATTTATAATATTAGGCATTAAGTCGGACCATTTTTAATATTTGAGGAAGGAAAGGATGGGGGACGAACTGTAACAATTCAAAAGCACAAAAATTGAAAATAAATCAAAGTTTCTTGATACATAATTACCTTGGGTAATTATTCCTCGATATCTCGCTTGACGGGTAATTAATCGAAGAAGTATGGTAAGAAAAAATTCCAGTAGTTTAAATCATAAGTGTTAACCGAATTCTAATAACTGTAACTTAAATTGGAGTGTATATATTGCAATGGGGGTTTCATAAAGTTAAAAGTGGAGAAATTTTCTTTAATTTAAAAAAAATTATCAACATATATTTAATGAATAAAAATAAAATTGTTAAAAAATTAAGAAAATAAAATTTAAATATCCACAGAAATAATCCAATTATTAAGAAATTGTAGTAACTTGGTTTAACTGATTGTTATTAATAACTCTTGGAACAACTAATATTGGAGTTGTTGAATTATTAAATATTTTTTTGAAAAATTTTTTGATTAAATTAAATTCTTTTAAGTAAGCTTCTCTGTAGTCGGAACTTTAAAAAATAAATTTTGGATTTATTAAGCTTCATATGCTCAAAGAAATGTTTTTGTGGATTTAGAGCTTATAAAAAGCTTTGGTATGCAGAGGTTGGTCGGAATTTCAAGTTCCGAAAATCTACTAAAATTTATGATTTCCGAGATTTTTGAAGATTGTCCCGACTGATGAGGGAGAATCCGTTAGATTCTTCATAAGATTTTGGATTGTTATAAACACAGAAATACATTTCATTTAACCAAGAAAAAATTTGCCTATTGATGAATAAAATTGGAGCATTTGCAGCTAAACCAACAAGATAAATCACAGAAATATATGTTGAAATAAACCAATTATCAACACTAAGAATTTCATGCTTCTTTGTAGAGTCTCCAGTAATAAGATAAGTTATTATGTAATCAAGTAATAATAAACCAATATTAAGAAATACTATTAAAGACAGAGAACGATTAAGTTTTCTCATTTTTTGAGTGGTTAAATCTGAAAATTTGGTGCTAAAAAGCTATTAACAAAATTTCACTTTAATCAAAAGGCTCATAATGGTCAAAAATTTTTTTCTCAATGTCACTATTTGCCTATGGCATTCATTCATTCAATAAAGGTCATAAAATCGGGATCAGAGTTGTAATCGTTTTTTACACATTACAACGAAGATCCATGTAGGTACTGTCTAGGGGGCTGAAGAACCGTTCGGTATTTTGAGACCCAATACCAACCATATACATTACTAGTCCCAAATTATTTTATATTTTAAAAATGACCAGTTTTGTATTTAGCTAAAATTGCAATAATTAAATAAATAATTGAAGATATGATAAAAATTATCATTGGAATAAAAGGATATATTGGATTAATTGAAGAAACAAAGAAAACATTATCAAATGCATAGCCAGTCACTATTACAGTTTTATAATCAAATATAGGCATAATATAAAGTAGAAAGATTATTATATCAAAAAGTATTAATGTTGTTAAATGAGCGATAATATAGAATTTTTTGTTCAAGTTAGTATAACTGAAAAATATATGTAATCAACGGTTATACCACAAGGTACCACCGAGTTATAGCTTTTAAAGAATTATCTAATCCGGGATGCCATATAATATTCGATTCAGCTCGATGGATTCTTTCAAACAAAATATAATTTGTACATAAAAATAGAAAAATCACCATAAATATCCATGTGGAGGGGGAGGGGGGACACAAGAACCAACTCAGTAACGATAAAGGTATCCCCGACTTGAAGCTTATCAAATACCCTATTAATAACACATCAGTGTTTCTACCTTATAATTAGAACCGATTAATTCTATCAAATATTATTTTAAATAAACTTACAATATTGGGAAAGATAAAGCAAATAGCCGGTCAAATGCCATCAATATATACATAAAATAAGTCGAAATGTTTAAGATAACTATATAAACTACAGAAAATTTAGTCAACCAAACTGGAAAAAAATTTAGGCCAATACATACTCTTACAAAATAAATTAATGTCATTAAATGAGGTAAAACATCAATTACTGAGTAAATAAATAGTAAGGTGCTTGTATTGCTTTTTAATGCAAGATATTTTTGTCTTAAGTTTGATAAAATTTAATTTGTAGAATATGTAAATGAGAATTCTCTGTGTTTGTTTTCAGTACTGTCATACTATACATTGGAATCAAAAAATATTCGAATAGAAAGCTGCCATTCTGTTCCAAACTGTATGAATTTTATCGCCTATATTTATGAAGCTTATATCATTCAAATGGAAGGACCAAGCTGATCATCACCACATTAATTTCCTGGACATATCGTACTGTAACTTTTTAATTGGCTATCAGACTTGATTCAGTTGGAAAAAAGATAGAGCGTATTGAGGGCTTTTGATTGATATAAAGAGCTAGGGTTGCTGATTTCGAATCGGGCCGACGTTCAAGTTATTTTTATAGGAATTCATTTTATCGGACCGGACCGACTGAGTCTTTTTTGGGCAAAATTCGATGCCCGATTCGACCTTCGATTGATATAATATTTAATTCAATTTTTTACCTATATTTTATAAAAATATAGCAAAGACTTAAATTTGATATTATTATCATCAAAGAAAATAATGTAGTAGTTGAAGCATTAAAAAATATTTCAGGGACAAATCCAGAGTCATTGTATTTTGGATATAACGCCTTTAATTATGTATTTTATTCAAATTAAGAATTAAAAACTAACGCTGTAGAAACTTTTGTTGTCCATTTTTTGATGGAAATTTTAATAAAAGATATCTGTAAAATTAAGTCATATCTCACATCCAGACAAACATTAAATCATTCGAAAGAGCTTGGCGAACTGAGTCGAATGTCAGAAAAGAATGCCACAAAAAATCAATTATGAGCCGAGATACAGGCTCTCAAAAACGAAGTACTTTAAGGGGAACCAAGCTGGGGAACCAAAACTGAGAACTTAAAGCGCGGAAACCGCGATAAACCACGGATAACTGGATTTTATGAAGAAATTCCTGCACTTTAATATTGTAACTTTTTAATTATATCTCAAATTTTAAATCTTTTAAGCTACATATGTATATCTCTAATTTTATGTAATAATCTACCTAATGGAAAAAAGTTTTGAAGAAAATTTATGAGAAAATTTTTTTAATAAAATAAAATGAAAAATAAAAGAAATATGTAATAAGCGATGTCAAAAAAAGTACAGTAAAAATTCACAAAAATCCCACAATCTTTCAAATAAAAGCTCATTCTCCCACACACTTTCAAATTTATTTAAAAATATTTACTATGGCAGGTTTAAGCATATTAACATACATTTTTATGCTCGAAATATGAGACAATAAAATGTTGTCTTTTACATTGGTCCGAGCACTACGGCATTTTTTAATAACGACATAATAAAGAGCTTAATTCTAATTGTGTAAGTGTAATCAGGTGGAAGAAAAATGTTAAATTTTATAAAAGATATACAGTCGTGGAAAAAAGTATGGAAGCGCTAGAAAATTTTCTCTTAATTTTTAATTTTTCATTCAAAAAATACGTTCTATATACCAATCGAAAGCTCTATTCGTATCTCAGTTGACATGTTTCTGCATTTTTCATGAAAATGAAAATTGGCCGAGATAATCCGGATCTACCGGATATACCAAATCCCACTTTTTCGGAAAAATTTTTCGGAACAAATTTAACAAACCCAAATGATAAAGCATATTTTTCTGAGTATTTTCCACAAAACCGCTTAGAAATATCTTTTTCCGGTCCAGAGATATGATTTTTTGAAAATCGCATTTTTCCCTTAAAAATTGAAAATTTTGCAAAAATTGGCGAAAAATGCGATTTTCAAAAAATCATATCTCTGCTCCGGAAAAAGATATTTCTAAGCGGTTTTGTGGTTAATGCTCACAAAAATATGCTTTATCATTTGGGTTTGTTAAATTTGTTCCGAAAAATTTTTCCGAAAAAGTGGGATTTGGTATATCCGGTAGATCCGGATTATCTCGGCCAATTTTCATTTTCATGAAAAATGCAGAAACATGTCAACTGAGATACGAATAGAGCTTCGAAATTTTTATTGAATTAAAACCAAATATCAATAGAAATAGATAGCCCATTGATAAAGTCAAGAGGCTTGGCTATAGAAATTTCTCTACTTTAGCTAGTAGTGCAAAATAGGGTTGTTCTCGTCCCTGAAAGTCGGGAAATTTGATAGATTTTTTAAAAATCCCACGCCTCCACTTGGTGGCGCTGCCTCTCCGAAAATTTATCCCCGTGCCCCCTAGTGCAAAATGAAATCGGAGATGGGTGCGAATTAGAGAAGGGTCCTCCTTATATTCTTAGAAATGCGTTTAGCCTCGTATAAGGCATAAACTAATTTATTCATAAATTTAAGAAGCTCCGATACAATGATTTTAAGGATAAGGATATTAGATATTTTGAAACTTCTATATTAGCTGAGAGGTTAGATAAATATATTTTTGATTCAACTTCAATTGGAGAAGAAAAAGAATTATTAAAGGATAATATAGAAAATTACAAAGATAAACTTCTATCAGATTATTGGACGGAAATTAATTTAATTGGATATAAAATTGAATTGTTAGAAAAACAAAAAGTTGAATATCTGAAAGAATTAAAAAACAGAATTATTTACATTGGCAATAAAATAAGTAAATTAAATTTATTCTTTTTTGTAAATCTGTTTATCGTTTGGCTAAATTAAAGTAAGCTTTTTATCCTTGATTATTACAGATGAAATGATTGATGGAAATAAACGAAATTGTTTCTACTGCTCAACTACAATTGGCATAAAATGTAATAAATACCTAGAAGAACATCATTTGTGCAATGCATGTTACCAATATAAATTAACACATGCTGGCAGTCATAGACCGATAAAATTTTTGTTTAAAACAAAAAAGGTTTGTCTTTATAATTCGGAATTTTCGTTTGAAAATTATTTCAAAGTATTTAATACTTTCGAATCTTTACATACCGAAATCTTCTTTTGAATTTTGTTGGCATAAGAAAGGAAATGACAAGCTAAAATCTAGTTTTTGGGATAAATCTACCGGGACCGTCTGATTTAGGCAGATTCACTCCCATCTTAGGAGTGAATCCCGAATTCTAGATCAGAAAATGTGATTTTAGTGATCAGTAATGTAAAAATAAGTGATTGTCGGAAGCCAAGTTTTTGTCAGTTTCTTACAATAAATCTGATTCCATCCTATTAAATTACCTCTTTATATTTAACTATGCCCATTATGCGACATTTACCGTTGATAAAAAGGAATACATAAAATAAAAAATTTGAAAAGGCGAAAAGCGGAAACGGAAGAGTAAAAAACAGGAATCTGTGGAATCCAAGGAGATCGGCGGAATCCTATTGAATTTTTAAGGAGGATCGTCAGTGTTTTATCTGTGGAGCTACAAACCAAATACAACGGCACTCTGATTCGGAATCTGGTAATTACTTATGTAATAAATGCTACAGTAAACAATATAAAATAAAGATGAAAAATAAAAAGTTGAAATAAAAGAATTGAATAAATGGAAACAATTAAGAAATTGATAAAACAAAAATGTTTTAAGAGAAAAAATGCTTTTCATTGTGTTCTTGCAAATGTAATAGTCCTTTCTCCTCATCAGAGCCTCCTTCTTCCGTTTTAGGATTGATTGCGTTGAAAACGCGTACGTTCTTAGTTTTCTGATTTTAAAAAAGAAATTAAAAATCTTCTTTGACGGTATGCGTCTTTAGGAAAATCCTTCTTCTTTGCCTTCCGAAATTTTCAAAATTATAACGCTGTTAAAACATATACTGCTAACTAAGGTTGGCGGATCAGGATATCCAAAGATTTCGTTTTGGATATCGGATTCAGATACCTGAAGATTTCCCAGGATTCGCCAGCCTTATTACCGACACTCCGAGTCCTTTCTCTAATGACTTTATTGTCAGTTTTCTTGGATTCCTGATTAGGTAAATCATCTGCTTATTTATCTAACCCCTGAGCAGGTATACTGGTCTGTCTGTTATGAGAATTATTATGTATCCTTTAAATAATTAACACTTTTTAAACGTTTTCGGTCATTTAAGATAAGATAAGTCATATAAGATCAGGAATTTTTTGTCTTTTCTTTTACTATTTTGTGTTGTATAAATTTATTCTACGCAAAAAATTTTTGAAATATAGGATTTAACTCCCTTTTTTAACTACGAAAATTGGTAATATTCACAATTCGCTTCGCTATTCAAATCGAAAAGAAAATGCTTTAAAATATTTATTCGACAATAAGTGGATTTGTTACATTTTATTATTCCCTTTTTTGGATTTGTATTTATTTAAGTATCTACTTTATAATTTTGGGAAAAAATATTCACATTATCTTTCACTGTTAGAGTAATAACTCCATCCTGACTTCCATTCGCCTCTCCCTTAGGAGAGTTGAAATATAAGTCCACTCTATAGGGATCAAACGAAATAAATATTTAAAGTTGGAAAATCACGTACTTAATCTTGGATTTTATTTGATCAAATATTTGTTAGGATAAATTTAAACACACCAAATTTATTCAAATATTAAATAGTTTTATTAGATATTTGATTTTGTCATTTGTCCGATCTCTAGTGCTCCATTTACCACCCTTCTTTTTTTAGATTTATACCCCCCCCCCTCCTTAACGTTTTAAAATTTTACTATCTTATCTTTCTCGGCCTAACAATAATTGAAAAAATAAAAATTTTAAAAGAAATTTTAAATGAAAAATTATTATCTTTAATATTTTAGTTATTTTTTAAAATTTATTCTGAAATATTAAAAATCTCTTCCTTCAACATACGAAAGTTTAATCCCTTCCCCTTAAAAATATCTTTTCGTTCAGAATGCGCAAATTGGGATTTTTTGGTTTAGGTGGGGGTTGGATGAAGAAATAAAAAAGGAAAAAGAGAGAGAGAAAAGATTATCTCGATTGAATATCTTCACACAAAAATACATCCATTTTTACTAAAAATATTTTTAGTATTCGACCTGGTCACATAATTTCTTTTATCCTTTAAATTTTCTTCTCTCATCTCTTTCAATCCTTCCGCCCAATAAATAACCACAAATATAAATATTTTTCTAAATAAAATTCTTATATTTTTATTTCATCACCTCCTATTTAATTTGCCCTAATTTTTAGCTTTTCTTGTGTCATCTTTAACGCGCACAAAAATAAAATTAATATTAATATACACCTTTATTAAAGTCAAAAAAGAAAGTAAATTGGTTTGTAGATTCTCTCTCGTGTTTTTATTAAAATAAGAGTTAATTAGGATTGCTATTAATTTAAAAAAGAATAAAAAATTTAAATAAGCAGATAAAAAGATTTCAAGTTATTTTGAACTTTACTAGACTTTTATTAAATAAATATGTGTCAAATAGCATTTCTGTTTTATCGCCTTAGGCAATCAATTTTCAAATTACAAACCTGAAACCGAATAGCTCAAAACTATGTAGGTCTATGTCAAACCGATATTCGATTCTAAACTCAAGCTCAACCCATATAATCCTGCTCAAATTTATTGAAGATCTCTAAAAATATAAATCATTGATACATATGTGTTTAACTTAATAAATAACACTCATACTATATGTACATATCAAGGATCTAGCCGAATAGAAATTAAATTACCGATTTCGGGAATCGGAATCTGATCTAAAAAAGATCGGGAATTCACAATTTTCGGGAATCGGGTCGTCTACATCCCTGGTACATAAATAGAGGGGTTTATTAAAAAATTTTGAATGAAAAGTTTTTTTTAAATGTGTTCAAATTAATCCTTATTTTTGATAGCAATAAACACTATTTTAATTAACATAAAAAATGTGGCAAATAAAAAGGATTACAATTTTATTTCCTTTATTATTATTTAACTTTATCATCTCCATTTCGGCAACTTTTTGCCCAACAAGTTTAATGCGTAATCAAACAGCATGTACATGTGAGGAATATATTGATGGAGCTATTATTAAATGTAATGGACCAAATGGACCTTTAGTTGTTGAAAATCTTAAAAAATTAAATGTTGAAGTTAGAGAATTGGTCTTAGAAAATGCTAATATTATTGAAGTAAATATTTAATTCAAAGTTTAAAGACAGGAGTATTTTTAAAGCAAAAATATACTTTTAAAAATTATTTGGGTAGTAAATATAATTGAAAATAAAAATCTAATTTTAGATCGGTCCTCGTGCATTTTTGGGCATGAGAATAAAAAAATTGGTTTTGGACAACAACAAAATTAAATTGATACAAAAGAATGCTTTTAGAGGGCTTGAATCTATTTTACAAGAACTTTCAATTGTTGGGAACAGATTAACTGAAGTTCCTATAGCGGCATTAGATGGTTAGTTACCCTAAATCTTGTAAATAGGGGTTGTCGGTTCTTGTAAAATCTTCTTATATTCGGAACCGAACCAAAAAACAACAATAAATTTTTTATGTAGAATCGGACCGTGAAGATACTAAGGATTTAAAATAAAAATTATCGTAAATTGGTCCAGTTGTGTCCGCACTTGCAGAAAAATATAAATGAATAAAAATAACCCATCATCTAGCTGGATAGTGGCACAGTCGATTGTGCTTCGGTTTGGGCCCTTTCCATGATGTTTCTATTCTATCTCCCATCCAATAAATATTTCCAAAGCATGAACATAATAGGTCCTAATTAATTTTTGAGGATGAGGATTCAACCTCCATTATTGTCTATATAGTAGCTCAATGTTTTTTTTAAAATTTCTCCAATAAAATAACTTTCGATATTATAATGAACCTCATACATATATGTATAATCGACTATTTATAGAGAGAGTTGAGTAGTAAATTTAAATTACCCTAAAATATTTGTAAATAAATTTTTTAAAGGGCTAAACCAATTAATTGGTTTGAATCTTCGCTGTAACAAAATTGGCAACCTTACAAACGTTTCCTTCCAAAATATGCCAAATTTAATAGAAATACATTTAGGTTGTAATAAGGTAATTTTAATTTTAAAATATTTTTTGAAAAATTTAAAAATTAGATTTGTGAAATTTCTGAAAATGCTTTTAGAGATGTTAAACAAAGTGTACAAAATATTATTTTGGATAATAATTGTTTGACACAAATGCCTAGCAGTGCTTTAGAGGAAATGAATTCACTAATTGCTTTACATATTAAATATAATCATGTAATTATTTTAATAAAAATGAAGACTAAATTTTGGTTTGAGCTTTAGAAGTTCCTGAATTATCTTTAACTTTCCCAGAAACTGTAGATAAGATAATGATAAGGATAGGTCTAGACACTGGGCAGTTAATCATGCAACCTTGATGATATTGGTTGCTGATCTAGGCTTAACTAACACTTAACTAGGGGCTGATCTAACATTACACCATCTCTTCCTAACAAATCAAAGGATCTAAAACGAACACGAGGAAAAAATCTCGACTGATTATTTTTATAGGATCTTGAAACATAAGATCCTGGTTGATAAAACTAAGTTTCGTTCAGGCACTTAATCTGTTTTTAATGCGAGATTTTTTCGATCTAAAAATAAGTGACTGAGCTATTCAAAAACTTCAAAATTTAATCATTTATTAATTTAATTAATTTTAGATAGAAGAATTGCGAGAAGAGGGACTTCGCAACTTGAGCAGTTTAAGCTTATTAAGCCTAACAGGCAACCACATTTCCCATATTTCTCCTAATTTTATTTCAAATGTGCCCAATCTTCGGTATATTTATTTGAGTGAGAATCAGATATCCAAACTAGAATCAGACGCAATGAAACAATTTACTGCTTCAGAAATAATTGATTTAAGTCATAATACAATTGAGCAGATTAATGCAGATACATTTAAAGGAATGGAAAATTTACAGGTGAAAAATTAAGATAAATATTTATTTCATTGACATAAACTTATTGCCCTCCCTTTTTAAAGCCTAATGGCCATTAACTCCTAGATATTCATAAATTTTATATATCAATCAAAAGCTTAATCGACTTAACTTATGATATGTTTCTATCTTCTTCCTAAAAATTTAAAGGGATAGAAAATGCAATAAATCATCCATCCCTTTAATATTATTTTGGATAATAATTCCCATATTTCTCTTAATTATGCGCATTTATTCCATTAAAGGGATGGAATCATGGCGGATATACATATTCCTATATTTCCTTCTTATCTTCCTTCTTCAGATTATTCGGTTATCCTCATTTCTTAATAATTCCGAACAGTTCTCTTAACATTTCCATTACAGTCTAGTCATTTATCAGTTCCGAAACTTTTTTAATCCTTCCCTATTTTTTAGCATCTAAATCTCGAAGCAAACTCTATCAGAGAAGTAATGCCTGGTGCTTTTGCAACAACCCCTTTATTACTCCTTTGGCTTCCCCACAATTGTATTTCTTCTGTTTCGCCAAATATGTTTCAAGGCGCCCCCTTTTTGAAACAAGTTTCTCTTGCAAATAATAATATTCGAATTGTACAGGTAGCTGTTATATAATACCTGTAATTATCTCCAAATTTAAAATATTGCAGCCATTCAGTTTTGCGCATTTGGCAAATTTGCATACCTTGGACCTTTCTCATAATAAAATGCGCAGTATTCAGCCTTCGGCTATTATGGGCTCTGATTTTTTGACTGTTCGGGTTCAAGGTATTTAGAGGTTTATTCAAAGTGGAAGAGATTTCTCGATTAATTATTCTGTCTATACTTATAAAAAATTAAGAAAATCCACTTGTTTGTGCGCAAGATGGCTTTCACGTTATGAATGGTCGCGAAGCTATAAATCTTACAACAGAGCCAAATTTGATATGCAAAACAGATTACGAGAATGACGATATAGATAAATGCCCAAGAAGGCCAGATCCTCCTCCAAGAAAAGTTTGCTGTGATGCAGGTGAAACAAACTTTAGCCCCTGTGAAATATTTTTTGTTAAATACAGTGGTTTTTCAGTTCCAGAATAGATTAACTGTAATACTCAGGAGCCGGTCCCAGAACTGAGAGAGGTTCCAGAAATGAGAAATCACTTGCTATTTGTCTCGAATTTTTTCTCGGGAATTCCCGATAAAAATTTAATTCCAAACTTCGATAATCAGAATTCTTGAACCAAAGGAACATGCAACTAATTTTCAATTTTCCCTTTTTTAAAGCTCCAAAACCAACTATATTAACCTCAACTTCAACATTGCCAACAACAACCACAACAGAATTGGTTACCTCAACCAGTTTAAAAAATGAAATTTCCAATTTAACAACTCCAGTATCTTCAACTTCCTCTCCCCTTACAGTAACCGAATCAAAGATATCCACAAAAGAAGAATTGTCCAGCCGAGCCAAACAATTAAATATGGCACGTTTCTATCGTTTATCAAAACGTCCAGATCTAATCGCTTTAAACGGAAGTTTATTTTCTCCTAGAAAAAGACCACACCTGGCAAAGTCAAAAACTGCAGAATATACAGAAAATAAGCAAGAAATAAACAAATCAGAAGAAAATTCTAAAAATGATTCTGAGGAACTAGCTAAATTACCTCCTCATGTTTTGGCTCTAATTAATGGCGAAAATATATCTAAAGAAAGGCAAAAATCTAATGTTGAAAATAGACAAGTAGAAGTGGAGAAAACAGAAAATAAACAAATAAATAAAGTAGTGGAAGAACAAAAATCAACAGAATCAATTGAAGATAATGAAAAGTAGAGGAAAATATTTTTTTAATTTTTATGGTGTTTTAAGATTAAGTCTTAACAGAAAACAAGGATTTTTCATTTGGGTTCCGGTTGATTGAAGGATTTTTAGAAGACACTCCTCCTACCTATATATAGGGGAAGAAGGTTCCTCCCCCTAGGGAGGAACCTTCGTAAAGGAAATTCGTAAAGAAGCAAGAAGGAACCTTCCTCCCTCCTATATACATCCATCTTTATTTAATTACACGTCCCTGTTTTCCCGTCCCTTAGGAGAACAATCATATAAAATTTCCTATTAGTAATAGATTTGATTCAGTTGATTATATCCCTCTGCTGATCAACACTTATCGCACTAGATCAACAAACTATAAAATCACTAGAAATCAACACTCTTTAGTGTTAATTTGGTTTTATAGTTCGTTGATCTAGTGTGATAACTTCCCTAAGCAAATCTTTAAAAGATAATTTTTAAACTTTTAATCAAACAAAATTCAAAATAAAATATTTTAAGCACAAAATCAACACCTTCCTCAACATCTTTATTACTTCCAAAACAAATTGTTTCAACAACAGAAATTCGAAAAGGAGCATTTCCAAGTGCTCCTTTTGTAGATAATTTAAACGAAAATAAAATATTATCAAAACATAAACACGAACATTTGCAATTACCCAATGGAGGCGAATTTAGCCGGGATTTGAAATCTGAACATGTTCAAATTGAAGAGAAGAAACCAAATCAAGATTTAGTGGCAAAACAATAAAAAAACTATTTATTTATTTGTTTAAACACTCAAAAATGGGACAAAACTCGTAAAAACAGTAGAAAAATGAGAGTTAAACCCCGAAACCTGACACTCCCGCCCTCGAAGATTTGGGAGCTAAATACACTAGTTTTAAGGCTTAGTTTTGTCATATTTTTAAACGTAATTTTCTTTTTTTAATTATAGTATTTTTTTGCAATATTTTTATACATATTATGATAAAAAAATTTTACTGTAATAAAATGCTGGATAAATTTTTTTAACAATTTAACTAATTAAATAAAATTGTTTGAAATCTTTTTTGCTTGCTAAAAATTAATAAAATAATTCTTTTATGTATTATTTTTGAAAAATATTTTTGCATTATAGAAAAAATATATTTGCACGATCATTTCCAAAGCTGTCCAAGCATTTCAAAATGCAAATCCTGTTCTTTTGAAGCAACTATCTTTGAAGTAATTACTGTTTGTCTTTGAACATCTACTCTAGAAGGGTGTCCACATTTTATAAAATTAATTGTTCTCATAATTATTTTATTTAAATTTTTGTTTAAAACTGGGTGGAAACTAGAAAAAGAAATTTTGTTTTTAAATTAACTACTAGATTTAATAAAATAAATGATACTAGTTAAAGCTTCACCGATAGTTCAGGGATTTTTTGGTCCCGGTTTCGGCCAAATTTGCGGTTCCGGTGTAGCGCTAGTACTAGTCAATTATGTGTGGCATAAATTAATCCTGCCTCATAAATTGACGGTATCTGATATATTATCGCTGATCTACTAGACCACATATCTAACAACAGGGGATAGGATACAGCTTGTAAAAGGTAATAAATAACCAACAAGTATCGAATAAAATTAACTTACGTTATTACAGTTATTTCAATGCAAAGTTTACAAATTGCAATTAACACTACATTGATGCTAATAAGATCGTTAATCGCCTCATTTGTTAAGTTAAAATAAGTTAATATTATACCCCCAATATTTATAATCAAAATCTTAATAAAATGAAAGAAAAAGGAGGGTGCCAATTGCTTTCCTGTATAAACATTTTCTAATTGTCGATAACGCTCATTCAAAGTGTAATTATTTTTTGGGTTAGATTTGTTATTCAAATATTTTTTATACATTTTTTTATTGAAGGAAGTCAATCGAGAAAATGCCTATAAATTTTCTAGGTTTAAATTAAAAGATAAAGCATACAATTAATTCTATTATGCTGAATAACAGTGAAGCATTCATTATAAAAATGCTGAATAAATTAGTTACATTGGCATTTGTAGAGTTTGTAGGTATTAATTAGGGTTGTTGGCGACCGGTTATTAACCGGTACCCTCGGTTTTCGGTTATCGCCGGTTTTCGACCCCCGGTTTTCGGTTCCGGTTTTTGATTTACCCCCGGTTTTTGGTTAACCGGGACCGGTTTTTGGACAAATTTTCATTCAGAATATCCCATTAAGATGTTGTAACATTATAACGCTTTTAAATAAATATTCTATACAATTCATCGTGGATTAGGGAGATGAGAAATTATTAAGGCGAGGTGTTGTCTAGGGATTTATATTAAGAGGTGTTGTCTAGGGATTTATAGGTCCGATATCCATTTGATGACTTTAAATCTCCTGATATCCTCGATATGCAGGAGATCTCAATATATCCTCCAATAACTCCGATTTAAATCAGGCGAAAATCTGAAAATTTAGGAAGGCTAAGAAGCCAAATTTCTTCCATTTTGATCGCCGTATGAAAAAAGTTTGTTAATTTAAAGGCCAATAGCCAGATTTCTTCTTTTTTTGCGGCCAGAGGCTAAATTTTCGAGAATTTTGGATGGCCTAGTTAAAAATTTTCTTTCTTTTTCAGCGCCGCAGGCGAAAATTTTGAGAATTTTGGAAAACAGTAGGTAAAAATTCTTTGTTTTCATTATCTTTCTCCCCATTTATTTAAAAAATTTGTTACAACTTTTTACACTTTTGATAATGTTTAAAAATAAATTTGCATATTTAAGATCAAAATTAAAAGCTTGAGCTTCTTTTTTGCAACATAGAAAACAGAAATAAACTTCATTAACAAAATAAGATCGAACTCAATCCTATGAACATTGTCGCCCGCCATCTTTTCAAGGAAACAAAAAAATTATTATAAATATTTTGACTTTTTTAATATTCTGCTAGAAATATTTTGCTAAAATATACATACCTATTTTAGTCATTCGAATTTCCGAAAAATTCCCGAAAATTTCCATCGTTAGGGGTGTATTTTTAAAACCGAAACCGGGCGGTTTTGGTCACCGGTTTTCGGTTATCGCCGGTTTTCGACCCCCGGTTTTCGGTTCCGGTTAATTCGCCAAAAACACCGGTTAACGGTTCCGGTTCCGGTTCGGTTAACCGTCCGCCAACAACCCTAGTATTAATCTATCAAATGTTGTCAAAACCAACTGAAAATTGATAAGGTAACTAACTCTCTATATAACAAAACGGGGTAATTTTTTATAGGACTTATTTTAGGTAAATTATTGGTGTTATACAGTGAGACATCCAAGATTTTTGTTTTAAGTATTAAGTCGACTTTTGGGGGTTTTTAATTATTTTCAGCTACATAATTTACATAAAGACTGTTTTCTGGATATAAGGATTATACCATTGTCACTTAGTAAGGCAATAACGAGCTAAATCATCGTATTTATTCTACAGGGTGACTCAAAAGTAACTGAACAAACTTAGTTTAATCATAACTTTTTTTCTCCTTTAAATTTTTAAATATTTTTTAGCTCATTTTGAAGTCCATTCAATACTCTTTCTAGGCTTATGAACCATATTCCATTATAATACCGTTTTTTATAGGAAGTTCGCGAGTCAAGTTGCGAACTTCCCTCATAGGAAGTTCGCAAGTCAAGTGACACATTCTTCAAAAGGAAAATTTTTCATGAATGAGACATGTCCGAATCATTAAAATGGCAAATATTGAACCTCTAAATCTCCTCTTTCTTATCCGTTTATTACGGATTCCCAACAAATTTTTTCCGAAATGATATGGGCTGTTATTTGCGAATCTGTCAAAATTCCCTGATTTTCATGAAACCTGAGGTCAAAATGAATGAAAACTATTATCTACGGGAAATACTTCAGAGTATTTTACAGCCTTGTATCATCGGCTACTTTTGGCATATGGACCGGATCTTTCAACAGAATTCATCCCTTCCTAATAAGGCTAAAAGTATGCAATGTCGGTCGCAGCCAATTTACCCACTTTTGACTCGTCTCAAATACAGCCACCGTACTCACCGGATTTGTATCCGATGAATTAGTCTTCTTGATATTTTGTAGGCAAGGATAACTGCTTTATAACCCAAAAGTTTGAACTCGCTCTGACAATTACCCGTTCGGTAACGAGACAGAATCTCACCCGAGGTGGTACAAACTTTTGCACAAAATTTTTCCACGCATTATCGATTGTGTATCCAAGCAGTGTTCGTGCATATCGAAAATTCCCAATTATATTTGTCCCTTATTCAATTCTCTATCAAATAATCCTTATTTGATTATATTATCTCAAATTTTAATAAAGTTATGACATAGATAGTTTGTGCAGATTCTTTTGAGTCACCCTGTAATAGAAACATTGTGATTAGAGCTGTTGGTATAATTTCGGAATACTAAACAGAACGCAAATGGGTCAAACTATATGTCATTCGTAAGAGCTCGTCGAGTTGAGTCGAATGGTGAAAAAATTTTCGTGCGGACTCATACAGGGGCTGAGATATAGGCCCCCGAAAATCGAAAAACCATAGGAGGGACCAAGCACTTTTTTGGGGTAAAAAATTCGAATATGCAAATAGTAGCTCATTCGAAAGAGCTCGTCGAGCTGAGTCGAATGACACCAAAATCAACGAAATCCGACTTGATTGGACAAAGTTGTGATCTTTTATTTTAGCTCCTTACCTATGGCATCTTTGGAGATTTTCGCTGCTACGGAGGCTCCAAATACGTCCAGAGCAAGGGAGATAGGAATAGGTTTATGTTACGAGCCCAGACCCAGCGCCCGTAGACTCCCCGCGAGGCGCGTGCCGCAAAACCCCGCGCGAAGCGCGGGGTTTTGCACAAGCGCCTCGCCGACGCCCCATAGGTTTAGGTTTTAGTTTTTCTATCGTAACTTTGTCCAAACTTGTCCAATCACGATGATTTTGGTGTCATTCGACTCAGCTCGAGGAGCTCTTTCGAATGAGCTACTATTTGCATATTCGAATTTTTTACCCCAAAAAAGTGCTTGGTCCCCCCTATGGTTTTTCGATTTTCGGGGGCCTATATCTCAGCCCCTGTATGAGTCCGCACGAAAATTTTTTCACCATTCGACTCAACTCGACGAGCTCTTTCGAATGACATATAGTTTGACCCATTTGCGTTCTGTTTAGTATTCCGAAATTTTTCCAGAGCTGTTTTTTAAGTTGCGGTGTGTGCTTTTTTAAGTTGCGGATTGCGTTTGCTGATTTTACAATTAGAATTGCGGTTGCGGAAAAAATTTTTTCAATTGCGGATAGCCCTGATTGTAATTCTATATTTATTTCGTTCATGCACTAATATTATTAGATAATTATATTAGCTTAGAAATAATGTGATAATATCGAATAAAAATATTAATTAAATACCAAAATTAAAATACAACAAATTCCAAAAATTGGAATTTTTGATTGGCTATATTTTGTTGTAAATAAAGTAGCTATAGTTCTCTCCAAAATTAATACGTGCCCAATTAAATTACCAAAATTTACACTAACTAATCCAATATCAGCATCAAAATAATATATTGAAGTATATAAATTATTTTGTTTGAAGATAATTAGAATAATCCTTAAAAATAATTTAATTTAATTAATATGTATAGTAGTAAGATCTCACTATATAGGAAAGCTAAAAGAACGAAGTTTACAACTACTTTATTGAGATCTCAAAACCGTAAAATCAAAAAACGGGGTTACAGTACTTCAAAAAATATCTATTTTAACCCATTAACTTAACACTTCCGATCGAACCCTTCATAAAACCAATTTCGCTGTAGTGACTGCCTTCGTCTGAAACATTAGTGAAGCTGATGTATCTTATAAGTGTGACAGACAGTTTGATTTTTTGTATAACTATGTATAGTCTGAGAGACGTATGAAGGAAGGTGGTTTTTGAAGGAGGTCTATGTTAGCAATGTACTACTGCATTAATATGGTTTATCTTATAGTAAGATCTTTCATTATTAGTTCAATTCAAGATTAACTTACAATATTAACCGAGTCATTGAATAAATAAAAATGGCAATACTTTGTGAAATAAGAATAATTTTAGAATTATTATTTAAAACACAACTTTTCCACAATAAAAATAAATTTAAAAGAGAAGAAGGAATTAAAATTGTTATTGGGATTATTTCAATAAATGCAACAGAATAAACTGTTGGAGTTATTTCCATTTTTTATTTTACTAGAAAATTCTTAAAAATAAAGTTATTTCGTAGATCTAACAAAATGTGAACAAAATCTGCGAAATGTTTTAATTTAACCAAAATGTAATCAAGTAAACTTTATTATAAAAAGCTATGATACAATTAGAGGTGCACTCCGTTCCTGAAAGATTTTTTCAAAATTTCATCGAAATCCGAAACACTTAGAAAAGCGTTCGGGGTGCAACGCTAGTTATAATTTCTCGGCTGTTAAAACGGTTGGCATTCATTAAGCTTCATAGGCACATTTTTGCGTTTCTCAAAAACCTTTGATTTGTCTTGAATCCAGAAAAAGGCCAAAATTCGGATTTAAATTAATTCAAAGGCATGCTTGCTTTTAGGACAAAACTTTTAGGTAAATCTAAGAAAAAACGTAAATTAGAGGTTATAAATTATTTTTTTTAGAATTGACCCTAAAATATTTTTTATTTTATTGAAATATTTCTTAAATGCCTTTTATTACAGTTAAATAAACTAATAAAATAAAAATTAAATTAAAAAATATGAACCATTAAGTTATAAATTTATACATATATTTCTAAGTATACATATTTACAAGTCAACAAAATTTTCTCATGTAAAAAAATCTTTTTACTTTATAAAAAAGTGTAACTTTAAATTAAATGTAAACAAGAAAATGAAAATTTATCAAGATTTCCCACGTTTTTAATTATTTTATTAATTAAAGAAAATTAAATTTTTTTGCCCTTTAGAAATTTTATTTCTTTTTATATTTTTGTGAAAATATTTTGGAATAAAAAAATTTAAATAAAAAATAAAATTTTATCATAGTTTTGGATTCTTGATGACCTTATGAATAGAGTTATTGGTTTAAAACCGAATGAGTAAAAAACTGTCAAAATTTCACAAGAAAACAAAAAATTTTTCTATCACTTCCAGGACTGTTTTAACATTTCAAAATGCAAATCCTGTTCTTTTGAAGCCGCAACAATTTGCTGTGAAGTAATTACAGTTTGTCTTTGCACATCTACTCTAGAAGAGTGTCCACATTTTATAAAATTAATTGTTCTCATAATTATTTTATTTAAATTTTTGTTTAAAACTGGGTGGAAACTAGAAAAAGAAATTTTGTTTTTAATATAATAAAGTAGAGATGAAATTTCAAAGGGTTAATTAGGGTGTAATCTTTAATGGGGTTGCATTATGTATTCAAATTTGTGCCAAGTTTTAAGGGGCACAAAAATTTTTCAAGCGGACCAAGGATGTGGGCTTGTCTTTTTGAAATGAACATTTAATTTCTGTTTAAGGCAGATTGGATCATTTACGGAAACAAATACAGATTCTCATTTGACACATTGGGTGACCTAACCAAAAGTATTATACTAGATGTTTGGTAGAAAGTAGGGAAGAAGGTTTGGGTACGAATGTAAATGATGTAAAATTCCCTGTCTTTAGATCCGCTTGCGAAAATTTTGAGGATTTTACCAGCTTTTCCTTTTTAGTGCTGTAAGGGCTCAGCGTATTCAAAAAATAAAGGGTGACTAAAAAATTAAAATACAAGTAACGGAATTTATAACTTAGTCTTGGTAGAATTTAGGCAGGTTTACATGTAGAATAACAATGTAAAAAAGATTACTTACGTTATTACAGTTATTTCAATACAAAGTTTACAGATTGCAAGTATTACTACACCGAAACAAATAAGATTCCCCATCATTTCATTTGTTAAGTTGAAATAAGTTAATGATACAGCTATAACATCTGTACACAAAATATTAATAAAATGAAAGAAAAAGGAAGGTGCCAATTGCTTTCCTGTATAAACATTTTCTAATTGTCGATAACGCTCATTCAAAGTGTAATTATTTTTTGTGTTAGATTTGTTATTTAAATATTTTTTATACATTTTTTTATTGAAGGCTGTCAATCGAGAAAATGCCTGAAAATTAGAAAAGATGAGGACCAAGCAATTACTGCTAAGGAATAGGGTCAAGTACTTTCCCACACCAAAAAACCGTAGGTCCCGATCCCAGAATCAAATTCGCTGCGTAGGTGAATTCGCTCCTTAGAATATTTTTAAGCTTATGTACTCTAACATCCCAACAGTAAAAACCAACAGTGTTATTTTGAAATTATTTCTAACTGGAATTTTATTGGCATCTTTTCCTCAGTGCCCAATCTTCCGACTGAGCCCAAAAGGCCGAAAATTTAGATAATAGTTCAAGCCGACTGCTTTAAGTTTGTTGATCCTGGGAAATCCGCTGATATATTCAAGGATCTAAAACAAAAATTTCCAGATATGACATCTTTTTCAATTTGGATTCGCTATTAATATTATTAATATTTGTTAATTATGTTTTTGTTTTCATTAGATACATATAAAATTTTGCATATATTAATAAAACATACAATTATTTCTAATAAGCTTAATAACAGTGAAACATTAATTACAATAATACCAAATAAATTGGTTAAATTGGCATTAGTAGCATTTGTAGGTATTAATCTATCAATTATTGTCAAAAACAACTTTAAAAAATAAAATATATCATTTGCTATAAAGAAATCACAAAACTTAAACAACTATTACTAAATGTACATGGTTTTCTAAGGATAGCGGTTCCTAGGAAATCTCCGGATATCCGGAACCGGAACCGGTATCCGAACCGAAGATTTCTGGATATCCGAGGTTTTTTCGGTTCCGGATACCCGGAACCGCCAGCCTTATTGTTTTCCCCTGTATTTTTACGGATATCAAGCACCATGCTTTGGAAAATATATACGGTTTTTCTCGATATTTTAGTACGTCTATTTTTTTAATAATATTTGGGAACCATTTAATTCATTTTTTACAGCCCCAAACGGAGTCCAATCTCCTCGAGTTCCAAAATCCCAAATCGCTCCAAATTTTGGAACCTTCGATTCACATTAAATTACTCTCTATATGTTTAGGTATATTAGAAACTAATTAAATACCAAAATTAAAATACAACAAATTCCAAAAATTGGAATTTTTGATTGGCTATATTTTGTAGTAAATAAAGTAGCTATAGTTCTCTCCAGAATTAAGACATGTCCAATTAAGATACCAAAATTTATAGTAGCTAATCCAATATCCCCAAGAAAATAGTACGTCGAATTAAATAAATTGTTATGTTTAGAGATGATCAAAATAAGCCTTGAAATAAAATTTTTGGCGCTGGTCTAGTTTATGCGTCCAATGAAACTTTATGAGTCCAATCAAAAAATAATTGGATTTTTCTTAGCATTGCAAAGTTGGGGTATGGTTCCAAAGCATTTCTTCATGTTCGTGACGTACGCCCACTGGGTCTGGGACCATTCCTTGCCCTATCCCTCGAAATTTGGGTGAGTTATAGCCAATTTTTAAAAATTTCGAAAAAACAATTATAACTTTCCGAAATTTCGAGGGATAGGGCAAGAAACGGTCCCAACCCCAGTGGGCGTAGGTCACAAACATGAAAAATGCTTTGGAACCATACCCCAACTTTGCAATGCTAAGAAAAATCCAATTTTTTGTTGATTGGACTCATAAACTTTTCATTGGACTCATAAAAGTTCTTGGACGCATAAACTAGACCAGCGCCAAATTTTTTTAATATAATCGGACCTCACTATAAGACATAACTTTTGCCGGAAAAATATGTATTATCAAATATTTTTTTGAATTATCGCCGACTTTTAAAAACCTCTTAAACTTATGCCACTACATATAACTACAACACCTCGCGTGATTGAATCTTGCCTAATTATTAAGAATGTGAACTAAAATGAAGCGATGTATGAAACCAATAAAAAATCAAAGCAATATGCTTATTGGATGAAATATTTTACAATGTGTTATGAAATCATAAAACCAGATAGCTTTTTTCTGGATTTATAGATGAATATAATGTCCAATAACAACAAAAATAGAATCCAGAAAAAACTAGGTGGTTTTATACTTTCTTATCACAGTTTGGCTTATTACCCTAACTTCAATAACATGTGGGTACCACCAATGCCCCACAGGGCTTAACGGTTTTGTAAAGGATTTTCTTGTATAAAATATTGAGTGTATATTTTAGGGAAGCTTGCTTAATTCATTTCAAAATTAACATACCCAAATAACCGTGTTGATGAATAAATAAAAATAGCAATACTTTGTGAAATAAGAATAATTTTAGAATTATTATTTAAAACACAACTTTTCCACAATAAAAATAAATTTAAAAGAGAAGAAGGAATTAAAATTGTTATTGGGATTATTTCAATAAAACTAACAAAATAAACTGTTGGAGTTATTTCCATTTTTATTTTACTAGAAAATCTTGAAAATTTGTCGAGTGAACAAATAAATTTCATAAAGTTATTTCGAAATATTATGTCAAAACGTGTTGGTTGATAGTAAAAAGGCAAAGTGTCTATAGAAACGATCAGTGATTAAGCAGAACGAGTATTCTATGACTAAAACTAAAAGATCTCCATCGTACAAGTATCAATCGCCGGGCAAATCCAACAAGAACATTCTTACCAGTTATTAACCTAGTGGGACCTGGACCAGCTGTGGATAGGCCCACAGGCCTGGATGTCCTGAAACCAGAATTGGCTGGAAAAATTGCAAATAATCTGAAAATAGCTAAATCTTAGAAAAATTCTTCAAAAACCTAGAATTAGTCATAAGAGCTCGACATAGGCTCAAAATAGTTTTAGGCCAGAAAAGGCCGAAATAGGCTCTTTAGGTTCTAGTAACTTGAAAAGTACCCCGTGCTAAAGCAGTGTTTTATCGACTTATCTCATCATGGACACGCTCTAATTATTGTTATTAATAAAATCTTAAAATTATTATTATCTTTTTTTTTCAATTTAAAAAAATTTTTATTAACAAATTTCTTGAATGCTTGTTAAAACATTTTAATAAAATATTAACATAAAATTTACTATATGAAAAGCAAAATGAAAAGTTAAACATAAACAAATAAAAATTTTTTAAACAATTCTAGGTACATATTCACAAGCTAACAAAATTTTCCCAGGTAAAAAAATTTTTTTTTACTTTTTTAAAAAGTGCAAATTTAAATTAAATGTAAACAAGAAAATAAAAATTTTTATCAAGATTTCTCACGTTTTTAATTAATTTATTATTAAAGAAAAATTAATTTTTTTTGCCCTTTAAAAATTAAATAATTATTTTATTTCTCTTATTTTTTGTAAAAAATATTTATCATGTAAATAAATAAAGTTTAATTTGATAAATAAATTTATTTTCTTTAATATCAAAATAAAAATGAGTTTACACAAACAAAACGCTTAAAAGAATCTCTTATAAATAAATAATTATAACTAGAGTCCGGATTTTTATTGAAATAAATATTTTTTTTGCAAACACACTTTGTCAAGAGGAGCCCAAATATGGTATTAGTTTTTCGATATTATGATTCTGGACAAAGCAGTATTTCAATATATTTCAATATTTTGACAATTTCCCCGTTATTTCAATATTTTGTACTTTTTGCAAATTATTTCAATATTTTTGCATATTTTTACCAAAATTTTGGTATTTTTCATAAATTTTAGGAAAAAAGTGAAGAACTTTGGCTTCTTGACCTTACAAAAATCTAAAAATTTTCGCCTGCGGCGCTAAAAAAAGGGAAATTTGACTTATTCTGGCAAAATCGGCCAAAAAATCGGCAAAACAGCGTATATTGAAGTGGGCGTCCCCAGAATGCACCCTGAACAAAAATCCCCAAATTGTCCCGCTGAACCAAACTCCACAAAATGTCCCGCAGAAGATAATCACCAAAATGTACCTACCCAATTTAGCCCATCTAAAAATGCACAACAGTAAAAATACTCAATTTATCGAAGTCGGGATTAATTTTATTAGAGACGGGATTATTTATTAAAGACGGAATTAATTTTTTTTCTAAAATTCAACATTTTTTTAGATTTTTATTAGTGAATAAGCCATGATTTATTTCAATATTTTACTAATTTTCGGGATTTTTTGTAAATATTTTGGCAGTTTATTTCAATATTTTATGGCCATATTTGGCGAATTTATTTCAATAAAAATCCGGACTCTAATTATAACAAATGTTTAAAATGAGATCCGCCGCTATTCGACATACAGTAGTCGACATAAAGATAGGGAAATAGTAATTTAAATGAAAATTAGCTATTTCTCAGTCAAAAAATACGTTCTATATATCAATCGAAAGCTCTATTCGTATCTCAGTTGAACGTATTTTTTGACTGAGAAATAGCTAATTTTCATTTAAATTACTCTTGTCCCTATCTTTATGTCGACTACTGTATATTCTCTGAAAAATAATTATGAATTAAATGTTTTCCGAACCAAAAATAGTGCTAAATATGATTATGAACGAATTTTGATGTAATAATCAATGTTCAAGTCCAATAATTGAAATTTAAAAAAAATTCTGGGAACTTTTTACGCTCTGTATATAATTAAACAAAAGTTCGTAAAATAAGAATTTTTTCCTCACTTTTTTTCTATCATATCACATCCACGACAGTTTTAACATTTCAAAATGCAATTCCTGTTCTTTTGAAGCAGCAACAATTTGTTGTAAATTAATTACTGTTTGTTTTTCAACGTTTATTTTATTGGAATTGCGTCCACATTTTATAATTTTATTTAAATTTTTATTTAAAACTGGATGGCATCTATAAATAGAGATTAAAAGAGATTTATTAAAATAAATGGTATAGTCAAAGAGTTATAAACTTAGGAAAGCAGGGATGTGTGGGAATAAAAACCTATGTAGCAGTAAGAAACGAGATCAGAATCTTGTAAATTTTTGTTCTCGAATCGCGATGTCAAGTTTAGGTGTCATGGTTAGTCCTTCTTTTTAATATAACCAGCTAGGGTAAGTTTACATACTTACGTTATTACAGTTATTTCAATACCAAGTTTACAAATTGCAAATATTAATAATGAGAAACTCATAGAATTGTTCATCATTTCATTGTTTAAGTTGAAATAGTTTATTGTTATAGAAGCAATACTTGCAGTCAAAATATTAATAAAATGGAAGAAAAAGGAAGGTGCCAATTGCTTTCCTGTATAAACATTTTCTAATTGTCGATAACGCTCACTCAAAGTGTAATTATTTTTTGTGTTAGATTTGTTATTCAAATATTTTTTATACATTTTTTTATTGAAGGCTGTCAATCGAGAAAATGCCTAAAAATTTTCTAAATTAAATTAAAATATAAAGCATACAATTAATTCTATTATGCTGAATAACAATGAAATATTTAATAAAATAACACTATATAAATTTGATATACTGGGATTATTAGTATTTGTAGGTATTAATCTATCAATTATTGTGAAAAACAACTGAAAAATAAAGAATGTTATTACAGTTATCTACTCAGTCTACGAAATTATCGGAAATTTGAGTAAATTATCCCCCATCTTACGAAACATAAAAGTAAAGTTAACAAAGAAAATTTGGCCTATCCGCTTCCTATATCCGTCTCCTATCAATAAAAAAACTAGTTATAAATATACCAAAATTAAAATACAACAAATTCCAAAAATTGGAACTTTAGTTTGGCTATATTTTGTGGCAAATAAAGTAGCTATAGTTCTCTCCAAAATTAATACATGTCCAATTAAATTACCAAAAGTTAAACAAACATATTCAATATTCCCAATAAAATAGTATAATTTAATGAATAAATCATATTGTCCAGAGATGACGAGAATAAGCCTTAAAAATTAAATTGTTATCTTTTATCTTTAATTATTAGAGTGCGAAATAAGTTAACGATAATATTATGATTTTGCCAATATTCCAAATCGCAATATGTTTAATTTATGAAAAAATGAAAGTAAACAATGAAACAGCTACGGGACAAAAAAGGAAAAGCAAGCAACAGTTTTGACCTATGCTAAAACGCTAATGATAACGATTCATTTCAGAATCAGCAAACAATCATCAAGCATTCATAATTAAGGCCATATTTTGCGATTTTGTTTCAATAAATTTACGCACTCTAATTGTTTTTAAAAATTAACTTACACATATAACCGTGTCGATGAGTAAATAAAAATAGTAATACTTTGTGAAATAAGAATAATTTTAGAATTATTATTTAAAACACAACTTTTCCACAATAAAAATAAATTTAAAAGAGAAGAAGGAATTAAAATTGTTATTGGGATTATTTCAATAAATGCTACAGAATATACTGTTGGAGTTATTTCCATTTTTAATTTTATAATAGATTTTACCTTAAATTATTTTAATATTATTATTTTAATGTTTTTTATTGGGTTTTATGTTTAGCTGGAATATAGCTAATTTCTGTAAATAGCTCTAATTCAGTATTAAATTCGAGCCTTTAATATTCCGCAACATTTTTTTGCCGTTTAATTGAATAATTTTTTGCTTACTAATGTAATTTTCTCCGTTTTTATATTATCACAAAATTATGACATGTGTTGTGTATATAATAATTAAATTAAAAAATTGCCAAGGTAAACTAACAATTAAATTATAAAATATCCAATACCTATGGTAACGCCTATATCTAATTAATTATAAATTAAATTAAAAATTATTCGTATAAAATTTGTAAATTCTATTTAAAGCAAATAATAATTTTTATCAATTTATTAATTATAAAAATAGTAAGTAATAATTAAAAAACAAATTTGCTCAAAATAAAACAGAATTAGCTTATTAAATTACATATTAATAATTCGATCTAATTTTGATAAAAATTAACATTCACTTCATGTACATAAGTGGCACTTACATTTATATGGCACGAGAAAATATCGGGACGGTTATATCGGGATATTTCAATGTACGAACAGTTACCCCACTGATTTCGTGACCTACGGCCACTGGGTCTTGAATAGTATATTGTTCCTTTGAGGAATAGAGTTTTTATGTTTTAGAACAAAAGTAAACACGCAAGAAATTATTTTTGTCACCACAATCCCAATATGCTCGTCCCGATATGTCCGCGCACCCATTTATATACATACACATTACTAAAAGTTGTCTTAATTTCCTCATGCATATTCATATACCTATTATTATAAATGGGTTACATTAATTGCATATAACTGGCACATATTTTTATTGACTTTGTGCTTTTTGACTTTACGTGAATAAATTAAATAAACTAAAGATTTGCTTAATATTTTTTGAAGGAAAAATGTAAAATAAATTAAGCAGAAAATAATTAATAAAAATAATTTTAATATTCATTTTTCTGCAAAAATATTTTTTATTTATTAGGTATTCTAGTATTATTTTAGCGTCGCAGACGAAAATTTTGAAATTTTGTAAAACTTATGCAAAAAATTCACTTTGTGATCATCTCTCCTCCCATTTATTTAAAAAATTTCCATCAGTATGTGTGTAAAAATAATGGAAAAACACGTTAAACGCCAAAATCGGCCAAAAATGGACACCAAACGCCACGTCAAAACGCTATGGCTAACAGCCCTGCTCTCGACAAAATTACAAATCCGAGCCCTATTAATAACAAAAGCCATTTATTAGTATATATTTATTCATATATTAACCCAATGAATTATTAATTATTCATATTTATCAAAATTATCTATTATTTTTAATTATTTATTATCTTTATTATTCAATTATTTATTATCTTCAATTTTTAACAAGGCTTTTGAACATCCATTCCATTATTGTGTATAAGGTTGCAACCATTACAAGAAACTAAATTGAGAAGAAAGTTATCAATTGATAGATTTATTAAGAATAAAAATGTAATTTTATTTTGAGGCCCATTATACCGTTATTATTGGCAATTAGGCAATAATAACGTAAGAAATATAGTAACATACTTGCGAGATACTGAGCGTTCAAAAATGTGTTGTCATTTGGTATGAAAGTCATGCTTGATTGAAAATCGTATGTTTTACCAGTACCGATATTTTTTATTTGACTTGCTCCTGTATTGAGAGCCAAAAAGGTATAGCTCGCTAAAAATTAATGTGTATTTTTGAGTATTTTTCCCAAAATCAAACCATTGGCATAAATTAAATAATCGGCCTGGTAGAGAGGTGCACTTTGAGTTACAGTAAAGCAACCTTTCTTGTCAGATGTGCAAACACAGAATTTTGTAGAATCGGTACAACGAATTCTAACAACGCTTATAGTACTTGGATTGTAACAAGCCTAAATAAATTTGTATAAATTCTGTTTGATTGCAATTCTTTCCTCGAATAATGGACTCTCTTAATAAAGAGGATAAGGCGTGAGTAAACAAGGCTATTATTATGTCTGAGGGGGTCCGAGAACAGTTTAACCAAAGTAGAAATAAAATGAAGGAGAATGAAAGAGTGGTTTGAACAGACAAAGGAGAATAGTGACTAGCCGCTCTAGCTAGCATAAGCCGACTGCTTATAATCGACTGTCCCACTACCCAACAACTAAGAAAACATTTCTATATTGTCTAAGTAAAATACCTGGGATACGTCTTTGTCCTTGCAATTGTAGATGCACTCGGTTGCTGCCAAATTGTTAATTGTTTGATTACTCAACAATGTATTTTTTTCGTATATTACTTTCGATTGACCAGCTGAACAATCAGCGCAATCTGTTAATATTTAAGTTAGGATTATGTTAATTATTCGCTAGAGTTTAAGGAATTCAATGATAGAGATAAGAGAAGGAATCATTCTTATTATTTTGCACTAAGAATTAAAAATCTGATGACATACTTATTGGCGGTGTTGTGGTTGTGGGTAAGGTTGTTGTGGTAGTGGGTAAGGTTGTTGTGGTGGTTGGCAAGGTTGTTGTGGTTGTGGGTAAGGTTGTTGTGGTGGTTGGCAAGGTTGTTGTGGTTGTGGGCAAGGTTGTTGTGGTAGTTGGCAAAGTAGTTGTGGTTGTGGGTAAGGTTGTTGTTGTTGTGGGTAAGGTTGTTGTGGTGGTTGGCAAGGTTGTTGTTGTTGTGGGTAAGGTTGTTGTGGTGGTTGGCAAGGTTGTTGTGGTTGTGGGCAAGGTTGTTGTGGTAGTTGGCAATGTAGTTGTGGTTGTGGGTAAGGTTGTTGTGGTAGTTGGTAAAGTAGTTGTGGTTGTGGGTATGGTTGTTGTGGTTGTGGGTAAGGTTGTTGTTGTAGATGGTTCGGTTGTTGTGGTAGTAGGCAGAGTTGTTGTCGTTGTTGGTAAAGTAGTTGTAGTAGTTGGTAAGGTTGTTGTTGTAGTTGGTTCAGCAGTAGATGTAGTGGAAGGTTGGGTTGTAGTTGTAGTTTGCTGTGTGGTAGTTGTAGTCAATTGTGTGGTAGTTGTTGATGCAACTCCACATGCGTTCGAACAGTTCTTTTTACAAATTACACCGCCTAATTTGTTAAAGCATGCTATGTCATTCCACTGTCCAGTTGTTGCGCTGTACATGGCAGCGCATGCTTCTTGTTGACCAGCTTTAAAACGAAGACATTTTTATTAAAAAGTTTTTTGAATAAAGTATTGTTGGAAAATTATCTGCCGATTGAGATTTGTATTATATACAATTGGTTCCTCCCCCGAGAAGTATTTGTTCCTTCCCCAGAAATCACTTGAATGTTTATTCTTGTATTTTAGGATTCTAGATAGTATCAAACTCTTGGATTTATACTTACAGGCTGTTCCCGTTTCTGTTCCTGATGGACCTCCAGTGATGTTAAGATAATCACAACTTGTTCCATCCGAATTAATGCAATCAACCGTAGCATTATATGTAGGATAAAATGCACAACGGTGCAAGCCTAACCAGAGTGAACGCCACTGAATGTCTTGAGTAGTAGAAACTCTACTGGCACACACCGATGTGTTTGTTTGACACGCAGTTATATATGGGCCGGCTAATTGTCGAATAAATTCGTTTTCAGCTGCGCTATGAACAGATACGACTTCAGCTCCGAGCGCAAGACATTGTGCATTTGCCTTTAAATTTAGGAATTATATTTAATCTCGAGTATTTTTTGCGTTTTACCTCATAAAAATTAAGCCAATCCTTCATTACAACTCGATACCCATACGTGTTTCCATCCTCTCCTGTTCTTTTAGTCCAATTGCCCGATGTACAACTCGCTTAATTATTAGACAGGTCATTTTAATAATTTATCACACTTACTGTCCGTTATGTCAGAAGGGCTAGTAATTAAAGCATTCTTGATAGATGTACTTCCACATGTTCCTGTACAATTTCTTTTACAAACGACGCCACCCAATTTTTGGAAGCATGATAAATCGTTCCACTCCCCAGTTGTGGCATTATACATTGAAACGCAGTCCTCAATGAGACCAGCTTTAAATTTAAAAATATAATTATCATTAATAATTCAAATATTTTAGTCGTACTAGTGTTGGCTATAGGACCGTAAGCTAGCACCGGGACTGGCTCAATCTGGAGCCTTAACCTAATGGCCGAGCCCCACAAAACACTCAATAACACACACTGGTCGGCAAATTTTTACATAAAAATTTACCTCCGCCTCCGCTGTCAGATCCTGAAGGATTTCCCCAAGCCCATGGGAAAGGAGAAGGGCCTGTAAGAATTACGGCATTTGTAGCCGCATAATCACAAGGCGTTCCATCCGAATTTATACAATCAACTGTAGCATTGTAACTTGGAAAATATTGACAACGATGCATTCCCAACCAAACTACACTTAAAACAGTATCAAGACTTGTAGTTGCTCTAGCACCACATGTTGTTTTATTTGTCTGGCACCCGATAATATAGGGGGCGGCCAACTGGCGAACAAACTCATTCTCAGCGTTACTGTGGATAGATGCCACATCTCCTCCAACTCCGAGACATAAAGCGCGGGCCTTGAAATTTATCAAACAAAAAATTTTTTAATTAAAGTTTACTTAACCAGCCCTAGTTTACTATTACGATTCCTATTGTTTAAAATTTTTCCTGAATCTTTAAAATAATTTTAATACTTCCGGTATTTAAAATAAAGCTGCGAACTTCCTAATAAGCATTTTCTCCATCTTTTCTAGGACTAAATTATTTTTACCTCATAAAAATTAAGCCAGTCTCTCGCAAGTACTTGATAACCATATGTATTTCCATCTGTAGCAACACGCGTTGTCCAGTTCCCTGAGAGACAATCAGCGTCGACAACTGAAGGAATAATACAGAAAGCGATAATTAATCCAATAAGGGTCATTTTTGTTACTTTACCCTTAATATTTTTAAATTATTTATTTTCATTTATTAATTAATAAAAATGACATTATGGGCTTGAAGTCATATCTTAACCCAATTACCATATTGGAAAGTACCTATTGGATGAACCGACATTAGTGGTATCTTTTCAGTCCTGACCGTTCAAATCACAATCAAGTCAAAGAGGGAATGCCTAACTTATTCAATGCCTGACTTATTTCTTGGATTCAAATATAATTTAAACGTCAATTTTAATTCAAACGTAAGACTTGTATTAATATGGCATGGTCTAATAAAAAAAATTCTCTAATTTTGAAGATAGTACACAAAATAAATATATTGAAAAAATCGTATGGGGGGCATTTTAATAAAAATTTACTTTATTATATTTAAATTTTTAAAATTTTCTTATGAAAGATTTTAGTTTAAAAAAATTTGTGATTAAAAAATGATTAGGTAAATATAAAAAGCTTTCACTGATTTAAATATAAAGAAAAAACTTGGCCAAAAATTTTTTATTAATAAAAATTCACATAAATTTTATATCAAAAAAATTTATTTCCTCAATTCAACAAAAATCCCTCAAATTTTTATTAAGTTTCTTTTGTTAAAAAAAATTTTTTATCGAAACATTTTATTATAGAAGATAAAAATTTTTTAAATTTTTTATTTCTTTTTATTCAACTTTTTTAAATTTTTTTCTTTTATTATAAATCTAAAAATAAATTTTTTACGACCGAAATCAATCCCATTTTATTTATTACAATTTTATGCTTAATTGAATTTTATGGCTACAACTTGAGTTGTATTTGCCCTTCTTCGAGGATTCTAAAAATTTGTTTAACTTTTCAACATCTAATCAAAATTATTTTATTTTATTAAATATTCGCTTAATTATTACTGAATTTATCCTATCCAACCACTCGAGCGAGAGGTCGAAACAATAATTACCCAGGGTAATTATTTGATATACGGTACATGCTAGGACGAACTCGTGGCATTATTTGAAAATAATAGCCATATAAATTAACATTTAGACAAAATGTTTATCTATTACTTTATGTTTTCAAATTAGGTACCGTATTTCCTATATTAGAGCCCCACCCTCTGTTAGAGCCCCACCCTCTAATACAGCCCCACTTTGGAGGATAGTTGAAAAATAGAGCCCCACCCTCCATTAGAGCCCCACCCCAAATACAGCCCCACTTAAAAATATTGGAGGAAGTAAATATCCCAATAACCTTTTAGATGTATTTCGAGAGTTAAGGAAGTAAAGGGGGATATTGATAATATTATGATCATGGAGGAGGAGGGATCATGGGGATATAGGGATGAAAACGAGGAGATAACCACGATATCCGTTCAAATACTCTTATATCACCTATATTCCTCCAAATCCCTCCTATTACCTCCAAAATCTAATCATTGTATGAAGGGTTGCAATCGTGTTAGGAAATTGACGATAATTCGCGAGATTATTAGAGATCTATTAGAGACAAGAGATCTATGAAAGATCTTAGAGATTATTAGAGATCTTTTGTTCCAAAGCCTCATCAAACAAAATCGCTTCATATGCCTCCTAATACCCCTAATCCAGAATATCCGTCTTAATCCATCTAAATCTCTCAATATAAACTTAATCCTATTATATTCCCCATAATAGCTTAAAATCAACTTTTATACCTCTGATCCATCAATTCAAATACTAGTCCCCTAATATTTCCTTTAATCCGTCCAAATCTACCAAAATTTCATACTTAGTAATTTTATTCTCATTGAACTATTGCGACTATTTCGTTATTCATTGCTTATAACGTTTTAATTTTTGTGAAAAATCGAAAATTTCGATTCTCTTTTGATATTTTTCGGTTTTATAGACCACTCCTCCAGCCCATTTCTAGTTGCAATGGATATTTAATAAATGGGATTTTATCTCAAAAGCGTGTTGAAAAATAGAGCCCCACCCTCAATTAGAGCCCCACCCTTTAATACAGCCCCACCTTGGAGGATAGTTGAAAAATAGAGCCCCATGGGGCTCTAATATAGGAAATACGGTATATTATGTAAATATTTATGAATAGTCATGAAATTGTTCAGCAAGTATACGGTTTATTCTTTAACGGATCTCTGATAGCATCACAACCAGAACAAGAAACTAAATTTAAGAAACTTATTAAAAAATAATATTTTGATAAATCAATCTTAAATTATTTTTGCGAGGCCACGCATCCGAGACGCGTGTTCCTTTTTTCACATCATCGGACCAATCTTAAGTTATTTGAGCAGCTAAACGAGTTCTTTCGGATTACCGTATTTCCTCTAATAGAATGACCGACCATTTTATTTTTCAATCATTCTCCAGAGGGCCATTCAATTAAAGATGACCATTATGGAGGGGCCACTCTAATAGAGGAAATATTCGATTTCTTAACATTTACAGAATATCGTGGCAATCTTGCCTCCAGGTTACTACTAAATAATATTACCCGAAAGAAACGGAGCATTCAAAAAAGTTTTGTCATTGGGTATGAAAGTCATGCTTGGTGAAAACTCGTAAGTTTTCTTTCCATTGCTGATCTCACTTGCTCCCGTATTGAGAGCCAAAAATGAATAACTTGCTTAAAATTAATAAAATTTTTAATAAATTCTCTAATGAAAACAAACAGTTTGCATAAATTAAATAATCAGCCTCGTAAAGTGGTGCCTTCTCTGTTACTGTATAACAAGCTTTTTGATTAGAAGCACAAACACAGAAAAGCGTTGAATCAGTACATCGTACTCTTATAACGCTTATATTACGCGGATTGTAGCAAACCTAATAAAAATTTTGGATTAAGGATTTTTGTTCTTTTCTGTTATGTCGCCCAAAAGTCCGCAAGTTTTGTCTGCATTATTTTTTCTCAAAAAGGAGAAATAATGGGCAGCTTTCATCATCCTAAATTTTACCCCATGCCCTGTGGCATATTCAAACGAATGATTTTAATAAAGATCCTCTCGTTTAGATCAATATTTTGGGGGACTTTTGGGCCACATAACTGAAAAGAACTAAGATTTTTGTTCGTTTATCGATATATGGCCAACAATGGCCGACCAGGCCTTTTCGTCACAATAATTTTTATATTGCCAAGCAATTACCTCTGAAATTGTGCTTTGATTGCAATTATCACATCTATATGCAGGTACATTATTAATGCTTTGATTACTATTCAAAATATTTTTGTCGTATAACACTAACGACTGCCCAGCTGCACAAGGAACGCAAGCTGAAATTTTAAGTTGATGAATATATTTCGAGCGTTGACTTAAGTTAAAATTTATTAAGGCTACTTACGCATCGTAGTTGTCGGCATAATCGTACTTGTACTAGTTGTTGTCGGTTCAACTGTCGTCGGCTGTGTGGTTGTTGTTACCTCTAAAGTTGTCGTTTCAATATTTTCTGTCGTCAATAAAGTTGTAGACTCTGCAGTTGTTAGTAATGCTGTGGCGATAGTTGTGGATTGAATTGTTGAAGGAATTGTAATGTTTGTGGTAGGCAAAGATTCCGTAGTAGTTAAAGTAGTTGTTGAAGCAAATTCGGTTGTTTCTGGTTGTGTTGGAGTTGTTGGAGATTTTGTTGTTTCTAAATTTTCTGTCGTTGTGCTAACAGCACTTTCTGTTGTCATCTCTTCTTTTACAGTAGTCTCTAACATTTTTATTGTGGTAACTACACTTTCAGTTGTAGTTGGTGTTGTAGAGCTTTCTGTAGTCAAAATTGTCTTTGTCGTCTCTTCATTTTGTGTAGTCTCTAATATTTTCATGGTGGTAGGTAAACCCGTTGTCGTTGTATTACCCATTGTTGTGATTAATTTTTCTGTAGTTTCAACAAACATTGTGGTTGTTAAAAGCTCCGAAGTAGTTGTAAATTCTAAATCTTCCCAATAGTCAATAACGTCAGGATCGCAATCACAAGGAGCCCCATTCAAGCAATTTGTAAGTAATCCATAAATAGGTTTATTGAGAAATAAAGAGAGAAAGGCAATAAAATAAAAAATTTGTGTAAACAAAAGCATTTTTGCTTTGCTAAATTAAAAAATTTTTTTGCTTGAAAAAAATTAAATGACACAAGCAATGAAAAAATTCAAAAAGCTTCAAAATAAAGAGTAAAAATTAAGGAATAATGTCTATTCAATTTTAAAATAGTTGTAATAAGATTTCTAATGCTGTTTACGTACTCTAATTATCATAAATTGGGTTCGGAGGGTAGACTAGGGAATAATCAGGGATTTGAAGAATATCATAGGAGAATATCAATTTTGAAGGCCAAGAAGTAATATGTATTTCTTTCTTTTTAGCAAAGCATGTGTTAATTTTGAGAAGATTGGAAGCAGTGATAGAAAAGTTTCAAAATTTCTCCGGAATCGGTTCCAGTTCTGGAAATGCTTTTTAGATTTCTTCGGTTCCAGTTTCGGAACTGGAACCTTTCAATCACTGGTTGGAAGGTCATTGAAGGACCTTCCAACCTTCAAGCTTAGTGTAATTTGAAAGGAGCTCGGCGATCGAGATATATAGCCCCTGAATATTAAAAAATCATAGCAAATACATATGTAATATCTCATTCGAGAGCTCCTCAAGCTTAATCAAATGCCACCAAATCAGCATCAATTGAATATTCAATTTATGATAATTTAAAAATTGCATTTTACATTAAAGAATAAGATTAAATTCACAATTTTAAAATTTTAAATTAAATAAATAAAATTTTTTCAATGAAATAAAATTTTATTTTGCATTTATTTACATTTTAACAGGTGTTTTAATCAATGAAAAAATTTTTAAATTTTATTATAAATGATTTTTTAATTTAAATTTATGTACCATGAAAAACTCTTCTAAAAAAGAGATTCCAGAAACAAGAGTTGAGTGGAATCATGCTGGGTCCACTCTGTCAAATATACCTAGGCACAGTTAAACCATTATAATCCCTAAGGATAGCTTGTGGGTTGGCTAGACCCAAGCTTAACCTTTACCACTGAGCCACACCGGTGTGCTCTTCCTTATAGGCACATATATACACGAAGACTGACTAACTGGGAAATGATCTATCGGTGAAACAATAAACAATATATAAACATAAGCATGTGAATGGGAGGTGACACAGGAAATAAAGATAAATAATAATTAAAGTGTAATGGTTGGGAAAATCCATTAACACATAATGCTCGCCCAAAAGATCACCTTTGCTTAGGCAATCAACGGATATACCTTACACAAGCTTAAAAACCGCAACGCGAAGCCAAACTTTAACGTAATTAACGGCGATACGCTTGCTTCATTTAAGAAATTTGGCTAGACAAATTTAAAATAAAAAAATTAAGAAAATCATAAATTTAAATTAAGAAGGAAGTTTTTTGAAAGTTTTTAAAAAAAATCAAAAATTATAAGGGATTTGTATCAATTCTGTAGTTGTTCCAAAATGAGCAAATTAGTTCTGTAATATACCGTATATGCTCTATTAATTACCCTCTCTCGAATTACCCACGCTCTATTAATTACCCCCTTCAGCGAGAGGTTGAAACAATAATTACCCAGGGTAATTATTAGAGCATATACGGTACTTGCTCACAACGATTTTTAAACAAAATTTACGTTTTTCTACCAATTTCTCGAATTCTCTGTTGTATTATTTATGTAACGTCGCGTGAGAATTCCAACGTTAATGGAGGGTCACATAAAGGTGAGATCCTTCAGTAAGAGTTTAGCAAAAGTTTAGCCACCGGGCAGGATTCAGGGCAGGATTCGAATCTGCAACCTCCTCGCAGTTATTGCTAGGCATTTTCGCTCACCACATACAGCAGCTCTACCACTGAGCACCCGGATTATCGACTATTGCTTTCTCTTTTCCCTTTTTAGATCGTTAACCCCCCACCTAAGCGTTTTAAATCCTGCTAGGTGAATAATTCTTACACTTAGTTATTTCAATAATAATTTTTTTAAAGTTGGATTTGCTGAGTTTTGTTGTTTCTGAATGAACAAATTGTTGTTTAGTTTTGCCCATGATACTATAAAAACACCCAAAACATTACCAAACTTGCCCTCAACAAAAAACAACACAAACTTTACTACAACATTTCTTCCTTGTTTATCGTCCCGGTTTATTCAACAATTTCTTTGCTTCTTCTAAAATGTAAGTTCAATTGTTTTCCCTTCCCAAAAGAAACTTTTTTTCAGTTCAATAATGGCCAATTCAAAAATTTTATTTTCAATAATTGCCTTCATTCTTCTCTTCATTAATACTTCAATATATGCCAAATCAATTGCTGTGTTGGACGAAGAAGACCAAGACGAATTTCTTGATCCTATTGTTGAAAAGAGAAGATTGTCAAACATAATAGAAGAAATGGCGGGGGACGATAAACGCATAATATCTACAAATTGGGCAATGCTCTTCATCGTCATCGGTGTACCGATTGGAGTGCTTCTTCTTATTCTTCTAGCAATTGTGAGTTTGAAAGGGAGTGGGGCATATACAGTATGCTAGGACTGCTAAAGACCTAGTTTTGAGTCGACTAAGAATCCCCTTGCTTTATTTCGTAAGGGTCTTGGGTAGGGTTGGGGCCCGGTTCGACTGATGGATCGAACCGGGCATCGAATTTTGGCCCGAGAAAGATGTGAACAGCCCGGTTCGATAAATATGAGGCCCGAAAAAGACGACCGGTCCGACTCGAAAAAAAGGACTCGAACGTCGGCCCGATTCGAAAAATCCAACCCTAGTCTTGTGGCAGGGATGGGTCGGGATTGAGGGAAAACCCAAACCTGGGCGTAATCTGGCCAAGTTTTCAAAATTTTCTTAGGGTAGTCGATCCAAATCATCAACTAAACTTTAACTAATTTTCATAAAATTTATAGGGTTTGACTTATTATTGCTATCAAAGTTGGGAACAATCAAAAAAGAATGAAGAGAAGCGACGTCGTGAAAGGGAAAAAAGCATTAGCAATAAGTTGGCAAAAAAGAGAAAGGAAGAGGAAATAAAGAAATTGGAAGCACAATTTATGGATTCAGGTAGAGTGAAAAAAACCTCTATTTAAGAGACACAAAATTTTTTACATAAAAGATACAGTCATTATAAATAAGATAAAATTGTCAGTCTTAAGAATTGATAGGAAAGAAATGTCTTAAAATGAGGGCGACCTCCCCATAATTATCACTCCCCATAATTTTTTTAAAACGCTCAAAATGGTCAGACTATTTCTTTTTCTTAGAAATTTCCTCAAAAAAATTTTCCTCGAGATTTTCTTAGAAAAATTTTTTTTCAGCACTATTTGGAAGCGGGGCACCATTTCTTAAATTGGATGGAGCTGAAGAATTACCAGATTCATTTGTTAGCGAACAGTCTACAACGGAAAGAGTCGAACTCGAAAGAGTCAGAAAAGCAATACCTGTCGATAAAAGAATTGATGATATGGAAGAAGTACCTTCACTAGATGGATTAAAAAGACCTAATAGAGGGGCGATGAGGGAATAAAAAGAAATTAAATATTTGTTTTGAATCGTAGTTTTGTTATTATTGTAAGGCTGGGTTCATCCTGAAATCACGTGAACGATAATGTCGCTATAAACTTTGTGCTAAGTAGCGGAAGTTCCCAGAGAAAAGGAAAGAATATTACAAACGGCCATTCCCAGAGAGTTATTAGCCGCCCATTATCTAAGCTTAACATCGCCACTAACTTATCCTTGGGAAAGCGATTAGTAAATAGGCTGGTGCTTATAAGCTCTAATGGAATAGGCAAAGGCAGATCACTTCTTCATTCATTCAACAGAGTTGCCGGCCGGCTTATCCATCGTGTAAAAGGAGAGACGTCTCCCTATATTCCCCCACTGCGTGCGATTAACTTATTTCTATACTCTGCGGAGTTCACACATGATTGCAACATGCGCGACTCTGCTAATAACATCAGCAATACAACAAGGCACTGGGGAACGGGACCAACCGCTTTACTGGTAGCACCGGATGGTTCCTCACCTTTTGCCGGAAAATTTGAGTAAGAAATAGGTCGGGGAATTTTTAAAGATGGATTTTTTGATTTATTATTGTGCACTCAAAATCCGCGGTTTAATTTTAATGAATGAATAATTTTCAAGAATAATATTTTTTGCGCTCAAAATCCATGGTCCCCCATTTTGATAATAAATTTATGTTTGAATGAATATTTTAGAAGATATAAGGGGGTTAATTTTAAAGTGATCTATCCTCTGCGGAGGCCATTTGTGTTAAAAAAATTATTATTACTTTTCCTCAGTAACCCTCATTTTTGATAATAAATAAATAAATTTATGAATGAAAATTTTAGAAAATATAAGTGGGTAAATAGAGTGATCTAACCTCTGCGGAGGCCATATACATTTATAAAATAGGAAGAAACTAAAAGGAAACAATCAAATCAATTACGAATTAATTCAAATTAAATAGAAAATATAAATTTTAATGAAGACCCTCTGAGAAGGCCATACGAACAAAAAAAATACAAAAAAAAATTCTTTAGAAAATTGGCCTGTCATAGAATTTTATAAAAAGGTCCAAATATGTATTTATTGTTATATCATTTAAAACGCTGCGGCGTTCGCGAAATTTATCTCTTATTATACATTTTTATTTAAATTCTATTATACTCACATTCATGCATTACTACCTTTCTCTACAAATGGATTTCAAGATGGAAAGAGATTCTTCAAAAAAATTCTTCAAAAACTACAACAAATGACGTTTAAGGATGGAAATTAATTCTTTTAGACTTCGAAAATTTCCATTAAAAATTACATTTTGTAAGTAAACTTTTGTATATTTAATGAAATCCAAAAAAAGGTGTAATATGTATAGCTGAGAGAGTAAGATTTTTAATAAAGAAAGTAAAGAAAAATAGGAAGAAAATCGTTAAAAATTTTTTTAGAAAAAGTAGGTAAAAAAACTAATAGAAAGATTTTCCTCTCCAACAAGCTAAATATTTTAAAATAATTTTGTAAAAAAATTTTTTTTTTTGTTTTGGATTTTCAAAGAATTTTTATTACATTATTTCTTTCCTTTAATTTCTTATATTGATTATTTTCTTTTATTGATTATTTTATTTTTTTAAAGATAATTAAACCCTGAGGGGTTCATTTAAAAGTTTACTTACTAAAATCTGATAGTTTTAAAAAAAACAACTCTTAAAATAGTTTATTTTAGTCATCCCGCGGGATTTTTGAAATTTCATTTAATTCTTTTGGAGACAAATTTATCTATAAAATTATATCTTTCTGTTAATTCAAACTATTTCCGACGGAAAAATGGTTCAAACATTTTATTTTCTTAGGAGCGATTTCTTTATGCTCAGTTTTTTTAATTTTACAATAATATTTTCACTTTATTCTATATTATTATTTTCTATTTTATTTTCCTTTTCTAAAAAAAAATTTTTTAAAGAATCCTGTTTTAAGGAATCAAATAAAATAATGGTTTATTTTTTTTGTTTTTAGATAAATTATCAGAAAATACTAAACGAATTTTGGTACTAAACGAATTTTAAAAAATATATTTTCAGAAAGTTTTCCCTCATAATTTTCAGGGTCATAAAAGTTTATTATTTATAGAGAAAGACTATAAAATGAAATGGAAAATATACTTTTTTTGGCTTTTTCATAATTATGAATCTTTTTAAATATTTTTATATATTGTTTATCATAGAGATATTTTTTCCTTTGCTATTTTATTCTCTATTATTTTCAATTATCCCCGCGGGGTACAAATAAAAGTAAATATGCAAGGCTTTATATTTTATTCTCTCATTTATTTTGGCGGAAACTAAATTCATATTTATCGATATCAAAATAGTCCTGAACGCTGTTTCAGCCCTGCGGGGTCCCACAATTTTAAAACAATTAGTGCATAAACTTAGCCATATCTAAAATAGTAGCCATACATTTCAACGCTAATCAAAAAATATTTTGAACTCATCTATTAAATTATCGTTCTTCTTCACCTCTTGAAATTAATTTCATTACTAAATGATTCATTTTCAGATCTGTCTTAAAAATTAACTGGGCAAAAAGAAGAGCACAATTTTTAGAAATTAGCTCTCTTTTCTCTAATTTTCGATTTATTAAATAAACAATTCACACAAATCTAGAATTTTTATTTTATAACCTTAACTACTACAATTTTTATTACTCTGTTTTCCTCTAAGGTGTATCAAGACTGAAAAATATTTATGGGCTATATTCTCAACTAGTCAATCAAGAGAAAACTATAACCTCTGCGGAGGCCATACAAAATATTATTAGTGACCATAAGTTCCAAAGTTCTTACTTTTCATTTTCTGGTCTTAATTATTTTACATGCGGGCCTCTTTTTTAAAAATTGTGTGAAATAAAGGGGAATTTTAATGTTTGGAATTTAAATTCTTCCATTAATTTGATTATACATTAATTTGATCTTCCATTAATTGATTTTAATTCTTTATAATTCTCTCTTTAAATTTTGGTTTTAAATTTTTTTTGGTTTTAATTCATTTTTTGGATCATTGAGCAAAAATTGTTTTTTGTAAAAAAAATCCAAAATATTTACACTACATGAAGTTTAACTTTGATGTCTAATTTCTCCATCAAAAAAGATCAATTATAAAAAAACCAAAAAGGATCAATTCTGAGAGAAAAATTAAACATTTTCACATGAGGATTAACAAAATTTCATAGGTCTGCAAAAAATAACTTTTGCGTGGGCCCTCAAAAATACTAATAGAAAAACTATATTTCTCAAAGCTGAACCAGTTTTACTTCATAACCTGAGGGTTCCATTTAATATTAAAATTCTGAGGGCAGACATTATGTTTTCGGTCTTCCTTTTTTTCTTCTTTCTAATTGCCCAAATTTCCTTCAGTTTTCCCAAAATCGAAAATATACAAAAAAATTTTTTTAAGGAAAATTACAATTTTTTCTTGAACAAAGTCCATAAGAAAATCTACTTTATTACACAAATTCAAAAAATTAATTTTTTTTATTTTTCTATTATTAATGTTTCCCACAGGAATTATTACTATAAGCCACATTAATATCTTCTCAGTGATCGGAAGTCAATTTTACAATAAAATTTTCTTCCTTTTTATTTTAATGAAAACAATTCCCAGATAGCAAATAATATATTACTTTTACAAACCTTATCTAATCTCACTCCAATAAATAAAAGATTAGTCAATGGGAAAGCTTGAACTTAAAAAAAGCTTATATCTTAGCTTCTTAATCTAATTTATATCCTTCCACTTATTAACACTTTCATTATTGGGTTTTGGCAAATATTAATTCATTTTTAATTACTTTAATTATTTTTATATTATTTTTTATTTTTCAGGTTTAAAAATTTTTTATTATTAATTCCAATCTCGACTAATTCAATGTCTTTTTTTCCTTATGAGGAAAGATCCTCACATTCATTAAAAAATAATACAATCAAAACTCCTGAGGGAGTCACAAACGAATTTTATAAAAATCCTGAGGGATTCCATTATATTAATATGCTCTCAACAGAGAACTCTCCAACATTCACAATTTTTTCGGGCAATTCAGTAATTGAGTTCGGAAACTGGGCGAGGAAATTCAAAGACATAATCGAATGCAATGGTAAGTGGGATGAAACAGATAAAATTGCCCGACTCAAAGTATGTCTTGACGGAAAGGCGCGAAGAATATTTGACAAAATACCCCAAGCTGAAAAAGCAACTCTTGAGGGAGCCATTAACAAAATAAAAGAAAATTTAGATACAACACAAAATCGTGAGCTAATCTTCAAAGCTCTAAGCATATGCAAACAGAATGAAGGAGAATTAGTAGAGCAATTTGCTTCGAGATTAATTCCTATGATAGAAGCAACTTCTACAGACCACACAGGAAATGCCTCGGAAGAAGTGCTTTGTCGAACCTTCCTAGAAAAGCTTAGCCCAAATCTTCAATTTCTCACAAGAACTCTGACTGGGCCTAACAGAAATAATTTCGACACCCTACTTCTAAATGCTCAGGAGGCAGAGCTAATGCTATGTGCCAACACAAAAGCTACGTTCAGTCCGCTATGCTCGATAACCGATCAAGGCACATCACGCAATATATTAACATATGAAGAAGAATTGAATGAAGATTTCAAAACTAAAACCCCGTGGGGTTCTTGCAAATTAAAAGGTGAATCAGCTCATAACTATGGTCGATGGGACAACCAACCAATATGCAACTATTGTGACAAGGTAGGTCATTTTGAGATCAATTGTAGGAAACGACAGAACCAGGAACATTATCCAACTCTGGAAGAAGTTGACGAAGAACAACTCATCATCAAAGAAATGCTTAAAGAACAAGGTGAAATATTAAACGACCTTGTCAGCAAAATGAATGAACTAACAACAAACCACTGAGGCATCTAACCACAGAGGTATCAATTCCAGTTAGGATTAGTGATCCTGTGTATAGGTTGTTTTAAATATGTGAATAATCATATTTCAAAATTAAAAATATGGAAACCCTTGAAAAAGATTAAGAACGGGTTTTTATCCACAATCTGATTACAAAACCCCGAGGGGTTCAATTGAATAATAATTAAAATTAAATAAACGCAAATAATACGACGCGCTATACTTGTTGCATGCGTCTGAATATTTTAAATTCTTTCATTAACTCAAAAATAAAATCCAAAAACAAAAATGTCTCGCGTTCCTGTCACAAAATTAAGTCCGCTACTACTATCGCTTTAATTTTACAAAAACTGATCTTAACAAAAAGGCCTTCTGTTCTTCCAATCCTTCGCTGCGTCTAGCTCTTTAAAATTTCAGCTTGCGCCAGGATTCATTAATACAAACCCTGAGGGGTTCATTAAAGATAAATAAAATAAAGAATTATAGAATTGAAGTAGATCTCATATTCAAACTTGATTCTGTCAAATCCTCAGTATCAAGGGAAAATCTCAATAAACCTCATAATCACGTTAAGTTCAAAATTTTTTTTCTCTGAACGTTACGCAAACTATTAATTCATGTTTCTAAATATAAGTCCTGCGGGACTCTCACATGTGAAAAAAAATGAATTAATATTTTACAAAAAAATTAAATCCTGAGGGATTCATATAAAACAAAACAAAAATAGGACCAGGGACGGTCCATTGGAAGGTTAGAGGTGTAGAGGATGGTCAAATCTTAACGACCAGGGACGGTCTATTGGAAGGTTAGAGGTGTAAGGCTGGGTTCATCCTGAAATCACGTGAACGATAATGTCGCTATAAACTTTGTGCTAAGTAGCGGAAGTTCCCAGAGAAAAGGAAAGAATATTACAAACGGCCATTCCCAGAGAGTTATTAGCCGCCCATTATCTAAGCTTAACATCGCCACTAACTTATCCTTGGGAAAGCGATTAGTAAATAGGCTGGTGCTTATAAGCTCTAATGGAATAGGCAAAGGCAGATCACTTCTTCATTCATTCAACAGAGTTGCCGGCCGGCTTATCCATCGTGTAAAGGGAGAGACGTCTCCCTATATTCCCCCACTGCGTGCGATTAACTTATTTCTATACTCTGCGGAGTTCACACATGATTGCAACATGCGCGACTCTGCTAATAACATCAGCAATACAACAAGGCACTGGGGAACGGGACCAACCGCTTTACTTTATGTACTATGTTTTTGTTAATATGTGGAATTAACTAAATATCTCTGTAGATAATTGTAATCTTTTGCAAAATTTGACTATATTTAAAAATAGGTAGATAAAAATTTAAATTATGAGCTTAAACTTTTGTCTAAATGAAAGCCACCAGCAGCGGTTGTGGGATAGTCTTGGATATGAGGGCTTGTTCATGTAGGCTTATTCGTCATTGTAGATAATTACGTTATTCGTTGTTGTATACATTAGCCTAAGATTGGACTGATGTTTTAGAATTTGGTCGAAGTTACAGTCAGTTTTTAGGGGCTCATTTTTACCGAATCGGGCCAAATAGTCTTTTTCTGGCCAAAATTAACCCTACTTAGATTCTATCACGTCCTAAGCATAATAAGTAGTTGAATTGAATTAAGATTGCAGTTTTTTACCAATTCATCAAAGTAATGTTAAAGTATTTCTGAAATTGAAGGAGTGCTTTCACAAGATTCAATTAGATTACTTTATTCAATTACTTTCATTAATTCAATTCAATTACTTCGAAAGTTGGAAGAAATCCATGCAAATAAATTAATTAAAATGAAAAAAAACATTAAAATTGAACTTTTACCTTTAAAATATGGAAAACAACTAATAAAGTACATAAACAAGTTTTTGCTATAATATTTTGATTTTTGCCTTTTGCTAAATTTAAATTTAAGTGTAAGGCTCTACCACTCAACCAGTTTTTTCCTTGTTTTTTCTTCCCAAATTCTCTGTCTCGCCAATAAAAAACAAAAACAGTTTAGTGAAACAATTTACATACTAATAATCGCACAATATTTTACAAACTACATATAATTTTTTAAAATCCATAAATTGAAATACACCCAAAACCAGATTAGATATATTTAAGGTAGATTATTTAATGTAGATTTACCTCAATTTATTCATATTAATTTTTTAATCAGTTTGGCCGTTTTGTGGAGAGAACTACCTTAACGATACACATTTTTTAAGCTTAGGCCCTCATTTAGCTGGGAGAGGAACTCCTATAGCTCCTAAGCCTCCTATAGCTCCTAATAAGGACCTCCTATAGCACCTAAGCCAACTATAACTCCTAAGCTACTATAAGGACCTCCTATATAGATTTTTTAAAGTTTTTATTCTAGATTAGCATCATAAACTAACGTAAAATGAGGCTTGTTTCTTCAGTATTGTGTAAATATATAGTATCATTTATTTTGGTGTGGCTGGTCCCATCGGGGAAGACAGCCTGCGATCCATGTGCGGATAATCAGTCAACAATGCTATACGACAAAAATTTTCTTGATAGTAATCAAAGTATTAATAATGAGCCGGCAAGTAGATGTGATAATTGTGATCAAAATACCATATCAAAGGTTATTAATTTTTATATAGTTGGGCCCATATAAAAGTTTAACAATTTTTGTATAGTTGAGCCTATATCACTTTTGCATTTTTGGATGGCTGATATTTTCAGGGCTTAAACTTCGTTCAAAATTATCAAATTTCGGAACCTTTATAATTTTTTGGTTCTATTACATAAAACCTTTGTAAACACAAGCTAGTAAATTGTTAGTTTCCTGCCTTTATAGTGTTATGTTTTTTTATCTACAAGTAATTTAAATCTTTACTAGTAAAGACTTAAAAATCTGGGTAAAGTCCGTGATTTTTAGCAAAATAAAATTTTAATAATAAGCCTGAAGATATAGAAACGTGTCATGAATCTAGCTAATTTTTAAAATTATTATACCCATTAGATCTGCTACAATCCTCGTGAAATAAGCGTTGTAAGAGTACGTTGTACTGACTCAAAACTTTTCTGTGCTTGTGCCTCTAATCAAAAAGGATGTTACGTGGTCACACAGGATGCTCCACTCTATGAGGCCGATTATTTAATTTATGCAAACTGTTTGTTCTTATTCGAGAATTTATTAAAAATACTATTAATTTTAAGCAAGTTATTCATTTTTGGCTCTCAATACAGGAGCAAGTGAGATCAGCAATGGAAAGAAAACATACGAGTTTTCACCAAGCATGAATTTTATACCTAATGGCAAAACTTTTTTGAATGCTCCGTTTCTTTCGGGTAGCTAGGAATTTAAAATTTTTGAGCCTAAAATTGGATGAACCTCCTTGCCGGGGCGCCTTGCCGGAGCGATTCCTTGCCTTATTTAGAAGGATCATTCTTCAATTTAACTTAAATTTATTACACTAAATAAGATCTTTGCCTGGGTAATATTCCATAATTTTCCAATCCTAATAATGGCAAGATGCCCTTCGTAAAGATGCCCTTCGTAAAATCCAATTTTGTTAAATTAATAAAATCCCTTTAAAATTTAATTTGGCTAAACTCAGTTTCCTCAATTTAGTTTCATGTTCTGGATGTGATGTTTTAAGCGATCCATCAAATAATTCGACATATTCTTGCTGATATGCTTAAATAAAATAATTGTTGCAAATTTTATCAATAAAAATGTTATTATATAATTATTGTTTATTTATTTGTTGTCAAAATAATAATCCTGAGTCATATCCATCAGCGGATATACTCGCAAAATGCTCAACTTGACAAAAATTTTCAAAATTAGAATTGTTTCATATTTCCTGAGGATTATATTAAAAACGGGCGGTTTTGATATCCATTACTGATATCAAAAGATTTATTTGGATCTTTGGATAAATATTAAACTCTAGTTGTTCTATATTTAATTGATGAAACAAGGGTTGATGAAATTTAATTTATGAAATTTATTTTATTTTTTTATTATTCGCATTATGCTTTTTAAGCTTAAAAAATATATGCTAGCTCATTTAGATTAAGACATTAAGTCGATTTATATTAAATAAGCTACAGAATTTTATAGATTAATCACTAAGTAAAAGTGCAAATAAATAAAGTGTAAAGATATGACATTCATTTATTATTTTCACTTAGAGGAAATGAAAATTTGCACTTTTCGTCAATTGCCAAAGTAAATATGATTATTAAATAATTTTTTCATCTACGTCCATAGATATAAATAAAGTTTAAAAATGAGACATACATACCTATTTGTTTATGAGACTTCAACAATAATTTAATTATTTTAAATTCTAACCAAAATTTGAAAAACTTTTATTTTTATGAATATTTTTATTATTGTAAAGCATATAGCTATTTATTTCCCAAGGCTGTGCAGTAGACGGCGTGGTGTAATGGCTAACACATCAATCCGGTCTACTTAAGATGCTGGTTCGCTCCCAGCCGCCGAATAACCTTTTGCACTAGCTAAAGGAGATAAATAGCTATAGCCCAGCTGCTTTACTATAAATATAACAAAATTCTAGATGATTAAATTTATTATCATAATTGTATTATATTTAATTATTCTGTTGAATAGTCAAAGTAAAGGAGAAAAAATTAAAGTAGATTTGAAAATAAAGGATGATTGGAAAGAAAAAAGAGAATTTATTTATTTAAAAAATGTTAAAATTCAGGAGCGTTTTGTATTAAACTTTATTAAAAAGCATAATAATAAATTTGGAAGTAGCCTAAAATTTAACATAAATGAATTTTTGCGTCCAATTGAATTTAACATTGAAAGAAATATTTTTAATGCTGAAATAATTGATATATCAAAATATATTCCATCTGCTCAATTAAAAAACAAAGTTTTAATTGAAATTATCAATAATGAAATTATTCAAAAAATACTTCCTGGATTTGAAAAACGGGTATTTTATTTTAAATATTACTTAGGTTGCCAACCAAGTTTTAAGCTCGCCTTTAACTGTAGGTTTGAAAATTTTTATTCAATTTGCAGATCTACAATTGATCTTATTTTTTGGGAATATATTCTCAATATAACTCGAAAAAAATTCTCATGAGCCTGATGTTTTGCCTAAAAATAGGACACTCTTAGAAGAAGAAAAAAATATGAATTTTTGAGCCCCACACATGTGGGACTATAACGAGAGTTGAGCGGTATCGTGATTCCGATCTACAATTGAATGATGATACTTATCCTCCACTCAAAACTTAGCTGACAACCTAATATCCATTTAAACTTCATATATAATCTACATTATTTAACCTTGATATAAATAGAAGTAATTTATCATAAATTTAAGATACTTCAAAATAATAATTTTATTGAGAAAAAGAATTATTATAAAACTTCTATATTAAATGAAAGCTTGGAATATAAAAATAATTTTAACTTGATAGAAGAAAATATAGAGTTTTATAAAGACAAAATTTTATCAAGTTATTGGTCACAAATTAATTTAATTGGATATAAAATTGAATTGTTAGAGAAACAAAAAGTTGAATATCCGAATGAATTGAAAAGCAGGATTATTTCCATTAGCAAAATAATAAGTAAAATTAAGATTTATTTAAGTTTACGCCTCAATTGCGTAATAATCGGTTTATTTTTAATTATTATAGGTGAAATTATTGAAGGAAGTAAACGAACTTGCTTCAATTGCGGAATCAAAAAATGCAATAATTGGCACAAATACCTAAAAGAACATTATTTGTGCCGAGCCTGTGGCAATTATAAACGAAATAATAGAGGACTTAGACCAAAAAAATTATTTTTTAAAACGAAAAAGGTTTAGTCTAATCATTATTTGAAAGGTTTACAAAATTATATACGGAAACTATTGTAAACTTTTATCCTCGCCAGACCATTTGCACTAAACAGACCTGCGCCGACGGTCATGTATAATATACAGTATCCAAAAATATTACCTGATTTATGATATATGCGATTTTTAAAAGTAATTTCCCAACCTGATGGGAAAATATGAACGAAAAACCGTGGGAGCTTGAGAAAAGATAGGAAATGACATTACTAGTATGTTAAAGATAAATTATCAAAATATAATCGTTAATGATATAGAAACAGCAGCTAATTGAAGCGTGCTGGCGAGGGTCTTTCCATTTGGGGTATTTAGTAAGACTTAAGTCCGTGATACCTTTCACCTTAATCAGTAAATCTCTGAGGGTTGATCAGGTCCTCAGGCTTGCCGAAGCATGATGTTACAGCTAAAAAGTTGTTAAAGCGCCTTTATTCACATAACATTACATTATGCTGAAATAATATAAGTGTTAGGCTTACTCTCTCTAATGTGAAGATTGTAAATCGTTATATAATGAACATTAATGGCCGGATAAATAATGAAACAATACAAATGTTTAATGGGAAAGTAACAATAGCGGAAGTGTGAAACAAAGTGCCCTTTAGTCTTTCAGGCTAGATCACACCATAAAATATTAATACGTTAAGTTAATTCGGTACTTTCCTGTTATCGGCCCTCCATTTTTTTTACTTATTTCTCAGCCTACTTCTGTACAGAATGGTCAGATTTTTTCTTTCATAAATTCACTCCGTTCCCCAGTGGCAACAAAGAAAAGATTATTTTTTGCTTAATTTTTCATAAACTATTTTCTCCAACTATCTAGTAACTATTTCTCCAACTATGGAGAGATGTTGTTCCAACCGAAGTTGTTCCCCCATTGTTACAATAGAACAACTTCCCACATTCACAGGAAAACTTTCTACGTCATTGGGATATTAACTTCCCCTTTGACAACTTATGTTTTGTCTTTTTTGAACTTGAATTTTATAAAAATTAATCTGTTCTTGCAAAAAATTAGCTTTTCTTTCTTGCCACCGTGAAACGGAGTGAATTTGAGAAAAGAAAGAAAATCTGACCATTCTGTACAGAAGTAGGTGAGTAATAAGGAAGAAAAAATGGAGGGCCGATAACAGGAAAGTACCGTTAATTCTGTTCTAGCGAATTACAAATGATCGCAGCTGTTGTATTTGCGGAAATACAAAAACATCAATTTGGTACCATCATTCAAAGCATGGACAATATTTATGTCGAAATTGTTATAATAAAAGACAACATAACACAATGAAGCAGCATAAAAAGATTTGAAGGAAAAGAATAATTTGAAACAATAAATTAAGATTGTTTACTATTACACTTTCCGTTTTATTATAATGTCAAGGGTAGAGGCGTGCGAGATACTTGGTATTGGTCTTGATTCCAAGACTTTTCTTCGGGTTTTGGTCATGGTCTTGGGGTAAAGTCTTGGTCTCGGTCTTGACTTTTTGGGGCTTTGTAAATACCCCCTAAAACCCGGTGAAATATGTAGAAGGGAAAATCGAAAGATGGTAGGCGTGAAAAGAAAAAGAAAATAAAGTTGAGACGGGTAAAAAGATGCTCTTTACTTATTTTTAAAATGCCGTGTGGCTGGCTGACTTATGCTCATCCATATGACTAATGAAAAAGGTTCGAATCATAAAATGAGTAAATAATTGTTTTTCTTTGGAAAAGCAACTTGGTCATGAGCTTGGAAAATTTCCGGCTCGCACGCCTTTTTTAAAGCGATACAAACTATATTGAGTAATTTTATAAATTTGATAAGTAATATATCTATAATAAATATGGTGATTACTTCGGACTGGAAACTGCTAAGGTTTCAATTAAGAAAAGCGACTGTTTGTAAATTTTTCTCCCATTTTTAAATCAAAGAAAAAGCTCGTCTACTATAACAAAATTATTAATTTTCTTTTAAGTAAATATATTTCCTTTAAGTAAAAAATATAATACCTATTTTATATTAATTCATAAAATATCCATTTATTAAAATTGATAATGATTTTTTAATAAATATTTTTAAAATGTTGTTGAAAAAATATGGGCTGATTATATGTAACATAATGTATCTAAAGATAAATGATTCTGGTTGAAACAGAACTATCAGTGACTGTCCCAGATTCTGATCTTTATGAATTTTTGTATTTATAAATTTTATAATAAATAATTTATAAGTTTGGTAAGCTAATAATTAATATTAGTTTACCGAAGATATCTAATTCCTCTATTAAATTATGGATTTTCAATATTTAATTTATTAATTTTTAACTTCCGTGAATATTTAAAAAAGCACTTTACTTTTAACAATTAAAATATTAAACAAATATCTGTCTAAATTTCAATTATCATTTTTGAGACAGAATTAAAAAATTTTTAATTAAAAAATTTAGCTGACTAAATAAAAGGGCAGACTTTTATTGAAAAAAATGAAAATTCTTTTATTAATTAATCTAAAGTACTCTTGCTTTGTCTCTAGAAATTTTAACTTTAAACTTCCGTTAAAACAACACTGAGAGAAAGATCAATTTAAAATTTATTCTAAAATTTTTTAAATTTTATAGGCTGATGAGTAAATTAAATATTTAAACTTTACTTAAAATTTGACATATAAAAAGCAGTCGGCAAATATTAATTTTAAAGTTAAATCGAATTAATTTTAAAAGTCTAATTAAAAATGAATTCTTTCTTATTAATAGCATTTTTATCCCTTTCATTTTGTGTTCTAATAAAGGCTGCTCCTCCATATGGGCAATTATCTGTAAAAGGTTTTAATTAATTGATGTTATTCGTACTTATTTTGTAAGAAAAATAAGATAAAGCGAAAATAAATTATTTTAAATTGCATTTTTGTAGCATACGTAAATTTAAAAAAATTGTTCAACTATGTACTTATAAATTAGACTTATTGTACTTAAACTTGACAATTTCTCGATAACATCCCTGTTTTATAATTTTTAATTAATCAAGCTTTAAATAAATAAAATTTCTTCAGGAACTCAATTAGTGGGCAGCAATGGACAACCAGTTCAACTTGTTGGAATGTCTCTTTTCTGGTCGAGTTGTGGTGAAGGAGAAGGGTTCTATAACAGAACAACAGTAAATAGTCTTAAATGCTCTTGGAATTCAAATGTTGTTAGAGCTGCAATGGGTGTAGAGTATTCAGGGTGCGGACGACCAGGTTATTTGGATGCTCCAAATGTTGAGCAGGCAAAGGTTGAAGCCGTTGTTAAGGCCGCTATAGAGTTGGATTTGTATGTTATTCTTGACTTTCACGACCATAATGCTCAATCACATGTGCAACAAGCTGTAAGCGGATAAAATATCATTTAATATACGAGACTAATTAGATATGCTATCATTGAACAGTTCAAATTCAGATCCAATTCTTCACTTATTTTGCTCAAAACTACGGATCTAAATACCCTAACATAATTTATGAGACTTTCAATGAGCCACTGCAAGTAGACTGGAGTGGTGTCAAATCATATCATGATCAAGTTGTTGCTGAAATTAGAAAATATGACAAGAAGAATGTCATCGTTCTCGGTACAACAACTTGGTCTCAAGATGTTGATACTGCTGCTAACAATCCTGTAAGCGGCACAAACCTTTGCTACTCTCTACACTTCTACGCAGCAACTCATAAACAAAGCTTGAGAGACAAGGCTCAGGCCGCAATGAATAAGGTCTGATATATTATCGAGCAAGAGTTGTAATTTATATCACTTAAGGGAGCTTGTATCTTTGTAACTGAATATGGAACTGTTGATGCAAATGGAGGTGGTGGAGTGGATGAAGGCTCTACAAAAGAATGGTATACCTTCTTGGATAGTAAGAACATTTCTAACCTCAACTGGGCTATCTCAAACAAGGCGGAAGGTGCTTCAGCACTCACACCTGGAACGAGTGCTTCTCAAGTTGGCAATGATGACCGATTGACTGCCTCCGGTACTATAGTGAAGAAGTATATTAAATCAAAGAATACTGGTTACTATTTACTTAATATATAATAATATATTTAAACATTAACTAAGGAGTCAGTTGCAGTGGTGCATCATCAAGCAGTGGTTCAGGAAGTAACTCCTCAGGAAATAAACCGAGCAACTCAGAAAGCAGCACTGCCAAGACATCAAGCAATTCAGGAAATAAAAGCGGTAGTTCTAACACCGGGAGTAATGCAAATAACTCAGGAAGTAAATCGGGCAACTCTGCAAGTAATACAGGTAACTCAATGATCAATATTGTAAGGCATCAACAATACAGTAAATTTAGGAAATACTGGCAGCAATTCTGGGACCAATTCAGGAAATACAGGGACAAGTACAGGCAGTAGTTCTGTTACAGCTTCTGTGCAAGTTCCCGATAAATGGGATAATGGCGCAAGATTCCAGTTAGTATTTAAAAACAATGCAAGTACAAAAAAGTGTGCAGTGAAATTTTCATTGACTTTTGCCTCAGGAGTAAGATTAATTTACATTGAAAAGTCTAAATGAAATAATATTTGATACTCATTATTTTAGCAACAAATTACTGGCATTTGGAACGTTCAAAATGTAACAGGGAATAGCTTTGTTCTTCCAGACTACGTTACAATTGAGGCAGGGAAACAATATACAGATGCAGGAATGAATATAAATGGGCCAGCAACTCCTCCACAAATTAAAGTGCTCGGCGATGGAAAATGCGTTTTTTGAAATTAAAATGAGATTATTGTTGAAACACTTTAATCTTGTGATTGTTTAAATTGTCGATATAAATTTATGTATATGTTGTTTCAAATAATGTTGTTTATTATGTTTTATTGATAAATTTTTGTATTTTAAATGCATATAAGTAAATAATACAATAAAAATTAAAAATTTATATCATATAAAAATGGTACATAGAAAAGGCGATTTGTTATAATATTTTTATATTCGGATATCATGATAGTCACAATCAGCAATGAATTTGGTAACCGTCTTAATGGAGTCTTAATTTTGACTTAAATCTCATCAAAAAATATTTGTACCAATTATCAAAATTTAAAAGATCACAGAGGACGAGTTTATATCTGTAATAAACCCAATCAATTCAAGAATTGTGATAACAACAAAAAGAAATTTCTCAGTATAATAAATAATAGCCTTATGCTGTAATTTTTACCACAAGATTTTTTGATGTATTGTTATTTGTTTTCAACCCCCTTTCGAAAAAACGTTTTTTATGAATAAATAAAATTAAAAAAAATAAAAATTTTAAATTTTCAATCACATCCAAGATTGTTTTAACATTTCAAAATGTAATTCTTGTTCTTTTGATGCAGCAACAATTTGTTGTAAATTAATTACTGTTTGTTTTTCAACGTTTATTTTATTAGAAGAGTGTCCACATTTTATAAAATTAATTATTGTTGTAATTATTTTATTTAAATTTTTGTTTAAAACTGGGTGGAAACTTGAAAAAAAGAAATTTTGTTATCAAATTAATAAAATGAGTAGCACTCTTTAATTATCTTCCAATTTCAAAATTTTTAGATACCTAAGTATCTTACAATGTCAAAAGTTAGGGTCGGTTTGAACACTCCTCTGATGTTGGAAGAATACAAAATTATGCATTAAAAAATTTTGTGGTGATTAATGATTCGATATTTAGGGTCATGCTATTTTAAGATGAGATTTTTAGTCAGCGATATTTAGGTTGAGTCCATATTTAGAGGGTGAACTCATAAGCCAGTATTAAAGGCGAAAATTTAGAGAATATTTGAAGGGCTAATATCAGCTATTGGACAAGAAGGGTTTAAATTTTGGACTCGAGTAAGGGTCAATAAACATTGACTCACGTGACTACAGTTATTTCAATGCCAAGTTTACAGGTTGCAAGTATTACATAGGCAAAACTAATAATATTGTCCATAATTTCATTTGTTATGTTAAAATAAGTTATTGTTACGAGTACAACACTAGTACACAAAATATTAATAAAATGAAAGAAAAAAGAAGGTGCCAATTGCTTTCCTGTATAAACATTTTCTAATTGTTGATAACGCTCATTCAAGGTGTAATTATTTATCAATTTTGTGTTAGATTTGTTATTCAAATATTTTTTATACATTTTTTTATTGAAGGCTGTCAATCGAGAAAATGCCTTGAAATAAAATTTTGTAACTTTAAATTAAATAGAGCAGGCTTACAATTAGTTCTAATAAACTTAATAACAGTGAAGCATTCATCATAAAAATGCTAAATAAATTCGATATATTGGCATTTGTAGAGTTTGTAGGTATTAATCTATCAAATATTGTCAAAAAGAACTGAAAATTAAATAATGTTAACTTTTTATTTGATTGTACTCCACTCTCAAAAATTCTGGGGAATTAATGTAAACTCCTTCATCACCACTTTGTGTTGCTCGAGATTTTATAATTTAAACGAGCTAGTACACAAAGTTTATCGTGCGATAAAATACTAAGGTACATGGGGGAGTAAGAACTACTTATACCTAACCTCAGACCGACATACCTAACCTTAGACAGACCGTGTAACCGACAAACCCTATTATTGATACATCTTAACAGTTTATTACATTATTTATTCAATGATATGCACCTTATTTATGAAAAAAAAATTTTTTTCATTAAAATAGCTAAAAAAAATTTCGGAACTTGAACCGGTTTGGAATCGTTCCAGAACCGGAACTGAAACTGCCAAAATTAAAAAATCGGTTCAGGAACTGGTACCGACGAAATTTGAAAAGCAGTTCTAGAACAGGAACCGGTTCCAGAGAAATTTTGGAACTTTCCCATCACTGCTTACAGCCAGCAGTCATATTAATATTAAGGAAAAATTCCATACCAAAATTAAAATACAACAAATTCCAAAAATTGGAACTTTTGTTTGGCTATATTTTGTTTTAAATAAAGTAGCTATAGTTCTCTCCAGAATTAATACATGTCCAATCATATTACCAAAAGTTATACAAACAACTGTAATAGTCGTAAGGGAATAGTATATTGAATTAAATAAATTATTTTGTTTGGAGATGGTTAGAATAAGCCTTAAAAATTAAATTTAATTGTCTTTATTTTTAATTATTATATTAAAAAAATGAACTTACACAAATAACCGACTTGGTGAGTAAATAAAAATGGCAATACTTTGTGAAATAAGAATAATTTTAGAATTATTATTTAAAACACAACTTTTCCACAATAAAAATAAATTTAAAAGAGAAGAAGGAATTAAAATTGTTATTGGGATTATTTCAATAAAACTAACAAAATAAACTGTTGGAGTTATTTCCATTTTTAAGTTTACTAAAAATTCGTAAAAATTTGTGAGAGTGAACAATTAAATTTCATAAAGGTGAAATATTTTGTAAACGAGTTGGTTGATAGTTAATAGTAGGGTAGCACAAAACCGTTTAGCTAAACGGTAAATGGGTTTTTTGGTAAAATTAAACGGAACGGTATACGGGTCTCAAATAAACGGCATAAACGGTATACGGTCCTTCTAAACGGCGTTTAATTCGTTTAATTTTTTCTTAAAATTAGTTGCTTAAAACGTGAATTTTTGCCTTCTGACACAATAAAATAAAAAAATTTTCGCCTGCGGCGCTGGAAATTGAAGAAATCTGTTTTGTTGGAAGATATCTAGCTTAAGGTAGATACATATATTGGCCTTCCAAAATTCACGAAATTCTCGCCTGAGACGCTGAATCTGGCTTCTTGTCATTCAAAAATTTTCTAAATTTTCGCCTGCCGCGCTGAAAATTGACTCAATCATGGTATACAGAGGCTTTAGGAGAAACTGATGGATAACGAGGGATTTTAGGATACAGTAGGATTTTATTCTGGCTTCATGGCTTTCCCAATTTCTTGAAATTTTCGCCTGCGGCGCTGAAAATGGTAGAAATCTGGCTTCTTAGCTTTCCTAATTTCTCAAAATTTTCGCCTGCGGCGCTGATAATGGTAGAAATTTGCTTCTGGCTTTGCAAAATTATTAAAATTTTGCCTGCGGCGCAAAAATGGAAGATCATTGTTATCCTTTCAAATCCCCAATTTCCTTTAAATCCCTCAATCGCTCTAAATCACATTATATCCATCTTAATCCTCTGATATCCCTTCAAATCCCCTCAATCTTTTTAAATCCCTCACCGTAATCTTTAGATATACAATCCTGATCCCCTTAATCATCTGATCCCCTTTAATAATTCATAATCTACCGATATCCCAACTCAATTCTCTGATATATATTCAAATCCTCCAAATCTCCAAAACCACTGTTATCACTCTTAATCACCGGGCATCTCCTCAGCCCTTCCCTATCCATCTAAATCCATCGATAAGATGAATTTATAGTTGAATTATAATATTTAAAAAAGAGAGATGATCATATTTAATGGTTTTTCATTGATTTTTTTGAATTATTAATTGTTTTAAAAAATTTTAAAAATAAACGGTAAACGGGCGTTTAAACGGGGTCCTCAAAAATAAACTAAACGGTATACGGGTCTCAGATAAACGGTATACGGTTTTTTCAAAATTAAACGGTTTGTGCTACTCTAGTTAATAGGTAAGAATTTTAATTTAGAACCGATCTGTGATTAACCAGAACGAGTATGTATTCTAAAACTAAAACTAAATGATTTCCAATCATAGAATTATTAATCGCCGGGCCAATCGAACAAGAACATTCTTACCAGTTATTAACCTAGTGGTACCAGCTGTGAATAGGCCCACAGGCGAACATTTATCGATATTTGGATGTACTGGAACCAGAATTGGCTGAAAAAATTGACAAATTATCTGAAAATAGCCAAATTTTAAGAAAAATCTTCAAAAAACTTAGAATAACTCGAAAAAAGGTCGAAATAGGCTCAAAATAGGTTTTTTAGGCCCGAAAGGCCGAAAAGGCCGAATAGACTTTTTCAATTTAAAAAAATTTTTAACAACAAATTTCGTAAATGCTTGTTACAAAATTTCAATAAAATATTAAACATAAAATTTATTTGGGTACTTGTGGGTTATCCCTACGGACTTTTTGCGGACTTTTTTTGCGGACACAATTGTACATAATGGTAAGAGTTTCTCTTCCCTCGTTAAGGATTAAATTTGATGTATACAGAAAATATAAGCGTTTATGTGAAAAAGAAAATATATAAAACAAAAATCATTCCAATGCCCAATATTTCCCCCAAGCAATCATGATTTCCTCAAAAACGTCTTTTTTCCCAACCATTTTTCTCCACATAAACTCTGCAAAATAACTCTCCAAATGGTGACGTGCTGTACCACGATGCTTTTTATTCCTCCATTTTGCACTCCCCCACATCCTTTCCACTTTTTGAGTATTACACCCTGTCTCAGGGTCTATAAAGTGGTATCTAAAGTTAAAAACGTCACTAGTAAATAAAACTAATTCATACCTATGATTGACTTTGAAATGCTCAAAGCCTGCTTCCTCAATTTCATTAGTCTTATATCCCTTCCACGAGTCGCTGTATATAGTTGTTCCCACCTCAATATAATCCTCAATGGCCTGCAGAAGAGTAGCAGCCGTTCGATCAGGTACCTATTATAGAATAATTAAAAACATAAATTATGCAAACTGAACATCCTACCGTTACAATAAAGCATTCATTAGTTTCCCGGCAGATCCCACCAAAGACCCACTGTTGGGGCAAAACACGTCCCTGATTGTTTTTCCTTTTTGAGAATAGACTTTCGTCTATCTCTACAATTCTATCATCACCCCCAATCTTCTTTTTTTCTCTCTGAATAAGAGCTTCAACACAAGTTTCCCGAAGATACATATTCCAATCAATAACAGTGTTGTTACATATTTCGAGTTGTTCTTCGCACCATTTTATAGAAGTTACCTCCTTAGACCAGAAATAGATGAACCTAACTATTGTTAAAAAAGGTAATCGCGTGTTGCTGAACCAGTTGCCGCTACGGAGACCTATTTGCTGACGACACTTGTTACACTCCCAAACTGGACGTTGTTTGTAATACAATTTCATTTTATGGCGATTTCGGCATACTCTAGTTTTATGTAAAAGACTACGATTCTGTAAAAATTCAATGGCATCCTTTTCAGTTCTCGGCAGATCCCAAATTTTCATTATAAAAAGATCACTATCTAAAGAAATTAGAAAGTAAAAAAATTAGAATGTTCAGTTTGCATAATTTACGTCTATTTTATATACTACATTTAATCTTGTTTGATTGTTTGACATAATTGTATACATCAAATTTAATATCGAGGGAAGAGAAACTCTGTATACATCAAATTTAATCCTTAACGAGGGAAGAGAAACTCTTACCATTATGTACAATTGTGTCCGCAAAAAAAGTCCGCAAAAAGTCCGTAGGGATAACCCACAAGTACCTTTATTTGTATATGTTTAAACCTAAATGAAAAGCTAAACATAAGCAAATAAAATTTTTTTAAATAATTTCTAGATATATTCACAAGCTAACAAAATTTTCCCAGGTAAAAAATCTTTTTCTTTATAAAAAAGTGTAAATTTAAATTTGTAAACAAGAAAATAAAAATTTGGCTGTAGTGTAGTTCACCGGAGGTAAAAGTTTGGGACGAGACATATGTCATTCGATTCGTCTCGGCGAGCTGAGTCGAACGGTACCACTCCCAATTTCAGGAAATGATTCTGGACCGAGTTATAGGTCCCGAAAAATCGAAAAACCATAGGGGGGACCAAGCACTTTTTTGGGGTGAAAAATTCGAATATGCAAATTATACCTCATTCGAAAGAGCTTGTCGAGCTGAGTCGAATGACACCAAAATCAACGAAATCCGACTTGAATGGACCGAGATATGGACCCCTAAAAATCGAAGATCCAAAGGGGCGATTTTTGGTATAAAAAATTTTTTATACAAATAAAACCTCATTCGAAAGAGCTTGAAGAGCTGAGTCGAATGACACCAAAATCACCGGGATTAAACAAGTTTAGACAAAGTTACAACACAAAAAACTAGCAACATAAACCTATGGGGCGTCGGCGAGGCGCTTGTGCAAAACCCCGCGCTTCGCGCGGGGTTTTGCGGCACGCGCCTCGCGTGGAGTCTACGGGGGCTGGGTCTGGGCTTGTAACATAAACCTATTCCTATCTCCCTTGCTCTGGACGTATTTGGGGCCTCCGTAGCAGCAAAAATCTCTACAGATGCCATAGGTAAGGAGCTAAAATAAAAGATCATAACTTTGTCCAATCAAGTCAGATTTCGTTGATTTTGGTGTCATTCGACTCAGCTCGACGAGCTCTTTCGAATAAGGTATAATTTGCATATTCGAATTTTTCACCCCAAAAAAGTGCTTGGTCCCCCCTTTGGTTTTTCGATTTTTCGGGACCTATAACTCGGTCCAGAATCATTTCCTGAAATTGTGAGTGGTACAGTTCGACTCAGCTCGCCGAGACGAATCGAATGACATATGTCTCGTGCCGAACTTTTACCTCCAGTGAACTACACTACAGCCTTAAATTTATACGATGCCACATTTTTGTTTTGATACCGATTAATTATTAATTTGAAAAAATGTACAAATAATTAGGTATATCACGCATTCATTGGTGCTTTATTCTAAATATTTTAGCTAGGTAACAATTTTCTATTAGAAAATCTTTTTCTTAATACAAAAATAAATTTAATTTGCAAAATAAAAAATAAATTATAATAAACTAGCGAAAAATATTTGCCCGAAGAGCAACAAATGTGGTATCAAATAAATTAATTCTTACAAGGAACCATCGTTTACTGTGACTGCGAATTTGATATATTTTTTGGTACCATTCGATAGAGCACAATCGATTTAGTATTGTGGCGCTATCCATTTTCTTGCAAAATTAGTTTGGGCCGAGTTATGGCCGTTCAAAGTTTCAGTCCTTGGGAGTGGTTGAGTATAATGAAAAAAGCTAAAAGAAGCGCGCTGTTACTTTTTTCCACCCTCTCTGCTTTCTACACATTGTCTTACAAAGAGGAAAAAGAATACAAGAGGCGCGAGGAAAAAAAGAAGGGAGAAAAATGTTAGACACAATAAACAAAGAGAAGAGGCGTGGCTTGTTCTTTGAGGATGAAAAATAAGAGAAGTTGTTTATTTACCCTATAACTCCAGACTCTAGCGGTCTAACTTTGAACGGCCATAACTCGGCCCAAACTAATTTTGCAAGAAAATGGATAGCGCCACAATACTAAGTTGAGGGTCCTCTATCGAATGGTACCAAAAAATATATCAAATTCGCAGTCACAGTAAACGATGGTTCCTTGTTAGTTATATTGTAAATAAATGTCAAAATAATTTTAAATATAACTTATTTTGCTAGAATAGACTAGGGTTGCGCGAGGTCGAGGTTTTTCGAAAAAATTGAGACCTTGGATCGCCGAGCCTGAAAAGATTGAGGGCGAGGGCCAAATTTGAGACGAGGTCCGAGGTTGGGGTTCAAGAATGATGGATATTATGACCCCTATCCAGAATAACCCTTATCCATTAATTGAATTGGAAAGAACTGAATGAAAAAGGAGAATTGAATAGCCTAGAAGTAAATATAAGTATAACGAAGGTATTTTGGACGGGTAAAGGCCAGATTATTTCAATATTTCACTAATTTTTGGCACTTTTAGTAACTATCATGCCATATTACTACAACATTTTATTGTCAAATTTTCAGATTTTATTTTGTTAGAAACCGAAACCTAATTAACGATTTAAAAAGTAAATTTTAGAGTGCAATTAAATTCTAACATATTCAAATGCCTCTAGTAACGACTTTATAGCAACATAATAAATTCAAATAATTATTTATTTAATATTATTTATTTAGCCAACATTTCTAAAGGGTAGATGTCTTTCAGTTTATAAAATTTTTAATAATTCTAAGTATTCTAACAAAGCTATTGGCTTTTTTTGAAACAGATGTTTATATTAAATAAAAAAACAAAATTAAAAACGTAAAATAAAGTTCTCAACCTTTTAAATAATTTCACGAAGTAAATAAAAATTGTTTGAAATTTTTTTGTTTAATGAGAATATATAAAACAGATGTTTTATAAATATTTAATTAATTTTTTGTTAAAATATTTTTTATTTATTATGAAAAATTAAGTAAAGTTGGCTTGATCTAATTGGTCCAAAAGGAGCCTAGAAGTAGTATAAATACGATTTTTAAGACATTATTAAAAAATGTCTTAAAACATCGTATTTGAAAATGTGTTAAAAATATATTTATACATTTTTACATACTACATAATAATCTCAATATTTATTAAAATATAGTAAAACCTAAACCTACAGGGCAATTTAAAATAAATGAAGGGTAAAAAATTTAGAAAAATAAATTTTATGTATTTTTTGTTATTTTTTATTTTAGTATTTTTTTGGAATTTTATATTTATTTTATGATTTTTTGTATTTTATATCTATATTAATTTTTTGGTTTTTTATTTATTGTTTTTTTAATTTTATTACTTTTTAATAAGATTTCATATTCTATATGGGTATAAGCTTACGACCTAGGTAAAATGTAAGTTTCGCCGATTCAATGACAAATGATTTTACAGCAACAACAATATCTGAGCATGTCTCTTTTACAAAGGACCAAGCAGAAGTAAACACACCTGGTTCGTGGTACACTACTGTAAATGTTGGTCTGTATACCTGTTTCCATTCTTTCTCTTTCTCATCGTAAATAAACCATACATGACCAGTCGGGGTCCAAGTTATATTTGTAAAATTTGGTTGAGGGGGTAAATGTAAAACATGCTGGAAAGTGCTCGGTTTGGGCGTTCGTCGAAATAATGAAACTTTCGCCTCCTGAACTTTCCATATTCTTCGATATTCACATTATACATACCCAAAAATAAAAATAAAAATAATTTTATTAAACATTTTTTGATAACAATAATATAAAATAGAATATATCACTTATATATTTTCATAAATTTTCGGATTGTTCAACTGCTTCCAGTACATCTATACATTCAATTGGGTAAAAATATTGATGCCTTCTTCCTCCAGCAACACAAATAAGTGGTAATTGCGGATATGCAATATCAATTCGATGTCGAACATAAAAATATTGTCTTATTGTAACACGTAAATATCCACGTAGAGCAAATATCTGATCAGCCCCATTTTCGTTAACTTGCTTGGATAAATTTCCATCTGTTGATGCTTTAGATGGTTTGTGAGTAGAGCTTTCTTTCTAGGTTCAGTAAAATCTCTTTGACCAATTCCTGAAATGGCAACATCATCATTTGTCATGCTAGTAAGAGTCTGAAAGTAATTGATATTTTCATTAAATTTTTTCCGTAGTTCGCGATGAAGTGATTCTGGGGCACATCCTCCATTGAAACGACAAAGTATTTGAATAAGTGGTGTTAATTGAACTCCATGTGTAGGAATTATAGGTTCAGTCATGTTGTCGCTAGTACGCATTTTTTAATAGCAAACTGTTTTTAATAAATAACTATGCCTCTTATATACCAAGAGGGCCTTTAGCAAATCGAATACTTGTCATCGCATCCTTTCCTTTCTTACGGATATTTGTATGTAGTTTGAATAATAAAGCCAAGACAAATAATAAACCCAAATCCAAAATATATGCTATTATAAGAAGAATATCTTTATTCGGAGTTATAGCAGGACCGATAGAAAGTGCATGCCCCCCGTCAATAGCAAAACAAGCATTTACATTTGGAGGAAAGGGTCCATGCAAGGGAAATAGTATATTACTGTCATTTTGTGATAATATTACACAAAATAGTGGAAATAATATTAAAATTGAATATATCATTTTAGTAACTAAATTATAATATTAATTCTTATCTTATATACGAAAGATGCTGAATAAATCGTCTTAAAAAGGCATCACGGCCTTCTGGGGGAATTGAATGTAATTTTTGTAATGTTGAAGAGAAATTGTTTTTTGAACGCAATACAAGAAAATATATACAATAATGGCCACAAGTATCTGACAAAGGGGATTGCAAAGAAAATTTATTTTGTTTCACTTTAGAAAACTTGCCAAGCATAGATTGTCTCATGTCACAATTTGGTTCTTCTGCAAATGAGTCAAAGTATTCCACCGTACTCGGATTATCAGAATAACAAGCAATCCAATGTTCGCCAACTGTTCCTTTTCGCATATTATTTACAATAAAACAAAAAGGCTTAGTCCATTCTTTATTTGGTATATTATCAGAAGAAAACACACCAAGAAACTTATTTTTTAGAGGTTTATATTTTTTGAGTAGATTTTCGATTTGGAGAGAATTCATTATTAGACAGATCCATCGGTACTTAACACACGATCTGCATTTATGGACATTATTGCATCGAATTCACCCATGATTATCATTTCATATCCTTCATCCTTTACAGGATGATTGAACAAGCAACGGACCGTTGTTGTTCCTTGTCTAATAAGTTCCAGCCCGTTAGTGTCTTCGAGCGTTGAAGTCATAGGTATAACAAAGAAAAAAGATGATTGTGAAAATTCCTTCATCCCTATACTTAAAGTTCTTTGATCAAAATTTGGCCAAGCATCTAAGTCCATACCTACATACATATCAACAAAAGCACGCACAAAGCTGTCATTCGAAAAATCAAGATCATATGGCACCGCTGGAAACTGGAAGCCGCCAAATTCTGCTGAAACAGTTCGCAGGTTCGCATGCTCAAATGTGAACGGTGACAACGAAGTATTTCCCGTATATGCAGGCGAGCTTACAAAACAAATCACTAACCGTCTCGGACACGTACTTGTGAACGCGGCATGTGTAATTTCCTGGCGACCTTTTCCAAGAAAAACGCTCCTAATTTCAATCTTTCTATAGGCATATTTTGCAGGAGACTGTTCTAAATGTCTAGCAATAGCATTATTTAGTGACATACTTAAATCAACTTGTTTAACAAAAATTCTCATATCATGAAGTCGTAGGCGGTATGTGCTTGTATTATTTAATAATTCTTTACCAGCTTTTTTGCGATATTTTGGAGCATGAATAAGAAATTCATCGGTATTTCTGTAAAATGTCCAAAGCACATCACTATTAGGAATTAAAAGCTGATTTTGTCTTGCCATATCATAATCCAAATGGGAAAGTAATCTGCAAGTCTGACCATTAGCAAATCTAGATGCCCGCGATTTAAATCCTGAACCTTCAAAATCATTCTTATCAACAGCATCTTTATAATAAAGTGCTGCTTCATAAAGACCTTTGCTGACCTCTCTATCTGATCCTAGCTCATGAAGAAGTATACATCTGTATGCATAATGGATTCCCGAGTCATAGCATTGAATACCATTAATAGATAGAGTTAAACGACGAATCCATGTTAACCCCAAATATTGAGCAACACTTGTAAAACTATCACCCGCGAAATTTCCTGATAAGTCTTTAACAATTGGGACCCATTCACCTGTTGCATCAACCTTACGTTCAAGAGATAACACAAGACTCAAATATGTTTTACTTAAATCAAGGTAGAGAGAGTCACCAAAATAGCGAAAAATAAACGGACCTGCAGATTGATTTAGAGCATTGAGGGGAAGCAATTCTTTATACGCCGAACGTTGAATACCAACATTTGTTGACGGTATAGAAAAGAAGGTTAGGCGATTATCAACCCCTTCAGTACTGTCTTTGTCAATTTTCTTAATAGTCGTCATTTTGATTAATGAATAATAATAAGCTAATACTTATATACTCAGATATCATCAAAGCTGAGTTGGTCTCTATATCTTCTTCGTTTCTTTCCTAAATTATCTATAATAACATTCTGTTTTTTCTTTCGTCTTCTTTTGCCTTTCCCACATTGTTCGAGTTTTTTCCCTACTTTTTGAAGACCTTCGCTTCCATGCTGTTTCAATGCTTCACTTACTGAGCGACCTTGTGAAACATCTTCGAGAATATTTTTTCCAACATTTACAGCTTCATTTCCTGCAGTTGTGGCTATATTTTTAACAATAGGCATTAAAAAACGCCCTACAGCCCCAAGTACACCAAATCCTCTTTGATACCTAGTTCCTTGGAAATAACGATTATCTTCAAGTAATCTTCCTCCTCCGTCTTGAGCACTTAAAAATGGCTCCCAGTCAATTTTATCTATGTCTAAACTAACGTGTGTCATGCTTTAAAATAGTGAGCGTTGAAAGTGTAATGTTAATATACAAGTTCCTCAATGGAATTTTACTAGATTTCCAGTTAAGGTTCGAATTTCAATAGTAATGTCTGGATGGCGTTTACCTAATAAACGATGATGATGTTCGGTCATATATACTTCTGAAACACTTTCTCCAGGTTCACCAGATACATTAACAACACGTAATAAGGGTGCAGTTACGTTACCTATTATGCTATTTTCAACAAGTTTTGGTGCATAAACTAAAAATTGACGCACACCTCCAGATATATCAGGCATATACTTTGCGACTTGTCCACTATGAACTTTTTCTGAATCGAAACCAAGAGTATAAGCTAGTTGACGACTTAATTTAATAAATTGTACGTTTCCTTGCAAGAAGACATGAAAACGCTTATGCACTTTATCGTATAGTATGGAAACCCATTGATATTTTGGATCAGCGAGTTGTATATTGGAGAAGCTAAGAAGCATTTTTAGATATTCAGGAGGATAAGCATATTCAGCTAGATGTATTTTCTTAGGCTCCGAGTCTATTAACTCTTCAGATTCTTTTTGCGGGTGAACTTTTTGTTGATAAACATTTTCTTGTTGTGGAAGTTCTTTGTCTTTGGTTTTATCATCAACATGCCTACCTCCATCCCCAAAGAAGCTTTTCCAAAAGGAAGGACGTTCAGGAGGGTCAGCAATTAACATTTCAGGACGCGGGAGCTCAGGCAGCGAGCTTAGATCCTCAGGTTTTATTTCTTCTTGTTCTGGTTCTTCTTCAATTGTGGGAAGATTATTCAATTTTTCAGGAGGAGTCCAACCCACTTCCTTATTAATTATTGCTGGAGATTCCTGTGGCTTTCCTAAGCTTTCTTTTTCAGGGGACCATGGTTCTACAGCGTCTTCTTCACTTATTGTTGGTAATTCATGCGAAACATTATCTTCAAGAGTGTCCATTGAATGTGGTACAGGCTCTTCTAAGGGGCGAGTCCAAGGCTCTTCATCTTCATCAATAACTCCTGGAAATTCCTGAATATTTTCTTTAGAAGATTCTACATGCTCCTCAGTGACTTTTTGTTCAATTTCCTCATGAGGTTCAATATTTTTTTCATCTTCGTGTGTCGTAGACTCTTGAACATTTTCCAATATTTCTTCAGAAGTTTCTTCAGGCGTTTCAGTGACTTCTTGATCATGTTCTTCAAGATGTTCTATATTTTCTACTTCTACGGCTGTCGAAGGATTTTCATCCGTTTCTTGCGTATCTTTAGAAGTTTCTTCAGAGACTTCTTGTTCATGTTCTTCATAAGGTTCAATATTTTCATCTTCTACGATTGTCGAAGGATCTTCATCATTTTCTTGAGTATTTTCAGATGGCTCATCAGCGACAAAATCATTTGATTCAGCTTCTTCCTGAATATTTTCCTCTTCATGTGTAGAAGGCTCTTTAGTATTTTCTTGCGTATCTTCAGATGTTCCTTGAGGTTCTTCAAAGTCTTCTTGTTCTTGTTCTTCGTCAGCATTTTCCTCATCTGCAGTTTCGAAAGTTCAGCTTCAACTCAGCTTCTTGTTTCGAAAGTTCAGCTTCAACTTTACTTAAAATTTCTCAGCTTCTTGTTTCGAAAGTTCAGCTTCAACTTTACTTAAAATTTCTTCCGATAAAATTTTCTGACCCGCAACAGCTTCTTCAACTTGATTAGCTAATTCCTTAACCTTTTGTTCTGAGGCCTTAGCACGATCTGCAGCTTTTCGTGCATCAGTAACATCGCCTCGTGACTCTGAATTTTTAGTTTCTATTTGTGCTTCTGAAACCCTATCTTTTGCCTCTAAACATTCTTGTATCCATTTGTCTATTTCATTTCTTCGACCAACCAATAATTTTAATTGTGCTATAACCCATTTTATAATAGTTGCAGGTACTTTTCTCTTAGTTATACCCGTCTCATTTAATGTTAACTCTTCATCTATTAGTGCATACTTATAACGAACATCTTCCCAATATTTCTGATTAAGTTCTTTATTTAGTTGTGATTGTTGATTTGCCAATTCTACACTGTTAGTCAATGACCTTGTAGCTGCACGAACAGCCATATCTATTAAAGTTTTTTGTTCATCTGTTAGGGTTGGTGAAGTATCAGAAAGAGGTGTTATTTTAACGTCTAAGGGAGTTTTATCCTTTTGCTTTTCAGTATCCTGTTGTATATCATCCGATTTGTCTTCAGAAGATACTGGAACTTCAGTAGGAGCATATGATACAGGAGACTTCGGGATAGGAAGATCATCTGTTATAGAACTATCAGATGTAGGCGAACTTTCTGTTTTTTCATTAATTTGATGTTTAACTTGAACTTGAGAAGGAGCAGGCGTATCCGTTTCAGGATTTTCATCAACATTTTCCACTATACTTGCTTCTTGTAAAGGATTTTCAGATTTAGGCGCGGAAGGTGATGCAAAACTTTTAATTGCATTTATTATTAGATCTTTTTGCTCAGTTTGCGGCTTTAATCGAACAGTTTCTACAGAGCTTTCCGGAACCGAAGATAGAACTGGAAGTTTTGCCCCCTTAATTTCTTTATTTAAATATTGTATAAATTTATAAGCACGATCCTTTGGCATATCGAAGTAACCTTCCGTTTCCAATTGTTGAATGAAACTTTCATGGTTAGCAGCAGGCAATATTTCTTTTTGTTTAAGCTCAGTCTGTGTTTGTGGAGTAGATTCACGGGTTTCTTCCATAGTAGTAACATTTGAGTGTTCTTCATCAGTTTGATTGGCTGAGGGAGGATTAGTAAATTCATCAAGTGCCTGTTTGATCCGCTCTATTTGATCTTGATTTGGAGTGAAACGAACCATTTCTATACCATCTATTGCAAGAGGACTTATAGGAGGTAAACGAATTCCTTGTTTCCCTAAAAATTTCATGAAATTAAATGCAATTTCCTTTGATACATCAAAATAACCATTTTTAACTAATTGTTCGCTTATAATCTCAACAGCTCGTCTTCTACGAAGATTTCCATAAATTCTTTTTTTATTCTCTTCAAGTCTCATTTCCTCTCGCTCGCGATCCAATTCCTTTTTCCAAGTATCAAGCAAAACAGCATTTATGGCCTCTTCCAAGGCCTCTTCTGAAGCAAAAGACAAATCGGGTATCTCGATTCGAACAGATAGAAGTTCCTTTCCATATCGGCGATAAATTGTAATAGATTCCTGCTCATCGGAATCTCCAAGTAAAGAGAATGAAAATGGGTAAATAATATTTGAAAGTGCAACAGTCCAACTTGAATCTAACTCGAGAGTATCAGGCATTCTTACTGTGAATTTTGAAGTAGTATTTCCTTCAACATCTCCTGAATTTGAAGGTAAGACAACATAAAATGAATCCATAATTAATGTCTAACGATGTCTTTGTCGTTTACCCAACTGTTATGAATGTCTTTATAACCAATCCAACGCACAAAATGTTGTTTTATCCCAGTACGTGTAGTACGAGTCTTTAAAATTTCGGCAATACGATGAGTAGTATCCTCTTGTGTGGGCACCAACTCTTCTCTATAGAATATTCCTTCAATTATATTGTCTTCAAAATCTTTTAACTTATATGTTATAGGCGAATTCGTGTCGTTCGTTGTATGTACAAGAAAAAGCTCGTCAGTATAGTTAGGTAAATATCCTTTTTCAAATTTACCCTTTTCTTTTGAAATGCGGACAACTTGTCCAGGCTCGAGTTTAGAAGTTGTTTTAATAGTTGTACCAGTGCCCTTATATAGCCTCTCAAATAATTTTCGAGAATTTTTAAAAGTAACTGAATTAGGGGTAACACCTGTAATACGGTTTACGCTAGAATTTATTCCCGATACAATTTTCTGAATAGCCTCAACCCATCGCAGTGTATTTTTCTCACTGAAATATCGATATAATCTTTCCTTTATTGTACGATTCGCCCTTTCTGCCATTGAAGCATGCACATCAGGACTATAAACTACACGCTTATCAATATTCTTCGATCTAAAATAATCTCTCATTTTTTTAGCCTCAAACTCTGACCCGCGATCAGTGTATAGTTTATGAGGCAAGATACCATTAGAAAGTTTGAAAATTTTTTCAAATGCCTCAATCATATCTTCTGATCTCTTAGTTTTGACAGGCGATACAAAAATCATGCGACTTAGAACATCAATACATACTAATAGATACCTGTAACTATCATTATGTTTAGCTATCTGATCAAATATTGCTAAATCTGCCTGCCAATCAGTGTGAAAACCACTTGGACGTGTAACTAGCCTTGGAAAATTTTTTCTGGAGGGTCTATGCATGGTATACACTCTTTGCTTATGCAAAAAATTATAAACATCCTGAAATTTTATCTTTGGATATTTGCGCTTCGCTTCTTCATAAACGCGATTTATTCCTGCATAGGAAGCAGGAGAATTTAACGAATAATATATTTTTGATAAAAAGTTATCTAAAGCTTTTCCCATATTTGTGGAATAAATTTACTTTTCTTTTGCAAATTTATAGGCAGGACTTTTACCAAGACTCTTTTCTTTCTTTTTCCGCTACCTGATTGACTACCAGAACTTTCCTCAGTACTACTTTCTCCTTGCGTTTCTTTGATCATTTCTTTTACTAATGGGTCTTTGGATAATCGATTAAATAGAAAACTAAAACCTTTAGGGGGTGACGATATATCACCTTGTACATATTCGAGCACTTCAGTGAAATTACTATTCTTTACAATTCTTCCTTTGACATTAGATTCAAAGCTTCCATTCTTAAGTATTCTAAATTTTTCAGCATTATCTTTGACATAATTTTCTAAATCCTTAGAATATCTCTTTGAAATAATTCCATTAAAAGGTGTTGTTTTTCTTCTTTTCATTAGTTTTGGCGATGTAAATTCTGAATCTGTTTGATATTCTGAACTTGATTGTACAGGCATTACCTGTACTTTAGGGGCTGCAGTTTCCTTTAGGTAAGGAGCAACTTCTGTAGCTCTCGCTGTTTCATCGATTATCACCTTTTGAGGCCTATTTTCTAATTCATGTTTGAGTTGTCTTCTTTTTTTATATAACAATTTATATTTTTGTGCCTTTACATCTTCACTTAAATTTGGATCAGTAAGAGTCTGTTTAATTTTTGAGTCGGTTTGTACCTTTTCATTTTGAAGAAAATCTACGCCTTTAATTATGCTTAGAAGTGCAAGATATTCACTTTCAGGAACCATAATCATTTTCTTTGTATGTTTCATTCTTGTGTGAATCTATGAATAATATGTTCCGCCAAAGCTCCAAGCACTGGTACAAGTATAGCTGCTAGAGCGGCACTACCTCCTTGTTGTATTCGATTTCTGGCGCTTTTTTCTGTACGTGTTCGAGCGATAGCCCTATAAAACTCAGCAAATTGAGCTAATTTTTTGCGCTGTCTTCTATTTAATATAAAATTATTTTTTAAAATATTAGCACAGATTTCAACTATTGCTAATATTTGATCCGCGCTTGCTGATAGAATTAAGGCGTTTTTCTTTTTATCGGAAGATGTTTTTGCTAAACGCTGTAAAAATTCAAAATTTTCTTTAACGTATGGACTATAGTTATACATGTTTCAATTTAGTAGTTTTTTTCAAGTACTTATATATTATAGCGGCAAATATATAGTCTGTTTTTCACCTGGAAATATTTTAGTAGAAAGTCTCAAATTCTCTTCCGTACTTGGATGCATATTAATTAGTAAATAGGAAAATTTATCACTAGTAGCATCACGATAAGCCTCGAGAAAATAGTTTAACATTTTTGGAAAAAGTTGAGATCCTAATGTACGTACCTGGAGAAGTCCTTGAGGATTTTTGGTTAAAAGAATATAATGTGCATTTGCACGAGCAGTCCTGATATCTCGTCCGTAAAGTGATTGCGTTACAAAGATTACGCTTATACCCCAATTATGCGATCCCCGAGTGAACAGTAAATCTAAAAATTCCGCAGGGATATTCAGCATTAAATCATCTAGTACTATTAATTGGTGTTGTTTAATTAGATCAACTTCTGGAACCCCATTATAAGTTGTAATTCCCATATTTTTTAGTTTAAATATATTTTCGTTCATTTCGCCAAAACAATATAAAATTTTATTTGGCGGAGGTTCAACTAATTCTTCAAAATTGTTTAGAAATTTCATTATCCATTGGGTTTTTCCGGTGCCTGTGGCACCGGAAATAACCATAGTGAAAGGTGCTTTGAACATTTTTTATTTTTAAAAATATTTTGCTTGACTTATATATTTAGATGTTTCCTAAGGCAATCATACAAAATGTTGTATCTACGGCACAACTACTTGATAAAAATAATAAATTCGATCTATATACAATTGAAACTATTATTAAAAATTCAAAATATTCTCCAGAACGTTTCTCAGCACTTATAATTAAAGTTGAACAACCCATTAGGTCTACTGCTCTGGTATTTTCTAACGGAAAGATTGTATGTGTTGGAACAAAATCGGTTAATGAATCAGAAATTGGTATTAGGAATTTTGTTCACCTCTTATCCTCTGCATGTGACCTAGCAATAAATATGCGGGCTTTTAAAATACAAAATATTGTATCTTCATTTGAATTTCCCGGTCATCTTAACTTACCAGGTTGTTTAATTTATAAGCTATTTATTATTTTTAGTTTTGTATGATACGATGCGAATTGCTCCACCAAAATGGTTAGCTCGATATATTTCTTACAACCCAGAATTTTTCCCGGGAATGTGCCTAAGGATGAATGATTCACGTTCAGTTGTCATAGTTTTTACAACAGGAAAATGTATAATTACAGGCGCAAAGACAGAGAAAGAAGTTTATTATGTTCAAAATAAAGTTTACAATTCAATTTTAATGTTTTTAAAAAATTAATAAATACTTGTATTAATTTCGCTTCTTAATTCCATTAAAAGCTTGCCAAGTATATTATCACCTTCCCATTGACTAGGATCTTTAAGTCGAGCACTTTTTGGACTTACACCGTTGCTCCAGTGTAGTTCTGATGTTGAAGCCTGGGTAATAAGACCATCGCCTGTGGCACGTAACTGGTTGAATAGTTGCGTGTTCTGCGTGAATTTTGCCCAAAGACCTGTGTACATAACCTGATAATTTAAACATAAGATTAGCCAAGATAAAATTTTACTATTTTACTTTATTACGAACAGAATTCCATTCATCATGATTATATTGACGGATACGTTTACCGATTCGTCGTATAGTCAAAGGATTATCGGACAGTAAAACATGACTAGCAATTTCCAAGTCTCCAAAAAAGCGCGCCTTCTGCCATATAAAGTATTGTTCTATTGAACTAAATGTTCTTCCAAGCAATGTGAAATTGGCTCTAAATCGATTATCAAAGCCAAAACGTTGCGAATAGAATACAAATATATTTTGTTGTTGATCTCCAAGAATTTCTTCAGGAGGATACGATTTTGCTTCGTGATTCAAATGTAATCGCTCAAGAATGCATGCTGTCGTTTCTATAAATTTTAAATTAATACAACAGTAATTGATTACCTATTTTATTATCACTAATCATACTTCACTTTACTTAAATAAAATTAAAAATTAAAGTAATTTAAAGTAATATATAAAGTTGAAAACAAATAAAATACAGATTTTAAAAATGTGTATATTTATGCAAGAATATTTATTCTGTAGGATCAATAATGGGATTTCCTCTGTAACCATAAGGATAGCAGTCAAAATTTGCATCAACTATTCCTTTATCATAGATCGGAGCGTAGCGTCTGCAAATATTTCTTTTAAAAATTCTATTTTACTAATACCTTGTTTGAGAACGACTTGTTACTTCACCTTGTCGCCAGCTTGGTTGAAAATGAGTTCTTTTTAGGACAACTGGGTCCTGATCATCTCCGTAAGACTCTACCATTCTCTAGAAATTAAACTTGAATTAAAAATTAAAAAATTATACTCGAAATTGGTTAAAATCTAATGGAGAGTCAACACTATCCCAACATCCACGGCATTTGATAATATATTTAATTTCGCCACTTTCCCTATGTTTCATCTTCATTGCGTACTAAGAATTTTTTGTTAATTAAAAATTAAATATTTATACCTGTTTACAGCCGCCCGTATAAAAAGCTACAATAGACAGTCTTCATATTCGCGACTCATCATTCCAAGCATATCTCCCACGCGAAATGGTGCATTTTTATTTAGTTTTTTGACAAAGAAACAACTATCTGTATCCGTGTAGAGGAGTTTACATTTGTTTTCCTTAACAATTCGATCCATATAATCATAAAGCATAACTCTTGCAGTTGCAGTTGTTATTAAAGCCAAAATAATATTGTATTTGTCATGAGGTCGGACAAATTCACTTCGATTCCGATAAGGGATAGCAAAGAGATTCGGTGCCAACATTTCAATAGCTCCTACTTCCAGCTTAGGATCATTAAGAATTGTGTGGAATTTTATAGGAGAGCTAGTTATACAATCTTGAGTTAAATTGCATCTAAGTGCCCATCGTCCCCACCTAAAATTTAGATATAAGAAGTAATAATATTTTCTTACATTGAATTATTACAGGTTTTAGCTAAATAACGCAATCCTTCGTTTTTGGCAAATAGAATAGTTCGTTTTTGGCAAATAGAAAAGTTTTATCAAATAGAATACAAACCCTCCATAATGTGAGATTGCATATGTGCGACCGGCCCGCTCTCTACCCAATCCATCTATTAACCATTCGAGAAATACACGTAAAGGATTTTCATATTTAGCGCCTGACCAACTTTGCATTCTTGATCTTCCAGGACCGCAATTTTTACATTCACCCGTATTCTCGTCTTTCCATTCATCGTTTTTCATACAAATCGAGCATAACAAAAGTGCCTAGTTGAAATTTTTATTTGTATCATTGATTTAAATAACCGAAACACAATTCACGTGATGCAACCGATAATTTTCGTCTTCAGGTAAGTCATTTATGTCCTTTTCAAGCTTACACCATTCATCTATATTTTTTAAGGGTGACATAAGCTCACATTCAAAATCAAATACAACCTAAATAATTTATCTATTTAAAATAAAATACTCCCACCAAAAGATAATCTCTTTGTTTTTGACTAGGAACAATAGTTTGAACAAAACATTTCTCATCACGATTGTGCCAGGATCGACATAGAGAACAGAAATGAACATAGCACATATGATGCCCTTCATTATATTTAACACTATAGATTTGGCCACATTCCTTGCATCTATATATTCTTTTATATTTTACTTTATTTTAAATATGACCTTTTGAAAATCCTACAAATTCCTTTATCTACATGTCGTTTGTAACATAATGGATTACGGAACAAATTATAACATTTTAAGCACTTTAATTCAAAATTATCAACTTCTTTACATGGAAAATCTGGACCCATCCCACAGCAACGTGGACATTTTGCTGCACATATTTGTCTATGTTTAATATTATTTTGGTATGTAGCTTCACAGTCTAAGCAATAATATATATTTTTGCCAAAAAATGTATTTAATCTCCTTATGCCATAGTAATGACCATCCTTTAAGTAAAGACTAATATCTTTTTGTGCTCGGTTAGGTCCTTTCCAAATAGGACGAGTCTGGCCATTTTCACCAAAAACCGATAATCTGTATTGCCCAGGAAATCGTGCATTTAAAAATTTTTGTATCAATGGAACATGTTCTTCCACACTATAATGTTGTAAATTTGCAGGATATCTGATTCCGTGCCTCTTCATTTGTGTAAGTATATCCTTGATATACGCGCAGCGATGTAATTTAGCGCTTGCTCCTATGCCATTTACAAGTCTTTGAAATGTTTTATTTGCTTTGACTGTCTTAGACATGTTGACGTAAAGTATTGTAAGCTGTACAGCCAATAGAAGGCAATGATATTTGTAGTGTTCTCCGAGATTTTCATTTTGAACCTATCTTAATATAAATTATTCTTTAAATGGAAAAACCTCTATTAGATTGTTTGTATCTATTCCATGCTTGATTTCCCGTGATTTTCTACCACTTCCACTTTGACCTTTTTGTATCAATTCTAAAGCCTCCTCATGAGAAGGCCCCATAACAATCTTAATAAAAAATAGGCTTTATAACTAATTTTCGAATACCTCAATATGGATTGGTTGACTGTAAAGAGATGGCCTTCCCATTCTTTTACCACTTTGGTCCACAGAATCTAATTGCTCCATAACAACTTGTGGCGTATTTTGAGCTAGTCCACGGTATGGAATTTGAATGGGCTTCTCAAGGACTGTGCTTCTTATAATTATAGAGCACTTCTCTGCTTTTGCACCTGTCGCTTTGTCTGCCTTTGCGATAAAATAGTCTATTAAATCCTCCATTAACTGATCGCTCCCTTCGGGTGCATCTTCTATGTTTGTAACAGTGAACACATTTCTAAAAGATATTTAAATTAAAACAAAATTTATATTTTACCTGAAAACTCCTATTTTGAATTTAGCGCTTTTAATAGTCTCTGATGCATCTTCTCTGTAAAAATGATTGACAGAATATTTTCCAAATTTTTTAGAATAATTCATCTAAAAACTAGATTAAAATTTGTGAAATTGTTAGGTAACAAAAGAATAAACATTTTAAGAAAAAAACATTTTATATTAATTGTTTATTCTACGATTTAATTTTACTTATAAAACGTTCATCGTTTAATCTGTTTTTTCTGCCATTTCAGGTACAACTTGTTGTTCAAAGCTTCCTTCAGTTTGTACTTCTTTGTCCTCTTTGATGGTTTGAATCGTGGTCAAACTATCCGCATGCTCTCTCATAAATATTATTGGAGAATCTAATTTTTAAAAATATAATATATTAGTTTTTTGTTTAACCTTCTCTCGCGATTGGTCCGTGAATGCTTGCGTGCTTGTTAAATATCTTGACTGCCATATCTAAATCTATTTTCGTCCAGAATTTGCTAAACGGATTATGAAGCTCAAGATATAACTCCTCCTTGACAACTTCAGTAATTGCCTAAATTAAATTATAAGTTATAAATTAAAATATATACAATTTTTGCCAAAGCATTCCTCTCTCTAAGTAGATATTCATGCACTTGACCTTTCGAAAGTGGATATCGCTTTTCGTGAAAATTAATAAAAGCATCGTAGAGTTCATTTTTTAGCATATTGTCGTCTTTGCGCACATATTCCAAAGTGTTTAGTTGACGTGAGAAACGTATAACGCTTTCCTTTAGACCATCAATTGCTTGTTCATACATTTCCTGATCCATCTTAATTTAAGATGTGACTAATTCAAATTAAGCTATTACCTTGATTTTTTAAAATTTTATTGTAGTTGCCTAAATTAAATAAGAAATTGATTAATTAATTTAAATATGTAAATCGAAATGACGATTTAATAATTAATTTGTTAAAAAATGATTTTATTCAAAAGTTAATATTTAATATTAATATCAATTTAATCGTTGTCTATCTTAATTTTTGCTTTTATTATCGTAGGTTTTTTGTTGGTAGTCTATGTTAGACGAAGAGCAGACAGAACAAACCTTAATTACAATGGTTGGTTTCATTAAGTTTAAAAAAATACCATGAAGCTAAGTTCATATTTTTCACCACTCTTCTGAAGAAAAAGATCACTAGCCATTTTCTTTGTAAGGTCGGAACATTGCGAACACTAATGTAATATTATTTAAATAAATAATTACAAAGTACCTGGTGGAGTATCCAGCAATATTTCATAAGGTTTAACAATTTCTTCTCATTTCCTTTTGTAATTCCCTCAAGTCGACGAAATTTCAATGTCTTCTCATCTTAAACTTAATTGTTTCATGTTCTATTATATAATAATACCGTTATCGAATTTTGTCGACTGCGCGCCTGATAACAAATAATTTGATGAATTACCTGAAAAAATATACAATTATAATAATTAATTTTTTACCAAAGTATCCATTGTAGTGCATTCCTAATGAAATGTTTTTGTCCAGATCATCGGCACATAATTCTACTGTTAAAATTGACAATCCTGGATGTCCAATTTTAAATAAAAAATAGGGCCTTTTCTTCTGATGGTTGCGGCAAGATTCACACTGATATACGAATATACCACGACGTTGGTCCTTAAGGATTTGGGCTCGGTTAAGTAGTGCTGTTGGCACAACGAAATTCTTTCGTAGTTTCCTAAAATTATTTTAATTAAGTAAAAATATTAAAATTACGACTGAGGCGCATATCCTTATATTCTTCCTCATTTTCTCCTAATTCAATTTCTTCGTCTGAATCAGGATCACTTGATTCATCCTCTTCCTCATAATAATTGAGTATTGCCTGGTGTAAGTCTTCATCATCTTGTTTTTCCTTTTCAGACTGTCCACTTGCTTTTTCAGCAATTGACTGTTTAATTAATGAAACATTACTAATGGATAATGTACTTACACTAATAGAACTATTAAAATCATTTTTTGTAGCAATAGTTTTTTTCTCCGTAGTTTTAGCTTTCTTTGGTGTAGGTGTTTTATTTGATGACGCAGATGTTTTTGTCGTTGATCTTCTTCTTCTAGCCTCCGCTGCATCTTTTTTCTTTCTCTGCTCATTGATAAAAGCCCGAACTTGCTCCATCTCTTCTGCAGTAATTGAAGCTAAAGAAATAAATATTAAAAATATAGATGTGACTCAAACTTTCAACGGTTGAGTTCTTTTGAGTATCATCTTTCACGACAGTTTCAGTCTCTAAAAATAAGTCTATTAAAATAAGCGATTTGTGACTAACCGTTACCACGTGAATCATCATCTAATATGATTGGTTCATCTAATATAAATTATTTAATAAATTATTATAATTACCTTTTTTAGCAACAGCCTTTGAGTTAGTATTCATTTTTTGCTAATAATATCGATTATTAAGTATTACTGTAATTAAAGCTTTTAAGTTAAAGAATTATTTAAATTATTTAAAATAAAGATGGATTTTTCGTTAAGACTTTAATCTTAACTAACAAAGAACTTTAATCAATGGCCTTTAATGGAAAGTAAATGATTAATACAGTAATTTAGTACAGTGATTTAAAAAATAAATTATGGGGACTTTAAATAAAGGAACATTAATTTTAAAGGGATCAATTTAATTGAAAAAATAAATAAAGGGGACTATAATTTATGTATAAAATAAATCAAAAAATTAAGGGAACTTTAATTTAAGTAATTAAGTTAATTCAAAAAATAAATTAATAATTAAGGAACTTTAATTAATAAAATAAATGAATAGATTAACGGGGTTTAGTTAATGTAATAGATTAAAGGAGCTTTATTTATGAAATAAATTAATGAATAGAGGGGACTTTTTATATTATTTGATTTAAAAGGGATTTAAATATAAGCATAAAGGAATAATTTTATAAGGGGAAATTTTGAAATTAAGGGAGGGGGCAGTTTTACCAAATTATTAGAAATAAAAACTTATAGAACATAAAACTGAAATTTCGCAGCGATATAGAAATTTGGGTGGGAAGAATCTTTTAAATGAAATCTTTGAAGAATCAAAGGAATGAATTTATGGATGGAATATTTCGGCTTTTATATGCCAAAAATATTCACAAACAGGTTTTAATTTTATAATTATTATTGCTGATCACTGCTGTTTGAAAAATTTTTTCCACACAAATTTACACTTCAATAGTTTTTACGCGATACTTTACAATTTTTTTGCTGAATTTAAAGGAATTTAATTAGTTGTTATAATATTTTAGAACATGTATTTCGCATTAATTGCTTGACTTGCACAATGCATTATAGTTTAACTTTTTTAATTTTAATTGTGACCAAAGTTGGTATTATAAAAGCATTTTTATCCTGTCGCTTTATAAATATTTACTTTTATTTAAATATTTTTTAAATATTTTATTTATATTATTACTCACAACTTAAACCCAAATCAACTTCTTAATATCCGAACCGAAAATTTTGGATTTCGGGACCTAATCAGAAAATTACCGTACTTTTTAGACCAAATCCAAAATTTTTAATTTTCGGACATTAACACCGCAGTTGAAGTCGAGAGTCTTGGACAGCTCTAGTAGTCCGAGACATGTCTAGCTATTTGTAAATTTTAGTTAATTGGTCAAACTCAAATTTTCAATTTCAACCATTTTAAAAAGTAAGTAAACATAAAATTTACTATAAGTTTTTCTATAACTTTTAATCACTATCACATCTAGTTAATATGTGATATGTATAAAGTAAAACTTCGCTTTTTTACAAATTATAAATTTTTCCACCAGTAATTGACGCGAGGATAACTAAATTAATATACAAAATTTTTTAAAGTGAACAAGTTATCTTTGTAAACCAGATCTTACTTCCAAAGTTATTTTTCTTTTAATATATTTTAAATATTAATTACAGTTTTCAATGATTTTTAACATGAAAAATTGTTAAATTTATAATATTTCTTCAGAATAAGTCATACTCTATTTAAAGATAGCATTTTGAGTTCGAAAATTTTTTATTATCTATTTTGAGTTTGGGTACCACACGGTCCCTATAACTCATGAAGGGATGGTCACTTTTTTTGTTCTTAGTACCTTTGGATAGTGCACTAAATCGAACAACTATACAAGTCACTAGTCATACCAATAGTAATAGACTAGTCATTTGTCTATGCTCTATCCAATGGTACCGATAACATTTAAAGTATACTTGAATTAATATAATTGAGTTATAGGACCTGGACACAGTTGAAATGCCCTGAAGTTTTCCATTTTTCCTATATTGTTTATGCAATTATCGTCTTTCTTTGCCATGCTAAAAAATATTTTAAATTGACTTATTTTTTAATTAGTGTTTGGTTAAGAATTGGGATGGATTTTACTTCATTGTGTTTTAGACTATTTTGTAGATTGTAAAATATTTGAAGTAATATTGAAGCAATATTTTATCATAGATTGTGAATATAATGCTTCATTTCAAAAAACTGAATCAAGTGCGTCGATTCAAAACTGAAAAACGAAAAAATCCAAAACTGAATCGAATGCTTCAGTTCACAATTTAAGCAGAAAAAGTCACTCACTAGGCATTTTCGCTCGAGGGTTATCCTAAAACAGCATAATGCTAGCCCCTATTTCACAAATGCGACCCTCTAAAAAATCAGCCAGTTGTTTTCCAGGGGAATTTCTTATATCATCGTATTCAACAGATTCTGCTCTATCAGAATCTATTTAAATTTTCATTCTTAATCATCAATTTTGCAGAGAAAAATCAAAAAGAAATTGTCTTGTTTCAAAAATACAAGTTTTTGTATTTTACGTCTAACTCCTGATAACCTACTCCTAAGATTCTGATTTTTTGTCAGAAAATAGGCAACTCTCGTAGGATTATAAAAAAATATAATTCGAAGTCTGGAAACATTTAGTTGAATTTTAATAATTATTTAAACCACTTAACACATGGGGGGCTAATTATTTATGTTACACCCTAATAATTGAATATATTTCATTAACGTTTTCAATTTATATAGACACCATTTTATTTTTTACATTTAATTCTTAGCATCGTAAAAATTTTTACTTTACAAATTTTAATTTTTAATAATTGCTAGATCATGTTTTAAAATTTTCCATTATTTTTTTTTTAAAGTTTTTTTGCTCCAAATTTTTGTTGTAGTGTTTGATTTTTGATAATTGTGATTTTTTCTCGTTTTTTCCTTATTTATATATCTCTATTTTAAGTACGACTTGTTTCAAGGAATTTTCCGCTTTATTTTTATTTTTGATGCATTAATTTTTTCGCAATAATTATTACAGGTTTTTAATAATTTTGCGCAAATTTTTTTAGCACTTATTCCCTCATTCCACCTTTCATCTATTTTTTAGCACTCAGACATTTTTAATAGCACTCAGATATTTTTTTCTATTTTTAAATTTTTTTTAAAAAATTGTTGGTTTTCTAACTTGAAAATATTCTATTTATAATTTACATTTATCACAAAGAAAATTTTATATTCAGCAAAAACTTTTAAATTTAAATGCTTCCCTATTTTTTAGTTTTATTTCCTGTTTTACACTTGCACAAAAAATTTTATTATAAGTAAATAATTTTTATTTTTTTTTAATTTCCATTTCATGTTTACATTTTTAGTACTTAATGTTTCCAATTTCAGCTGTTTTTTATTTTTCTTTTCTACTTCTCTCTGAGTGCTAACCTATATTTTGATTTTATTTTTCTTTTTCCACTCAGAGAAAAAAATAATTATTTTTTAAGCGAATAATTTTTATTTTTTCAACTTTTTATTTCATGGTTCCATTTTCTATTAAATGATGATTCAATTTAAAGATGTTTTTTATTTTCTGTTCTATTCCTTTCTATGTGCTAACCTGGTTTTTTATTATATTATTTCCTTATTTTCCACTTAGAGAAAAATTTATTATTTTTTGAGCAAATTATTAATTTTTTATTTAAATTTTATTTCAATATATTACCTATATGCTTAGGTTTATCTGGTATTTGGAATGTTTGTGACCGAAAGAGACATTTTTATTTAAAATATTTTAAACACCTTTTCAAATACGATGTTTTAAGACATTTTTTAAAAAATGTCTTAAAAATCGTATTTATACTACTCCTAGATCCGAGGCTACTTTTGGCATAAGAACTAAATCTTTCAGTGGAATTCATCCATGCCTACAGGGCTAAAGATATGCATAGTTACTTCCCAGCCAATTTATAGGGTTTTGCCTTGTCTCATGAATGGTAATCGTTCCGCGAATGGTATATTTTGAAGATGTTTGGAGTCACTTCGTCAATCACTCGTTCGGGAATGAAATAAAATCTTACCCGAGGAGGGTAAGATTTTCTATATCTAATTTTTTATTTAGCTACAATAATAATTTATGTACCTTTTAATTTATAAATAATTTTATCGGAAAAGTTAAAGAGAATAAAAAATATATTCATTATTTTATTTAAATTATGGAAATAAAAATTTTTTCAATGTCCAATTGCCAACAGAAATGTAGAAATTGTTTATGGATAGTTCCAACAGAAATAGATCTGAAAGGATAGTTTCGATAGAAAAGAAAAGTAAAAAACATCTTTCAATCCAAGAAAATTTCAAATAAAATTTGATTAATAAACGGTAAAAAAGAAGTAAAACTGAGAATAGTTTTATTATCATTGTAAACTTTCCATAAAGATTGCCATTATAATTTCGTAATCAACAGAAGTTGAAAATTTTTTAATCCACTCATTTGCATCTTTATTTTCTGCCAATTTCGTATAAATATAACTATAAAATTCTAAAACATTTGCATCACAGGTTGTTTTTAATCGGGTTAAAGCCCCGTTGGTTATTGAAGTGAAATTTATTTTGTCTGAAGCAGAAATGTTAGAAACTGGGTTGATAAATTTAGATGTCAATTTTTCAATTATTTGATCACATTTTGAATTTATTTGAGATGTTGATGGACTTAAATTTAGATTTTACATTATTTTTTTTAATAATAATAAATTTTTTGGTTATTTATTTGCTATATTGTTGCTTTTATTTCAAACTTGCGGTTAAGTAAACATTAAGGCTAGTACATTTATGAAGGAAGTGTAGTTAAAAATTAGCTTCACTAGACTAGAGTTGGACAAAACGATACTGGTATCGGCCAACCCGAGACCGAGATTAACCGATACTCAAGAACCCGATACCGAGACCGATACCAACATTTTGAGCCGAGACCGATACCGAGAAACGATACTGACCGAGACTAACAGAAAATTTTATTTTACGTCAAAAATACGTGTAAAAATAATTTATTCATTATTTTCATCATCGATAAATACTCTTCATCATCTGGATCCGATTCGATTGATGGTTAACATCCTTTTTTATAAAAAATACAATAGTAGGATTTATATGTAAAAGGATTATACACTCTGTTCCAAAAGTATATTACATTCGATTACATTCGATATCCCTCCAAATCCATTGATATCCCCATAAACACCCAAATCCCTCCAAATAACCCAGTATTGTATTTAAGCCTTTTAATTTTATTATATTACTGGGACTCAATTGAGCTAGATAAAAGAGCATCTCAGTCGTGCGAACTCAATCGTGAGGGCTTAGTGAAATGCTCGGATTTTGTAAGGCAAATAAAGAAGGATTCACTCTTTTCAGCGCCACAGGCGAAAATTTTTTGAAATTCAGAAGGCCAAAGGTCAAAAATCCTCAGTTTTATTGAAAAATACAAGAAAATTGGGGTCTTTGAGTCAGTATCGTTTCTCGCCGAGAAATGGACCGAGAATATCGGTATCGGTTTCGAGACCGAGAATGAAAAAACCGAGACCGATATTGGAAAAAAGCCGAGAATCTCGGTCTCGGTATCGGTCTCGGCTTGTCCAACTCTACACTAGACCATTACAGCTGGATCTCGTTATGTACCTTTTAGTTCTTTTCTAAAGTGTTTGACTAGGCATACCGGTTTCACCAATCTGATAACCGAACATAAATTCTTTGGGTTTTGGACCGGTTCGGTTCAGTTTGAAAACGATAACCTTATGGTTAAAATTAGTGAGGAGGATGACTTTTTACAATAATTTTTAGTTTCCTAATATTCTTATAATAAATCTATTAAATGTTATCTTGATCAGAGCTGGAATTCAATTTTTCTTTTATTTCTACTAATATTTTAGTCAATATTTCAATTTCCTCATTCAACTGATTTCCGATTCTATCAAATCGAAATATATTAAATAATAATAATTTGTCCTTGTAGCTGTCAGTAAATGGAGATATACTCATTTTTATTATATGAAATAATAAATGGAGTTGATTGTTGTTTTTGAAAATCTGTCAAAAAATCTGTTTTTAACCAATATAAATGGGCTATCATTTTTGGGTCCATTTGGTCTAAAAAATTAAAGGATATCCTAACTGAAAGTCGGGGGTAATCCCATAATTGAGGGTAATCTTTTAAACATCAACATCTGAACTGTAAAACTTAAACATAAACGAATGAGTGAATCTTAAATGGTTGGTTGTATTGCTTAGAACACCTTCCTACACCATCTGGCCAAGCAAAATGATTTCATAAGAATTTTCGATATATCTCACATAATCATGAATTTCTTCTTCTAGAGGTATCATTAAAGCATTTTGTAACCAATCAGCTGTGTAGATATAAGTAAATCCCTCAGAAAGATTAGAATCTACTAGGTTGATATTTTCAAAATATTTAATACGTTTTTCGCCTCCTTTATCAAGTAAATCAACATAATATGATAGTAAAAAGTAAAAGAAGAGTTTTATATGCAAATTTGTCGGCAAATAAACGGATTCCAAAAATTTCTAAAATTGTAAAAATATGTATATTTTAACTAAAATTGTACTAGAGTGCAATTAGGTGTTGCCTGTTAATTTTTCCTTGTGGCGGCTCAAATATTCTTATTCTTCTCTATTTTCTCTCTTATCTTCTCAACCTTAATTACATCCCTCCCTCTAAACCTCACATGTTAGTTAAAGGAATGGAGTTGTCGGGAGACGGGCTTCCCGACAAATTGGATTTTTAGGATCGTGGCACCAGACTGTGTTGGTTGTGCCAACACAGTCAAATAACAGAAGGAGAACAGTAAGTGAACCTCGAGGCGGTTCACTTTTCCACTCAAACAAAATACAACGACAAGTCAACAATAAATTTACTTCTTCCACAAAAAATAATAGCCAAAAAAACAGAGCAGTAAAATAAATCGAGCACTAATTAAACAAAGGTAGAAGCCGCGGATCAGCCAACCAAAAGATGAGAGTTGAAATTGAAAACTGGAAGCGGTTGAAAGTAAAAACTGGAGGTGAATGGTAATTTTTGGGGGGCTGATCCTCGGCTTAAATAGAGATTAAAAGAGGGCGGGTCTTGGCAAAAAACTCAAAAAATGCGAACTTGAAAAATAATGCTTAATAGATTATAGAAAACCAAATGTGTAGAGAGAACGGGGCAGAGAAGACAATCGGAAAAAACAATAGGAAAAATTTAAGTTGTGACAGGCGCAAACTGTCACTAAAAAATAGAGAGAAAAAATTTTGGCGGGAAAAAGGTTTAAAAAGATTGAGTGGACAATGAAAAAAATAAAGGGTGAACGGCTAAAAAATTAACGAGGAGTGAACGGGGGACAATTTAAAAAAGAGACAATTCAATGAAAAGTCGCCAAAATTGGCGACACTCCCCCCGGCCTAGAAAAATCCCCAAAATCATAACAAAAAAATAAATATTCAACCATCCCGTTTTTCTTCATTCTTGGGCCATATTGAAGAACCAGACGGAAGATTTTGAGCCATGTAGAGAGCTGTGGATGTGAGAAGGTGCATGGCAGTTTGACGTGTTGTTTCATTAGCATTTAATAATAATGTGGCTGGGTTGGGCAGGCTAGAGACGATATTGATGGAATGACCCCGCACTATAGACAGTTTGATCGGGGGTGGTGGTGGATTCTTCTTTTCTTTAACTACGATTAGGTCGTCGGTGCTGGTCGCTACATTACGTTGTTTTGCATGATGGCGGTGGTGGTGACGCGTCCTTTCGCTACTACCCCTTTTTTGAGACTTTGGTGAGGGGCGACGCTCTACCAGCGGACTATCTCGTCGTCGACGTTGTCTCTCTGATGAACGACTTTTACGATGACGGCTTGGTGATTTACTTTCCTTTCGTTGTTTTTTCTCCGGTAGAAGTGCTGCCAAACCCACTCTATCTTCTTCAGCTCTCTTCAAATAAAAATCTGCGGTTCGTAGTGCTGCTGCCTTTTCTTTACGCAATAGCTGTGTTGTTTTCGGATCACGTTCTGTAAGTCCTCCTTTGTCAGGCAGTTTTGAGAATGTGCGATAACGCCAACCAGGACCTTCTTCGATAGCTTTCAATCTTTTTTCTTTAGAGTCCGTTGTTTCACCTCTCCTCTTCAACACTTTGACGGCTGCACGATGCGCGGTTTTAGCTGCTTCTAGTCGTTTGGGGTCACGAGCCAATGCTGCGTTTTCTTCATTTAATTTTCGATTGCCCTCAATTGCTGCCATTGCAAGTTGAGAAGGTTTAGTCTTAGCATCCCGAAATCCACGTTTTCGATCTCGATAAGATTTGAGTCGTTTTTTGTCGTTGATTTGTCGTTCACGCTCTATAGAAAGTTGTTGACTGCTGCTTTGTTTCTCGCTTGGTGGGGTCGCTTGTCCGTTGTCTGATTCACTAAAAATTAAGCCTTCATCCTCTTCCGGTGCCTCTTGTCGTTCGTGTTGTTGGTCGCTACTAACATTTTCTTCTTCCAGCTCTTCCACCACTTCATTAGTTGTTAATGCCAATCTTTCACGAAGTCGATTTATAGCCCATTTTGCTAAGTCCTTTTGGTCAACACTTCCACTAGAACTTAAATCAGCGTCTACACAAGCCAGTTCTTCCAACGGGTCACATCCTGGGGCACTGGTTATGAGTTTTGCAGCTTCCCGCATCACACCTTTCTTTAATTCTTGATCCATTTCACGTGTTGTTTCCACTGGGGCCCGTTCATTTTCCAAACTATGTTGTTGTTGTTTCTCTTGTTCCGGTTGTTGTGTTTTTATAAGGTTGGCGATGGCTTCTTCTTCCTCTAAAGCGGCTTGTTGATTTTGTTGTTGCACACTACCAGATTTAATCTTCTGCTGTTGTCTCCATTCCGAAAAATAAGGACACGCTTTATCACACGCTCGATGCCCATGAGGCTGCGGCACTCCCTTGCTGACACATGATGAACACCGTGTTGTTTTAGAAGGTGGGGTACTAGTCACTGTTGTCGAGGCTTTTTCTTTAATTGGTGCTGGTTCCATCGTTACTGATTGTAGAAATTTTAAAGTATTATGGCTAATTTTCAGATTATATAGAGCGACTTTTTCCATCACTTCACAATAAGGAGGCGGGGATGAAGATAGGTTACGTAACCTTTCTTTTAATCGGCGCAAGTTCAATTCAAAAGAAAATTTTATTGCCAAGCAGGTGGCTGGTGCAAAACTATCCAAATCAATGGCCAAGTTGAGCAGAGAAGACTTCTCCTTTTCTTTGTTTAAGCATAAATTAAAAGGGAACGTTTCTTTTGTATTTAGGGCCAAAAAATGAAAATTTTTCAAGTTTGGTGTGTCGATGACAAGCACATTTTCTTTTTCTCTTTTAGCTAGGCCAAAGAATTGCAATAATCGAGTGGCAAAGTCACCAGAAATAATTGACGAAAAAATGATGGGGGATCGGTTAAAGTTTAACTGTCGGTTGTAATCCTCCCAATTTAGACCCACAAACTGATATATAGATCCATAAACTGATATATATTGATTGGAGGAGTTGTAAAAAATAATCAAGAAATTGAGTCTTTTATCCATAGAGTAGCTTTTATTGTGTTCTATGCAGGAATCTATTGCATAATTGTGAGTTATCAGAGCTTTTATTGTGACTGGCTGTTTAATTACTTTCGATTTTAGTTTGTTCCTTTTGCACCCCGCAGTATCACTAATTTTTCCTCTAGCAGTCGCGGTAATTCCAGCTTGGTAAACACACCGGAACCTTCCAGCGGCCAAAAAGCTCATAATTTGGACCTCTGTTGCAGCCGCGGTAATTCCAGCTTGGCTAATAGATAGGATTTTTTCAGCGGCCAAAAAGCTCGTTTTCGAATGATTTGTAGCAGCGGGTGTGGGTGACCAGATAGTTGATACCAAGGCTACTATTACAGTCGAAGCAAGTAAGTCACGTTGCTGTTGGGCTCTGCGTTCTCGTTGCCTGGCGCATTCCCTCAATATTGTCAGACCGAAATTCAGCACGAACAGAGCCACCAAGACAAAATATGCTAACAATACAATTCCATCGGATAGTGTATTTTCAGGTTTATTTTCAAGGTTTGAAATTTTCAGTACTTTATGATGTGCGTGACTTTCCTGAGCATGTCCGCCGCTAGTAACCATAAGTAATAACATCGCCTTCGTAAATTTCGTTACATTATCAGGTCTATGACCTTGTTGCAGAAAAAGCCAAGCTGCCAGCTTATAGGCTCGGTAAATTGGTGAGAATTTGATAGCCACGTACAGCGCGAATAGTCCAACTACCAACGCAAACACACACATAAGTAAGAGTGGTACACTAGCCCATAGTCGAATAATGGCGAACGGGTCGAAACTAAAGTCCATTGGCCAATTCCAGCCTTCATCCGGTTCAGTTTCCAATCGCTCGGACAGCCTCTGTTTATGTCCAAATTGTCGTTTAAGCGGGATATAGTGTAGTTCAGCAGAAATGTTAAAGGACGTCTCGCCGGCTGGACAGTCAACCATACAATTACTAGCGATTAAGGACCGGTCAAATGGTAAAACTATCATTTTCTCTGTGTTATTGGTGTTGCATTGAGTGGCAAATACTACACCATCGTCACATTCGACTTTAGCAAGGGCAGTTCCCCAATCCGTACGACATTTATAACGCAGTTGCGCACCCGTAGGGCACTTGTAACAGCCAACCAATGAGATAGGTTCGATCCAACATTTTGAGTCCCGGAATTCCAAAATAAGTTGTAGGTCTTTCATTTGCACATGAAGTTGAACTGGGCTGTAGGAATGTTCGGCATAGATAGCTGGGCCTTCATTGTACACATAAACTTTAGCAACGGTGATGGGCAAGCGAGCCATAGGGTTCTCAAGTATTCCCTCAACATCCACATCCTGACAGTGACACGAAACAGATCCTTCCTCATGGTTTGGTTTACAGTCTTTACAAGTGTCGATATCCAACGTGCAATTGAATTGTCTAGCTGCATCCTCGTCAGCACAATGTAAGTGAGTCGGAATGTGTTGAATTAAAGCCGTTGCTCTACCATTAGTGATAAACCGATTGCTTAAAGTAGGCATAGGTGGTAATGAAACAGAAAGTGGTGTAATTGAAATATTTCCCCAATTCGATGTCATTCCAGGTCGTAGGACTAGCTCAGTATTCCATGACTTTCCACCAGTAAGTTCAAGTCGTAGGTCGACGGGGAACGTTACATCCCATGCTGGACAGCTCACAACTTCAAACGGTGGTCGAGAGGTTGTTCGTGCATACCAGCGGTAGTAAAGACAAGCGGAGGCAGGTAGTCCACATTGATTTTGCCAAAAACTTGAACTGTCCACACAAAAGCTCTTTCCGGGGAAGTTGTTGACTTCTTTCAGTTCAGGAATTAACGAGTCGGTTGTTACCTCGGAGCAATAATTTCCACGACACGATCCGGCAGTAGGGCAACGTTTTATTGAGGAGACTTTCATTTCATAGGAACGCAACCAAGCCTCTGACTTTTGCAAACATTCCATCCTTGTTGCGTGGAAGGTAGTGCTAAGTACGCCTAAGGCCAGTCCATGTTCGTCTTTCAGCAACAGATTAGACGTTTGTCCGGCCGGTAAGAGAGTGAGTGTCGTAGCAGAGCGAATGGTACAAACTAGGCCATGAGCCGATCTTAGACAGCTTTCTGATTTGGTGACAATAGAAACAGTCTCTGATCCCGTACAAGTGTCAGTTAGAATCAAAGCAAGAGCAATAATAGCTAACAACCAATCAAATCTTCGCATCCTTTGATCCCGGAAGCGTCGAAAGCCAGTTTGAACCGAAGTCACTTTCCTTTTGACTGTTCTAATTCCTGTTCTTAAATTAGCTGTTGATTGACTTCTACCCGCGCCTGGTTGTCCTCGATTATTGAACCAATTAAAAGCAAGTGCAGGGCCTGCGGTAATCCACGCCAATAATTGACAAACAAGTTTGGCTCCTTTGGTCATTCGTCGGAATAGTGTCCATATAAATCCAAGTAGGCTCAGCACAAGTGCAATTGAGAGTCCAATGATTATCATAGCTGTTTGCGGACGACACGTTGGGTTTGTAATTAAGTCCCAACAGAAAGTACATTCGATCAGCAAGCATTCATCCACTGCAGGGCAACGTTGTTCGATCTCCGTTGAGTTCTCTGAGTTGTACCAGAAGTGTCCCGTGCAGACGTAATCATTAACCAGTGTTTCTATCGGTAGCTCGAAAACAAATCTATTTGTTGCTGCTCGCACCCAGCAGGATCCCATACAACAAATTTCAGTCTTTTGAATGTTAGACGGGCTGGTGACGATAACTCCCTTAGTGGTACACAGGACGTGGCTGGTGATATTTGCCTCTACCAGAGGGTAGGCGAATGCAATAAAACAAGTTAAAGCCAAAGTTCCCATTCTTGCTTGTGCTCTTGTAATCATTTTGTGACAAGGTGGCTTTGGTAAGTTAGAATGTTTTTCTTTGAGCTTTTTAGTTCGCTGAGTTGATGGTTCCTTCACAGTGTCAGGCGTGGGTGTCATTGCAATTTCAACATTGTTACTCGCCTCTAGTGGACATAAACGGTTGATCGGTCGGGTTAGTGTTTTGCCATTCGCCATCAACACCTTGGCGCTTCTAATATTGGGTTCTCGACCATTTAATTCGGTAATTCTTCCCAAGCACCACAAATTGCGAGGACGCAGGTCTTCTTCTATCAGCACCACATCACCAACCATGGGTATAGATTTATCTTGACATCGAGGTCCACGGTGTGTCCATCCTGCTCTCTCACGCAACACAAGCAAGTATTCCTTGGTCCAACGAGTCCAGTAATATTCAACAGCTTCCTGAGTGACACGCCAAAGGTTTGCCAACTTTTCATGGGAAGGTAAACGTTTATCCTCGTCGTCCTCCATTTGGGTAGTGGCCAAGTGCATGTCCGCTCCAGGTAACAAAAAATCCATAGGCCGCAGCGGTATTGGAGCTCCTTCAGCATCAGAGACAGTTGTGATTGGTCTGGAGTTTATACTAGCTTCAGCTTCGGTCAGAAAGGCGCTCAAGTCGTCACACGGTAAAATTCTTCGTCCAAGTGTCCGTTGAATTGAATGTTTGACCAAAGCCACTAAGCGCTCGTATATTCCACCTGCCCAAGGGCTAAGTTGCGGTATAAAGTGCCAATCAATTCCAGAACGTGCCGAGAATTCTGCTGGGTCTTCTGTCATCGCTAGTGTCTTGAGGGCTTTTCCTGTTTGCACAAATGTCGGCGCATTATCGGAAAGAATTCTTCTAGGCTTTCCTCGTCTGCTGATGAAGCGCCTCAGCACATTGATAAACGATGGTGCACTCAAGTCGTAAGTCGGTTCCAAATATACTGCTCTAACGGACAAACATGTGATAATGACAATCCAAACTTTGACAACCACTCCGGCTTGTCGGGCGAGTGTAGGGCCAAGATAGTCGAGACCAACAGAATCGAATGGTCGTCTTCGTTGGACTCTATCAGCAGGAAGTTGTGGCATAGTAGGTAGGGCATATTTTGGTTTATTCATTAGTCGACATCGAGTACACTGAGAAAGTACGTGTTTGGTGGTCCTTCGCGCCTGAGGCAAGAAAAATTCTCGTAATAGTTCGGTGAGGGTCCAGTCAACTCCAGCATGTTTGAGTCGTTGATGCACGTCCCGAATAATCAGAGAAGTAATCCCAGCATGGCGTGGTAACCAAATGGGATTAGAAGGCGCACAAGCTTCAGCGTTCTTGTCAATCCTCGTTTTTATTCGTATTATTCCTTCCGAGTCAATCATAGTATGTATGCTTTTCATTTCCAGTTTATGTTCACGTTGTGCTAATCGGATGAGCAAGGAACGAGCAATTCGGTAATCTTTGGCAGTAAAAATACCATTTGTAGAAATACAGGTTGGAAACTGTACACAACGTAGCTTGATGAAACGTAGCACCCAAATGACTGTTCCAAGCAAGGTAAGCCACGAACTAAATCGTTTCGCCTCAAAGATAGATTCAGCCTGTAATTCGTTAACGACACCAACAAATTGTTCGTCCAAATTCTCATTTTGTGCCATTTCACTCTCTACAGGTAAGTTGAATTCCATTTCGCTAGGCCATTGGTCGGAGGGGGCGTTAATCCAGGTCGGTCCGTTCCACCAGAGTTTGCTTTCCGCAAGTTGAGCTGCGGTGGTTCCGCGTGTCGCTACATCAGCAGGGTTGAAGCTGGTATTCACATAGTGGAAAGTCATATTCTCTTGCTTTCTAATTTCCCGCAGGCGGTTTTCAACGAAGACAGGTTGAGTTTCTTTACTTTTTATCCATGCTAAGACTATTTGCGAGTCGCACCACAAGTGAGTTGCGGTAATTGGTCGGTGGATCTGCGCATTAACAAAGGCCGTTGCTCGCACACCCAAAAGCACCCCCATGAGTTCCATACGTGGTATAGTCATCGTTTCACGAGCTTTCCTTGGTTTAAGTCTCACTTTTGCAAACACAAGCTTGGCCTTTGACGCGGTTTTTAAATAGACTGCAGCAGCATAAGAAGTCTCGGAAGCATCAGTAAACACGTGTATTTGTATGTCGTTATTCTTCCCAAGCACGAAACGTTCCTGTCTGATGATGGCCCCATTCCAATCTGCGCAAATTCTTTTCCAATGTTCAGATTCTCCAATGGACAGTTCGGTATCCCATCCATGAGATTCATCCCATAACTTTTGAAAGAACTTCTTTGCCTCCAGAGTGCATGGTCCAATAAGTCCCAACGGATCAAAAATTCCAGCAAGCACACTCAGAACAGTGCGACGAGTGACAGGTGAATCGTTCTTGATCGTCGGGAGCTCGAAGGATATTTCGTCAGATTGAACGTCCCAGCTAATTCCAAGAACTTTAGCTTGTGTTTGCTCAAGTCGGTCCTCCTCCGGCAGTGCACTCATGACATCAGCTGAGCTGGAAATATATTCACGTAAGTTCATCTTTGCTTGTTTAAACAATTCTTTAGCAGCTATGGCTTTAGTTCTTGCTTCTTCCTCGCTTTCACACTCAATAAGCAGATTGTCCACATAAACATTTCTGAATAACACGGCATCTTGTTCGAGTCCAAATTTAGCCAAGTGAGCACGGATAACGGCCGCCAACATAAACGGGGATGAGACCACTCCAAAAGCCACACGACAAAATCGATAAACAGACAAGTTCTCGCCAGTTGGTGATTGCATAGGGTCCTTCGCCCACAGAAATTTGCACACCTCACGGTCCTCTGGTTCAAGTTCAATCATCAGAAAAGCCTTTTCGACGTCAGCCAGCACTGGTATTGAGCAGTTACGGAAACGGAGAAGCACACCAGCCAGATCAGGTAACAAAACCGGTCCACGATAGAGACAGTCGTTCAAACAAGCTTGGCCTTTAGGATGGGCACTAGCGTCATAAACCACTCTCAATTTTTTCGGAGTGATGACGGCATGGTGAGGCAGGTAGTGCTCGCGGCTACCCGGACTGCAACTTGTTTGTTCTATGATTCCTTGTTGTCGTTGCTCGTCGATAACTTCGTTGTACTTCTTAAGCTGACTTGGCTCGTTTCGTAGTCGATTGAGTGTAGCCACCAGTCGTCGATAGGCCATAGCAAAATTGGATGGTAACTCCGGACAAGGATCCCGCCACGGCCATTTCACACAGTAACGCCCATCCTCCAACTGCCGAATTGACTTGTCAACCATTTTCTCCGCCAGTTGGTCGTCGTCTTGTGCTGGGTCGTCCTTTATTCCAATAGTCTCCAGAGACCAAAATTCTTCGATTGTCGTTGCTGAAGGCATTTGTTCTTGATTATAAGGATTGACCGCCATTAACGATGAGGAAGTCCCAGTCAGAGCAGGTAAGTTCACTTCTCCCCCAAGTACAGGTCCAAGGACAGTTCGGATGACTGTAAATCCATGGTTGGTCATCTTACAGCCAATGAAGTACTTCCAAAATTCCCGCGTTCCAATTAGTATGTCCGGTTTTCCAATGTCCATTCTCAACACGTAACTATCCGAGCAGATGTCGCCTATGTATTTCGGAGTTTCCATTTGGGCGGCAATTTCTTCAATATAGTTGAGTTCAATTTTCTCCCATTGACCATCCAATCTCTTAAGTTGTAGTTTGTATCGCGCAGAATCAAAACATAACGGTTCTTTCTTTTCACCACCAAGTACATGGACACGCATCTTCTCAGACTGCTCTTTCTTCAAATCAAGTTGGCGAACAAGAGATCCCGAGATAAAACTAGTTTGACTGCCAGGGTCGAGGAAGACGACTGCCGTGGCTTGACGATTGCGTGCTCCCATAGGCCGGACAACCACTTCAGTAACCATGAGTAGCGCTCTTGGTCTGCTTGTCGGTTGTGCCTTGAGTTCAGTTGCTTTAGCAATAGCAGGTGGGTCTGTGGCCATTCCAGTGTGAGTAGTCGGTGCTTGTTTGAGTGTTGATACTTCGCGTGTTGATTGGCCAAGCGGTTGTGAGTTAGCTCCTGTTGGTCGTCCTGCGTTCGAGGTAGTGGTAGGCTGACTCCCATTTTGTGGTGCCTCAAGTCCCATATGTCCTTGTTTCATACACACGATAAAATGATGGCGGTTTTTGCATATACGGCACCTCTTCATGCTTTGGCATTGATTGAGAGTATGGTCGTTCCTGAGGCAATTGAGACATCTATGTTGTTCCAGTAAACGCGATTGACGTTTCTGCGGTGTATTCCATGTTGTACATTGACTTGGTAAGTGTTCGGACCCTGTACTGCATAGAGAACATCCTTTATCAATAGCCATGGATGGTGGTCGTGGAAGTCGTTCATAACGGTTGCTAGCTGGTTGGACCGCGATAAAAGAACGTGAAACTTGTGCTGGACGGTGTTGAGGTTGTCTGTCTTGAGGTTGACTTCGTTGGCGTTGGTCGTCTTCCCGAGGCCTTCGTTCAGGCACAGCCGGTCGCAAGGTCGTGATGGTTCTCTCCAAACGCTCTTTTCGTTGAACAATGCGTCCCAGTCCGGCGCGAAGGTGAGCCAAAGTCCATTCCTCATCGTCCTGCTCCCAACCAATCAAAATCTCCAAGGCTTCGCGTGGCAGCTTAGATCTGATTATTCCACACACGATTTCGTCCTGGGTTGCATTAGATCCCTCTGGTGATTCCAGCTGGAGACAAATTCTTTCCACATGTTCCCGGAGGTTACGCATTGAAAAAAGTGAGTTGTTAGCCACTTGGAGTTGTAAAAGCTCGGCAATCAGTCCTTCTCGCAAGGCTTTTCCATCGCCAAATTGACGCCGAAGTATGCTGACCACCATCGGGTAGTTCTCATCCGACGGCGGATAACCATCAATTGCACGTCGCGCAGCAGAACCAGGTACCAGACTTTGCAATAAACATAGGTGCTTCTCAAAAGGTGGAAGAGGTTGACTGTTGACAGCACGGTCGAATGCCAGCCAAAATGCAGTCCATTCCTTGGGATCGCCAGCAAACTTCATCGGTTCAAGACGAAAAGGCCTAAAGGTTGAGTAAATCGGTGCACCGTTGTACGTTCCCTGCTGTTGGTACGGTGAAAATCCGGCTTGACTTGCGGAGTTGGTGTGATGGGCACTCGTTCCATTACCAGTTGCTTGCTGTTCGTTAATCCGTGCTTGAGTTTGGCGTCGTAAAAATCCATCAGGGTGTTCAGGCGAGTAGTTTTGTTGACCATTATCTTGTGTGTGATGAGCCTGGCGACGTGCGTTATCATTTTGCTCTTTACCAACGGTGACGGACTTCTCAGTTCTTCGTGAGGAGACTGAACCACGATTGCCGACTCTGCGTTGCTGGAGGCAAACATTAACCAAGTCCACTAATTCATAGGAACGCTCAATCTGCGCCAACGCAGTAGGTTCATCATCCTCCCTGACTTCGCCTCTAGGCGGCGGAAAGGCTTGAAGGATGTCCATCTCGTCCTGTTGTTCCGTTGGCATGAGTCGCGCAATGAAGTCTGACCATTTGTCCACCAGTGCCTGTGCACGACCAGCAGCTTCTCTAAGTTGAACAGCATCTGCCTCCAAACGGTCATCTTCATCCACAGTGGTGTCAGTGGCATTCAACGCGGTTAACACGGCACGCCCTTTTACTTTGAGTGTTGATAAGACGGTTGCTAACTGGAGACGAATCACCGCTGACATGGTTAATTGGTGTAGCTCACTCAAAACAGGTAATTGTAGTCGTAGTTGTCCGACTTAACAAAAGGGGAACGGGTAGTTGATTGTTAAAGCCTATCGCACTAGCTGAAGGAGAGAAATAGCTATAACCCAGTTGCTTTACTGTTGTTGTGGTAGTTGGTGTTGTAGTTGACCACGACGGCGTCCCGGGTCGTGGCACCAGTTTGTCGGGAGACGGGCTTCCCGACAAATTGGATTTTTAGGATCGTGGCACCAGACTGTGTTGGTTGTGCCAACACAGTCAAATAACAGAAGGAGAACAGTAAGTGAACCTCGAGGCGGTTCACTTTTCCACTCAAACAAAATACAACGACAAGTCAACAATAAATTTACTTCTTCCACAAAAAATAATAGCCAAAAAAACAGAGCAGTAAAATAAATCGAGCACTAATTAAACAAAGGTAGAAGCCGCGGATCAGCCAACCAAAAGATGAGAGTTGAAATTGAAAACTGGAAGCGGTTGAAAGTAAAAACTGGAGGTGAATGGTAATTTTTGGGGGGCTGATCCTCGGCTTAAATAGAGATTAAAAGAGGGCGGGTCTTGGCAAAAAACTCAAAAAATGCGAACTTGAAAAATAATGCTTAATAGATTATAGAAAACCAAATGTGTAGAGAGAACGGGGCAGAGAAGACAATCGGAAAAAACAATAGGAAAAATTTAAGTTGTGACAGGCGCAAACTGTCACTAAAAAATAGAGAGAAAAAATTTTGGCGGGAAAAAGGTTTAAAAAGATTGAGTGGACAATGAAAAAAATAAAGGGTGAACGGCTAAAAAATTAACGAGGAGTGAACGGGGGACAATTTAAAAAAGAGACAATTCAATGAAAAGTCGCCAAAATTGGCGACAGGAGTGAAATTAGGATGGGGTGAAACTAAGCAATAAATAACCTTGACTTTATCGCTTATAGTTACTAGATCAATTTTAATCATTTGCTTCAATGGAATAAACTCTGAAAAATCTAAATTTTCCATAAATTCTTCCAAATTTTTGTTAATGATCTTCATATAAGTAAATTCTTCAAAATTAAATTCTTCGTAGCTCATTTCATCACGCAGATTATTTGAAAAATTTCGGTCAACTTCTGTAGATTAAGAATTTTAGTGGGTAATTTACATGTTATAAAAGAATCTTTGATTTTCTGATTCTTCTAAAGGTTCCGAGTCCAAAAAAATATCATTGACTTTGTTCAAGTCATTACGTTTTCCTTAGAATTTGGAGCCTGTTATGGCAATAAATTAGGTGTCCCGTCCAATCTGTTTTCATCTACTAGTTCTCAAACATACTTAAATTGGTTCTTTATCATTTAAATTATTACCAGTAATTTCCAGTTTCAGTATCATTTTTACCAAAATTGATCCAATTTTTTTTGTGACTTTGGTACTAAATTTTCTTTCGCCATACTCCAAATCTTTAATTATTCTCATCAATTGGTAAACCTTATCTTTAGCCTGTTCCCAAGGCAGATCGTTTTCTTTGGAAATTGGGACCAACTGTTTCAATAACCCTTCAATCGCTTCCATTAATCCAAACTCTGTTAATTTATTTTCTTGCTGACTTTTGTTATATAATATTTTATAATTCGCAATACGGTTAATAACGTTCAGAATTTTTCCATCCAGATCATTATTCTCTTTGTCAATTAATGCCGTTCGCGAATCTTCATTTACCACATGACGCAAGATACGAAATCGTATGGGATTAATGCGAGGCCCTTCCCAAATACTTGAAAGAAAAGCAATTCGGAAACGAAAAACAATTGGGACGTTTAAAGGATTTTTAAATTCAGTTTCCATTTTTTGAATAAATTCTTCTCTAGCATTTGTAGAAGACAAATGATCGAGAATTGTTGGGATATGTACAGAATTGCAAATATTTAAATAAAAAATTAAATAAATTAAAATAAATTTCAAATTCATCTAAAATTAATTTTTGAAAAAACAAAAGATATTTCAAAATTAAAATAAATAAAAATGAATTTATTATTGCTTAAAATAAATAAAAAGAATGAATTTTAAAAAATTTTACATAAAAGATAAAATTATTTGTTTGCACTTTTGCCGCTACTTCATAAAGCCTTTACTCACGTGAAATGACAAAATAATGAAAATAAATAAAATTTCATAATTAACCGACAAAAAAGAATTTTAGAGTGAATAGACATTTAATAATTTTTAAATTTTTATTTTGTCTTTCCGACTAATGAAATAATGGCACTTTGAGTTCTCAATTAATTTAAGCTAGAATAAAGTGTTTTGGCGTTATTGTTGTTACTATACTACGCCGCCTAGGACCAAAAATTTTCTAAGATTCAAGACAGATTGGATCTTTGCATGACAAAGACAACCACAATACAGAGATGACAAAACTCTCAAGAAACGTCTTGAGTTAAGAGTCAAGACCAAATTGGACGTCCCTAGTGTTTTACTTCTGGTTTATTATACCAGAAGTAAAATTTTAAGTAATATTCAATTTCGTATACGTTTGGAATTTTTTTCTTTTCTAGAAAAAGCTTTAACTTCAAAGCTTTAACTCTCAAAACTTCTATTGATTAACGATAAAAAAATAAGTTTACGTTTAATTTGGTTAGTTTTTGTGTTTAATTAGCTGTTTTAAATAAATTTTTTGGAAATATTCAATTTCGTACTCCAACTCTCCTCTTTTAGAAATATTTAGACGATTCTATTTGATTTTATGAGTCCAATCAAAAAATAATTGGATTTTTCTTGGTGTTGCAAATTAGGGGTATGGTTCCAAAACATTTCTTCATGTTCGGGACCTGCGCCCACTGGGTCTGGGATAATTCCTTGCCCTATCCCTCGAAATTTCTGAAAGTTATAGCCAATTTTTAAAAATTTCAGAAAAACGATTTTAACTTTCAGAAATTCGGAGGGATAGAGTAAGGATTGGTCCTAAACCCAGTAACCTTAACTATGTAAAAGGCATTTAGCTCTTAGGCATCTCGCTCCGCCAATTAGTGTGCAAACAAACATTAAAAACTTCATATTAGATTGAGATGTATCTAGTAACTAGTCTAACTTAATAGTATGAAGTTTAACTTAACAAACTAGCAAGATCAAATGGGATCAAAACCGATTATAAACGCTTTAACGTTTCTGAAACCCGAAAATCTATCATGGATTTTGATCAAACAAAACTCAAAACAAACTACCTATTCGTGATTATAGATCGTTTATTTCTCTACCATTTAAGCTTTACTTGATCTCATTATCTTTAATTCGAATAAAGTTATGTCATAATAACGTGTTCAATTACTTTCTGGTCACTTTTCCAAAAGCCATAAAAAGTTTTCTCAACGTTAGGGTTAGGGGCCCGGTCCGGTCCGAAAGATCGAGTCGGTCATCAAATTTTGGCCAGAAAAAGACTCGGTCGGCCAGCCCGATAAAAATGAGTCTCGAAAAAATGACTCGAACGACGGCCCGACTCGAAAACCTCAACCCTAGTCAACATGATAAAAAAATTTTACTTATTAATATTAAAAGGGAGCTAATTATGGATATAAAATTATGTACTGATTGAAAATGCTCAATTAACGTATATGCTCAAATAATTACTCTCTCCCTCGTTCTCTCTCAGTTAATTTCCCCTTCTAATTCTCCTTCAACAACCGCAAGAAAAACCCTCATGATATCCCTTTAAATTTTTGTTTTAAATATTTGTTTAGCTGACAAATTAAAATTAGATACTCTCGAATACCTCTAAATAATTCTCAAAATTTTTTATATTTAATATACCAACAATTTTGCCAACAATTTTTTGTATTTAATAAATACAAATAATTATTTAAAAGCTAATAAAATCTTCTTTTTTTAAGTTATTTAAAATAAAAATTATTTTTGCCTGAAAAAATTTCTATAAACGATATTCTTTAATAAATCCTTAGAGGCTTGATAATAAGCATTTATCAATTATCATTTATTATTTATTAACCTTATTTTAATTAAAAAAATACCAATTTATTTTAAAAATGCAAAGAAATTTTATTAAAAAATGCAAAGTTTGTGGGGCAAAAGAAAATGTTTATTATCATTATGGAGTTTGTACATGTAGGGCTTGTGGGGCTTTTTTCAGGTATTTTTATTAATAGAATTTTAAAAAATTTGGTATAATCCCGTCATACCTCCCATACTTCGATTTGGGCAAACAATATTTCTATCGACTCAGCTAGGCGAAATGAGTCGAATGACACCAAAGATAGCTGCATGATTCACCTATGGGCCGAGTTAAAGTCGCCTGAAAATCGAAATCTATAGCGGGACCAAGCTGATATTTGGGGGTGAAAAATACGCATATAAAAATTTTAGCTCATTCGAATGAGCTCGTCCAAATCTTAGGATAAAAGATATGGCGGAATTTTTCTAAAAGTTTCTTTTCAAAAGGCGTTATCTTGAAAACAAAAATGAATGGAAATATAAAAAATGTAAATGTTCAAATAAGATCAAGGACGAAAACTCCCAACCAGATTTGACAAAATGTAAAAAACATAGACTTGATAAATGTGTTTCTGCTGGAATGAAAAGATTGGGTTTGTCAAAATAAATGTAACACCTTCCCTGGAAACTCCAACCGTTCAGTTTATCGGTTTCCGCTAAAAAATTCGCTTATATCTGCCGATATCCCTCCAAATTATTGAAAATCGAACTAATCACTGTTTATTCGAAAAATATACCGATATCCCTGCAAATCTCCAATACTCTCTTAATCACTTTGAATTCTTTTATATCCCTTCATGGTGAACAACTGAAGTATATAATTACAAGGGAGAGATCTCAAGACGGATTTATTACTAGTATATATGGGTGTACCCCGAACGCTCGGGTGCAGGTACGTCGGGGTACGGGATTTTCCAATTGTTTCGGGTCGGGGTTCAAGTCGGGGGAGAAACTAGAGGTCGAAACAATAATTAACAAGGGTAGTTATTACCGGAATTACGGTATCCAATATTTATAAATACAGCTTTAATTAGAAGATAATTTAAGTTGTTGGTTATATACGTCAAGATATACACAATGAAATGATGGAAGAACAAAAAAATGAAATTAACGTAAATTTATTTATTTAATACAAAAATTGGAAACAACTCAGCTACTGCTGACTAGGGTTGTCTCGAAAAAAAAATTTGAAATCGAAGAAAAACATCCAAATATCTTTAGTACATAAAATCTACGAAAATTTATAGAATTTATTTAAAATTTTCGGCTCTACTTCAGTTTATGAGACCTTGTAACCCCTTTAGTCGAGATTTTGCGGCACACGTCTCGCGGGAGTAAACAGTCGTTGGTTTCTATACCAGTAACATAAACCTATCCCTTTTAACGATATTCACGTTTAGGTGTCGAGCTACCTCCGTATTAGCACAAAAATTTTGAAAAATTGAAAAAATAAATATTTTGAATGGACTTATAAAGTGTAATTGGACTCATAAACTGGAATGAGCCAAATTTTCCATATCTCTCGAAATATGTACACGTAGGAATAGGGCGCCGTAGGAATAGGGCGAATACCCGAAGGAATAGGGCGCTTTAATTAACGAACAGAATTAAAATTCTCTCTATTTTTAAGATAATAAACACTCCAATTGTCCACGAAACCAAAAAAGACATGAGCCTGATAAACTCGATTTTACCAATTATTGAAGCCAAAAAACGTATTATGCATGCATTTACTGATTTGGATGATATATTTCTTTGTGGCCCGATTTTGTTTGAAGAAATAATTTTGTCTAATTTTAATATTTTTCGTTTAGTTGATAATTTCTCGGTAAAGTTTAATTTGATTTTTAATAAAAATTAATTTTTCTTTAAAGCCAAATCCAACTCCAATACCTTTTGATGAAGTAAATAGTTGGGAATCCTCAGCACAAAACAAATTATTTAAAAGTAGAGTTCAAAAATGCTTTTTAGTTGACAGACTTTTGTGTTTTAGCATAGCTAACTCAATGCCTGTTTTTGAAAAGTTGACTATATCTGATAAGGTACTTCTTATAAAAAAAATAAGGATGAGATTTGGTCGACATTCGAAGCAGATTGCTTCAGAGAGTCCCAACCCAACGACTTATTATATATTTTGAATGGGTTCCGCCTCTAACTACCCATTCCGGTTCCGGAAAGTTCCGATGTTTTTTGTTCCGGTTCCGGGAACCGGAATTCAAATTGAATCCGCTCTGGTTTACAAATCGGTGCACAACTTGGAGTTTACTTATAATCTTTGAGGGAAATAAATGATTGACAATAAGGAAGGAAAATTAATCTGAGATCAAATAGGGGTGGGGGTGGTCTATGAAAAAAGTACCCAATTAACACCAAACCTTAATTTTATTTTTATAAAATAGATTGCACATCTAAGGAATATTTCTTATGTGTTTACATCATTTACACGCACCTATCTAGCTTGGGAATTAGGTTCTGAAACTTGGATACGTAAAAATAATTATATGCCAGCTCTAGCTATTATGAAGCATACTGTAAATGATAACAAGTAAATAAATTTTTTTATAATTTTCTTGAAATTTTAATTTTCATTTGAATAGAAATTTAAAAAAATTTTAATAAAAAAATTTTTTAATTTATAGAATGATTAAATGGACAAATTTTGCATATACAAAATCGGTTGTTCACTTCAAACGTGCTGCATTATCAGAAATTGAATTTGCTTTATTAATAGCTATTATTTTTACTAAATCGAGTAAGAACTTTAATTTATTAGGGATTTTTAGAAAATTTCCGCACAATAAATGGACAAAAATTTGGCTTCTTATCTCCCAAAAATTCAAAAAATTCAAAAAAATCAAATCCCCATGAAGAATGGGAATTTGATATCTAGGGATCTATAGGATTAAGGAGCTCTACCATTGAGCAACTGGGGCATCGAAAATGCTGTCTCTTTCCCCTTTTAGGTCTTTTAACCCCCGCCTAAGCGTTTTAAATGCTGCTAGATGAATCATACTTAGAATATTTGCGAAATTTAAAGCATAAAGGAGTTAATTTTGCAAATTTATACGCATGCAACTAAAGGCTGTATTTAACTTACACCTCATTTATTCGCAAGCCAACAATAGGCCTTTGTGGTTAATGTCCAGCTCGCAACCCACATGTCCGCAAAGGCATTTCTGCAAAAATCATTTGTCGCTGCATTCTTCACCTTTACCTTTCTTTTATTTGATTGGTTGCTAATTTAAATAACTAATTTAAATAAACTTTAAATTTTTCACAAAAAGATGCTAAAGACATGTCTGCTGAAGGAAAAGAATTACTTTATAGCGAATCTGCTAAATACACAAAAATTTTACTTCGCTATAATCAACGAAGATTAGGTTTAACTGAAGGGGCTCAAAGATTGGCTGAATGTAGCCGACTAATTAGTCGTTGTATTGAAAATGAATATACTTTGCGATTAATGCTCTCTCATCAACGTCAATATTATTCAATGAATGTTAATTACTTTAAATGTTCAAACTTTATGGAAAAATTTTTGGAAAGAAGTGATTAAAAAACGAATAATTTCTATTAAAAATATTTATTTTTTCTCCTTATTTTGTTCGGGAATTATTTTTTCATTAATGTAAAATACTAGCAAAGGTGCTCGCACTTCGGGCGAGCTTCTCTGCTAGCCAAATCCTAAGTCATAACAAAATTAAAGTCAAATCAACTTATTACCGGACGAAAACTTTCTCATGTCCATTGATCAACTTTTTATTTTTATCAACTTTTTCAACTACCAAATCCCTATGAAAAGCACTTAAACTATCTAGTTTATCTAAAAACGTTAAGAAGCACTTAAACTTTATAAATATTTCAATAAATAAACGCTTTTTGGGATATTTTGCCATTTTTAATTAAAAACTAAACACAACGCTAAACACAGCAAAATTCAAAGCTGCGGACAAACAGACAATTCTAAAATTTAATATAGGATATTCACATTGGGTATAGCCGAATCCATGATAGTTGTACCTTTTTGAGACGAAAGTCGGGGAATTTGAGGTCTTTTTGGAAATTTCCCGCCCACCAAAAAATTATTGTAATACATAGAATTAAGTATTCGGAGATATTTTGTAACATATTTTTATTTGTATTTCCATATTATATCCCTCCTCGTTTACAAAACTTTACTATTTTTAAAGTTAATTTAAATAAATTTAAACTTTCCATAAAAACATGCTAAAAACTTATTTTCGGTTAATGCTCTCTCATCAACTTAAATATTATCCAATGGATGTAACTTACTATAAATGTTCAAACTTTTTTGAAAATTACTTGAATAAATTAAAAATTAATGATTTTTAAAATAAAATACCTATATATATTTTTTTCATTGAAATTTTAAAATTTATTTCTAGCAATTAAAATTATTTTTAATTCATCCTTTTTAAATTTTTCCAAGAATTCCTTATTTTTTCTAAATTTTTAACTTTAGGGTTCGTGGTGCCCAGAGATGCTACAAATAGCCTAAAAATTTATCTACAAATAACCTAAAAAATTTATTTAAAAACTAACACCAAAAGGACATACAAACATGTACATTTACAATGGATAAGAACAATAAAAAAATAAAATGGGTCACTAAAATTATAAAGCAAGTATATAAAATACCTAAATGTGATTATTAGGGTTGCCGTTTTCGAGTCGGGCCGACAATCGAGGCATTTATTTTCGGGCCTGTTTTTATCGAGTAGGGCCGTTACGAGTCTTTTTCGGGGCAAACATCTAGGCCCGACTCGATCTTTCGGTCCGAGTCGGTCCATTTTGGCAACCCTAGTGATTATATTAAAAAATTCTCAACATTATACATAATTATTTGATTACGTAAATAAAAATTGTTTGAAATAAATAGAAGTTTCCATATTTAACTTTAATTTTTTGTAAAATTATAATGCAAAAAGACTAAATTATGGTTTTTTGCTTTAGGTAGGATGAATTGAAAGATTTGGAATCTTGCTTATATTATGAATAGAGTTATTGGTTTAACACTAAAATGAGTAAAAAACTGATAAATTTCGCAAGAAAAATTTTTCTACAATTTTTTCTATCACATCCAAGACTGTTTTAACATTTCAAAATGCAATTCCTGTTCTTTCGAAGCAGCAACAATTTGTTGTAAATTAATTACTGTTTGCTTTTCAACGTTTATTTTATTAGTAGAGTGTCCACATTTTATAAAATTAATTATTGTTGTAATTATTTTATTTAAATTTTTGTTTAAAACTGGGTGGAAACTATAAAAAGAAATTTTGTTGTTAAATTTAGACATGTGCATGGGCACGGATTATTAGGCCCTCTCCGAAAGGAATGGCAGCTTCCAATTTTTCTTTTTATTCCCTCTTACTTCCTCTAAATCTCTCAATGTGACCTTAATCCTCTGATATTCCCCATAATCTATAAAATTAGGGTTGCCAAAATGGACAGACTCGGACCTAAAGATCGAGTCGGGCTAAGATGTTTGGCCAAAATGAACCGTACCGGGCCGTCTCGATAAAAACAAACACGAATCTGGCCCGACTCGAACAAGACTCGATATATTTTTACCAAATTTATGGACAGAAATGGGAGAAATCCAGCCGATCTTTAGTTGCAATCGTTATTTAATAAATTGGATTTTATGTCAAAAGGGTGTTGAAAAATAGAGCCCCACCCTCAAATCAGCCACACCTTGGAGGATAGTTGAAAAATACAGCCCCATGGGCTGTATTTGAAGAAATAATGTATTTGTGCTTATATTTATAGAAAGATGTAAAAGATAAAAACTACAAGGGAGTTGGTCTAACAACGAGATAGGGGGGGTAAGTGACTCAAGGAATAGAGAATTTTGTTTTGTGCATGATCAAAAATGCCAACTAGTTAAATATTAAAATACTTACGTTATTACCGTAATTTCAATACCTAGCTTACAAATTGATTGTATTATTAAAGAGCAACTAATAACATTAGCAAGCATTTCATTCGTTAAATTAAGGTAATTTATTGTTAGAGTTCCAATATTTGCGCACAAAATATTAATAAAATGAAAGAAAAAGGAAGGTGCCAATTGCTTTCCTGTATAAACATTTTCTAATTGTCGATAACGCTCATTCAAAGTGTAATTATTTTTTGTGTTAGATTTGTTATTCAAATATTTTTTATACATTTTTTTATTGAAAGCTGTCAATCGAGAAAATGCCTGGAAAATTTTGAACATATAAATTAAAATATAAACATACAATTAATTCTAATATACTGAATAACATTGAAACATTTGTTACTATAACACTAAATGAATTAGTTACATTGGCATTTGTAGTATTTGTTGGTATCAGTCTATCAATTATTATCAAAAATAACTGAAAAATGAAATAACTTTAAAGTTTTACTCCGTCATCAAAAATTTCGGGACATTTGAAAAATTCCCTTGCTTCCTTCACTGCGTAGCAGGGATGTCACGGGTTGAGAAAAATGTCGGGTCGGGTTTCGGGTCGGGTTTCCAAAATTTTTCTCGGATCGGGTTTCGGGTTGAGCAAAAAGTCGGGTCGGGTTTCGAATCGGGTTTCGAAATTTTCATCGGATCGGGTTTCGGGTCGAAAAAAAGTCCGGGTTTCGGGTATCGGTTCGTCGGGTCGGGTTAGTTAAAATTTGAACATAAAGCCAATTTTTTGGAGCTGTTGGGGATAACAGATATTTAGGGGGTTAATGTGATGTGTCCTCCAATATCCGTGCAACTCCCCGATATATCCCAAATTCAACTTTATCCCTCAAATTCTCTGATATTTTGGGATTAGACGGATTTTTGGGAGTAAAGGAATACCTCCGATAAATATCGGGTGATATGTATATCCAGCCTATATCAACCTAATCCCTCCAAATCTGAAGAATTAATGATACCTTCTTAATCATTTCTAATTCCATTATATGATGATTAATGAGAGAAAACCCTGATTCAGACTAATATCAGGGGATTTGGAGATTAATGTCCAACACCCATGATATCTATCCAATGCAACTATTGATCATCTTTTGCGTCGCTGCAAAAAAGCGGCGCAGGCAAAAATTTTGAAAATTTTTGAACGCTAAGAAGCCAGATTTCTATCATTTTTTGCGCCGCAGCCAAAATTTTGGGAATTTTGGAAGGTCAAAAAGCCAAAAATCTTCCCTTCTCAGCGCCGCAGGCGAAAATTTTCAGAATTTTGGAAGATCATTAAGCTAAAAATCTTCCCTTTTTCTGCGACGCGGGCGAAAATTTTGAGAAAACTCGGGTCGGGTTTCGGGTCGGGTTTTGAAAAATAAAAATTCTCGGGTCGGGTTTCGGATCGGGTTTTAGAAAATTTCTCGGATCGGGTTTCGGGTATCGGGTCAAAAAAAAGTCCGGGTTTCGGGCTCCGGGTATCGGGTTTCGGGTAACCCGTGACATCCCTGCTGCGTAGCATTGAAAAACGTGTCTGGTGATTTCGGCAGAAGTGACGTAGGCAGTGGTTAAATGGGCAGTGAGTGATTTGGGCAGTAAACATTTTTTAAAAAAATATTTTCCACATAAAAACAATTTGAGTATCAACGAAAAAATAATTATGCGTGATTTGGGCAGTAAATTTTATTCTTCAGAGATATGTTTATAACTAGGGCTCGGATTTGTATTGAAATAATATATTTTTCCTGAATATATTATGCCTTCGAGCTTGTGCTGATCATTTACAATTTATGATATACTTTTAATTTTGTGAGCATTAATAGTTTTTTAAAAACAATAATTCACTGCCTAAATCACTCATAGTCTCTGATTTATTTTGTGCCCAATTTACTTTTATGAATTCCCCGAACAATAAAATGTTAATGAATCCGATAAAAACTCATGATCCCAACAAAAATCCGTAGTCAAAACCTTCTTCTTTACTCAGATTGAGTTAATAATTCACAATACCGATATGAATTGTTGGACTGATTTACAGACTTCGACTTATTGGATTAATTTGAATACTTGCATTAGGAAAAATAAGGGGAATAAAAGTAAGGAGAAGCAAAATATAGCCAGGAAAAAAATAAAAATGGGGTCGTTTTCCCAATTACCAACAAAGACACAACCTTCCATTGTACTTATAAGAATGCTGGAGCCGGAGCTAAGGTTTTGAAAACCCCGGAGTTGAGCCGGAGCCAAGGTTTTCCAATTCTCCACGGCTCCGGCTATAGACTCCTAAAGATGGGGCATAAACTAGACCAGCGCTAAAAAATTATTTTAACTAACCAAAATTGAAATACAACAAATTCCAAAAATCGGAACTTTTGTTTGGTTATATTTTATTGTAAATAAGGTAGCTTTAGCTCTTTCCAAAATTAAAACATGCCCAATAAAATTACCAAAATATAGACAAGCAACTACAATAGGCGCAAGAAAATAGTAAATTGAATTAAATAAATTATTTTGTTTAGAGATGATTAGAATAAGCCTTAAAAATTAGATTTGTTCAATCTTTGTATTTAATTATTATATCAAAAATAGAGCCCGGACGTACTACGACGGTATTTTTCGGTATTTATCGGTATTTCAGTAAGGAATACCGTGCAACAGAAAATTCCGGGCTCCAATTAGAATATTAACTTACGTAAATAATCTTGTTGATGAAAAAATAAAAATAGCAATACTTTGTGAAATAAGAATAATTTTAGAATTATTATTTAAAACACAACTTTTCCACAATAAAAATAAATTTAAAAGAGAAGAAGGAATTAAAATTGTTATTGGGATTATTTCAATAAATGCAACAGAATAAATTGTTGGAGTTATTTCCATTTTTAATTTTTCCTAAAATTTTAAAAATTATTTAAAATTTTTTTTATTAAACTATTTCGATAGCGAATTTAAACAATGCATTCGGATACTTAGCAGTTTTGGATGCCCGGATTAATTGACCAAAGTTGGACTGTTCTTGGCTTAACAAATTTAAAAAATACTTTTGTCTGCGGCACTAAAAAGTGCAATTACTGGCTTATTATCCATAATCAAATTCCAAAATTATTCCTAAAATTTTTTATGGAAATCTTCATTGCTTTAATAGGATTCGCCGATAATACTTTTTGATTTTCTCCTTAACGCCATATCTTTCTACAATCATTTTAAGCAGACTTCTGCTTAAAGCCTAAAGCCTAAAATAAGACTAAAATAAAGATAGGCCTAAAATAAAAATTTAAAATAATCCATGAGGGGTCGAAAAAATTTTTAGAAGCTGATTACCCCTGTTTTACGTTGATTTTCGAGGTATTGAGATCTCGAAACTGGAAGGAGATATGGGCCTAGTTCTTTTTTATTTTTCCTTACTATCTATAAATAAATTTTTGAAATTTTTCTAGATTTTTCCTAATCTTAGAAATAAGAAAACCCAGAGTGTTCATATAATTATGTTGCGGTCGAAAAATTAAAAATTTTCTAAAAAAATTCGACCTGAAACCATTTTGAGATTTTCTTTTTTCTAAAGCATTTTAGCCGATTTTTAAAATATATTACGGTTAAAAATCGGTATTTGCCTTTCAAATACGGCAGAAAGTGGAAATTTAGGGGTATATCAGGATGTTAGCTGACACGATTCTCAAAGTCAGGAATTTATTTTTTACTTGTTTATAAAAATTCTAAATATATAAAAAAGAGAGAGAAGAATTTCAAAATTTTTAAATTAAATACTTTATCTAAACCTGAATTAAAAATTAAATTTTGAGATATTCAAATACTTCTGGTAACTCTTCTTTATTGAAACATATTCAAATTAAATAATTATAAAATAAATTGTCAGTTTATTAAATTCTTCAATAATTTCAGGTATTTTAACACAAACTAACAATTTAGGTATCTATATAAATCTTTTTTTTGAAACAAATGTGTAAATTAAATTAAATTTAAAAAATATTTTAAAAAATTCTCAACATTCTAATTATTTGATTACGAAAATAAAAATTGTTTGAAATAAATAGAAGTTTCCGTATTTAACTTTAATTTTGTAAATTATTATGCAAAAGACTAAATTACAGTTTTTCGCTTTAGGTAGGATGAATTGAAAGATTTTGGGTTCGTGATGATATTATGAATAGATTTATTGGTTTAACCACAAAATGAGTAAAAAAACTGTTAAAACTTCGCAAGAAAACAAAAATTTCTATCACATCCAAGACTGTTTTAACATTTCAAAATGCAAATCCTGTTCTTTTGAAGCAGCAACATTTTGTTGTAAATTAATTACTGTTTGTTTTTCAACGTTTATTTTATTAGAAGAGTGTCCACATTTTATAAAATTAATTATTGTTGTAATTATTTTATTTAAATTTTTGTTTAAAACTGGGTGGAAACTAGAAAAAAAATGAAATTTTGTTGTTAAATTATGACCTGGGGCCTATTTCAATTGTCCACAGATTCTGCATTCTGTGCACAGAACACAGATTCTGTGGAAATTCTGTTTCAATTAAATTCTGTGTGCAAAGAATCTGTGGTGCCCGCAGATTCTGCGGAAACATCCAATGATTCTGTGGAAACATTCCGCAGATTCTGTGGATGAAAATTTCTGTGGAAAATATAAAAATCTGTGGATTTTTTCCACTGATCCACAGAATTTGTATTTCAATTATTTTTCTGTGGTTCTGTGTATTTTTTCTTCTAAATTCAAATTTTTTATTTCCGCGTTTTTGAAAATAACAGTTTTATTGAAACGAAAAATGGTTTGGACAGTTCGGTACTACCGCAGTATTAATGGTACCTGATTTTTTTAAAATCGTAGAGGAGTGATTAAGTGGGATATCCATTGATTTTGAGGTTTAATATATTGGAGTGATTAAGGAGGAAATCTATCATTAAATAGGAGGAGAGATTATGACGGATATCAATGAGAGATCATGGGAGATATCCCAGTATACGCTATACAGATATCTTCTATAGATCCTGGTAAACATCCCCTCATTAGAGATATCCATGATGATTAGAACATCATAGCTCTAAATTTCAGAATCTCTCACGTTTTTTATTTTTTTATTGCTTGAATATAACAAAAACTGCGTAAAAAAGATGTACCTTTTTCAAAATTAATTTTAAGCAATAATTTTAGGTAATAAAATTATAATTTTTATATCAAAAAATAGAGAATGATTCAAACTTTAATAATCTTTAAAAATTTTGAAATTTGGTTAAGCCTAGGCCTAGAAAAAAATTGTTAAAGTTTTTCCACAGAAAGTTCGCAGAAAAAATTTTAGGGTGGATTTTTTAAAGAATTCTGTGTATTTTCCGCAGACCACAGAAATAATTGAAACAGAAATGCACAGAATCGACTAAAAAAGCCACAGATCTGTGGATTTTTTTCTGTGCACAGAAAAATAATTGAAATAGAATTCTGTGGTTTTTGCATGTTTTTGGATGTTTTGCAGAATCTGTGGATGTTTCCACAGATTCTGTGCATGTTTCCACAGAATCTGCGGACTTCTTTTTCCGCAGAATCTGTGGAATAATTGAAACAGAATTTCTGTGGTTCTGTGGTCTGTGCACAGAACGCAGACCGCAGAATCTGTGGACAATTGAAATAGGGCCCTGTGCATGGAAACGGATTTTTTGGCCCAATCCGAAATAAATGCCACCTTCCAAATTGGAACTTCCAATTGGAATTGGAAGTTCCAATTTTTCCTTTCCTCCCCAAATGGGAAAGAAAAAGTTAATTTTTTGACTGTAGTATAGTATACCGGTGGTAAGGTAACATTGTCCAAACTTATTCGATAACGATAATTTTGGTGCCTTTTAACTCAGTTCAACGAGCTCTTTCGAATAAGCCATAATTCAAAAAATAAAAATTTTCACCCCAAAATTGAGCGGGGTGAAAATTTTGCTCTCCCAAAAGGTTTTTCGATTTTCGGTGACATATATCTCGGCCCACCGAGATCTCTGGAAAAAAGAGCAGTACTTTTCGACTCAGCTCGTCGAAACTAATCGAATGTTATGGGTCTTGTCGAATGGTATGGGTCTTGGAACAATCCACCCTCTAGCACTTCCCGTTCCCGAGATCTTTGATTTTGAAGGATGAACCCCCCTGCTTTATATATCTTTCCAAATTCCTTCCAAATCTCTCAATTACTTGGTATCCTTCCCAAAACCCTTGATATCACAGAATATTCCTCTAAATCCACTTAATCCATGCAAATCCACCGATATACCCTATACTTCTTTATTTCCAGCGTTTTGTGTTTTCGTTCCAACTCCTTAAAGTTTTGTGGCTCCAACTAAACTTCAAATCCAAAATCAAAGATCGAAGGACCGAGATATTATGAGAAATTTTTTTATTCGGATCCGGAAACAATATAATTAATAACCTAATAAATATTTACAAACTTACGTTATTACAGTTATTTCAATGCTAAGATAGCAAATTGAAATTATTACTAAAGAGAAACTGATAATATTGTTCACTATTTCATTTGATAAGTTCAAATTAGTTAGTGTTAAAGTTGTAATACTTGTAGACAGAATAATTATAAAATGAAAGAAAAAGGAGGGTGCCAATTGCTTTCCTGTATAAACATTTTCTAATTGTCGATAACGCTCATTCAAAGTGTAATTATTTTTTGTGTTAGATTTGTTATTCAAATATTTTTTATACATTTTTTTATTGAAGGCTGTCAATCGAGAAAATGCCTAAAAATTTTTACAAATTTAAATTAAAATATAAAACATACAATAAATTCAAGTATGCTGAATAACAGTGAAGCATTTATTGAAATAATACTAAATAAATTCGAAACATTGGCATTAGTAGTATTTGTGGGTATTAATCTATCAATTATTGCCAAAAACAACTGAAAATCAGTCAAATAAATAAGTTGTACTATTTGGAAATCGGAATACATATTAGCCCAAATCACCTTTAGCCCCGATTTAGGAGATAGAAAGATTTCAGACAACTTGGAGGGATTAGGATGATTGTGTGGATCTTGAGGGATCCATACACTTTAAATTCCCTGATATCCGCCTTAATCCGCTGGTATCTATTCAAATCATCTTAATCATGCGAAATCCTTCGATATACCATTTAGGCTTTCTTAATCTTAATAACCATTTAGAACAAAAATTGGAAGTAACAACTTGAATGAAAGAATGACAATCTACGGACGAGAGCCAACGAAAATACTTTTTAACGAAACACGAAACAAAAAAAAATAACGAAATTATGAAAAATCCATTAAATCACAAAAAATTAAAGGTGAAGAGATTAATCCTACCAAAATTGAAATACAACAAATTCCAAAAAATGGAACTTTTGTTCCATTTTTTATTTATCAGAAAAAATTCATTTGAGAGATATATTACATTAATCTTCCGAAGCGACCGTAAAGGGCATTTTATGGGGCATTTAGCTGTTTTTTGGAGACACGAAAATTTAACTCTTAATAACCAATCGAAATATTTTTTCTGGCAAATAAGATTAAGGCTATCTTGTAGCAAATTTCAAGGGCTATCAACTAAGCCTAAATAGAAATTTAAAAATAATCCATATGGGGTCGAAAATATTTTTTAAAAAGTCTTACCCCTATTTTACCCATATTTTCAAGGTATCGAGATCTCGACATTGAAATGAGATATCGGCCTAGTTCTTTTTTTATTTTTTCTTAGTATCGATAAATATGTTATGTGAAATTTTTGTAGATTTTTCCTAAAATTAGAAACATGAAAATTTAAAGTGCGGCTATACTTTTGACCAGTAAAAATTCTGGCGTTTTTTGAAAATTTTGATTTTTTTTGAATTCCTTCTAATAATTTCAAAAAGTTTTAATGTTATCATGTTTCTCATTTAATCTGAAATTTTTTGCGAAATTTGATAACAATGGGCGAACTCAGACCGGAGTTACACCGTTTTTTCAGGTGCGGCTATACTTTTGACCAGCACTGTAGATCAGGGTTTCGATCTCGAATTTTTAAAAATCCGCAATTTTAATAGAAAAAATCCGCATTTGATATGAAAAACCCGCAAAAAATTATCAAATACAAAAGTTGAATTCAAATCACTTTATACGTTATATTTTTTGACTCCAACAATTGAATTGAGCAATTTTTTCCTACTAATGACTATTTTATTAAAATCGAACAATTAAAGGAAAAATTATGTTGACTTGAGCCAGGCCCGTAGCCTGGATTTTTTTCGGGGGATGGGGGGCAAGGGGGGAAATTATTTCTGTGCCAAATTTTTTGCGCCGAAGGTGCCAAAAATTTTTATTTTCAGCGCCGCAGGCGAAAATTTTGAGAATTTTGGCGCTCAAGAAACTAGGTAGATTTCATACATTTTCAGCGCCGCATGCAAGAATTTTGCGGATTTTGGAATGCCATGGAGACAAAAAATGACATTTTATCCTAAAAACTAAAAGAAAATACAAAAAATCCTCATAATCTTCAAAAAACCACAAAAATCCGCAAATCCGCATTTTTAAAAATAATCCTCATCGCCCTATCAAAAAACCACAAAATGAGGAAAAATCCGCAGAAATCGAAGCTCTGAACTAGATAGACAAGAGGCAAAAAATATTTTAATTAATTTACCAAAATTGAAATACAACAAATTCCAAAAATTGGAACTCTTGTTTGGCTATATTTTGTGGTAAATAAAGTAGCCATAGTTCTCTCCAGAATTAAGACATGTCCAATATAATTACCAAAATTTATACAAGCAACTACAATATTCGCGCAAAAATAGTATAATAAATTAAATAAATCATTTTGTTTAGAGATGATTAAGATAAGCCTTTAAAATTAAATATTTTCGATATTAATACTCAAAATCATAGCTTACCCAAATAACCGAATTGAAGAATAAATGAAAATAACAATGCTTTGTGAAATAAGAATAATTTTAGAATTATTATTTAAAACACAACTTTTCCACAATAAAAATAAATTTAAAAGAGAAGAAGGAATTAAAATTGTTATTGGGATTATTTCAATAAATGCAACAAAATAAATTGTTGGTGTTATTTCCATTTTTTAATTTTTCTAAAAACTTTTAAAAGTAACCATTAAACGTAGATTTTTGGATAGAATAATAAAAAGCTCAAGAATAACCTACCACTCTCAACCAATTTAGGCCAATTTTAAAGGCCAATTTTCTCAACTTTAATAAAAATTTATGTCTCGGATTTGGATATTTGAAAAATATAAATTGGCAAATTATTAAATGTTTTGCCAATTTATTTACACATTTTATATGGTCATATTTTTCGGTTATATTTTATTAAAAATCAAACTGCCTCTCAACTACCTCTAGTAACGACTTTATAGCAACATAATAAATTTAAGTAATTATTTATTTATTTAATTATTATTTATTTAGCCAACATTTATAAAGTGTACTAGATGTCTTTCAATTTATGAAATTTTTTAATAATTCTAAGTATTCTTGGCTTTTTTTCAATAAGGTTGGCGGATCCGGATATCCGGATCCGAAAAAAGGCCGGATATCCGGAAATTTTCGGTTCGGATACCGGATCCGGATCCGGATATCCGAAATTTTCGGTTCGGATATCGGATCCGGATCCGGATATCCGAAATTTTCGGTTCGGATATCGGATCCGGATCCGGATATCCGAAATTTTCGGTTCGGATATCGGATCCGGATCCGGATATCCGAAATTTTCGGTTCGGATATCGGATCCGGATCCGGATATCCGAAAATTTCGGTTCGGATATCGGATCCAGATCCGGATATCCGAAATCTTCGGTTCGGATCCTAGAATTAGGGAAAAATGGAAGAAATCTAGTCCATTGATCTTTCAAACTTCCCAAAATTTTTGCCTGCGGCGCTGAAAATTAAAGATTTTTGTCTTAAGAGCCTCCCAAAATTTCAAAATTTTCGCCTGCGGCGCTAAAAATGAAAGAAATCTGGCTTCTTGACCTCCAAAATTCAGAAAATTTTCGCCTGCTGCACAGAAAGGGGAAGAAATCTGGAGCCTTGGCTTATCATAATTAACAAAATTTCCGCCTGCGGCGCTAAAAGGGGAAGAGTTGTAAACATTTGTAAAACTCACATGCGGGTTTACAACTTTAATGAAATGTTGATGTATATGGATGTCATATAGAGGGATCAAGGATGATGGGATTAGAGCGGATATAGGAGATTAATCAATAATGCCTCTATATCTCTCGTAATTCCCAACCCCAGCTCTTAACCTCACTATCATCCATTGGGACTCAATTTTACAGCGCCGCAGGCGAAAATTTTGAAAATAAAAATTTCGGTTCCGGATCCGGATATCCGAAAATTTCGGTTCGGATATCGGTTCCGGATCCGGATATCCGAAATTTTCGGTTCGGATATCGGATCCGGATCCGGATATCCGAAAATTTCGGTTCGGATACCGGATCCGGATCCGGATATCCGAAGATTTCCAACTATCCGCCAACCTTATTTTTCAAACAGATGTTTATATTAAAATGAAAAACAAAATTAAAAACGTAAAATAAAGTTCTCAACCTTTTAAATAATTTTATAAAGTAAATAAAAATTGTTTGAAATTTTTTTGTTTAATGAGAATAAATGAAACAGATTTTTTATAAATACTAGCGGAAGGGGGGGGGGCTAGCCAAATTCAAATCAAGATTTGGATATTTTAGGGAATAATTAATCGAAAATAATTTTTAAACTACTTTGAAATAGGAAGAAAAAGTTTCTTTGGATCCGTTAACCTTAGTCCTGAAATGCAGAACTATCACATACAGAAACGTACATAAATGTTTAAACACTAAACATATAAACCATTAGAACAACGGATATAGTAGTGTTGATTCCTGAATAATTACTCTCTCAAAGTACCCATCTAAAGTAAGTAACTTCTCTTGAAAGTGGTTGAAACAATAATTACAAAGGGTAATTATTCGAACATATACGGTAGTGTATATGTTTATAAATTGTGTATAGACAAAGAAGTTAAAATTATTAAGAAGTTAAAATTATTAAATTATTAAATGCTTCTTTGTCTATACTATAGACAAAGAAGTCATTTAATAATTTAAAATCTATGTAACTATTAGGTGCGGACATAATTAGTGGCTGTTTTGTAATTTGGATTTTTAGTATTAAATACTTTGAAAATATTTTTTATTTTTATTTCAAATCATTTGTTAGTGCATTTCTAAAGGATCCCAGCATTTGAGAATTTTTGGATATGTATTCAGGGAGTTCTGACCAAAAATGTCAAAATTTTCGAAGTCATCGAAAATCAAATTTTTTCGAGTATATGTAATGACATGTTTAAGTTCAGAAACTTAAATTTCTAAGCTTGAAATGGAAATAAAATTTATAAATATCCAAATACCTTTGCTTTTATGGCAACATATTCCAAATAAATATGAATTTAAATAAAATATCTAGATAATTTGATTGAATTAGTCTGTGAGTTTATTAAATTTTTTAGTAATTCAAATTATTTTAACACAAACTAACAATTTGTCTAATAAATCTTTTCATGAAACAAATGTGTAAATTAAATTAAACAAAAAAATGTTTTAAAAAATTCTAAACATTCTAATTATCTGATTACGTAAATGAAAATTGTTTAAAATATTTTTTTATTTTTTATATTTATAAATCGAATAGAACTTTAATTTTTTGTAAAATTATTATGAAAAAAGACTAAATTATGTTTTTTTCACTTTAGGGAAGATGAATCGACAATTTTGGAATCATGCTGATATTATGAATAGAGTTATTAGTTTAAATCCGAATGAGTAAAAAACTTTTAAAATTTCGCAAGAAAACAAAATTTTTCCACAATTTTTTCTATCACATCCACGATTGTTTTAACATTTCAAAATGCAAATCCTGTTCTTTTGAAGCAGCAACATTTTGTTGTAAATTAATTACTGTTTGTCTTTCAACGTTTATTTTATTAGAAGAGTGTCCACATTTTATAAAATTAATTATTGTTGTAATTATTTTATTTAAATTTTTGTTTAAAACTGGGTGGAAACTATAAAGTGAAATTTTGTTAATAAATTCAGATCTGTGCATTGACACGGATTTTACTATCCATGTCCGGATATATCCGCGATATCTGGATATTATTCGTATCCAGGCACGAGTCGTCTGGTTAGTTTAATATAAGACAGCCGAACTTCAGTAAAGATACACTTTGTGAAGGATAATTATTGGTGGCAGTTTTCAAAAAATTTGTGTTAAATTTAGATTTAATTAGTTATCCTTTCGAATCTCTAAATAACAAATCGACTGGAGTTTTTAGCTGAAAGCCAAGTCAAGGTTAGTTTTTAGAAGCTCATTAAATCGAAATGAAAGTATGTATATCGAGAAGTCCGACTTTAAATTATACAATAATTTCTACTTACGTTATTACAGTAATTTCAATACCAAGCTTACAAATTGAATGGATTACGTAAACAATTGAAATAATATTATTAACCGTATCATTTGATAAGTTACAATAGGTTATTATTACTGTTACAATATCTGTACACAAAATATTAATAAAATGAAAGAAAAAGGAAGGTGCCAATTGCTTTCCTGTATAAACATTTTCTAATTGTCGATAACGCTCATTCAAAGTGTAATTATTTTTTGTGTTAGATTTGTTATTCAAATATTTTTTATACATTTTTTTATTGAAGGCTGTTAATCGAGAAAATGCCTAAAAATAGAAAAAATGAGGACCAAGCAATTTGGCCAAACCACAAAATACTGCTAATAAATAGGGTCATGTACTCTCCCAGACCAAAAAGCCGTAGGTCCCGATCAGGGGTGGGCGCAAGAGACAATCTCAAAAAACGCAAGACGCAAAACGCAAGAACGCAAAATTGGAGAAAAAAAATTTAAATTAAGTAATAGCCATTTTTCAGTCAAAAATTGAAGTATTACTATAAGTGAGCTAGTCCTACTCGATTTTGAGATATGCACATGTAAGTTGGATGGGTAATGATTTGGAGAGATATCGGAGATACAAGGGATTATGAAGGATAACAGAGGATTTAGCGGGATCAAAGGGGTTTAACAAGTAGCGTGAGATTACGGAGATTATCATGTAATTTGGAGGGATCAAGGAGGTTTGGGAGATAGCGGAGTTGGGAGATAGCGGAGGGGGATAGGGGAGGTTTGGGAGATAGCGGAGGCGGAGGAGATAGCGGAGGATAAATAGCTATAAGTATTATGAATTGATACCGGGGATATGAGGATGTTTGGAGGTGATTTTAATGTCTCTTAATTTCTTAATCTCTAGATATCTTCATCATATCCTCTTAGTCATCGATGACTATTTAATTCACACAATCCATTAATATTTTCTTGAAATTGATATATTCCCAGATTTCACAACAAATCCCCGATATCTTTTAAAATCCACCATAATCCCAGTAATTCGACCAATATTCTTCTATCCCTTCAGATCAACTGATCTTTCCCTTAGCTCTACTTGATCTTTCTTCATTTTTCAGCGCCGCAGGCGAAAATTTTGAGAATTCTGGAAAGCCGGAAGCCAGATTTCTTCCTTTTTTAGCGCCGCAGGCGAAAATTTTAAGAATTTTGGAAGCCATAAGCAAGATTTTTTACTTTTTCCTGCGCCGCAGGCGAAAATTTTGTGAATTTTGGAAGATCAAGGAGATAAATCTCTTCCATATTTGTCCACAGATTGGTTGTATTTTTGCGTTAATTTCATCGAAAAAAACGCAAAACGCAAAACGCAAAAAAGGCCAAAATTTAACGCAAATAACGCAAAACGCAATGCGCCCACCCCTGGTCCCGATCCAAAAACTCAAACTCGCTCCGTGGTAGAATTCGCTCATTAAAATGTTTCTAAGTTTATATACTCTGGCAACCCAACAGTGAAAACCAACAGTGTTATGTTGAAATTATTTCTAACTAGAATTTCATTGACTTATTGTTCTCAGAGCCAAATTTTCCGCCGGAGCCCAAAATTCCAAAAATTTATAGCCTAACTTTCCGGGGCTCGCATTTTGCTACGAATTAAATAATAGTTCAAGCCAGACTGCTTTAAGACTGCTCGCCTATAAGTTTACGGATCATGGAAAATCCTCTGATATAGTCAAGGATCTGAAATAAAAATTTCAGGATATCCAATCTTTTTCGGATCCGGATTAGCTATTAATATTTGTTAATTATATACATAGGTATTTGTTAACATTAGATATAAAATTTTGTAAGTATTAATAACATACAAGTAACTCTAATAGGCTTAATAACAATGAAAGATTTGTTACAATAATATCAAATAAATTTGTTACATTGGCATTGGTAGTGCTTGTAGGTATAAATCTATCAAGTATTGTCAAAATTAACTGAAAAATAATAAAATACTCAGTTATTTACAATTGATTAGACACTGCCCTCACACAGATTTAATTTCAAACAAAGTTTGATCTGAGAGAACTTCCCTGATTTTTTTTAAATATGAGAACCATTATAAAATTTTACATTTGGGTCCGTAGATACCGTCAATTTTAAAAGTTTGTTTCTTAATGTGCGGTGGGAGAGAAGAGGATGTTCTTTAATATTTATAGAAGTAAAGATCCTACCAAAATTGAAATACAACAAATTCCAAACAGTGGAACTTTTGTTTGGCTATATTTTGTGGTAAATAAAGTAGCTATAGTTCTCTCCAGAATTAAGACATGTCCAATCATATTACCAAAATTTACACATGCAAATCCAATATTCCCATAAAAACAGTATAATGAATTAAATAAATCATTTTGTTTAGAGATGGTTAGAATAAGCCTAAACAATCCAATCTTTTCGATATTAATACTCAAAATCAAGCTTACCCAAATAGCCGGCTTGGTGAATAAATAAAAATAGCAATACTTTGGGAAATAAGAATAATTTTAGAATTATTATTTAAAACACAACTTTTCCACAATAAAAATAAATTTAAAAGAGAAGAAGGAATTAAAATTGTTATTGGGATTATTTCAATAAAACTAACAAAATAAACTGTTGGAGTTATTTCCATTTTTAATTTTACTAAAAATTCTTAGAAATTTTAAGGATAAACATTAAAATGTTTATAAATGTATTTGATAACTGCTGTAAATAAACGTCCCAATTAGGGTTGGAGGAGCATTATATCCGGTTATATAAACTTGGCTATCCAAAACTTTGTATTTTTTATCTTTAAAATTCTTAAAATTTTTATCTTCGAAGTTAAAAAACGGGAATACTGGCCTATTATTCAGCACAATAGCAATGCCTTACTTTACCTCCATTAACGGACAATTCTCACTACCAAATTAAATATTTGTTTCGGATTCTGATATCCGGGAATTTCACAGGAACCCCATCCCCTAGTCCGCCAGCATATCATTGCAGGCCAAGTTTATCCAAGCCATTTTTTCAAAAAATTTTCACAGCTTCTTAAAATTTTATCCGACTAAATTATAAAATTTAAAGTCATTTTTTGTATAATTTCTCAAAATTTTCTGATTAAAATAGAAAAATAATTAGCGATTTATTGAGTTTGAAGATAAATATGGTCAGAACAAAAGAGGCTGCCACTTCTGTATTCGTATAATAAGATAAAAATAGTAAATGGTAAGTTTCCTTTACTTATAATTAAATTAAAAAATATTAAAAGATTCCAAGTAACGCCTTTATTGCAATATGTTTCAAATTAGATAATTGTACATTTAATTATAAATTTATTTTTAATAAGTGTATTTATTTTAACTAATAATTTATTTTAATAATGCCAAATGAAAACTGTTAAAATTGGTCTATAATTTATTAAATTTTTAATAATTCTTTTTAACATAAACTAACAATTTACTAATTTTAAATTAATTTCTTGATGTAAACGTGTAAATTAAATTAAAAATTGGCATGAAATGTAAAAGAAATTTCTCAACTTTTTAATAATTTAATTACGTAAATAAAAATTGTTTAAAATATAGAAAAAAAATTAAATTTGTCGAATAAAATAATATATTACAATAAAATTTTACAAGAAAACAAAATTTTTTCAATCACATCCAAGACTGTTTTAACATTTCAAAATGCAAATCCTGTTCTTTTGAAGCAGCAACATTTTGTTGTAAATTAATTACTGTTTGTTTTTCAACGTTTATTTTATTAGAAGAGTGTCCACATTTTATAAAATTAATTATTGTTGTAATTATTTTATTTAAATTTTTGTTTAAAACTGGGTGGAAACTAGAAAATAAGAAAATTTGTTGTTAAATTAATAAAATACCCCCCCCCCCCGCCTATTCAATCTCCCTCGTTTTTCCTTAATATGAACATAATGGCCAAACTTACTCTTCTTTGTTTGGACAGTTTATGTAATGAGTCCAGATTCAGCAATTAGGACCTAAACCAAGATCGGTTGTGTATGTATATCAATACTTGTATTTTAAATAGCTTTAATTATACAAACCCAAAGGACCAAAGAAAATCCTATTAGGAGCTAACTAGGCCAATAAACAGGACTATAATGAGGTTCAACATTATTGTACGGGAGTCGATTGTAATCTTAAAAAGTGCTACTTACGTTATCACTGTAATTTCAATACCTAATTTGCAAATTGCATGTATTACCAAAATTATAAAAATAATATTGTTAATCATATCATTTGATAAGTTCAAATAATTTAGTGTTATAGCTATGATGTTTGCGCACAAAATATTAACAAAATGAAAGAAAAAAGAAGGTGCCAATTGCTTTCCTGTATAAACATTTTCTAATTGTCGATAACGCTCATTCAAAGTGTAATTATTTTTTGTGTTAGATTTGTTATTCAAATATTTTTTATACATTTTTTTATTGAAGGCTGTCAATCGGGAAAATGCCTAGTAAATTGTTAAAATTTAATTTAAATATAAACATACAATTAATTCTAATAAGCTGAATAACAGCGAAACATTTGCTAGAATAATACTTAATAAATTCGTTATATTGGCATTAGTAGTATTTGTTATTATAAATCTATCAATTATTGTCAAATATAACTGAAAAATATAAAATAATATTTAATCTAAGATAATATTAATATTTTTTTATAATTTTAACAATAACTTGTTAAAAATTATCAAATCCGTGATGCCCGGTATGTTACGATTCAGCTTGATGACGTGCATTGAATCATACCCGGACGCCTTCGGATCCGATTATCTGACATTGGTCCTTATTCCGCCATTAGTAGTGTTTGGAATTTTTAAATTTGCTCGTACTAGTAAGTACACGCACCTCCGTACATGCCCATTTTGGCCTCGTACTCGTGCTACGCAGGTATGAGACGCAGGTATGAGACAAATTTTCGTACGAGCTTCCAAACACTGGCCATTAGTACTACATCTCAATTAATGTGGAGGGTGGTGAAATGTTTGATAAAAGGAAAATCCTACCAAAATTGAAATACAACAAATTCCAAAAATTGGAACTTTTGTTTGGCAAAATTTTGTAGTAAATAAAATAGCTATAGTTCTCTCCAAAATTAAAACATGTCCAATCAAATTTCCAAAATTTATACATACCATACCAATATTTGCATGAAAATAATATAGTGATTTATATAAATCATATTGCTTAGAGATGGTTAGAATAAGCCTTAATATTGAATTTACTTTTATAAATATAGTAGGTAGTCTCCTCGACCTGTCGAGGGGAACTATTTCGGTGAGAGGGGATGTTTGGAAAAGGAATATTCGGTTGGAGTGACAGAAAAGATTCAGCTTTCTTAGCACTTTGGCTTCCAGCTCCGCAATTTTGGCTTATCCAGCTTATTTTGTACACTCCTAATGGCGGTCATTATTTTTAAAATTTATTCTGGTTCATCAAAAAAATTTTGGGCTATGCAAAAAATGAACCCTCTCACATATTCATTCGAGGATTTTTAAGGATATCAGAGATTGTAACCTCTTTAACGCTATCGCGTTATGTCTTCCACAATTTATTTTATTCAGCTTCTTACTCCTCCGCCTTTTTAAAATTCGGCAGGGCCCATCCCTAATCGGTAACTAACTACAGTCAAATCTCTGTGTAAAATTCAACAACAGGGCTAAAAAATTACATCTAATAATGGGGTTATCTTATATTAGGAGTATCGCTAATCATCTTCCAGATCCGACGTTAGATAAATTTTTATTAATACCATTTAAAAAATTAACTTACACAAATAACCGGCTTGGTGAGTAAATAAAAATGGCAATACTTTGTGAAATAAGAATAATTTTAGAATTATTATTTAAAACACAACTTTTCCACAATAAAAATAAATTTAAAAGAGAAGCAGGAATTAAAATTGTTATTGGGATTATTTCAATAAATGCAACAGAATAACCTATTGGGGTTATTTCCATTTCTAATTTTCCTAAAAAAATTTTGAAATTTATGAAGTAGACATTAAATTGAATATCATAAATAACGTAAATGCTCTAATTGGAGCACATGTGCTTCTATTTTTCGATCCTCTCGTAGGTTGTGCCTCTATTAGAGACTGTGCTTCAAATAGAGACTGTGCTTTTATTTTTCGATCTATTTTTCAATTTTTTAAAGGAAATTTTTACCCCACATAATACATAACAATAATTAAATTTCTATTGATTTCATAAATTTCCATAAAATTTTTCTAACCAACCAGCGTCATGAATTTTTCCTTTCGAAAATTTTCAAAATTTTCGGATGCCATGCTGAACGGAACAAGCCCTGATTTATCAAAGAGCCCAGGAAATCCTGTTTGAATATTCGGGTCCGGATCCGGCTCGAAAAATACGGATTTTGATTCGGAAAATCCGCTCCAGACTAAAAGAATTTTGAAATCCGGAAACAGGATTCGACATTTTTCAAATGTCGAACTTTACTGTAAAAAATGGAAATGCTGTACTGTTTCAGCAGTATAATAGGGGTGTGCTTCTATTAGAGACTGTGCTTCTAATAGAGACTGTGCTTTAATTAGAGCATTTACGGTAATCAAATATTTATTTTAAATACACTACATATTTTAGTATGAATTTTTTCTACAATATACTATGTAATATCTAAAACGCAAAATAACATAATTTTTATGAATATTAATACTGATATTTTTAAAAAATAAATGAAAAAAAACCATATTTTTTATATGTAGTAGCAAATTAAGAATTATTTTCTAAGTAATATTTAAAAGTTATTTTGATATTTATCTACAATATAGGTAACTACGAATTAAACTCATAAACAAATGCCTGCGGCGCATTTGATGCCATATTTGTCGCATGATCTCGATTAAATATCAAGTTGAAACAATGTAAAACAAATTTTAAAAACACCTAATTAGGAATACTACCAATTCATTAAGGCTTTATTAATTCTAAGTATTTTAACTAGGTAACAATTTTCTATTTGAAAATATTTTTCTTGATACAAAAATAAATTTAATTTGCAAAATAAAAATTAAATTATATGTATAATAAAAAAATATATAATAAAAAAATAAATTGGGTATAGCCCAAAACGACGCGCGGCCATAACGGCGCTAAGCCATAACTTGCTGGAAAATTTCTGGCCATATCTACATATTTTGTACCAATCTCTTTAGCACAATGAGAGGAGTCGTTTGATACTAAATTTGGTAAGATTAGGAAATCCTGAAGCAAGTTATGTCTACGCGCCGTTATGGCCGCGCGTCGCTTTGGGCTTGTCCCATATAAATTATATGTATAATAAATAATTATATAATAAATTTAATTTGCAAAATAAAAGATAGATTATAATAAACAAAGCTTTTTTTAGCTTTTTTCTCTAAACTAAACAATGAAAAACACCTTTGTCCTTTTCTCGTTGATTCAGGCCTTTACTCCTTGAACCTGGACACCTATCTCTCTTAAAGCCGTTTGTTTTATCTACAACAAGTTGAAAATTTTATATCCTTCAAGACAGAGCTGTTATCTACTCAGAGATAGGGCTTTATCACCTTCAAGCCGGATCGTTTATCTACCTCTGCCTGAACTCGTAGATAAATAAAAATCAAAAATTTTCCTACTTTTAAGTCGGAATTTTACTTTTTAGCATTTAATCTTTATTCATTTTTGTTTTATAAATATAAGTAAATACATACTACATAGAAATACATGAAAATTTTTTATTAAAAAAATGTGTAAATTAAATTAAACAAAAAAAAATAAAAATATCACATCCAAGACTGTTTTAATATTTCAAAATGCAATTCCTGTTCTTTTGATGCAGCAACATTTTGTTGTAAATTAATTACTGTTTGTTTTTCAACGCTTATTTTATTGGAAGAGTGTCCACATTTTATAAAATTAATTATTGTTGTAATTATTTTATTTAAATTTTTGTTTAAAACTGGGTGGAAACTAGAAAAAGAAATTTTTATTATTAAACTAATTAAAGCAGAATATTATTAGGTATATGATACCCCTTGAAGTGTGAATATTATACATTTATCCTGTCAACCAGACATGCACGAAACGTTTCGTTTTGTTTTTTCGTTAGTTTCGTTATGTTTTTCCTGTTTCGTCTTTACTTAACAAATAATTGAATTGGAGTCGATTTGGCGGAATTAAGGGTGATATATATGAACACTAGGATATCTCCTCTCCCTCTTATATGCGGAAAAATAATCGCGATATAACTCAGGTTGGCAGTTCCGGGTATCCGGAACTGAAAAAACCTCGGATGCCCGAAATTTTCGGTTCGGATACCGGTTCCGATTCCGGATATCCGGAGATTTCCCAACAACCGCCATCCTTAGATATAACAAACTCAAGGGACCGAAGAAAAGCGTTTATTTGAGCAGTTTCTTAAACTGAGAACTTATGTTAGTAGGAGCTAATGATCATTTTGAGAAGTAGTTAAATCAAGAGTCATTATACCTAAGTTCAACTTTATTATGGCCCTGATTTAAAAATTCCTACTCACGTTATCACGGTAATTTCAATGCCTAGCTTACAGATTGCATGTATTACTAAAATCATAAAAATAATATTGTTAATCATTTCATTTGTTAAGTTCAAATAAGTTACTGTTACAGCTATGATATTTGCGCACAAAATATTAACAAAATGAAAGAAAAAAGAAGGTGCCAATTGTTTTCCTGTATAAACATTTTCTAATTGTCGATAACGCTCATTCAAAGTGTAATTATTTTTTGTGTTAGATTTGTTATTCAAATATTTTTTATACATTTTTTTATTGAAGGCTGTCAATCGAGAAAATGCCTAAAAATTAGAAAACATGAGATGAATGCCAGATATAAAATAAAAAATTTTTTATTATCCTTTATAAAATGAAAGCTATGGGTTCAGTTACAGCAATGCCCATTAGGTTGTGGTGGGTTGAATAACGTGGGAAAAAATTTTGAAAATTTAAATTAAAATATAAAACATACAATTAATTCTAATAAGCTGAATAACAGCGAAACATTTACTAGAATAATACTAAATAAATTAGTTACATTGGCATTAGTAGTATTTGTGGGTATTAATCTGTCAATTATTGTCAAAAATAACTGAAAAATATAAAATAAACAATTTCTACTATTTCGAAATTGGATGTTACTTTTCAAATAAAATTTTGTTGGTCGGAATATTAGACTCCAAATCATCTAATATCCCTCCAAATCCCCTTTATCCCCGATTTATGATATAAGAAAGATTTCAGACAACTTGAAGGGATTAAGATGATTGTGTGGATCTTGAGAGATCTACACACTTTGAATTCCCTGATATCCGCCTTAATCCGCTGGTATCTATTCAAATCATCTTAATACTGCGAAATCCTTCGATATCCCATTTAGGCTTTCTTGATTTTAATAAACTTTTATAAGAAAAATTGCACGTACAACTTGAATGAAAGAATGACAATCTACGAAACGAAAGCGAACGAAAATACTTTTTAACGAACACGAAACGAAAGAAAATAACGAAATTATGAAAAATTTATGAAAATCACAAAAAATTAAAGGTGAAGAGATTACTAGAGAGGAAATCCTACCAAAATTGAAATACAACAAATTCCATAAAATGGAACTTTTGTTCGGCTATATTTTGTACTAAATAAAGTAGCTATAGTTCTCTCCAAGATTAACGCATGCCCAAGCAAATTACCAAAATTTATACAAGCAAATCCAATATTCTGAGGAGAATTGCATATTGAAATAAATAAAGTATATTGTTTAGAGATGATTGAAATAAGCCTTAATTTAATTTTATAAATACAGTCGGATTTTCTCAGCCCGTCGGGGTAGACAAGGGTTGCTGTCAGATTGTTGTGTGTTTTCTAAATGCTCCGAGGCGGGGAACGGGTCGAGAGAGCAAATAGTCTTGGAGTAAGCTAGGGGGGTTTAATGGAAAAAATTTTTCAATCGAAAATCTTCCAAAAATAATTCACTCTCGGGATATTTTTGTCAACTTATTCAAAAATTAAGGAGGATTCTGAGAGATATAAGGGGATTTGGACTGGTAACAGTAGATATTTGAGGATTAATCCCTAAATACCCACCGATTTCCATAGTCTAAGAACTCAACTATAACTGGGACAAGAAAATTTATCTCCCTAGGGCAGATCCCAACCCTGATGAAAAACTTAGATTAATTCATTTCAAAATTAACTTACATGCATAACCGTACTGATGAGTAAATAAAAATAGCAATACTTTGTGAAATAAGAATAATTTTAGAATTATTATTTAAAACACAACTTTTCCACAATAAAAATAAATTTAAAAGGGAAGAAGGAATTAAAATTGTTATTGGGATTATTTCAATAAATGCAACAGAATAACCTATTGGTGTTATTTCCATTTTTAATCTTGATTAAAAAATTTTAAAAGTAACCGTTAAGAGTAGATTTTAGAATAGAATAATAATTAGAATAATAATCGAAATATGCACGGAAAATCCCAAAATATACGCATATATATGCATCGAAAAAGCACAAAATATTCACTGAAATCTACAAAATTTTTCAAAATCTGCACTGGTTATGCACTCAAAATTGGCTAAATTTACTAAAAAAAATGTGAATTCAAGAATTAAAATGTTGACAATTAATTTTGGCGCTCATGTTTTGCCAAATTATTCCGATTATATTTTAGTAAGTATCCGAAGCTTAGTTAACGCCTTATAATAAATTCTGACATATTCAAATGCCTCTAGTAACGACTTTATAAATTTAAATAATTATTTATTTAATTAGTATTTATTTAGCCAACATTTCTAAAGCTTAGATGGCTTTTAGTTTATGAAATTCTTAACAATTCTAAGTATCTTAACAAAGCTAGCAATTGACTTTTTTTGAAACAGATGTTTATATTAAATAAAAAAACGAAATTAAAAATGTAAAATAAAATTCTCGACCTTTTAAATAATTTTATAAAGTAAATAAAAATTGTTTGAAATTTTTTTGTTTAATGAGAATAAATATGTATGTAGAACAGATGTACATATCAGGGGTGTGCCGAAAGTGATTTTAAAAAGCGAAAGGCGACGCTTGCCTGACGATGAAGAGGGATAAAAATATTTGATTTTATAAATTAATTTAAATATTTTTAGAAATTATGAATTACGATTGCATTTTTTATGTAACGAATTACGATTACGAATAAATTTCAATTACGACGCAACCCTGCCCAGAATAATCAAGCATTTATTCTAAACACCCCCTATTTTAGGGACGATTTTTTAACCTAAAAAAATATCTAGAACGCAAAACTTTTATAACCATAAAATAATATTTTTAATGAATAAATAAATAATTTTTAGTGAAGTAAACAAATTTTTATAAGGAATATTTAAAATTATTTTAATATTTTCAAATAACTAATGCTAGGAATTAAATAACTAAAAAATAAATTCTTGTAATTGGCACACTTGATACACGCATTCCGAGTAATTAATAGGTTGAAAAATGTAAACTTGTGCAGGTATCTATTAATTTATTAAAATTTTGACAATTCTGGGCATTTTTTATAGCTAACAATTTTCTATTAAAAAATATTTTTCTTATCAGAAAATTTAATTTGATAGGCAAAATAAAACATGAAATTATAATAAATAATTTTATTTAGAAAAATAGTTTGTATTTTATAAAAAAAAAAGAAATGGAAACAATTTTTAATTTAATAGAATATTTTTAAATTTAAACAAAAAATTTCCCCAAAAAAAAATTTTATTTAGAAAGGTCGAATATCCCCAACATAGCTTTCTTCAGTATCTTCTTTCAATGGACAGGGGCGTACCCATTCTTGTCCACGTTCATGAATCCATTTATTTGAAACCCATTTAACGCCTGTTAGTACTGGACATGCTGCCTAGATAAATTTATAGGAATTTTATTATTTATTGTAGGAAATTAAATTTAGGCTTGGCCCCAAACCCTTCGAAAAAATGCTGTGTCGCGGCTTGTTGGGTTTGAGAATGTCAGAGCCGGGTTCGACAAAATCGTTGTGGACGCGAATTTAACTAAAACAGGCTGTGTTTAGCTCTGCGTTAGACGGGGTCTGCGTCCAATCCTATAAATCCTTTAATATTTATATGTCAGAGTATGTGAGGGCCTCCATGGAACTCGTAAACGGAACTTGTCTTATTATATTAAGATTATTATCTTATTATTATATTATTATATTATTATTATATTTATTATTATATTATTATGTTACTTATTATCTTATCTTATTATATCTTTTATAAATTAAGAAAATTATTTACGTGTCTTGTGCGCAAGTCACCATCACCACTACGACGTAAATTATACCAGAATAGAGCATCATGAATAGATGGTGCTACACCCATTCCTAAATCTGTATAAACTGTATATCCACCTTGTGATGGTTGTGACATCTACAAATAAATTTTTTATTTTAAAATAATTCAAATACAGTTTACTCAAAAAACCAATATACAAATATGCACGAAAGTACCGAAATATGCATAAATATGCTATAGGAACCCTGTCCCTAATGTTCGTACCGACGTAAAAACACCATTTTTGAGCGTTTCAGCTCGTAGCATATCCGCATACAAAATATGCATTTGCATGTTTTGCCGCACCCTAGTTATCACCTTCAACGAAAGATTGAAACAATAATTACCTAAGGTAATTTTATTTGAGTAATCTAATACAAACAAACTTCTATTTGGCACATGTCTAATACCCGAGGAGGTCCCCCTCTCTGCTAGAAGCCGCTAATAGAGACTTATTAAAAATAGAAGCCCAGGGCTTTAATTAGTGTAATTAAAATATTTTATATTCGTTTAAAAAACCTACATAAAATAATACAGTTGCAACTCGGTTGCCTCTATCACCATAGGGACTTTTTTCTCCATTCTTAATAAAAATAATTTAATTTAAACAAAATAATATATGAAATCTCATTTTTAGTCATACTACAATCTTAAATCCGAAAAAATTAGGCATATAAAATTGAGGTTTATCTAAAATAAGAAAAAAAGAATCTCCCTCCCTCTCTCTCCCCCGCCCCCTCCCCCCTTTTGATGCCAATCTCCCTCCTTCCTCCTCTTCACCTAGTGGGTAAGATAATTAAAAAAATATTTTTTAATGAGAAAAAATGAGATTTGACAGTCTTATAAAAATACTAAACTTACTCTTGAAAAGTCAAAATGGGGATCTTTAAGAACAAAAATTATTTTAGTAAATTAATTAACATTAATTATAACCGTAATGTCCACCAATTCCATAATTTGCTACTTGTAATTCTTCTGCCGTTTCCAATTCTAAATTCGTCATATCCTTTAAAATATTTTTAAAAATTTAGTTTAAAAATTAGCCAAATTACATGAATTCTTTTATTTATTCTTTCTATTGTAGGATGTTCTTCTCCTTTTAGCCATGCAGATTTGCTTTAAAATAAAATTTTGTAAAATTATTCAAACACTAAATTAACGGTATCAAACTAAATTAAAATTTAGCTTGCTCAAGATTCCCTAGATCAAGACTACACATAATAATAATTTAAAGCTCAACGTCAAAAGATGGTGTTGATTTAGGTCTTCTAAGAAATAGGATTTATTTATGCCCTATAGTTGTAATCTCTTTAATTATTAAATTATATTCTATCCTCTCTTGGAATCTCTGTTTATATTAAAGACCGGATTTGTGGATCGAACGAGATTTAAAAATGATATCTCAAAAAATCTAGATCTCAGATATTTTGAACTAGACTTCAGCCCTTAAGATTTTCTAAATCATAACTTTTAATATATTAAATTTAATCTTCAATAATCTCTATTCTCACCTTATTCTGTAAGAAGCAAATTCAAGAGCACCAGTTTTAGCATTTTGTACAGTTGCACGTCTTAGCTAAAAATTTACTTTAAATATTTAAAAGGTAGGTTTAATTAACTCTAGGTGTAGCCAGATATTTAACAGTCTCAATTTCACTATCAGAAATAACATTACGGAAGAGAACTGCTAAAGGTGCATAGCGAACGATCTCTACTTTTATTGGTGCAAGTTTCAGAAAAGGCTGAAAAAATTTAAGAATTTTTAAATTTTAATATAAAATAAAAGTCGAATCTCAATTTAAAATACACCTATAAGGCTGGGAGAACCGTATATTCTAATAGTACTTTAAAATTATGGTAGCATCCCCGTCCTCCTAAACTCCGACCTCCGACCCGACGATTTTTTGACAAAAACTCCAACCCGACCCCCAAAGACTTTACCCTGACAAACCCCGATCCGCGATCCCCGACATACCAGACCCCGAAGGCTCGGGGTGCTACCCAATTTAAAATATTAAATTATGGTCAAGGAATCTCCTTCATTTAGTGCCCAAAAATTTTTAATTGATGCGTATCTACTATTAGATGTATCTAAAAATGAGGTTCGCCTGTTAATTATCCATACCTTATCCATTTTGTTATAACAATAAAGTTTTGAGGCATTTTGAGGGGGCAAATCAGCAAATTTTCCTCTACATAAATTCTCGTAACTGTCACGCTCAGGGATATCATTAAAATGTTTATGTTCATTTATTAATGGGGGTAAATTCTCCAAATTGGTCAATTCTTCAGCTGACATTCTCTTTTCGTACCATTCAATATTAGCTTTAAATTAAAAATTTTTACTTTAATAATTAAAATAAAGTATGTTTAATAACAGTAAATACTAATTATGATTAAGCTTGCCGGATCCGTATATCCGAAGATTTTCTAAGATCCGCCAACCTTAATTATGATATTGTATATAAGTGATGGGCGAGCGGAAGAGTCTCTCTTCTTTTAGAGAGTCACTCTCCCAACTCTTCCGGAGGAAAATATTAAAATATAATACACGCTATGTAGAATGAACTTTATCCGCACTTTTTAACGTTTACTATTTTAAATTTTTCTCAATTTTATAAAAACCTACATAAAGCTCTAGGATGATCCGGAGCCATTTCAGCCAATCTTTTAGTTGCCAAAAGTGCTCGTTTATTATTTCCTTGTTGATAGAGAGCATAAGCTAAAAATTCAAGAATTTCCATTTCAAGTTGAGGTGATGGATTTCTTTCTAATGCCTCATTCATCCATTCCAAAGTAAAGAAGTAATCCTAAATTTTAATGTTTTTTTTCATTTTCTCGCATTTTTTCGATAAAATTGACAATTCATAGAATTTCATAGAATTTCTTTTAAAATTTCAAAATGTTTTTAAGGTTCCTAATTAAAGTACTTTATAATACTATACACCCAATTCTGGAAAAAATTTTAATTTGATGGCCAATAAGTGGGCGATATTGTCCAAATCTTATTTTATACCCATATTTTTAAATGTGTTATTTTTTAGTCCCAAAGGAGTAAATAAATTCAAGGCCCAATTATATTTGAAATGATTTATGTATTTCATTTTTTTTCTTCAAAACCTTTTGATTATAAGCAGATCTCCCAATTTCAAAACAGTCATGTGCTGTTAAAGCTTTCCCAACATTTTCATTTCCAACAAATCCATCTGCAAGCTGTTTTGTCGGTAATTTATAGGTTTCTTGAAGTCTTAATAATCCTATTGCAGCACCATCCAAATCCTCATCGTCTGGGTATTTTACCTTTAAACAAATAAATTGGTCAATTATATTTTTTAGGATTTATTAATGAAAATACGCATCTTAATATTGACCTGATATCCGATCTGAAGGAAATTTTTACCTGACCTGATATCCGACTTGATATTGTAATGCCATATTGTAATGCACAAGTTTTTTTTAATAATTAACTATGTAAGGGAGAAGCTTGTCTTACTACATTATTTGCTTAAAAAGAAGAAAATTTCTAAGCTTGGGCTCTCGCTTGTTGGCTAAACCTCTTTTAGACTTTCTTCTCAACTCTAGTAATGCCCCCACTCTTTAGCCCCCACTTTTTGCAAAATTTTGTTTAAATTTAAAAAATCCCTAACAGAGTTAAGAACACGTCCATCAGTTATATTCTTAATAAATTGGTCAGCCATATTGTAATGCATAAGTTTTTCAATTTCTTTCCAATCACTCGTCATACGTTTAATTAACAAAAAAGCATTAACTGGATTCATTACAGCTTCCTCCTGAAATAATTCGAAAAATTTATTTTTTAAATATTCGTTTCCATATTTGTCCTTGATTTTTTAGTTTTCTCACACTTAAAGATGACCTTCAAACTAATTTTGGACGTTTCTATTTACAGTCATCGACGAAAAGTCTATTTATTTTCAATGTTATTTTTAAAATGTCAGCCTTTAAAGATTTTTTTTATAAATTATATGAGGTTTTTGATCATAAAAATATTTTTAAAATTCGTTATAGTTGACGAATGTTTTTAAAATTCGTCAAAATTCGTCATAGTTTTATTATTCGAAAAATAGACCTTCAAATATAGCATGGGATGGGAATGGGGGATTGGGATCCTTTTGGGTTGAGATTTGGGATCTTTGGGGGGTTTTGATTAGGATCTTGATTTGTGATTTAATTTTGGATTTCAATCATGATTTGGTATCCCTTCCGTTTCCGTCTTCCACCCACTTGCGTCTTTTATCCGATTTAAAAATACGGAAGGGCCCATCCCTTTCTACAGTATACAACTTCACGGAATTATTTTTCCGTTATTTCGTCGATTATTTTTTTTAATTTCTTTTTAATTTAACAAAATATTACATCAAGCTGTCCAGGTACTAATTGTCCTCCTCTAAATTTTGACCTTCCACTAGGATCATAAAGAGCATTAGCATACTCTTCAGCAAATCTAAAAACTTTTTAAATAAAAATTAATTTTTTCTTTATTTATAATCGGACCTCTGTTTTGCGTACACCCTGAGTCTATGAAAATTGCACGTAAAATGGGAGGTTTATCTAAAATCGGAGGTATCTTTAAGAAACTCTTCCTACCCATTGATCGACCAAATAAAATTCTAAAAATTTTGAGCGTATGCCAGGGATAGGTCGAGTTTTCAAAATTTTCTTCAGGTCGGGTTTAATACTTCCCATCAGAGGTGGGCGGAACAGCCAGAGGTGTCGGAAATCGGAAGAGCCGGAAATCGGAACTGGCTCAAAAGTCGGAACACGGAAATCGGAAATCAAAATTTTTTTGGAAATCAGAAATAGGAAGGAAAAAACGCCGAAAATCGGAATTCCGACCCACCTCTGCATCCCATCCCTAGTGTACGCAAAATCAAGGTCTGCCAAATAAAAATTTAAATTTCCCAACTCTCTCAATTTATTTAATCTTTCTTGTTCTGATTTAATATATTGCTCGATAACTTGTGATGTCCCAGAAACTTCACTTAACAATAAATTTTCTATATCAACCATTGCCGTAAAGACATCCGAAGCTTTATTATAATTAAATAATTGAATAAATAAAATTAAATAATTTAATAAAATTAAATTATTTTTGGGGAAAGGTGACAGACAAAAATTCATTTTATTTTTAATTTTCTAAAAAAATTTTTATTTAAAAAAATTTTTTTATTAGAATGACTAAGAAAAAGATGAAAAGGTTAAATTTAAATTATAAAAAAATTATTTAAAATTCTAGAAAAAAATTTTTTCCTGACTTCACATGATTAAATAAGGAATTTTTAAAATTAAATAAATTAAGAGCCTTTAATTTAAAGGCAACTTTTATTTATAAAAACGTGGATTAAATCCCGTGTGATACGCGATGGATAAGCAAAAGCTGTATAAATTTTAGGTGGTAGATGGAAAAAGGAAAGTAAAGAAAGAAGTAGTGAGAGATAAAACTACTTTGGAAGTAGTGAGAGATAAAAAAATTAAAATTTTAGGACATAATTTAAAATTATTGGAATGTCATTTCTTAATAAAATAAAACTTGCCAATGCTTTTTATTTAAGAAAAATATTCACACACAATTTTTGATGACGTGTCCTTGTTCTACTCCTTCTACTTACCACAACCATTGATGAAAGAATATATTTTTATATGTAACTGCTGCTGCGCAATTTTTGCTGAAACGGGAAAGGAAAGAAAAATGTGTAGAAAAATGCTTGAGAGGAGAAAAGGATTTTTTTCACGTATAAAGCATTAAAAAATCACTGCTTTTCGCCCCTTTTTAAATAAAATTTTTGGTGCTTTCCGTCCTTACCGGTTCTATTAATTCTCTACTCCTTTGCTCTTTGTGTATGAACATTTTTTCCAGTCATTTTTTTCCATTTATGGATTAAAATATGTAAGCAGATTGATTAATTCTTTGATTGAAATAATGATTGGTTCTTTTAATTTTTTGAAACAATTTTTTGAAAAAATCACCTGTACTTACTTGTGTCCGTCATATGAGTGTGAAGGTTTATCGTCCTTCAATAAACCTATAATTAGGTCTTTATGAGGTAACTTTCCTAAATTTAGAAAAAAACAAAGAAATCTTCTAAAAACCATTAATATGTTCATGCTTCACATACTAACGTTAAAATTAAATAAAAAGCATACCAGAACAATCCTAAACTGATTTAGTGATTTTAGACTTTTCTCTTTCGATCATTTTTTTAAATTTTCAATAAGACGATGATACAGAGATTCACTAACAACTTTTAAAACAACTCTTCCCCATTCTTTTCTTGTTTTGTCAATTCTTTTTATAAAAGAAGAATAAAATTAATAACACGTTGCATATTTCATTCACTTTTTTAGCTGCGCACGTCAATTTTGTTTTACATCGCTATAGGCGGTTGTTCTCCTTTTGTTTAGTATGTCAGCCAGAGCGATGGAGTGATTTCCTCTTAATTTTTAAGTACTTTGTGTTCTGACTTTTCTGATCTCTCCAAAAAATCGAAACAAAATTTGCTTATATTTAAATAAAATAATCAAAAATATTTATAAATTTTAATAATAACTAGCTAAAAATGTTCTAAATAAGTACAAAAAAATCTTGACTAGAATACATAAAATTGAATAAAAGATACATAAATATTTTGGGGTAATTTTCTGTTAAGCCCCCCCCCCCACTTTCATTTTCGTCCTTCCAAAATAGTAGGGTTTAGTGTTATGCACTATGTATATCACTAAATCCCCTTAATCCTCCGATCTCATATACGTTCACCGATATTCCTCTTTTTTTGTAAAGCAAGTGGATTAAGTGATATATCAGAGGAGTTTGAGGGATAACTATGGATTTGTAAGAATATTGCCGAATCCAGAGGATATAGGCATAGGGAAAAGAGAATTTAGGGTATATCGGAATATCAAGAATTAAAGTGGACTTGGTAGGATATCGAGCTTAAGGTGACCTAAAAGCCGTATCGGTATTCCAGATACGGCTTTTAGGTCACCCGGCAACTGAACCCTATTTTCGCGATAAAAAAAGAAAATGAGGTCGGATACAAAAAAGTTACCATATTAGATCCCCTGGTACCTCTTGCTTCAACTTCCTTTTTAAATCTTAAGACACAGATCCTAACAACAAATTTTTACAATATTAAGTATGTTTCTTATAAAATCTCTTTAAAGAAAGGTTGCAAAAGACGCATCACTAATTTCTCTTAAAATTAATTGAACTGGATTGTTTGTGTCAATACAGGTTTTTTGTTCTATTTGGCCGTTGTATTTATCTGTTAATGTTGGGAGAATAAAATTGGGAGAAACACCGTTTTGCTTTTTTGTTATATTTTGAGCCAGCAAAGTTGAAGGACATTCTTCATTGACCTTTAAATTAAACAAATTTTTGAATGATTATGAAAAGAGAGAAACAAAATAAATTTTATATTTGTTTCTGCTTTTAATGGTATTAAAAAGGTCGGTTACAATTAATCTCTATATAGTGAATAATAGGAGCTCGTCTATAGAGACACTTAGTTGTTTCAGGAAGGAGATAATAAATTGTGATCCTAGAAAGAGTCCGCAATAGGATGCTTCACTGAGGAGGAGTCTATTATAGAGAAGTTCACAACAGGGAGAGTTTCGTTATAGAGAGTTCATTATAAAGAGATATATGGGATATAAATTTAATTAATGGCATATTCTGGACAATAAGAATAACGTGAAATACACGAATGAATTGACGAATGATTAAAAGATAAGGTGATTAGATATTTAATTGTATGTTGGAAGAATATTTTTTCTCATAAAAATTAAAGAAAAGAATATTAAATTTACCTCATTTTCAGATTTTTCTTTTTTTGAGGGTCCGATTAAAAGAGTAGTCGAAGAAGAACGACGCGAATTTGATGAAGAAGAAGCTGCAGATGACCGACGACGTTTGACATTAGCTGAATGTCTTCTCCGACACATTTCTGCTGGGGAATATAATAAATGTTGGTGAAGATTTTCTTGTTGAAGATGCTGGGATTCTTGGCTAAAAATAAATATGTAAAATTATTATTTAAAAATAACTTTTCCGAGTCTTCATTTAAAAAATTAATAGGAGGATAAATAGCTCATCTAGAGATTTATTTAGATATTTTGTTAAATCTAGAGAATGGATTGGGAGTTTCGTACGAGAATCGATATCTTGACGAATATCAAGTTTGAGATCTTGATATTCTTCAAGTTTGAGCTCTTGTCTAGGTCCGGGCTCTTATTAAAACATTCAGACATAGGATTAAAAGAGTCAGGATAGTCCTCAGAGCGAGAGGAACCTAATCGAAAATTTCCAGATATTCGAGGGTTATTTTTTATATTCCACAAAATCTGGCAAAGATTGTCAGGTTTAGGCTTCTTATTTTTAGCCTTAGAAGGGCTAAATTGCTATTTTAGGTATACTTGCTATTTTATAAGACTTATTTAAATTTTTCTACCTTCTTCTCCTTATCCTTTCCAAGTCGGAATGATGACCACCTCCAGCATTACTAATTGTCTCCATTCGGCGCAAATATTTCCTTGGCATTTCTGCTGTCGAGTTTTGATTCTGTGCAATGAAGCATGTTGCCACGGAGGAACGTCGCCTCAACACAGAGAGAGGAGGTTGAGGTACATTGCCTACTGGCAAAAAAACCAAGAAGGAAAAAACACAAAAAAATTGTTAAAAATTTTGTTAGGCACGCAGAAAACAGCAAATTTTGTAAGCTTTCAAAACCCCTCCTGTTTCTTCGTTTTTTGTCGCTTATTTGATTTTAGGGAAAACCGAAAACAGCAAAAAATGTTAATTTTTGTTAGTGTTAAAATCTGATATTTTTCTTTCTAAGGCGCAGTACAACATTTAATGTTGGTATATTTTTAACAGATTTTTTAAAATTACCAGCAGATGGTGTCTCGCTATAACCTCCATTTGTTGAAACAGTACAATATGAGGAAATAGGCATTTTATTATAATGACCAGTTGATTGTTGCTCGGGACTGGTTATTTGACTGCAAACACAACAAAAAATATTTTTAAAATTTAAAAAATGTTAGAAATTAAAGAAATTATGGAATCGTAAATTGAGGAGGGTTCTTTAATTATTGAGTTTTTACTTATCTGCTAGCCCCTATTATTTTCGACTTACGACACAAATAGTAGCTTATTCGACGCATCTCTTCGAGCTGAGCCAAATGGTATAAAATTAATGAGACCTTGAAGATCCCAATCAACCACTAAGGTATTGGAGGCACTCTGAGACAATCAGAGAGGTTATCTGGGAGTATAAACTGGATTAGGGGTTTTCACCACTTTTAGTGTATATTAATTATACCATGTGGTTTGCATTGAATTGAATTAATTTCAGTCGACTTTGGTGTCTAAAGGTTTGGTGTCTAGAGGTTTTTTTATTAGTTATTCAAAAAACACCGCAAATCACTCACATAAAATTAAAAAATTGAAAATACCTAATAAAACGCATTTGTTGATTCACTAATTTCCCTACTGCAGAACTTCGTGTTCTCACATTTTTGTAAGGTTGAAACAGGCAGATATAAACCTTTGGTGCAAAGAAACAGGTTAAAGCAACTGTTCCGCTTAATGAAATGGTAATACATAGTGAAGTGAGTTGGATCTAAATTTGTTTCTTTAATCTTTTAAAGTGAAAATATTTAATTAAGAAAAAATAGATTTAGGTATGTATATGTAGAATTAGACTCGCAACTAGGGTTCCTGGTTCGGAACCAAGCTGAAGAAAAAGCCGAAGCCGAAGAGTTAAGTCGCTGTCGTTTAGTTTAGGATATCTAAAGATTTCCTTATTCGGAAAATTCATAGCCCGATTTAGAAAAGTGTGGCTCTAATAATTGCTTCGAATGACAGTTAAGCTTGAAAACGGGAATCCTAATTAAGAGATATATAAAGTTCATAAGTTCAACAAAAGCCCGCAGTTGGAATGACTCTTTAGTAAACCCACTCGAAAGTTATTCTGTGTAGCAAAATAAATAGGTCCAAATGCTAGCCAAAGTATGCTAGTTGAATACATTGTAAATCCAATAAGTCGAGTTTCATTAAAATTCTCAGGTATTTCGCGTGTTTTAAATGCTTAAAATAAATTAATCTTTTTAATTAAAAATTTACAAAAAATTTAAAACCATAAATTGTGCAAGCAATTATGAGAATTCCACAATAGAAAAGTGAAATAAGTAAATGTGAAAGTGTAGCCTTTAGAAAATTTTCTTAATTATTAAAAGTTTAAATTAGGGTAGTCCCCGTCCCCCAGACGTTTTTTGGCAAAAATGCCGACTCGATCCCGACACATCCGACCCCGAAGGCTCGGGACTGATTTTAAGCACCCTTTCAAAAAAAGGATAGAAATCCCAACAATCTAAATAACCCTTTGGGAGGTTTTATACAACTCACGGTATTTTAGTCATATTTAGGAATATAATTTTCGATACAACTTTAAAAAGTTTCAAGAAATTAAATTAGGTTGACCCTACTTTGCATGTTAGAACAGCTTCAGTACGCGATGGATATTGAATAGCAGTTCCGGGTGGTTCCAACCAAATCCAAACTAGAGCAATTCCAAGCTGTACAGATGCAAGGATTGCGCAAAAGAAAACCTTTAAATTTTATAGAAAAGATTTAAAAAATTTTAATTGGTCTACTTGTGCAGTAGGCCCAATCCATTTTGGCCTTAAAGCGCTATTTGGCTTAAACACGCGTGTTAATCTATTGGTTTTTACAAGAATTGCTGCATAAACAGTTGCCATTGATAAACCGATAAGTATTCTTGTTAAAGTACACACCTTTGATTTTTAAATGATTTGAGAGGAATTTTGTTTTTTCTAACCAATTCTGATGGGGGACTGACCAAAACAAAAGTAACTCCATAACATAAAGCAATTCCGGCCAACATACAATAACATAATTCACGGCCAGAAGCCATTACCTTAAATTATTTTTGAAGTATTCTAAGTTTAATTTTATTCTGATCACAATCTCTCATTCTCTGAAATAACTATACTGCTGATGGAAGTAAGGGTAGGAACCAGGGATGGGGAGTTGATTTTTTCGAGAAAATTTTGACAACCCGATCAGACATTTTTTCTCAACCCATCCCTGCTTGGAACTAAGGGAATAGGGATTAGACTGATGCTAACAATTTACTTTTGTCAGCATAGTTTGTCTTCAAAATACATGAACTAGAAAAATAACCTCAAGATATAAACAAAAAATATGTATAACATCTGCTTAAAACTCTCAATTATCCCTAGTTATCTGAGATAAATAAACAAAATTTAATTAGTTACCACAGGTGTATAATTGTATCGAATAAATACGGCAGTCACTGCACAAGTAGCCAGCAAACCTATACCAGAAAAAATGGCAGGAACAAAGGCCCAAGGACTATCCCAATCCAAATGTATTGGTCTTATAGGCTCACAAATACTTAATTCTGCATTAGGCACTTCACCAAGAGGGCATTGGATACAACTGGAAATTTTAATAAATTTTCGTTAATTATTCTTTATTTTTTGCCTTGTTTTGTTTGGTATGATTGATGTACTTGTATCGCAAGGAATACAAGTCCAACAACAACTTTGATCTTGATAAGCTCTATAATGGCCTTCTGCACAGGGTAGGCTGCAAACCGAAAGAGGAATATAGTTTATGTCTTCCTCAATAGTTCCAGTTGAAGTTACAATACGCTGAATATTTAGGGAAATAATTTTTAAAATAATTTAAAAAATTTGTGAGTAATCGAGTAATTTTTGGATCAAGACGTTACACAGATCTAAAATCAGGTTCGGACCAGAAGTTGGACAAAACACAAATTTAGAAATTATAGGAAAATCCTGCCCATTCTCATTCTGTCCAAAAAATAGTTTAAGCCCTCCTTCATCGAATTGTATAATTCCTTAATATTCACCTGAAGCCCGGCTCGGATATCTGCCACATCCAGGTCAATAAGTTCGTTATCTATCCAACCACCAACTCTTCGATAAAGTCCTCTTTCGTCCAACTGAAATATACTGTATTGCCCATTTCCGTCACCATTAGCGTCAATAAGGGGTGGTTGGCCATCTGAAGATAAATTGGATAATTCGAAAAAAATCATTATCATATCTCTTCCAAATATTAAAAATATATAATTTTAAAATTACCTATAAGCGAAACATTTCGATAAAGTTTTTGTAGTTTTTTACCATCGAAACCACTTTTGGCCAATTCACAATTTTCCCATTGACCATCAAAACCGCAATTCTCCTATTAATTAATTAAAATTAATGAAATAGGTAAAGACATATGGACTGAAGGAAGTACTAGCTCATGAAAAGATATATTAGATCTGAGACATAGCTCTAAAAAATCATCTAAATTGAATGCAGGCCGAAAATCGGAATTTTGAAGCAGCTCTGATGTGAGATTGAATAGAACCATAGGGGAAAGAGCCCAGACCCGAATATTTATTTTTAAGTAATGTCCAAATACCCAATTGCCATTAATTACCTTTATATAATTATGCAAAGCTTTAGCTACTAACTGAACAGCATCATAAACAAAAGGAACATAAGCTTCTTGTTTAAAATAATGACTACAAAAATTCTTTTAAGTAAAAAAATTTATTTTTTGGAAACCTTTGGGTTTTGAAACAAGACCCAAAGTTTGGATGGAAATGTTCTGAACAATTCATAAATTGCCAATATTCACTAAGAAAAGTATTTGAAGGTCCCAATGCTGCAAAATATTCAGCAAAACCTTTAAAATCATAAGCCATATTTAATTCAAAAATTATTACTCCTTTATACCTTGAAGATACCTAACTTTTGGGGCAACAGTTATTGCTCCGTTGATAATATGTTCAAATCCTTTTACCACAGAAACTTTTACACCCCAACTGTCACTTGCTACGAACCTTTAATATTTTAAGATTATTAGGTAAGTTTAGGTTTATTGAAAAGCTGCAAATGAACCTCTTAAGAAGCCACTGAACTATTAGATACCCCTAGGGGCTAAAAAATCGTATCATACAAAAGGGTATTTAGGTGGGGATATATAAATAGACCCGTCAGTCATTGTGGGGATATACCCATCCCCATTAGCTGCTAGCCAAATTCTGAAAAAGGCTATAAATTAAGGTAGATCTAATTCTAGGGGTATCATATAGTGAGAGAGACAGTGTAATATAATTTTATGATTTGGTAGTGGCTGAATCCCACAAAATCGCGCGTGAGATCCCAATCCACGCCTTTTTAAGTTAAATTTTTAAAATAATTACCAAAAATAATTTCTAAGTCTAGGCATATAAGGCTTAGTCTTTTCTGAAAGTATTATCAGCCTTTTAAGATTAGAAAGAAAACGACGCAAATTATCTTCATCCACAAACATAACAACACCTCTAGCTTTTGAATTTCTCATTCGTAAAAGTAATTCTCTGAAATTCTTTGTTTTATATAATTTTTATGAATCAGATCTATTAAATCTGATATTGAAAAAATTCATTATGAGTTAGACAAAGAGGAAAGGATCCAAACACGATTAAGGATTGTATTATTAAGTAAACATCTGAAAATCTGGACATAATCCAAGACCCAACACGAGTGCCACGAATTCTTTTTATGGGGTTAGGACCTTAAAATCTTGTGTCCGAGTCATAATACAATGAAAATTCTTGGGATACTATCCAATTTTTAAGAATCCTCAAAAATTCCCCTACTCGTATTGTTCATCAGTCCATCTTCTACTTATTTTATGAACATCTCCATCTATACAAATGTTCAAATCTGTAGCAGCAGCTCGAAAACTATCCATTCCCCTTTCCCCGTAACTTCCAGTATCTACAATTGCATGGACATAATTCCAGCCTAGAGCGGCGACCTTTTAATTTAAAAAATAGGGCATCAAAAAGTTATTTTACTAGATGTGCCATAGCTTTAGCCTGTAAATTGTCTGGAGGCACGACACGGGAAAAATAAGCAAAACTGGAAAATAAAGGGAAAAGTTTCTCTCGAAATTTATTTTTAGGAAAATTCACCGAGGCTTTTCACTTAATTCAACGCCCGTTGAAGAATAGCTGACCATAGGAATCTTTTTTTTGAAAATTTTTTTGGATTATTAGTAGGAAATAATTTACTTTAAAAAGTTGTAGCATTGATGATACCATAACTGAGACCTAAAATTATTTTTTATTCTTTAAGTCAGGCTAGCATTTCCAATAGATTTTTTTATTCAGAAATTTTTAATATTAATTTACTTGAGAAGAAGCAGCCCCTATAACTGCAGCTATTTTTCTCCCTTTATTATTTTGTTCAGATATTAAAGATAATTTTTCATTAAAATATTGTTGTTCTCCTTCTGCACATACAGACTGGATAAATAGTAAACTTTGTTCCAATGCATGGGTTTCCACAGAACTTGAAATTTCAGAAGTCTTTTATGCTTTGCTTTAGTCCGACAAAATTTTTGCAGACAAAAAATCCGCAAAAATAGTCCGCAAAAATCTGTTCGCAAAAATCTGTCCGCAAAAGTCTTCCGCAAAAATTTGTCCGCTAAAATTTGTCCGCTAAAGTCTGTCCACAAAAATTTGTCCGCAAAAGTCTGTCCGCAAAAATATTTTTTTAATCTACCATGAGTCTAAAATTTGTGCTCCCAATTGAATCCCAGGCAGAATACGATGGTTTTTGTTGATTTGTTCCAATGCATATAGCATAGACACCTTTGAAATTAAAAGGAGATGTCTAAGTTAAAAAAATTTTACCATCCGTTGAACTCCCTGATCAGCCTTGATCCGCCCACAAAGAGTAGAACCAGAAGTATTTCTGCTACTCTCGTGTATTGGAAATAGGCCTCCAATGAGTATTGAACCAGGTACTTGGATTTGTCTTGGAGTGGCACTTGAGAATGAGAGAAAAGTGAAACTGGCAACTGTAGTAAATGAAAATAATATGGTGGGGAGGAAAAACATAAATATTGAAGTAATTAAAAATAGGAAAAAAAATTAAAAATAAATCTGTAAAAAAATAAAAATATTATTAGGTATTTTGATAAAATTATTAAGTATCAAAGAGCTAAAGCAGGGAACTGAAATTTGACTTACTCGTTCCGTCTTCCATTTTTAAAATTGATCTGCAACATCACTTTAGGGGAATGTAGGGTTTGAAAATAAGTATCTAGCTCGCCGGAAGTTCCGGTTCCGGTAGGCCGGAAGTTCCGGAATTTTTTAGTCCCGGTTCCGGATCCGGTCAAAATTTCAGTTCCGATTCCGGTTCCCCAAATTTGCGGTTCAGGCGAAGCTCTAGCGAGCTGCCAGGGCGAACTTTTTTGGAGAACAAGATCTCGGGCCTAAAAATTATAGTCGAGCGGGAAGAGGGAATAGAGTTCGGGGACCAATAAATAGATAAAATTATAAAATTGTGTTGATGTTTGATACAAAACTATATGTATTTAGATATAGTTTAATATTAAAATTTTGTTTTATTTTGTGAAAATCTATCTAAAAAATTAAAATTAATATCGTCAAAAAATTAAAAAAAAAGTTAAATTCATCGAGAACCAGTAAATGTTTTATGGGAAAAGTCACAAAAAAGGCCACAGATGGAAGGAAGTTTCATTTTTCCCACTAATGTTAAAGAATAAAAAAAGTTTTACTTAAAATATTTCTAAATGTTTGTTTGGGGGAAATAAATTTTTTTTCTACGAGAAAATAAATTTTATAAGTTAAAGTTTTAATAAAATTTTAGAATTTGTATTTATATTTACGTCAAAGTTGTATTTATAGATACCGGAGGTGAACCTTAAAATTTTTTCCGATTTACCTCTGATAGATACGAACTAGTCAAAGTTTACCAGTTTTAGAAAGGTTGATACTAAAGATGGACCGAGAAAATAGATGAAAATAAATAACCCAGCATTGGGTTGGATGGGGGCACAGTCGGTTGTGCTTCGGTTTGGGCTCTTTCCGTGATGGTTCAATTCCATCTCCCTTTTTCCACAGCATTAACGGCATATTAGCTTTTCGAGATATCTATACCGATTCTTATATGAAAATCAAGATACAGAAAATTATAAATCTCGATAGCCGAGTATTTTGTTCGAGAGCTTGTACTCAGTCCTTGCTCTAATTAAATAATATCCTACCAGCACGCGTAAATGAAACGGATTTCGAAATACGAAATGAGGAAAAATATGAAACAGGCAGCAACAAAGTGTTCTGAGGTACATAAAATATGTATAAATAAACTTTTTTAAAAAAATATTTTTGCCCATTCAATATAATTAATTTTAATGCACAAAATAAGATAAAACAGTAGGAATTTTTTGGAAATGTTAAAAGTAATTTCCTTTAACGAAAATGAGTGACTTTTCATTTTGCCATTTCTGAACATTTATTTCCACTTTTTTCATTAATTTTCCCATAACAATTAACAAAAAATTTATTCGAAAGAAATTGTGTAAAAATATTTTTTGTTTGTTGATGTCAACAAAAAGTTTTCTTTTTTCCTTTTTATTTTTAAAGTTGAAGATATTTTTTTTGGATTTTTGAGAAAATAATAATGAAAGGAGGAAAGCCACAAAAAAATTTTTTTAATGAATTATCCGGCACGATTTTATATAAAAACGGAAGCAAATGTTAATTATGATTAGATATAAGTGTCAATTGGATTTTACTATTAAAAAAATTTTTTTTAATCGGCTAATATTAAGAAAATTAAAATCATTAAAATATAAATTTTCAAGTATATTTAGAACAAAATTTAGAGAACATCATATACTAATATTAACGGATTTGACAATAGAGTTGACAAAGATTGTACTAGAATTCGTCCTCATACCATTCGGAGCAGTTCATTTCAGTCCGCACGTTTTAGTCCCCGATGCATATATCTCAGTTCAGTCCCCGTGGATTTAATAAGTTTAAAAAGAATTAAAAGGGATATCTGAGGATTTGGAGGGATTAAAGTGGACATCAAGGGACTTGTCCGTGACTCGAGGGTTCAAAAAATTAATGTGGATATTGAGAGATTTAGAGGAAATAAAAGGGATATGTGGCGGGTTGAAACGTGGGGACTGAAATGAGGTGTACCGCGTAACGATTGCAAACAAAATCGAAATTTGAAATCCAAATTGAAATTTCGATTTGACAATTGAAAATTTCAATCAAATACATACATAAAATTGAAAAACATGGAAAATTTTAAAAAAATTTAGAGAGTCACAATCTTGTTTTTTTTGTGTTATAATTTTTTAAATATTCGCCTAAAGACAAAAATCTCTTTGAAGATTTAAAAGTATGTATGTGTCCAACAAATGTGTCCAAAAACAACACTTTTGGCCTTTTTAAAAGAAAAAATGAGGGAAGATTTTAAAAATAAATATTTTTTTTGCTTCTGCCAACAGATTTTTTTCCCTAATTGACTCAAAAGAGGGAAAAATGGGGAGAAAAAATTTTTTTAAAAGAAGTAAAAAAATGAAAGAAGAAAAAAATATGTGAGAATAAATAAATAAAAATATTTTTTTGACAACAAAAAAATATTTGTGTTCGCTTTTTAGCTTCTTCATAAAAATAAATAAAAATATTAAAAATGATCAAAAGTTTATATAAAATAAAGAGAATCAATAAGGAAAATTTAAAAAATTATTTGAAAGAAATTTAAGATGTTTTGAAAATAAAATCTTTCAATGTGAAAAAATAGAGCAAAAAAAAGTGTTTAAATAAATCAGAAAAAGAATACCCGAATAAAATAATCAGGGAAATATTCAATGAAAAAATTAAACAAGGGAAGCATAAATACTAGGGTTTCACCTGAACCGAAATTTTGACTGAATCAAAACCGGATCCAATTTGAGTTCCGGATCCGGGAACCAGATCCGGAACCGGAACTTCCGGTGAAACCCTAATGAATACTAAAAGATTAAGGCACGAAGGAAAAGAATCCTGTAAAAATATAAATCGAAAATTCCTGAATTATTTCAAGTCCCAATTCTCATAAATTTTTGGGAGTCGAGACGGGAGAATCACTAATATGTAAAACAAGAGATTAAGAATTATTTGAGCTTAATTTAATTGCTCAGATTCTGTGCTATGTGGAGAATTTGCAAAATACCTTACAGAATAAATTAAAAATGAATTCTGTTGTTCTGAGAAATGGAAACTAAAATTATCCCTTGGTATAACAAAATTAATTCATGAATGAATCCAAAAAAATTATTCAAAGAATTTATTTATGAATTGACTTATAAAAATAATTATTAAGATAATGGAAAGCAAAAATTTGCAAAATAAAAGTCAAAAATTGATGTCATTTTTTCAAAAAAAAATCTTTTAATTCTTCATCTATAATAATTATAGAAACCTTTTATTTACTAAAAATTAATTGTTTCTTTTGAAGCACTTTAAAAATAAAAAAAAAAAAGAAATTTTTATGATTTTTTAATATTTTGTTTTAATTTTGCATAGGCTAAGAAATTAAATGACGTTTGTTTCAAGCAAAAAGTAAAAACCAGTAAAGGGGAACCCGTCTTTCTCTCGAGGACAGAACCCGACCCCGAAAAATTTTTGAAAACCCAACTCTAAACCCTAAAAATATTCTCTGTTAAAAATTGTTCCCCGACGGAGGAGAAGGGCAACGGGACGGGGAACTTTCGTGGAAGGGGAACAACCCTAGTTAAAATGTGTGTCCGCTTTAGAGAAAATAACCAGAGATGTATAGCACAATACCAGAAGCATGAATTTAAAAATAAATTTTTTTAATTATATTTCCTATTATAGACAAATGACCAAAAACCTTGCTAAATATTTTTTAAAATTTATTTTCGTTTGGAGAATTAAAAATAAGAGAAGGTAGAACACTTATAAATTAATTTAAGAATGATGTGTCATATGCAGAACAAAACTTTTATTAAAAATAAATGGAGAAGCAAATAAAGTTTCAAAATAGGATTGCAAAAAAAATAAAAATTTAATAGAAAATTAATAAAAATACATACTAGGGAAATAAGGGATATGCCCCGCGCGGCCATAACGGCGAAAAGCCATAACTTGCTTCAAGATTTCATAATCTTACAGATTTAGTATCAAACGATTCCGCTCATCAAGCTAGGGAGATTGGCACTAAAATTGACAAGGGCCAGTCATTTTCTAGCAAGTTATGGCCGCGAACCGTTTCGGGCTGTCCCCGAAAATAATTATCAAAGTGAATCTCAGATGGAATTAAATAGAAAATAAGCAAGAATATCCACAAGAAAATAATTCTTTAAAAGAATTGTCTTAACTCACGCCATGCCAAAAAATATAAAAACAAAAAAATTGTCTAAGTATGTTCAAAAAACTTGTAAAAAGGACAGGAAAGTTTTTTTGCTTGTTAACTTGGCCTTTTAGGAATTATTAATTTGACAAAAGTCATTATAAATATTATTTTTTGTTTAGAGACAATAAAGGCGTGAAATTTAATTATTTATAAGGAAAATGGAAAAAAAAGAAAAGATTTTTTAAAATAATTAGTTAAAGTTTTAGATAAGAAAATAACAGAAAAATAATATTTAAGAAAGTAAACTACTCTAAATTAATTTTATTTTTTATTTAATTTACCTATTGGGTTCATTAAAAATTTAAAATCATTGCCAGGAAAACGAGGATATTTTTAATATTTTTTAAATTTAATTAATTTAATGCAAGTAAAATTTGGCATAGTCGGATCTCGCTCAGTTTTAATACCTCTTTTAAGCCAGAAAAAATATTGTATAGGAAAGATATTATCCTCGTAATGAAGAAAAGAGGGCGACGTCTAATCAAATTAAAACACGAATTCACAAGTGAGAAGAACCCCAAGTAACGTATACTTTGTTAGCAATATTAGGAGTTCACCTCGTACAGTGATGGTCAAAATTATAGGGACAAGAGTATTTGAAACGAAAATCGCCTATTTGATTAAACACTCCATTTAATGCTCTATTTAATAAGTATAAAATTTGCTTGATTAATATCTTTAAAATCCAACCCAGAAACCTGTTATCGTTAAAATACAGAGGAAATAAAAATATTTATTAATAAATTATTTAAAGCAAAATTAATAAATAATTAAATAAATTAAAAATTCAATAATACAAAAATTATTAAAAACAAAATTTAAATATTTTATTTACTATTTTTAAGTTCAACAACATTAATTTCACTTTTCTCGCTTTGAGGTTCCTGAGTTGGAAGAAAATTTGCATGTACACATTCGGTTAATGAAAAATCTTTTTGACATTGGAAACTGTTTTAAATTTAGAAAATAAGTTTTAACCAAAATTATATGTATATCAGTGATAGTCGGGAGTAAAAAAGCCGAGTCGAAACCGAGAAACAACCCTGAGATCGAGAATGAGAGCACAAAAAACCCGAGAAATTTCCCGACTCGAGAACCGATACCAAGAACCGATACCGAGTACTAATGTATACGTGTTTTATCAAAACCAGAATTCGGACAGAGGACCACGATAAACCAGATCATGATTCCAAGAATCATGGTAACGTGGTGTCCGAATTTTGGTTTTGATAAAACGATGGTTTACCGATGATAAAAGGTTGTGTTTTTAATTCTATAACAACGATGGACAGTACCACCCATCAAGACATCATGTCCAAGTTCAATAAAAAGTCCATTTCCGTCAACACATCCTTCAAATATTTCTCAAGTAATAATCTTCATTTAAATTCACCTAAAACTTTGGTCATCCCTTCCCTGCTACATTGATAACGAATATGCTTTTCTGTCCAAATTTGTCCTGGCTTGTATTCAGCACTTCCATTTGAGTTAAAGCAACCAATAACTATTTAAATAGTGAAGGTTATATTATCCAAAACAATTAAGGAGTTGGAATAGAGTTCGGCATTTAAGAAAATGAGGGGTTGTTTTCAAAAGGAGACAGGGTTATGGGGTTTTTAGATACTGTGTGTTAGCACTGGAGACGATGGCTCCAAGAAAAAACCCTCGCTCATCCGGTGGACTGTGGTTGAATCCTAAACTGGAACGGCATACGTTACAATAAGTACGTATGCCGTCCAAGGAATTCCAAGGAAAAAAATCCAAGGAATTTTCAAATCCGGCCCCCACCTTTTCAAGTTATCCAAGATTAACTTAGCCTCAGGGGTTAATAGAAAGCTTAAATTTTCAAAATAATCAAAAATTTATTTACAATTAATTATATAACGTATTTTTCCATTCTCGGTTAGTTCACAACTATGCCTTCTATCAGATATAATTCTCGATTCACCAAGTAAAATTACAGCTTCTTTAGTTGAGTTAAGCAGAAAACAACATGAAAAATTTAAAAAATATATTTAAAATAATTTTTATTTTGAGTAGTCGGTCTTTGTTTAGTTGCTTTTTTATTTAGGTTACATTATTTTAAATTTGATTGGTTATTGGATGAAGGAGTGCCTAAATGGTACAATCAATTTTAGGTACAATTTTTCAACTCAAGGGTGTACGGAAAATTGAGGTCCGATTGTTCACTACCTTTAACAGCAACTCCATTTTCTTTACAAATAAGTTGAAAAGAGCCGTTTTTAAATGTCTCACCTTTAATAAAATTAAATTTAAAAAATTAGGTAATATCGAGTTATCCGCCCATATTTTGTTCTATATTTATCTAAGTCCCGTGCTATTAATTCAAAGCCTTTCCTGGGTTTATTGAAAGCTTCAATTAAATTATTCGATATTAAAAAGCTGATAAAGAAAATTGGCCTTTTGAGACAGGAGAGAATGCCTGAAAAAAGAAAATAGCGCGGATACCCCTATCAAAGGTTATAAAATTTATTTAAACACCAATATCATAATGTATTCCATTTTCGTAACAAGTTGATTCTAATAAATAAAATATAAATTTATTAGTTAATTAATTCTCCCGCAAACTTTGTTCATAAGTAACAGTTTGTCCTTTCACTTCACAACGATGTCTAATTCCTTCTTTGAGAAATGTCCGTCCAATCTTTTTATTTTTTTTAATTTTTATTAATTTATTAGTACCTGAATAACGGACATATCATCCGAAACACATGCTATAAATTTAAATTTTTTTGATTAAATTCAGTTTATATTTGGGTATATTAGCCTTTTTCTCCTTTTATTTGAGAATGCCTCTTTTTAAAATTAAAAAGAGGTTAGAGAAACCTTCCTTAGATGTCTCTACATAATCCCCCTTTTTTAATTTTTCAGTTTGATATTTTTAGAAAAATAATTTTGCTAAAATTTTCAGAATTTTCGCCGATTTTTTTTAATCGACATGTCGATTCGTGGTAAATCCTTCCTTTAGAAACACTCGCATCCTCCAACCCCATTATAAATCCCAACATACCAATAACTTCGGCAGTGCCGTTTTTACAATTATAATGAAAGTTGCCTTTTGTAAATGTTTTTCCATGCTCAAAAATTCCTAATCCAGCAATTAGACATGGCAATACTGCGAGGCGATGGTTTCCCTTCGCTATGAATGTGAAAATAGAAAATGAAAAAAATTAATTCCAAATTTAAAAATCGCAAAAATAAAGGTTAGATGAACAAATTAAGGGAACAACTCCCTTTATAAGTTTCGGACTTGTTAGATTGAAATTCTTTGTTTTATATTAGAAAAGAAGCAAGAAGTTGTGAAAACCTTGAGGAATAATTATCCGATTTTTTGCTGTTTTTGGATCCTCACCAAGAGGGACAAGAACTAACATATCATTCTCTTCATCAATAAAATCAGATAGAGGAGAAAAATTAAAAGGAAATGGAAAATAAATTAAAATAAAAATAATTATTTTATACATTTTTATTAATTAGTAGAGAAAATATTTTGATGAGAAATTGCTTAAATTTACATGAAATATCTTTTTTAGAGGAAGAAAAGTTTGGAGAGATGAGATACGCAAACCAAGGTCAAAAAAAGAATCTGGTTTGCTGTTGACCTTCAGGAATTTTTTCAACAAAGCGATGACGGAGATTTTATGTATATGAGATTTCCTAAAGTCCGCAAAATTTGTCCGCAAATTTTTTAAAAACATTTTTATTAAATTATGTAATACTTAAATTTTCCAGAGACATTTTTTCTGAGTCCAACCCTGAAGACCTGTACCCCGTAGACTTACACCCTGGTAATAACAGATAAAAAAATGTGAGTTGATCAAAAAGTTGTATAGGTCTTCAGGGTATTCGGCATTAATGGTGTAGGTCTTCAGGGTTGACCCCTTTTTATACATACTTTTTTCCAGGTCACCAACTTAAATCCAGATCTAGATCCAATAATTTCGAAAATACATATCTCTACTAGGTATGGTATTAATAATTTTTAAAATCCTCTTTATAACAACTCATAGACCAATTGTCCTCTGTCCAAAATTATTCTGTCCAATTGTCCTTTAGACTAATTGTCAAAATGTTCTATTGTCGTCATCAGAGCTGCACGAAAATTTTTCGTTTCGTTTCGTTTTCGTAGATTTTCGTGGATTTTTGATGATTTTTGTTTTGTTTCGTGTTTCGTTTGAAAATATTTTTTTTCGTTTCTTTCGTTTCGTATTTCGTTAAAAAAATATTTTCGTTTCGTTTTCGTTTCGTAAACCCAATTTTTAGACGAAAATGACGAAAATAATATTCGATGGATTTAGGCAATTTTTTTCTAATTTGTTGTATTTTTAAGCCAAAAATTGTAAATTTTTCTCCCGGGAACTGAAAATTAAAAAAATTTTGCCTGCGGCGCTGAAAATGGAAGAAATCTGGCTTCTTGGCTTCCAAATTTCTCAAAATTTTCGCCTGCGGCGCTAAAAACGGTTCCTTGTATCTTCAGTTTGAGTTGCCTAGGTCATTTTTACTGGTTATTTAAAGTGATTTGGATCAAGGGTGAGGATATCAGTCGATATAGAAGGATATCGGGGATCTGAGTTCCAGATCAGGAATGGGTGGAACTGAATTCCGACCCACCTCTGCCTCCGACCGACTCTGCTCACCACGCTTACCACCTTAATTAAATGGGCAATTTTGGAAGTAAATTTGGGGAAATAGAGAAATTAAATGGATAGAGAATGAGGCGGGATATAAGAATTCAAAGAGCATTAGAAGATTTTTGTGGATTAATACGGGTATCCGAGAGACACTTCCTCTTAATTACTCCATATCACACGATATATTTCTTACCTCCTAAATCGGGAATATCAGGGAATATGATGGATTAAGTGGATATCAAAGTATTTGAAGGGATATCAAAGGATTTGGAGGCTAATATTTGAATTCAATCAAATGTTTTATACATTTAGACACACGTACAACCTCGAAAAACTTATTATCTAGCATTAAAATCTAAAGATTTATAATTTAGATTTTTTTCGTTTCGTTTCGTTTCGTTTCGTGAAAATTGAGATTTTTTTCGTTTCTTTCGTTTCGTAAAAATGAAATTTATTTTTTTCGTTTCGTTTTCGTTTCGTAGATTCATGATTTTATTTTTTTCGTTTTCGTTTCGTTGAGGCCAAAATTTCATTTTCGTGCAGCTCTGGTCGTCATTCATGATTTCGAAATTTCTAGTTTTCTCTAGCTTTCTCGCTTTTTGTATTTGTTCGTTCCATTTTTTGCATTAGTCATCAACTTTTTTTATCTTTAAATTTTAAAATTTTTATTTTTAATTCAAAATTTAGATTTATTCATTCAACAATTAATTACAACTAAAATAATGTCTTATCCACAACAGCCTGGATGGAACGTTCAATATCCTGGTTTTTAATTTTATTTAATTTATTCAATAATCCTTTTAGCTCCCCAATATGGAGCTCCTCAATATGGTTCAACTCCTCATCAAGCTGAACATGGGGGAGATACTGGAGCGCCCAAATACACAATGAACTTTAACGAGCAGTCCATTCGTGCTGCTTTTATTCGAAAGGTCTTCATTCTTGTCGCAGTCATGGTTTGTTTTTGTATTTCTGTTAGGTAGACCAAGGCCAATGCCTGGGTTTTTCTGTACCCAGAGTCAATGTCCGGGTATTTTTTGACCTTCACGGGGTTTTCCTGGTCTACTACAGGCCAAGATCCGGCCCAGGTCATTGGATCAAACCGAGAGTCCCGGCTTTTTAAGAATCTCGATCTCTAATCTCTACTGTTAAGTTCGAGTGGGGGTAGATTCTCCAAATTGTTTGGTTTGTTGGGATGAAATCTTGGTATTTCAAGGCTTTCGTTTTTTCTCCTTCCTCTTGTCCATGTCTCATTTATTGAAATATAAATCCGAACAAATTCATTAATGCTTTCTTTTTGCAGCTCAGTGTTGTAGCATTGATGGGCGCTTTTCCGTTTTTCCATGAACCGACGATGCAATTTGTTAATGGAAATTTGGTTCTTTATTTGCTTGCATAGTTTGTTTTTTTAAATTATTGATTTATACAAATGAAGGAACTAGAAACATCTTTTCGGTAATCCTTAAGATCATTGGTCCCTAGAAAAAATGAGAAGTGCTCGTTCGATATTTTTGAGGCCTGCAGGTACGTGATCGAATGTGCTGAGTCCGAATATGAGCTTATAATTTGTGTATTTCGAATCCGGGACCCGGGTTCGACCAAGTCAGCACACTCAATTTACTTGCAGGCTCAGAAATATCGAACGAGCACTTCTCATTTTTTCTAGGGACCAATGATCTTAAGGATTACCATCTTTTCTTTTTGATCCTTTATACCCATTCTATTTTTAAAAATATAAATTTTTTTAATCCAACTTTTCAAAATCAATATTTTAGTGTTACCTTCATCATCGTGTATATGTCATTAATTTGCTGTGAGTCGGTACGCCGTTCTTATCCTACGAACATTATTTGCTTGGCTATACTGGTTTGTTTTTAAATTTTCTAATCATTTTTAAATCCGCTTTTTTAATTATGTCTTACTAAAATTTTTATTTTTCTCTTCAAATTATTTTAGACTGTCTCAATCGGCTTCTTAAACATGGCGATAACTGCATATCATGATTTTTCTAGCGTCTTCCTGTGTTTTATGATAACGGCTGTTGCTTGTGGTGGCGTTTCTCTTTTTGCTACCGTTACTGACAGAGATTTGACTAGGTTTTCTAATTTTTTATAATTTTATGTAAGTAGTGAGGAGGGGATGGTTAAGTTCTTCTTTATATGTTCGTTTCTACTTTTTTTTCACAAATACAATTAATTGTGACTTTAAGAGTTCAATTATAGTCTAAATATGAAAAAATTTTAATTTAAATTTTGTTTTAAGTTGTATGGGAATTATGTGTATGGCAACATTTTGTCTCGCAATGTTTGGATTAATAGTTGCTGTAATCGCTATATTTGGCGTGAACATAAGTGTTCTCTATGTTGTCTATGCAACTATTGGGGCATTCTTATTTTTGATTTGGCTTGCTATTGATATTCAGGTTTAATAAATTCTGAAATTCTTTTCGGCTTCATAAAAATTTTTTCTCAAATTTATTAGTTTTCAGATGATAATGGGTGGAAAGAAGTATGAGCTTTCTCCAGAAGAGTATATCTTTGCAGTTCTTGCTCTCTTTATGGATATTGTCCAAATCTTCTGGTTTATTCTCATGATATTTGGTGGTAATCGACGATAAAATGTAAGAAATTAAGTTTTTAAAATAAAAGGGTGAATAAAATTTGTTTGTCAAACATTTAAAAAAATTAAACGTAATTTTCTAAATGCTACAAAAATCTCTATATTTTTTGTTGGTTACTTAAAATTGCCTTTCTTATCCAATATCGCATTTTTCCGTTCAGTTTCATGGACGCTCTAATATCTTAGAAAATATTTAAAATCAAAAAAATTTTTAGGCGTCAATTGATATAGAAATAATTGGATTTGAAGGCCTTGAGAAATTATATTTGCAATTCACAACTATTTTTTAACAATAAATATGTAGAGTAACATATAACCACATTCCCTCAAAACCAATCCAATTCTTTATTTAACAAAACTATACACATCATATATATTTTTGATTTATATATTTATTCATTTGCTTTAACTGTGAGATCTATCAATTTATTAAAAATATTTTAACTAAATTAGTTAAACGATAAAACGATTAGTAATTAATATTTTAAACTTTTTGACAAAATATTTTTTATTATTTCTATATTAAGATTATGGAATATGGAGTAATTTTGTAGCGTTTCCTGAATTTTTGGACTCAGCTTGCATTTTAAGAAAATATTTTTTGAACAAAAGGGGTGAATATTAGAAATTGGATGTTTTTAGTTGGGGACCTTGACCAGATTCCTGACTTTGAGTCAAAGAAAAATCAAGTAACACTGAAAAATTGCTTGATCTGGACTCTGAATCCAAGATAAATCAAGGTCTGGATCCAGGTCCAGGCCGATCTCTTGTGAATATATGTAGTATTTAGTTTTCTTTGTTGTTTGTTTAAACAACGACCTCAAAAATATGTAGTTTTCGGATGATACTTCCTAAGCATTTAAGCTTTTTCGCACGTTGAAATGCCGATGATAAAAACAGTTTCAATTTTTATATCTCCATCCAGCTACCTGTGTATAATATTATCGTTAATTGGGCAGTCAGTTCGAAAGAACTTGTGTGAAAAATTATTTTTTATCATTTTAACCAATTTTAACTCTAACAAATTTTTTGGCAATAAATTTATACAAAATTCGCCTTTAAAAACTCCTCGCCAAAGATTATTTGGTTTAAATTTTTAATCATTTTATTGTTTTAAACCTTTAGGCTCTCCATATTTTGCTTTTAATAATTCAAATTTCTCTCCAGATCCAAGCATTTTATGTGCTGGACAAAACCACATTGGCCCATAATGGCGATAGAGAATGTGGTCGAAAGAACAAGAACCTTGATTTAGTTGTACATCACAAATACCACAACGGAAGCATTCTTTATGGACTAGAAAAATTAATTGATTTTAGATTGTGATAAAATAGTGATTAATCCAGATAATGAGAAAAAATATCTAATGTTGTGCTTACATAAAGTTCGCGCACAATTTGCGACAGAAAAGACAATGGAAAAAGAGGAGAGAAAATCGCGCGCGATTCTGCCTCTCGTGATTTTGAATGCTATTTTCTGTCGCAAAACGCAAATCGACTTTTATGTGAGCAAAAGCATAACGCGGGTAATAGGGAACTAAAATCTTGGTTATCGAGATTGATATTTTTTGAGATATCGTATGACCCTCCCAGTCCAGACTCTGATCCATAAATAAAAATTTTTTGTTGCCTTGTTTTCATTCCAAACGTATAACCGATAATACAAAGGACAGATTCAAACAGATATTTATCAAAATATAATTAAAATTAATTCTTACCGATATGTCTTTCTAAGGCAACTTTTTGATCAAAAGTGTCAACTTCATTATTACAAATTGAACAAAATGTCTTTTTTGCCGGTGGTGGAAACATTTTTTAAAAAATTACAAAAATTCGATGAAAAATGTTTTGATTTTATATAAACATTTAAGGACCGATTTTGGCTCTAATTGATTAAAAAGAAATGGTTTGAAAGGCTTTACGCCCCCTCAATAAGAGAGAGATTAATGAACAGATGTTCATTAATCTCTCTATCTTACTGAGGGTTTAATAAAGTTTAAAATTAAAAAAAATATTTTTTAAATTTTTATTTCTAAATTTGATGACGAGTAAATTTATTTTTAGAAAGAAAATAATTAGAAGAAAAAATATTTTTCTTTGTAAGGAAAAATAATACCTAAATATAGCTAAATTTGGTGTTTCGCAATATAAAATATCCATTTATTTATTTTAATCTTTGAAAATAGTGACGATGGAATGAAGATTGAATTTAAATTTTTTGTTGGTAATTAAAAAAGGGAACAGGTGACAGTGTACCGCAACCCAACCTGCCGCCGAGCTATAACTTTGTTCAAAATTGTCAAATCCGCGGTGCCCTGGTATGGTTCGATTCAGCTGGTCGAGCCTCATCGAACCATAAAAGGGCGCCACGGATTCAACAATTTTGAACAAAGTTATAGCGCGGCGGTAGGTTGGGCTCGCGGTATATCGGGGGTATACCCATAAAAAACTTGCATTATATTTGAAAGAGATGTGTGGATAATCTTTACTCACAGATGTGAATTATAAATGGAATTTATTCGAGAGAGATTTTTGTAGTTTAGAAAAAATTATTTTTAGAAATCTTTCATCTCTCATAAATTTTGTATGAATTAATAATGGGTAGGTATTCATTTTGAATAACCACCACACCCAAAATATTTTTAAAAAAATCGATGAAAAAACCTCAGTAAAAATTTATTTATTATCAATAGTTCGTTGTTTTTTTTTCTTTTTTCATTCATATTTTATTTAAATATGAAAATGCTCTTTCGTATTAAAATTTTAATCTGAAAATTTCAATTTAAAAACTATTTATTATTATTAATGTTTACAAGGATTATTAAAATTTACCAAATTCGGGTACCCGAAATTACTTCATTAATTGAAATTTCAGTTAAGCGATCATAACCAGAGCTGTTTGAATTTTCGATATTTTCTAACTCCTTTCGATTTCTAATTTTTAAATATTTTGTTTCGGAACAGCTCTCCTTCCAAATACCTATTCAAAATTTTTGTACTATCCGACTCAGTTCATAAAATCGAGTCGAATGAATCGGTATTTGGTTTGTTATCTCATCTAATGTCGAGAACATTCAGGGAATATATGAGAGAAAGAAATGCAACAGTATCCACAAAATCCTGACACTTTTCGACCAAAATCCGATGAATAATAAAACAATCTGGATTATAACCCAAATCCAACAATATTCACAAACATTCCCTAAATTCTTTTATTTTTTTAAATATTTTATGTAAAATAAATGTGGCCGTTTTTATTATTCATTTATGTAAATAGGCAAATAATTTTATCATTTATTCTGTCCTAAAAGATTTAAATGTTTTAATAAAAATACTTATCAATTCTTTAAAATACAAAAATAAAAGTTCATTCTAAAAATATTTTAAATTCGCAATTCTTTTTCTTTAATTTTTAATAAATCTGAGTTAAGGAAAGGGATATTAATTAGAAATCGGGCTGATTAAGTATACGATTCGAGTTTTTCCGATTTTTCGAGTTTTTAGCACTAACCACTTCATCTGACGATTATTTTTTTGCTTGTTTATTTTTCAAATTTTCTTATAAAATTTTAACAAAAATAATTCTTAAAATTAATTAAAATTTGACTTAAGTCAACATTTTTTATTAATATTTTTAAAATTTTTATTAAATTATTAAATTAATTGTTAATTAAAATTGTTTATTTAATTAAAAAAATTAATTTTTTAATTAATTTAAATTTAAAAAAAATTAAAATTGTCAGCATCTTTTATTTAATGAATCTTTTTAACTAAAATATTCAAAAATTAGTAAAAACCTTTTTTTTTAATAAAATTCGTAATACACTTTCACTTATTTCCAGAGGTGGGTCGGAACAGTCAGAAATGTCGGAAATCGGAAGAGACGGAAACTGGAATTGGCTCAAAGGTCGGAACTCGGAAATCGCAAATCAAAATTTATTCGGAAATCGGAAGGTAAAAAACGCCGGAAATCGGAACTTGGAAATCGGAATTCCGACTCACCTCTGACTGTTCCTATCAAATATATTCAGAAAACAATTTATTTTTAAAGAAAAAATGTTTGGCTTTTCAAATTTAAAACATTCAACGAGAATAGAATTTTATCGGAAAGAATTGCTTTTATTATTTCTTCTCAGCTTTTTAATTTTCAACTACATAATTATCAATACTTTAATTTTAAATATTAAAAATTCAATTTTATCTTCTACAACAATTCAATATGAACAAAAAGAAGAGGAAGAATTAGTTGTTGAATGGAGTTCTGATTGGGAGAGTAAATGGAAGGATTTGGACTGTGAGAGAATTTTTGGGGGAGATTTTGTGTATGCGGCAATGAATAAAATTAAAATTGGAGATCCGTTAGAAGAAGAAAATCTTCCGATGGATTGTTCAAGTATTCAAAATAGAAATGGAATGAATAAATATTGGAATAAGAAAACTACTAAAGAAGAAAAAAATTTTCCTTTGGCTTTTACTAGAGTTGTTTATAAGGTAGAAATTTAAATTGAAGAAAATAATAGTGGGGGGACAAAAGAAACAGAAGGGTGTGTTTGAAGCAGAATTGGTCCCTGATCCTTCGGGGAGAACTTTTTCGAGGAACATAAATGTCGGAAAATGAACTGATGGGATTGGGATGTGGGAATGGTCTAAAAATCATTGTTGGGAATAGGGGTCGTGGACCAACCTTAATTTCAAGAAGAGTATGAATGGGTAAAAAAGATTAAAGTAAAATGATTTGTTGTTGCTAGTAAGGTTGTCGGATGGTTATCCGGATCCGAAAAAGGCCGGATATCCGGAAATTTTCGGTTTGGATATCGGATCCGGATATCCGAAGATTTCCAACTATTCGACAACCTTAGTTGCTTGATGGGTGGTTTGCCCTCTCTTAACACTTCTCTCCTTTCCCAATGAGTTTTCTCCACAGTATTTCAATAATTTTTATTTGAAATTTATTATCTACTTATCGAATCGTTTTCCCGATCCAAAAAAAACTCTGATAATTTTCTATTTAGGACTATTTACTACTTGAAATTGAATTAGCTTTGCATTACACTCCAGAAAATTGGTATTGTTACGTTGTCGACTCGAAATCTTCTCCTTTATTTTACTCAAGACTACAAAGATTAGCAAAATGTTTTCCAAATATAATTGTAGCAGAAAAGAGATTTAATATTTCTAGAGCTGGGCATAATACAAATAATGCAATGATTGAATGTGCTAATATTTTGGCTAAACCTGAGAGACAGTGGAATTATTTAATTAATTTACAGGTGGAAATTTTTTGGAAACAAAATATAGAGTAAAGCAGCTGGGCTATAGCTATTTATCTCCTTTAGCTGGAGCTAAAGGTAAAGGTGAATCGACGGCTGGGAGCGAACCAGCATCTTCAGTAGACCGGATTGATGTGTTATCCATTACACCACGCCGCATACTGCACAGCCTTAGGAAATTAATAGCTATATGCTTTACATTAGTTAAATGACTTGTCCAAAAATTTAAAATGAAAGTTAACAGTCTGTTGCCATAGATACTATTATTTTGCCAAAAATAAATATTTAAAATTCTAAAAATATTTATTAGAATCACGATATTCAAGCAAAAACAAATGCAGAAATGGTTCGTATTTTTAATTTATTGGATGGAGCTAATGATATTGAAATTTGTGTTAATTCTGATGCGGATGAAAGGATTAGATATTATTTGATTAATTTTATATGGTCTTTTGAGGAATTGAAACTTTACAAAAATGGTAATTTAAATCAGAGTTGCGCCCCGACCCCGAACTCCGTTCTTGAAAGATTTTTTCAAAATAATACCAATAAAAAGATTCTTTTCCGGTTACGGAATCCGGAACTTAAATTGGATCCGATTCCGGTCAAAATATCGGTTCCGGTGAAACACTACTAAAGATCGTTGTCCCACCTTTCCGTACCTGTAGGTCCGGCAAACAGAATATCTTAATGATTCCTGAGAAGATAGAGATAGCCGATTTTCTAATGGACTAACTTGAATTTTTAAGCGTAGTTAAATTTTTTACAAGAAAATATTCGAAAACAAACACAAAAAATTATTTTGTTAGAATAATACAAACATCAAAAGCCATAAAAGAATAAATAATTTCTCGTATCTAACAATAAAATAGCATTTTATAATTTATTTTACCGTGTAATTTTAAAATTATTTAAATTACAGATTCAAAAAATAGAGGAGAATCACAAAATATTTTTGGCATTAATTTACCAAAAATTTTAACTATAAGTAAAGGCTATTCGGCAGCTTCACTTTCTCGGGCTTTTGTTGATTTTATTATAAACGAATTAAATTTGGAAAAATTATTAGAGCAATTAAATAAAGCCAAATTTGGGGTTGATGAACATTTGTGGCAATCTTTAAGTATTTCTGATAATTTAAATGCTCCCGGTGGATTTACTGAACAATGTTATGATTTTGGATATACAACCCCCTTTATTACTAGGTAATTAAAGATATATTTAAAAATTGTGTTAATTTTGGATTTGTTGAGAACTAACAATAAGTCTCTTAATCTCTGAAAATTTATAAAAATTCCTTGTATTTCTTTAAATTTCTCTGGATGCTTGTTAAGTAGTTCTAGAATATTATTAATTTATCAAAATTTAAATTAAGTTTTTAAAGACAATAAAATCTTATTTAATAGGATGTGTATTCGGGCTTTATATTAGAGAAGGGAATATAGAGAATATGTATCATTTACATTAGTGTTAATTCCGGTATCGAGAATAGAATGGATTTTCCCAAAAACAGAGTCCATATCTTTTTGAATAACAAATAGTTTTCTGACACTTACCAGAGGTGGGTCGGATCAGTCAGAGGTGTCGAAAATCGAAATTCAGACCCACATCTGACACTTACCAAAAAATAAGGAGTATTAAATTTTCGATACTATTAATCTTATAATTCGAAAATGTGAAGAATAAATTTAATTATAAAAATATTGTTCTTCAAAAACTTTCTAAAGAATCATCAATAAATTATAAAAACTTAAAGATATGCTTTATGGGGAAGTACAGATTGTTTAAGTGGAAGTATTCGACATGATGTTTGTGTCTTTGGATTAGAGGATCTTACTTCAGAAAATATTTTTAAAATTCCACATTTATTTATTAACAAAATGATGCCTGGATATGATTTTGGAGTAATTAAATGTTGGCATAAAAAATTAAAAGAAAGACAAAAAATAAAGTCTGAGAGGAAATTGAATTTGGAATATTATAAAAATTGGCCCCAAGTAAGTAGTTTTTTTAATTTTTTAAAAATTAAAAAAAAATTTTTGAAAATTTTACAGACAATTTATAATCAAATGAGGAGAAGAAATAAAGGAATGATTAAATTTTCTGAATTAAAATGTAAATAAATTTAAATAAAATATCTAGTCAATATCGGGGATCGTGCCGACATAAAAAATAAATTTGTGGATTTTCGAAAAAGCGAAAAGGCATGATTCTTGGTCGGATTATATCGGGTATAAAAATTTTATCAAGTGATAAACCCTTTATCATGTTATAAAACCTTTCGTTCAAATTTTATTTTTTTGAATAAATAAAAATAAATAAATTTGCTTCTAAATTAATTAAATAATTATCGGGTTTCGATTTTAGGTTTCTAAAATTTGATATTCGAGTTTTTATAATTAAGCTGTAGTTTTGTTTGATCATATTTATAATTGGCGGAGCCTAAGTTGTAACCTTTTAGTTAAGATTAGAGACATACCGAGACAAGATCTCGACCGAAAATCTCGATTATCGAAATTGATATTTTTAGAAATATCTAGTACGAATCTATGGCTCTATTACACAATATACGTCCAATCGACTTTTATACGTCAAATCACACTTTATGAGTTCAATCAACAAAAAATTGAATTTTTCTTGGTATTGCAAAGTAGGGGTATGGTTACGAAACATTTCTTCATGTTCAGGACATACGCCCACTGGGTCTAGGACAATTCCTTAACCTATCCCTCGAAATTGCTGAAAGTTAAAATCGTTTTTCTGACATTTTTAAAAATTGGCTATAACTTTCAGAAATTTCAAAGGATAGGGTAAGGAATGGTCCCAGACACAGTGGGCGTAGTATTTTTTTTAGTTATTAAAAATGCCCTAGAGCTCGGACTAATGTAAAAGAATATTTTATTGTCTCATATCTCGAGCATAAAAATGTACATATGTTAATATGCTTAGACATGCCATAGTAAATATTAAAAAAATATTTTTAAATAAATTTGAAGGTGTGTGGGAGCATGAGCTTTTATTTGAAAGATTGTGGGAATTTTGTGAATTTTTACTGTACTTTTCTTGACGTCCCTCATACATATTTCTTTTTTTATTTAATTTATTATTACAAAAATTTTCAACAAACTTTAAATAATTAAATTTTCTTCAAAACTTTTTTTCCATTAAGATTATTAAAATTAGAGTTTGAACCAAACCAAACCAAGTTTTCCGGGCACTGTGACCCAGAAAAAGTGTATCTTCATAAAATCGGGTTTTCGGAGTTAATCGCGGGTTCCTCGCTCTAATTTCCCAGACTTTAAGGATCCGGGCTTTAAACTTCAATTTTACGTGCTTCGCGGTTCCCAAATAATCAACTTGATTATTTGGGAACCGCGAAGCTTCTTATCTCGGCTCATAATTGAGTCACGAATCTAATTTTGGTGTCATTCGACTCAGTTCGCGCAGCTTTTTTGAATGACTTATTGTTTGTCTGGATGTGAGCCATAACGTAATTTTACAGATATTTTTTATTAAAAGCCACGGAAGAATAATGATAACATAAATAAAAACAATAACAATTCCATTGAAAGCAAACGTTGTTTTTTAGTATACTTCAATAGCAGATCACGAGGGAATAAAATTCCTAATTTTAAGCATTTTAATAATCAACACGACTCATATACATACTTATGTCTTGTGACTGAAACCTGGTTGACTAATAAGATTTTACCTTTGGTGATAAATACCTTTTATGATAATAGGGACCGGGCCGGGCAAATTGAAAAGTTCCAACTCTAATTTTAACAATTAAATTATAAATATTTTTTATTAAATTTCCATCAAGAAATGGACAACAAAAGTTTCTACAGCGTTAGTTTTTAATTCTTAATTTGAATAAAATAAATAATTAAAGGCGTTATATCCAAAATACAAGGACTCTGGATTTGTCCCCGAAATATTTCTTAATGCATCAACTACTACATTGTTTTCTTTGATTATAGTAATATCAAATCTAAGTCTTTGCTATATCTTTATTAAATATAGGTGCTAAATTAAATTAAATATTATAACAAACCGGCCCGGTCCGGTCCGAAAGATCGAGTCGGGCATCGAATTTAAGGCCGAAAAAGACTCGACCGAGCTGGCCCGATAAAAATAAAGCCCGAAAAAATGACGAATGTCAGCCCAACTCGAAGGCCCAACCCAAGTTCTTTATATCAATCAAAAGCCCTCAATATTCCTATCCTTTTTCTAATGGATGAATCACGTCTGTAGACCATTAAAAAGTTATAACACGATAGGTGCAAGATTTCGAATGATATAAGATTCATAAGGATTGGATCAAGCATAAAAATGATATAGACGATAAAATTCGTACAACAGTGAACTCGTACAAAATTTTATTCCGAATATTCGGACTTGTTATGACACAGATATCGGATTCGCCAACCCTCGTTAGGACATAGTTGGGAACAGAATGGCAGCTTTTTATTCGAATATTTTTTGATTCCCTGGTATTATGCCAGCTCAAATTAAGCAGATAATTCCTGCATTTTTTAAAATTAAATTTTATCAAATTTAAGGCAAAAATATCTTGCATTCAAAAGTAATACAATCACTTTACTGTTTATTTATTCAGTAATTGATGCTTTATCTCATATAATTAGATTAATTTATTTTGTAAGAATATGTATGGGCTTAAATTTTTTCCCAATTTGGTTGACTAAATTTTATGTAGCTTATACAGTTATTTTTAACATTACGACTTATTTCATGTATATACTAATCAGTTTTGATCGTTTATTCGCATTATCTTTCCCAATATTGTAAGTTTATTTAAAAATAATATTTGATAGAATTAATCGGTTTTAAGTAGTGTCTATTAAGGTTGGCAGATCCTGATATCCGGATCCGAAAAAAGGCTGGATATCCGGAAATTTTTGGTTCGGATACTGGATCCGGATATCCAAAGATTTCCAACTATCCGACAACATTAGTGTCTATAAATAGGACAAAAAGGCCACTATGATATAGAGTCACATGTGTGTTTTAAATAGGGTATTTGATAAACTTCAGGTTTAGGATGTATTTATTGTTAATGAGATGTAACTTCGTTCAATATCTTTGAATCAGAGACGTTATGGTATGATAGATTGTAGAGATCGAGTTGGGTCTGGACCAAGGCCTGTACCCAGAGTTCAGGCCCAAGCATTTTTTGACCTTTCTGAGTTTTTCCTGGACTACAGGCCTAGGATCCGGCCCAGGTCATTAAATCAAACCCAGGAACAGGACCAGGCTTTTCATAAATATCGATCTCTATTAGATATCGCTTGACGAGCTGAATCTAGCCATTCCAGGGCGTTCCGGATTATATCATGAAGCTATAACTCGACGGTACCTTGGGGTGTACCCGACAATGAATAATATAATACATTTACTATTTTTTCAGTTATAACAACCTCAACAAGAAATTCTATATTATCACTCATTTAGCAACATTGATACTTTTTGATATAATAATCTTTCTACTTTATATTATACCGATATTTGATTATAAAACTGTAATAGTGACTGGCAGTTTATTTGATAATATTTACTTTGTTTATTCAATTAATCCAATATTTCCTTTTTTTCCAATTCTAATTTTTATTATATCTTCAATTATTTATTTAATTATTGCAATTTTAGCCAAATACAAAACCGGTGATCTTTAAGACGTAAAATAATTGGGGACTATTTTTGGTATTGAGCTCCAAAGACCGAACGGATTTTCAGTAATAATATTGCCCCCCCCCCTTAGACAGCGCCTACCGTCGTAATCAATCCGTAAAAATTGATTATAGTTCTGATCCATATTTTATTACCTTTATTGACTGATTGGATCCCATAGGCAAATGATGACATTTCGGAAGAAATTTTGACCGTTATGAGCCTTTTGATGTATGGGAAATTTTGTTAATAAAATTTTAACTTTTTATCTCTAAATTTTCAAATTTAAACACTCCAAAAATGAGAAAAGTTAATCGTTCTCTGTCTCTAATAGTTTTTCTTAATATTGGTCTATTATTTCTTAATTACCTAATAACTTATATTGTTTCTGAGGACTCTTCGAAAAAGTATGATGTTAGTGTTGATACTTGGTTTATTTCAACATATCTTTCTGTTATTTATCTCGTTGGTTTAGCTGCAAATGCCCCAATTTTATTTATTAATAGGCAAATTTTTTTCACACAATGAAATGTTTTTTGTGTTTATAACATCCAATATCTCATGAAAAAGCTAGCTAACGTTCCCTTCAAAAATCACGAAAATCAGAAATTTAATTATATTTTCGGAAATCGAAACTATATGCTTTGAATAAGCTCTGAAACCACAAAAACATTTCTTTGGATATAGCTTAATAAATCCAAAATTTATTTTTTAAAGTTCTGACTACAGAGAAGCTTACTTAAAAGAATTTAATTTAATCAAAAAATTTTTCAAAAAAATATTTAATAATTCATCAACTCCAATATCTGTTATTACAAGAGTTGTTAATAACAATCAGTTAAACCAAATTACACCAATTGCTTCATAATTGGATTAATTTTATGTATCTATATTTAAATTTTATTTTCTGAATTTTTTAACAAATTTATTTTTACGTTTGATAAAATTTTTTGGAAATAATGAGTCTTTTAATGTCTTTTAATGAGTTATGATTGCAGTACAATATTTATTATACATTCAAATTAGGGTTGGGATTTTCGAGTCGGTTATGGTTGTTTTCGTGATTTTTTTCGGGCTTTATTTTTATCGGGACCCGACCGAGTCCTTTTCGAGCCAAAATTCGATGCCCGACTCGATCTTTCGGACCGGACCGGCCCACAACCTAATTCTGGTTATAAATGATCTCGGTTAACTAAAAACCTGAGGTAGATCAAAATCGGAACCGAAAACCGGGGGTCAAAAACCGGCAATAACGCAAACCGGTGGTAACGGTTAATAAACGGTCGCTAACAATCCTAATTTACATATATTTTCTACACAAAATTTAAAAAATCTAATATCATTTTTAGACGCCTTAATTTATAAAAATATTTATACATAAAATTTATTTATTGTCACTTTCATTTTAAAAAAAGTTTGCCGCTTTCTTTTGTTTTGATTTTTTCTCGGAAGAATTTTATTTATTATATTTTTTAATTCTTTTGTTTTTTGCCTTTTAAAGGAAATATATCCATCAGTGCGCAACAAAGGCGGCAATTTCTTTCAAAAAAAGGCGAGAAAAGTAAAGAAAAGCTCATTTAAACACTTAAAGGTTTAAAAATAGGGCGAGAGTGAAACTCTCAAGTATTTTTAGGATATTGTAGGGAAAGGAAGAGAAAGGAGGAGGTTAGTAAAGCTAATCTATTAGGGTCACCTTAATTCGTTCTTCAAAAATATTGGTTTAGAGACCGGCGGGATTGTGAATCCACTTAAGACTTTTAGGTTGGGCTGTACCCCGAACAGACGTGGGCGAAACGTTTCGTTTCGTTTCGTTGTTTCGTATGTTTCGTATGATTTTTACTGTTTCGTCTCGTTTCGTTACGAAACACTTTTAAATTTGTTTCGTTTCGTTTCGTTACGAAACACCTGTGATTTTTCAACGAAACGAAACAATTTTTTAAGCCTAAACTAAGGCCAAAATCTATAAAATTTACCATCTTTTATTGAAAATTTAAAAAATTTTCGCCTGCGGCGCTGAAAAAAAAAGAATTTCGGCTTCTTGGCTTTCCCAAATTGTCAAAATTTTCGCCTGCGGCGCTGAAAAAGGAAGATAGCAATTACTTATATACTACAAATCCGTTTATACTCCACTCCCTAATCCACATATACATATTACTTAATCGACGACAAATTCTATTACCGGACTCGCATCATAATTTAAAAATTGCGGATTGCGAGTTGCGGAAATACTGGAACCGGAACTTCCGGCGAAGCACTAGCTTATATCGCCTTCCTCTCGAAATGGAGATATGGAGACAATTTGGGTAGGCAATGGAGCAAGATGGTGAATTTTTTGGCCTACGGCCTTTCAAAATTTTAAAATTTTTCGTCTGCGGCGCTTAAAATAAAATTTTACTTGAAAAATATTCAATTTTATTTAAAAAAAAGCGTCGCCAAAAATTTGGCTTCGAAAATGATTGACCCCCCCCCTTCCCCGAAAATTTTCCTTGCTACGGGCCTGGCTTATGGGACACAATTGTTGTAAATAAACCAATAACTAAATCATTTATAAGTCATAGTCGACTAATAACGTATTTGAGGTCGAATAATTTCGAAATAAATGCAGTTTTGAAAATTTTTTGAATATTAAAATGTTTCGTTTTGTTTCGTTTCGTTTCGTAAGATTTTGGTTGTTTCGTTTCGTTTCGTTAACGAAACGATTTTTAAAAAATTTTGTTTCGTTTCGTTTCGTCAGAAAAAAATTTTGAGTTTCGCCCAGGTCTGACCCCGAACGCTCGGCGGCGGGTATGTCGGAGTAAAGGGTTTTCCAATTGTTTCGTGGCGGGGTTCGGGTCGGGGATAAATCTGAAAAAATCGTTGGGGGCGGGGTTCGGGAACGGGGTCGGAGTACACTCTCTACTTTTAGGTAACTCAGTTTAGAATCCAATTAATATTGGGTAGTTTTTGACTAATTAGGGACCACGTGAGCTCTGGTTGGATCATAGACGGCCATTATATCACTGAATTTATGATTAATTTAATGGAGATTATCCTTAAAACGTGTCATTAAATGTCAAGTTTTTCAAGCTATGGAACCATGATTGATATTTTAAAAAAACGAGATATCTCGGCCTAGTCAAGCTTAGGATTTCGATATCAAACTTTTATTATCAAACCTTTTTCACATATCACTATAGAAATAAATACCGTATTTCTTCTAATAGTGCGACCGGTCGGTCTATTTTTCAACCATCCTCTAGAGGGTCGGTTTATTAGAAGGGGTCGGTCTAATAGAGGGAGTCGGTTTATTTTTCAACCTTCCTCTAGGGGGTCGGTTTATTAGAAGGGGTCGGTCTAATAGAAGGAGTCGCACTATTAGAAGAAATACGGTAATTATATTTAATTAAATTCCATTTAAATATTCATGATTTCCCTTTTTTCAAATCATTTTTGGGAGTTTTGCCTCCAGCGAACATCTGTTCATGGGCATTATTAAATCAAAAATGTTGTAAATTTTTGACAAATTTACAACTTTTATTTATACATTTTTTAGTTGGGGGCAGGCTATTGCGCCGGCCGCCAAATGGCGGGAAAGTAGACTTTTTGATATAAATGAAAGTGAGAAGGGCGGAAATTTAGTGAAAGATGACTGTGGAGAGTTTCTCAGTAAATGAGAGAAGAAATTTGTGTCATTTAAATGCCTAAATATTCTCTAATAATTTAAAAATTTGTTGCACATTCACACCCAAATATAAATTATTTCGCCAAGCTATTTTTGTAAAATTTTGTGCCGAAAATTACTTGTAGAAGAGAAAGTGTTAAAGGGAAGTGCCGAAATATAACACTAATTTACTAAACGAGCTGGAGTTTTTTGAACTCATTAACTCCTCATTATAGACAAATTAAACAGGCAAAAGAACCTTTCTTAAGTAATTTTCACTAAATTTATTTTATTTTAATTTAACTTTATTTTAATTTCCAATTTTTTATTTTAAATCATTTTCTTGGTAATGTAAATAATTAAAATTATTTTTGATTTTTATGTTATAAAAAATATTTAATTAAACTTTTAAAAATACATAAAATGCCGGAAAAAAAGTATTTCACGATTTTCAATAATTATAGGGTTTTATACAAAAAATCATTCTTTGGTGCAATACTTGTTCCTGGCATTGTATGTCTCGAATTATTAACGATAGAAAGTTCAAGCTTTTAAATTAACGCGGGGACTAGAAATACCGAATTGGTTTATTCGGAGAGGAGAATGAAATGTTAAATTTTGTTTTTCATATGTTTTTTATGAGAATTTTCTTCTTACTTTCTAAGATTGTGGTTAGAACCAGAGGTGGGTCGGAACAGTCTAGAGGTGTCGGAAATCGGAAGAGCCGGAAATCGGAACTGGCTCAAAAGTCGGAAATCGGAATTCCGACCCACATCTGGTTAGAACGAAGTAAGTTTAAGGAGGATTTTAAGAGTTATACTTGTAAAATTCCACTACCTCATGTTGTGAAATTCACTAACCTTATGTTAATTTCTCTTAGAATTTTTTTAACAATCTCATCTTTCTTAATAAAATTCCAGTTTTAAAAATAAATTATCTAATTTTTGAAAAATAATTTAACCATAAATTTTTAGAAAATCCCAGTTTACAGTATAAAGTAAAAAAAAACAAATAAAATACTAGCCAATAAATGGTGAGAGACAATCCTTGCGCATCCTTCTTTCCTTTCTTTTATTCAACCCAAATAATTGCCATTCATTGCCTAAAAATAACTTTTATTTTTTTTTCGTTTTTTATAAAAATAAATAAAAATTTATTGCTATTTTATTTTTAAATTTAAGAAAAATATATATTTAATATTCTAATAAGATTAATAAATTTTTCTGGCATCTTCTAAAAAATTTTTTTAATTTTTTGGCGTCAATGAAAGGTAATGATATTTTTAATGAATATAATTTTAAATTAGGGCTAGTTGATAAAAATTATAGAAAATAATAAATAGGTAAATACGGGGGTGGAAATTCGTATTTGGAAGCTGTACCAAAATGCATACTGAAAAAGGTCTGATTTGAGACCAAATTTTAAATTTACAACACTATTGGGAATTAAATAAAAAAAAGTCAATGGTTGTGAGGAGTTGTCTACTAGAGTTTCACCGTTAGTTTCGGTTCTGGCTTAGGGATCCGGAACCCGAATCGGATCCGGTTCCGGTTCCAGTCAAAATTTCGGTTCCGGTGAAATTTAGTATACGATATTTCTAGCCTCAATGTGGCCAAATAATAGACGCGTTTAGATTTACAAACTTAAAATTTTTAGTCCAAAATTTAAATTTCTTAAAGGAGAAGGAAGTAATGGAACAATTTTCGCTGGACATTCCTCACAAAATTGCAATACCCAAACAACACAAATGTTCCCACAACTCCCTTCAACTTCTCACAATTCTGCTCCTTTTGCTAATTTATGGGAAAATCAGCAACAATTGCAGAATTATTATCAGCAATATTACAATACACCTATGACTGTAAGTTGGAAATTAAAAAAGTCTATATTGGGGCTTCAATTGGAGGATTAGCCTAAAATGTCAAAAGTCTAAATTCTGATACCCGAAATTTTTGAAATTTCAAGAAATATTACTCGCACGGTATTGAAAATTTGAGACGGTTTAGCCTAAATTTTACCTTAATTTTCCAATTAAGATTAGGTAGTAGTGTGGATTCTAATTTAAATTGGATTTTAAATGAGTACTAAAATATCGGTATAATGAGGAAGTCTCTAAAAAGAAATTTTAATTAAATTTTTAATACTCTTTTTTACTTTTCAAAATCTAGTTAAATCTCATTTATGTTAACCTAGCTAACATGAAAACTCTCTTTAGTTTCTCCAACATGTTTTTAAATGTTGGCCAAGGGTGTGCAGAGTTGACCAAATGATACTCCCAGTTTTGTGTATAACTAATTTTATTCGTTTTTAGCCTCAATGTGAGGTTTGATTATATTTTCGGTTTAATAAACCGGTTGAGATATTTAATCAAAATTTAAAAAAATCTTTTTAAAAACCATTTTTTAAAGAATCATTCAACAAATTCTTTCCAACATTCACCTTTAAGTACAATTAATATTTTTGCTGGATATCCAACTACATTACCATCCACATTTAATAATTATCCTCAACAAAATAATCTTTCAAATTTTAATTTATATGAGAATAATCAACCAAGAATAGATGCTGGAACAGCATCCTCTTCCTCTGTTTATCAACAATCTCCATTAGCTGCTATGGACTCCATAAATTTACAAATTGAAAGCAATGGAAGACAATGTGGGTTCCAAAATTATTCTAAATACTATAAAATTATTCACTAAATTAACAATGAATCTTAATGATTTTAATTGAATGCCCTCAGAATACCCCACTTGTTTACTCCAGATTTTTATTTACCACAACCCCAGCCTAAATAAATATTTTTCTTATTTTTATTAAGAAATATTTGATTAATTTGGGAAAGTAATAAAAGGATTTTTGGCAGTTTAAGAGTATAAATTGAGGTAGTTCACAACCGGGTACTAACAGATACTTTTTAATAAACACGAGATTTTCGGTTTGTGATTTATAATTTGTTTGGCGGGAGGAAAGGAGTGTAAAGAATCACTTGTTTCCAGAAATTTCGGTTATATTTTTATGAAAATACTGATTAAAACTAGCAAAATTTTTTTTGTATAAACCAGTCGCGAACTACCCTAAAATGAACAGAACTTTTTTCAGAAAAATTGATAAGTTCACATTTAATTTTATTAAAATTTCCAGTTAATCCTCAATGGCTCTTTTCTGCCCCAAAAGTTTGTGTTTCTGTTAATTCTTACAATTTAGAGGATACAAAAAATATTTCAACAACAAAAATGAAAACAAAAAATAATTTATTAAACAATAATTCAACGAATAAATTAATTCCTTCGGCTCTTTTACCGCAATCTTCTTCACACCGCCCTACCAGACAAATTTTTGGCCCAGGAACTAATAGTGGGCTTTATCTTTTACAATTTAAAATTCTATCCGTTAAATACATATTCTCTCTAAAAATATTAAATTACCCCCCCCCCCCCCCCCCCATTCAAGGTTCTACTTAAACATGAAGCTGTTTGGTTTATATATAGGCGTATAGCCATTGTAATATGTAGCTCCTCCGATAGGATAAAAGTTTTTGGTTGTTGTAGTTTTGGTTCCGGGATAGGATAATACTCTAAAGGTGAACCTTTGGACAATGGCATGACAAACATAATTTAAGCCTTTAGACGAAATTTTGTATAAATTTCCGTTCAATCATTGAAAATAATTTATTATGTTAATAGACTGTTTTAGCTGTAATTTATTGAAAATCTTAAGGCATACTTAGCTAATTAAGTGAATAAAAATATTTTTATTTTACATTGAAACTTAGTAGTTAAATAGTCTTTAATAAAATTTATTTTGAAAGATTTGCGTGTACGAACAAAAGACCAATACAGAATTGTTTATAATGAATTTCAACGAATAGAGTTGGAAAAAGCTTTTGTTAATTTAAATTATGTTACTGCAGAAGTTAAGGCTGAACTTTCAAGTAGATTACATTTAACAGAAAGGTAAGGTTAAATAAATATTTAAATTTAATTTTAAAAATATTTAGACAAATAAAAATATGGTTCCAAAACAGGTAAATTAATTTATAAAATTTTTAAAGTTTTATTTTTAATTAATTATTTGCCCAACATTGTATTAGAATAATAATTAGATTCTATTGGTCCATCCATTCCATCTTCTTTACCTTTATTCTAAAACCGAGATATGGTTAAACCCAGAACGGTATTAATTGTCTTATGTAGGGTTGTCGGTTTCAATCCGAATCGAACCGAAAAACTGAAGATTTTCGGTTCGGTTTATTGGTTCGCTTTCGGTTAATCTGCTGAAACCGACAACCCTAGTCATATGTACACACATATGCAGCTCGGGGATTGATGAACCTCTTGTACCACAAAATCATTATATTCAGCTTTTCTAATGGGACAGAATTTTTTTGTTTCAATGAAAACTATCTGCACAGCGTGATTGTGGGGTGGCAGAGAATCGAACCGAAAAAACTCTAACTTTTCGATAATCGTTCTTTAGGAATATTTTTTTAAATTTTTCTCAAAAAATAATTCTATTTATATTCAAATAATTTACATTTATTTGTAATCAATTACCTATTTATTGAATTATATAATCTCTAAAAATATTTTTTTGATCATGCTTAAAAAGAAAACAAAAAATTTTTCTTCTTCTGATTTTAATCTTTTTTTTCTTTTAAATAATTATTTATCTTTAAGGACGGGAATAGCAAAAAATAAATAAAAAATATTTCGGCGGCATTTTAAAAAAAATATTTTTCTCATTATTCATTTAAATTGTTATTGACTCTTGAAAGTTTCTATTTTTTTTCTTCTTTATTCTTTTTTAAGATTAATTACAAGGTATTGCATAAACAAATTATTGCGGGTTGATTTTTTCTTTTAACAAAGTTTTTTAATTAAAAATTTTACTAAAAATTTTTTTTAAATTTTCCTTTAATTTTTCTAAAATACTACAGACCAGACGTGGGCGAAACGTTTCGTTTCGTTTCGTTGTTTCGTATGTTTCGTATGATTTTTACTGTTTCGTCTCGTTTCGTTACGAAACACTTTTAAATTTGTTTCGTTTCGTTTCGTTACGAAACACCTGTGATTTTTCAACGAAACGAAACAATTTTTTAAGCCTAAACTAAGGCCAAAATCTATAAAATTTACCATCTTTTATTGAAAATTTAAAAAATTTTCGCCTGCGGCGCTGAAAAAAAAAGAATTTCGGCTTCTTGGCTTTCCCAAATTGTCAAAATTTTCGCCTGCGGCGCTGAAAAAGGAAGATAGCAATTACTTATATACTACAAATCCGTTTATACTCCACTCCCTAATCCACATATACATATTACTTAATCGACGACAAATTCTATTACCGGACTCGCATCATAATTTAAAAATTGCGGATTGCGAGTTGCGGAAATACTGGAACCGGAACTTCCGGCGAAGCACTAGCTTATATCGCCTTCCTCTCGAAATGGAGATATGGAGACAATTTGGGTAGGCAATGGAGCAAGATGGTGAATTTTTTGGCCTACGGCCTTTCAAAATTTTAAAATTTTTCGTCTGCGGCGCTTAAAATAAAATTTTACTTGAAAAATATTCAATTTTATTTAAAAAAAAGCGTCGCCAAAAATTTGGCTTCGAAAATGATTGACCCCCCCCCTTCCCCGAAAATTTTCCTTGCTACGGGCCTGGCTTATGGGACACAATTGTTGTAAATAAACCAATAACTAAATCATTTATAAGTCATAGTCGACTAATAACGTATTTGAGGTCGAATAATTTCGAAATAAATGCAGTTTTGAAAATTTTTTGAATATTAAAATGTTTCGTTTTGTTTCGTTTCGTTTCGTAAGATTTTGGTTGTTTCGTTTCGTTTCGTTAACGAAACGATTTTTAAAAAATTTTGTTTCGTTTCGTTTCGTCAGAAAAAAATTTTGAGTTTCGCCCAGGTCTGCTACAGACTTCGTTATCTTTGAAGAGATAATGAGAGTTATTTTAGAAGAGGGGGAGGGGTATGTTAAGCAAGTTCCTCGGACAAATTAAAATAAAAGTTATCTTAAATTAGTACATGCTCGAATAATTACCCTGGGTAATTATTGTTTCGACCTCTCGCTGGAGGGGGTAATTAATCGAGAGGGTGTGCTAAATTTAGTAAATCGAGGAGAAAATTCATTTATTTTTTGAAATTGATTCTTAAAATGTTTTAATAAGTAAAATTGACAAAGATTTTTTCAATATTTTTAAAATTAGAGCTAGGGGAGGAGGGGATAATTATTAAAAAGGGTAAGTATTTGAGAGTGGGTAATTATTTGAGCATTTACGGTATGTTTTATCTAACAGGGAGGTGCAAATTTACTATAAATCTGAACTTTTTTACTACCTAAAATTTGAAACCAGGTCCAAATATAATTTTTAAAGGTCGACCGAAACCTCACCCGACTTCTTTCTCAACCTGATCTATTCCTATTGTTTACTATACTCTAGGTATTTAATAACGAGATTCGGGTTGTATTTTATTTATAAAAAATTAATTTATTAATTTTTTATTTATAGAAGAGCAAAAGATCGAAAACAAACAAAACAACTTGTAAATTTAAAAAGACAACAACAACAAAACCATCACCATTTAAATAATCCTCATAATTTAAATTATACTGCTTTTACTTTACAAAATCATCATCAACAAAAGATTTAAATAAAAACAAATACTAATATTTTAATATTTCGAACACACATTTTAATTGTTACTTATTTTTAATTAAATTATTTTATCATTTTTTATGGGAAAAATTTTCAAGATTTCGAATAAAAGTTACTTCTTTGGCGCGCCGAAATTTGCGGATTTTAATTTGCGGACCCGAAATTTGCGGACCCGAACTTTGCGGACCCGAATTTTGCGGACCCGAACTATGCGGACCCGAATTTTGCGGATCTGAGGTTTGCGGACCAAAAATTTGCGGATCGACAATAGAGTCTACTGAACATCGGAAATTTCAAAAATTTTAGCCTTCGGCGTTAATTAGGATGAATTCAGGCATCATGACTTTATGAAATGGCCATATAAATGATTTTTTATGGAATTTTCTCGATTATTTATAAATTAGGAAATAATTTTAAGATAAAAAATTGATAAAAATTTTGAAAAATCAAGAAAAAATCATGAGTCCGGTACGGATCATGGCAAACTCTGCAGGAATCCTCGAAAAATAAAATTTTTTATTTTTTCTTTTTACTCAAGTGTCGGTCCTAAAATCTTGGTTCCGCAAAAATCAAGTCCGCAAACTTCGTGTCCGCAACCTTCGGGTCCGCAACTTTCGTTCCGCAACTTTCGGGTCCGCAAAGTTCGGGTCCGCAAAATTCGGGTCCGCAAAGTTCGCGCCACGACTTCTTTACATGCTTTCCGTGGTATTTTGTCTTCCGGCATTTCCACTTTCCGACTTTTAAGTCATTTATTTTAGACAGTTCTGTTTTCGATACCTTCGTCATTTCCGACTGACCTCCGGAGTAAAGAAAGTAGGAAAAGCAGAAAATTGGTTTTTGTGGATTCGGCATTTACATTTTCCGGAGTAACCCAAAAATGAATAATTATTATTGTGTTTCCTTTTTGAAATTTTAATTAGAAAATTAAAAATTAAGAAAGGTGTTTAAATTTATTAAATTTAATATAATTGTACTTAACTTATGGTTCTCAATAAATTAATTATTTAAATCGTAAACAAAATTTTTTTTTCAAGTTTCAATCAAAGATTAATTTAAAAAACGCTCATTTTTCAAAAAGTTTTGGTCTTTAAAATTAAAATAACGTTTAATTTTTAGAAAGAAAGTTTAAAATTTTTAATTTTAAAATCTGCCACGGCTAATTAGAGATCGGACAAATAGCAAATTGATATTAAAAAAATTATTTGATATTTGAAGATTTTTTTCCAAAAGTCATTAAACAAATAATTGATCAAATAAAATCACAAAATTTGATCAAATATTTGTTCAAATATTTGTTTGGTCCGATCTCTATGTCTAACCCTACTATTTAGAAAAATCTGACATATTCTGCAGCTAATTACCGTATTTCGTCTAATAGTGTGACCGGTCGGTTTATTTTTCAACCTTCCTCTAGGGGTTCGTTTTATTAGAAGGGGTCGGTCTATTAGAGACAGTTGCACTATTAGAAGAAATACAGTATTCAAGAAATACGTCAAAGTATAAAATAATTATTTATTATTCAACCGACGAGAATTTTTTTCAAAATATTTGTTTAAAATTACATTAAAATTTTCCACCTGCCAATTAAATTAAAACTTAAGGGTGTTTAAATATTTAAATTGTAAACAGAAATTATAAAAAGTTTAAACAATGTCTCTAAATTATAATTATAATAAATTTTAGTTTTTTTTACTTTAATTATATATTAAGAAATAAAAGTTGAAACAAATATTTTTATTAGGGGTATATATGTTTTCTCGTACATACTAATGTTCTTGTGTGGAGACGCTGTTTATGTATTACCCTCAATTTAAGATATAAATTGAAGGGGTTATCTTATACATAGTAAGGTCCAATTAAGAGGAAACGGGACCCAGACATATACTAGAAAAGGAAATATTGGAATAATTCAATGTAGCAACCAAGGTTGTCGGATCCGGATATCCGGATCCGAGAAAAGCCGGGTATCCGAAGCTTTCGGTTCGGATACCGGATCCGAAGATTTCCAACTATCCGACAACCTTAATAGCAATAGCTAATTTACTGGTTCAGGACCTACGTCCATTGGGCCGTACATTGTCCTATTGAAGAATATTTAGAGTTTTTATGTTTTAGAATCAACCTAGATACTCTTAAAGCTATTTTTGTTAAATCAATTCCCATATGTCACCTTAACTAAAAATTATAATTTAGTACTAATTTCAAAAATGGAATATATTTTGTGGAATCGCACTGATTTTGACATAATTTACAATTGTACAGGAATAAATGTTGATGTCATCCCATTTGAAAAAAGAAGATATCCAATAACTGCTATTATTTGTATTTTACTTGGATTTATTTATTATGTATAATAGATTTTTAAGCTAAAAAATTTTGTTTCTAAAATTTAAAATTTAAGCCTATATATTTCCCCTGTCTCTACTCTTTTTGGAAGAATAAAAACAAAAATCCTTGTTATTTACTGTTAATTTATCTCTCAATTTTGGACCTATGCATTCTTTGGATACCAACATTTGCAGTTGGAATTTTTAGTTTAAATGGTGTTGTCTACTGTTCTTCCCCTGTATATACCTACTTTGTTGGATGTGTTAGTTTATGTAAGTGCTTAAATATGAGGGTTAAAAGATTAATTAACAACACAAGCATACAAGTAGTGTTGTCAGTTACTAAGAAATTCAGAACCAAAATTTTTATTAAAGTAGTGAAATTGTCTTTTGACTGAGAGGGTTTTGGGAAAAATTTTTGTGGAATGCAAAACATTTAGTATTGATAATAAAGAAGATTTCTTGTTTTGTAGTGTCTTAGTGATATTGAAAGTTTGAAAAGATAATACAGGGAGATTTCCTGATACCCGCTAACTTTCCATACAAGGTAGAGACGGGTCGAAGAATTTCGGGTATAGAGCATATAGTTTTTGCCACCTTTTATACATCGCCCCCTTTTTGCCCCCTTTTCGAACATTTTTTGAAAAAGTAAGAAATCTATCTTGTGGACAACAAAAAAGTAAAATTCTTTAAAAATTCACAAAATTTTTACCCCCGGCGCTTAAATAGAGAAAAGGGGATTGGTATGGATATCGGAGGAAAAAAACTTACTTCTTGACCTTCCAAATCCTCAAAAGCTTCGCCTGCGTCTCAAAAAAAGAAAAAATTTAGTTAATATATCCGAAGATTTCTCCGAAAATTTTTCAAGAACAGACAACCCTAATTAAGACTAGATTTATTAATATTATAATATTTAGATTTATGGACTGCTGAATGTTCAGCTGATTTGGTGTGTTAAATAAATTGAAAAAAACTTTATATTTTTCCTTTCTAGATTTTGGGAATAAATCGTTGTATCGAAATGGCATTTCCAAAAATTTCAAAAAAACTTTTTCACAATAATCGTGTCTATATTTGGATTATTTTTAGTAATTTATATGGACTTTATTGGCTTTTATTTCGACATACTGGTATTTTTAACGGAATAACATTTGAATTTTCCTTTGAACCTTTAATTGGATATAGAGATTTTAGAATGGAATTAGTAATTTAAATTTAATTTAAATATACCAACTAACTTTAGTTTAAAGAAGATTTGAGTGTATTTACTATACACAACACAATATTGGCTGTTGGTTCTCCTATAATTTATTTGATTTTTTCACTTTGTGTTTTCATGAAAGCCCGTGAATTAATTGATAGTGTTTCTAAAGAGGAGAAAATGGTATAAATTATATATCGTATTTATTTTAGTTAAATGGCCTCTCCATTTGAATGGCAATATAATGACTTGAATCAAAAGAGAGGCGAGATTACGGTGGATATCTGTGGATTTGGGAGGATTAAGAACGATTTCAATGATTACAAGAATAAGGGGGAGATATTTAGTGATCCGTAGAACCAGTCCCGTTTAACGAATATTGCCGGAGTGCACAGAATTTTGGTAAAATTCAAGTCAGTCAGTTTTAGGTTATAGAACTAGTCGTGCTGAGTCGAATGACACGAAATTCAACGTGGTTGTACATGATTTGACAAAGTTATGGCATAAAGTAAACCTATCGGAGTCGGCAAATTATGTCATAACTTTATCAAATCTTGTCCAATCACGTTGCTTTTGGTGTCATCGTCTCGGCTCGAATAGATAACCTAAGACTGACTGACCATATTGTATACTTCGAGGAAAGGAAAAGGATGGGGGGGGGGGAGGGGGTGAACGAACTTGAATTTTACCAAAATTTTTGTGCTCAAGCAACATGGAGCGGCTCCGAAAATCGCCGGCTCCGGAGCCGGAGCCAAGATTTTAAAAGGCTGGAGCCCGGAGCCGAAGCCAAGATTTTGAAACCCCGGAGTCCGGAGCTGGAACCGGAGCCAACAAATGGCAAATACCCAGCACTGCTCAAGATTGTGTAAAATTATTTGAAGAAAATTAAAATGGCTTCCTCATTTTTTGGGGGTATGAAAAATTGAATGGTGTTAAGAAGCCAAATTTTATCGCTTTCTAGTGCATATTAGTCGAAAACAATTTTTAAATTAAAATATTTTTAAGGTCTTTCTTCAAGTATTTATCATTTCAATGTTCAATACATCTGCAGGTATTGCTTATGCTTACATTGCGAATCATCCTGATCATGGGATGTTGCCGTTAATGCTTGCTCATTTTTCCTGGTAAATAAATAAATTTATTTATTTTTTAAATTATTTTATTTTAAGGATTCATATTCACGGTAATTAAAAATATAATTAAATAAATTCAATAATATTTTTAAAATTATTTTTGTAGGTTTCCCACCAGTAATTTACTTAACATTAAACAAAACTGTGCGGACTGACACAAAAATTGTGTTTGGAAAATTTCTTAGTGTATTAAAGACAAATCAAAATAAAATTTCAAATTTTTTTGGACATGTTTAAAAATTAGCGTATGTATATGCCAAGGATAGGTCGGGTTACCCGAAACCCGGACTTTTTCTCGACCCGAAACCCGTCCCGACTTTTTTCTCAACTCATCCCTGGTATATACTGAAATAATTAGGGCAATTATTGTTTCAACCTCTCGCTGGAGAGTGTAATTATTTGAGAGGAGGTAATGATTTGACAAAAACTCTTTTAAGAATGATAAATAAATATGTAGTACTTTATTACTTTTGTAAATTATTTCCTAATTTTTTGAATAAAGAGATTTTGCATATTTTTTGTGGTAAGCTAAAATGTTATGAGCTAGAAACTAGAGAAAGGTAGATATTGGAGATCATCCAATCTGAGGATTGAAGTCAGTTAGTAATTTATATGGACTATATTGGCTTTTATTTCGACATCCTTATATTTTTAATGGAATAAATTTTGAAATTTCCCTTGAACCATTAATTGGATGGTTCAAGGGCCAGTTCCGATTGGTTCCAAGCCGACTTTAGAGCCAGTTCCGATTTCCGGCTTTTTCGACTTCAGGCACCTCGGACTGTTCCGACCCACCTCTGTCTATGGCTAACCCTACTCTTTAGAAAATCTGTCAATTCTGCAGTTAGTTATTCAAGAAAATACGTTAAAGTATAAAATAATTATATATTATTCAACCGACAAGAATTTTTTTCAAAATATTTGTTTAAAAGTGTGTTAATATTTTACACCTGCCAATTAAATTAAAACTTAAGGGTGTTTAAATATTTAAATTGTAAACAGAAATTATAAAAAATGTTTAAACAATGTCTCTAAATTATAATTATAATGAATTTTATTTCTTTTTACTATAATTATATATTAAGAAATTAAAGTTGAAACAAATATGTATTTTTTATTAGGTGTATATTTTCTTGTACATACTAAGTTCTTGAGTTAAGTTTCTTGAGCTGTTCTTAACATATTACCATCAGTTTAAAATATAAATCAAAGTGGTTATCTTATAGTGAGGTCAAAATTAAGAAAAAATAGGAGCCAGACATATAGAGAAAGAAATATCGGCGCTGGTATTGTTTATGCGTCCAATGATCATATGCGTCCAATCACAAAAAATTGGATTTTTTTGGCGTTGCAAAGTTGGTATGGTTCCAAATTTTTCATCATGTTCGGCCCCTACGCCCACTGGTTCTGGGACCATTCCTTACTCTATCCCTCGAAATTTCTGAAAGTTAAAATCGTTTTTCTGAATTTTTAAAAATTGGCTATAACTTTCTGAAATTTCGAGGGATAGGGTAAGGAATAGTTCCAGACCCAGTGGGCGTAAGTCCCAAGCATGAATTAATGTTTGGAGCCATACTCCAACTTTGCAACACCAAGAAAAATTCAATTTTTTGTTGTTTGGACGCATGAAAGTTTATTGAACGCATAGACTAGACCAGCGTCGAAATATCGGGATAATTCAATGTAGCAACAGCTAATTTACTGGCTTCAGGACCTATGGGCACTGGATCTTGGATAGTACGTCCTATTGAAGAATAGAATTTTTGTGTTTTAGAACCAACGTAGATACGCTTAAAGCTATTTTTGTTAACACAATCCCAATACATACATATGTCTCTTTAACTAAAAATTATAATTTAGTACTAATTAAAAAATGGAATATATTTTATGGAATCGCAATGAATTTGACATAATTTACAATTGTACGGGAATAAATGTTGATGTCATCCCATTTGAAAAAAGAAGATATCCAATAGCTGCAATTATTTGTATAATACTCGGATTTATATATTATGTAGGGAATTTAGGAAAAAATTATTTTAAATTTAAAATTTAAGCCTTTATATTTTCCTTGTCTTTACTCTTTTTGCAAAAATAGAAACAAAAATCCGTGTTATAAACTTTTAATTTATCTTTCAATTTTGGATCTATGCATGCTTTGGATACCAACATTTGCAGTTGGAATTTCTAGTTTAAACGGCGTTGTTTACTGTACTTCCCCGATTTTTACATACATTGCTGGGTGTTTTTGTTTATGTAAGTTGATTTTAGGGTGTCAATTGAGCTAATTTTGAATAACTGAAGACTTAATTGAAAACACATCCCCTGCAGACCTGAATCTCGAAAGTCCGTAACGGGTTTGGGACAGCAAGACTATACAAAATAATTTTTATAATGCTCTGCTGAGTAGAGTGCTTCAAAGCTCGAAAAAAACGAAATTTCGATTAATTTCGGTTTATATTTTACTATTTTTTCGGGTCATATTTTACTGAGTAATATTTTAGATATATCTTAGATCAAGAATTTCATTCGGATTACTCCCCAAAATTTTATAATCAAAATATATTTGTTAATATACCTATAATTTAGATTTATGGGCTGCTGAATGTTCTGCTGATTTGGTTTTACATTATAAAAAATTATTTAATTTTTCTTTAGATTTTGGGAATTAATCGTTGTCTCGAAATAGCATTTCCAAAAATTTCAAAAATATTTTTTCACAACAATCGTGTCTATATCTGGATTATTTTATGTAATTTATATGGACTTTACTGGCTTTTATTCCAACATCCTTATATTTTTAATGGAATAAATTTTGAATTTTTCTTCGATCCTTTAATTGGATATGAAGATTTTAGAACGGAATTAGTTAATTTTAAATTAATTAATTTATATAATTTCAATTTATTTCTAGTTTAAAGACGATTTAAAAATATTTACTATACACAACACAATGTTGGCTATTGGTTCTCCTTTAATTTATTTAATTTTTTCACTTTTTGTCTTCTTCAAAGCCCGGGAATTAATTAACAGTATTTCGAAAGAAGAGAAAATGGTTAAAATTAAATACTCAATTTACTCAATAATAACATCCCTCAAATAATTACCCCCTCCATAATTACTCCTCGACGAGTAAATACTGGATTACGTCTGTATACAAAATTTGTGTACATATTACCCACTAATTTGGCAAATTAAAAATCAAAATTTTTAAAAATTGAAAGAAAATTGCTTAAAATTGAGGACAGATGTTTAACACCCCAAAAATTATGAAATTCTTGGGGTGCGAAATAAAAAAAACTTTTAATAACCCCAAAAACTATTTTAGAAAAATTTAATCAAAAATATTATCGATATACATATTGATAGTCGTCCTCATTTTAAAGAGTACTTTAAAAAAATACAACTTTTAACTCGAAGATTTTTTCTAGAAGTTAATCAAAAAGAGGCAATTGAAACTAAATAATCTCTCATTTAACAGCCTTTGTTGTAGGGTTGTTGGATTCGGATATCCGGATCCGAGAAAGGCCGGATACTCAAAATTTTCTGTTCGGATATCCGGATCCGAATATCCGACAATTTCCAACTACCCGACAATTTTATTTTGTTGCTCTTATCGGTTTCCATAATTGTAATTAGGCAAAAACAATTTCTAATTACCGTAAATGCTCGAATAATTACCCTCTCTCAAATAATTACCCTCTTTAATAATTACCCCTTCCCTTTCCCTATCTAATTTTAAAAATATTGAATAAATCATTGTCAATTTAAATTATTGAAACATTATAAGAATCAATATCAAAAAATAAATGGATTTCCTCCTTGATTTATTGAGATATACCCCAAATTTAGCACATCCTCTCGATTAATTACCCCCTCCAGCGAGGGATCGAAACAATAATTACCCAGGGTAATTATTTGAGCATATACGGTAAATTAAAATTTTGAAGGTTTTTATCCAAGTATTTATCATTTCATTGTTAAATACATCAGAGGGTATTACCTATGCTTACAATATGAATCATGCAGATCTCGGAATTATTCCATTGATGATTGCACATTTTTCTTGGTTATCAATTAAATTTGTTTATATAATTTTAATTTACTTTTTAAGGTTACATATCCACGGTATGTTAATGTTTAAATAAAACTTTTTGTTTTTAAAAACGCAAATTTAAATATTTGTTTAAATTTTGTAGGTTTCCCACCAGTAATTTATTTAACATTAAACAAGACTGTTCGGAATGACACAAAAAATCTTCTTAGAAAATTTTTCGGGTTATTTAAAACAAATCAGAATCAAGTTTCGAATATGGTTGGACATGCTTAAAATGGATGGTAGAAATGTTCTGTTTGCTTACAAAAAGAGTAAAGATATTTATTCTCGAAAAACGCCGGCTTAAGAACGATAAATAAATACATTATAAATTTTGTCTACTAATGTATTTTCTAACTTTTTGAATAAAGGACTTTCTAAGTTATATATTTTTTAAATTTATATGAAAGTGTATGACCAACAAAAAATCTTCTAAATTAGTCATGAAATGAGAATTTGTTATAAAATGAAATGACTCTGTAAAGTCTATAAAATAATGAGCAGATTTTTTAATTGTTGAAAATTTAAAACAAAATCTAAACCCAATTTTATCTACTAAAAATAAAATAAACAAACATTCGTTAATAAAAAATAAATTTTTAGCATCTATACATCCTCAGACACTCAAAACTAGGGGTGAGCGGTATCGGATCCCGACCGGTAACGGGCGGTATTATACCGGTTTTTTGAATCCCGATACCTATTTTTCTGATACCGGTACCGAGTCGTTATCAATCCCGATACCGATCGGTATTGGGATTGCGTTATTAGCAAAAGATTGGGAATGCAGATACCGATTTTGGCCAATCCCGATAAAGCGCATCATTCCAAAATACCGATAGCGATTTTTTCTCGGAATAACGATACCGCTCAACTCTACTCAAAACAATGGTTTTTAAAAATATAAAATACCGAGCCGTTATCAATCCCGATACCGAAAACATCCAATTTCAGAAAATGTTTAAGTTAAACCCACATAAAAAGATTGAAAAATGGAAGCATAGAGCTTCTATTAGAGTTTTTAAAATAATAAAAAAATAAAAAAAATGTATCGGTTGACTGTGCTATAGACTAATAATTTTTTTAAATCGCGACTAAAACATTAAAATATGTTAAGAAATTAGAAAATAAAAAAATATAGGTACATAAAAATAATTTAAATCCTCATATAATGGCATACCTCCCTGTTTCAAATTTATTTTTTACGAAATTGAATTTACGTTACAGTGAAATCTCGATATAACAACAACTCTAGAGTCCAAACTTTTGACTGTAGAAAGAAAAATGTCTCATCCTATGATTAGAGGACGAGTCTCGAATTATAAAAACCTAATCTGGAGTCAAATATGACTAAAACACTCGTTATTATGCAGAGATTTCCCTGTTTTATGTAACCAAAAATAATTTTCTCCACAATTTGACCATTTATTTGAGGATTTATACATCACAAGTCGTTGAAAATAATTTCAATATCACTCTTAAACTCTCACAATCCCTCGATCTTCCCAAAATCATCTGAATCTCTTGATATCCTTCGCCCTCTTAACCTCGGTACTGACCGACCAAAACCCGAACTTTAACGATACGAAACCAAGTCCGAAGAAAATTATGAAAACCGACAGAAAGCTGTTTTAAAAAACCGACCGCACGTTCGATTTTGCCAAACTCTTACTATGTAAATCCCATTTTAAATATAAAAAGAAACAAAGTTAAAGAAAAATAAAAGATATAGGAAAGTATTTTAGAGAATATAACAAAGATAAATAAATATACCGAAATATGCTATAAGGTTGATTAAAGCAAAAATATTTCCCAACCATTGACCGCAATTTATCCATGCTTGACGAAGAGCTTCAAGAATGTCTCTTTTTTTGCGATTTCCCTTCTCAAAATTTTTTGGAGAAATTAAAGGAAAGGAAGGATTTTTATTTCCAGATTCTGCACCAATAGTCAAAAAATTTAAGAAATTTCCATCAAATGTCGATGAACATGTTCCTTTTCCATCTTAAAAATTAATCTTTTTATTATTCCAAGAAAATATTTTTATATGTATATTTTTTTGAAATAGTCGGTAATTTTTTATTAATTTGTTTGTACTTGGAGACCAAAATCTTGCGGTGACCAACTTCCCGAAAACTAGTGAACAAATTTCGTGGAGTTATTTTACGTTACAAAAACATACTAGTGGCTAAACTTTTGCTAAAATCTTTTTAATTTAGAATTATATAGAGAAAATAATTCCCATAGTTTTTCTAGACTTTATCAAAGTGGACAAACACAGCCCTTAATAATTTTGATAATTTGTAATAAATTTCAAAGATTTTTAATCATGAAACCTTTAAATTTTTTATACAATTTTTGTTGTTCTGTTTTGTCCTTTGCGATTTTCTTGGCACTATTTTTTAACTTTATACCTCGATTTTTACTGACATCCTTGTTTGAATTATCAGAATTAATAATTTCTCCACTTTTCTTGTTTCCTTTACGATTCTGGTTCATTAAAGAAACAGAACGACGTTTACGATCTTGGAAAGAATATTCTGGGGATGGTGAATGTCCATCTGAAATAATACTTTCATCATCAGAATCGTCAAATATATATGGCTGAAAGCCAGATTGATGTCCTGGTCGTGGATTGTAGCTTCGATTATAAAAAGACAATGGATCAGAAGAAGACGGCATATTAGTACATATAACTAATATCGGCAAATGAAGAGGCCTGTTGTTGTGGCCGATGTTGAAACCATGGTATTGGTGGACGATGTTGAGGCAAGTTATGTTGTGGACGAGGTTGGGCAATCATATTTTGAGGTCGTATTTGTGGCCGCATTTGTTGTGGCTGTATTTGTGGGCGCATTTGTTGTGGCTGTATTTGTGGTTGTATTGGTTGACCGAATTGATTTCCTCCATTATTCCCCCCGTTATTTCCACCTCCTCCATTATTTCCCCCATTATTTCCACCTCCTCCATTATTCCCACCTCCACCATTATTTCCCCCGTTATTTCCTCCATTATTCTGTTCTTGTCCTCCAAATGGCCAACGATTTCTAAACCAAGTGAATTCAGGAACAGCGCAGTGAATTTCATATATGTAAGCAAATATAGGGATGGCAATAAACATGAGATAAGAAAATCCAACTACTAAATAACCAATCAAAATATCCATTTTTTTTATTGTCTCATCAGTAAATAAAGCTTTCATTATTGCTCTTGCTAATCTTCTATTACTTCGTGGTGAACGCTTTTTACGACGAAGCATATTTATATTTTGATTTATATTGCTCTATAAAATTTAGTTAAATTTATAAAATTTAACTTTCATATACTTAAAAATGATTTAAAATAAAACTTATTTTAATAAAATAATATTAATTTATTATTTTATTATTATTTTCGGATTTTTATTTATTTATTTAAAAATGAGAACTTTTTACTTATTATTTTGTTTACCCCTAAAGTCGGATTTCGATTTATTTCAATTTTTTTTCCACCGGAGATCCTGCCATCCCGATTTCAGATTTTATGTCAGCTCGTTCCCTTATACACATGGGATAGATAAAGTTACTTTATAATGGAGTATAACAGACAGCCTAGATAGCTTTCCTCATGAGATGGTTAAACTAAGAAAATACTAGAGTGTGCCTAAATTTACGGGGATAAGGAACGTGGACCTCCCCCTATTCTCAGTGAAGCACCTTTCCCGGGTAGTATCAAAATCTGAATTTTTGCTTACTTCATTAAAATCTGACCAGACCACATTGTTTAAATTTTTGTTAAAATTTGAAATATTTTTTTCCAAATGTTCTGATAATACAGCTTTTTTTGCTTCTTCTAAATTTATATTTATCAAATTTAGAATTTCTTCGGAATCATTAATTTCTTGACCCTCAATAATTATTTTTTGTAACATAATTTCTCTATTATTTCCTCCTTTCCCCCATTTAATTATTTTAATAAATTTATTTATTAAATTAAATATGCCTTTAAATTCGTTTTTAATTTTTTCTGGATTTAATTTTTGATTATTCCAATTTTTTAGAATTCGTGTTAATTTAATTAAAAATATTTTGGCATGTTTCCTCCCATAAAAATAAATTGGAATAAATATTTTATTTTTATTTTCTTCATTATTTTGATTTATAACTGTCGTTATTTCAAACATTAAATTAATAATTTCATTAAATAAAGGATTAAATACACTCCAACTTTTTTTGAACATTTTATTTTTACTTTTGTTGGCCTTCTTTTCAATTGAATTAATTAAACTTTTAAAAAAGCTCAATTCTTTTTGGTTAATTTGTTTGGAATTGTTGGAAGTGTAGATTGGTGTAGTTTGGAAATCAATTTGTTCAAATATAAATTTGAAATTGGAATTGTCTTTAAAATTAATTTATTTTATTTTAATTCTCGGACTAAATAATTTGACGTAAAAGCTAAAGGTAAAGTGACCAAATCGTACCACCTCTTTTTTGGCCTCGTACTCGTACCTCGTACCACCCCTATTTTTTGCTCGTACTCGTACTCGTACCTCGTACCACCCCTATTTTTGACCTCGTACCTCGTAACTCGTACTTACTCGTACTTGAGAAAAAAGGAAAAAATCTAAAATTTTTATGATTTTTGAAGCCCAGGTCATCTATTTTTAAATTTTAAGCGTTGTATGTGATAATTAGAGAATCTTGGAAGGCTTCGAAGCTATAAATCCTCCAATTTCATCCATTTTCTACGCCGCAGACGAAATTTTTGAGTTTTTTGGAGTGCAAGGAGAAATATTTCTTCCATGATGGTTCAAGCTACCCGAAACTCACATTTTTTCATACATTTTCCATCTTCTTACATGGAACTTTTTATCTTTTCCGCCGAACTTTTCAAATTTTAATCTCCTGATATTTCTCTTAATCTCAAAGCCCTTTTTTTCAAAAATTTAGCAAATTTTGGGTGTCCTTAAGTCAGATTTCTTCTATTTTTTGCGCCGCAGGCGAAAATTTTGAAAAATTTTGAAGGCTATGAAGCAAGATTTCTTCCATTTTTAACCCTTTAGTGTTCAAATTAAAAATATTTTAAGAATTTTAGAGCGTCAAAATCTCATAATTACACCATGTAAAAATAGAATAATTTTTAAAACACAATAATGCCAATGCATAATAATTGGCTTTTATAAAAAGTGAAAAACTTTCATTTACTATGTCATGTTCAGACTGTTGCCCGTTTTTTAACCTTTAATTTAAACTCGGTAATTATACAATTAATTATACTAAGAATTATTAATAGATAAGGTCCTCCTAAAGCTAATATTACCAGGCAAAATTAATAAACTGGATTTCTAGGGACATTCAAAACACTAAACTATTCAGTTCCAGTAGGAGACCCAATATATGTAGATCAGATAACTCATATTTTTGGCTAAATAATTTCAAAGGCTGTGATAAATTTTTTTAAATATTTGCTTTGAAAATATTTGATCATTTGGTACAGCAGATTAAGACAGATGTCGAAGAACCATGGAGATGAAATGGATTTAAAGGAACCAAGCAGGGCCATTCCAAGACCAAGATTAGAAAATAGGCGAGGACCTCGGCCTCGGCGAGGCCTCGAACTCTCGCTACCCTACACTAAACTTTGAAACCAAGATTTTTCATGGGGTTTCTTCGGTCTTGATCCTAAGATGCATTCTTGGTTTTGAATCATAAAAGTCTTAATTAATTTCCACATTAAAATATTATATATTAAATTCACATTTCACGAAAAACAGAGTCCAAACGGCCAAGAATATCTTGACTGAGCTTCTTTAACATTTGAGACAAGAAATGAGACTTGGGGACTATATCTTGATCATTCTTTAACCCATCAAAGCCAACTTCAAGTAACAATCTCTGATCATTTTCAGAATCAACAGAAACATCAAACTCGTATCGACGTTCTTTATTTGTTAAAAGATTTATAAATATTTTTATTTCTGTTCCAAAATTTAATACGAAGTCATCATAAGATTGTGTTTGTGAAGGATTTTCTGTAAAATTAAGAAAAATATTTAGTTTTTAGGGATAAATTATTGTTATATTCAAAAGAATAAGTATGTATTAGGGCACTTTCAGTTGTGACTCTTATCAGGGCTCATTCTACAATGAGCTATTCCATATCATGTTGTACCTAAATTATCCTATTTTCGTGGATGAACTTAAAAAAAATAACATGTATCGATATAAGGAAAATTCAGCCAAATATTTAGGACTTTACTAGCGAGGGTCTAAAAGTATCGCCCCTATAACTTTGTCAGTAGAGCACTGTGGTTATGCCTAGCAACAACTGCTAGAAGGTCGTCTTTCCGGATCATCAATCCTCTCTCTCTTACTCCCATGAGATCAGCTTTAACACGTATATAACCTACCAAGATTTATCAAACATTTAATTGAATTTCTAAATGCATTAACACTCCACTCAGTTTGATCAAAATAAATATTGCCAATTTTTCCCTCTAATTCAATCTTTTCCTCTTCCCCCATAAAATCTGTTAATTGCTCCTCTCCAACTCTATATGAAAGGATTATTGTTCTGATTAAAAGATTTAAATCCAGATTATTTAAAGAACTTTTGAACTGGGAAATAAAGAAATCACGTATTTTCTCTTTATTTTCAATAAGTTCAATGTAGTAATCAAGACTCGAATCATTCTTTGAATAGTTGTTATATTCAAAAAATGGATGCCAATCAGTGAAGTTGATACTCTCGTTTGTCTAAATATTAAATTATTTTGTAAAATAGATAATGGAATCTCGATATAAAGACATCATTCGGGCTGAATTTTGCTAGCGTTAGAAGAAAAATGACAAAGGATGTTTAAATTAGGCTGAAGCACACTGTGGGATTGAAGTGATGTTTGAAGGAATCTAAGACTGTTGGGCGTCGTTATATAGAGATTCTGCTTCATGTTCTTTTTCTAAATACCTGACTACTAATTACTGGTTTCTTGTAGCATTCCGGATTAAAATACCAATTCAACAACCCATTCAGCTTTACTGGATCAAAAATATTTTGCTCTTTAACAAGTCTTTTAAATCCAGATTCGGAAGCAGGATTTAACAACTTCATTATTTTCATTGCCAATTTCAATTCCTCCCTTTTTTGTGTGCCCACAATCCCCAAAAATGTTTGTATGTCCAACTTTTGAATAGCATTATGAATTATTTCTGCTATATACAAAGGTCTAGTAAGCATAAAGGATCGCAAAAAGATTTTGTAATTTTCATTAATTTTCAGAGGTTCTTGTCCTTCTAATTTATCCAAATAAAATAATCCTTCATATTGGGAAGTTTCTTCTTGATTATCAATTTGTATGAAGAATTTATCAACACATTTAATATAACGTTTGAGATGTTTAATTACATTTTTATCAGTCATATTATTTTCAATAATTCCCTTAATTTATAAATACAGTCGTGTTAACGAGGGGAATTTTAAGGAAAATCCTTTTCAGCCGAAGCATGTTATGCCCACACACCTAGAGACCGGCCGATATGTGGGATATACTTTTTGATATATTAAAAGTTATTTTTTAATATTTTAAGACTCACCCTGATTGGATCCTTTATTTGTTTTCCCTCTTCATTACAAAATGAAAGAATTCCTTTAAATCGAGAACGGTCAATGTAAAAAGCCAACCCATTCAAAAGTTGATTTCCACAACTTTCTGGGTCAATACACATTTTAGCTTTGTTTAACAATTTTATAACACTCTTCTTTGTTAACTCATCAAGTTTCTCCAAAATTTGGTCACTCCATATTTGATTAACATAAATCAACAGAATTAACTTTAATATTAAAAACGGCTTTTTTAACATTAAAATTTTTTAAATTTTTTTATAAATGGTAAATTTTGGCCAAGAATTTTTATCTTGTATATACATATGTGAATATAAAATCAATTATAAATGAATATTAAATTATAAAAAGTCAAAGGAAGGGGAGTTAATGTAAAATTATGTCTTGTTGTAAGTAAACAGTCAGAGAAAGGAAAGAAATCAAGTCTCTTCATCCTCAATGCTATTCTTTATCGCAAGATGCGAGGCAATTTTTTGCCATAATCAGAGATTCAAAAGAGTGAGTGATAAGTGAATGAGTGAGTGGTAGCAGATAGGGATGTGCGCCAAATGAGTGATAGCAGATTAACAAATGTTACTAAAACATTATATAATATTAAGTTTGTTCCTGTTTTTTGCTACACCAAGCTTCATAGAAAAGTTAATAGAAAAGTGTTTAATGTCGGGACCAGACCTGGGCGAAACTCAAAATTTTTTTCTGACGAAACGAAACGAAACAAAATTTTTTAAAAATCGTTTCGTTAACGAAACGAAACGAAACAACCAAAATCTTACGAAACGAAACGAAACAAAACGAAACATTTTAATATTCAAAAAATTTTCAAAACTGCATTTATTTCGAAATTATTCGACCTCAAATACGTTATTAGTCGACTATGACTTATAAATGATTTAGTTATTATTAATGATTTAGTTATACAATATATAAATAGTTAGTTATACAATATAATTATAAATGATTTAGTTATACAACGAAACAGTAAAAATCATACGAAACATACGAAACAACGAAACGAAACGAAACGTTTCGCCCACGTCTGGTCGGGACCGAGATACAAGTTCCAGAAAATTTAAAACCATAGGAGCGGCCACCTCATTCTTGGTCAAAACATTCAATCATACAAATAGCTTATTCCAAAGAGTTTGTCGAGCTGAGTCGAATGACACCAAACTCAGTTTGATCCAAGTCTTTTCTGCCGCGAAATTTGCGCCGCAGAACCTATCAGTAAAAAAGATCAACAAAAGGGATGTGCGCCAAATCTTTCACGTCGCGCGCAAGATATCAGACTTGCTCAAATTTTTACAATACGCTAACCCTTTTCAATTAGAACTCGCTTGTATTTTATACATATAAATGAGGTTTACTGATATATTTATAGTTACTGATACCTGGACTTCCAGAATTTTTGCCTTAGTGACTAAAAAAGGATGAATTTTGGTTTATTGGCCTTTATATTTACCTTAAAATCTTGGCGTTTAGTTTTCATTTTTGTCCGATTTCAGGCATGTTGGGTTTTTCGTGTTTTAAAAATTTGAGCGATTGGCGTCTGTGATATTGCGCGCCACGCGAGAGATTTGGCAAACAGCCCTCATGTTGATCTTTTTTTATTTTATAGTTTCTGCGGCAAAAATTTCGTGGCTCAAAAGTCACAGACCAACTTAACTTTTCTATATAAAGTATAAATTAAATTAAAAATTAAATATAAACAATTTTTATTTAAATAATTTAATTATAATTCTTTTTTTAATTTTAAAAAATATTTAATTGTTTTTGACGGAAATTTAAATTTTCTTTAACATTAGCTATAATTAAATTTTATAAAATTATATAGAATTATTAAATAACCAATTTTTTTTTCTTTTTTAATAATTTAATTTAGATAAACTAGGAATTTTAAATTAAAATTGTCAGTTTTATGAATACATAGGTACATAATTTAATTTTTTTATTTAAAAGAAAAAACGTTAATATTTATATAGTTTTTAATTTTTAACATTAACATTCAATTTGGTGTTAACAAGTTTTGAGATTATTCTCTAATTTTTACTTATTTCCAATTTAATCTAGACAAAATTTAAAAAATTTAGAAAAAGAAATTTTATATTTTAAACATTTCCAAATAAAATTAAGCAAAAACATAGTATCTTAGATAAAGTTATTTTAGAAACGGATCTTGGACTTGCGTACAATCCACAATAAGTTAAACTCCAATTTAATGTATATATTTTAAGTTTGGTTGGCCAATGGGGACTACCATGGGTCGGAACTGTCAGAGGTGTCGGAAATCGAAAGAGCCGGAAATCTGAAGTGGCTCAAAGGTCGGAACTCGGAAATCGGAAATCAAAATTTTTTTGGAAATCGGAAGAAAAAAACGCCGGAAATCGGAATTCCGACCCACCTCTGGGGACTACTATAAATTGTTACCATCCATACAATTATAAACACTAATGTTTTTAACGTCGGGGTGTCGTAAAATCGAGGTTGATATATTAATTAAATAAAATTTTATTTTTGTTAAATTGTTATGTTAATAATATTTTATTTTGAATAGAAATTAAAAAATATTTCTAAATATTAAATGACAACACAAAATAAGGTTTTTTGTTGTTTTGACAAAATCCATTATTGGCACTCTCGTTTATGTCCTCCAATAGGTCTAATAGCAAATATTGGACTTATTTATTTAATTATTAAAAAAACACCAAAAGAAATGAGAATTCACAGTCGAATTTTGTTACAAACTTGTGTGATTGATATTGCTCTTTTAATTGTTACAATATTTGGACAGCCTGTAAATTTTTTTTAGAAATTATGGAATTTTGGGGAAATAGGGAAACTTCTTAAAAATTATCAGATTAGTCAAATAAAACTTGTCGGTATGGAATCAAGCAGAAATTTGTTTAGGATTCGGTAAAGCGATGGAATCTTTTTTCGTTTATTTCTTTTCTGTGAACTTTGGTACTATAACAGGACTGTTAACTCGATTTTTACGAGTAATAAAAAGCAATTGCAATTACGAAAAATTACGAATTATCCTACATATGTATGTATTATAAATTTAGACCAGACAGGATCAACGTTATCGAGATTTTGATTCTCGTACGACCCTCAAGCGAATAAATAAATAAATTTTACGAATAAATAAATAAATTTATAATATGGTTGTTAGCAACCGGTTTGAAAACCAGAATTTTTGAAACTTTTTGCTGGAAATTAACCATTTTTAGAAAATTTTAAAAACAGAAAACCAGAAATTCGTGAAAATGAGTGATTTTATTTAAAATTCCCGCAAAATAAAACCGGTATTTGCCTAAAACTCAAAACAGAAAACCGGATTTCTAAAATTTAGATTAACCGAAAACCGGAGGTACCGGTTAATAACAGGTCGCCAACAACCCTAATTTATAATTAAAACAGGGCTTGAGGGTCGTACGAGAATCAAAATCTCGATAACGTTGATCCTGTCTGGTCTAAATTTATAATACATACATATGTAGGATAATTCTTATTCATTAAATTTTTTAGGTACTAAGCTTCCAACCAAGTGGTTTTTGTGTTATGCTTTTCCAAGGATATTTTTCTTCTTTTTTTGAAGAAGTTCCTTTAATACAAATTTATATTTTTGCTATCTGGTATTTTTTGAATACATTAGATGTTAATGGAATTGCTGTACAGTTTCTTTATCGATACCTGGGGCTTAATTGGTATATTTACTTATTTAACATGTAGTCGGGCCTCAATTAAGGTTGGCGGTTCCTGGGAAATTTTCGGGTATCCGGAACTGAAACCGATAGCCGAAACAAAAATTTCCTGATACCCGAGGTTTTTTCGGTTCCGAATACCAGAAACCGCCACCCTTTGCCTCAATCACATGTAGAAGAGAAAATCGCTACCTCAATCATATGTAGGGCAAAATTACTCATCCTAGATTGACCTATAGTGAGTTAATTAGTAGAGTCCGGATTTTATTGAAATAAAATGTTTTTTTGCAAACACAGTTTGTCGAGAGAAGCCCAAATATGCTATTAGTTTTTCGATTCTATAATTCTGAACAAAGCTGTATTTCAATATATTTCAATATTTTGCCAATTTTCCCGTTATTTCAATATTTGGCACTTTTTACAAATTATTTCAACATTTTTGCAAATTTTTGCCAAACTTTTGTAATTTTCATAAATTCTTCGGAAAAAAGTGAAAAAATTTGGCAGTTTGACCTCAAAAATTTTCAAAATTTTCGCCTGCGGCACTGAAAAGTGTAATTCTGGCTATTATCCACCACTGGCGTTTCTTTTCTGCAAATTGTTCCCGAAACATTCTCCGTCTCACGACAATATTAGATACTTTAATAAAAAAATTTATAAGGATCCCACGTAACAAAAACCCCTATAAAGGCACACAAATGATTTCCCATACCCAAAATATCCCAAAATGTCCCTCAAAAATGCCGGATTAAGCAAAGCCCATAAAATGTCACATCACTATTTTGGCCCATCTCTTTTTGTTAATTTAAGCATTTTTTATTTTTGATTGTGAATAAAATATAATGCTGTCTTGAAATATCGGCTAGCTCCCTATAGCAGCACAAAAACAGTTTTTATTTGTTAAATTTCAAATTTTTTTAAGTTTTGGCACTAAATAAACCATAATTTATTTCAATATTTTACTTTTTTTTGGCATTTTTTGTCAATATTTCGCCCATTTATTTCAATATTTTATGGCCATATTTTGCGATTTTATTTCAATAAAAATCCGGACTCTATTAATTAGTATTCTAAAAATTATTTTAAAGCCGAATTACTATCAACATTCTTCGTTATACATATCTAGCGACAATACCTTTTATTGCTAGTCTATTGCTTGCAATTAGCTGGTTCTTTATGGTTGCTAAAGATCAGCTAAATAAACAAAATCTTGATATTTCCTTTTTTTCTTATTTTATGGACCGAGAATCAGCAGAAAAATATATTGCTGTTACATATTCATTTAATGTTTGTTTTTTTAAATAATAATCATAAAAGGTATAACCGGGTTTCTCTCCTCCTTTCTCCTTTTTTTGAAGAAGTATAGTACAAAGATGGTCAATGGTGCATAATGGTAGGGGTTAATTAATTAAAAGGTAGACAATAAAAAGTGTACAAAATTGTACAAGTTTGTACCTGTGATTGTCGTATAAATAAATAAAAAAGAGTGGATTCGTAAGATCAGAGGTGGATCAAAAATGACGAAGGTGCAGGAAAAATTTTGGAAATTTTTCCAAAATTTCGTAGATCGGAAGGGAAATACATTGGAAATCGGAAATTCGAACCGCCTCTGCATAAGCTAACTTTTTGCACCATTGACCTCTATAATTTTAATCAAAGATAAAGGAAGTGGAAGGGGATTTTAGTAAATTAAATAAAAAATATTTTTTAAGGCAATGGATTTAGTCATTTATTGGAATTATTCTTACCAAATTCTTCAGATTATTTGTTATGTCATTGTAATCTTTTGTGGGGTTAAAATGGTTCGCTTTGTGCATATTCATTCAAGTTTAACACAAAAAATGAAAGAATTGAATAAACAATTAATTAAAACACTTATAATTTTGGTAATATTTTAAAATTAGTTATGATAAGGTAAAGCGACATTTACGGACATCCACATTGCTTACACAAAGCTTACATCCACAAAGCTTTTTAGGTATATTATAACTAGGGTTGTCGGTTCCTGGAAATTCTTCGGATATCCGAAACCAAGCCAAAAATTTTTAGGGATGAGCAATGTCGAATCTTCGTTCGGTTCAGAATCGACAACTCTAATTATACCATAAATAAATAGTAGGATTCACGCTTATATGCCACAAATTTTTTATCTTACGCCTAGTGGTTGTCCTTATGTGCAAATGTATATTTTAGTGAGTTTGTCCGCAAACGTCACTACGCAACTGTTGTAAAAATTTTTTTAATTTTCTAATTATTTAGGCTAGTTTCCCGTTAATTTTGATGTCTACAAACACATTCATTAGCAGTGTTGCTCCACATTTTTTAGATTTAAATACAGAAAGTTTACTTTTTATGTTTCAAGGACTTTTAAGTCATTGGTTACCCCTATTAAATCCATTGGCGAGCATTTACACAATGCGTCCATACAGAGAATTTTTAATACAAAAAGTATTTAAAATTAAAACAAAAACTCAGAAAGTAACGCCAGTAACTATTTTGGTACAGCAAAATTCAAAATATGGAAATTCAAAAATATGAATGATGAAAAAGAATGATTTTATACGATTTTATAATTTGATTATTTTATATAAAAATGATAGTATTTTTGATAATAAATGATCATCAGTTCAGTTACGATCTGATCGAAACAAAAATAACAGAGGATCGTAAATTAATCCTTAAGACTGTGTGTGCTCGAATACACTCACGCTGGAGGGTGTAATTATACAAGAATATGAGGTAGCTAATAAGTCTGAAAATAGACAAAATAATTGCAGATATTATTTATGGGTCGGTGGTTTCTTCGGATCAAGTTTCGGATTTCATGTTGAAAAAAAGACTGGGGTTCGGCTTGGGTCCAGGACTGGACGCAATTGCGGATGCGTCTTGCGTGAAATTGCGTGTTTTTTTTTGACTTGCGGATTGCTGCTGCAGAAAATTTTTTTCAATTGCGTCCACCCTTGCCAGCTGAAAATTTAAAAATTACTTAATAAAAGTTCATCTTAGTATAATAATTAATGTACTATTAGTAAATATAATTGGATGTAAATTGGAAATAAAGATGTATGTATGTATGTATAAATGATAAAATTATGTTTAAGATTTAATTTTTCTTTTAAATTCTTTAAGAATCAATTAATTCTAAGTTTGTTGATTTTTAAAATAAGGTCCAATAGGGACGACTGCATTTGATTGTTGTTTAATACCAAAAGCTTTTTTGAAAGCATTTCTATATTCAGAACTTTAATAAAATATTTCTTTAATTTAAAAAAAAAATAAATTTTACTTTGAAGTAAAAAGAATTAACGAATTAATTCCAGCCGAAATCGGATTAATACAAATAACTATACTAAGTAAATATGTAGTTATAATATTAGAAATTGTTTGTGATGGGTTCCCTTTTTCATCTTTAAAAATATTAGAAAAAGTTGTAGTTATAGTATTACATAATGTTGTCACAGAATTTCTTGCAGCAGAACCAACTATCCAACCAAAAATAATTATAAAAGAAATTACAAAAACTGAACGAAGAATTCGAAGATTTGGATCGGGAATTGAAGAATTATTTTGATTTTTAGTTTGATTATTTATTTTTTTATTTTTTTCTTTTGATTTTAAATAACGCCAATAAATTGAAAAATAAATTAAAAAATAATTCAAAAAAGAAGCAGACAAAATAAAATAGGCGGGAATTGAATTTAAAACATCAGAATATAAACCAGAATTACAATATAATAATCTAAAATAAAAATATATTTTTGTTGTAATTAAGCTTCGTTCCCCCTCCCTCCCCCCCCCCCTCCACTTCTTCCCACAAAATATTAAAAATAATCAGGCTTAAATGTGATTATTTAGAACCCCCACTTTTTAGAATCACACGTGTGTAACATAACTCTGGGTGTGTAGGTCTTCCTGTCACCATAAAAAAATTTTTGGATCATTGGAAATAGAAAGTGGTGGGTCGGAATTACGATTTTCGGAAAAAAATTTTGATATCCGATTCCCGACTTTTAAGCCAGTTCCGATTTCCGGCTCTTCCGATTTCCGACACCTCTGAATGTTCCGACCCAACTATAGTATACAACATTTTGTCTGACCATTTTATTAATTTGAGGATGGAAAGGGGGACAAAGTTCAATTTTACCATATTTATTATTTAAAATTAAAAATTAAGATTTTACTTATAAAATGGAAGATTATGTATTGTCCAAACATTAAATTGAATTAATGACATTATTATTCCAAAAATAATACAAATAATAATTATTAAAAAAGAAATACGGTGAATTGTAGATGTATCAATCAAGTGTATTCTTAAATTTAGGTTAAAATATTTTTGATTTTTTTTCAAATATTAAAATTAATTATTAAAATTTACATATCTTTAAGTATAAAATTTTTTAATATAACATTTTGTACATAAAGACCCAAAAATTTTTTTCCATTAATTTTTAAATTTTCAAATAAACTACACTCAAAACTCTTTTAATGCTTAATAATATCCTCATTTCAAAATATTTTTTAAAATTTTCTTAAATTGAATTTGGATGAAGGAAAGCCAGATCTAGTCTTTGAAACATCCTTAACTGATTTACAAGGGTCCAAAAATTCTAAAAAAGAGGTAAAAATGGTCAATATTTTTTCAGACCCAAGATCAAATCTTTAAGTGATTTATATCTCACACTAAAATTGTTAGTCTTAATTTTGAAGTTTATCTTCCATAATTTAAAAATTTTAAATTAAAACCACAAACTTTGTTGGAAAAAATATAATTAAAGCTCTTTCCAACGAAATAAAATAAATAGCCAAAAAAGAGGAATACGAACCAATTGTTGAAATTAAATGAAAATAAAAACAAACACGCCAATCAATTGATACAAAATTTAAAATTAAAGCTAAAAAATTTAAACCAAAAGGAGAAACAGCCAAAATTAGACAAAAAGCATCGAAAAGAATTAATAAATTGCAAATTCTTTCCATTGAACTTTAAAATTTAATTTTGAATTTTTTGAAATTTTTTTAAAGAAACATACATTTTTCGAATTGAAACATAAATTAAAGTAATATTTAAAATTATAGAAATAATTGTAAATATGCCTGGAATAACCATCCATGGAACTATTGGGTTAATAAAACCTAATTCATCATAATAATAAAGTGTACTATTGTAATAAGCTTGTGTCTAAAATTTTAATTTTGTTTAATTTTATTGACAAATTATTGATAAATTGATAAATTTTAAGAAATAAGGAAAGGATAAATGATCGGGCTGTTTGCATGATTCCACATTTGGTCGTGTCAGTTGCTTAGGTTCACATAGGAATCTCGTTAAAAAGCATTGCTATAATCTGCTGCCTGGTATCTGAGCTTAATCTCATGAAAAGTGAAGGAGTTCTAAAAAGTCAGGGCCATGCCCTGATATTTCAAGTATATTTTTAATAATAAATACTATTAATTTTCTAAATCAAAATTTTAATTAAAAAAATATTTTTATATGTACATTCATCTGTTTAGATCTATAATTATAGGAACATTCTCCAACAATTAATTGATGTTCAATTGTTGGCAGATAAATTGTTAAAAAACTTTTATTTGTTCCTTGATAAATATCTAAAGTATTTAATTTATCAGCTAAATTTTCTGAATCAGTTTTAGTTGTTTTTGTTATGTTTAAATAAGCACAAATATCTCCAGTTTGACGATAATTTTCCAATGATGTTGAGTAATTTTGTTGAATCATTTTTGGGAAAAATTTTAATAAAATTAAAAGAAAATATTTATTATAGTATATTTAATTTAGGTTTTGTAATCTTGAAACTATAAAATAAGGCTAAATTACGGGTTTCGAAGTAAAACTATTTTTATAGCCTAATTTTGGGTGATATTCCTAAAAATGGTTGAGTTCGTTTCGTTAACGAAACGAGTTTTAAAAATTTTTGCTTCGTTTTGTTTAGACCGAAAAATTTTGAGTTTCGCCCATGTCTGATCCTATAACTGATATCACCCTTACTTAATCCTTCAAAATCTCTACAAATGCCTGATATCCGTCCAAATTCACTTGTATACAACTAAAAAGTACTGCTTAGAATAAATAAAATAACACAAAAAGTAAATCTTTTCCTTTGTTATACTAATTTTTCAAATATGTATAGGGAATACTATTTAAGTGGGTGGGGGGCATTATTTAGGGGGAGTACCAATTCAGGGGGTGCAAATGCTGGAATTTTAAATAAAAAATTTTAATTTATGTATTTTTGACTACATTAAAAATTATTTTTTAATGTTAAGATCGACAATACTAATTGCTTAAATAAAATAAATAATTATTTAGACAAGCACGTCAAGATTTTATTTACCATTTATTGTGTTAAACAAAAAAAACTTTTATAAACTTTTTAATATTTAATTATTTTTTCAGGTGAAAATTAACGAATATATTATGATAAACATATAATTATTAAATGTTTAAAAGTAAAAAAATTCAGCTGGCTTTTTATTAAATTATTATAAATGTTTGAAATAAAATGAAATTATTATTTAGATAAACAAAAAAATTGTGTCGGGACATTAATGATTCTTATTATTTTAAAACGTTTTAGATAAATTTTTAATAATTATATATGATATTGTATAATTAATAATTCCAAGATCACGAAAACATTCTGTTTCTAGTACTTTTAATACATTAATGTTAATATGATCTTCTTACGTTACGTTCTCTGGAGAAGTATAAGACAATTTTTTGCAGAGGTCGAATATAGGAGTGTTATACATATTTCATTCGAAAGCTCTTCGAAAACCGAATCGAAATAGGTGTGGGGGAAGCTGATCCGTTAATCAGACTTCGAGTTACAGGCTTTTGAAAATTAAAAAAGAGTAGGGGGCAACGACGGGGCGTACGTGCTAAGAAAATATGTACTTTATAAATAATAAAATAATGACGTATTTATTTATTCAACCAACCAGAATTTTTTCAAAATATTTGTTTAAAATTGTTTTAAAATTTTACACCTGTCAATTAACCATGGTTGTTGGTTCTCGGAAAATCTTCGGAAATTGAAACGAGCCTAAGAATCTCAAGTTGTCGGTTCTGTCTTAACCATCAACCCTATGAATAGGTTTCTTTTGAAATTAAACATGATGGTATATTTGTTATCTAAGCTCTAGTTGATCTCACTATCTTTAATTTGAATAAAGGCATGTCATTAATAATGTGTCAGGTTTTATTAGAGTCACCCTTAAGATAGCTAGATCGAAGATGGCAGGTTATTCGGATCAACAATAATCGGATCAACAATCTTTCAATCTTAACACACTAATAAAACGAATTGTCTCATAATTGTAAAAAATTATTCTTCGTTTTTGGAATTAAATAATTTTTATGTTTATCTTATGTCAAGATATGCCCAGAATTTAAAAATATTTAAATAAAAAATCACTAAAATTTAATAATGATAATATGTGAATTCAACATTAATTTAAAATTAATTTTGGCTTAAGAAAAAAGCAACTCCTGCCAAAATCCAAGAACTTTGTAAAGATATTGGACATGTAACGCCCACTTGAAATATCATTTCACGCCGGTCCAGGTCAGAAAATACTGGCAACGATAATTGTTGCTTGTCTTTGAATTGTGTTTGCTCCCCTATTTCCTAAAAATTTTAAAACTTCTTTTGAACTTTTCCAAATTCTTTTTTAAAATTCACACCTCTTTTCTCCAAAAAATCTTCAATGCGGGTGCCTCAGTGAATGAAGGAGTATTTGCAGTAACTGATTTAAGCTCCTTTCCATCAAATATTGCACCCTGTACGCGTAAATTCGAAAGTGTTAAAGTTGGAATATCGTTTGGTTGCGTAATATTATTTTGATCATTTTGCCAAATTGTTGATAAGATTAATTCATCCATACTAACATTTAATTTTCTATAAAGATTAAATTAACTTAATATTTTTACAGTCGAATCTCATTTTTAAATACTCTTTGGGATAGAAAAATTGTATCTTATAACGAGAGGTACTTAAATAGAGAGTATCTTGTAAACAGCTTCCCTCACCTAGTAGTCAACCAATTAAAATAGTCCATATCTTAAAGAGATGTGTATCCAATAATGGGAGTATCAGAAAATGAGGTCTGTGTGTATTAAATCTCACACCTTGCTGAATATTGTCTAAAAGCATTTAACAAAGTGCCAGGTCTGAGAAGATGAGCCAAATTGACTCGAGAACCAAGAAGTTGATTTGACCGTGCTGAAGAAAGCATTAACTGTGTGCTTTTTGCTTTAGAAATAAGAATTTCCAAATATTGACTGGGAACTGGTGGACCACTCCAAAGGGCATCCCATGATGAAGGGACCTGGAAAAATTTTTTTGAAATTTTTTTTAAAAAATTTTTACTTGAAAATGCATCAATTCTTTTGCCATTTCTACTATACGCTTTTCTGGTAATTGAGTGCCTTTGATAGCTCGACTTAAAGCAGATAAGGAAGTATGTATAAATTGCATCAATTTGAGAGCAAATACAAGCTCTAAATGTAAAATTTCTGCAAGAGGATCATCGCCAGTACGTCTTCCAAATGATGGTGATGTTTCTTGGGAATGATAAAAATAAGTGAAAATATAGTTGGATATCAAATAAAATACTCACTTAAGGCTGAAAATATCATAACTTATAAGTCTGAGAAGATGAGCCAATGAGGAATATATTAATGGGGGGTATAGTCTTTAAGGTCAGGTTGTAGTCTTTAAGGTCAATCGAGGACGATTATAAGGACAAATGAGATTTGTTCACAAACAATGAAAACCCAACACTCTTCATTTTATACCTTTTAGTTCCTGTCCTGCCGATATAGGTCTCTGATTCTTCTGTTCAGCAGCTGCATGTAACAGGCCAGGATTTTGTTGATTCAATCTTTTCCATAATCCTAATAACGGATTAAGAGCGTCAGCTAATTGTTGTCTAGAAGCAATTGCAGCAGGGCCACCAGTTGAAGTTGCTTGTAAACGTTGATAAGTTTCTTTTGAAGTAAAAAGGAGGCGAAGTTTGGAAATAACATTAGTGCTTTGAGTCAAATCCCAGGAAAGCATAATATTTCTTGGAAGGTATAACAATTCGGCTCTGTCAACAACAGGAAGTGTTGTTTCTACCCAATGAATATATTCCTAAAATTTCATTTTCTTCAATTAAGGCAACTAATTAGCTCTGAAAACCCGACCGAATGTCTCCCAAAATTAGGCATTTTCAATCCATTTGCCAATTCAATGTTCCCATCCTTTCCTTCAATTATTGAAGGATTAAACAAGTCTAAAAGAAAAGCCGATAATATTCGATTATCTAATTCAGCCTCAATTCTTCCTCCATATAAAGCATTGGACATAAGTCCACGAAATCGTTCCCAGTAGATAAGGGGGTCTGAATTTGAAGTATTTTTTGCGAAAAGTGTATCCAATGAATTTTTAGCAACGCGCAAATCAGCACCAGAAAATTCATAAAATCTGAAAATGTGAAGTTTTTGTATTCATTGTTTAGTAGATACATCCCTCAGTACAGGACATTATTATTAGTGTTCGGCAAATGACCTTTTCCGGTATTCGGTATCGGTATACCGAAAAAATACCGATACCGAAAAATACCGTTTTTTACAAAAATTGACCGGTACGGTATCGGTATACCGGAAAAATACCGATACCGGAAAATACCGTCTCAACATTTTCGGTATACCGGCCGGTATTCGGTATTGTTTAAAAAATTTTATAAAATTTTTTAAATTTTATTTTTAAAATCTTAACAATAAATCTTAACAATCTCAAGGACTTGAGCTTCTTCTAATCGATCATAGGCAAGATTTGAATGAGCAAAATGTTCAACAATTGCTCGACATTTAGCTAATTGAGAAATACAATGCCCCCTCCATTAGAATACCCTGCTTTAATAGTATGTCCCCTTAGGATGATTGAAAATTACTATGCCCCCACCATTAGAATACCCTCCTTTAATAGAATGCCCCAGAAGGATAATTGAAAAATACAATGCCCCCTCTAATAGAATGCCCCTATAGAAGGCCCCTATATATCCTTTTTCAGCGCCGCAGGCGAAAATTTTGAGAATTTCACAAATACCGAAATACCGGAAAATACCGCGGTATTTTTTTGAGGACCGGTACGGTTTCGGTATCGGTATACCGAAAAAATACCGATACCGAAAAATACCGTTTTTTTCAAAATTTGACCGGTACGGTATCGGTATCGGTATACCGGAAAAAAATACCGCGGTATACCGGGAAAAATACCGCGGTATACCGTACCGTGCCGAACACTAATTATTATCTCATCATAAGACATTTGGAATGAGAAAATTGTATCATATGATGAAAATTTGCCTTAGGCAGGGGGTATCGTTCAGACGCTCTCCGAGCCAGTGACCAACTAGATTTCAAAACGTATCTTAAATTGAGGCGTCGTATGGAGTGATCAGGGATGTGCGCCAAAATTTCCGCGTGGCGCGCCAATCGCCAATTTTTTAAATTCTTAAAACGCGCCAAACGCCAGAATGCCAAAATTGGCTAAAAATCGACGCCAAAACGCCCGATTGCGTAAAAATTATTTTGATTCAATAAAGTCTTGAGTTATAAAAATATTCCATATACCTTAGCCATGCTTGAGGAATAAAATTTCTTCTTTCCTGTATAACAGCATGTAGCCAATGCAAAAGAAAATTAGCTTTTAAATTAGATAAACTTTTCGGGGCAATTTCCATTTCTTGGCCAAAATAATTTTGTTCCAAATTTTGTTTAATACCGGGAGGTGTCTCATATGTAATTTTCACACAAGTTTGTAAAAATACTCCAGGCAATTGTTCTTCGGGTTCGGCTGTAAGCCAAAGGCGAAACTCTCCTTTACTTAGATTTGACTGGCCTATTGTTGACTAAAATTAAAATTATTTAAAAAAAAGCATTGAATTCTACTAAATATGTTAAACGTTCAGTTTAAATCTATAAAATTTTCGGCCCAAGATAAAGGTAGATAATGAAAATCAAGATTAATTTTTATTAATTTTGGGTCCTATTTAATCGTTTTTATAAATGCCAGGCAGATGTGTGTCAGACAGTTAATCTCTTCAGAGAACGGTCTTGAACATCTCTCGGCATTCAGGATTGATATCTCGAATAATCTTAACATAGGTCTCATTTCGATTTAATCTTTAGATTTTATAAATCTAAAGAAGCCACATTTATTAGAAGATATAATTCAGTTAAACGTTAAAAAAATTATTTATCTAAAAAAGTTCTCTCACCGAGATTTCTACCAATAATTTCCCAAGTAATGAAGGGGCAGATAAATGTGCATTACTTAAACAAATCCAATCCCCGTCCTTAAAACACTGTCTAAGCATTTGTAAAACAATAGATTCCGTCCCAGGTTGGCCAAAAGCCATTTGATGAAATTTTCTTTGTTGTTGTTTAGCAAATTCAATTAATTCGGCACTAGGATCAGCAGAAGAGCCAGGGGAGACTAACAAAAGAATTGGACGAGAAGAAGGCTCTTCTTTATGTATAGCAAGTAAATCCAAATGTTGAGAACTTAGAGATTCTATTCCAAGAACTTTTGATGCAAAACGATTTATTCCTGCATGGAGACGATCGGGGCGGAGAGCCTGTTATTTAACGATAAAGTTTGTAATAAATATACAGTCAACTCCTATTTATAATGAAACTCGCCATATGATCCTAACTAGCAATTAGATTATTTTTCTCCTAAAATAAGCCACTCTAAAGGTTAATTTTAAAGTCATATTCTCTTGATTCTAAAAATCAGTGGTCTAATAATTCACCGATTTGTGCATTTCATTTTTGCCGCATTATCATCATAAACTAGTCTTAATATTTCCTTAAATATTTTAAAAGAAAAGTACACCTGAATAATCAAAACTCTCTGAAAATCACTAAGACGCGAATTAATACTAGGAGGATATGCATTTTCACATTCAGTCGATTTCATAAAACCAGCCCAAGCCTGTTGATCATTAATCTGCATTTGCTGAAAAAGAGAAGGCAAATGTGTTCGAATAAGTTCAATTGCTTGTTTTTTATCACGATAATCTGACAGCCATCCAATTTGGGATAATTGACTATACTATAAATTTGAATAGTTGAAGGGGGAATTTTTCTGAAGAACATACATTTTCTCCTACATTTTCAGAAGGTAATTGTAAAACACCAGTAAACAATTCCCATTCCTTTGGGGCAAATAAATGTTGTCCCCCTCCTCCAGAAACAGCTTCCTGGTGCAAATATTGCATTGCAAAAGTCAATCTGTCCTCTTTGAACAAAGAAAGTGAAATATATTCAAACAATTTTTGTCTCAAACGGCGATAAATCCTTTGAAAAAGTTAAATAGAAATCATAATAAAGGAAGGGACATTTAAACGAGATCGGACATAGGCAAGAGAGAATCTCTGTTAGAAAGACAAAGATTCTCCAATTTCAAATGTCTTGATTTCCCAAAAAAATAAAAATTATCATTATTTCCACTCCTCAAAATCTCATAATTGACCTCACCTTTCCAAGTGACTTTTTCCTCCTTCCTCTGACCCAGTAGTTGTTTTAGGCCGTGTATCGTTTACATTATTAGAATCAAAACATTTTCGAAACAAAGCAATACAATCATTTACACTATATTGATAACAAGATTTGATACTATTTAATGGACGTATGGCAAAGTAAAGTTGAGCACAACGCTCAGCAAAGGGTCTGAATGCCTCACGTTTCGAGTCAATTTCAGCACGGAGCCGTTTGGATTCGACTATTCCCTAATGAAAAATTGAATGATTTTTCATGTTTTTAACCTACTTTTGCAACTTTCTCAGCCTTTTCTTTGCTCTGATTTAGAGATTCTAAAAGAGAGTTGTTCTCAAGTAAAGATCCCTCTGATTTTGCTAATTCCTCTAATAAAACTTGTTCAATTTGGTCAAGCTGTACTTGAAGGCTTTCCATTTGACTGCTTAATTGAGCAGAATTACGTTCCAATTCTGGCTGTTCTATTTGAATTGCTAAGCCTAAAAGTTGCGAAGCAAGGCCAGAACGAGTGACAGAAAAGTTAACTTCAGTGAGTGAACCACGAATATGTTCACCTAACCGGTTATGTTCATTCCGAGTGCAAAGGAATAAACGAAATTTGTCATTGAAATCAACCTTTTAACAAAATGTTTTTTAATTTTAAAGAATTTTGAGCACCTGCTTTTCTCCCAATTGAACAGTCAATCGAGTTCCAATACTTTTAAACTCACGACGGAGTAATGGAACTAGTGATGGTTCTATATCGTTGTCTAATTCATCGACAATTAATGTTTTCCCAAAACGAACGCCTAATTCAATCTTAATTAAGAAATTTTTACTTCTATATTTTTTGTTATAGTATACATAGTATCTATTTCCAAAAATTATTTTAAGAATTTTAAGGGCATTGTGGCAGATGCGGACCGACTTTTACGGCTGAAACTTGCGGCCAGATATGTTCGAATCCGACACTTACTGTTGCAATCGACACATGCGGAGGGGTGGGCAATTATGCTTGAACCAGAGATAGCTATTTAATTCCTAAGGCTGTGCAGGAGGCGATGCGTAATGAATAACATATCAGTCCGGTCTACTGGAGATGCTGGTTAGCTTCCAGCCGTCTTATATCTTTTACACAAGCTAATGCTGTTTACATAAAAACGTCTTGCGTTTTGCGGCAAAAAATAGCATTGGGAAGGAAGAGACGCAATTTTGTCTCTACTCCATTTGAATACTATTTCTTGCCGCAACAGCATAAAGGAGAGAAATAGCTATAGCCCAGCTTGCTTTACTAACGTAAGACTTCAACCCCCCCCCTCCCTCCCTCCCCGTTAAGAGGGATCGAGGGAAATTAGGGGAGATAGAGAGATTAGAGAGAGAGAGATATTAAGAGAGAGTTAGGAGATACCAAACTATGTTAATACATGTCTACCTATAACAAATCAATGTTTAATATATTTCAAAATTTTTTATAGAGCGTTTAATCATGTGTCCTCATTTTAATTATAGGGAAAAAATTTAAAAAGGACAACTTACCTTAAAGTGCTTTTTATTTATTAATTTTATTTTTTAAGAAATATTCCATATTTAAAATACAACTTATTATAAGATACAATTTTTCAGCCCCCAAAGGTGTATTTTAACAATAATTTAGATAAAAATGAATATTCATATAATCATTATTTTATTTATAATTTATTTGGAAAATTATAACAAATTTGCAAACGGTAGAATAACCACAACAATCAAAGTAGAAATTAATTCGGATTGGTTAAAAACGAGAGAATATAATTATTTAAAAAATAAAACCCCCGAAAAACGTTTTTCTTTTAAAAATTTGATTGGAGAATATTTAAACACAAAGGAGGATAAAAATTATTATTCAATATCTAGAAAGTATAGATATACACCAGAAATAGAAATAGCTAAAAACAATATAGTCGATGAAATAATTAGTTCATTACCAAAACAAGTATACTAAAAATTTTATTTATAAATTGTTTTGTAGAAAGCAGATGTGGTCGGAACAGTTAGAGGTGTCGGAAATCGGAAGAGCCGGAAATCGGAACTGGCTCATAAGTTGGAACTTGGAAATCGGAAATCAAAATTTTTTTCGGAAATCGGAAATCGAAATTCCGACACACCTCTGGTAGAAAGGCAGACTTAGAGCATCTACAAAGAGCATCTAACACTTAGAGCATAAGGCTAGGTTTATAAACTAAGGCTGGCCTTAGTTTCCGCGAAACCCAGCATGAACAAACCAAGATAATAAAAATACAAGCTTGACCTCTACTCACTTTTTTTCTTTCCTTAAAATTCGCAAAATGGTCTAACCTCTAGGAAAATAGTGTTTGACCGTTTTGCGTCTTTTGAGAAACGAAAAATTGAGAAAGAGGGTGAATCTTTAAATTCCTAAGGGTTTTACAAGTATTAAAAAAATTAAATTTAAGATAATTAAAAGAATGTTAGTAGGTGAAATAAGTATTCTGGAAAATAAAAAGTCTAAAAATTATATGAAAATGAATTTAAAAATATCAGCAAAGGAAAAAATAAAAAATTACAATGAGGAATTGAAAAACAACTATTGGACATTAATTAATTTAGCTGCATATAAAATAGAATTATTAAAAAAATATATTAAAATAGTGGAGAATGAAGACGAAAAAATTAAAATTAAAAAAGAAATTGATAATTTAAAGGAAAGGATTGAATTGGAAGGTAATTTTAGTATAAAATTTTTCTTAATTCGAACAAGATGCTGTCAAATATCACTATGGCGCACACAATATTAAATAAGACTTTTAATTTAAAATAGGGTTGGCTAGCCGAGAATAGGGGTATCGGCTGTCTTGTATTGTTGACTAATGTTGGCCATTCATAACAAAAAAAATGTCCATTCATAAGTCATGAAAAATTGTAGTAATCAATTATAGTGTTATATGATGGGACGCATATACTATTTTATGAACGTATATACTCTGAAGGGACACACTAATTTTAGGACGCATATATTTGGGGCGCAATCTTCTTGGGACGCATGTATGTACTATGATGATTCTCTCATGGGACGCATAAAGGTTCATGGGACGCTTGCCCTATACTAGAGACGAAAATAACTAGATTAAAACTTTAAAATTTAATAGGTGGAAAGATAATGGAATTAACAAAATATGTTTGTTTTTAATGATTATATTTATTTTAAAATTTAAAGAAAATTTCAGGAAATTAAATTAGAAAAATTTATTTATGGCTTCAAATACACTAAATATGATATTACTGAATTATCTAGAGAATTTGAACTTGATGAAGTGCAATTGCGTGTATGTCTTTGTTAAAAATTAATTTAATTAATTTGTTTAAAATTTTCAGAAAATAATCAAAGTATGTATTTGATATATACCTATTTCTCCCAATACTTTTTCTTTTCTTCTAATTTATTACCAGGTAGAGGTTAAGCGGTATCGGGATTTAGAGAAAAACCCGGGATCGGGATTTAGGAATAGTGATCCCGATCACGGATCCCGACACGGGATCGCCTTCCCAAAAAACGGAAGGCTAAATAAGCGGACAAAATAACTTACGGCAGGCGAACACGGAAGCGGAAGCGTAAAAAAGCGGAAGACAGTCCATCCATGACAACTATTAAAACAGTGGGACCTCGAAAATACTAATTTCCGATAATGCGTCGCCTACGTCCGAAGCTTTGGTTCCTAGGGTATTATATTATTGAGATACTACTGTAACAGATTTTAACTAAATAAGGTAAAAAGAAGCTCGTACAAATTGAATGGAGTAAAAGTTAAAACAATTAAAACAAATTTTAATAAAATAAAAAATAAAAATTCAACAAGAAATTCAGGTTATATTTTTAAAACTACAGCCAAACTCCATAATAAGATGACCCTTTAGCCGATAAAGTTATACCTTTATATTATACCTTAATCGAGATTTTAATGATAGAACTTGGAAAAAAAATGTAGTTTTTCGTATTTATTCATGCTACGATTTTATAATTTAAAATAGGTATAATATTTCATAGAAGGTTTATGAGGACTATTGAATGTTTATGGAAATAATTAGGGTTGCCAGCTCGCCCGAACCGAAACTTGAAAATCGAGCGAGCCGTGGCTTTTCAGCTCGAAAAGCTCGAAAACGAACCAAATCGAAAAAATCCAAGCTCGAAAAAATGCACCGAACGTCGGCTCGAACCGAAAACGGCAACCCTAAAAATAATTATCACCTTATAAACTTCTATGAAAGTTTCAAATTAATTGGACAAGGAGAAAATACGAAAACCTGACCTTATAACAATTTCCTACCCCAATCGGATCCCCTCTACATACCAGGGATGGGGCCTGCGGTATTTTAAAAATGGAAGGCGGGAGAAGGGGAAACAAAAAAAGAGTATCTAGAAGAGTCAAAAAAAGACGGAAATGAAAGTTTCATCCCCACTAATCCCCACTAATATTTAATTAAATAAAAATTTTCAGTCAAAGTGTTTAATGTTTATTTGAATGAAAAACCATTAATTTTGACTGGTGTAGAATTTAAAAGAATTACAGTATATAGAATTAAACATCCTTTTAATAAATTACTCGAGAATTATTCTCTTGATTTCAACTTTAACCAATTTTATTTTAATAAGAATAAAAAATTTAAAAAAGTAAAAAAAGTTCAAAATCCTGTAAAAAGATGGGTAAATATTGAGATTAATTATTTGGAGGATATTAAATTGTGTAAATTAACCCATAAAATTGAGATTGAAGAAGAAGAGTTTACTAAAATGATTAAAGATGAAGAGGATATTGAAATTAAATTGGAAGATATTGAAGTTTAGAGTTAGAGAATTTTTTTAAAATTATTGAAACCCTTTGTCACATACCGTAAATGCTCAAATAATTACTCTGGGTAATTATTGTTTCGATCTTTCGCTGTATGGGGTAATTAATCGAGAGGAGGTGCTAAATTTGGGGTATATCTCAATAGATCGAGAAGGAAATCTATTTATTTTTTGATATTATGTCTTAAAATGTTTCAATAATTAAAAATTACAATGATTTTTTCAATATTTTTAAATTTTGTGTATGAAAAAGAGGGGGTAATTATTGTTTCGATCTTTCGCTGTATTAAAAGGAGTAATTATTTGAGAGAGGCTAATTGTTCAAGCATTTACGGTAACAGAGGTGTGCCGAAACAGATTTTATAAAGCGAAACGCGAAAGGCAAAATTAAATTTAAAAAGTAAAACGCGAAATGGTAAAGTCGAAAAAAACGCGAAAATCCGCGTAAGGTGAAACGCGAAACTGGCACACCACTGTTACATAACTAATAATTGAAGTCCCTTTGTAATATATCCCTATGCTATGTAAATATTCCATTGTTATATAAGATAAATACTATTTTTCAATCCTCTCGTAGAGTGTGCTTATATTAGAGACTGTGCTTGAAATAGAGACTATGCTTCTATTAGAGCATTTACGATAATTATTAATTAAGGATAGTAGTGCTGTTTAAAATATGGAAAATTTATAGAAGTTGGGTAATTAATGAGAAAATATGTATGTTATTTTAATCAACGATTTGGTTTTCTAAATTATAAAATTAAAAAAATAACTTGCCTGTGTCATTAAATCAGACTGACTGGCAACAAGTAATTGAGCTCCACCCTCAGCTTTTTTTATTTCCTTGAAGTAATTAAAAAGAAAGGAGGCAATAGTTCCACTTGGATCTATCACAAAAGGTGTTTGCTTGCTTCGGAAAATTATAGCTCCATTTTCAAGAGCTAATCGGTTAGAAGGAATTCCAGCTTGTTTCCAATTTAATTGTTCACTTTCTGTTGATAAAAAGCGAAGAATATCGAATCCTTCAGGCAGTTGAGGGAATTGCGATTGCCAATTTTGCATTGTACGGGTTCGAACTTCTTCCGTGCTGGGTCCCAAGAATGTTAGAAAGGCAGCACCTTAATAAAATTTAAAATAAAGTTTGAAGACGTTGTTGACTACACTGGTGCTTTCTGTTAAATTTTTTCCCAAAATTAATATCAAATAATATTATATCACTTGTTCTCATGCTATGAATATTGAGAATTTTCTCTAAGATTTGGTTAATCTTTATGTGCTTTATCTGAGGTTATCACAACAGATTAATCACCCCCGGGTTTCGGCTATTTTTTAGACCCCGTTTTTCATTTTATAGTAGGGTTAAACCCCCGTTCCACGGGGCAGGGAATTCCCCGGAGAATGGGGGGAGGTCTCCCCCCCTCCAGACCACCCGTTCCCCGCCCCCGAATTCAATTTTCAGGTTTATTTGGCTAGCGGGTCTTTAAATAATAATTCAAAAACAAAACCTAAAAGACAACAATTCTCAATTGTTGCCAATTCTGTTTCTAATTGTTTACTTTGTTGTTGCCAACGAGTGTATTCATCACCTAATCTCTCTACTAGAGTACTCGCAACAACTAAAGTTGCCTGTTCTCTTTCCAACCCAATTTTAATTTCAGTTGCTTCTTTCATATAAACTTCAAAATTTGATTTTAAACTTTCCACTCGTTTATCTACAGTTTTTAAGCCTTTTGATAAGGAGGCCATTTGTTTTTCTGCAGCATTTAAATTACGTTCAAGAGTTTCTTTCTTTTGCTCTAACGGCGCAATTTTTTCTACAATTAATGCATATTGTAGATTGGCGCTAACCCATGCTGCTAGTGGGGCGGCAGCTAAAGAAATAAAAGTTAAATTAGAGATTAGACTTTGGAGTCTAGAAGGGGTCCGAGACTGAAGATTTCAAAGACTCTAGACCAAGCTACTTTCAAGAATAAATAATAGTGAGATGCTAATCTCGCAAAATTTTTTGGTTTCAAGATTATCTGTCGATTTGTCATTGTAGAAAACTTGTGATTATCGATATCAACTCCCGAAAAAACTATTTTCCAAACATTATGGAATCAAATCGAGACCAAGACCATAAAAGCCAAGTCTTGAATCAAGACTCAGACCAAGAGTTTCGACATCTCTCGATCACAAAATTTTGACGCTTGGGATATGTGAACTTCGATTCATTTTTAAACTCCAACCTGCTGACGCCCTCTTAGCATTTTTAGGATCAAAGGATGTTGCCTTTGACTTGACTAAAGCACTAACACGTTTTGCCGTATCTGGTGATATTCGTCGGGCATCAAAATTAATTATTTCCTAATATTAAAAAGTATATTTTTATAAGTTATTTAAATTTAAATACTTCTTTAACACCACTTTTGGCTAAAAATTTTCGCATTGCCTTAAAAATATTTTTAAGAACTTTAAAGAATTTTTATTCACCTCCCACGAAACATCTAAAATACCCATAAAAAACAGAACAGCTTGTAAAATATCCCTAATAGCTTCTGGAGGAGCGCGCAAACTTCTTACTTCTGATAAACTTTCAGATTTAATTGAACCAACAGCTTCTCGAGCTTCTTTTAACAATGGCTCAACCTAAAATAATAATTAAAAATTAGTAATAAATAGGTGAATTTTGGTATGATTCGACCTATCTTGCCGAGATGCGTTGGAAGGTAATAAAAGGCTCGTATTAGTAGGAAAAACACAATAGAGATGTATTCCGAGAAAGGAATACCACCGAGAGAATATTTCCATTCCGGGATTTTCCCATAATTTAACGCGTCTTTCAATTGTCTCAGGATACCCGAATTTCTCATTCACAAATAAAATGACTTAAAAAACTCAACTCGCTTAATTGTTGATCAATAAGCTTTTTCTGCTCCTCAATTTTCAAATTTTCAGCTTCAGTAGCACTTTTCAATCCCTCCATATCAGCCTTTTGTTCATTTGCACTAGTCATACTTTTAGTTATTTCTGCAAGTGCAGAATCTGCCTCCGCCTGTTTTTCAGCTAATTGTTTTGATTTTTTAGCTGCCCTTTTTTGAAGTTTAGCAACAGCAGTTCTCGTTTCTGTTAATTTTGTAACACCCCCTCTAAGAGAATTTACACGTCTTTCAATTGTTGCCCTTTTTGCAGACAAAAGTTGATGGAAATTTTCTACAAAAATTGAAAAACGTTCGGGTGATTGACTTTCTGAAGGTGCCAATTGAAATAATTGAACAAATGATTGTAACAACCAATTAGCTGGCGGTTGTGCATTTTTGTCTGAATCATCTTTCTTTTGTATAAGAGATAATTCGGCAATTTGTTTTAGCGTTTCAGGAGATAAATTTGGTTGCCAAATCTGTATTAAAAAAGGTAATAATAAAAATATTTCAAGTAATAGCGGTTTCAATTTTAAAGTTTCGATAACAAAGAGCTTTACTCCCGATGGATGTGTTTTCTATCTACTAGCATGCTTCTTTCCCTATTAATTTTCACAATACAAGCTCCAGAATTCACTAGTCGCTATCACTAGGAATAGTGACCCACGAATCGTGGAAAGCCAAGATTTTCGATTTACCAGAATTAAAGTTGAATTTACATACAATATTACATCGCTTATAAAGCGACGGATTTGAAAGAATCCTTGATGCAAATTTTTGATGTCCAGTATTCATAATCATAGCTACATGAACATTCTGCTGAATTTTGTAAGCGAAATAATCATGCAGATTTCCTGTTGTACTTCCCCCTCCTCCAAACCCCTCTTCCATTGCAGAATCTCTTAAAAATGAACTTGACTGGTTTTGATATAATCCAAGTACCTCAGACGGGACAGGAGTGAGTCAACTTCCTGTTGACTATTGTACAATCCTGGTACATTCCCTGAGGCAATCAAAGAGTTGATGTGTTGAAGGAATGATTCATCAAGCAACTGGTAATCCTCTATTACTAGCAGTACTTGTTCACCATCCACACAAGCCATTTGAATTGCATCTCTCAAGTCTTGATTGAATTGCCGCAATGAGTAAGAAGAGGAGACACGAAGATTACAAAGTCTGTTTAAGTAAATTAGAAGTTAACATTTAAGAAATATCGTATAAATAATGACAAGATATTTGAGGGGTATAACCAGATCTACCGGTATAATGGTATAATCAGGGCTTATAACTAGAGCTTCGGCCCTCTTATTTGGAGAAGTGTATTTGCTTAAGAGAAGATTGCTTTCTCAATGAGCATTACTCAGATAATATTCAGAAATAAGTGCTTCTCAATCAGGTAACAGATCCTATTTAGGAGCTTGTTCCTGAAAGATTGGAATCTTAAGAGATTTGAATTGGTGGGAAAAATGGGACTGTCCGATTTTTGATTTTTTGAATCTAATATATTACTTCATTTGATGCATTTGACTCATAATTTCAATCGCAGCTCTGCTTCCAATTCCTGACTGTCCGGCCAACAAAACTGATCCTCCTGATGATGTGAGAGCTCTAAAAACAACTAAAAAATTATTTTTCAGAATTTATCCAGCCTGTCCAAAGCTAGGCACATTTCCATAAATATATCACTAATAGGCAAAGAAATAGCTTCTTCATAATCAGCCTTCAACCGATTGATAGCCCGTTGTAGTTGTGAAGAATAATCTGATTTGCTAATAAGTTGCATAGACTTGCCCCCACGTTTTTTGTTTTCTTTTGTTAAAATTCCTGTCACTGGTGCATAAATTAAAGATCTTTCACGTAGAGGAAGATGCTCATTAAGAATAGTTTGTAATTGTAAACGATGTTCAGTACTTATTAAACGATCGGAAAAAATTCTAAGAGCTTCAAAATAAAGACATTGATAGAGTTGATCGGTGTCTGCTGAAAATATAAATTAAATTAATTTTATAATTCTTGAACCAAATCATTAAAATTTCTAGTTATTCGGGTAAGATAATGTTAGTCAACGGCTTCTTCCTCCGCAAGGAAATACTATTATCATTTTTTTAAATATAACATCAAAACACTCAGAAATTTTTATAACCAAACCGTTCCTTTTCCTCTCCTTTTCTCACATATTTAGAGGTATTAGCTGGAGCCATGAGGATTGAAAGTTGAGCTCCGGCTCCAGCATTTAAATTTTTCCGGTATCATACAAAAGCCGATTTTCATTTACTTTGTTATAGTAATCAATGTGTACGGAAACTTGCAAATTTCCATAATACAGATTCATAACTTCAACCTCCATACATTGCCCATTAAATCGAGACGGTCATAATTTTATTAAAAACCCAAAACTTAAGTAAATACTATAAATGTTTTTTACCCTCATCAAGATCATAACGTTGTAAACTGCAAACCCAATTTGACAAATCACCAGTAGTAAAAACATAATGAAAATGTTCATTGGGTGTAAATATTTTAGTTAATTTAATAAAAGTAGTTGCCATTGCTGAGACAATCATTTCAATTTTACTAGAAGAATTGTTAGAGCCTCCTTTAGATATTTTTGAATCAAAAAATGGCCGAAGATTTGTAGCACAGATTGACTTTAATTCTTTCTCATCTGGTGAATCCAAAATAAGAACACGTAGTTTGGAAGCAAATCTGTTTATTTAAGAAAAAATTTTATAAAAATAATTTATTCATTAAATTTAAATTCGTTAAGCTTGGATTCCTCCCATCAAATATTTGTTTGAATACAAGCTAATTTTTATCACCTTTTTTATTCTATTCGAAATCAAATTCGGTTTGATCAAATTCAAAAAAAATCTCTGTTGTATTACCAAAAATTCAATGTAGATCAGGGTGGCCTTTTCCAAACCACTAAAATAGGGCGCAGGTACTCAAAAATAGGGAAAAAATAGGGCGAAATCGGTCAAAAGTAGGGCAAAAAATTGGAATTATTTTAAAAATATAAAAATAATTAAAATTTTGAATAAAAATCTTTATTCCGCATGTTTTCGAATAGTTTTAACTAAATTGAGCAGATCAAGATGAAGCTGTATCGACCACGACCACGGTCGTCGACCACGACCACGTCAAGATGACTGTCGTTGACTACGACCACGTCAAGATGAATGTCGTTGACCACGACCACGGTCGACGACCACGTCAAGATGACCGTCGTAGACCACGACCACGTCAAGATGACCGTCGTTGACCACGACCACGTCAAGATGACTGTCTTCGACCACGACCACGTCAAGATGACCGTCGTAGACCACGACCACGGTCGACGACCACGTCAAGATGACCGTCGTAGACCACGACCACGTCAAGATGACCGTCGTTGACCACGACCACGTCAAGATGACCGTCGTAGACCACGACCACGTCAAGATGACCGTCGTTGACCACGACCACGTCAAGATGACCGTCGTTGACCACGACCACGTCAAGATGACTGTCTTCGACCACGACCACGTCAAGATGACCGTCGTAGACCACGACCACGGTCGACGACCACGTCAAGATGACCGTCGTAGACCACGACCACGTCAAGATGACCGTCGTTGACCACGACCACGTCACGATGACCGTCGTAGACCACGTCAAGATGACCGTCGTTGACCACGACCACGTCAAGATGACTGTCTTCGACCACGACCACGGTCGTCGACCACGACCACGTCAAGATGAATGTCTTCGACCACGACCACGTCAAGATGACTGTCGCCGACCACGACCTCGGTCGTTGACCACGACCACGTCAAGATGACAGTCGTTGACCACGACCACGGTCGACGACCTCGTCAAGATGACTGTCGACGACCACGACCACGTCAAGATGACTGTCGCCGACCACGACCTCGGTCGTCGACCACGAATACGTCAGGATGACCGTCGTCGACCACAACCACGTCAAGATGACTGTCGTCATCTTGAAATTTTAAAAATTGATAAAAATAGGGCAAAATATGGCAATTGTACAAAATAGGGAAAAAAGGGCGAAAAGATCAAAAATAGGGGAAATCCTCTATAAATAGGGTAAAAAGGCCACCCTGATGTAGATTAAACAGATAGTTCTCCACATGAGTGGCCGGTCGCCCTATCTTTTAATCCCCTGTCAAAGGGCACTCTAATGAATATTGCCGTTCAACTGGAGACGACCGCTCAATTGGAGAAAGTATGATATAATATGTATGTTTGTGTATTTGATATGCTATAACCTCGCTCCTTTTTCTGTTTATCCCCATTTGTGCTTATAGCTTGTGTTTATCAGTCTTCGTTCCTTTATGTGCTTATTTTTATCGTATTAAAATTAGATACCTTTCTGGTAAAGGAAATCTTTCTGCTCCACTTGCAGTTGAAACGTTTAAAATAATTTGGACATTTTCTAATCCAATCCATTCCAAATTTTTATCGTAAAATCCATTGTAGTCCAATGCTTGCTCAAGAAAAGCAATTAATTGGGAAGTGCCGTAAATATCTGTTGCAGAAAGATTTGGAGATTTTAAATGTAATAATAATCGTTCATGTTCTTTCGGCTTTAACACACGACCGCTTGAACCTCCACTGCCGCTTACTTGAACACAATGTTCTAACAACTAAATAATTGAAATAAATGTTGCAAAAAAACAAAAATTGACAAGATTTTTGTCCAAAATATCTAACTGGATTTTTGGGATTTAAAGTAGAGTTGCACGAGATCGATATCTCGACCGAGACCGAGACGAGAATCTCGGCCATTTTCCAATCTCGGTCTCGGTTTTGCCGAGACGAGATCACCTAACCGAGACGAGATTCTCGGCACTTAATCTCGCCGAGATCCGAGATCAGTATACACCCCTAAAGATTGACCTTCTTGAGATTTATTTTTATTTTGACAAAATATTTAAAATTTCGCTATTGGTATATTGTTGTGCTCACTTTAATTTACTTGTCTAGAGAGCGGAGCAGGACAAAAAAGCGCGGCCGAATACACATCAATCTTCGCGGAAAAAAGTTTTTGCCGCTGCGGGGGAAGCCCGGCATGTCGAGCGGAACGACGGCCGCCGCTTCGCTACGGTCGCCGCGACCATTCCTTACCTGGGACCATTCCTTACCCTATTCTTCGAAATTTCTTAAGGTTATAATCTTTTTCTGAAATTTTTAAAAGTCGGCTATAACTTTCAGAAATGTCCCCTACCCTTTATACTTAAGTCTTTCTGGAGAAATGGTGGAAAAAATTCTAGTTGTAAAGGCAAATATGGATAAACTGTTGCTTGGTCCACCAACTGAAATTGATTCTGATGAAACAGATGATTTTGATGATGATTTAGATGATATTTAATTAATTTAAATGGGTTTTGGTGGATAAAAAAAGTTTTGAAAAATCTCGGTTTATCTCGGATCTCGATATCGGTCTCGGGTCAAATTTTGCATCTCGGTCTCGGTCTCGGTCATGCGGGTCTCGGTCAATCTCGGTCTCGGATTTTTTCTAAAATCTCGATCTCGTGCAACTCTAATTTAAAGCCAGAAATTGTGGAATCTTTGGTCTCCGAATTTTTGTGGAGGGGATACCGTATATCAATGTTAAATATGAACAATAAGAGTATTTGGTAGGGCTGACAGATGTCAGTAATCAGTATCGAGATTCTGATAATGGCCAACCCTAATATTTAGTGTTAATTAATTCTTATATCGTAGACAGTTATTTCAAAAATCCATTAGAGCCTATCAATCAGGGCTGTCCACAACTGAAGATTGTGGACTGCGGATTGCGTGAAATTGGATGTTTTTTGGACTTGCGAACTGCGGATTGCGGTTGCGGAAAATCTACTTTCAATTGCGGACAGTCCTTCTATTAATACCTATCAACTTATCTAAAAAGCATTTTTATTATTAGAATATCTAATTTCCAAATAGTAATTCAAATATCTTTTCCTTCACCAAAAAATTCAAACTGACCAATTGTTCAATATGTAAAGCATTACTTTGTGCTCCACAATGCATTGTTAAAAGACAAGTTCTTTGTAATATCCCAGTTTCTTCAAAACAACTTTTTAACAAATATTCTTTACCAGAACCATCTGGCCCTAATAAAAGAATATTTTCAAATTTTGGATAAAAAGAAGTTATTTCTGATTCGTTTATTTTATTTTGTTGGGTTTTATTAATTTGGAGCCATTTAAGAAGAGTTTCTCTAGCTGTTTGCATTCTTGGACTTATTAAAATATTTAAATTATCAAATGTTGTTAGAATCTAATAAAATATGTAAAGTCGAGTTTATTTTATTAATTTAATTTTTGGTTATTTTGATGGTAAAGTGATTCATATAAAAATCTATCGAGGATTGTAGAACCTTTGAGAAAATAAGGAAATTCGACCGTAAAACAGAGATGGGTCACATTGAGAATATAGAAAAATTTTTACTATTTATCGGGTCGGAGGTTCGGGTCGAAAAAAGTTCAAATTTTGGATAACTCGATTCACCCTTACTGTGAGACCATTCTACTATATTGTAAAGCGGAAATAAGATTGAGAAATATGTATTAAATTAACTTTCCCAACGACCCTGCCTATCCATAAACAATATAATCCTGGAAATAAGCGAAGGAAGGATCAGTCCATTAGGCAGTCCGTCAATCAATCAAGTGAATTATCATTATTATTTATTGCCCGATAGGTGGAACTTGTCATCACCCGTTTAATCGCTCGTAAGGAGTGAGCGGTAAATATTGTCCGGCCGGACTAACAACATTAATTAATTAGTATCCCCTTATATTCTATTATTCTTGGCTCATTATTGGGTATGGATTCAGCAAACTTCCATACTCTGGAACAGAGAGAACACTTTAGAAAATTTTCAGTGATCGAAAACTGTGAAAAATAATTTTTAAAGTTCATGTAAGATTTTAGGTTGGTCTCTATTCAAGATAAGATTAATGAGAAAGTTGGATATCCCAAAATATTTTTTCTAAAAATTAGATAAATTTCTTTACATTTCCATCATCTTCACTATAAGCCATCAAAATATCACTACGAGAATCTGCAAAAATATTCAAAGGCGCTCTTGGATCAGGCAAAGATATTCCATTAAATACTACACGTTCAGCAAATTCGTTTCTAGAATCGAATTCAATATAAGGAAGTAAAGTTCTCAGAACATAAACCAAAAATTGATTTAATGTTTGGATATATCTGATTTGTGATAGTACATTTTTTACGATACCTAAATTGAAAAAAAGAATTTTTAGTTAAAATTTTTATAATACAGTCAACAATTTTAACGCCAAAATAAAGCACCTACTCTTTAATTCAAAAAATAGGTATTTTTTAATATTTTTGACTTAGTTAGGTACTGACAGTGGGTACCGAATGGTTAGACTGAATTTTTCAATTTCAAGGGTTTATTGAGATCCGACTGTATTTTGAGATTCAAATTTATTTAAATAATTATTTAAATTATTTTAACAATATACTTACCAACTTGGCTACAAATAAAGTCCCTATTAAGATGTTCAAAGGTCCATTCAACGGCTGGCACTAAATGCTTGTTAATCCAATCAGGCAATTGGGCTGGTAAAGAATGCCCATATTGTACAATAAATCTTGGAATAAATTATTTTATTTTCTGATATTTTATTAGATCTCTTGAGCATAATAGTAAATGATCTACTCTCAATTTCGACTTTCAATTTCTGAAACCCTACTAGATCCTCAACCCAAAACATTATTTTTACCTGTCAATAACAGATTTCAAGGGCAAATCTTCTCTACTCAATAAGATCATCCCTACACGGGAGATAGTTGCTGGAGAAGCATGACTCAGATCAACACATTCAAAAATAAAATTGACATTTGGACCGAATTGTATTCTTTCTCCAGAAGGTAAAGTCAATAAACGGTTATCATCCAAAACAGAATTTAAAGCTTCAATCCATTCTGGATCAACATCTCCATCACAAACAATCCAAGCAGGTTTCCCTGGATCTCGAGTTGCAACGCGAGAGGCTTGACTTAGTGTTCCATCCGTCCATTCACGAGTGTCTGGTTCCAAATTTCCAAGAAGTCGTGAACGAGGCATTGATTTTGGATTCATTCTTTAAAATTATTTAAAAGCTCTATTTAAGTGAATCTTATCTAGCTATGTATTTTTTACTTGTAGACATCGATCATTTGAAAACCACTATTAGACAGAGCTCCCTGTAGCAAATGCCAAAGTGTAGATTTCCCAGTTCCTGGTGGCCCAACAATTATTACACCAACTCTTTGACGTAATTGTTCATAAAGTTCAAAAATTTTGTGCATTTGGACTATACTTAGAGTTATTTGCATATTTTGAGCAGCACGTTCCAAATGTGGACGAAGTTCATCAAATTGCATCTAAACACATTTAATAGAAGTGAGTTAAATAATTCTTTGGTTGACTCATTTCTATTTAAAATGATGGAAATGAGGTCATTTTATGGATACTTAATTATAATTTTGTTTTTACAAATTAGATCCTCTCTTATATCAATTTTATCACCAACATTATGCTAAATTCCATGTCAATTACCTATCCTAAAAGGTCCGGTTCTCAAAAGTCGTGCAACTCTTCCTATTAAAAAAATAGATTGACTCCCGTTGTAGATTAACTCCCGTTGTATCAGAATAAATTCAATCCTTGTGGTACTCCCACATATCGACCTGCCTCTTTTTCTAGGACCTCAACAAGATTCAATTTTAATTAGATTCAAAGAGACTTTCAATATAATAAATAAATTAGCACCGTTCGATTTGGCACACCCGGAAAAATATCTTCCAATAAAATTCTAAAACGCTGCGCATCTTCAAAAGTCAGTTTAGACATTGTATTTAAATGTAAATTTTGAACAATAAGTTCCCTTTCCTCTTCAACTGTTAATTTTTGTTGTTTCTGTTGACTTTTAATATCTTGTCTTCTTTTAGCTATTGAATCTGCACATCCTTTTAATACTGTTTTAAGGGCTCTAAGTCCCCAATCATAATGTTGTTGAGTACTCAGCATTGCAGATGCTAGTGAGAATGTTGTAACTAATTTTTTAGCTAGAGATTTTGCCTAGGAATTTTCAAAAATTGGATTAACCCAATAAATGTATACTTGTGTATAACCCTCCGAAAAAAGCAGAGTTTCTGCAATTAATTCGTTATCTGGCACAGACATAGCCACTGGACGGAAAAGTTGTTTTAGATTATCTGGTAACCTTTGCCGACCACCATAACCTTTTCCTGCTGGATTGAGGGTAACAAAAATTGCCGAATTTCCATTTACTGGAACAGAAGAATGATCTCCTATTTGGCAATTGCTTGCACGGACACGGACAGCTTCTTGAATAATTTGGACTTGGCTAGAAACAGCAGAAAGAACTCCTTTTGTAAGGCGATTGAATTCGTCAAAACATCCCCAGGCGCCGCATTGAACGAGCCCAACAAAAATGCGACTAATAGCATTCACGTCAATGCCTTCATCGCAGTTGAAAACCAAGACCTGAACAGAAGAGAAAATTAATGTTAAAAAATTGAGAATTGAGTTTCCTTGCCTGTCTTCCTAAAAGTCCAGCAAGTGCTTTAACAGATTCAGTTTTTCCTGTCCCAGCAGGGCCATAAGGATTTCCTCCCAATCCCATAGCAAGTGCATGTGTTAAAGTTAGGTAGCATTTGTCAGTTAATGGTGTATTAACTAATTTTTGAGCATTTCCTTGATATTCGTAAGAATAGTTAAATTCATGGTCAGCATGGCGGACAATAACAAGACCAGAAACCTGATAAATTTTATTAAATTTTTATGAAAGTAATCATTTTTTAAAACCCCATCTAAAAACATACTAAATCAAGTAAAAATAAATTCCCTAAATTCTATCATACCAAATAAAATCTTAATTGTCTTCTCCACGTCCAGCAAATAACTGACTGATTATTTTCTGCAACCACAAGTTGATCTAATATTGAAATATGATGAATCAAATCCAATACGAGAGCTTTCAGTTTTAACTGTCCTAAAGGGTCATCTGTAGAAGACCCACTCAATTGTTCAAGTTGTTTAATTAATTGACGTCTATATGCCGTTAAATTTTCGGTAGGATCTCCCCCAACATTAGAAAGACATTTTTCGACATCGCTACAGAACCTGATTTGTTCGGAGAGACATAAAACTTGTGAAGGATATCGACTTGGGTCTAATGAACGTTCATGAAGACAGTCAACAACCTTTTTAAAAAATTATTAATTTATCAGATCAGACATTTAAAAGTTCTTGACTATTTAATTACCAATTTTTGTAACGTATTCCTCATTTCCTCACTCAAAGCCTCTAACCATATTTCAACTTTTGGCACTATTTGAACCGGTTTAATAAGTTGAACTGTCTCTCCTTCAGCAGAAATCATTGCACGAATGTTTTGTAATTGTGTATCGAATGCTACTCTGTTGATTCCTTTAATACTGGTTTAATCATAATATTCAACTTTTAAATCACCTTGAAACAATTTCTTCAAATGTGATTGTATAACTGTTGGATTTGTAGATTGTCCAACAATTTCAAGAAGGTCATCATCCCCAAGAAAATAGAATCGAGGAAATGCGCCTCGTTTTTCTTCAAGAAAATCATTTAAAGCCCGTTGGCATCTGTTTAATTGATCGACTAATTGTTCCAAAGTTCGACCCAAGGCTGTACTGTTTCCAGAACATAATGAAATGATACGATTGTCTCTTAAAATATTAATTATATTATAAGTATGTCAAGTCTGATAAGTATGTCAAGTTAGATTCAGAATTGAACTATCTGTTCAAGGCTCCCAGTGATCTCAATTTAATTAGGTAAATTTGGGTTACCTAAGATCAGCAATTTATGTCCACGAAAAGTTAAGTTAGAAAATTTGCTCTGATTAGTTTACTTAAAATTCATAGATATACGTAACAGGGATCTAGCTGCATCAATTCCTCAAAATACAAAATCGGGAGTTCGCAAAGTTTTAGTTTGGAATCAAGATTACAGAAATCGGGAATCTATTTTTATGTTGGCTATATCCCAAATGCATACGAAATCTATAAGAATGCCATTATGTATTTAATTTATATCCATCCCTATTTTTAAAAAATCCATTTACTAAACTCACCTTGAAATATCATTAATAATAATCCGAAATTCAGCATCTATTCGGTTAAAACGTGCTGCTTCTGAAGGCAAAGAACCCCTCCCAAAGATAGGTTCTAAATATACCCATTTGCGCTGTATTTCACTAAGATGGTGTAAAAATAATTCTAAATCGGATATTTTTCTTTCCCATATGCCTATTTGTTCGGCGAATTGGGCATAATAGGAAGAATTTCGAAGAGACGATATTAAAGCTTGATTATCCCGAACTTGATTAAGTATAGGCTTCCATTCTTTTACTATTTTGAGAGATGCTCCGCTAGCATGTCTGTACGAGAAAAATATTACTTTAAATTTTTAAGATTGATCTTTGTGAGAATTTTTGGTTTTCAAGGTTTACTCAACGAATTACTCTCCCTAAGTTAATTATTAATCCCTTTAGTATGTGGTAAGGTTTTAAAGTATGAGGGAAAGGATTCTATGTACTAGAAAATATTATTAAAAATTTTTTAATTTGATACTTGTAGTCTGTTAATGAAAAATCCGCCTGTGCTGCCCACATTTCAAGCTCCTGTATTGCTTCACGAATACTAACTTCCCCATGGGCACGAGCATTTAATTCTTTTAATTTTTCCAAATTTGCGATTAGTTTTTGCTGAGAATTAAGAAGATTTCCAAATGTCAGCTTTTCAAGAGAAGTACCGCGAGGAAGACCAAGTAAACGAAACATTTCAAGCCTTTTAATTTTTTAAAGTAAAAATATTGGGAATTCCCAAAGTGACAAAATTGAGTCCAGAAATTATTTAAAGACAAAATCCAATCTTGGAGATTTTAAGTTTCCAAAGCTGAAAGTTTCCAAAGCTAAAAATTAAGCTCAGACTTAGTCAGCGCTAAAAGATAGTGTTGATTATTAGGATAATTTGTTTTTAGTGAATTTATAAATAGGGTTTTGCTGTTTTCTTGCAATGCCTGTAATACTTTCCCAACTTTAAACCAAGCTTTGTCGTAAATTATTATTTATATTCACCAATGATCTGCACTAAAAATATCTCCACGACAAAATTTTAGATTAATAGAGAATTCCCGCATTTGTTCAATATCCTTTTGTAATCTAACAGATACATTACTAGTCTGAATTGATTTCAGCTTTTCAAGCCATTGTTGTAAAAATTCATCGAAAATGTATGTTTTGCTTCGGAAAAGTATCCATTCCTATAGGAAATTTTTGAAAACTTTTTTCGTTAATTACCTGATCAGAAATAGGTTGGAGGGCATTACTGAAATCCTCATACAAAAGATAATTTGATTCATAATTTTCCAGGTCAACTTTAAGTTCATTAAGAAGAGGCCATTCGGGTTGTTCAATTTCAAATTGCTCACATTCAACTTTTACTTTTTCAATTTTAACAAAAATTTTATCAAATTCTTGACGTTTTTCTCGAATAAATTCCACAGCACGGATAAGTGCCATTCGGTCATCCTAAAATTATTTTAACAATTTTCTTTTCTAGGGGCTTATATTCAACATTAAATAAGTATTCCTAAGATGATCTAATAATCCTTTATTCTAAATTTGAATCAAACACATTTGCTTTTTATGTAATTCACCTGAGAAGTAAATATTTCAGAACGCGGTTTAAATTGGTTCCAAAGTGAATGAAGCTTTTCTAGCTCCTCCCCAAGTGTCTTTATGGATGCTCCAACATTTCCTTTCATAGCTTTTACTTGATCACGCATCATTAATTCATGAGTTTCTAATAAATTTAGAAAATTCGCAAATTGTTCACGCGTTTGTTTAACAGTATCTGCGAGTCCTTGCTCGCTGCCAAATAAAGATCTGGATAATTTGAATTAGTGAAGAGGATTTATTATAAGGAGAATAATTTTTCAACCTGAGAACTTGATCTTTTTCTTCAGCAATATTAACTTTTGTTCTAAAACTAGAAACACTCTTAGCCAAAGTTAATTGAGCTGTACATGCCTCTGATACTTCCTCCATACTTTGGGGTAAAGCAGAGAGTTGTTCAATACCTTGTGTCAATTGTTGATCTAATACTGACAGTTCTGTTCTTATCGAATGTTTAAGCGTCCAACACAATGCATCATGCATTCTTAAAATAAAATTTTCAATAAAAACTGCATTTACTAATAGGAAATTATTGAAAATTCGAATAAAAGTCAAATGGGATAAGAGGGATTGTAAAATTTTTAGCTAAATATTGTAGAGAGGGATGGATGACCGGATAACAAATACGCTGTAGAAAGAGCTCAAGATCAACACCATTCAATCCTTTACTAGTTTCTTGGAAGGGTAAATTATTTCAACTGATACCTTCTCAACAAATCATTTGCCAATAATCGAACCCCATTAGTCGAGACATGAATACATTCTATACAAATTTCCATAGGAATGCGATCGAGTTCGCGCTGCTTAAGCCGGATAACACGGAATTGACGTTCCCAATCTTCAGCTTCTTTTAAATGTTGTTCAAGTAATTCTTCTAGATTTACCTAAAATTAAAAACCTTTACCACTCCACGCTGTTCTTTATATCCTTTACTAATTCAAATTTTAAAAAATCTATCAAAATATTTTCTATGCAGTTCAAACACCTGTGCCAAAGCTGTCCATTCATCAAATTCTCTATCAATTTGTTTTAATCTCGAAAATATTTGTTCTGAACGCTCATATAATGAATGAAAACGCCTTGATTCACAGCTAACTATACTAGCAAAAAGATTGGATTCATTCTCTGTATTTTGAACTCCCCGCATTCTTAGAGGTATTCCAAGTAATTTACGAAGAGCTCCATAAAAGTTTTGACGTAATTCCTTCAAATTTTATTTGTTTTTTAATTATATCCAATCATTCGAATCTCAAAACATCAATGACTCAGGAAAAATATTATCATATAAAATGAAGTGTAACCTAAATAGTGCTAAATTGCCCAAGTATCTTTCATCACTCAGTGGACAAAAAATTTAAAAGATGTTCGTTCGATTGGGGGTGCATTTATTAAGGTTTGGAACATGGCAGGCCCGATAGATTTCATGTTTTTCAGGGTTTAGCCCTGAAACTCTAGAGCCTTGTTGAGTCTAACCCCCTAGAGCCTGGCTCAGAACTTTAGTATTTATTATTAGGGGCATCTTAAAGTGATATCTGACTGTACTTATTTTATAATTAAAGGACCTCTAATGGAGGTCTTAATTGTAATCGCTGATCACGAAATATAAGTTGAGCATGAAGTACAGGCATTTGGCCCTAATAAAATATTTAAATAATTATTTTAAATAAAAGGTGAAGTGCCTGTAAATTAGCCAATGCCCAACAAAATTGTTGTTGTAAAACTTTATATAATTGTTTATTTAAATGGTTAGCCCATGGTTGCATATTTGCCTTAACTGCAACAAAATTTTGTTCTTCCAAAAATTTTTGCCGTATAGTGAGCATAATAGCATTCCATTTTTCTTCATCTTGTAGTAAATCTGTTTCGCCCAATTCAAGTATATTTTGAATAATTTCAGTATGTGCCTTCCGTAATCGACTAATTTTAAAAAGTAATTTTTTAATCAAAAAAAAAATAATTCTGGTAATGAGAGAACGGGTCTTGGAATATCTAGCTAGATATTTGTGCTTTTAATTGGGGTTGCTCGAGACAAATGCCGTATTCTCTCTAATTTATCATTTCAATCACTTCTCAAAGGGTCGCCTATTCACTCACTCAATTTAAAAAATTATGCTTAATCTGACCGGTTATGGCTAGTTAATTGGAGGGCAGCTTCACGTAAACGTTCAATATATCCCTTCAGCTTTTCTGGACTTTCCCATGTTAAATTAACAGCTGTTTTTTGTTTTCTATCTCCTCCAGATTTAGAAGATGGTACAACTAATTGTTCAAATGCCAAAGCCTCATCTAATAGCATTGCTTGTTGGCATGGAAGCATTTGCTTTTCTATTGTGTTGTAAAAATGAGCAACCTTAATAATTTATTAAATTAAATATTCGAACATTGTTTTCCTTTTATCGGAGGTAGAAAAGTATGTATTTACTTGCTTCAAAAGCACTCCATATTCGTAGAATCTTTCTCCCTGTTGGACACAAGCCAGTATTTTTACTGGCACTTTAAATCCCATAGATTGGAGTTGTGAAACTTCGCGTAGCAAACGAGCAAGTCTATCACTGAAACTAACAGTGAGAATGCCACGTGCTCTTTCCAAGACCATTAAACGTCCAGTTGTCTAAAAAAATCAGATAAGTTTGTATATAGGGTAGCTACCGATCAGTGATTCGAAAATTCCTGACTCCGGAGAATTCCATGTTTGTGAGAAAAATATTACCTGTAAAGAAATAAAATCCCCATCATTTCCTCCCCCATCTACAATATGTGCAATCATATCCCGACACCAAGCATCAAACTGTTCTTGTTCCGCTGCAATTAACTGTTTTGAAAGTTCCTTAAGTGTTTGTTCAAAACGTTCATAATTCGGAAGGTCTTCGAAAAAGGCGACACCGGCCTTTTGAAGTTTATCCACTTGAGAACGTTGAGCACGTAGGGCATAAATTTTTGCTGCAATTTCGGTTAGAAATCTACCAGTTGGAAGATTAGAAGCACTTAGAAGACGTTCAAAGTTATGCTGTTGAGAATTCATTTCATCATAAAGTCGTGCAAATAGTGTTTGACGTTCAGCCTGTGATTAAATGAAGAATGGTTAATGGAATCTAGAGATGAAGGGAGCAATTTTTAATCCCAAACCACCTGTAATTTATCTTTAACAGGTTTTCGGGCAAGGAAATGCCTAAAACGATGTAATTCATCAATTATCAACTCTCTTTCATCCCCCATTGCTCCACCATTTCCGCCTGACTCCAATATTCGTTCACGAAGTTCAGGTAATAATAATTCAATGTAAGGACCGAGTGCCCTTTCGGTGGCAGTCAATCTAGATTTCCATTGTTGTTCAGTATGAGGGCCAAATTCAAAAGGATTTGCATTTGCCATAGAATTGTTTATTGCCTTCTGAATTTGGTCACGTAAGGAGGTGGACCTTTATATTTTTTAATTTACACATAAAAATTGTCAGATATTATACCCTTCTTGCTGTCCATTTCTATTTGCCAATAAACGAACAATTTGTTCTCCTAGAGTCATTAGAGAATATACCTAAATTTCCTTTTAATTTTCTAATGAATTTTTATTGCCTCATCTATTCGTTTATGAAATCTTTCGAATTGTTCCATTTGATGGGGAGAGCCCTCCCACGGATGTAATCCATTTTGTGGCCAACTTTTTGCTGTCAACAACTCAACAGCATCTATCCATTGTTGTGTTAATGAAAGAGCTGTTTTTGATAATTCTGATGAACGGAAATACTCTTCCTTTGATATTCGACGAACAATGGAAGCACAAATCAGTTGACCTTTTTTTTAAATTTCTTTTACAAATAGTTCAAAATCTTACAAAAAATTGTTTAAACTGAATGCCCCCATTTAAAAATGGAAATACATCTGGCTAGTTAAAAGAGGTTAGATGACTGCTCAAGATTTATAGGGCATAATCATCGTGAGGCGATAATTACCAGGCCTCGTAACCAGTGGCTTTACCGTTGCTATGAGACAGTCGTAAGATTAGCCATGACCTAGAGGTTAGGTAAATGACCGTTGCCATTTGTTCCTTTTTATGGCACGGGCCTAATTAGATAAACATGACCGGTATCTGAACTTTTGCTTAACTCTTAAAATAAATAAATTAAAGACTCTCCACCTATACAATTAAGTAATTGTTTCATTCTCTGTTGCGGATAAGGTTCATCAACAGCCAGATTCCATAATGCATCCACACTCTGTTCTGCTGCTTCAATAGCCGTGTAAAGCTCGTCTAAATCCAAATCATTTCCCTATTTTTAAAAATAATTAGATTCATTTTTAGCTTAAAATACTTCCAAAATTTCTAAATGTTCTGCCAAAGGTTCTAAGGCATCATAATAATTTTGTGCTTGATCAGAACCTCTTTTTGACCTTAAACGCCATAACTCGATTTCTGAACGTAGAGAAGAAACGACTCCGCCTCCTTTTTAAATTAATAAATTAAGAAAAATACTATGCATTTTTAGATATTAATCGGTGCTTTTTATAATTATGTGCAATAAATATGGACAGTCTTAATCCGAGTGACCCTCTTCAATTCACTAAAAAATAATAAAATAAGGAAAATATATTCCCCAACTAATTTATTTAGACGTAATTTTTGTTGACTTCCAGAAAAGGGCAAAAATGGGACAAATGCCTCCTAATACGAAGTCACCCTGCCATAATCCAAAAAATTATTCTTATTGTTGACTCTTAATGTGCAAATTTTGGAATTATTTTCCTACGACTTATTCCATCATTCACTTAAAATTATTTTCAAAGATTATTTCTTTATTTCTTTACCAGTTTCTTCTCTCCCGCCCAAATTAGTATTTCCTGTACTATTAATCAAACTTTCTTCTAATTCCCCAACTAAATTATTTAAACGTGCTTCTTGTCCAGACTCTGTTGCTTGTGAAATTAAAACTTTCGAGAAAACCTTTAAAAATTAATTTAAATTTAATTTAAATTTATTTAACTTGTTTGAGTGTTCCAAGTAAAGTTTCACTTGCATTTTTGTGTATACTAATAACACAAACATTGTTTTTATAATCTTCTAAACTAAGAGGAGTATTTTTGATTTTGTAGAAAACAGCTCTAAGTTGGGCTGTTTGATGGCTATTTATCTTTTTAAAAACAAAATTTTTATGGGCAATTTTATAAAATTGATACGAAGAGATTTTCCTCAATCCATCCTATAAACCGATAAAAAATTTCAAAAATATTTTTAATAAAATTTGAAAATAATTTTATAGCCCTTTTTGATACCCTTCAAAATAATTATTGGTCAAAAATTTCAAGAAAATTTTAAAAATCAGGTTAGGCTTAAAAATGGGTGTTAAATAACTAGCGTATTTTCTCTAAAATAACCCCTGGGAGCTATTTTTCGATCGACCTATAGAGGAGGGGGCTATGTATTTTAGAGGGGGGGGGGTTATTTTAGAGAAAATATAGTGTGTACCTAACTAAAAGTCTCTAATTTAATTTAGGTAATTACCTCATTACTTAGATCTACATGTCCTTTCTGTAAATTTTTAAATTTAATGCAAAATTTAATTTTAATACTCCCCTGATCCAAACGAGAAATTGCCAGTAAAGGGACATCCGACAAACAAAAATTATTAAGTGCTGTAACATTTGGCAATCTTTCTTCGGTCAAATTGAGGGAAAGAATGTGTGAAGCTACCTATATATTTAAATTGCTTTTGGAATAATTTGTTGGTTTTAAAATAAACTTGGTATCGGATTAAAAGGGAGGTGTTAAAAATTTTTAATTTTTCCTTAACCTTAAGTAGATATGCCTTTCTCTGATCATTTCCTGTTAAATTCTCGTTACGTCGGGACATTTAGTTTGAAAAAAAGAAATATAATTTTAAATAAATTTATTAATTTTTCTTTTAAAATAAAATATAAAATTATCCTTTTTCTTGAAAAAAGTTGTTTTATTCATTACTCATTTCCATGACAACAACAAAAAATAATAAAACTAAATTTATTTTACATAAAAATAAATAAAATTAAACAATTCAAAAATGAAAAATAAACATATAAAAATCATTATGTAAATAATAAAATGTTTAAAGTCTCAAAAGATATCAAGGATTTCATATTTTAATAAATTTATCCTGGGTATTTGTTAGAAATCGAGATTTTTGAAAAGCCTGGGCCTGTTGAATATCCTGGACTCTGGGTTCGATTTACTCTGGGTTGACCTGGGCCGGATCCTGTGCCTGTAGTCCAGGAAAACCCCCAGGAAGGTAAAAAAATGCCCAGGCCTGGACACTCGGTACAGGAAAATCCCAGACCTTAGTCCAGACCCAGCTCGATCTCTAGTATTTATTGCTTCAATCTTTCGTAGGTGATTATTTGAGAGAGCGTAATTATTAAAGAAAATAGCTGCTAATTATTAAAACTAAATTAATTAATAATAATATTTTTATATCTTTTATTTTTCTATAATAATTTTAGCTATATACATAGATATTACCGTTGAATTTTATTGGCGTCGAATATCATTTATTTTTTAATAAATATTTTTTTAATTTTTGGCTTTAATAATGAAAAAGTTAGAGAAGGGGTACAAATAAAATACCGGGAAGTAATTGGTTAAAAGTGGACGGAATTATAAAGAGATATTAAAGTAATATAGGAATATAAAAATAATTTTTGGGTAATGAGCAAATTAGTAAAGTTAATAAAATATAATTTGGCCTAATAAAACTTGACAAGATATATAAATTAGAGAAATTAAATGACCAGTACATATTAAAATAAAAGAGGTTTAATATTTGGATTTTGTGACAGTTTAAAATGATGAAGAGAAATATAGTCAACCGAAAGAGAGTTCAGTAAATTCTTGTGGAAATACAATTAACTAGTCTTAATGTATGAGTAAGCTAATTCAAGACAGCGACTTTAGACTATACAAAACTTGATTTAAAATGAGGAAGGAAGTAGACTACAAAGAATTCGAACTTTTCAGATTGCAGGGCCCCGTATACGGATTGTCCTTTTAAAATGACCGGGCTGGGTATTCCGAGTTAACCCCACCGCGCTCTGTCCATGAATTAATCAAACCAGACTTGGTGATGGATATGGATACAGATAATTTTAAAATGCCTGGGATATCCGCCTATATCCTCCGTAAATATCAGGATACCAAAACCCATGTCCATACCAAGTCTGAATCAAATCCTTTAGTTCAATAGTAAATAAAAAAAGAAAAGTTATTTGGCTGTATTTACTTCTCAAAAATAGGAAAGTCTTCAATTAGCCATTTCTCGCGTACCAAATAGGAAGGAAAAAGGCCTGAACGACCAGTACGTTTATTCTTCCCCATTGACCAACCATTCCAATGATTACCCGCTATTCCTAAAATTTTTAAAAAAATTTTTTATTAAAATAATCTTTTAAAACCAATTATATCTCCTTTATTTAAATCTATTTGTTCATCATTTTCTGCTTTAAATCCATCAATAGCTTCCATTTCGTGAGCTTAATGAAAATAATTATGAGAATAAGTTAAGAGAATTGTAACAAATATTGAAATAAATAGTTATCGGGCAAATACCTAACAAGTTCAATAGTTATCGAAAAATAATGAAATTTCGTATTTTCTCAATTTTGAAAATAATTTTCAATAATTACCATTAAGAGAGGAAGAGAATAATTAGAGAATAATTAGATGGGAGTTCTTGAAAAAAATTTCTTTAAATTTGATATTACCGGATTGTCCACCAAAGTAGTAAATATCATCTATAGAATGCACGTCATTACCAGCATCACCTACTCTTGTCTGCATTAGTTCATAACCAATTCGGCAAACCTTCAAAAATTATTTCATTTTCAAAATAAAGGTTATGAATAGAATTGGCGGATATTGAAAATCCTTTGAATGTCTGGAACCGATCCGATACTACAACCAAAAAATTTCAGCCAACTCTTCACTATTAAAATAAATATTTTATATTTTTACCTGACTACTAAAAGTACAAACAATGTAGCTACATTCAGCTAATAATCTAACATCTGTAATAACTCCAAGAAGTGAGCGATCGGTGTAACGGGTATTTGGCTTTGCTGCTAAAATATTTTTTGGATTAAATTAATTATTTTATTAATTTAAAAAATTCGAAGATGCCATGAAAATTAAAAAACACCCCCACCATTTGCTATCTCATCATTTCCAAATATCATCCATCCATTACTTCCATATTTCTCCCTAGCTTCTGTAATAACAGAAGGATCATCAGTTGCAATAAATACACGTTTAGGCAATAAAGGGAAATTTAAACGTTTTCTTTCTATCCTAAACCAAAGATCGGCCCATTCCATATATTCCTCTAAGTTATGAAAGGCAGCTTCAGTTCCAACTTTGTCTGTACGTCGAATTTGTAGACCGACTACTGGACCTGAATTAATTTTCTAAATTTTTTTATTTTGAAGATTTCTTGGAATACTGAAATCAAACATAAAACTATTTAATGTGAGTGGGAATTGTTTGGATAGGTAGCTTTCTTGTCAGGATTTCAGGATTTTCACCGATTTTTTAGATTCTTTAGTATAGTGTTGCCAAAATGGACCGACTCGGAACGAAAGATCGAGTCGGCCTAAGATATTTGGCCCAAAAGTAAATAATTTTAGGCCCGAAAGTGACTCGTACAAGCCCGACTCGATAAAAACAAGCCCCAAAAAATGTTCGACCGCCGGCCCGACTCGAAAACAGCAACTCTACTTGAGAATAATGCATTTGAAACAACTGAGAAGCACATACCTGGGTCATGGAAAAATATTGCCAAATAATTTCTAGCTGTTCAGAATTCAGTTTGAATAATGAGGAATACGTTAGTTTAAATAAGGAATGCTTTAGTATACTCAATGAATGTATAATTAAAAGATCAATGTAGAAAAGTTTCAATAATTAAAAGGCCCCAATTAAATGAAAAGAAAAATTAAATAATAGCAAATTACCAAGATGAAAAGGTATTTTCTCTTTTGCCTGCAAAACAAATTTCTTTACTTCTTCATTTTCCCGCATAAGAAAATTTAAAAATTGGCCAATAAAAAAGGCTGGAGGGGCTGAATGATGTATGAGCAATAAATCAGAAAATTGGGACGGAAATGCAAGAGGAAGTTGTTTTGGTTTAGTTGTAAGAACATCAACTATTGGCAATCGAACAATTTTGGTAGTTTGGGATAATCCATTAAATGGTTCTATATGAAGGTTATTTGTTATCTGAAAAAATAAACAGTCAGATTTCACTATCATCTAATGATAAATACTCGAGTTAGACACCGAGCCATGCCCAAAACGGGGTTTTCCTGGCACAGTAGCCCGGAAACTCGGTATTTTGAAAAGTCCGGTTTCGGGTAATCCGGATCTTATCTGAAAAATTCAGGCTTGTCCCGGCCATTAGATACCTTCATTCACCATAATTTTATGAGGCAGAATCAAAAAATTCAGGATCAAAATCTTTTTCCTAACCCAAGATATGAATTTTTAAAAAACGGGAATTTTTCATCTTTTTTGTAAATTATTTGATCGCTAAGACCAATTTTTCTCATTTTGTCACATTTTTTACAAAAATGTTTAAAAATATGTGATTTTCAAAAAATCATATCTCTGCTCCGACACATGATTTTTCAATTTTGTTTTTTTATTCTAGCTCAGAAAAATCGTCGCAATAATAATAAATTAATTAATCTTTTGTAAAAAATTTATTTAGCCGGATCCGGATTTGGCATATCCGACCATATCCTATTTACGTGTGTATATCTCAGAAATTTCAAATTTTTTTAAAAAACGCTGAAACATGTCAAACGAGATACGAATTAAGCTTTCGAATGGTATATAGAACATGCATATCCATGAAGTATTCATAGAGAAACATGCTCAACGGGCATTTTTTATGGACCACCCTAATAGTTAGCAAAATGAATGCCTGACAAGCGATATGCTCTATTTAAGATACAGCTAATTTTAAGATTTATTTTCTGCCTCAAAAAGGTATCTCATAATGATGTCCGGTATATCAGAAATTTTTAAAAAAGAATTACGTGTTTAGCCCAGGAACATTTTCCAATGGGCAAAAAGGCGGCATTCCAACCATTTTCAGAATAACGCCAGGAAGACCCGTCTCTTTCAAGTACTAGTCTTTAAACATATTTAAATAAGTATTTAATAGAAAATTAAATTACGTTCTATTAGAAGCTGCTGCCATTATAAGGCAATAAGTTACATGGTGTATTTGGCAACCAAAACCGCAACCTTTATTTAACTGGCAAAAAATATTAAATTATTTTAATTAGGTAAATACATTTGAAGTTCGATATAACACCCTCAAAGGACCACAAAAGCCTCTGTTATATCGAGAATAAAGTTTAATTAATTAAAATAATTACCTCACAGACTAAAAACTTTGCAGTTTTGCAATCAGAAGGATTTTGTAATTTAAATAAACTTTCTCTAATTCTATCAGCTATTTTATCTAAAACTTTTTTATGCCATTCAGGAGCTCTATCAACAACAGAAAGTATTTTAGATTCTGTCAGAATGTGTTCAAACTAGTAAATAATGAATTAATTATATTTTATAAAAATTTAAACTGGCTCTATGCTTTACAAGCATTAATTTTGCTAAAAAATAAAAAATCTATATGCGCGAGAAAAGGATTAACTGCCAATTAAGCTAAATATCTTTTTAAAAAACAAAATGTTAGCTGGGCAAAAGCACACGATTCTTTGTATTTCTTTCCTAAAACTTTCTCAAAAATCCTTTTTTACGATTTTTAGCTAATTTAAATCTTTTTTAGGGGATATCAGAGAAGGGTTGATTTCCGACGTCTTTTTTCTCTCGATTTTCCAAACAAAATTTTGATTTCCGATTTCCGAGTTCCGACACCTCTAACTGTTCCGATCCACCTCAGGAGGATATATAAAAATTATTTTCTCTCTCATTCATAATTATCTCGTAAATTTTCATTCACAAACTAACTTGTTGTTTTAAAATTTCCGTGTTCGCTTTTCCAATTAATTTTCCAAATTCTTGACTATTAATTCTTAAAAATAATTCCCAAATATTATTTTGAAGATTCCTCCTAGCCTCCTCATGTTCTTTAGAATATAACTGTCCCTTTAAACGTTGTTCTGCTGCAACAACAAGTGGGGCAACCTTTCTAAGCTCTGTATCAGCTCCCCCATAATCACTTGCTAAATTTTCTGCTGGCGGCTGTAATTATTTTTTTTATTTTCTTTTAAAAACTTTGGATTACTTTATGTATTAAAAATTGGTCTGGTTCAACAGGACGAAAATCGCGGCTGCTAGCCAACTTTTTTAATTGTTTATTTTCTTCTTGTAATTCGATAAGCTCATTTTTTAATCTTTCCAATTCGTTAATAAAATGAAAACAAACTTTCCCTTCCAAATTTTTTGGATGTAGAAAATTATTTTGTTGTGGTCCTATATCTAAAAGTTAGATATTTAGTAAGCCGAAGATATAAAAATAGGTGGGATTATATCTAGGGATTACATATATCTAGTCGAAGATATAAAAATTTTCATGTTAAGGAATAGATATATAATTTTGAAGTATTAACGTAAACTTTATGTTGAATAAGCTCTTTTTTTTAATTTAGTCTGATTTAACGGGCTAGCTTCTTCGTGTTTAGATTCAGCACTAAAAGCAGATAGGTATGTTTATAGTGTAAGAACAGCTTTTAGGTTTCAAAAGCTGGCTGTGTGTCTACTAGGTATAAGATCGAGACGAAACCTCGTCCAAATATATTAATTATCAAAATTTAGAGATTTTTCAAATTATCTATCTTAAATCTCGATCGATCTGCGAGCAGAGCTGTCCGAAAATGAAATTTTGCTCTCAACGAAACGAAAACGAAAAAAATAAATTCGCCAATGTACGAAACGAAAACGAAACGAAAATTTTCGGACAGCTCTGTCTGCGAGTCCAATCTCTAGTGTTTAGTACCTCATAGGTGTTTTTATATGATTAATTTTTTTATATTTGTGGACCCTGATAAGGTCTTCAGCATAAACGCAATTAAATATTAAGATAATTAAATTGACCTCCTGATTCTGTAAATCTCTGTACTTTCGTTGTAGGGCAAGAAGCAATGTCTTGTTGGAGAAAAACTAATGCAAGTAATGTTAGCCATAAAAGTGCTAATGCAGCCAAAACATAACGTACCCAATAAAATGTAAACCCTCCAATATGTGTTAAAGACCATTTATTGTGCCATTTCATGGACTCCGTTAAGTGGAGTTAATAATATGTATGTATTGACTAAAAATGGTTGGGATTTTATAGAAAATGTTTGTTAAATAAGAAAGGAATTGAAAAATTTAGAAAAATTGGAATAAAATTGCCAAGATTGGATATTTACAAAAAATGGTATCAATCGGGGATGGTATCGGTCCGAGTAATCACGTGGGTAAATTATTAATTTAAAAATTTTTTCTAATCTTTCCCCTTGAATTAACCCCCCCCCCCTCATTAAAACCACTTCCTCCTATTTTTTTTCGTTTCCCCGTCCACTTGCGTAATGACTATTAGACATAAGATTTAAAAAATGAAAGATATTAAATTGTATAAAATAATTAATTTAAAAAATATTAAATAAAAATAATTTTTATTAAAAATAATCTCCAATAAAAAAATAAAATTGAAGCTGTATTAGTAGAAGAATTGAAGTAATATATTAAATTTTAATATTAAATTAATAATGTTTTTATTTAAAAAATAAATTAAAGGATTAATGTATAAAATATTAAAAAGCAAAAAAAATATGTGGGAGGGTTGATTAAAAGATTAATTTAAAAATAAAAATATTTTTATTTTACAATTTTAACAAAAAATGTAAAAATTAACAAAAATATTACAAAAAATCTACACAAATATCTAGTAAATGAATAAATTATTAATTTATAAAAAAATATATTCATCAGCTACAACCAACTAAAAAATATTTATCTATATGTGTTATGACTGTTTAGACGTAGCGGCATCCCGTCCCCCCATTTACTGGCCAAGTTAATGTTTATAGTGGGACAAAAAAGAGAAAAAATTGTTTATAAACTAGAGAAAAAGATAAAAAAAGAAAAAAACGTTATAGTGCCAGCTTTCAAGTTAAAAAAAAATATTTTTTGTTTCAGAGGCATTTTGGAGACACGGCATTTATTTTTAAAGAAAAAAGGGAGTTAGAGTAGTTATTCAAAGTTAAATAAAGGGGGAGAATAATAGAGAGTAGCTGGCAGACTTGCATTTTCCCTTTCCTTTAAAAAATCCTTTAAAAACAGTGGTTGTGGTATTTTGTTATTTTTTTATTCCAAAATGTTAGTTTTCAGTCATAAATACTAATAAAACTCAATTTAATTCCTTAGGGCACTCTAATATCTTTAAATCCTTCAAGAAAGCCTCAAAAAAAATTTTTTTAGTTTGACAAATAAATTGTAAAATATTTTCTTTTGTCCTGAAAATATAACAGCTGACTGATGAGAAAAGAATTGAATTGGTGGCCCCTAAATGTTGGGGGTAATTGATAGATAAAGTGAGGGATATGAAAATAAATATTTATTTATTTTCATGTATAATCTTTTAAATTTTAATTTTTATTAAAATTAACTACATATTTAATTGACTATAACAATAAATATCATTCTTTAAATTTAAATATGAAATTAAGTCTTTTAAAGGAACGTTTTAAAAATCAATCTATTTTGGAAAATTTATAAAGTTTGAAAATTTTATTTTTATTAAAAGTATTTGGGAAAAACGTTCGAATTTGTTATGCCTACTTTTAGCAAAAAAAAATTTTAAATTTTATGAATTACCGTAAAAACTATTAATTACTTTGGGTAATTATTGTTTGATCTCTCGCAGGGGTGGGTAAATAATAGAGGTGGGTAATTAATTTAGGGAGGGACATTAATACGGCTTTACGGTACCTATGTATATTTCCTTAACCCTATCTCTTTCTTTGGAACAAAATTTTAAAAATTAAGAAATAATTTTAAAAATAGATTTTTTAATTAAAAATTTATTAAAAGATAAATGTAAAAATAAAAAAACATAAAAAAATTTGATGAGCGGATTACTTAAAATAAAAATTCTATAATAAAAAAGAGCCAATCGAATTAATAAATAATAAAAAAAACAAAAAAAAAGTTTTCACAAATATTAAAATAGAAAGTTTGGAAAAGTTTAAGTACCACCTGCTAGTTATTGCTACCACTAATAATTACCACTAAGCAGGGTTGCGTCATAATTACGAATTAAGAATTACGAAAATAAAAAATAAAAATTACGAAAAAATATTATTGCTGAAAAACCCAACTCTTACTTTGTCCATTAAATTTTTGAAGGAAAAAGAAAGACGTGTTTATATTTTCTCTAACATTTGCTTTTGTTGGTTGGTGGTTGAGTGGGATTACGATTACGAAAAAAAATTTTCAATTACGACGCAACCCTTCCACTAAGGAGCTCAGCTCTACCACTGAGCTACTGCAGGAGCTCAACCACTGAGCTACCGGGGCATCTCTTTTTCCTTTTTAGATTGTTTAACCCCCGCCTAAGCATTTTAAATGCTGCTAGGTGAATCATGTTTACAAAATTATTAATAGATAATGAACTGAAAATTATGGTTGGCATCAGAGATGGGCGAAAAATTTTCGTTTTTGTTTCGTTGAGAGCGAAATTCTATTTTCGCCCAGCTCTGGTTGGCATTTATGAATCAGGCCGATGTTATTATATTTTATTTCTATAACTTTTCTATATTTTAATTTTTAGATTAGGACAAAAAAGTCAAAAAATGACTTGACAGTTGACTACGTATAATAATTACCCTGGCTAATTATTCTTCAACCTCTTGCTTAAGGAAGTAATTATTAGAGAGGGGCAATTATATTATCAGCAAATTAATAGTATAGAAATTCTACTCAATAGTATAGAAATTTTAAGAATTTGAATTGTTACATTGAGAGATATAATAGGTAGACCCTATGAGTTGACTTTACTAAATAGTAATTATTAGTGACCGGACCGGAGTACGAGTCCCAAATCCGGGTTTTTTGCGGTCTGGGTTAATCCGGAAGAATTGATCCTATCCGGATCAAGTTACAAATCCGGATCCGAGAAAATCGATTTTGGCGGTCTTTAATAATTATAAAACTAATTAACGAGATTAGAATTTTCAAAAATTAAACCAAAATTTCTAATAATAATTTTTTATTTAAAGTTTATTTTATTCGTGTGGTGCATACAAAAAAATATTAAATACTATTTTAAAAAATTTAAAGGGATTTACATTTAAAAGGAAAACGAGACAGAAATTTATTGTTTATATTGTTTTTATATTTTAATGAAAGTTTGTGAACACAAAAAAAATAAAAATAATAACATTATTTATTTTTAAATATTTTAATTTTTATTAATTTCTTCAAAAATTCCTTTTTTTAAATAGAAACAAGCCCTTGAGTATCGCCAAATCCAAATTTATTTCTTTTAATATAAAATACAATTAAAGCAATAAATTGTATAATGGCCACAATAATAAAAATGATGGCAGTAACCTTTTAAATTTTTTAAGTTAATTTGATTTAATTTCAGCTAAGAAATTATAAGATCAAGTGTTTTTTGGTGCTATTTATTTTTCCAATCAACCTATCGAATTTAAAAATTTTACCAATAAGCGATACATAAATCATACTAAATTTTTACATCTGTTATTGGTAATTTGAAGTAGGATTAGTCGGTTAACCATAAACTAGAGTTGGGCGGGATCGGGATTCCGGTCGGAATCGGGCGGGATTATCCCGTTTTTTCAATCCCGATCCCGAGTCGGGATCGTTATTCCAAAATCCCGTCGGGATCCCCAACTTTTACGTCGGGGTCCCCAACCCTACCAGAAACTTAATTAGAAGAGAAAAGCAGATCTGAAAGCTGGCCTGAGTTTTTCTAAACTAACCCATTCCTGATTAGAGGGTATGTAAACTTAAAAACGCTTGGTATAATAATTTCTTAACTAAAATTAACTCAGAATTATTTTGACTAAAATTGGCCCTTTCTATTCCTAATTTTCTAATTTAAAAAATCAACCATCCATCCAACACTTTTAACATAAATATAATTTATCGGTTTATCTGTTGTTGTAATATTAATTAAATCTGTTGTTGTTTCTAATGTAGATAATGTAGTTGATAGAATGGAAGTTGTAGGTAATGATGTTGTTGTAGTAGTTAATGTAGTGGTTGGTTTGGTTGTTGTACTGGGTAAGGGAGTTGTTAATAATTTGGTTGTTTTTGTTGGAGTAGTAGAAGTTTTAATAGTGGTGGTACCTTTTAATTTTAAAATTAAGAAGCAAAAAATATTTTGATAAAAAGACACAGATATGATTCAAAACATTAAAGTTTCAAGATCAGAAAGTACTATAAAGTTAAGGAACTTGCTTAATATATTTCTTAGTTTCATTTGTCAGTTTCACTATCAAAAGCTAATCTCTCTACATAGAATCCTGATTTTTCTACTATTTTTAAAAAATAATCAAACCTTCAGTTGTAGTTACAATTTTTGTAGTATTCCAATCAGGAATAATTATATTATCATTTTCTTTTATATTAAACAATTTAAACATCTAAAGAAAAATTAATTAATTTAAATATGTATAGTAAATATATTTAAATTAGGGTAGCTCCCCGTCCCACGTTCCCTACGATTTTTTTGGCAACCCCTATTCCCGACGATCCCGACCCCAAAGGCTCGGGGAGCTACTCTAATTTAATTTATAAATAACATAATTATTTAGAAATTCGAAAAATATATTAATAATTCTACATTTTACCTTTTCGAGTAAGATTGAATCTTTAAAGTTTGCAGCATTGTTAATTGAAATTGAATAAAAGAACACAAATAATAAAAGTTTAAACATTTTAAAATTCGAAAAAAATATAAAAACTTAAATTTAAACTTAAATTATAGCGCACAGACATTTGTGGATGGACTGGACCAAAAATTAAAAAGTTTCATATGGATATATTTAACTCTCTTTAGTTCGGGAGAGGGCATATGTTTATATTAATTGTTTATATTAACCTGTATTAATTGCCTTCCCTCAAATAATTAACCCACATCAATTAATTACCCCATCCAGCGATAGATTGAAACAATAATTACCCCCGAACAAATGCCCTAAAACACGTTCAAATTTCAAACCTCGTATAATTACCCTCCCTCGATTAACTACTCCCTATAGCGGAAGGTCGAAACAAAAATTACCCGGGGTAGTTATTAAAGGATATACGGTAGTTTATCCTAAAATAATTTTAATTTCTTTCTCCAAAGAGAACTGGTTAAATGTTTGTTTATTTTCTGGTAAAATTGTATTTTCTCAATTCATATTATTAAAAACCGCAATTAGAACTAGGGCTTTAAACCTTATGATTTTTATTTTTTAATTAATAAGGTAATTTATTTTTTAGTAAACAGATAAAATCAGAGAATATTTATTTGATAATGAAAAGAAAAATAATTTTTTATAAAATATAAATTTATAAAAAATGATTAAAAAAGATTTTTTGAACATTTTCTATCCAAGTATTCATATTTATTATATGATAAATCGTTGTTAAACCCCTACTAACATTTTCTAATTTTTTGTTTTAAATGATTCACAGAGTTTATTTGGAAAAATATTTAATTACGTAAATGTTAAATTTTTTTATTAAATTCTAAGCAAAAAAATTATTTAAAAATATTTAGTAAAATATAGCTAAAATTTTTCAAAATTTGTTCAAAAATTAAAATCGAAGGAAATTTTCTCAGTGAACCCTCTTTTGCTTTAACTTTACCTTTGCTTAACTTAGCTTTTGTTTAATTGGAACCTTAAAAATTCAACTCGATTGTCAGAAGCTACAATAGAGATTATTCTTTAAAATTTTTAAAATCCTCGACATCCATTATTTAATATCCGTCCGTCAGTCTTTGCTAGCCTTCCTCGCTTCATCTCAGACAAGCGCAGAAACGCAAATAATGAACAATTGACGAAACAACGCAAAAATTAAAATTTATTAGTCATCTGTCGGCCACATTTTTTGGATATAATTATGAAATTATTTTTAAAATTGTTTTGAAAATTATCAAATAAAAAAAACAATTTGATGATTAAAAATAATAAAAAATTTTCTAAGGAAATTTCAGTAATATGGCGTTGAAGTTCACATTTTTAGCGCTTCAGTCTAAATTTCCTTGAATTTTTGATCCCGAACAAATAACATCACTTAATCATTTTAAAGGATGTTTTTCTAGGTTAATTTTGTTAATTTACCTCAAATAGCGCAATAGGCCAGTCTCTACATTTATTCACTCTTTACTCTCATTCTCTTTTGAATCTCTGATTAGGGCAACGATGAATCGTTTAACATCTTGTGATGAAGAATAGCATTGAGGATTAAAAGACTTGATTTCTTTCCTTTTTGTCCGTTTATGTACTTACACAAGACATAATTTTACATTAACTCCCCTTCCCTTAGACTTTTTATAATTTAATATTCATTTATGTTCGATTTCATATTCACATATGTATATACAAAATAAAAATTTTTAGCCAAAATTTACCATTTATAAAAAAAATTAAAAAAATTTTCTAATGTTAAAAACATCGTTTTTAATATCAAAGTTAATTTTGTTGATTTATGTTAATCAAATATGGAGTGACCAGGTTTTGGAGAAACTTGATGAGTTAACAGAGAAGAATGTTATAAAATTGTTAAACAAAGCTAAAATGTGTATTGACCCAGAAAGTTGTGGAAATCAACTTTTGAATGGGTTGGCTTTTTACAATGACCGTTCTCGATTTAAAGGGATTCTTGCATTTTGTAATCAAGAAGGAAAGCAAATAAGGGATCCAATCAAGGCAAGTTTAAATAAATAGTTTAAAAATCCATGGTTATACAGTCACTGTCAGAAGTATTGCCCAAACTGTTTACAAAGTTTACATTGCAGATAACCACTCAATTTTCAAAATAATTTTCAATTTGCTTTCTCCAAAAATATTCTATTAATTAGCTTTAAAATACCGTATTTGCTCGAATAATACTCTAGGGAGACTATTTTTCACACTCCTCCATGAGTTATCATAGGAAAATTTATCTTTCTCACTAGGGTTGCACGAGAGCGTTTAATTCCTCGTTTATTTTTCCCTGTGGCGGACTTTTTCCTTCTCTCTTCTCTTTTTGACCTGCCACAGGGTTCAAAAAGTCTCGTTTTAAACGGTCTCGTGCAACCCTATTTCTCACTATCTCCAGTGTCTTCAACATTAATAAAACAGTTAATACTATTAAAATAAGTCGTCTATCAGGGAGCAGTGTTAGCAAGATTCGACTGTATTTTTAAATTAAGGGAATCATTGAAAATGATATGATTGGTAAAAATGTGATTAAACATCTTAAACGTTACTTGGAATGTATTGATGAATGTTTAATAGAAAGAGGACAAAATCATTCGGAAATCTATGGAAATTACAAAATCTTTTTGCGATCCTTTATGCTCACTAGACCTTTGTATATAGCAGAAGTAATTTACGAAGCTATTCAAAAGTTGGACATACAAACATTTTTGGGGATTGTGGGCACACAAAAAAGAGAGGAATTAAAATTGGCAATGAAAATAATGAAGTTGTTAAATCCTGCTTCCGAATCTGGATTTAAAAGACTTGTTGAGGAGCAAAATATTTTTGATCCAGTAAAGCTGAAAGAGTTGTTGAATTGGTATTTTAATCCAGAATGCTACAAGAAGCCAGTAATTGGTAGTCAGGTATTTGCAACAAAAACATACGTGGAATCTCTAAATGACAACGCGCGATACCGAATCTCATGTCCTCCCAATATTAATACAATTAATTTACGATTTGTGGGTTTGGCCTGATTTGGTCCTACGTGAATTTCCTTCCAACGTCAAAAATTCAGCCCGAAGGATGTCTTTATATCGAGATTCCACTATCTAATTTTACAAAATAATTTATCAATATTTAGACAAACGAGAGTATTAACTTCAATGATTGGCATCCATTTTTTGAATATAATAACTATTCAAAGAATAATTCGAGTCTTGATTACTACATTGAACTTATTGAAAATAAAGAGAAAATACGAGATTTCTTTATTTCCCAGTTCAAAAGTTCTTTAAATAATCTGGATTTAAATCTTTTAATCAGAACAATAATACTCTCATATAGAGTTGGAGAAGAGCAATTAACAGATTTTATGGGGGAAGAGGAAAAGATTGAATTAGAGGAAAAAATTGACAATATTTATTTTGATCAAACTGAGTGGAGTAATAATGCATTTAGAAATTCAATTAAATGTTTAATAAATCTTGGTAAGTTTATACATGTTAAAGCTAAAATTAGAGGCTATACTCTGTTTTCATTCCATTTTCAGTTAGGTTTATTAAAATCTGATGGGGGTAAGCCATATTTCTCTGATTGGGAGGTGACGTAGTGTTATGTCCGAGATTTAACTTACGTCGACGTGCACAAGAATGAAAGTTTATCCGGTGTAGAAATAATGTGTAGGCGAAGGGATTGAGCTGGAACAGACTATGGAGATCAGGGACTTGCCGGGCAGTATGAGTGTAGAATTCAAGTAAAATTCAATTCCTACTAAATAGTTAATCTTAAAGACAATTCCAATTCCAATTTTACATTTGAACAAATTGATTTCCAAACTACACCAATCTACAATACCAGCAATTCCAAACAAATTAACCAAAAAGAATTGAGCTTTTTTAAAAGTTTAATTGCTCAAATTGAAAAGAGGGCCAACAAAAGTAAAAATAAAATATTCAAAAAAAGTTGGGAATTATTTAATCCTTTATTTAATGAAATTATTAATTTAATGTTTGAAATTATTTGGGTTATAAATCAAAATAATGAAGAAAATAAAAATAAAATATTTATTCCAATTTATTTTTATGGAAGGAAATATGCCAAAATATTTTTAATTAAATTAAAAGAAATTATTAAAAATTGGAATAATCAAAAATTAACTCCAGAAAACATTAAAAACGAATTTAAAGGCATATTTAATTTAATAAATAAATTTATTAAAATAATTAAATGGGGAAAAGGAGGAAATAATAGAGAAATTATGTTGGAGAAAATAATTATTGAGGGTGGAAAAATAAATGATTCTGAAGAAATTTTAAATTTGATAAATATAAATTTAAAAGAAGCAAAAAAAGCTGTATTATCAGAAAATTTGGAAAAAAATATTTCAAATTTCACTAACAATTTAAGCAATGTAGTTTGGTCAGATGTTAACGAAGTGAGTGAAAATTAGGTTTATTTAAAATAAATTATGGGACCGATTTACTTTGCCAAAAGTGATAGGCTCGATTCTATATAGACTAGGGATCTAGCCATATGATTCCCAGGAAAAAATTTATTTTTATGTCGGCTAAATTACACTTTTATTTACTTTGCCAAAAGTGATACACCCACCAATATACCCACATGTATGTATCATTAAAATTAAAACACAATAAAAGTGTAATTTACACTGTAATTTTTTGGCTGATCAGTGCATGAGGGGAGCTTCTAAACCCTTTAGTTTCGTGTATATTCTAGTTTCGTATTCTTCTAAACCCTTTAGTTTCGTGTAATAGAATCGAGATCTGACTGAGTTATGAATAAAATAATGACTACTATAAATCTAAAATTTTAAAATGAACATATCATTAAAATTAAAACACAATTAAATTACAAATAACGGATATATATGTGTATATTTATTTAATTAAATTTTATAGAACTATATAAAACAAAATCCATATATGCTTCAATATAACAATTCAAAAAATTATCATCGTAAAAAGCGTTCACCTAGTAGTAGCGAGAGAGATAGAAGATCAAGAGAACAAAGACACGCAATATTGAAAGCTTTATTTCCTGATGTGCCAATGAAAAAAATAAATTATTTAGAAACTTATGTGACATTTGGTCTTCTTTATCTTGTCTGGATTGTCGGACGTGTTGTTGAGTACCTATATGAAGTTCGCTGCACTTTACCTGATTTGAATTGGTTAAGAAATGTTTGGCATTTTAGACGAGCACACGGACAGAATGGCGGAAATAACGAGGGAAATAATGGCGGAAATAATGAACAAATGAATGAAATCCACCAACCAATACAACAACAAATACATCCACAATTACACCCACAATTACACCCACCAATACAGCCACATGTAAATCCACCAATGCAGCCCCAAAACATTATTCACCATCATCCTCCACACCACCCTCACCAACACCAACCAATACCATGGTTTCAACATCCACAACATCAACCAGCAGTTTCATATTCCGATGATAATTATCCAAATAGTCCATCTTCTTCAAGCAATACACAATCAGTATATCCATCTGTCTATCATCTAAATCAACCACAAGATTTTGATGCTGATGATACTGAAAGTATTTCTTCAGATGGACATTCACCACCATCTCCAAGTTATTCTGCCCAAGATCGTAAACGTCGTTCTATTCCGTTAATGAGCCAGAATTATAAAGAAGTGAAAAATGACGATATTCAACAATATAATTCTGATAAAAATCCAATTATTAATTCTGATTCAGACCAAAATAACAGCAAAAGTCAAGATACTCATTTAATAAAGGGTAACAAGAAAATTATTGAAGATAATCCACAACAGCAATCCACAGGTTCTGTGATTAAAAATTTTAAAAATTATTAGTTGCAGAATAATTAGGGGCAGTTTTTGATTTTCTTTAAAATCTAGAATACTCTGATATGGAGAACAAACATAAAAGAACAAACACAACATCCCCGCCATGTCTCCTAGATTATTAAAAATAAATTAAAAATGGTGCTAAATATTAATTATTACGACAAACTAATAAAACATAAAATTATGGTGATCCCAGAAAGCTGTTCCCCAAAATTTGTCCAAATTTTGGGGTTATCGGCGGAATTTTAAATGAAAACAAATTCTTAAGTAATTAACCATTTTAAAACAATTTTATATTAAAAAAAATTTCAATGAAATAAAAATTAATTTTAAGAAACAAAAGGAGCATGTTCATCTACTTTAGATGGAAATATTTTTAAGTATCTAACTTTTGGTAAAGAATCTAGAAGTAAAAATCCTTCCTTTCCTTTAATTTCATCAAAAAATTCTGAGACGAAAACCCGCAAAAAAAGAGACATTCTTGAAGCTCTTCGACAAGCATGGATAAATTGTGGTAAATGGATGGCAGCTATTCTTGCTTTAATCAACCTTATAGCATATTTTGGTATATTTATTTATCTTTGTTATATTCTTTGAAACTATCCTCTTCTATTTTTCTTTTGATTGTATTTCTTTTAATATTTAAAATTAGAATTAAGCGGTATCGGTATCAACAAAAAATCGGCATTGCAATTTGGAATAATGATACCGATACCGGATCGTGATTGAAAAATCGGTATTCACAAAGTTTTTAAGTATGAGCAAAAACATTGGTTCCACATGCCCTTATCAACAACTTTTCCATTATTGGAACAGAATGGAACAAATTCCCAAATGTCCACAAAACAACTTTCATGGTGACAAACTTCACCGTCGAGGGGGGATATAGGTGAGGGGGACATAGGCGGATTTGGAGGGATTAGTAAAGTGTGTAATTTCCCCCTTCGGGACGAGGGCACATGGATGGGGAGTTACGTAGGTTTTTATGGACGGCAACTCTACGGAGGTCTACCTCTATAAAAATTGCGGAGGTTTTTTAAAGGTTTATGAATTCCAATTTAATATAAATTCCAAAGAAAAAATAGTAAAAAAATTTCACAAAAAAGGGATGTCATAACAATCGTCCATTTAAATCATTTAATTCGTTTCTTTATCTTTTTCCAATTTTTCTAAAATCATTCCAATTTGTGCATTTAAATTAGGTTGCCCTTTTCTCGTTCTAAGTTGCAAAACTTGATTTTTTCTAATTAAGCAATAAATTTAAAAAAATTTTTGTTTTTTAATTTTACTTTTTACGCCATTCTTTTTCAAATTTAGCTTTTTCCCTCTTCTTTTCTTGTTCAATCTTTTGACGTTCAATTTCGTTTTTTCTTTCTTCTCGTAATTTTTTATAATTTTGTTGTGCACGTTTATAAGCACTCACATAATCTTTTCTAAATTTATTGAGAATTTTTATCAATTAAATTGTAAACTATTTTTGATTAGTAGGGTGTAAAAAAAGTCGAAAGATTTTTCTACAGCCTTAACTTTTATTAAATCAGTTCGTAATCTGAGTTCCAAAATCCAGTTTTTCTATTTTAATGCCAATTACTAGCTTACTTTATAGAGATTGAAAACGGATACACTCCGACTCAAGCCCATATACCGCCGAGCTATAACCTCGTTTTGGTATTGTTAGACTCAGCTCGTCAAAATACATCGAACCGTCGATAATCTTAAACAAAGTTATAGCTCGGCGGTACATTGACGATTCTCAACTTAGTGTTTTATATAATCTGGCTTAGTGACCGACCCCATTTCCCACACGAAAAAGGGAATTTTACTTTGAAGGAACTACCTATTAAACATTATCATTCCTTTTAATTAACGTCGACAAAGTTTTTAAGTAACTTTGGTTCTTAAATAATTCCGATCAATTTCCCCAATGTAAAAAACTATATACCTTTTCGGGATATCTGATTCACTTTTGTCGTCAGCTTCACCCTCCTGCTTTGCTTTATTAAACTTTCTTTGATGAACAAATTTTTTATTTCTCGAAGAATCCTCTCTATCGACCTTCTCCATATCTAATTAATTTTTAAATTCAAACTTTTTTTTAGAATTTTAAAAATATTATTCACTAAACTATGCATGAATTAAAAATTATTTAAAAATACATATTTTATTTTAAAAGTTCGAATTAAATGAAATTTATAATGATCTATGTAAATAATTAAGTGAGTAAAATAAATGATTTAGGCACCTACATTTTAAATGAATTAATCGAAAAAAATATTATTAAATATGTATAGTCGAGCCTCACTATAAAAAATTTTTTGGATGGAAAAATTGTATCGTATAATGAGCGTTGTTCCTTAAGCAGTATCGCCTAGGCAGTTTGTATTTTATGCATATTTATAATGAGGTCTGATTGAAATATTTCTAAGGCTTTAAGGCAATAACAACAAAAATTGCCTGAGATCATAGAGTTAATTTTATTGATAGGGGTTAGATTGTTTAAAAAATCTTTACAGAATTATGTATGCCAAATATTTACAAATAAATAAACCAAAAATAAATATATCCTGTTTAAAATAATCTTTTCTTTTATCGCATTGTAACAGAAACTTCATTATTTTAATTAAACTTCAACCATTTGTTGGTGGTGCTCTAATATGCTCACATTTGCCACGAAATAAACAAACATATTGATCTTTAAAAATTACATATGATATTTCATGTATATTTTTGGCTCATGTTTATGATCAGAGAAATTTTTTAACTTCAACATAAAAAAATTTTCGAGTAATGAATTGACACATCAACTTTTTGAAAGTATGTTTGTTATAACTAGGGTTGCCAAAATGGCCCGACTCGGACCGAAAGATCGAGTCGGGCATAAGATATTTGGCCCGAAGACTCGTACCGGCCCGACTCGATAAAAAACAAGCCCGAAAAAATGTCTCGACCGTCGGCCCGACTCGAAAACGGCAAACCTTAATGTGCAATCTGTTGCGATAAGTTCCAAAACCACATTTTAATGTTTATGAAAGGGTCACACTGAATTTAACAGAATTCGATGTTATCTCAATTTTTCGGGCCTAAAATGTCGGACTCTAGTTATAACCAAGAATCATTTTTTATTTAAAAAATTACCATATTTCTTTCGTTCACGGATACTATTTTCAGAATTATTCAAATTACAACTTCGATAGTGTTTAACCATAACGACTTTGTCAACGCAAAACCAAACATGTAAACTAGCACCATTAAAAGATGACACTTCTGGTATTACCATCTTAACTGCTTTTGTTAAATCAAACCGACGGAGCTTTAAAAAAATTAAATTTTTTTAAAGAAATTATAAAAGAAAAACCTTAAAATCTGGTGCATCTATTTGTAAACTTGACATTTCCTGAGGTTGCTAAAAATGAGAAAATATTATATAAATTTAGGGGCCACTCCAGTTTATCTATAAAAATTAGGCTAAAAATTTCTCTCAAAATTTCTTAACTCCGTAAAATTAATAAAAATATAGTCATTTCCTAGCAAAATTAAAAAAACCTTACAAATACCTGATTGTATAAGATAGAATGAGACCCATCTGAACGAAGAGACATTGCAGACGTATTGGGAACGAACTCTTCTCTTTCCCATTGAGTTGAAGCTTTTAAACGAAAAGCGGTTCCATTCGGAAGATAACTTTAAATAAAAAATTTTTACTTAAAAAAAAAAACAAACATTTCCATATAATAATCAGGTTTTTCTGGATTAAAAAATTCATGTCGTTCACCATCTGGACGTACTATTGTTTTATCACCACATTTCCAGTAAACTTCTAATTGGCCAGAAAGAAAGAATTTAATAACATTTCCTATTGGCGTTATTATTTGATAGAAATTGTTTTTTTGAAGAAAATTGATCTGGAAAAATTAAAAAAATTATTTAAAATTTTTTTGGTAATTTTGAAAATTATCCCGCGCCCTCTTTCTTCCGGATTCCTTCTTATGTGGTTGGGTTTGACTTGAGAAAATCGGGGTTGCTATGAGAAAAATAACCTTTTTCGTGTTTACGTTTGTTCTAGAACATATACTTTTTTAAATAGGACAAAGTACTATCCCAGCCCCAGTAGCCGTAGGTTCCGAAATCAGTAGGGTAACTGTTCGTGCATTGAAATATCCCAATGTTCCGCTTATGTAGGTTTTTGAGTCAATTAAATCAATCGACTGTTTACAAATAAAATTTCGAATTTTATTCTTTAATTGATTTAATCGCCAAAATCCATTAAAAAATTAATTATTAACTAAAAATTACTTCAATTTTGTGTTTATTTTCATTAGAATTAAATATTGGCAACGTTGAAACGCTTATCCAACGAAAATCAATTGAATTAGCATCCACCAAATTATTTTCATTTTCCCCAGTTAATTTTGATAAATATTCATATAAAAGGCAATATCTACAATATAAAGGTTGATCACAGCCTGAAAGTTCAACAACAATAATTTGATTATTTCCATCATTAAATGTATGTTCTTTGCCTCGTTCTGTCATTTGATACGCTGTATAAATCTAAAAAGAAAAGAAAATAAAAACCAAAAAAAGAAACAAACCATTTCAGAAGGCAATTCAAAACGTTTATTTAAAGAAATTTCTTCGCTAGTAGTAGAAGACATTGAGCGATTAGACGAAGCAGGAAATAGATTAATAGGATCATCGGCAAAGCGGACACGTGGAGCTGACTAAAAAAGAATGAAAAAGAATTATTTTTTTATTATTCAGACTAAAAAAATAATAAATCGAAAAGTGGAAAAAAAAGTAAAAATAAATTGGACAGTTTCAAGGTAGTTCTTTACCTAGATCCTTACATGGAACCATCGTTTACTGTGACTGCGAATTTGATATATTTTTTGGTACCATTCGATAGAGGACCCTCGATTTACTATTGTTGTGTGCGGGTTTTCTAACTTTGAACGGTCATCACTCGGTTCAAACTAATTTTGCAGAAAAACCCGCAAACAACAAAAGTAAATCGAGGGTTCTCTATCGAATGGTACCAAAGAAGCTATATATTAAATTCGCAGTCACAGTAAACAATGCTTTCTTGTTAGGCTTCATAATTTTTAGACACCTTTTATTTTTAAATTTTTTCGAAACAAGTTACAAAAAAAGTAACAAAAAGGAACAGAAAACAATTTTTGAATTTAAAGATAACCTGCATATTTTGTCCACCATTCGTGAAAGATTGATTATTTCGCAAAATATTAGACTGTTGTTGGTGTTGGGCATTTGAAAATGAAAAAGAATTATTTCGACGAATGGATGATGAAGATGAAAAGAAAGACGAAGAATTCTATAAAAATAATTATTATCAAATTATTATTTTCATTTAAAAAGATTACAATTAAGCTCGTATCCATTCGATTTGAAAGTTGATTTGCACGAAAAACATTCATAAGCGTGTTTCTAGGTCCAGCCTGGTTAGTACGTTGAAGAGTCTGTTGAGATGCAGCCTCTGATTGTTGTTTTTCTTTTTCTGCTTTCATTAAAGTTAATTTTGTTCGAAGATTGGAATTTTCTTGCTAAAAATTTAAAAAAATTTTGAATAAATTTTCAAAAAAACCTGTGTCCTAGCCAATTGATCTCGATAATTATTAATTTTTACAATATTTTCTTTAAACGATTTTTCACGAACATTAACTTCTCCTTCCAATTCTTTTATTTTTATACGTAATTCACTAAGTTTTTGTGAGGAGAGAAGATCTTTTGTTCTTAACTTTTCGAGCTTAAAAGAAAATTAAGTTAGTAAAAGAAACTTTAGCCAAAAATTTAGAAATTTTTAAAAGATTTACAGCCGTATAATAATTTCGTCTACTCCTAAAGGGCTGAAAAATGTACGTTCGGATGAGATGTGCCTAAAATAGAAAACATCCACTAAACAGCTCACCACCCAGTGTCTCTAAAAAACTTAAAAATAAGACGAGATGCGAATCTACAAGTATAATAATCCAAAAATACCTCAGATTCACTTTAAAAACTTGTTTAATTTTATAAAATGTCAGAATTTTTGTGGAATCTCAAAAAAAAGGAGTTGGAATACGAATGAATTTTTATAATAATTAGTCTTAAATTCTATAAATCAAACGTCGTACCTATTGTTAATAATTTTTATTAATAAACCTGTAATTCCAAATGTTTTATTGTATCGGAATCTTTTTTAGCCATTGCAATATCTTTATTTCGTTGAAGACCACTCCGAACAGATGCAATTTTTGCCCATTCATCGCTTTTTTCTTGTTGAAATTTTGCCCTCTCTGAATTAAGTTTTTCCCACTGTGCATTCAAATCGTCCTGTTGCCTTCCAAAATACTTGAAAAAATAAAAAATGAAAAAATATTTCAAAAATAATTTTATACAATTTTGGCCACTTGTCTATGCCTCGCTTGAGCCACGTCCCATTTAGCAATCATATTTCTTAATTGGGCAGCCAAATTTTGAACAATTTTGCCGCCTGCATCACCCCGCAGTTTAATCACGTCTGAGACAAGCCTGTCCAAATCATCTCGACCCTCTTCTGTAATTGGAGAGAAAGCACGACCTCCAGGAGTTCGTAGATCGTGAAAACTTTAAAAAATAAAATTAAAAAAAATTAGACAAGAAAAACCGTCCAGGTCTTTGCATTTTCCCAGATTGTTGTTGAGGAGTGCTGTGAAACAAAGGAGGATTTGGATCCGCTTGTTTGAAATTTGGTATATTCAGAGGCTGAATATGATTAAATTAAACGAAAAATTAATTTTAAAAAACCGCAAAAAGCGATGAATGTGGGGTTGCTGTAGAATCTGGAACTACTGGGGTTGCTGTAGAATTTGAAGCTTCAAGAGCAATCTCCTTTTCAATACGTTCAAAACTTCGAGACGTCTCATCTAAAGTTCCGGCCATCTATCGAGAATTCTAAATAAAAACTTTGACTAAAATGATAAAATGAAAGTTAGTCGAAGGGTTAGAACTAGAGATCGAGATATTTAAAGAGGCATGTTAACTATTGTTCAAAATTCAACTGCCGTAGACCTAATTACAAGGCTAAATGACAGAGACATGTAAGAAAATATGGACCCAAATGGTCATTTTATAGGATGAAACGGGGCGGTGCTTGTGGTAATATTCAAAGGAAAACTGGGAGGGCATATGGGGGGTAAACTAGACAAGTACCTCTAATCCTAAGACTAAAGAATCCTCAAGGAAGTCAAAACAAGGCATTACGCCTTGGCCTACCCAGGCTCGATCTCTAATTAAAACCCTAATTAACAACGTGTCACAAGTATTGATGAACACAACAATTTAAAAAAAAATAAAAATTATTCACAATTAAAGACTTGTTTATTCAAATTTAATTTTGTATAAGTTACAAGAATGAAAAAATAGTAAAATAGCTTAACAGGTCATTAAAGAATAAAATCAGGCTTCGGCTTCATCTGCAGCAGACACCCAAAGAATATTATTGCATCTGAAAAATGTTGGTTAAAAATAATTTGAGGGAAGGTCAAATTTTTCCTAACCACATTTTCCCACGTAAAATCAAATTTAATCCCTAATGATTGATTAGTTTTTAAATGGGGGAAAGAGAAACTCTGACTCTTCTATACAATTGTGACCGCAAAAAAAAAAATTCCGTAGGGATAACCGACAAGTACCCCAATTCCTTAAACACGGAATGTCATGGGAAAAAAGAAAATTTAGAAAGAAAGTCTGCTCAATCAAGTACATTTTTAAAGGAAAAAATTGACAGAAGTGAGGGGATTCAAAATTACCAAATTCCCCTTAAAAAATAAACAAACCTAATCAAAATTTCGCCAAGTGCCCCAGTATTAGTCCCGTCAATGTACTCTTCAGAATTGGCCAAATGTAAATTCATGTAGCCATCTACAGAGACCAAAATTCCTGAAAAAAATGAGTCAGAAAGAAACTAAAAATATTTAAAACCTCGATATTCCATTCCCCATTTTAATTTGCATATAATTGGTTTACCAGCCAATGCATTCAAAAATGGCTTTGGATTTAGAGGTTGAATCATAGCCGACATTTTTAATTTTTGTCAATAGAAAGTTTGAAAATAAACAAAATCTAAAAAACGATTTAGGTAAAAGTAACCAAATCAAGAAGCAAAAGAAAAAAATGTAAGTGCGCAAAAACTCAAACTGCAACGAAAGTCCCGCGACAAACCGGGTAGATTTAATTAATAATTTTGTAGCTGCCATTTTGTCGCAAAAATAAGGCGCGACATTTCCGCATACTATAAGGCGTGAAGATTTCCCATAAACTGTCAACAAACTCTCGGTCTCGAGTCTCGGGGCTGATTCCCGGTCTCAACTCTTGGCTTTTTTCATTCCCGAACATCACTAGTATACTACATAAAAAAAGAATTAGCAAAGATGGTACAAGAATTCTAAAAGCTCTGAACTATTGTAAAGCATATAGCTATTAATTTCCTAAGGCTGAGCAGTAGTCAGCGTGGTGTAATGGCTAACACATCAGTCCGGTCTACTGAAGATGCTGGTTCGTTCCCAGCCGCCGAATAACCTTTTGCACTAGCTAAAGGAGAGAAATAGCTATAGCCCAGATGCTTTACTCTATAAGTATTTTTGATTTTATTAAAATAAATTGAAAAATTTAAAAATTATTTCATTTATTTTTTAAACAAAATTATTAAAATACAAAATAAAATAATCACCAAAGAGAACATTTTAAATAAGGGTTCATTGCTGAACCTAAAGGACATTTAAATGCTTTAGCAAATTTTGGAAAATTCTGAAGCGGCACATTAACTCTCGCAGGTGTAACAGAGTGCTGTCCCACACTGAGACGTTGTCTAAGCCATATTTGACCCATCTTAGAGCATTGGCGCTGTAACAGAAAATTATACATAGACACTAAATTTTTAAGTATATTTTTACATGGTTGGGGTGTGGAATAGAGGTCGGAAAAATTGTGTATGCGGGATCCCGCATGCGGGAGTAAATTTCAAAAAAAATCCCGCAAAATCACGCACTCCCGCAAAATCCCGCAAATCGAAAAAAGTGCGAGATTGCGGGAGCTATCCCGCAAAAACTCGCGCGGGATCCCGTCCCGCACCGACCTCTAGTGTGGAAGGATTTTACAAACATTCACAGCCTCGTGTGTGTAAAATCAAAACTTGAAATGGATAAAAATGAATTTTTTCTCAAAATTTAAGGCAGAAAAATGTCCAAATTTTCAAAAATTTCAAAAAACAATTCTCACATAAGCAAAGTGAATGAAGAAAAGTTGTTCGTCATTATATTGTCTTAAACCATTAAATACATGTTTGGGATAATTAACTTTTTGTTTAAGCAATTGAAAGGCATTAAATGCTGCAATAAGTCCACCGTTGTCAGCAATATTTTCATTAGCTGTCAATGAGCCATTTATTGATAAAATTGTTCCATCAACTTGTACCTTTAATTAAAACGATATTCCTTTGAGTTTGATTAGTTAGTAAAATTATTAAGGCAGCAGTTATTTAAAGTTTATATTAAATACGAGCTCGTACTTTTACTAAGAGACCAAGTTTGCTCCAAAAATATAGAATGGAACGCAAGTCCCTAATAACTTCCTATTCTCCTCTCCTCTGCATACTTAATGCTTCGAATTTTAAGATGCCTAGAATTGCTTCGAATTTGACGAAATTTTTTTTACAAATTCTAAGCATTAGCCCTATTTCCCTAACTATTTCAACTATTAACTACTTTAATATTTCCATATTGTTTCACAAAACATTGCTTTCGCTCTTGAAATTTACGACGTATATCTGGTAGCAACCAATCATTGTTGTACTTTCCCTCTGCGTCGTAATAAGATCCCCAAGCATCGAAAGCATGAGTTAGTTCGTGTCCAAGAGTTACACCTTTTTTTAAAATATTAAATTATTAAAATCTAATAATTTTTAAAACCAATTCCCGCATAATTAAATGCTGCTGGAAAATCATGGTTAAATATAGGTGGCTGTAAATAAGCATTGAGTGTAACTAAAGCATTGTTTTCTCTGCTGTAGTAAGCATTAACTCCCCAAGAAGGATCATAGTAATCTAATGTAGCCATTTGTCGAAGTAAACTTAAACCTGAAATAAATATTTAATTTTTATCGAAATTCTCCTATAAAGATGGATTAAATTGGAGTTGGTAATAAATAAATTCCAGGCAGGTTCGGTTTACGCCTTCGCCTTCCGCAGAATACCGTTTTTTCGGCCTTCCACTTCTACGTTACGTTTTACGCTTTTAATTTTTCGTTTTTTCCGCCTTCCGCCAATTCGGTTCCGCTTTTAAAAATTTAAAAATGCGACAGGGCCCACCCGCGGTGCATATATTTATCTTTTATTTACCAGTTAATTGATAAACAATCTGAGGAAATAAAGCATCAGTTTTTAATAAATAAAATGGTCTTTAAATTTGTTGAAGATAATTGTCATTAAATATCTGATCAAAATAAGCACTCACAGAACGTATTCCTTTAAGTTTAATTAAAGCATTTTGTTTTGCCTTTAAATCTAACCATGAATTTGCTGAAAATATGTTTTAAAATCTGATTTATATAACTGAGAAATATCAAAAACCAAACCCACCCCCGTTACGACATGATTTACCAAAATTATGTACTTAGTTCCTTATAATTCCACTTTTCAGAAACCAGTTCTTCGAACACTCTATTGCTGATTCTTCATACCAAAATATGATACGGATATGGATACAGATATTATAAAAATCCCTGCGGATATCCGTCTGTATCCGTCGTAAATATGCGGATACGGATACCAAAATCAGTATCCGTGTGCTAGTCTGGTAGAACCACTAACACAAAAATATTTTTTTAGTTTCTGCTTAATAATTTTTTGTAACAGGAATATTTTTATGTGTTCTTGCTTACAGTCGAAAATTAAATTCATATTTTATAAATTTTTATTAAATTTTATTTTTACTTACATTCAAGCATTTGTTTAAATGCAGCATAGATATCAGTAAATATTTGTTTAACTTGCTCCTTAACACCTCTACCCAAATATTTTTTGATATAAAGATGATCAAGAAAATGTGGGAAATACCATTCAATAAATTTTCTACATTTTTCTTCCATTTTCATCCAACGCCTATCCAACGGACATTTTTTAACGCTAAAAGAATCTAAACAAAAATTCTTTCAAATTTTTTCTAAAATTTTATTTTTTACCTTTCATTTTATTTACATCCACATATGGATGGGTATAACGAGTGTCTAATTGAGGCAAAAATGTCCATAATATTTGCCAATCTAATAATTTTATTTTTAAATAATAAATATTTTCCAATAAATTTAAATTAGAGATCGAAATTGTTTTGGGATTGGAACTTGAAGGAATTGGATAAAGATTCCCAACATGGTTTTTAGCAATAGAAACAAATTAAACATAGGTAGCCGCAATTTACAACTATTAATTTCCAAAAATACAAGCCGCAATCTGTAGCATCTAACAGTCTTTTCACGATTAAGAATTTTTGTGATCGGATTTTTAAAATAAGTAGGGTTGCAGTTTTCTGTTCGAGCCGACGTTCAGTGATTTTTTCGAGCTTAGTTTTTCGAAACGGTTCGTTTTCGAGCTGAAAAGCCTCGGCTCGCTCGATCTTTCGAGTTTCGGTTCGAGCGAGCTGGCAACTCTAAAAATATGTCGAGGCATGAGTCCAAACGGGAATTAAGGTTAAATCCCAATTCCAGAAACTGCCCAAATTAAATTTGCCGGGATTTAGAAACCTACGCGTCGACACAATCCCTTCAATCACTGATTTAATTCTTTGCTTTTTAAATATTAATGAAAGGACCTAAGTAATCAGCAATTTGTTGATCTGTTAATTTTTCTATAGTTTTAGCTAATCTTTGTAATAATCCAACTTCAGAAACATAAATTTCTGTTCTCCAATTTATTTTATAATTTATTGGAGATAATATTGAACGTAAATAATTAGTCCAATTAAATGATGGTAAAAATTCCCCAGGCTTGTCAAGTTGTGATAATCTAATATAATTTTGATGTGACAAAGGGTCATTTTCGTAGAGAGGGTCTGTGTCTAAAAAATAAAAGAAGCAAAAATTAAAATATTATTTATCATTAAAGTTTTTGAATTAATTTAAATTTTCTGTCAAATTTTATTATTACTGATTTAACTTGCTAATAAAATTCTTAATATATTTTTATCAAACATCTTGATAAAGTATTCCTATTCCAAATACGAACATATACATAATTCAGATTCATGAATTAACACAATTTTCAAGCCTTTATTTTTCAGACATCTCCTTAGATGTGCTTATACATATTAGGAAGTGCCCTTCTGTTAGAGAGTGAGCTTTTATTAGATTTTTTAGTCTCAAATTCGAGTTTCCTATTCTCCTACCTTTAATGAAAAAAATAATTAGAAACTTTATCTCAGTTATTATAATTTTTTAATAATTTTTTCTTCAAGAAAAATAATTAATGGGGTAATTTAGTAATTTCAAAAGTAGTTTGCATCAAATAATGTTTACTACTCTTACTTGAAAAAAAATTATCCTTAAAATTTTTAAGGAATTTATTCCCACCAAAATGTTTTGCCAACATTTGTTCAACTAACAATAAATTTTTTACACGCCTCTCAGCCTCTGATTTAACCATTTGTTTTAAACGTTCACTCATTGGACATTTTGTTTTTGAACATGAAGGGGGTATTTCTCCCTTAAAAAATTATTTTTTAATTAAAAACTTCTGAAGAACCTTCAATATATAATTAGAGAAAGGAAAGAGTACAGGATTAACATTATATTGATGAGATCTGACAATATCGTCTTCAAGTAAAGAATTAATTATTTGGCCAAAACGGGTGGCCATTAATTTGTTTCCCTTAAATTTTATTTTTAAATTATTAAAAGAATTTTTTTACATTTCCATTAGAATTCCAATCACTTTGACTTGAAATTAATGACATTGGACGAACACCTATATTTTATTTATTGAAATTATATGTTTGTTTATACAGTTAAATCTTGATATAAGTAACTCAAAGGGCGAGCGAAGAAGTTTATTGTATCGAACAGAAGGTCATTTTAGAAAGAAATCTCGGTGACCAGTGAAAAAATTCGACAAGTTCAAGTTCATAACTAAAAGTCACTATATCGAGGTTTGACTGTAATAAGCTTTCCAACATTTCATTATACCCAGATTATATGTTATGTCATTATTTTGGATAAAAATATTAAAAAGGTAAAAAGGAAGGACGGAAGGTTGTAAGCAAAATCCTGCGCATCTCGGAAGAAAAGTAAAACTATTATGATACGAAAACTCCTTTAGTTATGGGATAATTGATAGTATTTGAATGCCCCAACCCTCACGCACAATTTTAAATTCACTTACCTACAATTTTTCTTTCTAAATTTGTTCGACCCTTCCTTGTATCGAATATAGTAACCAGCTGAAAAAATCCACCGACAGGAAATGCTTTAATTCCCCATTCCGTATTAAATTGTGGCCTTTTCATTTTTCCATCAGTATGTAATAATTCTAATTTATTTAATACAGCATTACTTCCAAATAATTCTTTGCCAGACCAAGTCATGCAAGAATGATGAAATTCAAACATTTTTTTAAATAATTGTTTTAGACCTTTTGAGAGATTTGGAGGTGGCGATTTTGTAGTTTTTAGTATTACTGTTAAAATTAAAGAAAATTTTTTCTATATTTTCAATCTTAATTATTGTTTGATTCAAACTTATTTTGGGAAGATAAATAATAAAGTGAAAAAATAATTTTAGAGTGAAAGGAAAAAATATTTAGAGATTATCATTAGGATTACATTTTCAAACGATCCTAAAACCAAGAACAAATTTTGAGAAAAAATGATGATTTTCTTAAATTTCCCCTAAGCTTCTTTGCCTCTTTTGAACGGTATAATTATTGATGCTCGGGAGAAGAGAAAATCCGGGAAACGGGAGTCGGGTCGGGAAATTAGCTAGGGAGTCCGGATCAGGATACCCGAGCATCAATAACATACATATGCCCTATTTTTTAATTTTTGTGGAGTAATGCCTGGGTATTTTGGAATAGGACATCTTGATCTGACCAAAAAATAAAGAAAAGTGGAGGTTTAAGAAGCAGACTATCCAAAAACCAAAGAGATAACGGTTAACAAAACAGACTGTCCCTATCTAATAATTACTTGGGGATAAACAAAATAAAAAGAATCAAAACTAAAAATAAATTATTTTTTAGGAGTAATATTCTCCAAGTAAAAAAAAATTTTATTTATTTATTACATTCTAGTTGATCATCTACTTCAGCCTTCCTTGTCGCTGCATTACTAATTTCATAACATTCTGAACTTAAATTTATAATTTTATAAATTTAATTTTAATTTTATTTAAACAAACACTTTAATTCTCCTTTCAAACCCGTCACAAACAAATTTATAAAAATCTTTGCAGGGGTCTAATTTTGTATTTAGAGAAGTTGTGATATCAGAAAAAATATTTTTGGAAGCAAAAATTAATTGAAGAAATTGAATAATTAAAATTAAGGAGGATGAGAACATTGTTAACGAATTAATGTATTTTACCCGAAAAGTGTTTTGATCTATCTAAATTTTGAGTAAAAAGAATATGTATGTAAAACATAAAAATGTGAATTTATAAATTAGATAAGTCTAAAACTAAAATTTTGTCAACGGCTACCGAGCAATTTTTTTCAAAATTATTCATGACGGTCTCCGTCACAGGATACAGAGAACATGAAAACCTAGATTTATACTCAACACAAGAATCCTTGTCACAAATCTAAAAAGAATTTCAGGCATTCTCAAAAGTAAGTTCCAGCTTGGAACTGAAAACTGGATATTTTAAAATTCCTCCTATTAAAAAAGTTGTCTAGACTAAGAGGAGAATTTTTGGCATTTGGCATGGGAAAATTTTCATGTGGACAACATGGCACTTGCCTTTGCAATTTAGTGTAATGGAAAAGAGAACATTTTTATTTGACTTAAACCCGAAAAAAAGAAAACGGGAGGTCTAGAAAGAAACCTAGAAAAAAAATCTAGAAAGAAACCATTCGATATTGGTGATCGAGATTAATAGAACAACAACAAAAATATCAATTTAAAAAATTTTTTAGAGAGGAAACTAGTTAATCTTTCCCAATAAAAAAAAATTTTTTTTTAATTAAATTAAATTAATTTATTTAAAATAAAAATATTTATTTATATACCCTTACTTTTAAATTAACAGATCATTTATTTAAAAGGAAAAATTCAATTTCTTAATTTAATTTTGTGTACTTTTAAAATATTTAGAAGAAAAATATCAAAAACATTTTTCTATTGTTTTAAATGTGTTAATTGATCAATATTAAATTAAATTTTAATAAAAACAAAAGAAAAAGTTTTATAAATTAAATAATTCGATAAAGAATATTAAAAATTCATGATGAAAATATTTTAGAAGATCAAATTAAGATTTAACATATTTATTTTAGGATCTTTTGCTATTCGCAATTTGAAAGCACTATGAGTGATCTGAGTTTATCTATACAAATGGAAAAAATACCACTTTTCGAGGGCTTTCGAATCATAAATGATTTACTCGGACTGTATCAAGGCTGAATTGACTTAAAAATTAAATAAATAAAGATGTGGTTAACAACAGGGCTATGCACCAAAATTTTCGCGTTTTTCAAAATTTTAATTTACGCCATCCTTTTTGAAATACGCCAAAAAATCACTTTTGGCGGATTTTTGGCGTTTTGGTTTTGACGATTTTAAAATTTTGAAAAATTGCGTTGGCATTTGGCAGACCCACGTAAAAATTTTAGCGCACAGCCTAGTTGTTAATCGTATTTTTATTTTTAGGTCAGGGCGGCACAAATGTCGAGGCGCAAAGGTCGAGGCGCAAAAGGCAACGGCGTAAATGTCGGCGCACCGAATCGGCGACTTTAAACCTTTACCGAAAATTTTTTTTTTCACAAGTAGCATTTATTAAAGATTTCGCTTTATCTGTTGAATTTAGCCACAGGCGTGAACTCGAGACAAACGGAAAAAAAAAGAAAAATAGTTGACTGTCGATTTTAGTCACTGTCGAACTTATTTAGCAACATTTTTTATGTTGTAAATTTGCGTCTTAATCAAGATATCAATTTATTTTCAGACTATTTAATTTCCTTATTAATGGTGCTCGATTCTGACATTATTAAATTTTTAATTGCTTCTGATATTCATGCAGGATATGGAGAAAACAAGCAATATATCGGAAATGATTCTTTTGAATCTTTACGCGAAGTTCTTTCAAATGCAAAAGAAGCCAAAGTTGATTTTGTTTTATTGGGTATTTTTTTAATTAAAAATTTTAATTTTCAAATTATTTTTTTAGCTGGAGATCTTTTCCATGAGAACCACCCATCACGTGAAACACAGCTTAAAGTTGTTCGTCTTTTGCGGACTTATTGCACTAAAGGGGAAAAGCCTGACTTGGATTTTGTTTCCGATCCAACAATCAACTTCCAACACAGCAACTTTCCTTCAGTGAATTATCTGGACGACAATTTGTGTATTACAGTGCCTATATTTACTATTCATGGAAATCATGATGATTTGTCGGGGAAGGTTTGTTGGATTAAAAATTTTTTTTATTTGGCTTTTATAGTGCTTATTAAGGATGGTGAATCCGTATCGGGAAAAGGGAGGATATCCGGAAATTTGCGGTTCAGATATCGGATCCGGGTATCCGTAGATCTCAAACTATTTTCCGACCTTAGAGCTTATCTGCCTAAAACCCCGAATTACTGTTTACTTAATATTCCGCTTTATTAAGGGCGTACTTTAGTGTCCGATTGGGGTCTTTGGGTAATCTGAAAAATCTTACCCATTTTCGAAAATCATGGGATTTGCCATTGCCTCATTCTCATCGGCGCGAGCGACTTTGAAATCATTGGGTCAGGCGTAAAATTAACACGTCAATTTTGCGTTTGTTTCTCGCTTTTTGATTTTAATCTTTTATTTTTTCAAAATTTGCTTTTTCTGTTTTAAATAAGTATTTTCATAAATTTCCGGGTAATTTGCGGATTTTCTGCAAAACTAATTTAATCTTATGATTTTTATTATTTTTAAGGGTTTATCAGCTCTCGATGTTCTTCACGAATCCGGCCTTTTAAATTTATTTGGAAAATATTCTGATTTAGATCATGTTTGTTAGATTTAAAAATAGAAAATTAAAATTAATTAAATTTAGCTTGAAGTTGCACCAATTCTTTTAAAACGAGGATGTACCAAAATTGCTTTGTATGGGATTGGAAGTCAGCGTGACGATCGTTTGGCGCGGGCTTTTTCGAGTAATTTAATTTTAAGATTTCTCTTTTGTTTAAAATAATTGGAATCTTTTACATAATTCATATCATACCAAATTAATTTTTAGGACCTTTAAGGACTATTTTTAGCTTTTAACTATAACTACATCGTTAAAGGTCCACTAGAGATCGAGATTTTTGAAAAGCCTGGACCTTTTTCTGAACTCTGGGTTTGATTTATTGACCTGGGCCTGTAGTACAGGAAAAACCCAGGAAGGTCAAAAATGCCTGGGTCTGGAACTCTGGATACATGAAAAACCTCTGCCTTGGTCCAGGTCCAGCTCGATCTCTAAAGTCCACAATCATTTTAATTCTTTAAATGATTTTAAGAAATTATGTTTTTAGAAGGAAAGATAAAATTCAAACGTCCGGAAGATGATGATTGGTTTTATATTCTTGTTCTTCATCAGAATCGTCCTCCTCGTAGCAAACTTCGAAGTACAAAATCACATGTTTCATTCAAATGTATTCCCGATTTTTTTGATGTTGTTATTTGGGGTCATGAACATGAGTGCCTTATTGGTTTTTTTAATTAATTAATTTTAATTTATTTTAAAAAATTTAGATCCAGATTTCAAATCTTTTGACGTTAATGGACAAAACAAATCTTTTTATATTATTCAACCAGGAAGTACAGTTGCTACTGCATTAAGTACTGAAGAAGCAAAAAGGAAGCATATTGGAATTATGTAATTTTTTTCAGAAATTTTTTAATATTTATAAGTATTTTTCATGAATTTTAAAGTAATATTTTGACAAAGGGTTGGGTTCTGGTTGAAATTAAATATTTGTAAGGGGTGCGGCCTTCTATCTCACATAACCTAATCTACTGAAAAGCTTATAACCAAGACCGTAGTCAGGAATTTTTTAGGGGTGGGGGGCATGTGGGGATAATTTTAGGCTCCGAATGTTTGGCCCTAAGGTGCCTAAAATTATGATTTTTTGCGCTTTAAATTTTGAGAATTTTGGAGGCCTTATTTGGTGGAAGGCCTTCTATGACAATGTTTATGTCTTTGAGATAGACGTTGTCCCATTTTTCGTTTTCCTATTAAATATCCTCAACTTTCTTGTCAGAGTTGTACGATGTTCTCACCCTATTATCATCGTAAAAGTTATAATTGATGTGGATTGTTGATGGTTGAACGATTTAAAAAAAATTCTTCATTTTTAAGGTCAGTACATAGAAAACAATTTAAATTAAAAAAGATTGAAATGAAGACTGTTAGGCAATTAATAATTGATGAACTTGATTTAAATGAAGCTGAACCTTCTGCAAAAATTTCAAAAACAACTATTCGACAAAAAAATATGAAGGTTTAATATAAAAAATAATTTTTAAAAATTAATAATTTTTTAAAGGATGAACAACTTATAGAAGATAAAATTGAACAAATGTTGGAATCGGCAGAGATTGCGCGCGAACCTAGTAGACCTTTTCCACCACGTGTCCGACTTAAAGTTGTTTACTCTGGAAAATGGTTGAATATTCCGGTAAATTTGTTTAAATTTATTATGTCTAGCCAGACTAAAATTTAAGATATTTGTTAAAATTTAATTGATTATTGGGTGGTGATCTGTCCTAAATTTAACATTTATTTTAGGGTACGATTTTTCCCACCCCAAGTGATAATGAAATTAGCTTAAATTATTAGAAATGGACAAATTAATTTTTTGCCGCTAACATTTGCAGAAAAAAAAATAAAATTTGAATATTCTATGCCTTTCTCATCGAATATAAAAATTTATAAAATTTTTATTTTAGCCTATCAATGGCCGAAAATTTGGGGCTAAATATATGGATCGCGTTGCTAATGCTACTGAAATGGTTACAATTTTTTAAAATATTTTTAGTGGAATAAATGAGAGAGGGGGTCCTCAACTGTTTAATTAGGGTTTTGGTGTTTTCGAGTCGGGCTGACGTTAGAGTTATTTTTTCGTGCTTAATTTTTATCGGGCCGGCCCGACCGGGTCTTTTTGGGCCAAAATTTGATGCCCGACTCGATCTTTCTGACTGGGCCGGATCGTGCCCTCCTAATTTTAATGTATTTTTCATTTTGGATTAATAGTTTTAGAACAAGGAAAGGGTATTCCTTAAAAAGTCGAGAAATCTTTAGGACATTTTATTTTTTAATTTAAACAAAAAGTCTTTAATTTAAAAAATAGATTTTTGTGCGAGTCAAAAGAGAAGATAAAAAGGCTGTAAATGTGGATGATTCGATTATTCAATTTCTTGGACCTAGAACTGATGATGTTTCTACTGTTGATGAAATGGTTAGAAAATTTAAAAATATTATTTTCTGATTAAAAAAATTTTGTAGGTTAATAGATTTTATGGAAATTGTGAATTCAAAAAATGTTTAACAATAATCTCTGAAGGTATTATGGGAAAACAATTAGAAGAATACTCAAATACTGACACAAATACACAATTTAAATATACTCATGCTGATCGTGCACTGTCAGAAAGTATTAAAGAACAAATTGGGGAGACTGGAGACAAAGTGAAGGATATTATGAAGGATAAAGTTGATGATAATGTAAGTTTATTGAATTTATTTTTTTGATAAAAAAATTTTTTGGGATGAAGGAATGGGTAATAAGTGACGTTCGTTGCCGTTCTGAACTTATCCTTTGAATTTTACAAATTTTTGTATATCGGGGCAATTAAGAGTACGGGACACGCAGGCACGCGGCCATAACGGCGCAAAGCCATAACTTGCTAGAACTTTCCTGGCCCTTATCAATGGCGTAGTGACAGAAGACCCACAGACAGAAGACCCAAGGACAGAAGAACCACAGACAAAAGACCCACAGACAGAAGACCCACAGGGACAGAATACCCACAGACAAAAGACCCACAAGAATAATATTTTAACCAAAACTTAAAAAGAAATTTTCTGAAATTTTTGAAAAGACTAGTCTATTTTTCTAGGCACAAGATTTAAAAAAATATTTTTAAAATATTAAAAAAAATTTATTTCAAAATTAATCAATAATGTTTGATTAATGAAAAGTGGATTGAAGAGTCGGGTGATTAATTGGGATATGTAGGAATAGCGTGGGATTTAGACGATATAGGGGTAAAAACCCCTCAAATTCACCGATGTCTATTCTTATCCGTAAATTGTTTGAACAGGAAGCGGGAGAAGGATACTCCAATATCTCTTTTTAACAGAAAATCGGGTATGTCAGAAGATTTAAAGGGATGTAAACGGATTTAAACCTTTTAAGATTTTTTAATGATACTAATCCAATTTTATCAAGTGATATCCCTCCATTTTACTCAGAAATAATTACTTAATCTCTGCTAATACCGATGATCCACGACATCCTTGCATATCTCCAATACCCTTGGCCACTTCTAATCCTATATCCCTACATGTGGAGGGATATAGAAGTATAAAAGGGGTATTAGTTAATCTTTTATCATGGGGTATTAATCTTAAATCAAGGGGTATTAAGTTTTGGAAAATTTTGGAAGGCCAATTAGCTATTTTTATATCATTTTTATATCTGAACCCGATTAGATTATGTTTTTTGACACGACCTGGACCGGATTAAAAATCCTGAAAATCCGAAAAATCAAGATCCACTTTTGTTAAAAAAGCTCCCCTGACATTGGGACGAGATTCCCATGTTGGAACAACTTGTCCCGTTTTTGCAACAAACATGCCCATTGTTAAAATAACATCCGCGTTATTGGAACAACATTTTACATTGCTGGAACACCCTTCCCGATTATTGGAACGTCTTTCGCTAATATAGAAACAACTTTTCCCGTTGTTGGATCACCCTCTTATCAGGGAAAACTAATAAAATTAACAACATCCCTCGCACCAAAATTCATGCACAATAAAACTGAAAAATAGTTGTGGGTCTTTTGTCTGTGGGTATTCTGTCCCTGTGGGTCTTCTGTCTGTGGGTCTTTTGCCTGTGGGTCTTCTGTCCTTGGGTCTTCTGTCTGTGGGTCTTCTGCGTCGACACGTTATCAATTTTGGTACCAATTTCTTTAGCTCGATGAGAGGAATCGTTTAATACTAAATTTGTTAAGATTCGGAAATCTTGAAGCAAGTTATGCGCCGTTATGTCCACGCGCCTACTTGGGTTTCACCCTATGAGTGCCAATAGCCTCCGGATGGTCACAGACTCGGTTGCCTTAGGTCCTGAAAATATTAAAAAATTCGAAATTAACTATAGAACCTAGCAACGAATTTAAGTGGAAAAATGAGGACGACAATATCGCCGAAAATATTAAATTACTTTTTTTCCCAGTATAATTTTAATTTAATATTTAAAGGATAATGATGTGCCTATTTTACAAAAAATTAGTGAATGCATACAAATTGTTAAAAGAGAACGTCTCGGTAGAACTGGACACCGTACTACAACTGACGCAAGTTCTCTCAACGATACAATGGATTCTTCATTTCATGAACGCGGAGGATTTGACCCAGAACGTATTGTTACTTCAACACCTAGAGCAAGTCAAGAGCGCGAAGTTCAATGGCTTCAAGCTGTTTCGAGTAATTCTCAAGTTACTGAAGAGGTGGAAATGAGTGAGGATATTTCAACAATTTGTGAGCATGATTTTAGTCCTTAAGAAGGCAAACAAATCTTTTTGAGCGAAAATTTTTTAAACAAAAAATTTTTTTATATTTATTATAAAGGCAGACCTCACTTGTAGGTACACCCTTTGGGAGTAAAAAATAATTACCTACCTTAAAATCCTTAAAAATGGGTGTATCGCCTATCCAGCCTCTCCCATCCAGGGATAAACTGAATTTTAAATCCCTACACGTGAGGCCTGACTGATTTTGATCTTACAAGACATTCCCAGAGAGATGAATTTTCTATTTATTTATTTCAATAAAAATGAATGTTTTATTGACTATGTTTTGTTATAAAATTAGTTGAGATAAAAATATACGGAATAAAAAAATGTAAAAAAATCAAAAATTCTGAATTAATTTTTGAAAATTTTAGGGAAAAATTTTTAGAAAAAAATTTAAAAAATGTTGAAGAGAATATAGTTCAAAAAATTAAAGCCTCTTTTTGGAACTATTATAATTAACGGGTATTTTAAAAATATTCTGTGAAGGGATATCAGAGGATATACATATGTATCTTGGCCCACAAAAATTCAAGGAGTTTCGCCTGCAACGCTTAAGAGGATTAGAGAAACTTTTTAGAAAAACTAATAAATTTATAAAATACATAAATATAAAATACAAAACAAATATGTACATACTAGATTATAAAAATTCTTTCACAAATTCCATTTATTCTTTACTTGTTCACCAGTTAAATAAAAAACATTTAAATTAAATAAATTCCCCCCTTCTTTTGCTGAAATTTCTGGATATTTTTTTCTAAACCCAAAATGTTCAATATAATATACAAAATTTTTTAAAGCATTTTCCCAATCATTTCCTTCAAATTTTTGTTTATACCATTGTTTTGTTGAAATCCCTACTAACCAAATTGTACAATAATTATTTCCTTCTCCCTCTTTTAAAAAACATTTTTCATTTTCTTTTTTTAATTTTTTTGGATTTAAATGACAAAAAGAAATAAACGGCAATATTTCTATAGAAAATAATAATTGTAATCTAATTCTGGTTCCAACAAAATCACAAAAATCAGAACCATATTCACTTTTACTTGAATAACTACACACAATACACAAATAATGCTTGTACTTAAAATTTATTAATTAATATGTTTTCTATTTCAAATTTTTAATTTAGTGAACGGAATGATATTAGGAATATCCGAAAATCGTGCATTTTTGATGATTTTAGGGGGATAATTGCGTAAATGCCTGTGTACCTCGAAAATTGAAAACCATAAGGGGTAGTACGCCCACTTTTGCGTCAAAAATTCTTTTTTTTAATGATAGTGCATTCGGAACCTATAGCTAATGTTATTAATTGGAGATTCTTTTTTTAGGACATGTCCTGTGTATGAGAATGAGAGGATGCGCGATCATAGGACTTTCTTATTTCATAGAGACTTTGGAACCCTAACATTTTTTTAATCCTTTAAACCTTCCTATTTATCCAAATTTTGGTTAGTTTAGAAGGCTTCTAAATTCGTCATAAATAAACTATCGTCCATAATCAGAAAAATGTTATGGGGCATAAAGCGAACGTAATAAACACCCTCACGTGATAGGCGTCTTAAATCGGGTTAGCGTATCCTGGGAATTAACTAGATACCCAGAACCAATATTCGAACTAAAGTTTTTCGGATCTGAATCCGCCAACCATCCTAAATCAAAGCTATAACCTTCTTTTGACAAAAAATTAAAGAAACCTTTTCTTCAAACTTTTCTTCTTTCTTCAAAAAATTTCCCCAAAGATTTTTAACAGTCCATAAAGGTTTATTTTGATTAATGTTATCTTGTAACATCACCAATTTTTGTAATCCTTTATGTACTTCCCTCTCTATTATTTGTGAAGTAGAATCATTAATATTAAACAAAACATTTTGTGTAGGAAAACCAGGGGTTATAATTGGCCAAATAATTTGTGAATGTTTAATTAAATAATTACGTAAATTTGTTGGAATTAATTTTAAACGATTTTCTGCTTCTTTATTTAAATTCCAATCTAACAAATTTCGAATATTTAAATAATTTTGAGGAATTTCTAACATTAATGGTGAATTCCAAAATCTTTTTTAAAGAAATTATAATTTTTTTTAATTTATTTAATAATTACCTAAAAGTAAATAATTCTAAAGTATTTTTTAATAAAATAAAAATTGGAGGGGGAACATTATTCCCATATAAATTTAAAATATAACAAAGAATTATTGACAAAGCTGGACCTCCAAAGAAACCATATTGTGTTCCATAAATGTGATTATCTAAAAAATATTTGGAGATTTTAGATTTTTATGTAGAGTTTGTAGGAAGAGGGTAGGGCTTCAGGGGAATGAATGATGGATGCCTCTAAAATTTTGACGAAAATATGTCTCGATTTAACTATGAAACACGGTTTAGTTTTTTTTAAATTTTCTTAAATAATGTAAAGAAGGAAGGAGATCCATCTGGTTATAAGTTAAGGCGCATGTAAGCCAAATTGGCCTAGAAAGGGTATGGGAATAAATAACTGCCAGGAGGACGCAGGATCGTTGCTTGCCTAGTGATTTTAAAAATAAATACTTAATAAAGCTTGTTTGTCAAACAAAAATTTTATTATTACCTAAGTTTTACAACTTACTTTTCGCCCAAACTTTAAGTGTTAATAATGCTAAATGGAATGAATGTTTGTTGTATTCTGTCATTAAATTTATTTGTAAATTTGAACGATAACCTTTAAATAAATAAATATTTATTTTAAAAATTTCAACAAAAAATAACCAGAAAGTGCCAAAACCATTCCAAAATGTTTATTATTTCGATTATTTATTTCTTCAGGTCCCCCCAATTCAAAAACAAATTTTGCAATAATATCATCAATTTCATTTATTTTTGGTTGTTTATTGTTTTGATAAATTGAATTAAATTGGTTAAATAAATTTTTTGAAAATAAAATAAAAATGAAATCAAAATCATAACCAAGAAAATTAATTTTAATTAAAGGTACTCGACCAGGAATTTTTTTGATAAATTGAATTCTGACATCCTTTGAAAAAAATAAAATTAGGAGAGGAAAAAAATTTAAAAAAAAACTAGGAACAATATTTTTTAGTAGGGTAAGGAATATTTATTTTAAAATAATGTCGACAAACGTAGTCGTTGTCAGACGTCGATGTCGTCGTTAGTTAATCTCTTCAAATCCCCGATATTCCTCCAAACTAATATCCCTTAGAACCACCCTTTCAAAATCCGCTATCTTCCCAGTTGCCCATTATATACCCAGATTGCAGACACTGGATTACGAATTTTATGACCTAATATTTTGGACAACCTTGATCCATCTACGCTAATGAGCTGTGAGTCTTCATCTCATAGCTCATGAGCCCTTCATCGAGCCCTTCATGAGCTAATGAGCTCTTCATCGACGACACCAAAAACCCTAACTACCAAATTAATTCTCAACGAATTAAATCTCTCTAATAGTAAACAATTAAAAACAATTTTAACATACTTTACAAAGTAAACAATAAAGAGAATTATCCATCTCTTCCTCACATTTTCCTAATTTAATGTTACATTTATTAGAAATTTTTCCAAAAAATTTTTCTTCAAAAATAATTTCCCAATTATTAATTTCTATTTGTTTATTAGGTAAAACAACAAGGCAATCAATGTCTGAATCAAAAATCTGGGCATTTAATAAAAGTGAGCCAGAAATAATTAAACGAGAATCTTGATCCTTTTTTTAGAAAATTAAATAATAATTATTTCTTAAAATTCAAATATTTACCCATTTATTTAAAATCTGTTTTAAATAATTTATTGCATTGTCTACAAAATTTCTTCTCATTAAATCATTCATTCCGTATACTATTTTGTTATTGTGTTTCTCAAACATATATTGTTCATTATTAATCACTTCACTTAACTAAAGATTAAATAATTAGAAAAAACATTATTTATCTTTCAAATATATCTTTAAAAATCCCTCAATACTTCCACAACCTTTCACAGCTAATTATTTTTAAATTACCGCTTTAGTAACATAATCAAAAGATTCTTGAGAATAGCTACTACTATTTTCCATCGTTAAATATTGTGTGTTAATATTTCGGTTAAAATCATAGCCAAATATTGCCAAATTGACTGATTCCAGCCAATCATTAATTTCTATTTTATTTTTGAATGAACCCTAAAAATATAAATATATTTCTCGATTTTTCTCAATTTTATTTTTAAATAATTTTTATTAAAATAAATATCAGGTAATTTAAAAGAGGCATGTATCCCAAGTCTAATTCCAAAAATCCCTGAATCCTACCAAATCTGACATTGAAAAAATCATGATCTACTACTATTAATATCCTTTACCTTCTTTTTATCCTTGATTTCATCAACCTTTTCTTCAACTTCACTATTAGAATTACTTTCAGTACTAAATAAATTAGTCGAAATGATTGAATTGCTATTTTCTGTTGATCCACTTTCAGATACTTCCGTTAAATAATTTTCACTTCCTTCCTCCTCCTCCTCTTCTTCATTTTCTTCGTCCTCCTCTTCTACGCTTTCTTGTTTTCCTTCCACATCTTCTTCCCCTTCCTTTTCTTCTTCAATTTTATTTTTGTTAAAATTTTTATAAATAAAAGCTGTATTTATTTTCTTGTTAGCTTTATCCTTTTTATTTTTTCGATTACTAGATTTTATTTTAATTAATTTATTTTTATTCTTTTTATTTTTTATTATTTTTTCTTTATTTATTTTTAATTTATTTTTATTTTCTTCTTCCTCTTCTTCAATTTTATTTTCCATATTCTCTTTTAATCCCAGACAAACCATCAGATCCTCATATTCCAACTGAGTAAACACAACTATTTTGCCCAGAAATTGATTAATCTCTTCAGTTTCTTTGTTTTTCAGATCTGTAATTGAAGTATTTACTTAATTGCCTTCACTATTAATTATCCTCTCACTATTTATTACCCCATCAAATGAGGGGGTAATAAATCTTAATAATTAAAAAGAGCCAAGAATTAAAAAACCCCGGAACCGGAGCAACAATATGCCCAATACCCAACACTACTAATCAAAGTTATGGGTTTCCTAAATGGGAGGGGGGGGGTTCCTAAAACGTGACAACCACGCAAAGCCGTAACTTGCTCCAAAATTTCCAAATCCTAACAAATTTAGTATTAAATGATTTCTCTTATCGAGCTAAAGAGATTGTTACCAAAATTGATAAGGGTCATAAATTTTTCTACAAGTTATGGCTTTGCGTTGTTATAGATGCGCGTTGTTTTGGGCTGTACCTAACAACGGTCAAGCTCTATTCTTGTTTATTCCCTTGGTTTTCTTTTATTACTGTCTTGCTTATATAAGATATTTAAAATTTAACTTTAAAATTTTTAATTTAAAAGAAAATTTAAAAATAAATTAAAAATAAACTTTACAATTATATAAAATATTTTTCAAAATTTGTATTTCTTCTTTATCAGATTTATTTAATTTATTTAATAACCATTTCATATTTAATTTTTTAATCCATTCATTATATTCTAAAAATAATAATTCATTCCATTTTTTATTCCAATTTTCCTCATTATCTTCTTCAATTTTATTCCATTTTTCATTTATTTCTAAATTATTTTAGTTACTTTTTAGTTACCCGCCACTTATTTTCTTTATCGTCTCCTTCCTTTTCTCCTTTCTCCAAATATTAAAAATGGTCAAAAAGGGGGGACTGAGATGCAGGCTTTTTAAATTCTCAAAACTTATATAATCATGTTTATTTTTCGGGTTAAAAATTGAAATATGCTTATGATTATTCTTTACAAATTCTCTGAAAAGTCAATCCGGTCAACACATCAATCCGGTTCATTGAAGATGCTAATTCGCTCCCAGCCGCCGAATAACATTTTACACTGGCTTAAAGATAGAAATAGCTATAGCCCAGATGCTTTAAACTATGAAGAACCGGGACTGAGAGTGTTAACCGAAATTTTTGTTCGAGATCTCGTCTTGATCTCGTCCTTTGACCATTTATAATTTTTAAGGGAAAATAAAAGGGAAAAGAAAATGAGAACTGGATATATTTAGGTACCATCATAATTTTTAATTTCAAAAAATTGTTTGTTAATTAATAAATATTTTAATCCCATTTGTATTTTAATTATTTTTTGTTCAAAAATTTCAAGTTGTTCCATTCCTTTTTCTGTTATATCAAATATTTGATCATATTTATTTGAAAGTCTCCAAATTGTTTCTTCTGAAAACCAAATTTTATAAAAATTATATTCTTTATTTTTATTAAATTTTGTTAAAATTTGTTTTTTCATCCAATTATTCCATTGAAAAAAATTATTAGCAATTAAATTAGCTAATCTTTCTATTTCATTTAAAGAAAATAAAGCTTTAATAAAATGTGAAATTTGTTCTTTTTGATTTTCAAAAACTATAAAAAAATTTAAAAAATTTATTTTAAAAACACTCCAAACTTTTATTTTCAAATTTCAAAACAAATTCTGGAAGTAATTTATTTATTCTAAACTTTTTTCCCTTTTTGTTTAATATTTTATTGAAACCAAGGAAATTTTGTTCAAAAATTTTTTTGTGTGCTTCCTTAATTAAAAATAATTTTTATATTACAGTCGGACATCAATATAAGATATAATACTTTCCTCAAATCGAGTATCGGATTCTCCGGAGGATGCCACGAGATATTTTTGGTATCGGACCCGGATATCCGAAGATTTCCTATCCTCCAACCTTATTTCCTAATATGTACATATTCTTTCTTTTTTCAACTAAACACTATGTCTCTAGCAGAAGCTAATATATCCTACTCAAAAATATTTTTTGGTTCAGGGCTGTTTATTTAAAATTATTGCAAACTTTAAGTAATAAACGTTGCCCTTCAAAAGCTATTTTTTGTTCTTCCTCATTTAAACATTCATCCCCAGTCCATTTTTCAATTTCTTCGGCACTAATTTTTATATTTTTTGTATTTTTATCAACTATTCCAAAATTGCGTATATTAATTTTAATTCCTTCTCCTAATTGTACCAATCTTGCCAATTTTGATTTAATTATTGGCTTTGAAAATTTAACAAAATTATAAAGTCGACATAAATTTTCTGAATTAATAATCTCTCCTAGTGCTGTTTTATTGTTAAATATTTTTGTTTTTAGCCATCTTGATCTTTCTAAAATTGCTAAATAAATCTTTTCTGCTTTTGGAATTGGAATTGTAAATTTCTCATAAATTTCAATTTCATTAATTAATAAAGGTATGGAAATACGTATTTCTGCCATTAAAGATTCTGGCATATTTTCATTAAATTGAAGGTAATTTTTGTACAAATATATTTGGACATCTTTTTGGATTTCATCTTAAATATGTATTTAAAAAATATTTATTTAATATAGTCGGGCCTCATTACAGGATAGAAACGTCTTATAATTCACTTTAATTTATGATAAAGTAAAGCTGCCGAATATCCCAGAAAATAGCAATGTCTTCTGCAAGGTTTCAAAGTCTCCGATGCAAGGTTGTAGAGCTTCGCCAGAAGTTCCGGTTCCGCCTTGTTTGTTAAGTTTCGGTTCTGGTTCAGCTAAATTTGTGGTTTCGGCGAAGCACTACAAGGTTGTTAACCGCTCAACAATCCCATTTTTGCCTTACTTGCTAGGCTAGTATGAGCTTGGACGTTTCTAATTTCTTATTAATAAATACACCTAATTATAAGGTGCAAATTTTATGCCCTCTGACAGTTCAATTATAATTTAATAATTAAAAAAACTAAACTAATTTGCAAGACAGAAGGATGTTTTAATTCTAATATTAATAATCCTTCTTTGTCGACAAGATTAACCAAAAATGTTTTCATTAAAATAATTTCAGAATTACAAATTAATTGACGAAATATTTCTAAATTTTCTAATAACCAATCTATGCAATCAAAATGATTTTCATTTGGAAGTCTGGATTCAAATAATTTTTTGGAAATTATTTTAATATTATCCTGAGTACATTTTAAGTTTTCATCTTCATTCTCTTCAATCTCCATTATTTGTTCCTTAAATGAATTTAAAAAATATAGTGGAATAATTATAGGAGTTATCTGTGAAGGGGGAATCGGCAGCAGGTCTGTCCGCAATTGAAATAAATCCGCAACTCGCAATTTTAATTCTAAAATCCGCAACTGCGGAAAGCCCTGATCGGCAGGAGACAGGGACTTATTAAAAAAAACCCGAAGCTGAAAACAATAGAGAAGAGGCATTACATAACCTTACTGAGCATTTACATAAACCAATCATCCCGATTTTTTTCACTGTTTGATCAATTTATTTTTGAAAATTTTGGGTTTTTCTCTAAAATGATCTAACAACGCGTTGATTGAACTATTTTGGACAAAATTTGATCAAAGCTCTTTTTGGCACGATCTTTAGGAGATCCCATAATTGATAATTAATAAATTACTATCGGCTCCCAAAAACACATCAAATCTGATAAAAAAATATTTTAGTTACAGAAATAGTTTTCGGGGGGGGGGGGGGGGAGGGGTAATTTTTTTACTTTTTCAAGAAACAAACAAACCAATTTCTCAATTTCTTCTAATTTTAAATTATAAATTAATTTATTTTTAAACAAATTTTCATTAGCAAAAACATATATTTCACATAAAAACATTTGACTATCAGTTTCAATTTCCATTTGTTCTTCCCTATTCAATACCATAATGTTCCATTCATTCATTAACTTATTAATTTTTTCTTCTGCTAATAATTTATTTAATTTTAATTTGTTTAAAATTGCTGTAATTTCAATTATAAAAAAATTTATTGAAGCATTTAAATCCATCAAATAAGATTTTTCTGTTTTGATTGTTTTCTTTGTATTATCAATTAAATATTCTTTATACATGGAAACGAATTTTTCACCTGTTTAAATTAAATGATAAACAAAACGGACCTGGCATTTTATTTGTCTATACTAAATAGAGATAGGGTATTTGATCAGATTTTATGTGATCAAATATTTGCTTTTGCCGTTTGACCGATCTCTAATCTTAAATAAGGAATGTGCCTTTTAAATTGAATGTGCCATTTTGCCTTTCTTCTTCCGCCTTTCGCTTTTTTATTGACTTTCGCTTTTCGAAATCTGTTTCGGTATACCCCTGGTATTTACTATTGAAAGTATTTTATAATAAGGCCCATTTGTGATTATTTTAATATACTGGGTATTGGCCTAAACTGATTTTGAAAGCGCTAGGCAAAAGGTGAAACTGGGAACATTCTTTGTGCTTTTAAACGATGATGGCAGTGAAAATATTTTTAAAATTTTTACCTCCCTCTATATTGAATTCTTGCTTTGTATCTAAACATTTAAAATTTGCTCGGTCATATTCCTTATAAAAATGAATTGAATTTATTTAATTAATTTTAAATTTACTAAAGTGTCTTGGTCAAGATCAACTACTATTCTGCCGTTTAGAAAAGCTAATTTTCTTCCATTAATTTCTTCTAGCTCTTAATAAATAATTTTTTAGTTTAAAATAATTTTTTGTTATAAATTAAATATAATTTTAGAATAGGGATTGTCTTTTCAGGTCGAGCAACGTTCTGCTAAATTTCGCAACCCACTCTCGATCAAGCTATTTAAAAGTTAAATACCTTCCATTTTTTGTTTAAATGATGGACGTTCCGTTTTCAATTTTTTAATTAGATTATTACTCATAATGGATATCTGTCTATTAATTTCATATTCATCTACTAAAAACTCTTGTTTCTCCAATGATAGATCAACAAGAGCTTTTAATTTATTAACATCGAGTAAATTTAAAAGAATATTTTTTGAATCCTAAAAAAATTTTTTTTCGATTTTTCCGAAATTAAGAAACCTCTTCTTCATTTTCATAAATCCAATCCATTTTATTTGAAGAAAATTCTTTAAGTTTATACAACATATTATAACATAATTTTGCATTATCTAATATTTCTTCAACATCCTTTTCAAAAATAAAATCAACAAAAAATAAAAAGATTTCCCTTATTTTAATCCATTCTTTTTCGAATTTTCCTTTATTAAAGTCCTTAAAGTCTTTATCTAACCAATAAATATATATTAATATATCAATTGTTACATCCTCGCTATAATTTTCAAAGTTATCTTCACGTTTAAAAATATTTGGAATTAATCCTTCTAGTTGATTTAATAATTCTTTTTCTGTTACTTCTTTAAAAAATATTTTTTTAAATTAATTTTAAAATAATTTGACTTAAATATCTATACATATAAGGTTGATCGAATATAAAATTTGGCTAGAGCGATATGCAACCTCTAGCTCACACTAACTCAAGCAAATCTAATCAGCTTAATCCATTCCTTAATTACCGAAACATATTATCAAACGGCTTTCAATAGCTTTTAGGTTTTTAGGTTCGGTTTCGGTTAACCGAAAGTTTCTGTTCGGTTATTCGGCTCGTTTCGATTAACCGAAGAATTTGGCAGAATTTAATCGAAGAATTCAGCGAAACCGACACCCCTACTTAAAATACAAATTTTTTAAAATTTGCAAGAAAATTTTTTTAAAGTTCCGGTTGCGGTTCCGGAACTTAAATGGGATCCGGTTCCGGTTCCGGTGAAACACTACTAATTTCACGATACACATTTTCAAGGGCAATGTAATAGAGTTGAATAGTTATAACCGACCAAGATAAATAAGCTGAACCTTCTGATTAACAGCTCAATTATTGTTGGATTGGAAAAATTGAAATGGAATAATATGGGTATTATAATTAAATAAGCTATTCATGAATTTGGTGATATGAGTTTGGGTTTCTTTATTTTATGAATATTTGTTGCCCACTTTATTTTTTTGATTTTAATTTTTTGACATCAAAGTAAAGATGTCAATTTAAATTATTTACCTATTTTTATCAAAGGTCTAATTGGATCATTTTGATTCAACAAAATTTCAACAAATTCGCTTGTCCGCATTAAATATTGTAATAAATTATATCTAGCTCCTTTAGTATTTCTCATAAAATTTCTAAAATTTTCATTTTCATTGTACATTCTAATTACATCTTTTGGGCATTTCTTTGTTATTGCATATTTTCCTGATTGTATATCTTCAGAATTGAGAGAATTTGCAATTTCGTTTAATGGATCATTTTCTCCTCTTGTTTTAATTAATTTATAAGCATAATTATTTAATTCAATAATTACTCTTCCACCATCTGTTTTCATTTTTTCCAATGCTTCATTTTTCCAATAAAATGATAAACTTTTTAAAATGTTATTTTTAAATATTTCATCCTTCTCTTCAATTATAAAATTCATAATAAATCCAAAAATATATCTAAGTTCTAATTTCAAGTAATTTTCTGACCCTTTATCTGTATCTAATTGTGTGGACAACATTTCAGTATAGAATTCGTAAAGCTGAACATTATCAATTATATCTTTAATAGCATCAATATTTAAATAATTATTTTGGGTAATTATCAGGGCGTCCAAATAGATGGATATAAAATACATTAACTTCAGCTCCTCGCTGTATGAGAATAATAGAGAAGGAAGTAATTATCTGCTTTTTCTCGAAAATAATTACACTGAGATATCCTGCGTTAGATGGGTAAATTCGGATATACTATACCAAACCATTCTTTTGAGAGAATGTTCTTATTAACTTTTTAATACAGTACTGCACAAAAGTATAAGAACACTTTATAAAAAAGATACTTCCAAGATTAGGAAAAATTTACAAAAATTCTAGCAAGCATACATAATGATATTATGAAAAAATAAAAAAGAACTAGACTCATATCTTTACCCGGAGCCGAGATCCGAAGACCCCGAAAATCAACGTAAAACGGGGGTAAGGCTCTTTAAAAAAATTTTCGACCCCTTACTAATTATTTTCAATTTTTATTTTGGGCTCATTCGAAAGCCCTTGAAATTTGCTACAAGATAGCAATAATCTTATTTTTATGAAAAAATTTTAGAGAGAGGTACATGCATTCAAACTTCGGAAGCGACCTTAAGGGGAATTTTATGGGGCATTAAGGCGTTTTTTTCTGCATAAAAAGTTTAATGCCTGCTTCTTTCTCTAAAATTTTTTCTGAAAAATAAGATTGTTGCTATCTTGTAGCAAATTTTAAGGGCTTTCGAATGAGCCCAAAATCAAAATTTACAGTAATCCATAAGGGGTCGAAAATATTTTTTAAAGTTGAAAAACTCTGTTTTACGTTGATTTTCGGGGTCTTCGGATCTCGGCTCCGGGTAATGATATGAGTCTAGTTCTTTTTTATTTTTTCATAATATCATTATGTATGCTTGCTAGAATTTTTGTAAATTTTTCCTAATCTTGGAAGTATCTTTTTTATAAAGTGTTCTTATACTTTTGTGCAGTACTGTAGTCTTTTTAATACCATATTAGGTATAATAATTCTGTTGGCAGAAAGATTATTTGAAATTACTTTTAACAAGCCAATACGAAAGGACCATTATTTTAACAGAAAAATGAGTGGGAGCATCGCTTAGGGAGCTCTCGTCTACCACGTGCCACCAAATTAAAAAACGTATCTAGAATTGGGTTATCTAATTTTGATATGCCTAAATCAGATTTACTTGAAAATAAAACTAACCTATTCTAAAAAGAATTGGATTATGTGCTTCGAAAACTGGAAGATAATTGCCTAAAACTTTCTGCAATCTATTCTTTACTTTTAATAATATTTCTTTATCATTCTTATAAAATTTTATTTTATCCAAATTTAAATATAATTTACTTTTAGAAGTTGATGAAGAAGATGCCTATTAGGAAAATAAATTATCTCTATTGTTCTTATATTTATTTTTAAATTTAAAATAGTCTTAACGCTGTGGTAACAATACATACAAGAGATACAAACGCTTTAAAAAGCGGACTTTTTATTTTAAAGCGCAATTCATAAATAAGCGCATTGTAACTCCACCCAAAACTTACGGATCTCGATTTTAAATACCATTTGGTGCCGACGTTGTGGCATTTAAAATTGCAGGTATTTAAAATATATACATATAGTCATTTTTCTATTTTGAAACTATATATTATTTTTTAAAGGAATCCTTGGAAATATTTTTCGAATTTAAAATGCTATACCTTTTCTTTATTTTCATAATGCTCATCTAATTCTTCTGATACTAATTTTAAAATTTCTGAAAAATTCAAAGCAGCTAAAGCATTATTAAGAATATCATAATCCTGATCATTTGAATAATTTTTATTGTTATAATGTTTCAATTTCTTTTGTATTTCTTCTCCCATAATACTTGCCCAATCGGTTATTTTCGATAATAACCAATAAATTTTAATTAACTCATACAGATCATCTAAGTGAATATTTTCAGCATTTTCGTTTTTAAACACTTCCTTTAAATTTAAATATTTAATTTTAGATATCTAACAACCAGGGCTAAACAATTGTGTAAAATCTTTGAATAAAATAAATATATGGGTCTATAAATATATGGATCCTATACTTTCCCAAACAGTAATCACTCTCTAGTCTTCCAATTAAGGAACTAACTAAAAACTGATTTGCCCGGTCTTATTAGAAAGGAAAGGAGATTTTGCTCTCTTATTTATTGGGTACTTATTCTCAAATAGCGAATTGTAAAATCCAGGCATTTTGATACTAACCAATACGGATTAAAAATAATTTTAAAAAACGATGATGGAAGGAAATGGAATAAAATTAAAAATGGATACAAAAGGCGGAAGAACCAAAAACGGATTGAACGGAAGTGGAAGAAGTATTAGAGAAATATATAATTGAAAAAAATATTCTTTTGATTTGAAGTGATTAATGAGGATTTGAGATCGAATGATCATGGAGAATATAGGTAAGTGGATTTATCGGGATTAAGGGGATCTAAAGGGATATCAAGGGATTAACCCTCAAATCCCTCTTAATAGCAAATTAACCCTCAAATCCGTTATCCCCAATCCAGATGAGGGCTGGACACAACTTTTCAATTACGTCCAGCCCTGATCCATATATCTCTTAATATCTTTACTCGAGGTAAATACCTTCATTCTATCATAATCTTCCAAATACTTTTTAATATGTGCACAATTATCAGCAAGTAGTTTTCCGTCTTTTTCTGTTTTTTTCTTTTTTATCAATTTTTTTACTTGTTTTTCTGCATGTTTTAATGATCCTTCAATTTTTGAACGAATTTTACTTATATCAACATCAGCAATGAATGCAGTAATTTTTAAATAATTTTTATAAAAAATTCCCTCAGATTCTTCTTCAAAAATCAAATAAACATAATAATCGTCAAAATTTACAGATTCTTTTATTCCTAAAAAGATTTTTTTAAGTTCATTTATATTTATCGATATTTTCAGTCTACATTAGAGTTGATTCAAAATTTCAATTCTCTTCCTTCATTTTCAAGGTCTCTTCTTTCAATTTTGGGGATATTTTCGATTTTCGAAATTTTTAAAAAATTTGACTTATTGTCGTTAAAATGGAGGAATTCTGCCCTCTTGGCATCGCAATACGGGTTAATTAATTGGAAGTTATAATTATTTGTGAAAGAGTAAGAAATCGGTTGTTTATTTTGCTCGAAAAATTTCAAAAAAATTTAAAATCAAACCAAAATGTGTAATTTCATTTTTTAATTTAGTTTTTGAATTTTTCATTCCAAAAATAACATTTAATCCAAACACAAGGAAAATTGCCAAAATCAAAGATTTTATTAGCAACATCATTATTTTAAATTAACACAAACGTCTATAATATTCAATACAAATTTAATTGTAAATTATTTTTAAAATTTAAAATTAATTAAAAAAATGAATTTTATGCCTTTTAAATATTATTTAACTTTTAATTAACTCATTCTTATGAAAAGTTATTAGAGAAATACATACATGTATATCCCGTAATTTGTATACAATTTATTTTTTAAGTACAATTTCATAATATACAGACGACATGTGAATTTTTAAGAAATATTTTTATTAAAGGGCAAATATGATGTAATAAACTTTTATTTATTCAAAATTCCTAAATATGACTACAAATATGTCGAAATGGAATCTACAAATGCTTTCAACCAGAGACCGGACCGAGACTAGATTTTTTGAAATATCTGGTCCGATTCTTGTAAGATACTTCCAGTCCGGTCTCTACTTTCAACTTCGAAGCAGAAAGTTAAGAAATTCAAAAAAACTATATACTTTATTGTGGATATTGACACAACAATTTTCTTTTATCAGGTGATTGCCTTGTAAACTAGTATCGAAATCTTCGTTATTCTTGTCTTCGTGGTATTGGTTGAATTTAAAAAAAGTTTAATTGAAAAATAATTTAAAAAATAAAAAAATATTTATGTGAAAATGAATTAAAAATATTTTCAATAAAATTTCTAAAATAAATACCTAAATTGTTTAGTAATAAATTTTGAAAAAATACTTAAAGGAATACAAAATTGTTAAAAAAAAATTTTTTATTCTCCAGAAAATTACTAAATATTTTAATTAATCATTCTCTTTTACAATCAATTTAAAATCATTCTTTCTCAGAATTAAAAACACCCACATACATTTTAAATAATAGCGGAAGTGTAAAACCAATGCACGCATATAATCAATTAATAGAAAATAGCTAATCCAATTAAAGAAATTTTTTTATTCAAAAATTTATTCCTATTATAAACAAAGCATTATTTATATTTTTTACTTGAGTATAAAAATTTTTTTACCGATTATCGTAAATACTGGAATAATTATCTTATCTTCTCTCAATTAATTACCCTCTCTAATAATTATCCCCTAGTTTTTTACACAAACTAGAAATATTTAAAGAATTATGATCAAATTTAGTTATTGGAACATTTTAAGACTTAATATCATAAAATAAATCAATTCCGTCTTAATTAGATTGAGATATATCCCAAATCCAGTATATCCACCCTAATAATTACCCACTCCAGCGAGAGATTGAAATTCAGTATTTACTGTATATTTGTAAATTACCTAAATACCTTGGATAATTAAAATAAGAGTAATGATTAGATAGATATTTCAAATAGCTTTTACCAATCAAAATTTTTTATTGGTAAATATGCTTTAGTTTATTATATTTTTATCGGCTCCAACATTTTTATGATCTTATTTTACATAATAATCTAATTAAAATTAGAAAATAAACTAATTTTAATTAACTCTAAAATTAAATTAATTAACTTAGGTCGAAGAATTTTAAAAATCACAGGTTTGGTAATGAATATGGATATGAATACAGATAAGTTCAGAATGCCTGCGGATATCCGCCGTAAATATCAGGATATGGAAACTAAAATCCACATCCTTTAACAAGTCTGAAAAATCATACAAATTTAATTTATTTTACAATTTAAATTAAAAATTTTAATTTTTTTCTCAATTTTTAAACAAAATCAAAACAAGCATTTTTTAATTTATTTAAAAGTATTATTTTCAAGAAAAAAAATTAATTTTTATTTTATAAAATTTAATGCTCCAATCAAATCAAAAACAAAATCTAATAGCTCCACAAAATTCAAAATATAAAGAAGAAAATATTATTTTTAAACAAAAATTGGAACATTTAATTAATAAATTACCTCAAGAATGTATTTCTTATTTTAAAATTATTGAAACCCCTTTATTTGTTAATGCTATTTTGGTTTGTATTGATAATGCTGTTTTAGAAGAGGATAATTTAAATAACAAATTTATTAACAACAAAATTAAAAAAGTAAATTATTTTTTAAATTAATTCAGGCAAATCTCATTTTTAAATACTCATTAGAAGATAAAATTGTATCTAATAATAAGTGTATTTAAAATTGGGGATATTACATAGACAACTATTCTAACCGTTGGCCGACCAACTTGTAAAAATGTATCTTGAAGTAGATATTTTTGGGCGTGTATATAAAAATGTGATTCGACCGTGTAAAAATAATGACTAACCCAGATTATGCGTCTTATCATTATTTAATGCTTTGGTAGCACTTGTAGCCAGTGATGAGGGGGGGGGGGGGGGGGAGGGTTCCGGTTCCGGAAGTGGAACCTGCCAAATTTTGGAATTTCCGCATCCTGCTTGTAGCACTCCATTCATATACACTTTGACACACTCGACTTTGATTTTTGTATTTTTATTTTATGAAACAAATAACCCCACATAGGACTAATGAACAAGTGAGGATTCAAATTATTCTAATTTATTTAAAAGGTATCAATTTGTAAACAATTAGACATTCCAAATTTAAATAATATTTTTAAATCGAAAGAAGAACCAAAAAATAAAGTATTAATAAATCAAGAAATTGAAGAAGAAAATGATTTTATTGATCAAGCTGTAAGAATTTTAAGAAAAACTATTGAAAATTTGGACGAAAAATTGTTTAAATTATCAAAAATTAATTGTTTGTATTCCAACACAAATCAACAAAAAAATCAAAAATTTAATGAAATGGTAGACGAAAAGGTAAAAATTTAATTTTTATTTTTATTAATTTAATGAATAATATGCATAAGAACTGAAAAAAATTAAAAAAAAATAAATAAACCATGGTTGGACATTAATAGGAATTTATTTTTGCCATTTCGGAGTCTATAAAAAATATTTTTAATTTTTACAATCAACGAAAAATTTAAATGATCTGCATTAATTAGACTCCTAACGGTTCTAGCAAGAGTATTCCTCAAAGAATCGCTAGAGAACGAATTCAAGCTGATATTCTAAAGTCCAAATAAAGTTTTCCAAATAGTGGGTCGAACAAAGAGGTTGTTGATAATTGAAAGAATCGGAATGTAGAAACTAAAAAAAGACTTTGGAACTCGAAAGTTCAATCTACCTTCTGTTAAAAATATATAACAAAAATAATTAAGAGAATAATAAAAATAAAAATATAAATTAAAGGTTCAACAAAATAACAAAAATAATAAACAACAAAACAAAATTTTAAACGGTTCCAATTTCCACAGCGAATTTCGCAGACAAAAATCAAATTAAAAGATGGAAAAATCTTTTTTATTAAATAATATTTTGTCCAAATTTATTTTTTAAAAAGAAAATAAAATTTTCCGGAATTGATTCTAAGGACTCGACTATTTCCCTTTACATGTGAATTAAAAATGAGTAAGAGAGGGCAAATTATTATGTTTTACTCATACTATTTTGAAATTAAAATATTTTTTTTCTGTTTAAAAATATTTTTAAATTAATTTTAAAATAAAAAAATAAATTTATTATTAATTAAAAAAGAAATGTATTATTTAATTATTTATTTATTATTTGTTTCTTTAATTGTTGGTAAAGGTTGGTATTATTGTTTTTGTTTAAAAGTTTTTTTTGTTAAACATAGGGTCTCTTTCATCATTCATAATTTTTTTATTAAGTTACCTGTTCTTTTTTTTATTTTTCAATCTTGTGGTTGTCCATTTAATTTGAAATTTTTAAAGAAAATTTATTATGAATATTTTGACAATATATCCACAAAATTTTTAAATTTTTAATAAAAACATTTGACTTATAAGGAAAATTTTATGGAATTTTTATTTGAGAAAGTAAATTTTTTAAAAATCTGACTTTTCCAGGCGCAATTATTTAATTTTTAGACATAATTACTGGACTTTTTATTTAAATAAAAATATTGAATAGATGTAAAACAAAAACGATATCCGCTATGGAAATTACATCCTTAGATTATTCTTTATTTTAATTTTGTTTAGGATTTAATCTATTAAAAACTACTAAACATAACCTCCAAACATTTATTGTTTAAATTTTTTTCAAAGTTTATGTATCTGGTGGAACTAATAATGGCGGTGCTAATGCAGCATTAGAAAAAACGAAATTGAAGAGATTAAAAATACTTTAGAAGATAAACCTTCTCCGTGGCTTAAGCCTCGTTTTGGAAGTCCAATTCTGCATATTAGTCTAATTATACCTAAAGCACCGGATTTGAAGACTGGCCCAGAATTGATGTTTACTTTAGAGTAAGTTATGGAGTAAAGACGAATCGAGCTTTTGAATGTTAAAAGAATATAACTGACATGTGTGTTAAATATGGTTGACATGAGGAAAAGCCAAAACTTTTGGGAACCCCTAGTATTGTCAATAACATATTCTTATAATACAAAAGTTTCAAATGATCGTTCAACTATACTAAATATTTTTGTAATTAACCATGAATTCCTCAAGCAAAATAAAAATTTAATTAAATAATTAATTTTTTAGGTTTAGCAAACGTCCAAGCGTCGCAATAAAATTTTTCCTTACATTTATCGAAGGTGCAACAATTTTCGTTAGTAACAAATGGCTATTACGAGAGAATCGTTATGCTTGTTATACTGAATATCAATTTCATGGGGCGCAAACATGTTATCCCTAAACATTTGATGGAAAATTTAATAAAGGTATATTTATTTTAAAATAAATTTTTTGAGGAAGCATAATATCCCCCAAATATATATTCTAGAGGGAAAAACTTTTTAGGCTAACGGTAATCAACAACTATTCATAAACATATAGGGCAGCCCTCTTTATAGAACCATACATTAAACACTTGATTTTCGTCATATGTATATAGTCAATCCAGGTCTGGTGCCTGAGCAAACTCAGGCTGCCTTGTAAGATATAAATTTAGGAATTATCTAAGTTGTATATCCTTTATCCCGAATATAATCTGTGTGCCATGAGTGAGGAAGCAATCTCTCTTTTTATTAATTCACAAATTTTGTTATATTCACAGGGTTTTGATGATATTTCTAAAAATATAAAAAATGAAGATTTAAACAATTTCACCGGAAAAGTATGCAAAAATATAGGAGAACAAGTAATTAACAAATTTAGTAAAAATATCAATTTAATTGAACTAGCCAAAGAATTATTAATATCAAAGAAATTCAAGCCTAACAATGACAAAGAAATTTGTCTTTCATCTCCAAATTCTTTAAATTTTAATTGCAAAATTAATTTTGAAAAGCTTAGACTTGGAGTGGAATATAAACCTTCTATTTCTCCTATTTTGAAGAATTTCGACAAAATATTATAAAAAAATGAAGAAATGGGAGACAGAAGCTGATAAATATTTTTTGTTAATATTTCTTTATAAATTTTCACCGTTAAATAAAAAGTGAAAAAACTGTCACCTTAAAATATTGCTAAATTTCTTTCCTAACCATGATAAAATATTTCATCATTTTTCACTTTGAATTATTTATTTTTGAGAGTTTTTTTTAAGTGGCGCGGCTTTCTTTTTGAAAAATAATGAGGGAAATGATGAAGAATTTGATAAGCCTTTATTTTCCTTTATAAGTCAATTTAAAATTCTTTAATTAATTTAAAACAAAATTTAATTTCAATTTAAAAATGGAATTAACTGAAAATTAAATTAACTGAAAATTAAAAATTTTCTCAATGCATTTTTAATTTTACAATTAAAGATTAACACACACTTCTAACTAAAATTTCCAAAACAAAATCTACAACAACCGCAATTTATTTTCCAATAAAAAAGTTTGTGACAGAATTTAAAATAATTAGTTATGTATTTTTAAATTATTTTAGAAAATCGAAAATAAATATAATTTGTAAGCGTTGTTGATATTATTAAATCGTTTATCTTCATTGCTTCTTCAATAATTCATTTAACTAACAAGCTCCACAAAAATCGCAGAGTGTTTTAAAGACTAAATTATCGTTGACTTCAACAAACACAGGCCAAAGAATTATTTTCGAAAACAATTGTTTCGAGAATATTTTGCTCACAACAACATTTTTGGCAAAAGGAAGGCAACATTGAAGGGCAGCTTTGTGGTTATGAGGATTTAATTTGTGTATGCAATTGAAGATTGAATTTCTGAATGATTTAAATGATAATTTCGCGACTGCATCAAGTAAGGGAAACAAATCAACATCGAGGGCTATAAGTAAATCTGTGTTGTTGTGATGGTCGATTTTACAACATTCGGCAAAATCTTCAGAAACGGTTTGGATAGAAATAGTAATGTTGCTGTTTATGCACTGAAAATAATCAAAAACTTTAAATAATAAAATATTTGTTCAAAAGTATTTTTAACTAGATATTTGATTGGAAGTGTTCTAGAAAGGAAACCATCAGTTAAGATAGGAAATAAAGGAATTTTATCCCTAGTTAAAGGTATAATTTAGATAAAAATATACATATCACACTCATTAGTGATGTGCCCGAGAGCCGAAACTCGGTCTTTTTTCGACCGATCCGAAGAAATTTTTAAAATCCGATCCGAAATTCGACCCGATTTTTTCTCGATCCGGCCCATCCCTGATCATTTTTTAAGTTAGTGAAATGGAGACATTTTCCATAATTTTTGTCCTAGTTTTTAATAATATTTTAAAACTAACCAGATTAGAAGATGCAATCAAACTCAAAAATCGAATCTTTAAGTCGATATCCAAATCTAAACAGCTGAAAACCAAATCTTGACATTCCTTGCTTAGTAACACAAATTTTTCAGATAAAAATTTCAAACGCAAATTAACATCTATTTCACTCTTGAAGAAGTTGATTACAACATTTAAAAAACTTTTTGCTTCAATTAATATTGAAACATTTAGATTTATTTTGGAATTAATTGCAAGACTGAGTGATTTAATTAGAACATTGACATTGACATCACCACTTAGCACAATAGGGCCAATTTTTGATAAAGATACAAACTGTTAAGAAAAATTTGAATGAATATTTTTATTGAAATATTAATCCTAAAATGTAGGGTTGGTCCTCGACGGGGGGGGGAGGACAATGAGGAAAGCTTTTCGGTGAGGTAGCGCCACGGAGGGAGGGGGGGGGACGGGGAAGGTAGACAACCCTACTAATATGGATAGGAAGACCGATATTTTAAATTTTCTAATAAGATATCAGATCAGGATCACTTTGTTTGGGGCGATTTGATCCAAAGACTGGATTTATACAAAAATAGTTGAGGATAAATGGGAAATTTTTTAACTTTCTTCACTTTTAAGCCCAATATCCTAGGTAAAACTCACCAAATCACAGAATACCAAGTACTCTTGAACTGATAAAACGCCATTAATCTTTGCTTTCAATATAGCATCCAACAAACAAGAATCATTTTTATTAGATAAAAAGCTTCTTAGAACAATTGCTATGTAGGCATGTTTACGTTCAATTTTCCAGTCATCATCCAATTTAAAACATATTCTTTTGAAGAATTTAATAAAAAGTTTAATTTGTACGTCTACATCAATTTCACAGGAGTTGTTTACTATTGCATTTTCCAGGGCAATAGTTAAATGTGAGTTGCCTTCAATATCTAATGGTTCTATTACAGCTTCTAAGTTGGCAAGATTGAATTTTAATCCAAGAAGGATAAATTCAAAAACTTTTCCAAATCCTTTAATTTCCTCCAAACAAATTAAAAGTTCAATGTCAGGGTTATTTAAGAAGAATAACTTGAGTTTGAAAGCAATCTTTATTACTTTAACTTCTATACTTAATTTAACATCCAAAAGAATCGCCTCAATCTCGTTTATGCAAACATCGAATAATGCCTTGAATTAAAAAAATTTTAAAAATATTTTTTTAAAGGCTATGAAAAGTACCTGTTGGTGAATATTCAAACGCAAAATTTTAATTCTTATAAGCTCTAATATTAGAATAGCACGGCAAGGACGAGGATTTTTGGTAACTGATGTGTGCTTTTTTGGTTTAGCAGTTGTAGTTTTGCCTTTCTTTGGTTTTTTCGGTTTTTTAGTTCCTTTGTGGTTATGATGATGGTGGGGATGTTTGCCTTTTTTGTGCTTTAGCTTTTTGCATAACAAAAATTCGTTTGAGGCTTCTGCAGATTTTAAGTTTAGTAATTCAACTGATAATTCTGCTTCTGACGATTTTAATTTTCCTTCAACAGATAATAATTCATTCTCAGAAGATTTTTTGGATTTATTTTCAGAAGAATTTTGATTGGAATTAGAGCCAATTTCAACAGAAATATTTGCAACAGAACCAACGTTAACTTCAGCTGAAAGAAGTTCAGATGATTTTGAAAGAAGTTCAGCGGAGACATTCACAACAGAGCCAACGTTGACTTCCGCTGAGACAAGTTCAGAGGATTTGGTGCCAAGTTCAGCTGAAATGTCAGTAATACCCAAATCAACATCAGCAGAAACATCCAAGGAAGGGACACACTCCAAAATTATTTCGATATTGCATTCATTAATATTAGGCGCTGGAGAAAATGTTGCTACACTGAGGGCAACAATTGAGGCAAAAATTAAAATTATTATTTTTAAATATTTGTTGAAGGACATTAAATTTTATTTTTATTAAATTTGGTTTAATTGAAGGATTTTTTATTCGGTTAAAGTTTTTTGCTTATTTTATATCAAAATTTTGTTATTGTGTTATTTCTTGGATTTATAAATTAAAAACAAAATTTACATATTATTTTTAATTAAACATGTTTTCTAATAAATTTTCTAAAATTAAATTTGTATGATATCATTTTAGTGAATTACTCTTTCTAAATTTAAAAATAACCCTTGTTTTTAAAATTTAAATTTTAATCCTTTTGTTTTTAAAATTTAAAAGCTGTTTAGGTACTATTTTTGAATTGAAATTCTAAGATTATTTCATTCAAACAAAAACAATTTTAAAAAATAAATGTTCAATAACCATCATTTTTATCAAAATATATTTTTATATTTTATTATTTTTGTATCATATGTATGATTGTTATTTATCAACATGTTGTTATTTTTGAAAAATTTTGTGAATTATATATTTTTGTTTAACTCATATGTAGATAACTCGGTGATAGTTTTCTGTTGATCCCAGATTCAAAAAAATTTATTTTGATGCATACACTACTGTTAAGTAGAGATAGGCCTTGCTCTGGAGACCATCGCCGGGTTTTTCCTGTAGCCAGAATCCAGGCTCAGGCATTTTTTGACCTTCCTGGGTTTTTTCCTGGGCCTGGGCTTTTCATGGACTACAGGCCCAGGATGAGCCAGGTCAATAGATCAAACCCAGAACCCAGGAACAGGCCCAGGCTTTTCAAAATTTCCGATCTCTACTGCCAAGTAATACTTAATTTTATTAATCATTAGTTTATGTATTTTACTTAAGCTCAATATTAAAATGCTTTTTAATTTCTTTAAATAGGAAAACTATGAATCTTATCTCGCTAACAATTGTATTCCAGTAGCAATTTGACTGTTCGATCAGCAAAAATAATTTTATTCCTCAAAATTATTTTTAATATTTCCTCTCCTTTTTTATCCTTCACTCTTTTTATAATTATTTGTATCATCTCAATTTTTGGGTCAAATCCTTCATTAAAAATATCCAAAACAGTTGGTCATTTATAATAAATAAAATAATAACTCCTTCATATTTACCCTCTAAACACTTAATTTGGAAAGGGATTTACCGTCTGTTGATATTCAAAAAATTTGTGGAGGAGGCTAATTGGAAGAATTAATCGTTTCTTTTACCTTCCGAGTTAATTGTCGGCAATTTAATTTTTAACCCCCCAGATGGCATTTCCAATTTGTAAAGGAAGGAAATTTAAAAAAAATTTTTATTTTATATTACGATATATTTTCTCACCTTTTCTCACATTAAATTTTGTGAAAACAATTCTCAGTCATCATTTATATTTTTATCGTCCTCAATTTCCTTCAATTTTCAATTGTTTCTTGTATATTTTAATTTATGAATGGGATAAAAATAAATAAAAAAATAAAAAAAGAAATAAATAAATGCAAATTTTTAACCTTATATGTATTTTCTCAAAAGTCTTATTAAGGCATATCAATTTAGATAAAATATTAATTTCAAAATGTTTAGAGGAGCGAACATTTAAACTAGGGTTGTTGGCGGACGGTTAACCGAACCGGAACCGGAACCGTTAACCGGTGTTTTTGGCGAATTAACCGGAACCGAAAACCGGGGGTCGAAAACCGGCGATAACCGAAAACCGGTGACCAAAACCGCCCGGTTTCGGTTTTAAAGATACACCCCTAAATATGGAATTTTTTGTGATTTTTAGGAAATATTAACTCCCAAAATATAGTCGCCAAATTATTTCCTTCCTTTTCTTTTTCGTTAAATATAATTTCTTTCAGTCTTATTACATGAAACGTGTAGTTAAATGGTTTAGTTGTTGAACTTTAACGATAAAAGTCTAAATATCGTTTCGTTTTTGAGTCGGGCCGACGGTCGAGGCATTTTTTTCGGGCTTGTTTTTATCAAGTCGGGCCTATACGAGTCTTTTTCGTGCCAAATATATTAGGCCCGACTCAATCTTTCGGTCCGGCGCAAAAAAAGAAGATTTTTCACTTTAATATTCTTTGGGGTGGGGTTCAAATCCATGATCGGACGTAAAATCTTTCAACGACGCCTCTTAATCACAATTATTTATCAACTCACTTGATATCTTCTCATCCTCTTAATCCCCCGATCCTCTATATTAATCCACACACCGATCATCGATATACCCAAATCCCTCTACTCTCCTAATATTCAAAATCAGCCAACGTTATCTCGCCATATACCCTTTAATTCCTCGAATTGTTGAAATTTGTAAATTATTCAGCTCCTAGTGTATCGAATATTTATTTAAAAGAGTTAGAATGTGACAACATCTTAATGTGATATTCTGGATGAAAATTTGTTCAAAAACCGGTCCCGGTTAACCAAAAACCGGGGGTAAATCGAAAACCGGAACCGAAAACCGGGGGTCAAAAACCGGCGATAACCGAAAACCGAGGGTACCGGTTAATACCCGGTCGTCAACAACCCTAATTTAAACTTTCTAGGAGCGAACATTTTAGTATGCGGGATGAGTTATGACCGTGTAGTCCAAGTCTGGAATCCTTTAGCCGGACCGAATCCGAACGTTCCACAACGAAAGCGTAGTGTGTCTGTCCTTGTCATTTGTGATATTAATGTATAAAAATTATCAATGCTCGTTTTAATTTCTGATATCTGAATATTCTTCCAAAAAATATTTTCCTTTTCTTATTATTAAGTTTATTCATGTTGAAAAATAAATATTTAAAATTAACAAAACAAACAATTTATTTTAGACTTATTGTGTAATAAACTAACAATAATTGTTAATCTACTAATAATTTAGCAGCATTTTTGCATGAATGGTAAATTACATAACATATATATTTCTATTGTCTTTTTAGCGGATTTATAGGCAAAAATAACAATTAACAAATAATTTAGAAAAAATAACAAATATAAAATTTAAATTAAATAAATTAGTTATTACAATAAATATTTTAAATGTTTAAATTAATTTATGGAAAAAATGCTGGGATATTCAAGAAAGGGAATTTGAAAAAAATTAAAAAACTGACAATGGAACAGGGGAACATCTGTGTTTAATTTCTAAATTTCCCAACATTTAAATAATATTAAAATAAATTTACCTATTTTCGTTAACAAAAAACATGGAAACCTCATTTTTTGTAAGTTTAAAACTTAAAATATCGTCCTGCCCTCATCAACATAAACAATGGAAATAAAAAAATTATATTTATACAATTTTTAGAGAAAGATGACACTCAAAATTTTAACTTGACCAAAAATTATTTACTCATTATATTTTCTAAGAAATGCCAAATAAAGTAACAAAATTTATATAAAATAGTGTCAAAAAGCGGATAAACCTATAATCATTTCATAAGAAGGCAACAAACAAATAAGGGGGGAGATGGCACAAAATACATGGACAATGGAAAGAATTCTTATAAGAAAAGTGGGTATTTTAAGGAAAAATAGGAAAATTGAAGGATTAATGATTGCCTAGTTTTTGGAATTTATTTGGAATTTGGAAATATTTTTCAGATTTGTGAGACAAATATGTATGAAACGAATAATGTCAACTGTTTTTTAGAGATCGGACCAAAAAATATTTGACGTTGGAAAATCAGATATTTGATCAAATTTTATTCGATTTTATTTGATATAATATTTGTTTGATGAATTTTGAAGAAAATCAAATTTTTTCACAAATTTTTTCACAAAATCAAAATTTTTCAAATTTTTTCAAATATAAAATAGTTTGATTTAATAGTTGATTTTTCCGGACAGCGTCCTGTTGTCTCTACTGTTTTTCATTTAATATCACAAGCCTACTTCTAAAATCATGTTAAAATGTATGTAGAGAAGTAGTGACCGGTAAAATTATTTCTCCGGATACGGAAGGGATTTTGGAATGCCGGACAGCGTCCTGTTGGATTCTCGACGAAAAGTAATTTAAATTGATAAAGAATAATTAATTTTGAAATTATTTTAAACTGGCCAATTAATGACAAATATTTATATTTTTTCATCGAAAATTCAAAAATTGAACCCAAATTATTAAAAATATGAATTAATTAATGAAAAATATTTTTTCAATTTAAAAATTGCCATTTTTTATTTTTAATTTAATTTTTCTTTAATTTTTCTCTAATTTTCTTTTTTCCTCACTCTCTCAAAAACCATATATCAACAACTTTAAATTAGCCAATTAGATCTAGCCAATTATGCGTCTTTTTGTCATTTGCCGATATTTTTTATATGGAAGGGCAAATTCTTTTGTAAAAATAATTGGAAAATTTAGAGAGAATGATTTAATATTCTAAATTATTTTTTCTTTCCTTTTTCCATTTATGACAATAAAAAAATAAGAAAAATGTGTGAAAAAGTAGGCAGGTGGTATAGAATTTCTTTTTATTTTTTAATCATCTCTCCGTGGATCATTACACGTTGAAATTTATTGCTGCCTGAAGAGAGAACTAAAGAATTAAATTTTTATATGTTGAGCGAAAACTGAGAAACAAAAATGCAATAAAATGACAGTAACCGAAGGAAAGGAATTAAGAATTATAATTTATTAAAAAAAATTTTTTTTTAATTATTTTATGTATATTCAAATAAAAATTTTGAAAAAAATTTTTTTAATACATATGTTCTGTCAAATCTCAGTTTTATGGCACCATACTTGTACATATTTTACACAGTGACTTTTCTGTTTGAGAGGTGCCCTACGTCCAAGATTCGACTGTAAATAATAAAATTAAAATATTTTCTTCAGAAAAAAACTGAGAAATACTTTTGGAAGTTTTCCATTTTTATTTAGAAAATCTTACTTTTTTCTGACAATTTTATTTTATTTGTATTTTTTAAAGAAATAAAAATTTAGATTTGTCAGAAAATTCGTTTAATTATCAAATTTAATTTATTTCTTATAAAAAATACCCCCCTCCCTATTTAAAAATATCCTTAAAGAATCATAATTAAAAAAATATTTTTATCTAATAAACTACCATCTTCATACATATTTAAATTAAATTATATATGTATTTTATTTATTTTCTTGACGTTTTCCCATTGTTATAACGAGAATGACAAATCATTCCAAATCCATTAATTATTATTTTTATTTTTCCCACTTCAATATCACACCATGACTCCCTCTCTCTCCTTTTCTTAAATTTTAATTCTACTCTCAACACAATGGCTATATATTGTAAATAAATTTTATGGTAACTCACAACATTATTTTTTGGGGGAGGAAAAGTGTGTGGGCTAAAAACCCTTTTAGAGGATTAGAGGGAAAAGAAAAGATTTTTTGAGTATTTCTCTCTCAAGTCGAAGTCACTCCAAGCGCCAGCTTTTCTTAGTTTACTCTAACCGGATTAACGGATTCAGTCCTTCAAAAAGCCCCCCCCCCCTCCTCCTACCCACAAAATAAGAAGCGAATTTTGATTATTATTTATAGAAATAATGTACTCAATTAAATGAAAAAATGTTTTTAAAAAAATAATCTTTAAATAAATAAATATTTTAAAATGCGAGAAAAAGGGATTGTTTTAAGAATGTAACATAATTTTTCTGAACAAACAAAATTCATCAAACATTCAAAAAAATGTTGCGAGGACGAATAATGAATAAATGAAAGGTGTTTTAAGAGAAAATTTTGGAAGGAAATTGTATTGAATTTTAGAAAAATTTTTATCAAAATTTTAAAATTAGTACTTGAAAAATATTATAATTACTAAAAGTAAATTTTTCTTCACACTCTATAGATATAAAGAAATAAAACCTCGTAAAAATAAAACCTTAAAATAAGAGGAATATCAAATTAGGGATAGTATCACTTTGATAACTCCTTCAACAAATGATTAAATACTAGATCTAAAAAAGCTAGGTATATTAGATAGAAGGGTATCTAATTTTGTGGGTAGGGTTGTCGGTTCTGGTCTGAACCGAAGATCCGAGGATTTTTCGGTTCGATTCGGTTTCGGATATCCGAAAATTTTCCAGAAACCGACAACCCTATTTGTGTGTATCTCGGAAGCAAGTCTCGACAATTATTAGCGAGATTCTCTGTATTTATTCAAAAATAAATTAACATAATTCCAAAAATATAAAAAAATTTCTTCTATTTAATCGTCAGGGGCAATTTCATCATTTGATTTATCGTTATTTTCTGTACATTTTTCACCTTCAACAAAATTATCGTTTGAAGTTGTAGCAGCAAAAGGGGGAGGAAATTTTGAGGTAGGAATTAAAGAAGTGCCTTAAAGTTAAGATAAATTTAAAAAAACAAAAAAAATAATTTTACAATTTTGAGTTTGTTGATCTTGAAAAATAGGTAGAGAAGGTATTCTATTTGTTTGTATTCCAAAAGCCAAAAGTTGTTGGACTGAAGCAAAATTTTCTACAAAGTGATTTGTTGTTATTAATTGATGATTGGCTTCATCATTAATATTTGAGCTTTCTTGTTGGATATTTTTTAATTGTTCCTTTAAATTGTTATGATTTTAGACGACTTTTAATGGAAATATCAAAATTTAACTAGAACTACATATAGTTTGAAGACATTTCGATCTAAGATACCTCAACCGGACTGAAAAAATCTTACTTTTCCTTTTCTGTATTCGCGTAAAATTTTTTTTGGAAATACATTGAAATTATTGCAAGTCTTCGATCGTCAGATCCTTCGAGTAACGAGACGAGCGATCTGGGAACCCTACTAGTAAATATATGTAATATTCGAAAAGGTTAATGCATGCTTGAGAAATACATATATAAAGACAATTGGTAATTGGAAAGAAGTCAAAAATTAAGGGGGAAATCGGAAAATAAGTCTACGTAAAGCCTAATTTTCACCCGTGGGGACGAAGGTAAAATACGGGAACGGTGGAAAACGATCAGCACCGCCTAATATATTTTACCTGATTCTTTTTTTGAAATTTTTTTCTACCATTCTGACTACTATTTGGGAATTCTTCAATTTTATTATTTAATGTTTCATTTAGTTGTGGACAATTTTGGAAGAATAAAGGTTGGAAAAGTAAATTTTGTTGTAAGGGGATTTGAAGGGAAATGTTTGGTTGTTGAGGTTGGATTAATAAATTATTATTTGAATTTGTTTGTTGTTCTTGTTGATTAGTAAATAAATTATTGTTAGTTTTTGATACTGAAATAGGTATAAATTATTTAGAAAAAATTGTATGAACGAAAAAATTTTTTAATTTAAATCGAAAGAAGAAAAATAAATTTTCCAGTGAAAATATTTTTTCCTAAATTTTTCCGAATAATTTTTTACCTTCGAAATTATTTCCTTCATTTTCTTCCGACATTTTATTATTTTTAATTTGTTCTTTTAAACTTTCATTTTCGGATTTAAGGTGAAGTAATTCTTTATTTAAATGTCTAATCCTTCAATTTAAAAAATAAACTTAATATTTTTTTAATTTTGACAAATAATAATAGTTAAATTGTTTTTATAATTTCATTATGTTAAAAAAGCCTAAGAATTAATTATTATTTCTGTTGCCGTTTAAATAATATTGAATATCCAAAACCAGGCCCATAGCCAGGATTTTTTCGGGAAGAGGGGGGGGGAGGCAAGTTGGGAAAGGCCCCATATCCCCTGACTACGGGCCTGTCCAAAACTTAAAATAAATGTTTGGCGTGATATTTGAATATGAAAAGAAAAATAATTTTTTTTAATTTCAAAAACTTCTTTTTCTCAAAATTGTATTCAATATTTTAACAAATATAATTAAATTCCCCACCAATTTGTTGCTAAAATTATTGTATTTATTTTACTCAATTTTCTTGCATTATTTTGTTTAAATTGCTGTTTAGATTGTTTTTCGTCGTTATGTTCTTTTTGTTGTTGGAATATATCTGTATATGGTAATACTCTTCTCAATTCATCCAATTCAACATTTATATCTTTAATTTTAAGTTTTTTTTAAAAATTCCAAAAATATTTTTTAAATTAAATTAATAGAAATTGAAATTTTTTTATAAATTTAGATTCAGATTTTGAGTTGTTAAAAAACGCAGTTTGAACTCTCTATCAAATTCTTATATTAAATAAACCTCAACCGATTTAAGATAAGTTCTTAAAATTTAATTCAAAGTCTGTCTACTTGATACTCTCTATTTCAGTCAACTTTCATCATAAAAATACTTTTCCAGCCCTAATTATTCCCAATACTTATAAGTCAGGAATCGCGCCGTCAAAAACCAAATTCCCGATTTTCAGGAATTGTGAATTGGATCGGCGCGATCCCTGTTATAGATATTATCTTTAAATTGAGAATTTCTTACGATTTTAAATTTTAATTTATAAAAATAATTATTTACCATGCATTCTTTTCCGTTCTCGACTGTTTATATTAGTTCGAAGAATATTTTGTTCCTAAAAAATAATCTTAATTTTATTTAAGTTAAAGACCTCTTCATTTAAATTATTTAATCTTTTTCTGCTTCTTTCTGATGATGAACCAGAATTATGCCTTTTACGTACGTAAGGTTCAATCTTCTCTTTAGCTAATTGTGCAAAATTCCTCTAAATAATTTTTTGAATTTTGTTACAAAATAAAAAATATTGGAATAAAAGTGTCCAATATATATAGCAATGATAAATCGGTTTAAGCTAAACCCAATCCAAAGAAAACCCGACCTATACTTCTCTCTCAACACGACCCATACTTAATGTTAGCTGATTATCCAAGGATAACTAATCTAAAAGTTGCATGGAATTAATAGTGTCCCAATTTCCAATAGAATTGATTTGGGAGGAGGCCAACGTACCGCAAGCCAAACGTACCGCAGAGCTATAACATCATTCAAAATATTCAAATCCGGGACGCTTTGGTATGGTTCGATACATCTTGACGAGCTGAATCAACCATATCAGGCGTCCCGGATTCGACAATTTTGAACAAAGTTATAGCTCTGCGGTAATTAATTAAAATTACTGAATGAGAACCTTTCCATTAATTGGTTCACTTAATTTATTTTGTTGTAATTTTTTATTGGTAGCTAAAGGACTCTCTTTATTATTTAATTCTAAAATATTTAAGTCTGATGAAGATGAAGGTATCATTGAAATAATAGATGAATTGTTAAATATTTTAGAGATATCAATTTGGTTGTTGGGATTACTTGTTTGTTCAATACTTTTTGATAAATTAGATAAAAATGAGGAAGAATTATTGGGAGTTTTTGAAGTAATTTCCATTTTATAATTAATTAATTGTGATAAATTTTCAATTATCTACTTTTGATAAAGCTTCAATTAGAGAAATTCTAATTTAAATTTAATGAAATTTTAAAGAAATAATAAAATTAATACGAGTCTTAAAACACAAACAAATTCTTTTATTTACTTAACATAAAAATAAAATTATATCAACAATTTAACTAATCCCCTATTATCTTCAGCAAAATTTAAAAAAAAATAGCGCTACGGTTTTTTGATTTGGCATAGTTGTAAGCAGTGTTTGGAAGCTCGTACTGCTTGTACTTGATTCGAAATAAGAGTATGAAACCAAAAATATGAGTGGTACGGAAGTTTTTGCTCGTACTCTTATTTTGCATCAAGTACGAGCAAGTACGAGTTTGTACGAGCTTTCAAACACTGATGTGCGTCAATGGGATCGGATTTCAAATGGTAGTTGATAATTTTCCAAAATTTAACAAAAAACTGTTTTAATGTTTCTAGCCAGTTAATAAAGGTAAAATTCAGCCTTAAAGGATATTTTGCATAGACAGAAAATTTTGATAAAAATTTCGAAATCACAAAAGAATTTTAAAATTTTTATTTCCCTTATATAAAAAAGGTATTGTTATAAATATTTTCAACAATAATTGTGAAAATACAATGTTGAGGGAATTATGAAATGACAATATGAACAAATGGGCGTAACTGCCATTAAATAAAATGATGTATGTAAATGGGTTTGGATTTACTATAATAGTGGGCGTTACTTTAGACAAGTAAATGAAGGAATATAATTTTAAGGATTTTAAAATTTAATTGGAAGGATATTTTTAGAATATTTTAAAAATCATCATAATAAAAAAAATTCAAAAATTTGTATTTATTTTTGAATGACACATGAATATTGATGTAAACAAGTATTAATGTATTACAGCCTTTATTATATTCATTAGAAATTACACTAATCATGTAATTGCCTTATCTTTTGCTTTACTCAAAATATCAAAATTTTTGTCGGCTCCGGCATCTGATGGCATAAAATTTTTCTAAAATGTGCTGATTAGTTAAACACACGAAATGAATGAAAAAACTTGACAAATAAAGGAGATAAATATGTATGTAACTTTCTTATTTAGTAATACTCATTAAATTATAAAAAGGGCCGAACTTCTGAGGTCCCGGCACTTGATATTACATAACATTTTTGGAAAAAAACATGAAAAGCTATTTTTAATTCCGAAAAATAATATGTAAATTTAAAAGCAGGTATCAACAATTTTACGTAATTAAAACAACGAAGATTAAAATTGGCCAAATTTTTAAACAAGTTATGGCCAATAACATGTTTGAAACTAAATTAATTAGTTTTAACAATAATTTTACTTCATTGTCACAATTTTATTTAAAATTTATATTATTTTATGGATTTCGTTTTTATAAAAATATATCCTTTTTGTATATTATTCTTATCACTGACTTTATGTTCGATTTGATGTCAATCTTTGATTGATAAATTTTTTTTATGAATTTATAGTATGAATAAACTTTGCACCATTCAAAGTTTAATTAAAGAATTTTGTTATAAAATATTTAACAAATATTACATAAAATATGTACATGTTGATTTATAAATTGTAACAATTTTTGCATAATTAATAACCTGCATTAAATAACTTTAAATATTTTAATTAATCACTTAAATTACTTTTTGCAAAATATTTTTAGCAGAAAAAATTGTTAAACATCGTTGTGTGTTATTAACTTGTATAAAATTTAATAGTACAAGCTAGCTGGAATTATTTTAAGTTTGTGATAGTTTATGTAACTGTTAAATTATGTTTGTGAAATATCACCCTCAAAGTCGTGTTACAACTGTGAAGTCAAATTAGGCCACAGTTCGAGTTATTTAATTAACTAACTACACAAAATACAGCCATCAACTGCCATCTCCCTAAGGCTGAAAATTGGATATCTTAGCTGGAGGTTGGACAAAAACTTAGGTTATCGAGATAATGTTCGAGATATCTATCTTGAATCATAATCATTGCAACGAAATTGCAAATTTGCTTGTACTCGTATTTCGTACAACCCCTAATTTTACTTCGTAAATACGATGTACGAGATGGCTACGATTTCAATTACAAATTTTGATACGAGTGTCGAAGCAATGGTCATAAACTAATCTAAAATTGTAGAAAACTTTATTTTACAATAAAAATATTTTTCTTAATTTAAATTACCTTTACTGTGAAGTTTTTAATTAAATTAAATTATAGTTGCATTTACGTATTATATTACTGCTAGGCCAATGACCAAACTCTCTGTGGGGGAGAATTTAAATTACAAAAAAAGGGGAAAGAAAACACGTAAGCATTTCATCATCGTTTTTAGAACCGCCAAAAAAAACTTTTTAATTATTATCAATTTATACAATTAAATATTGCTTGATGACGATTTTATATATTTTTTTTAAATATTTATTTATCATTTATTTATGACCTTCAATCGTTTTCTTTTATTTTTATTGCAATATTTGATTCTACTAGTTTAAAGATTTTTTTTACATTTTTTATTTAATTTTTTGGGAATTTTTTTACAAATATTTATCTTTTTTAATAAAAAGAATTTTCTTATTAAATAATTTTTTTTAATTTCTAAAAATATTTAGTAGTAAAATTAAATATTTTTTGAAAAAATATCTAGCCCTCCATAATATTTTTTATAAGATTAATTTCATTTAAAGAATTCTTTAACCTTTTTTAAGACATTCAGATCAATTTCGCGTTACCCTTTCGGAAATAGAAATCTTACGTAAAATAATAGGCCTGACAAGACGAGAGTGAACCAAAATCGGGAGCAGGCCAGTGTCCCGCCGAGCTATAACTTTCTTCAAAATTGTCGAATTCGGGACGCCCTGGTATGGTTCGATTCAGTTCGTCGAGCCGCATCGAACTATACGGATTCGATAATTTAGAAAAAAGTTATTTGGCTCGGGTACATTGGGGTGTACCTCCTAAATCAAAGGAAAACTTTCGTAAGTGTGTATTGAAATTATGGTGACGTAAAATTGAGGGGTTTTTGCCTATACAATTTTATTTTTAATTAAGAAAAAAAATATTTTTTTTAAATAAATAATAAATAAAGATTAAAATTTATTATTTTAATGACATAATTGTTTAAAACTAATCTTTAATCATTTTTATTTTTCATCTTCATCATTTTTTATTATTTTTGTATTATCTTGTATATAATTAATTAATTTAAATAAAAAATTATTTTTACGTGTTTTTTAAGTGAAAATATTAATTAATTTATTTTTTAAAATTAATTTTGTTTTTAGTATTTTTAATTTGAAAAATAGTAAAAAAACGTAAAAAAATATAAAAAATATTTTTGGTGCATTTTACGGCATTTTACGTTATTTTTCTAAAAAAAATATTTTTGTAAAAACTAATTAAAAATTAAATTTAAAAATTTTCTTTTTGCTTTATCGAGAATTACTAAATAAAAGTTTAAAGAAATTAAAGTTCCTTGTCGAAAGAATTAGCAGTAATAATAAAAAAAAGTAAAAATACGCTGATTTTGGAAAGCAAGTTTTTAGTTAATTAATGGGGTTGTTTTTGTTAAAATTTTGATTGAAATTTTGTATAGTTAAGAGGGGAATTGAGGAAAGGAATTGAGGAAATAAGTAAATAAATTAATTGATATTATATTTGGTATCCAAAACAAGGAAAATGAGACCTCGATTTCTAGAATCGCAAATTGGATCATCTATATCCCTAATCCATAAGCGATTCTTCTGTATCTTGTTGTTCTTATTTAATTTCCTTGTTATTTTTGTAGTCTATAAAGAAGTAATTAAAACTTCTTCAAAAAAGTTCGTCTTATTCTTCTTAAAATATCGAAAAAATTTTTTTTAAAGATTTCATACATATAAGCTTAATTAAAGGGCAAAATTTTTTTCTTTTTATTGAAAATTTGAAAAAAAAATTTGAAAAAATAACACAGGCTTGAATTTTTTTATTTCGCCCCCGTTGTTTTTATTATTAAAAAATTGTGGAAATTAAAAGGAACATTAAAGGCTATTATTGCTAATTTTTTTCTTTCATAGCCACCTTTCGTTTATTTTCCCCCTTTATTTCTCCTGCGAGATTCAAGTTTTTGAAAGTTTTCGTTCCACTAACTTGGCCATTAAAAAATTTTTTTAAGAGAGGGGAGAGAGGGCTTCCTCTAATTTTCTTCTAGAAAATTAACAACCGTTAAAAGTGAGAGAAAACGTAACGAAAAATTAGTTATTGGTTTCTTCTTTCCTTCTTGATATGCAAAAAATTTTATAGAAAAAAATTCAAGAGACGAGATCACTGCACAATCAATTAGAAAAATAAAAGAAAATGAAAGGGGGGAGGGGAGGGAGAGGAAATTAAAAAGTATTTTGAAAGATTGCCTCTTTTTTAACTTAAATGCCTTCAAAACTCTTTTGGCAAGGTCATCATTAAAAAGCGAGAAAATTAAAAAATTAGAGAAGCGAAGACGGGGGGCGGGCCAAATAAAATCAAAAACGTAATTGGGAACGTTAGATGGCCTTTAATTGCTGTCCGTTGTTCAAATGACTGGAACAAGGCTGTGATAAAAGGAAAGGTCTTTAACACATGTGCCACACATTAGGCGTTTTTATTAACTGAGAGAAAGGAGCTCTTTTAAAAAGATTTTTAATTAGAGCTTATTTATATTTAATTTGTTATACATTTGTAATCCAAAACGTATATGTAATCCAGAATATCTTTCACAGCCTAGCAATTCTTCGGATCAATTCCCTCCAATCTTTTGCCTTTTTCTGAGATTATTTTCTGGATTATCTATTTTAATTTAAATACTTATTTATCCCAAAATTTAATTTAAGATATTCTAAACAATTGAAAAAAATGAAATTAAGCTAATCTATTTAGATTTATTAAAAAATTTTAAACTTTATTTTTTATTTAAATATTTATTTTGCTAATAAGCTCAAAATTGCCTAGATTTTCTTTGTGAATAAATCTTTGAATTATTTAGAAATTTTATTTTTTTAAGTAATTTTTTGAATTGTTATTAAATTGTTATAAAATTATATTTCAAATAATTAACTCAAATTTTATCATAATTAATAAAATTTGTATTTTCATTGTTTCATTTTAATTATTTTTATTAGGTTAGGCAATATATGATCTCATAATTTTGAGCTTATGTCCTTTCTGTACTTAATCTAATAATTTTAAATCCGAAAGATCTCTTTCGTTTATTTTTTCCGTTTATTAATTCCCATTTATTTCCATATTAATAAATTAAAAAAATATTTTTTAAGCTTGTCAAATTTAAAAAATGACAGAAGATTGTAGCAAGCAAAGGGAATACGAAGCCGATGGCATGCGAAAGCTTGCATTTTTTGGTGTCGCAATGTCCACTGTTGCGACACTAGTCTGTGTCCTTTCTGTCCCAATGGTATATAATTATATGCAGCACATCAACTCAGCCATGCTAAACGAAGTTGACTTCTGCAAATCCCGATCAGGAAATATCTGGAGGGAAGTGACTAGAACACAAGTAAATAATTAAATTATTATTTGAAAATTGTGCGTAGATAATGAAAAAATTTTTAAAAAATTCTCGATCACAAATAGGCATAACTTAAAAAATATTATTTCAAGGTTGTTGCAAGTCAACGCAAACGACACGCACGATCATATGGTGGAGGCGGAGGAGGAGGTGGGGGTGCTTGTTGTGGATGTGGTGTCTCCCCTCGTGGTCCACCAGGCCCTCCAGGACCAGCTGGCCAACCTGGACATGATGGAGCACCTGGATTATCTGGCCCACCTGGAAAAGATGCACCACCACAATCTCCACTTCCAACTGGAGGCACTGGGTACTTGCCTTTATTTTTAATTGACTTGAAATGAAATAATAATTTTTTATTTCAGTTGCCAAACATGTGAAGCACCAAAGAATGGAGCTCCAGGCCCACAAGGACCTCCCGGCCCTCCAGGATCACCTGGCGAACCTGGACCACCATCATTTGGAGGCGGCAAAGGCCCAAGAGGACCCCCAGGTCCACCAGGACCTTCAGGCGAGCCTGGACATGCAGGACCTCAAGGACCACCTGGTGCACCAGGAAAACTCCTGTTTGTGATTTAGTAATTTCTATAATCATTTTTGTGATTTTAGTGCTGGAGGCCCATCAAAATGCGGACCAGCCGGTCCTCCAGGACCACCAGGACAACCCGGCCATCCAGGAGGACAAGGCCCACCAGGGGAAGCAGGTATTTAGATAATCAATTAATTTATAATTAGTATTTTTCTCTCGTAAGGTCATCCTGGCGGACAAGGACCACCCGGAGGCCAAGGACTTGCTGGACCACCAGGACATCCAGGAGCCCCAGGAGGACCCGGCAAAGCTGGAGGTAGCGGAGGCCGTGGTGCTTGCGATCATTGTGCACCTCCACGTACATCACCAGGCTATTGAGCAACACCGGAAAAGCAAAGAAAAGACGACTCATAATCGAATAAAATGCGTTAACAAAATTTGGAGATTTTCGTCAAATTTTGTGCATTTAAAGAGGAATTTATAAAATATATTTGTTCCCTATTTTTAGAATGTAAAATATATTTAGGTATTTAGACTTTAAAATATTGTAAATTGAAAAAAAATTATTTTGAGTAAATTCTACTTTAAAATATAGACCTAGAAAAATAATTTTGAAATAAAATAATTAGTAGCAATTTATTAAATATACAAACAGTTATTATTTTTAATAATTTTAAAAAATAATTTTATAATTTTAACACTTTCTAAAAATTAAAACAAAAATTCTTTTGCTAATTTCTTCTTCTACCTTTCCATTTTTTGTGTAATTTTTTGATTAATTGGCGCTAAACGAGTGAACAAATCAAACATTCTTTTTCTACAATTTACTAATTTGTTGAAACTTTTAATTGGTATATTATTTTTATTTTTCATCAATATTTATTTATAAAAAAATTTTATAGAGAAAAAAACTTTTTGATAGGTTTTTATATCGTTTAGTAATTTTTGTAATTTTTTGAATTTATTTGATCTAGTTTCAATTTATTTTATGATTTAATACTTAGAATATTTCATATACTTCATGTAATGCAGGAATCGAACTTGTAACCTTCCATATCTCATTGCTAAATGATTAAGACCACCTCTCGAGCTTTCTGACTCATTTTAGGTAGATTTACAATTTTCTACTTTAGTCAGACTTAAGAGAGTTTCTGGCTAAACGATGCCCCCACATAACAGGTTTCCTGCAGACCCAATTCCGATTCGCGAAATTGGGGATTCCCGATTCGCAAATTAGGGAAATTTATTTTTGTTGTTAGGATCCCTCCCACATAAACATCATCATAGGTAAAATTCCTTGAGCTCAAGTTCTTTATCTACAAGTGAGATCCAGCTCTATTCTAAAATAATATAATGAAGTTTACCTCTTTTTTTTCATTATTTTAAAAATTTTTAAAGAAATGAAACGAGAAAATAATTTTATTTTTCACTACTATTTTCTATTTATTTGCCTTTTTTCATTTTCTACTGCAAGTATCAGCGGTTATAGTGAGACAGCAGCAGTAGAATCTTCACCTACAATAAATTGTGGAGATATAGATTCAACAAGTGAAGCTAAAGCTACTGATTCTAATCCTTTTTGTGTTTATCCAGCACTTGTTGGGGTAAAAATTTAAAATCGAGAAAGAAATAGGAAAAAAACTCGAGAAAAACTCGATCGGTTTGTGCTTCCTAATAATTTATCATCCTAATAAATTGTTGCTAGTAAGCACAACACCGTTATCGTTTTTTCGAGTTTTTCATGCCTTCTAAGCGGGCAATCTCTAAAATTGGATAACGAATAAACCCCTTATCTATTTTTATGTTTGTCTTGTCTCTGGTGAAATTAAGTTAGGGGGTTCCATTTTCACCCAGATAATAATTCCGAAAATTTACTCAGAATTCATAAGAATTTAACTGAATTATTTAAATAATCCAATTTATTTTAAATTAAAATTGATCAACACATAGTTTTGGGAAAGATAAGCACAATAAATAAAAATAAATTTTAATTTTTTCGATATCATCCAAAAAATAAAGTTCTATTTTAGAGTTCCAACAACGAAACAGACAGCATTTACATAATTTTTTCCTATTTTATTTTCTAGTATGTACATACATATATGTAGTTGGGAAAATTTTTTTATTCCACAAAGTTGCCATATTTTAATAAATATTTGTAATAATTCAGGATCACCCTTCTCCACCATTGATAGATAAAGTTAGCCAAGGGCCAATAAAATCGTTAGACTTTGAAGCAAAAACACTAATTATTTAATGATTAAATTTTAATTGAATTTATATATGTATAAAATTTAAAAATAAATTTATTATTTGTTTGTTGATCAAATTTATTGATGCTTGAAAGAATTATTTGTTAATATGGTGGCTTAATTTTTGACACGAATTTGAAAGCACTCATGGATTATATGGCTCCATGGCATTGTACAGTGGGTCAGTTGTACATAAGACAATTGTCTCACTGTACAATTGTTGTGCCACCGGATTATATTCGTGCAAATTTTACAATTGGTTATTATGGGTTCTTATTATACTTACTTGTCATGATTTTTAATTTTTAAAATTGACTACATATTTTGTATAATTTTCAAAAAACTTTTAGTAACTTCTTTATTGTTTAGGTAACTTAATATACATATTTACTCTTTAAACTTAAAAAATACAAGATAAATTATTGTCGGTATTCTTGTTTTCGTTTAGTTCATAGTTTTTTTAATTTCTTAACATTCTGCTTCTGAATTGAAAGCATTTGTAAATTCCTTTTCAACCTGTTTGTAGTGCATATTTAGGAATTTTTAATAAAAATTGCATCATTTATTTGACCTTTAATAAACAAATAAAATATTTCTTAAAAATTCACATGTCGTCTGTATATTATGAAATTTTATTAAAAAAATAAATTGTATCCATATTACAGGATATACATGTATTTCTCTTTAAATTAATAAGAATGAGTTAATTAAAAGTTAAATAATATTTAAAAGGCATAAAATTCATTTTTTTAATTAATTTTAAATTTTAAAAATAATTTACAATTAAATTTGTATTGAATATTATAGACGTTTGTGTTAATTTAAAATAATGATGTTGCTAATAAAATCCTTGAGTTTGGCAATTTTCCTTGTGTTTGGATTAAATGTTATTTTTGGAATGAAAAATTCAAAAATTAAATTAAAAAATGAAATTACACATTTTGGTCTGTTTATATTTTTTTTGTAATTTTTTGAGCAAAATAAAGTTAGTTTTCCACAAATAATTCCTATTAATTAACTCGTAATGCGATAAATTGAAAAATAAATTATTTCAGAAATAGTAAGTACCGTATATCCTGTAATAACTACCCTGGGTAATTATTGTTTCGACCTTCCGCAGGAGGGAGTAATTAATCGAGGGAGGGTAATTATACGCGGTTTAAAATTAGAACGTGTTTTAGGGCATTTGTTCGGGGGTAATTATTGTTTCGCTGGATGGGGTAATTAATGGAAGTTTCGGAAATCGAAAATATGCCCAAAATTGAAAGAAGAAACTTTGAAAATCGAAGGTCTAGAATAGAATTTTGAATCGCTCTGATGTAGACTGAAAATATCTATTTATCTTTATGTATATAAAAATGAATATAAATGAATAAAATCTTTTTAGGAATAAAAGAAAATGTAAATTTGGACGATTATTATGTTTATTTATTTTTTGAAGAAAAATCTGATAATATTTTTTCTAAAAATTGTTTAAAAATTAGTGCATTTCTTGTTGATGCTGATATACGTAAAAGTCGTTTAAAAGTTGAAGAATCATTAAAACATGCAGAAAAACAAATAAAAAAATTAATGAAAAAGAAAAAAACAGAAAAAGACGGAAAACTATTAACTGATAATTGTTTAAAAATAAAAAAGTATTTGGAAGATTATGATAGAATGAAGGTATTTTAACTTGAATAAGTATACTGAAGCTGTTTCTTCCACTTCCGTCCAATCCGTTTTTGATTTTTAATTTCATCCCATTTCCTTCCATAACGTTTTTTAAAATTATTTTCAATCCCTATTGGTTAGTTAATTATGTTAATACGTCAAATACTTGGATTTTACAATTCGGTATTTGAGACCCAATTAATAAGAGCCTTTCTAATAAAACCGGCACATCTGTTTTTAATTTCTCAAAATGAATAGTAAAACTAGAGAATGATTACTGATTGGGAAAGTATAGAAGGATCCATATATTTATTTTCTTCAAAAAATTTTACACAAAAGTTTAGCACTTGGTTGTTAGATATCTATTAAATATTTAAATTTAAAGGAAGTGTATAAAAAAGAAAATGCTGAAAATATTCGATTAGATGATCTGTTTGAGTTAATTAAAATTTGTACTATATTATCGAAAATAACCGATTGGGCAAGTATTATAGGAGAAAAAATACAAAAGAAATTGAAACATTATAACAATAGAAATTATTCAAATGATCAGGATTATGATATTCTTAATAATTCTTTAGCTGCTTTAAATTATTCAGAAATCCTAAAATTAGTACCAGAAGGGTTAGAGGAATATTATGAAAATAAGGAAATGGTATAATATTTTAAATTTAAAAATATCTCCAAGGATAACTTTAAATAAAAATATACTTGTTTTAAATAATTATAAATGCTTTTTAATTCTAAATGCCGCAATTTCGGCATTTAAATTAACCACATTACATTTAAATTAACCACATTTAACCACATTACACACATTTTGGCATTTGGCATAAAAATAGAAAAATGACCGTCTAAAGGGGATCCCAGCACATTTCTATTTAATAATTCGGATACGGTCCCAGATTTTCAAAATTTTCATTTAAGCTGTCAAGACTCATAGACTAGTTTTGAGTGAAGTTACAATATGTTCTTATAACTTCCGCTTTAAAAATAGAAAGTCCGCTTTTTAAAGGTGAACGTGTCCCTTGTATTGTCACTAAAGCGTTAATAATTTATTTTCCTAATAGGCATCTTCTTCATCAACTTCTAAAAGTAAATTGTATTTAAATCTTGATAAAATAAAATTTGATGCTAAAGAAATATTCTTAAAAGTAAAGCATAGATTGCAGAAAGTTTTAGGCAATTATCTTCCAGTTTTCGAGGCACATAATCCAATTCTTTTTAGATTAGGTTAGTTATATTTTCAAATAAATATAATTTAGGCATATCAAAATTAGATAACCCAATGTTAGATACGTTTTTTAATTTGGTGGCACATGGTAGACGAGAGCTTCCTAAGCGATGCTCTCATTTTAGATAAACTCATTTTTCTGTTAAAATTGAGGTCCTTTCGTATTAGCTTGTTAAAAGTAATTTCAAATAATCTTTCTGCCAACAGAATTATTATACCTTATATGGTATTAAAAAGACTATTAGAAAGTTAATAAGAACATTCTCTCAAAAGAATGGTTTGGTATATATCCGAATTTACCCATCTAACGCAGGATATCTCATTGTAATTATTTTCGAGAAAAAGCAGATAATTACTTCCTTCTCTATTATTCTCATACAGCGAGGAGCTGAAGTTAGCGTATTTTATATCCATCTATTTGGACGCCCTGATAATTACCCAAAATAATTATTTAAATATTGATACTATTAAAGATATAATTGATAATGTCCAGCTTTACGAATTCTATACTGAAATGTTGTCCACAGAATTAGATACAGATAAAGGGTCAAAAAATTATTTGAAATTAGAACTTCGATATATATTTGGATTTATTATGAATTTTATAATTGAAGAGAAGGATGAAATAATTAAAAATAATATTTTAAAAGGTTTATCATTTTATTGGAAAGATAGGGCATTGGAAAAAATGAAAACAGATGGTGGAACAGTAATTATTGAATTAAATAATTATGCTTATAAATTAATTAAAACAAAAGGGGAAAATGATCCGTTAAACGAAATTGTAAATTCTCTCAATTCCGAAAATATACAATCAGGAAAATATGCAATAACAAAAAAATGCCCAAAAGATGTAATTAGAATGTACAATGAAAATGAAAATTTTAGACATTTTATGAGAAATACTAGAGGAGCTAGATATAATTTATTAAAATATTTAATGCGGACAAGCGAATTTGTTGAAATTCTGTTGGATGAAAATGATCCAATTAGACCTTTGATAAAAATAGGTAGAAAATTTAAATTGACATAGTTACTTATTGTCAAAAAATTAAATTTAAAGAAATAAAGTGGGCAGTAAATATTCATAAAGTAAAGAAAGCCAAACTCATATCACCAAATTCATGTTACTCTATTACCATGGAATCTTGAAAATGAATGAGTGTCAGGGCTGTGCGCCAAAATTTTCGCGTGGCGTTCCAAACGCCAAATGCAAAAATCGGCCAAAATCAACGCCAAAACGCCAAACGCCAAAATTTTTAGAGTCTATAAAGACTTAAAAACCACTTTTCATCTCATTTTAGCGCCGCAGGCGAAATTTTTTGAATTTTCAAGATTCATTCATCCTTTTTTACCACCGGAGCGAAATTTTTGAGAATTTTGGAGGCAAAGAAGCCGAAATTCATCCTTTAAAAAATTTTAAAAAATAAGAACCTTGAGATTAAGGTGGATATGAAGGGATAAAGGGAGTAATGAGTATAACAGAGGTCATGAAGAGAGTAAACGATTTACGGGACTAAAGTTAGATTTGTTTGAGTAGAGGTGTAGACTAGAGTTTGCATAAAGCTCTAGCCAAATTCTATATTCCATCAACCTTATATGATAGATATTTTAAGTCTAAATCAATTTAAAATTAATTTAAAAAACTATTTTTTAAAGAAGTAACAGAAAAAGAATTATTAAATCAACTAGAAGGATTAATTCCAAATATTTTTAAACGTGAAGATAACTTTGAAAATTATAGCGAGGATGTAACAATTGATATATTAATATATATTTATTGGTTAGATATAGACTTTAAGGACTTTAATAAAGGAGAATTCGAAAAAGAATGGATTAAAATAAGGGAAATTTTTTTATTTTTTGTTGATTTTATTTTTGAAAAGGAATTTGAAGAAATAATAGATAATGCAAAATTGTGTTATAATTTGTTATATAAACTTAAAGAGTTTACTTCTAGGGAAATGGATTGGATTGAAGGAAAGGTTTTTTTAATTTTAAAATTCGGAAAAAAATTTTCTTAGGACTCAGAAAATATTCTTTTGAATTTACTCGATGTTAATGAATTAAAAGCTCTTGTTGATCTATCATTGGAGGAACAAGAGTTTGAAGATGAAAGTGAAATTAATAGACAGATATCTATTATGAGTAATAATCTAATTACAAAATTGAAAAAGGAACGTCCATTGTTTAGACAAAAAATGGAAGGTGATTAGAATTTAAATATTTTAGTTTTTCTTTAGTCAATTTTTAAATACATACAATCAGACCCGACATGATCGAGAGTGGGGTTTGTGAAATTTAGCAGAACATCGCTCGACCTGAAAAGACAAAATCATTTTCTAAAATTATATTTAATTTATAATAAAAAATTATTTTAAATTAAAAAATTATTTATTAAGAGTTAGAAGAAATTAATGGAAGAAAATTAGCTTTTCTATATGGCAGAATAGTAGTTGATCTTGACCAAGGCATTTTAGTTGATTTAAAATTAATTAATTAAATAAATTCAATCTATTTTTAACAGGAATATGACCGAGCAAATTTTAAATGTTTAGATACAAAGCAAGAATTCAATATAGAGGGAGGTAAAAATTTTAAAAATATTTTCACGGCCAATATGCGAAGTGTTCCCAGTTACACCCTTTGCCTAGCGCTTTCGAAATCATTTTCGGCCAGTACCCATTATATTAAAATAATTAGAAATGAATCTTATTATAAAATAAACTCAATATTAAATACCAGGGGTGTACTGAAACAGATTTTAAAAGCGAAAGTTAATAAATTAAGCGAAAGACGGAAGAGATCACATAAAGTTTGATCAAATACCCAATCTATATTTAGGATAGGTATCAGGGGTGCAGCTTGTGCCACAAAATACGAGACGAGATGCACCCCTGATAGGTATACAGCAAGGGTGTCCCTTTTACCTCATTGGGAGGCGTTTACCTCCTTCTTGGCCTTCTCGCCCCGTTTTTCCCCTTTTTCTATATTGTCCACTTTTTAGCTTTTCTGAAAATGGAAGAAATTTGGCTCCTTGGTTTTTTGGCTCGACTTTTTGGCCAATTTCGCCACCTATTTGGGAGGCCATCACCCCTTGTGGTAATTTGTAAAGGGACACCCTGATAGAAAGATATAATAAAATGCAAGGACAGTTTTGTTTATTATTTATTTTAAACAGGTGGAAAATTGTTTTCCATGTATAAAGAATATTTAATTGATAATACAAAGAAATCAATCCGAACAGAAAAATCTTATTTGATGGATTTAAATGCTTCAATAAATTTTTTTATAATTGAGATTGCAGTAATTTTAAACAAATTAAATAAATTATTAGAAGAAGAAAAAATTAATAAATTAATGAATGAATGGAACATTATAGTATTGAATAATGAAAAACAAATGGAAATTGAAACTGATAGTCAATTGTTTTTATGTGAAATATATGTTTTTGCTAATGAGAATTTGTTTAAAAATAAATTAATTTATAATTTGAAATTAGAAGAAATTGAGAAATTGGTTTGTTTGTTTCTTGAAAAAGTGAAAAATTGATCAAATTTTGTCCAAAATAGTCCAATCAAAGCGTTGTTTGATCGTTTTTAGAAAAAAACCCAAAATTTTCAGAAATAAATTGATCAAAGCCTTGACCACAAAAATCTGAGTGATTTTTTGAATGGGTTATGTAAATGATGATTAATTGAAGTTTCGTGGCTCCAGCACCTCTTTTCTATTGGTTTCGGCTTCGGGTGTTTTCAAAACATATCTCCGTCTCCTGCCGATTCCGACTACATAGATAGCTCCATTAATTATTCTACTATATTAAATTTAAGGAACAAATAATGGAAATTGAAGAAAATGAAGATGAAAACTTAAAATGTACTCAAGATAATTTTAAAATAATTTCCAAAAAACTATTCGAATCCAGACTTCCAAATGAAAATCATTTTGATTGCATTGATTGGTTCTTAGAAAATTTAGAAACATTTCGTCAATTAATTTGTAATTCTGAAATTATTTTAATGAAAACATTTTTGGTTAATCTTGTCGACAAAGAAGGATTATTATTATTAGAATTAAAACATCCGTCTGTCTTGCAAATTAGTTTGGTTTTTTTTTGATTTTTAAATTATAATTGAACTGGCAGAGGGAATAAAATTGTACCTTGATTGTATATAATTAAGGAATTAGAAACGTCCAAGCCTAGCAAGCCTAGCATCCTAGCCTAGCAAGTAAAGCAAAATGGGATCTTTGAGCGGTTAACAACCCTGTAGCTCTTCGCCGGAACTGCCAATTTGACCGGAACCGGAACCGGAACAAAAAAATCCCGGAACTTCCGGCGAAGCTCTACAACTTTGAATCGGAGACTTTGCAACCTTGCAAAAGGACATTGCTTTTTTCTGGGATATTCGGCCGTTTTACTTTGTCTTAAACTGAAGTGGATTGTTTCTATTGTTTCTATCATATAATGAGGCCCGATATATTAAATATTTTTTAAATACATATATTTAAGATGAAATTCAAAAAGATGTCCAAATATATTTGTACAAAAATTACCTTCAATTTAATGAAAATATGCCAGAATCTTTAATGGCAGAAATACGTATTGCCATACCTTTATTAATTAATGAAATTACAATTTATGAGAAATTTACAATTCCAATTCCAAAAGCAGAAAAGATTTATTTAGCAATTTTAGAAAGATCAAGATGGCTAAAAACAAAAATATTTAATAATAAAACAGCGCTAGGAAAGATTATCAATTCAGAAAATTTATGTCGACTTTATAATTTTGTTAAATTTTCAAAGCCAATAATTAAATCTAAATTGGCAAAAATGGTACAATTAGGAGAAGGAATTAAAATCAATATAAAAAATTTTGGATTAGTTGATAAAAATACAAAAAATATAAAAATTAAAGCCGAAGAAATTGAAAAATGGACTGGGGATGAATGTTTAAATGAGGAAGAACAAAAAATAGCTTTGAAGGGCAACGTTTATTACTTAAAGTTTGTAATAATTTTGAATAAGCAAATGATAATTAAAGCACTGGGCCAATAAATTTTTTTTGAGTTAACCTGAATCCAGACCCAATACCTTTATAATTCACTTTTTCAATCTTTGGTTGGCCAATACTAGCCCGTACTTCATGGTTGATAACTTTTGATCAACGAAGACCGTATCCGCACTCATATCGATATTCGCTTCGCTAAACTTCGCTTCTTGTTTGATCCAATCTTCTGTATCTACGCCTTGCATGGGATCAAATAGTCCTATAACCAATTCGAAAAATCTTTCTAGCTAGATACATCTCGATTTAAGAAATTTCTTTTAATTTGGTTGTTTATTAGTTGAGAGTAGGGTTGTACGAGGTCGAGGCCTCGCCAAGGCCGAGATCCTCACCCATTTTGCAATCTCGGTCTCGGATTGGCTCTAATAAAAATTTTATATTTTAATTTTTAATTAAGGAAGCACACAAAAAAATCTTTGAACAAAATTTCCTTGCTTTCAATAAAATATTAAACAAAAAAGGAAAAAAGTTTAGAATGAATAAATTACTTCCAGAATTTGTTTTGAAATTTGAAAATAAAAGTTTGTGGTGTTTTTAAAATAAATTTTTTTAAATTTTTTTTATAGTTTTTGAAAATCAAAAAGAACAAATTTCACATTTTATTAAAGCTTTATTTTCTTTAAATGAAATAGAAAGATTGGCTAATTTAATTGCTAATAATTTTTTTCAATGGAATAATTGGATGAAAAAACAAATTTTAACAAAATTTAACAAAAATAAAGAATATAATTTTTATAAAATTTGGTTTTCAGAAGAAACAATTTGGAGACTTTCAAATAAATATGATCAAATATTTGATATAACAGAGAAAGGAATGGAACAACTTGAAATTTTTGAACAAAAAATAATTAAAATACAAATGGGATTAAAATATTTATTAATTAACAAAGAAATTTTTGAAATTAAAAATAATGAAGGTACTAATAGTAATTAGGGAAGATCTCTACCCCGAATCACGGCCTTTTTTGAGCTAAAACCCCATCACCCCGACCTCGAAATTTTAGACCCCAAAAAGTCGGAGAGGGGCAACATTTGTAATAACTGCCTCCTGGATATCCAATCCTAATTATCTTTTCGTTCATACTCAAAATTACAAGATTAAGAATGCACAAATTAAATAAAAAAATAAATAAAATAGAAATAATAATAATTTAGAAATAAATGAAAAATGGGAAAAAATTGAAGAAAATAATGAAGAAAATTGGAATAAAAAATGGAATGAATTATTATTTTCAGAATATAATGAATGGATTAAAAAATTAAATATGAAATGGTTATTAAATAAATTAAATAAAAAATCTGATAGAGAAGAAATACAAATTTTGAAAAATATTTTATATAATTGTAAAGTTTATTTTTTAAATTCATTTTTAAATTTCATCAGCACCGTAAAAATCAGAAAATAGAGGGAACAAATTTGAATAGAGCGTGCCCGTTTTGAAAAATCATAACTTTGAGCGTTTAGTGGTCTCGTCTGCGGGTTTAGAATCTTAGCTTTTAATTATTAAGTTTAATTACTCTCTCGTTTAATGAAGTAATTATGTGAGTAACTACTTAAATTACAGATCTGAAAAACAAAGAAACTGAAGATATTAATCAATTTCTGAGCAAAATAGTTGTGTTTACTCAGTTGGAATATGAGGATCTGATGGTTTGTTTGGGATTGAAAGAGAATACAGAAAATAAAATTGAAGAGGAAGAAGAAGAAAATAAAAATAAATTAAAAATAAATAAAGAAAGAATAATAACAAATAAAAAGAAGAAAAATAAATTAATCAAAATAAAATCTACTAAACGGAAAAATAAAAAGGATAAAGCTGACAAGAAAATAAATACAGCTTTTATTTATAAAAATTTTAATAAAAATAAAATTGAAGAAGAGGGGGAAGAAGATGTAGAAGGAAAACAAGAAGAAACCGTAGAAGAGGAGGAAGAAGAAAAGGAAGAAGAAGAGGAGGAGGAAGGAAGTGAAAATTATTTAACGGAAGTATCTGAAAATGAATCAACAGAAAATAGCAATTCAATCATTTCTACTAATTTATTTAGTACTGAAAGTAATTCTAATAGTGAAGATATAGTTGAAGAAAAGGTTGATGAAACCAAGGATAAAGAGAAGGTAAAGGATATTAATAGTAGTAGATCATGATTTTTTCAATGTTAGATTCGTTAAAATTTGGGGATTTTCGAAATTAGACTTGGGATACATGCCTCTTATAAAATACCTGATATTTATTTTAATAAAAATTATTTAAAAATAAAATTAAGAAAAATCGAGAAATATATCTATATTTTTAGGGTTCATTCAAAAATAAAATTGAAATTAATGATTGGTTGGAATCAGTCAATTTGGCAATCTTTGGCTATGATTTAAATCGAAATATTAACACACAATATTTAGCAATGGAAAATAGTAGATATTCTCAAAAATCTTTTGATTATGTTACTAAAGCGGTAATTTAAAAATAATTAATTGTGAAAGGTTGGGGAATTTTGGGGGATTTTTAGAGATATATTTGAAAGATTAATTCATACATAGTTGACATTGTATTTTAGTGTTTTCTAAAAAATTAATGATAGGGAGATAACCTTAGATAAAGAAGATCAGTCGGATAAATAATTTTCTAATTTTTTAATTTTTAGTTGAGTGAAGTGATTATTGATCAACAATATATGTTTGAGAAACAAAATAAAAAATTGGATTCTGTAGATAATGCAATAAATTATTTAAAACAAATTTTAAATAAATGGGTAAATATTTGAATTTAAAAAATAATTATTTTAATTTTTAAAAAAAGGATGAAGATTCTCGTTTAATTATTTCTGGTTCACTTTTATTAAATGCCCAGATTTTTGGTTCAGACATTGATTGCCTTGTTGTTTTACCTAATAAACAAATAGAAATTAATAATTGGGAAATTATTTTTGAAGAAAAATTTTTTGGAAAAATTTCTAATAAATGTAACATTAAATTGAGAAAATGTGAGGAAGAAATGGATAATTCTCTCTATTGTTTACTTTGTAGAGTAAGTTAAAATTGTTTTTAATTGTTATTATTAGAGAGATGGGATGTTTGGGGGTTAATTTGAGCATTTGAACGATCATAATAGGCGGTTGACGATGATAAGGTTGTCGAAGTGGCCGGCTTCGGACTGGAACTTTGATTTTGAAATGCTCGGAAACGGAGTCACAAAAACCAAATACCTAGCACAGATGTTTCAAAATATTTCTAGTAAAAATTGTTCCCCCATTTTATGACTACATTAACCAAGATCACCTCTCTCTCCCTCTACTAATTTTATTTTATTTTTTTCAAAGGATGTCAGAATTCAATTTATCAAAAAAATTCCTGGTCGAGTACCTTTAATTAAAATTAATTTTCTTGGTTATGATTTTGATTTAATTTTTATTTTATTTTCAAAAAATTTATTTAACCAAATTAATTCAATTTATCAAAATAATAAACAACCAAAAATAAATGAAATTGATGATATTATTGCAAAATTTGTTTTTGAATTGGGGGGACCTGAAGAAATAAATAATGGAAATAATAAACATTTTGGGATGGTTTTGGCACTTTCTGGTTATTTTTTTGTTGTTGAAATTTAAATATTTATTTATTTAAAGGTTATCGTTCAAATTTACAAATAAATTTAATGACAGAATACAACAAACATTCATTTCGTTTAGCATTATTAACACTTAAAGTTTGGGCAAAAAGTAAGTCAAATAAAAATTTTGTTCGAAACATGTTTTACTATAGAAAAAAGTCATTTTAAATTTATGAGAATTTATTTTAAAATCACTAAAAATCTTGGGAATATAGGAAAAGAGGCAAAAGTTTAATAACAGGTTAATAACACTGCTCCTGTGACCTCCTAGCAGTTATTGTAAGGCACCTTCACACCGAGATTCATCTTCCCTTTTAATGATCTGGATCTCCCTTCTTCCTTACATTATTTAAAAAAACTTTAAAAAACAGATAATGTTCAGATAAAATTGCCTAATTTGTTAACATTTTTGAGTTATCGTTCATTCCCCTGAAGCCTCGCCCTCCTCCTCCAACCCCTAAAAATCTAAAATAATCTCCAAATGTTATTTAGATAATCACATTTATGGAGCACAATATGGTTTCTTTGGAGGTCCAGCTTTGTCAATAATTCTTTGTTATATTTTAAATTTATATGGCAATAATGTTCCTCCTCCTCCAATTTTTATTTTATTAAAAAATACTTTAGAATTATTTACTTTTAGGTAATTATTAAATAAATTTAAAATAATCTCTTTTAAATTAAAAAAGATTTTGGAATTCACCATTAATGTTAGAAATTCCTCAAAATTATTTAGATATTCGAAATTTGTTAGATTGGAATTTAAATAAAGAATCAGAAAATCGTTTAAAATTAATTCCAACAAATTTACGTAATTATTTAATTAAACATTCACAAATTATTTGGCCAATTATAACACCTGGTTTTCCTACACAAAATGTTTTGTTTAATATTAATGATTCTACTTCACAAATAATAGAGAGGGAAGTACATAAAGGATTACAAAAATTGGTGATATTACAAGATAACATTAATCAAAATAAACCTTTATGGACGTTTAAAAATCTTTGGGGAAATTTTTTGAAGAAAGAAGAAAAGTTTGAAGAAAAGGTATGTTAGTTATTAAAAAAGCAAAGAATTTGAAAACCCAGAACCGGAGCTATAGGATATACATATTAGAAGGATAGTTCTCTCGTTTAGGACTAGGTTGGTGGATCTGGATCAGGGCTGGACGCAATTGCGGATTGCGTGAAATTGCGTGTTTTTTGACTTGCTGATTGCGTATTGCGGCTGAGGATTTTAAAATTAAAATTGCGTCCAGCCCTGATCTGGACATCTAAATCTGAAAAAAGTCCGGATATCAGTAAAATTTCAGTTTGGATATCGGTTCCAGATCAGGATATCCGAGGAGTTCCCAGCATCTGTCAGCCCTACCTAGGGCATCTGTTCCGCTAGAATCTACATATATGCCTTAATCAAGAGCGAAGAATTTGAAATTAAAGTATCGAAAATAGCTTCTTCTTTCTTTTTCATTGGGTCTCATTGAAGGGCTTCTATTAGGATATAAAGTTAATTAATTAATAAATTTTAAGTACAAGCATTATTTGTGTATTGTGTGTAGTTATTCAAATAAAAGTGAATATGGTTCTGATTTTTGTGATTTTGTTGGAACTAGAATTAGATTACAATTATTATTTTCTATAGAAATATTGCCGTTTATTTCTTTTTGTCATTTAAATCCAAAAAAATTAAAAAAAGAAAATGAAAAATGTTTTTTAAAAGAAGAAGAAGAAAATAATTATTGTACAATTTGGTTAGTAGGGATTTCAACAAAACAATGGTATAAACAAAAATTTGAAGGAAATGAGTGGGAAAATGCTTTAAAAAATTTTGTATATTATATTGAACATTCTGGTTTTAGAAAAAAATATCAGGAAATTTCAGCAAAAGAAGGGGGGAATTTATTTAATTTAAATGTTTTGTATTTAACAAGTGAACAAGTAAAGAATAAATGGAATTTTTGAAAGAAGAATTTTTAAAAATAATTTTATAATCAGATTTTTGTAAAAAAATTCTGAAACACCGCAAAATAAATTGTAAAGCTTATAAAATAATAAATTGTAAATTGAAAAATATTTTTTAATTAAAATGCTATTTAAAAATGCTATTTAATTCCTAAGGACTATCTAATTTTCTATTTATCTATTGAAGATACATGAATTAGATTAACGGAGGTGGTTCGTTCCCAACCGCCGAATAACTTTTGTACTAGCCGAAGGAGAAATAGCTATGGCCCAACTCTGATTTACTAATAGAAATTTTAATTCTAAAATATTTTCGTGGAGCATATTTTTTTAATTTTAATAAATATTTTCTTTTGTTTTTTTCGATTTCTATTAAAATTTAATTATTTACTACCATAAATTCTCTAATAGAAGCACATTTCTAATATAAACACACCCTGCGAGAGGATCAAAAAATAGAAGCACTATGCTTCAATTAGAGAATTTACGTGACTATTCTATAAGGAGCTTTCCCAATGGCCGACAAACTTTAAAGAAATAACGTATATACGGGATTTAACGCACAATGTCGGTGATGTACAAGCAAGGTCCGACTTATACATTAAAATCACAAAGGTATTATAACGTGTCTTTATTATGATATACATAGAGCTTTATCTTGTAGAAAAGTCTAAATTTTATAACGATAAGGTTTAAAGTTTTTTGCATTAAAATTAAAACGCTTTAAAAAAGCAAAATTATTTCATGAAGGAAAATTAAAACCATCCTTTCATCCACTTCCAAGCACCCTTAACTCCTTCCTTGGCTTTATTACAATAATTAGAAGCTGCTTTTTTAACTTCATTAATCCCAGAAACAATGACATGACAAACAACTTCTATTGCTTTACATGCAGAAATAACAGCTTCACAAGTTTTAACAACAACATGAGAAGCATAAATAACGGATCCGACCACAGCACCTGTTACAGCACCAACTACGCCCCCAACAAGGGCGCCTGCGCGCCCTGCGACTGCATATCCAACACCGGCACCAACAGCAGCCCCAGCAATTGTTGTACCGATAACTACGTTTCTAAAACTTTTGGAATGATTCTGAGGGCCGTAATTGACATAATCGTTGCTTTCAGACTGGCCTGAAAATTAAACAGAATTTTTTTCTAATGTTCTGACATTTTTAATCAGAATATTAGAACAAATTTATAATAAATTTTAAAGATTTATCTGTCGATAACGCTAAACCACACCTGTATTTCTAGGAATATCATTAGATCTAGTTTCTTCATTAAGATTTGGTTCATCATTTGAAGACACGTTCGGATCTCGAAATAAAATATTTTATTAGATATAAATTTTTTAAAATTTTTTAAGAAAAAATAAAAAATTTTCTTAAAAATTGAATTTATATAATTTAGACTCCGAACGCTCCAGAGAGGGTATCTTGGGGATAATTTAAAATCTCTGATGTAATATACACTCTTCTAACTATATAGAATGACTTCAAATTAAATTTCTATTAAATCTCAATTTTATTATCATCTTTACCTTCTTCCTTTTTTGGCATCCTGTGACGAGTTCTTTGTTTCATCCCCATAAAGAGGGTTTCTCTGCTGAAAGTTTTCTCAAAATAATTATAGCACTTCTTGAATGTATCACTAATATAGTCTTTACAATTTTTACCAGCATCAACCATTTTATTTAATAGTCCAGATTGATTCTTTTCTAAAAAGATTAAAACAGAAAATAATAGCTATTTCCGATAAAAAAATACATAGACCCAACCCTAGTCTAAAATCGAAAGATTTTGGCCAGGTTTCCGTATATCGAAAGATTTTAGACTAGGTTTTCCGTATATTTTTGAACGTTCCTTGGTTACTAAAAATTTCATTTTCATTAGTTGTTATTATACGAAAAACTTTTTCCTGATGCTTACTTTCCCTGATACGGAAAATATCTTATCCTTTCTGATAGGAGAAAGATACTCGGCAATCACTATTTATTTTTTACCTCGTTCCATTTTATCAATTTTAGCACCCTTAATGTTTAATCTTTCTTGATTTTGCTGGGTAAATTCTTCATCGTCTTCTATTTTCTTTTCATCTGCTTTAGCAGACTTAAGCAATTCATCTGCTTCATTCAATTTAGCTTTCAGCTTTAGCTCATTCGAATTCTGGAATTTAAATAAATTTTGAAATGTAGCTTTCAGTTTAATTTTTTAAAAATTTTAATTTTGGAGGCTAAGAAATAAAAATTTTTAAGTTAATAACTGTAAATAAAGGATAAATTTTGCCGTGAGATTTAAAACATCTCAAGTTGACCCTGTGATTTTCACACGCAAGGAATTATACATACATATGTCGGCGGTAAAATTCAGATTTAGGAAAAATTCAATTTTTCCGGAAAATTTCATTTTTTCCGGAAAAATTCAATTTTTCCGAGCATTTAGGAAAATTTCAGATATTAAATTAATTTAATAGTCTGTCTTACACTATTTCGCTTGTTTTTCGTTTTTTGAGTATGTTTTTTCTTGTTTGTTTTTCTTTTGTTTTATGTTTGTTTTTTGTTGTTTGTCCTTTTTAAGATTTTCCCTTGTTTTTATTTTTTATTTTGGGTTTTAGTTCGTGCTTTTTAATTTTTGTGCTACAACTGAATGGGTAGGTCGGCATTTCAATGCTGAAAATCGGTCAAAGGAATAGGTTTACGTTACTGTTGTAGAACCCAGCGACCGTTGACTCCCGCGAGACGCGTGCCGCGAAACCCCGCGCGAAGCGCGGGGTTTCGCACAAGCGTCTCGCCGACTCTCCATAGGTTTATGTTGTTGTTTTTCGTGTGTTTTTTAAAAATCCAAACTTATTTAATATGGTGCTCTTGACTAAATCAAGAAATTTATAGATAACCCACTAAAAAACAAAAACACACATAAAAACGCAAAAAAACATAAAACTAGCCCAGACTCAACTGACATCTTTATTATTATCTGAAATTTTCCTAAATGCTCGGAAAAATTGAATTTTTCCGGAAAAATTGAAATTTTCCGGAAAAATTGAATTTTTCCTAAATCTGAATTTTTCCGCCGACACATATAGTTTGAAATTTTTGGGTCTAAGATTTTTCAGTTATTATGAGGACCTGGTTTTGGATAAGACCAGGACAATTTTTAAAAATGAATTTATAAATATTTTTTACTTTCAAAAAAACATTTTGATATTAAATTTATTAAACTTTACTTTATCTATCAAAATATTTCCTGCTTTTCCTTGAATACCTAGATCAATTATGGGAACATTTTCTTTATGTTGAGAATTGTTTACTTCATCATAAATTTGTTTCGACGTTCCTTGCTCATAAAAAATCTCATTTTCGATAGTTGTTGTTGTACGAAAAAGTTTTTCCTGATGCTTAACACTTTCGTTTTCTATTTTCCTTAAACTATCCGTTATATTTTCAATTTCTTCCTCTGGTTGATTATTTGAAGCATTTTCTTGATTCTCTACATACTCATCACATCCAGCTTAAATTCAAATTTATATTTTAATTACTTATGACTCTAGTATATTTTCAAACTACCAATAGTCAATAACAATTGTATAACATCCTACTTATATGGGACACTCATTTTTTGGCAATTTTCATTCCGGTAGACCTGGAAGGAGCTGCCGTGTCCTGGTTTTATGTGGTAAAGTATGGCATCCTCTATACGAGGGAATCATTTCTCGATCTTCTATGAGGGTCGAAAAATTTTCTCGATCTTTTATTAAACTTATAAATTTAGAAAAATTATGAAATTCACCGGAAAAGTCCAAATGAACACTTGTTTTTTCAATAAGAAGTTCCTTAGCTCCCTGAGCTACTTTACAAACATAACTCCACAAGGAAGATTTATTTTTGTCGGCCAATTTTTTTAATTTTTCATGATATTCTGCCTTTTGTCTTAATTGGAAATAACGTTCCTCTTGAACTATAGCCTTTCTAATATCATTATTCGTAGTAATTTGATCAAGTTCTGACATTTTGCTTTCAAATAATAGTTGGTCATCATTTTCTTAATACAATATTGTATATATTTTACGATACCCTTCCTCATATTTCCCTTACCATTTTGAGCAGAAGTGCTTGTTTTTGAAGATATTTTTTCGTGGCTTAATAGTTCTTCCCGATGCTTAAAATTATCATCTCCAATGTTGCTTAATCTATCCAATACATTTTCAATTTCTTCCTCTGGTTGATTAGTTGCATCATTTTTTCGATTCTCGACATTCTCATCACGCCCATCATTTTCATCATAATTGTATCCTTCAATTTATGAAATAATTTATATTTTAATAAAGATATATAATCCTATCAGAAGAGTCCAAATATTCACTCGTTTTTTCAATAAATCCTTCTTTAACTTTCTCAGCTACTTTCCACAAAGTTCCCCAAATAGTAGATTTTTTATTTCCATCATCCAATTTTCTTTCCCTTTCATGGAGTTCTGACATTTCTTTTTCTAGAATATTGCGTAGCTCATCATTTTCAGCCTGTGTAATCACACTATTTGTACGTTTTTGATAATATTCTGTTAATTTTCTTTCATTTCTCAATTTTTGGTCGTCATAATCTTAATATGCATTTTTTAACACGTTACTAAATATATATGACCCCACCTAATTCCCGTCTCAACCAAAAAATTATACGTTAACCGGACATAATCAAACCCAAAAAATTAATCTCAACCCTCGGTTTAATTAGAAAACCTCGATCTCCCTATTCTATTTACTTATGATATCACAAATATTTTTTATGAACTATTTATGAATGATCCACAATAAGATAAAACCAATAACTTATGAGGCTAACTGCAATATAAAATTTAATTTGTACCATTATCTATTCCAGACATAGATTCAGAAGAATAAATTTCTATAAAATTTCAGTAAAAATAAAAAATATAGATTAAATATACATAAAACTTAGTAGTTTAGTTAATTAATTTAATAGAATTTTTAAAAAATGTAAGGAGGAACGAATGAAATTGAAAAGCGTAAGAAGAAGAGTGAAAGAATCAACATCCCTAGTGTGTACTCGGTCGGGTTTCAGGTCTGGTTTTTTTGGTTTTAGTCGGGTACCGGGTTGAAAAAAGTCCGGGGTAACATCCCTAGTGTGGGCTCCTCAATAAGATAAAACCAATTCAATATTTAAATTTAGTATAAGCTTATTAAAATTTTTGATAGTGAAACATATATTATTATTTTTACAAAAAATTAAACTCTAATAATAGATAGAGATGACTAAGTTTATTCGTTTTATACATAAATTGAAAGTAGAAATGGATAAACAGAAACAAATGTTAAAAACAAAAAAATTTTTGTTTAATCCAAAATAAACACTTCAGTCAATTATTCCAAAATATATATTTCAGCAATGAATTATGTTTATCTGTCAATTAATTTGGAAGAAATAGTTTAGTTCGGGAAAGGCTAAAAATAGCAAAAAAAAAATTTTGAAAAATTGTAACATATACATACTTTTCAAAGGGACTAAATCGGGGCAAAAAATAGTTAAGCTAACGGATCTAAAAAGATAGTGTTGCTCAAATTTTTGTAGATTTTTCCGAATGTTAGAAACATTAAAATCCGTTCTTAACACACCATATTTCCATTTTACCAAGTATTACTAAATCAAATGAAAGAATAGTTTATTAAAAAATATTTTTTTGAAAATAATCACACATTTTTATCAATTTTTTGAAAATTAAAAACTTCAACTTTATTCCCAATATAATCCATTGCATAAATTTTATCGTCATACATTGCTAATGCAGTCCAAAGCCAGAGTCTTTTTTCATTAGCTTGTTTTTCTTGTTTTATTCTTAATCGTGCTGTTAATTTGCCATCCTTTTAAAAATTTAGAGATTTTATGAACCAAAAAATGGCACATTTTTCAAAAAATATTTTTAATAAAGAGCTTTATATCCAAAAATTTTATTTTTCTCTTAAATTTTGTCTTTATTTTTATAAATATTTTTATACAACTTCATCTTAAGAGATGGTTCAAATTTAGTCATCTACTGGATAAAAGAGGTCTGTCTAAGCAATAATCACAATTTACTTTAGTATAAGACGATTTTTCAGCCCCAATGGTGATTTAAAGGTAAGCATTTTCTTAGTCCTATTATCAGTCCCACAATCTTTATTTTAATTCTTTCCAACTTTTTCCCATATTTTAATAAGAGAGTAATTTCAAAATAATTTTTAAAAAAATTACCAAATTAAACATCAACATTTCTCGCTTCATTCTACTTGCAGCAATTAAAATAGCATTTCCATCTGGACCAGTAAGCATTTGTAAAGCACTTATTGACATTGTTGGATTAGATTCTAATGTGTTGTTAATTTCATTAAATGTTCGTAAAATTTGTCCATTTTGTACGGCAATTTGAAGAATCCCAGAGGGACAGGCAACTAATAAGGAACGGGTTTTTTGTTCTCCACCTCGTGCCAAAGATTGACAATGTTGGTGAGACAAACGAATTGGTATGGGAGAATTGGCAGATTTTAAGTTGTTAGAAATGTTGTAAGCATCAATGCGAGCCTCAAATCTTCCCAGCGTGTAAACCTTGAAGAAGAAATATTTTTAGGTCAAAATTAATCAAGTTATTAACGTTTATGTATTTCAATTAGACTTAATATTACCAATTTACGAACTTTGACAAAAGAGATTGATAAAATTACAGTCGAACGCTTTAAGACCCCCTCAAAGGTTGAAAGTCGTAACTTATATTAGCTAAGACTGCCCATCGGTCTTGTAATGAGGTATCTGAAAATGGGGTTTAATTGCATTGTGATTTTATCATAGTAAAAAAGTAAGCCAACTCAACAGTAAATTAAACTCATATGTATAATAGATTAGGTAACTAATAAAATTTAATATTTAATTAACAATACAATATTTCCTTCGACAACAATCTCTTTTGCTGGTCGCTCCAATATTTGTTCTGCCAAAATAATTCCTGTTTCCATATTACACATTTGTAAAAGTTTAAAGCTTGAATCCAGTACCACCGCAAAAGTAGAATTTAATGGTCGGAGACGATAAATTGACATTGGCAGTTTCATTAAACGTACAACACTAACAAATGTTTTTTATTGAGATATAAGCAAAAAAGATTAAACAAATTTTTATGTCAATGATTATCATTGGAAAGTATTTAATGGTAGTAGAGCTCTAAATGGATCTGAGCTAAGGTTTTGGATTTTCATGTAAACCGTATCCTAGCCTGGGGAAATTTTGAATTTGCTGACGTTTTCCTAGACTCTCTATCTTCAACTAATAGATATTTTAATTGAATAATCTAACATAATAATTTTTACTTTGTATCCAACGCCCTCAATTCAATCAGGCCATCAGCTTTAGCTAATAATAAACGTTCCTTCCATTCATTATCTAACACTAATGAGAGACCCATAAATTTAGACTCTCCATTAGACGGTCCAAACTCCGTGATCTTCTCAAGTAAATACTCATTAATTGAATGCTCTTTAGTCGGAATATTTGGCAATAAATTATTTTTGGGATTCTGTATATTTTTAGAATTTTCTGGAATTATTGTAGAATTGGTTGTTGTTGTAGTAATTATGCTAGTAGTTGTTGTTTTGGGTAAGGGAAGGGCAATTCTGTGCTTTCCTTCTAGCAAGGAATCAGGCTGATCAGTGGCCAAAATTAAAAGGCTAATAATCGCTATTAATGCGCTAATTAATAAAAGAGAAATTAAAAAATAACTTTGGGCTGAATTCATTTTTTTATATTTTTTTAATAAATTTAGAAAAGAAAATTTTAGTTTCTTTTATTTTTAGAATAAATTTACATTCCAAATATTTTTATGGGTTAGTAAAAATATAAAAAGATTTTATCTTAATAATTAAAAGCTTTTCATTTTCAATTAAAGACAATGAGAAATTAAATAATAATTAATTGAAAAGGAAAATAGAAAATATTTAATCAAAATTAGGATATTTTAAAAATTTTAAAAATCTTTTAATGTTAGAAAAGTAGATTTTCGAAGACATCGAGATTGGAAATAATTTTGCTTTCTACCTTCATTTTTTGCTTTATAGGTGTGGAACTTTAAAATTATTAAAAACTTTTATTTAAAAAATATGCGATACTCTGGGAGTTCGAAAGTTTAGAAATGTTTCGATTTTCGTTTTTTTTTCCATTTTTTGATTTTCTAATGTTTCACTTTTTGTGAAAAATATTTTTAAAATTTTAAAAAAAGTCTAACAATATTTACTAAATTCGCAACATTAATTTTAAATTATGTCTAAAACCAAAATCTGTTTCTGTAAAATCCAATTAAAATAAAAATTAATTTTTAATTTTATTCGAATAAAAAAACAAAATATATAAATGTGGCAACCAATAGCAAAAAAAGAAAATAATAAAATAATATCTGTGAAGAAAATAAATGCGTAAATGTTTATCAAAAATATTTTTTTAATTTTCAAAAATTATGCGGAAAGGGGAAAGTTGATTTATTGTAAACTCTCAAAGTAATTAATTATTTTTAATATTTCTTACAAGCAGTTTTGGACCCCCACAAAATTTTTATGAAGGTTGCCAAAGACAGAAAACAAGGAAAAATTTTTTCAGACCGTTTATTCCAAAAAATGTCATTTTAATGTGTCTCCGAGAAAAATACCTTTTTTGACCGTTAATACTAAAACAAGAACTTTAGTTAATAATCTCTGTTATGTATAAAAATATATTCTCGACAGTGAGAGAGTTTACAATAAATAACCTCCCATACATAGAAAAATTTCAGGCAAAAGATATAATTACCAAAGTTTGGAATTTAAAAATAATTGAAAAGATTAAAAAATAATCCAATAAAAAATTATTATTTTGCAAATAAAAAACTTAAATTTAAAACAGAATTATTTTCCAAACTTTTGGTAATAATAAAAAAATAATAAAATAATAAGAAACATTGAGTTAAAAATAAAATAAAAAAATACTAACATTATTTTTATTTATTTATGCTTAAGAGTGAAAATTAATAGAAGAAAGAAATACTAAAAAATAAATAAAATTAAGTAAAATTAAATTAGTTTTTTAAATTTAATTTTAAAATAATCAAAAAGGCATATGAACGCAATAAATTAAAAAAAATTTAAATTCAAAATTAATTTTAAATATCCACAAACACACATGACCTTTCCAATTTTTAATTATTTTTTTAGAATTTTCAAGTTTATAGAAAAAAAGTAGGCACTTAATTAGTTAAAAGAAAAATCAAGATTAAATTTCAAATTAATTTATTTAATTTTTGGTGAAAATAACAATGTTAGTTTTAGTTAATGACAAAATAAAAATGAGATTACAAATAAATACAATAAAATATAGTGAAAATATAAATAAATAATGATCATTGTAAAGCAATGATCAAAATAAGGATTCGAAAGAATTTTTGAAAAAATTAAAGGAATTTTTAAAATTTATTTTTATTTATTTTTAGAAGGGGATGTGTGTATATTGAATTCATGAAAATTTTTTGGAGGGGAGTCAAAGGAGAAATTAAAAAAAAATTCTCTTTGATTTTTCAACCAACACAATATTAACATATCTATTCTTAGAAGCTACTATACTTTATGTAAATTTAAAAAATTCCTTCCCAAAAAAAGATTAAACACCAATAAAATGCAAAAAAGGCTTACAAAAAAGAAAATTTTCGGCAGAAAAAAGACAACGTTTAAAATTAATTTTTAAGAGTTTTTTGGGATGAGAAGACAATTATAATATTATAAATAATTATGTGTTATAAGAAATCCCTGAAGAAAATTTGAGGCAAATGAGTGTATTCGATGAGGGTTTGGAAATGTTAAAGACAGCAAAATTAGGCTCTTTCGACGGATATTATTGCTTAGGCAAAAATAAAAACCATATATGGCGGAAATAGTTAAAAATAAATAAAAGTAAGTGGAACTAGAAAAACGTTAAAGAGTCAAAGTCTCAAAAAAATGTCTCATAAATTCAAAAATATCCTCAATTATTCCACTCACTTAAGTAAAAGACACATTTATTGCTGGGTTTTAAAATTGAAAAGACTTCAAAATTAAAAACAATTGCAAAAAAGAAAGAATGGCGTTAAATGGCGTTAAATGGGATATTTTGTCATTTTTCAACAAAATAATGCCAAATTATTAATGTCACCAAGCTTCATTTTCTTCATCTTGAAAAGTATCTTTTGGTGGTGTTCCCTTCTTCTTTCCTCCCTTTTTCTGATTACCGCCACTCGATCCTCCACTTGTAGTTGTTCCAACAGAAGATTCTCTCAATGGCGTTCTTTCATCAACACCGCCGCCGCGTTTCTTTGCTTGTGGGGTGCTTTCCCTTTGCTTTGATGTTGCTTTTGTGTCAGTAACTTTCCGCTTAGCTTGTTGTGATGTCCCCTTTTGAATGCTAGTATTGCTGCTTTCATCCTCTTCCTCTTCTTCCTCATCTACTTCCTTTTCTTCATTCTCATCCCCTTCTGGTACTTTCATTGTTAATGGTTGTTCTTCATCTACTTCTGGTAGACCAACTTCATTCATCCGTTGTAAACGCCCTTTGCTGTATTTCTTCCTGTCAAATGCACTATTGCCAAATGCTGACTCCCGCCCTACTTCCGCTGCCATATTTGGACAACGACCTTTCATGCTGCCAACAATAGCTGTTGTACTGGGAATTGATCCCATTTCGAGTGTTGTAGCCGTTACTGGCGCTAAAAATATTTGTAAAAATTTGAGGAAAAATTTCAAATTTTAGGAGAGTAGGATGACCCGTAAAATTGAAACATGAAAATAGCCTTAAAGAATTTCCCCCCGAAACCTAGCTGGCCAAAATTCGATATTTTAAAATTTTTAATACTAAAAGAGTTAAGCACCTGGAGATTTCGGTGTAGGAATTCCAGAAGAGGAGATTGACTTCCGGCCACCCATAGCAACAGTTGGTGCATCCGAGAAGGACATTGAAGGTGGAGTTGCAAAAGGTGCAGTTGGCATGACATGAGGGTATGTGTTGTTAAGTTTCCATCCGATAGGTGAACCAAGCTATAAATTAAAGATTTATAAAAAGATAAACAAATACTAAAATTAATATTTTTGAAAAAAAATTTTTAAAGTCCTATCAAGGAATTGGGAAAGTGCCCAAATATACCTAAGCAAGGAAAAGCGGTGATAAACTATAACAAATAAGACATCTTAAACAATCAGCAGTGAAGAAAAATCCTCAAAAAAATTCAACAAGATGAAACTGAGCCTTCAACGAAAACGTCTTTCAAAGCAAAAGAGCATCACGACCCGGGGCCTCTTTCCTAAGCTATTCTACAGAAGAACCTCGGACTTATATCAGGTAGTAAAGTGGTAGTCCGAGAAGGGCGACGGGGTCTAATCTAAAGGTATTATTTGGATTTTAAAAATAAACCAGACATAAGTCAACAAGGTTCAACTGTAAATTTATCAAAAATTAAAGCAACAACAAATATTGCAAAATTATTAGTAGCTATTGTCTTATAGCGTAATGTAACAAGAATTCAATACAGTCCAAGTATTCGAAATATTCAAGAACTCGGACCGTGATAAGAATAAAATTCAATTTACTAGAGGACTGGCGGACAAAATCTAAAAATTGATGTAAATGCCAATCAAGAAAACCAAGCACAAAAACATTCTAAGAACGCTATTAGACAAGCTACATATATATTATAATATTAAAGTGTATATACAAAAAAGTAGAGAGATATTATAAATCTGGGAATATATTAAAAGTTAAAATATTATGAGATGAAATTTTTAAAGGCAGATATATCCAAAAATATTTTTTGTTGAATTTTTAAGAGGTAAAAAAATTTTGGCTTAAGGCAAAAGTCTTTGGAGATGCTCCCAACCAATTCCTTTTCCTTTGTTGTACATAACGCTGACCTCTCTATTTTCCATTCCGTCGCCATTTTGAGGTGGTGGTGACATTGGATATGATGAATCATTCATTCCCAAAGATGCGCGTTGTCGTCTTTTCTTCTCCAACCATCGTCCAAACAGTGCTGTACAGAATGCACTTGCTACAACACGATCAGTATGGCATTCGATAAAGTAGAAGTAGAGGAGTTGGCCCATCTTAAATAAAAATTAGTTAATTAGTTGAGAATCTAGGCAAAAACAAGTGGGATCCGAAAAATATATGTGAATAGGGCTTGTGATTAAAGTTGGTCCCTGACGGAGGGGATGGCCAAGGGGGCAGCCAACTTTTCGGGGAGGCAGCGCCAAAGAGGGGGAATGGGGAAATTTTTTTCTTTTTTCACGTGGGAATTTTCAAAAAAGCTCTCGAATTCCCCGACTTTCGGGGACGGGACCAACCCTACTTGTGATCTAGTTCTAAAAAGAGGAGTCCAAACTAATAGTATTAACTCAGAAAAATAATTTCCAAAAAATTTCAAACCCTCTAATATTTTTTTGATAAAACTCCAAAACTTACTCTAAATTCTTCAGCAAATTTAATCATCATTGTAAGTTCAGCATCACTAAACCCATCAGCATTTAACCATTTCCTTGTAACCCATTTTCTACGTTGCCTTTTATTTCTCATTCGAATAGCCCATTCTACCCAGAAGAATAAATTGCCAACATTTATTAACGTTAAGAAAACAAGCATAACCCTGAAAAAGTATTAAAAGTTAGCATTCATTCTTTTAAAAAACCTACCAAGTAAACAAAGCTGTCCTTTCATGCCAATTTGCATCCAAATAGCAACGATAGGTTAGCGTGTGTGTGTTGCCGAGCGAAACAAAATGATAGTCACAATAAGTAATTCGAGGCACCAATGGAACGAGCATACTTCGATCTCTGTGTCCAGAAAATTCGAAGAATGGTGCAAGTGGATTTCCTTGCCTATAAAACGAGAACAGTTAATATTAGGTTAAGGGTATTCAGATTTCGAGTTTATGTACACCCTCAATTTCAAGTAAAATTATATTGTTTGGTTGGCCAATGGATCGGACAAACGGACCCAAGGATCTATTTAGAATATGCATACCCTCTATAAGATTATGATTTTTCAACCCCAATAACCTAAACCAAATAGAAGTCCGAATATATTAAAATTAGGTTGGGGGCCCGATCAGGCCCGGTCCAAAAGATCAAGTCGGGCATTGAATTTTGGTCCGAAAAAATGAAGCCCAAAAAGATTCGGTCGGGCCGGTACGAAAAAATGACTCGAAGCCCGACGTGAAAACCTCAACCCTAATTAAAACTAACACCAATCATCAATTAATCAGTTAATTTTCTGAGTAATCATTTATTAGAAACTAATAAAAGATTAACTTACCAATCTCTGCCTTCCCACCAAGCTCGCATAATGTCAAATCCCCAAGACCGATAATTAGCACCAATCATCAATGGAAGAACAAACAGTAACAAAATAAGAGGTGCCAATACAAGTGAAAATTCAAAGGCGAGAAAGGCGCCAAATGCTCTGAAAAATAATTTTTTTTTGTAATTTTTTATTTTTAAATTTTCTAACTAATTTAATTTAGAAAATTATTTTTAATTTTCAAAAAAATTCCCCACCTTGAAGAATATGCAGTTCTAAAATTTTCAGCAACAACAGACAGCCTTTCCAACAAACGTTCTTCATCTACTTCAATAATTCCATCAGTTTCTACAGTAACCGACTGAGAAGCACTAATTACGTTTGGGAAGTTGATGCCTAAAAATGAAAAAAATTTTAATTAAAAATGCTTCGAAATGTCAGTAAATCACCTTGATTTTCCATTAATAGAGTCCATACAAAACGTGTCAGAACATACATAACGAAGACAATTGGGCCCCAAAACCACAGAACCCATTCAGGGTTTTTAACTTCTCTCTGCGTTCTCCAAGAAGGATCGAGAGAAAATTGTTCGTTAACGCCAACATAATAGCGTTTCGCTGTTTCACAATGCCTTTTGGCATCGTCGTCTAATTGTGTTCCTTCAAAATTGTAAATTGAGGCACCGCGGCATGTGGACTCTTCGAGGGCTATTTTTGATCTAAAAATAGATTAAATTGAGGAATTTGTTTAGATTGAATCAGAGGTGGGTCGGAATTCCGATTTCTGACACCTCGGACTGTTCCGAACTCCTCTGGTTTGAAGGAGATTTTTTAAATTAAGTTTATTAATAGGCCGAGGCCTCTGTAAGCAAAACTAAAACAAATATTAAAATAAAAAAAGTTGTTATAAATGTGGTACCTATACTACTAAATTAAAATAGTAATACGGAAAGGACAAAAACAGAAAAAAATTTTCCATAAAAAATATTTTTTTAAAGATATAATTTATAAATATAATTTTATAAAATTTTCCGTCTGAAAATTTTTCAATAAGCTATAGGGATCAATTACCGTAATTACTCGAAACAAGGGATGAGCTTAGATTAAACATAGACTTGTACTAAAATTCTTTTCGGTAGAGTAAAATTTAAAGGCTAAATTTAAATACTAAATTAAATCTAAATTTAAAGCCAAATTTAAATTAAAGACTAAAATTTAAAGGCCTCCTTTCAGGCTGAAAGTAATCCCAGAATTTTTTGAGAAATCATTTTTTACGAAAATAAATAGTCAAGAGAAATTCTCACAAATTTTTTTAAATTAAAAATTAAACTTACAGTTTAGTTGTCCATAATACTGCAAATACGAACATAGTAAAACCAGGAATTACCCATAAGTTGCCTTTGTCCATGCGATCCCCTACAAAATTAAAATAAATTTCTCAAAAAATATTTTTTAAAATTATTTCTTACCAATGCCATCCTTTAACAACGGCCTGGCGAGGGCTTTTAATTTGCCGCTGCCGCCTTTCCACAAATGATTTAAATATTCGCTTCCAAGCATTGTGGATCTGTTGTTACCATTCAATTAATTAATATAAATAAATTGAGATCTCTAAAAAATAAAAAAAAAGTTTAATAATCAATAAAAAATAAAAAGGAACGCGTAAATAAAAAATAAATATCATAAATAATCCGAAGGGGAACAAGACACAAAAATAGAAAAAAAATAAAACACAAATAAAAATGATTATTTTGAGGTAAATTTGAGGTATTTTGAGTTAAAAATAAGAAATTAGGGAAAAAATGAAGTTTAGAAAACAGCCGACTGTAAAGGATATGGTTTTGGGAGCTAGTTGGAAACTGGAAGAAGTTGGAAGAACCTAGCTCTGGGAGCTAGCTCCGAAGCTGACTTCCGGAGCCGGAGCTGTAATTTAAAAAGGGGTCGGACTCCGGAGCTGGAGCCACAAAAAACACTAATATCCAACACTTATACTGGCTATTAGAACTTGAAAATAGAAGGGAGAGTTTTAATCGTTAAGGATTTCATCATAAATTTCAAAATAAAATTTCAAAACTTGTAAAAGAAAAGAAAAAATTTTAGGAATAAAAAATGAAGTTTATAATAAAATACTCGAAAGTGCTGGAGTGGCTCCGGGAGCTAGTTCCGATGCTGGATCCCGAAGACTGAGCTAAGGGTCGGAGCCAGGATTTTGAAAAGGGATCGGTCGGAGCTGAAGCCACAAAACCCAGCACTGATACTCGCTATTAGAGCTTCAAAAATAGAGAGGAGAGTAAACTTATAAATTTTACTAAAATATAAATCATCATTTTCCTCCTTTAATCCTTCCAAAAAAATTATTTTTTAATCGGTTTCTCATAATAAAAAATTAAAAGAAGACTTTATTTTCTCCTAAATGCCCTTCCAATATTTATAACAATAAAATGTTTTAAAAAAGTTTATAATAGTCATAAAATTTAGAAAAAAATTATGTTAGCAAGTAGAAAACGAAAACTAATAAAAAAAATTTTTTTCTTAAAAACCATTAACTGCGCAATCTTAACCAAAAAAAGATTTTGTGGTTAACATCGTAAAATAATTTATGACAAAATTTGGAAAACTCTTTTTAATTTTTAATATTCCTGTTTTTGAAAATTAAATTTTGTTAAGATATAAAACAATAAAAAATAAAATTTTTTGGCCATCTCAAAAATTTATTTTAACAAAAATTTGGGTTGTTTCGAGAAGGAATGTTTATTAGGAGGAATGATAGGTGAGACTTTAAAAAAGGTAACCGAAAAATTTGAAAGGAATAATTAAAAGAAATTTTAGATTAAGAAATACTCTTGCATAATTGTAAAAATAATTTAAGCAAGTTAAAATTCGGGGAACAACCCGAAAAATTTTCAAGAAAAAAAAATTAATTTTTATAGTAGCCGAACAATTTTAATCTTTAAAAGAAATTCTATAGTTAACTCGTTTTTGGAATTTAGAAGTTTAATTTAATCCCCCAAAAAATTTAAATAATTAAGAAATTTAGATAGCTTTATAAATGCTTGATTAGTAGAGGTAATTAGAAGAGAAAAAAAAACAAGTTAAAGGACAAAATTATTTTTTTCTTCATTTTTTGGTAAAAATAATTTTTTCTGAATTTTTTTCCAATTTTTTTTCTGTCCGAGCTTAAAATCGCTAGCTGTATCCAAAAATAATAATTTAAAAAATTGTTTTTATTAGCCTCGAACAAATTAAACAAAAATAAAGACTAAAGGGTAAAAAGGGGTAAAAAATTAAAAACATTTGAATAAACAAAATATTGCGAATAATCTCCTTTTTTAGATTTGTTTTTGTCGCCTTTTTTTGATTGCCCAAAAATAATAAATTGAAAAGGGGGTATGAGAAAGTGCTTATTACTAAATTAATTTTGAAATAATTTAAAAATAAAAGGAAAAGTCTAGCAAAATTAACTCATGCTAAGGGCATGATTTAAAATAAACTTTTTAATTTTGGCAAAAGTTTAAAGAAAATTGAAGAAAATAAAAATTAATTTTGGTTAAAGAAAAAATTTAAATCCTCCAAAAAATAGCCTAAAATAAATATCTATATTTAGGAGAGAATTTTTCAAAATAAAAGTTGCCAGTTTAAAACAGACCTGTGCATGGACACGGATACAGATATTATCAATTGCCTGCGGATATGCGTCTGTATCCGCCGTATATATCCGGATACGGATACCAGAATTCGTGTCCATGGACAGGTCTGGTTTAAAAAATTGTCAAATTGAAAGGCCAAATAAAAAAGGAGGTAATTGTTTAGTAATAAAAAAAGTAAAAAGAAAAGAAAGTTAGTAATATTCTAACAATAACAACAACAATATATTCCCCCCTCCCCTCACCCCTCAAACTCCCTCCTAAAATTCAATTTGTTGACCACAAAAACATTGTTTGTTTATTTGATCTTTAATTTAATATTAAAAAGTTTCGGCAACGATTAAGCATCAAAAAAAGTAAAAATGAAGAGGGGAAAGGCAAATATTAAATTTTGTTAAAAAAATATTTTTAACGAGGGAGAAAAATAAAATAAAGGGGGAAGGGAAGGAAAAGCGCAATAGCTAAAAAGCAAATGCCCTTCCTCGCCTTTATGTCAAATAGCGCGGCTAAAGACGGTCAAATGACTGTCAAAAAATATTTTTATTAAATAAAAATAAAATTATGGGAAAAGAAAAATAATAATGATGGAATTTAGACAATATGGCATCATTCCGGAAATTTGTAAAAATTTAATTGAGGGTGGAGAAATAATTAAACTTTAAAAAGGGCAAAAGGATAAGCCATAATATTACAATGAATTATGCAAGTGTTATGAAAATAAAAAGTTTAAAGGATTGGGAAAAAAGTTAAAAGTGTAATCATGATCGCATAATAGACAAAAACATTTTTCCATGAAAAAGATTTAAGTAAGTTTAAGGCAAAAATTAAGTTTAAAATTAAATTATTTAAAAGATTTTAGCGGGAAAAAAGGATAAATAGTAAAAGTTGGAATATACAAAAAGATTAAATGAGAACCAGGCATATCGGGACGGACATACGGGATACTTCAATGTATGAACATATACTTCACGGCTTACGGCCATTGGGTCCTGGATTGTCCTACTGAAGAAAAGTTTTTATGTTTTAGAACATACTAAATATGGAATCTGTTTTTGTCCCCGCAATTACTATGTGTCTCCTCCTATCACATTTAATATTGACCCCTTTTATCTCCCTTTTAAACAATTCCCCGAATAATGACAGATCCCGAATAAATACATATAAATTTCAATTTTCTGGACAAATCAAAAAAGTAAAAGCAATAAAAAAAGAGCAAAACCAATCGACTATATTTCAATGAATCATAGCTTTTTTTAATTGTGAAGGCGGCGTGAAAATAAGCTTTAAAAAAGGTAAAAAAGCAAAATTGAAAAAGCGACGATTCAAATCGATCGCTATCCAATAAATAAATAAAGCTATTTGGCCAAATGAGTAGGTTGTTGTATTGCGAAATATTAAAAGGGGGATAAGCGCCAAGTCAGAAGGCTAAAACTTTCCCCCTTTCTTCCCCCAAAACAGCCGCTACTAAATATAAAAATACTTTTATTTTTGCACTTTTTTAGCTTTTCTTTTGTCCTCCGGGGCTTTTTGCTTTTTAATTTTCTTTTCAATCACATACGTATTGTTGAGGAATTTTTGTTATATTTTGTTAGAAAAATTTAAAAAAAATAAATTGTTGGGTGGTATCTCAGAAATGAAAAAAAGGAAATAGAAAAAAAAGATTTTTTTAGTTTAGTATGTAATTGCGATGATTAAATATAGAAAAAAAATATTTAATTTTGAATGTAACGGGTTTATAACCAACAAAAATGAATTTTTAATTAAATTTTTAAAATAAAAAAATTAAATGAGAAGTTAGATTATTTTAGTAAAAATAAAAAAAATATAAAAATTTTTGTAATTAAAAAATTCCCTAAAAGGTAAAAGAAATTTAGAAATTAAATGTTTCAACATAAAAATATTTCGAAATTGGCTAGACAGGGGATTTCAAAATAATAAATTTTTAAAAAATTTTGAAATATGGGAATGTCGAACTGAATAAAACAAGAAAATATAAAACTATAGTAAATCGCGGTTTCAGAAGTCGAACCTAACTTTAAAATAGTAGAGGGTCAGTTTAAGATATGTTTTAGTTAGCCAGTGAGTTGGGTTTAGCCAGTGAGTTTAGTTAGTCAGTGAGCCCAAGTAGGCGCGCGCACCATAACTTGCTGGAAAACTTCGGGCCCTAATCAATTTTGATTAGGGCCCGGATCGATGAGAGGAATTGTTTAATACTAAATTTGGTAAGATTTGGAAACTTTTAAGCAAGTTATGGCTTTGCGCCGTTATGGCCGCGCGCCTACATGGGCTGCACCCCTTTAATATATGCAAATACCAAGAAGTATCTAAAAATGAGGTTTTTGATCGAATTCTTCGAATTTTTATAGACTGTGCCGGATAATTCATAAAATAAAAACATCAAAAAAATAAATGAACATGGAACTAAAAAAACAAAAAATGTTTAACAAAAAATGTTTAAAAAAACAAAAAATGTTAAAAAAACTAGCAACAAAAATTTAAAATCAAAACTTGAAAAACTGCATTTAAACATAAAATATGCAAGGCTGTAAAAGCTATTGGGGAAAATCTTTTAAAAATTAAATAGATAAAAAATCGAATATATTGATTGAATGGGGGAATTAAATTTAAATAAAATTTAAATTAGCAAGGCTAATAAAATATAAAATAAATTACTCTGTTAATTATTGAAATTGCAAATGTTTAGCTTCTATTAATAAATTTAAAATTAAAAAAAAGGCTAAACAAATAATTTTTAGAGAATAATTTTTAAAACCCCCAAAAAATTTTTTCCTTTATAAAAAAAGAGGAAAATATCGCGCAACAAAAATAAACTAACAACTAAGTATTTCATTGTTATGCAAAAAAATTTTTTTCTTTTCTTTTGCAAGTTTTGAAATTTTATTTTGAAATTTTTTATGATGAAATTCTTAACGATTAAAAAAACTAAAAGCATTGTTGTATCAAAACAAGAAAAAAAATAATTTTGTTGAGTCGAGACGGCAATTATATGTACAACAAATAATGGAGAAAAAAACATTTTTTTGTGGAAGAGGGTGGAGGAGAATTTTATGTATGTACAACCTATGATGACGAAATAATTTTTTGCAAAGAGGAATAATGAATGTGTGGGGGAGAGGGAGAGGGGAGAATATAAAAAAAGGAAAATGACTGGCGGAGAAAGGAACGCCGCCGCTCTCGACTGACTGCAAAGGGGCATTTAGGCATTTCGCAAGCGCGGGCTTATGAAATATTTAAAAGCTAGTCGCGCGGAGAAGAAAGAAACTTAAAAAGGGATTAAAAAACTTGGCAATAACATTGAATTTTTTCTAAACTATTTTGAGAAAATAAAGGAAAACAAAAGAAAAAGCTTATTGAGGGAAAAAGCACTAGGCTTTATTGAGGGAGTTCAAAGAAAAAAGAAAAGGCGAGCGCAAGAGACAATTGAGGAAACGCAAAACATCGTGTGCTTGTATCTAGTTCGGAAAGAGACAATTCTCAAATTATAAACACCTTATTTTCTAGCCCCACTCTGAATTAGAATCCCATCTTGAAATAGTGTCCTCCATGGAGGATGGCTAAGAAATAAAGCCACATGGTGTTTATTATAGGAAATTCGGTATTTTGCAAGTGAAAAAAATAAGGAAAGTTTTTTCAGGTCTGCCTAACAAACGGAATTTGTTAGACCAATAGACAGAATTAAATGCCAGAATTTCAAATACACAGAATTTCCAGTCTCTCCTTTCGATTTTTATTTGTTCATTAAAATACTATAATGTACGAATTCGTACGAATTTAAATTTAAAAAATTGGAATTCGAGCATGGTCAGAATTTTAAATAAGACAAAAAACCTTTAAAATTTTGGGCATAAAAGTTTATTATTTTATTAAGAAATTGGATTACAAATCGATTGTTTGGTTTTTTGCTTCTGCGCAGTGGACATTACATACTCTCCCTTCCCTAAAAAATTGCCGCCATCTACCCATTCTTGCAAAAATTGATGACCCATAGAAGGACGATGACATTCTGAGCTTTTGGCAAAAAAGTCTAGAGAGACTATAAGGAATGAGAAAAATACAAAAAAAAAGAAAATAATGATGAGAAATGAAAAAAAGATGAAAAGAGGGTCTGAGGTAAAAATAATTTTTGTGTTGTGTTCGTTTTTGGAGAGAAAATGGATGGTTTCTCTCATCTCTCTTTTTTAAAATTTTCTTCACAGTGGGAGTCGCGCAGCAAAAATTGCGCAGGGGAAGATGTTCAGTAGGCTAATAGAAGATTGTGGGGAAGGAGGGGGGGAGGGAGAGGGGGGGAGAGAAGGGGGGGGGGGGTCTCAAAATTTTCTTAATCTAAAAAATATATTTCCAATTCCAAGTTTTTGATGCTTTTTGGATTAAAATTAATAAAAAAAGATTAATCTTTGTTATAAAAGAAACATCGTGATTTTTAATTTTCTTTTGGTTTTTTCCAAGATATCGGTGAAGTAAAATATTGTTTTTTTCTAATCTTAATACTTTTGCTGAATCGCTAAATTAATTAGAAACTCCCTACAGGTGTTCTTTAATTAATTTTTTTTCTTCTAAATTTGTTTAGCAAGTGAATGATTTGTGAGGGATAAAAAAACCAAAAAGAGTAAAAAAGGAGGAGGTTGTTGCCGATCAACGAGGACAACCAAATGATATTGCCTATAGTAAAAAGATTAATGACACTTGGTCAATAGTCATCAATTCTGTCTTTAATTGATTAAAAGGGGGATTAAAATGTGATGGGAAACTAAAAAGTATTTTATAGAGAAGAGGATCGATCAAAAAAATAATTAAAGAATAAGAGCTGTACTTATAGTTCTTAAATAAGGCCTCAGGTTAAATCTTGGTAATACCAAGGCTGGTCCCCCCTTTTTTCTGTTCTATTTTTTTCATTTTCTATTAAAATTATATCCATTCGAAAGAGCTCTTCGAGCTGAGACGAACGGTACTAAAATCATCGAAATCCGACTTAAATCAACATAGTTATGAGCATCTATTTTAATCCCTTTCAACGTCACAAAAAGCATGCCCACAAAGGATTTAGCTCTATAATTTTGTTCAGAATCGCCAAATCTAAAGATCGTAGTATCATTCTACTCAACTCGGACAGCTCTTTCGAATGATATATAATAAATTGTATGTCAAGCAAAAAAGCTTAAAATGGTCAGATAAACAGAAAAAAGGGGAGGCCAGCCTTGGTATTACCTAAATCTTTATTCAAAGATTCCTTCTTAATAATTATTATGTATGTGCATTTTGGTAACTTTAAAGAAAAAAAAATATAAATTTGCTTTAGGTCAGTGGTTCTAAAGGTGGAAAATATGAGTAGAAGGTAAAAAAGGACGAAGAAAAATGAGAGGAACGCCATTCTGGCGAACAGAACTAAAAGATTATAACCTCAATTTTAGTCTAGTTTGAAGAAAAATCTTCTATTTCCCAATTTTCTCGACTCAATTGGATGTATTGATCCTTTGGGGGAACGGAGTTGAGGGACAGGAATTTTGCAGGTAAGGGAATTGGAGTGTTCACATTTGCATTTGAGGGAGAGGAAAAAGCCTTTTTGAAGGAAGGTCAATAGTATAAAGAATGGAGGGAACAGAAACAAATGCCAAAATAATGGTAAAATGAGGGAATGTTGGGGGGGGGGGGGAGGAGGATTTGGATTATATTTTATTTTTCTTAGCGACTGAGAGATTTACGATCGAATGAGAATAGTGAAAGGGAGAGAGAAGTTACTGATCAGAATTTGGATAGTTAATTTAATTAAAGCACATTTAATTTAATAAAGTTGGGAAGGATAAAATAAATTTTGAGAAAGTCAGTCCTTTTCAAGATACTGATGTTCTGAAGTTGAGGTAAACCTGATGCATTTGAGGAGGTCATTTTAAGCTATTAAATTTACTCAAAAATCTCCGGGAACAGTTAAAATAATAGATCAAACTTTTAGATAGTAGATCACCTTGTTCTCTAAGCAAATTACTAATATCAAACTCAGGTTCAAGGGCTCTCAAGGTTAATTTTCAGAAGAATATCCCTCAAAAAATATAAAAAGAAAGTCCCTTTTTCTTACAAACAATATTTATTACCTTAAATAGGACATCAGTAAAAATTGGACTTTAAGCAAAAAAACATTGGTTGTTGTCATTTGTTATGGGAAAATGTAATACATTATTCGTGCGAAAGGTGAGGAACGGAAATAAGGGTGGACAACAACAAAACCAGAGATGGAATTGATGAGGCGGGGAATTGAAGGTGAAAAATGTGAAAGGGGAGAAAGGAGGGAAACGAAAAAAGGCCGACAGATCTGTACAGCCTGATAGAACGATCGTTTTTCTTTAAACATCGAAGAAATTGTGCAGAAAGAATTGGAGGGGGGATATTTTTGTTTTGGGATAAAATGGAAGGATAAATAATAAATGAGGTAGAAATGTTTAAAGTAGAAAACTTTAAAAGAAGAGGGAAAGGCGGAAAAGTTGAAAAACTTTTTTTTACCTTCTGTTCAATCTTGGAAATTATCCAAGAGAATGAGGGGAATAATATTAATGTATTTCTGAGGGATAAAAGAGGAAGAAATCTTTGTTGTGGAAGTCCCCGAAAAAATTAATTTTCGGGGGATTGTGAGAGTTTAGATTAAAATTATAAAAAGTTGGGGGAGGCTAAATATTAATGTTTAATACATATATGGTTTTTATTTTAAGAGAATTTAATAGAGAGATTGGAATTTTAAGATTTAATATTTATGTTGATGTTTTATATTTTGGTAGATATGTAAATGTTAGTAGTAATCTATTCAAACTCGAGTTGCACCCGACCCCGTTCCCGAAAGATTTTTTCAAAATTTCCCTGACCCAAACCCCACCCCGAAACAATTCGTAAACCCTGTACCCCGAGATGCCCGCCCCCGAGCGAACGGGGGTGCAACCCTAATTCAAACACAAGAAAATATGTATTTCTAATAGCCCGAAAAATAAACAGACGACCGTGTAAACTGAATTTAGTTTCGAAATAAGAAACTAACTTGATTGAGTTAATTTCATTAAGTTAATTTGACCCGCAAACCCCAAAATTAATAGGAGTTATTCTATTTTTGGCTTTGCTCAGGACCTTGTTCAAACCAAGAAAATTAAAATCTTTAATCAAATTTTGTTTTGAATAAATTGATCAAATCTTCGTTTGATTGGACTGGCAAAAATTATATTTTATTTGTTTTGGTTTTTTCTACAGGCTTTAAACATTCGTTAGCTTGTTAGTAAAAAAATAAAAATATCTCAAAAAAAAATTGTAACCACAAAATATTTTTTCTGCAGATCCAGACAAGCGGCTGTTGTTTTATATTTTTATTGAAAAAGGGGGAGAAGAAGAAGTAAATTTATAGTCGAACATTTTTACTTTTGAAGGAAGAATATTTTTGAAGTAAAAAAATATACATATATTTATATCAAAATAGTGGATGAAGTTTATGTAGTAATAAGATAAATTACAATAAAAATAAACTTTTAATACTAAAAGTTTAGATTTTTTACTTTAAAAAATTAATTTTAATAAATTAATAAAAAAAATTTTTTTGATTAATAACTCGATTTCCACGGGGAGCAGGTCAAGGTACCGAGAAGTAACTTCATTCAAAATTATCTAATTCGGGACATCCTGATATGGTCCAATTTAGCTCTTCGCGAGCTTCAAAACACCAGGGCGTCCCGGATTCGAAAAAAACATAGTTCAGAATCCCCGGATTTTGAACTATGTTATAGCTCGGCGGTACCATGGTCTCGAGATACCTTGGGTTGGGACCTTTTCATGACTCCTATGTTAATTAAAGATCGGACTGGGAGGAAATCGTTATCTCACAGAATATCGATCTAGATAACCGAGATTTTTTTCGATATCTTGTCTCGTCTCGGTTTCTAAAAATTAATAAAAATAAAATTTTGCGGTGAATAATTATGTAATTGTTTTTAATTAAAAATTCTCGAATAAATTAACTAAATAATTTAGTACTTTTACTTTTTTTAATCTTAATAAAATTTTTTTTTATTAATTCAAGTACCACTCAATTCAGTGCTTTGGATTAAAGCAAATATTTTTGAAGGATTTTGGGACTTTATTTTTTATTAATGTTTGTTTTTATTACTTGAATTTGCGCATTAGTCGAAAATATTTTAAGTGATTTCTTTGGCAAATAAATTTTTTAAATTAATTTATATAAAAAAGAAATAGGTAATTTGCTTCTGTCCATTACACAAAATTGTTTTAATAAAGAAATATGTAAGTATTTGAAGTGATCTAATAAATAAATACAAAAAAAGAGACAGGAATTACTCTCTACTGATTTTATCTTTTAAATTTTTATTAAAATGATTTATTTAGATTAAAAATAAATATTTAAACCTGTAAATTAAAATTACCAATCAAACTATAATTTTATTAAATGGAGTTGTTTGGAGCTTTGTATTTAGGTATGTATTTAGTAGTCATTTAAGACAAAACGGTTTATATTTTGATTTGAAAAATTTTTTGTTTTAAATGACTATTATATATTTATTTTGAAATAAAAATGCTAATTATATTTATCGTGATTTCAATGTTAAATTTAAAAGCCCGACTTTGTTAAGGAATACATATTTCTTTCTGAGTTCCTAAATAATTCAACAATCCTTGTTAACTCTCCTGACAAAACAAATTCCAATTAAAGCACAGTGCTTATATTTTTCGAGCCTCTCGTAGGCGTGCTTCTATCAGAGAATTTATGGTATAAATGAGACAAACACTTCTGGACAGCTTTTTTTAACAAATAACCTGAGTCAGCTCTCTACTCTCATATTACATAGGTAAGCATTTCCTTTTTGTTATCTCCAAAAAATATTTGTCAAAAAGGATAAATTATGGATATATTTTGTACATTTTTTGGAGAAAAATGGTAAAAATAAAAACAAACAAATTCTGACAAAAATATTCTAAAAATAAAAATTGCGGTTTTGCTAGAGAAAAAATAGAAAATAATTCTCATGAGATTTGGCTGCCGTTCTTGAAATAATGGGTGCCCTTTTTTGTGATTTTTTACTTTTTTTGTTAATAATTCCTTGGAGAATTTTTGATATTGAGAAATGGTTGCTAAAAATTTTTATTTTTGGTGCTAAAAATAAAGTGCCAAAAAAAGTACTTTTAAATACTAAATATACAAAGATAAAATATATTAAAAACTAAAAATATATTTTTTAATTAAAAAATGAAGAAATATTTAATTTTATTAAACTTAGAGCAGAACAGGATAAAAATTGATACACAAGTCTGAATTTTTTTGTAAATTTGTTTATTTTGGAAATTAGTTTTTTTTATCTTTTTATTTTAGACTAAATAAAATATTACATTTAACAGAAATAAATTTCCAAACATTTTTTTATTTATTAAATTTATTCTCCAAACAAATCACCATGGACATTCAATAAATAAATTTATCTAATTTCCAGTATGACTAATGAAAGGATAAATTATATAAATATAAAAAATTCAATCAGGATGGATACTGCCACCAAAATAATAAATTAAAGATTGTGGGAATTCCCGATTTTTGAAAATCGGAACTTTCAGGATCGTTGTTATGTAATGGTTAAGCTAAAAAGATTAAAATTTCAAGAAAAATAAGTTTTTGAACTATAATAGTGTTTAAAGTAGTGTAAAGTAATGTTCTTTTACTACAGGAAGTTTGCTGTTGCATTTTAATCAGAAGTATCTTCGGAGTAACATTTTTTGGTAATATTATCACAACAGTTGCAACAATTATCACGTTCACTTTCAGAAGTAGGTTTACAAGTTGCCCCATCTAAATCGCAAACTTTTTGACAAGTTCCTTTCTTTTTTCTAGTTTTCGAGAAGCCAACACATGTTATATATTTATCAACACAACAATCGTTGTCGTACTGGCAATTACCTCCTTCACCGACACATTCTTGTTGATTGGCATTAATTAATTGAAATATTAGTAAATTTGGAAAGAGAATGATATAAATGTTGATTGGAGTAGACATTTTTGTTGGAATTTAAATTTTAAACTGTTTAAAATTTATTTTTAAAAAGTATTGTCGAGAATAAATTTTCTTTATATAATATTCATCAAAATTGATGCAAACATCTTTAAGTTAAAAACATTTGCGTCTAAACACTAAATTGCTAAACTAAAATTTATGATTTTTTCTAAATGATTTTTTCTTACAATGTATATGTTATTTTTCATGTTGGAATTAGAGGTTGAACATAAATATTTTATTTTTATTTACATATTTATACAAAAAACACGAGGTATGAAATGCAAACACTATGTTTAAAAAAGCAAAAATTTAAATAAAAATAAAAAAAACGTCGAAGGCGAACTTAAAAATTATTTTTGACTATCTTGCAAATTTATCTACAGATTAGAGCTCGACATTTTCACTTTGCCGGGCCCGGTATCCGGGTTTTTTTCTTCCAAGTTGACCCGGGCCGGGTTTTCCGGGCTAAAACATCGAAAACCCGGAAAACTCGAAAACCCGGTTTTTTTACACACGGGCCCGGACCCGGTTTTTTCAAAATTTTATAAATGGTCAAATTTTTGTTTTTTCGTGAAATTTTTCTTATTTTGAATAGAAATAATTAAAATTTGGTTTCATCTTTCATCTATACGTGTTTATTCAAAGGATTTAGAGATATTAATGTGAATTTAATGAATTAAGGGAAATATTGGTGGATTTGGCGGGTCTGGAGGGAATATTAGCGATTTACAAGGATGATATGGTCCCCTATATACTCTAAATCCAGATATCTTCTCTATAATTATTTAATCTGTGATTTGGTGGGGTTAATGTGGATTAGTAGGATTAAGGAGGATCTCTGGGATAAATTAGGGTCTAAATATTATCGGGGGATTTTGCAGGACTAAAGGGCATATCCGCAATTTGGAATAGGCTGTCGAAATACAAATTTTAATATCTCTAATCGAAACGAAATAAAAAAATATTCCCTTAAATCTGTCAATATTCCCTTAGATATGTTTATATCGTTATTAATCCCCAATCCATCGATGTCTCAAGCTCGATATCTCAACTAAAACCCCTAATCTATTTTAATCCTTACAAAAACCAGGAATCTTAATTAATCCTGATAAATCCTTTTTAGTTCTTCTAATCCCTCAATATCCCTTCATTAGGATGCCCAATTCTCAATAACTTAACGCCTAGCCATGATTTCGAAGGATAAGACAAGGGAATACAAGTTCTTTGAATAATGGATTTGTTTTATTAGCGCCGTAGGCGAAAATTTTTCAATTTTTGGGTGTTTAAGGAGTCAGAATTGACCAAAACTTTAGAATATTTTATAAAATTTACTCGAAAGTGGACCCGGGCCGGGCCCGGGGTTTTCAGAGGCGACCCGGGCCGGGCTTCCGGGCTAAAAACCTCGAAAACCCGGAAGCCCGGAAAAACCGGATTTTATCAAAATACCCGGTTTCCGGGCTACCGGGCCCGGAAAACCCGGTCCCGGGCCCGGCCCGGGGTCGAGCTCTACTACAGATTTACGTTTATGGTGTTTTGAAGGGAAAATAGTGTGCCACCAAAACTAGAAAAAGAACAATTCCAAAAAATTGATCAAAAAATGAAAGAAGAATAGAAAAACATAAAGAATTACTTAAAAACTCTTCTCGATTTATGCCCATTTTTAGATTCATTTGAAAGCCTGATCTTTACTTAAATCCCACGTTTAGAAAATAATTATAAATTTGCAGTTAATCAAATAATTTTAAAAATTATTTGCAAACCAAGAAATGGAATTTTTAAATTTTTTATATGGAAATTTTCTTCAAATAAAAAATTTAAACCTCTGATATTTCTATTGAACAACAAGTTGTTTCTTGTAAGTTTTAACCTAGCTGGTTAAAAAAATATAACATAAAACAAACTTAAATTTCCAAACATTTTTTTATTAAATTTTTTCCCAAACTAATCACCACAAACATTCAATAAATAATTTTATTTATCTAATTTTTAGTATGATTAATTAATGCAGGGCTCCGATTCGTACTTTTTTAAAAGTATTGTACTTTTTTATCACCCTTCGTACTTCCGAAATTGAATTTGTACTTTTTTGAAAGTATGTACTTTTTTATCACCCTTCGTACTTCCGAAATTGAATTTGTACTTTTTTGAAAGTATGTACTTTTTTATCAACATTTTTGAAAAAACGAAGAAATCTGGCTTAAGGACCTCCAAAATTCTCAAAATTTTCGCCTGCGGCGCTGAAAATAAAAATTTTTGGCGCCTTCGGCGCCAAAAATTTGGCGCGAAAAAAATTTTCCCCCCTTGGCCCCCCCCCCCCCGAAAAAAAATCCTGGCTACGGGCCTGGTACTTTTTATTTGCAAATTTTCTCCCTATGTACTTTTTTTACAAGATTTTGATACTTTTGAGTGGCATTTTGTCGATCGGAGCCCTGAATTAATGGATAAATTATATAAATATTATATATTTATTATGTAGCAGGTATCATGCCGACGTAAAAAATGGATTACAAATTTTGAAAATCGGGAATTCCTGATTTTTGAGAATCTGGTCGGCATGATCCTTGTTATGTATTTAGTAATAACATATTACATATTTGTAGCTCCGATTTAAAGGATAGTTAGGTTAATATGTAGACCCGAAATACAATTTAATTTTAATTTAGAAAAAAAGGATACAAAATTACGATATTAGTCTTCAGAAGTATCTTTGTACGAACATTTTTTGGTATATTTACTATCACAATAGTTGCAGCAATTACCATCGGGATTATGAGGAGCAGGTTTACAAGGTGTTCCTACTAAATCACAAGTTTTCTTACATATTCCTTCCTTTTTTGGATGTTCCTTAGCGCCAACACATCTTATATTTCTATCACCACAACAATCGATGTCGTAATCGCATTTACCTCCTTCTCCAATACATTGTTCTTGATTGCCGTTAATTAGTTGAAATAATAAAAAAGTTGAAAAGAGAATAATATAAATGTTGATTGGAGTGGGCATTCTTGATAGAATTTTAATTTATTAATTTAAAAATATTATTCTAAAATAAAATTATAAATTTAATACAAGGCAATAGTCATCAAAAATTTAAACAAAAATCTAAATCATTAATTCCATATTTCCTCAACATATGCGCAATTCAACCCTGCTTAGAGCCTTTTGATTTACAATTTAAATTATGAATTTAAATTGTTATCTAATTTTAATTATGGAATAAAGAAAATATTTAATTAAAAATGAATTGCTTGAAGGCTTCTTATCATTATTTAAATGCATTTTTAATTTTTATTTATTTTATTTATTTAAAAAATATTTTTATTTGATTAACTGCATTTTAAAAATTCTTTTCTAACGGTGACGGTTTCAAATGAGTCAAGAATTGAAAGAGTAATGGGGTTGACTTTTAAATTATTTTTCATTCTGAAAATCTCTAACTCCATAATTGAGCGGTAAAGGGGAGGAAAATTATTTAAAAAATATTTTTATAAAATTAGAATCCAAACAAAAAAGATTTCTTTTTATCTCTAATTTTAATATTTTTAAATTTTTTAAAATTCTTTTTCTAGATTCGGAGATTTACGTAAATATTCCCGGTTGATTTTAAAAGCCAACACGAAATTAAAAATTAAAAGCCAACATTAAAAGCCATTTTAAAAGTCAACATGAAAATAATTTAAAAGCCGAAAGCATTCTTCTAAATTTTGGCTGATACAAAAATTTGGCAATAAATTAAATCTCCAAATTTAGAAAAAATTATAAAAATTGCAGTTGAGCAAATAGTTTAGAAATAATTTTTTATTTTAAATAAAAATTTTATTTTTTTAATCTAAAAAATATGACTTGTGACTTTAAAAAAGTTTTTCGGAATTAAAGTTAATGAATCTAAAGAAAATATATATTTTTATTAATATTACTACATACATACCGTATTTTTCCCAATAGAAGCGCACGTCCCATTTGAAGCGCACGTCCCAATAGAAGCGCAGTCTACGAGGAGGTTGAAAAATACAAGCGCAGGTCCCATTAGAAGCGCACGTCCTATTATAAGCGCACCCTATGAAATACTTATTTGAGCAATTACTCTGTTACACAGTTACTATTTTAAACAAGTATTATTCATTTACATTTAGATTAAGAATTTACACATTTTTATAAAAAATGGATTCTACTTCCGGTTAGAAAATTGATGTTTAGGTAATGTAACCGGTTCAAGTAACGTAGCCGGTGCTATACTCGAAAACGCAAATCTTATTCTATCGATAAGTTTTTTTTTTTTTCTGGACTTAATCCTCCAGAATAAACAATTAATTGAAAAATATAATATAATTAATGATCTAGTTGTAAGTGACCACAAACCAATATCATTTGAAGTAATTTTTCCAATAGAAAAAGTAAAATCTAAAGAGAAAAGAAAAGTATTAATATTTAAGAAGGGAAAATATAAAACAATTAATTGGTATTTAGCTCAATACGATTGGTCCAATTTATTTAATAACAAAACTCCGTCAGAAATGGCCGAAATGCTAAATCTTATAATAACACAAACAATTCAAAAATTCATCCCATTTAAGAAATTCGGTGAAAAAAAACCCTTGAAATATCCTAAAGAGATTAGAGATACCATTAAACAAAAGGCTTTGGCATGGAAAAAGTTTAAATTAGGCGAGATCAATAAAGACAATTATAAAAGTCTTGAAATTAAATGTAAATTAGAAATAGAAAAATATAAAAACAAACATATATCTAAAAAGATAGGATCAGGGCATATAGGGGAGATATATAAATTGGTGAAAAGAAACAAATTTAATTCTGGGATACCAATACTTAAGGAATCTGAGGAAAGTGACCCAATATTCTTAGACACTGACAAAGCTAAAAAATTTAAAACAATTTTTGAAGAAATAGTTAGCGGAGATATAAACTATAAACAAATAAGCATCGAAGCTGGTGATGAAAATCATAAAGAAATTATATTTGAACCATATATAATAGAAAAATTACTCAAGAAGCTCCCAAATAAATTATCCCATAGTCCTGAGAATATCAATCAATATTTCCTAAAAAAATGTGCTACCCCATTAGCTCTTCCTCTATCAATTCTATATAACAATACATTTAAGACCGGAATAGTCCCTGAATTATGGAAAACAGCACACATTATACCGATATTTAAAAAGAAGGGTTCAGTAAACGACCCAAAAAATTATAGACCAATTGCATTAACATCTCCAGTTTGTAGAGTTTTTGAGCGCTTGCTAGCGAATAAGCTATTAGAACACCTTAACAAACATAAAATAATCGCTGAAGAGCAATTTGGGTTCTTACCCAAAAGCTCGTGTACACTCCAAATTTTATCATCTATGCAAGACTGGTTCAACTCACTTGATAGAAAAATAGGTACAGACGTCATATATTTTGATTTTCAAAAAGCATTTGATAAAGTAGATCATGAAATACTTATTAGAAAATTACAAGAAATTAAAATAGATAGGTTAACAATTAGATGGGTAGCAAATTTCCTAAATAATCGATCTCATATTGTAAAAATAGATGAGAATTACTCTGAACCATTTTTGCCTAAAACAGGTGTCCCCCAAGGGACTGTCCTGGGACCATTGCTGTTTTTGATATATATAAATGACCTGCCCAGCCACATTCCAAAAAATATTAAAGTAAAATTATATGCAGACGATTTCAAGCTTTATTCAGAAATAAAGTCAGAAAAAGATTGCATAGAGCTACAAAAAGCTATAAACAATGCATATAGATGGGCAAAAGATAATAAGCTAGAATTCTCTATTTCAAAAGTAAAGGTTTTAAAAATATACAATAAAATTAATTTTAATTATGAGATTAGTGGTGAAAAAATCGAAGAAGTTACTAACATAAGAGACCTAGGTATATACATAGATAACAGACTTAAATTCGATCAACATATAGCAAAAATTACTAAGTCCTCGTTTATAAGGCTAAATAATATCCTAGGAATATTACCCAAAACATTACCAATAGAAACATATGTAAAGGCATTCAAAACATACGTAAGACCACTTATGGAGTATTCCACTGAAAATTTTAGCCCCAAATTAGAATATCTTAATAAACAATTAGAAAGACCGCAAAAAAGCTTTACAAGGAGAATTTTAAGATATAAATACAAATATCAGAAAATAGGGTATAACGAAAGACTAAAAAGATGCAATCTCCCACCAACTAATATCCGTCGTATAAGAACAGATCTTATGACAACCTTCAAAATAATAAAGGGTTTCTATAAAATAAAGCCTGAACAAATATTTTCAAAACCTAATAGAAATAATCCGCGCTTGCATAGATATCAATTATTTAAAAAACAAGCCAAAAATAATCATTTCTTCTCACATAGAGTTATAGATAAATGGAATAAACTTCCTAAAAATGAAATGGAAAAAATCAATACTATTCCTCAATTTAGAAAACTTTTAGATAAAATATTAATCGCCGAAGATTCTAATTTATAGCAAGAGGTTAATGGAGCATAATGTATTAACAAAATAAATGTATCAATAAAATAAATCCTACCCAAAATGTTCACTGTTTTAAGTTAATTTTAATTAAATTTTAGTTGACCATTTAGTTAAAAATTTTTATTTAAGCTATTTTTTTTTATGACATTCGTTTTATTGTGTATAATTTTATTGCATTTATATATTTTTTTCTGTGGAGTCCATTTTTTTAACTATGTATTTTTTTAACTGTATTACCATATGTATTTTAAAAACTTTTTTTGTATAATTTAACTATCTCCATAAGTGATCCTTGTGGATCCAGGAGTATTTATTTTATTGTTTCACATTTTATTTGTGTCGATAAAGAAAAAAAAAAAAATCATTAATTCCATATTTCCTCAACATATGCGCAATTCAACCCTGCTTAGAGCCTTTTGATTTACAATTTAAATTATGAATTTAAATTGTTATCTAATTTTAATTATGGAATAAAGAAAATATTTAATTAAAAATGAATTGCTTGAAGGCTTCTTATCATTATTTAAATGCATTTTTAATTTTTATTTATTTTATTTATTTAAAAAATATTTTTATTTGATTAACTGCATTTTAAAAATTCTTTTCTAACGGTGACGGTTTCAAATGAGTCAAGAATTGAAAGAGTAATGGGGTTGACTTTTAAATTATTTTTCATTCTGAAAATCTCTAACTCCATAATTGAGCGGTAAAGGGGAGGAAAATTATTTAAAAAATATTTTTATAAAATTAGAATCCAAACAAAAAAGATTTCTTTTTATCTCTAATTTTAATATTTTTAAATTTTTTAAAATTCTTTTTCTAGATTCGGAGATTTACGTAAATATTCCCGGTTGATTTTAAAAGCCAACACGAAATTAAAAATTAAAAGCCAACATTAAAAGCCATTTTAAAAGTCAACATGAAAATAATTTAAAAGCCGAAAGCATTCTTCTAAATTTTGGCTGATACAAAAATTTGGCAATAAATTAAATCTCCAAATTTAGAAAAAATTATAAAAATTGCAGTTGAGCAAATAGTTTAGAAATAATTTTTTATTTTAAATAAAAATTTTATTTTTTTAATCTAAAAAATATGACTTGTGACTTTAAAAAAGTTTTTCGGAATTAAAGTTAATGAATCTAAAGAAAATATATATTTTTATTAATATTACTACATACATACCGTATTTTTCCCAATAGAAGCGCACGTCCCATTTGAAGCGCACGTCCCAATAGAAGCGCAGTCTACGAGGAGGTTGAAAAATACAAGCGCAGGTCCCATTAGAAGCGCACGTCCTATTATAAGCGCACCCTATGAAATACTTATTTGAGCAATTACTCTGTTACACAGTTGCTATTTTAAACAAGTATTATTCATTTACATTTAGATTAAGAATTTACACATTTTTATAAAAAATGGATTCTACTTCCGGTTAGAAAATTGATGTTTAGGTAATGTAACCGGTTCAAGTAACGTAGCCGGTGCTATACTCGAAAACGCAAATCTTATTCTATCGATAAGTTTTTTCAATCTTCTCTTTGTCTACTTTCATGTAATCCCTCTCTTTTTGTAATCCCTCTCTCTTTCTTATCCCTTTCTTTTCGACAGATTTAAGGTTTTTTTGAGTTATAATTGGGGAAAACTTGTTTTCTATCTTGCCTAGGGGATGGAGTGGAAAAAGCTGAATGGATGATGCCCTCTCAATCGAATATTTGAGAGCAATTATTGGGCAATCATTGTTCTCAGAACGCTTGCTTATTTGGGTAACCACCAATGAAATTTTATTTGGGATGTATAGTTGAAGCATGAGATGTTGCAAAAGGCTTTTGGGTTTGTGGAATTGGAATTCCATTTAGGAGTTGTAAAATACAAGCGCACGTCCCAATAGAAGCGCAGTCTACGAGGAGGTTGAAAAATAGAAGCGCATGCGCTTCTATTGGGAAAAATACGGTATATTCAAAATATTTATTTCTTTCATTATACTTATGACTATAATTATCGTTTTCTTTATTAGGAATACGCTACAAGTCCACCTTCTCTATTATTATGCATCATAGAAGGAACTCTTCCATGATAACATTTTCGTGGTAACATTTTTTCCATGATAACATTTTTTTATTTTTTTTAATTTTTTAATTAAAATTTTTTTCAATTTCTATTGATTAACAAACTCGTTAAATTAAAATTTAAATATGAAATGTTTTAATAAATCAAGTATTTTATTTAAACTCCCAATCAGGGCCCAGAGTAAGAAGATGGTTAGGTCCCCTCGTAGGACATCTCTTAGGTAACCATCTCATTTCTCTCTATTCTGGAAAAAATGATAACTTTTTTTCCAATTGAGATACAAATTTTATTATTTTTTACCAAATAAAAAATTAATTTATGCGAACATGAAGAAGTAACCATTCTTTCACGTGTTATTCTGAAATTTCTAAGCACTGAAAAAAATATATGTGTAAAATTTATAAGAATTTCAAACATTTTTATTTTCTTTATACATTTTCTTCTGGATTTTTACTCAACAACCTAAAATAAAAAATAAAAATTTAAGGCAGGTATTTGGGTAAAAACGCAGTTAAATTAAAAATCATTTTCAAAAAATTTTACTTTTTGTTTATCATTTTTGTCTTTTTTATTTGTTCATTGTTTCCAGTGAATTTTTGTTGTCTCCACACTTCTATTGTCTTATAAATACGTGAACTGCTCAAAACAAAATATAAGACTTCAATAATTGTTAACATGCCTAAATAATTTATTTTAAAAATAATTGCTATTGGGGCGCTCATGGTATATAATCAGGGTTGAGGTTTTCGAGTCGGGCCGACGTTCGAGTCATTTTTTTGGCCTCAATTTTATCGCACCGCCCGATCGGGTCTTTTTCGGGCCAAAATCGATGACCGGTCCGGTCCGAAGGACCGGACCGGGCCCCTAACACTAGATATAATATCGGATATTACTCATTTTACTGACAAATCAGGCACTACATCCAAAGTCAATTTTATTTATTTACAAACTTGCTCCGAGGAAAAGACTCATTGTTGCTCCAATATCACCTGAAAAATAGATAATTAATTAAAATATAAATAAATTAACAAAAAAAGCTCCAAATGCTATATGTTGGCTCTTGTCTCCAATGTTCAACATTCATTTTGTGAAGAAAAACATTTATTTGAGCAAAGTTTTCACTGAAAACTTTTATGTTTAATTTTTGAAGTTCGAAAGAGTATTTTTCTGCAATTTTTATTCATAAACTTAACTGTACAAATTTTGTCCCAAATTCAAAATTTGACAAATATTCAGGCAATTCTTTCCGAAAAAGCATTGTTTGGGATGATTGGAGATCATTCATTGCTCTCTTTGATTTAATACAAAATTTTAATTTATTTTTTGGTTAAAAACTTGAAATTCTCTAAGCATTTGAGCACTCGTATTTTTGACGTCATTAAATATACATTCAAGCAAATCGTCCATAAACATTGCCAACAATGTTATCTTGACGACGTCGTCAACACGACGACATCTTTTTGACGTCATCGTCAACACGACGACATCATCTTGACGTCTTCGTCAACACCACGACGACATCTTCTTGACGTCGTTTAATTAAACTCTAATTAATTAAACTCTAAAAATAAAAACTGACAAAAGAAGCTCCAAATGCTATATGTTGGCAACTCTTACCAAAACTAGAAAAAGGACAATTCCAAAAAATTGTTGAATAAATTAAAGAAAAGAAAAACTTGAAAAATTATTTAAAGACTCTTCTCGATCTATTTTTAGATTCATTTAAAATCATTACTTAAATCCCACGTTTAGAAAAGAATTATAAAATTGCAGATAATCAAATAACTAAAAAATATTTGTAAAACTAAAAAGGTAAAATTAAACACTTAATTCTCCATACTTTTTTCCTCAAAATATAAAAATGGTTGACTTAAAATGAGTTATAAATATTACTCTATGAATATAAGTACCCCTTCTACTTTTTTCATTAATGGTCCAGCAGGGTGCACGTGCACCATAGCTCTAGATGACTAGGGCTTTAAATTCCTATAGAAATTTTTTGGAATAGGATAAATAGAAGTGTGGTACATATACCTTGGTATTGGTTATAAGTGAAAGTGGCACTCAAAGCCATGGAGTAATGTTTTTACCTCATTTTAGGAATGAAAAGGAGAGGGGAACGAAGTTCAACTTTACCTAATATTTTTTTAAAATCTTTTAAAATTTTCTTCAAATAATAAAATTTAAACACTCTGATATTTCATTGAACAACAAACTTGTTTCACCTAGGTTTCAAAAAGGCTGGTTAAAAAATATAATGGTTCTGCGACTTTTGCGCCGCTAACATATAACAAAAATAAATTTCCAAAAATTTTGTTTATTAAATTTATTCTCCAAAAAAATCACCACTGACATTTAATAAATATTTTAATTTTTATTATTTTTAGTATGAATAATGAACGGATAAATTATATAAATATTATAGGTATATTATGTACATAGCAGGTATTTAGTAATAAAATTTTATTTGTAGTTCCGATTTAAAGGATAGTTGAGAGATATTTAGACCCGAAATACAAGTTAATTGTAATTTAGAAAGAAAATGAAATTAATAAAAACATTTAAATCATCCAGGCATATCTGAGACGTACGAACATTTGTTGTTAGTACAATAGTTGCAACAACTCGTACTTGAAGTACAATGTGCTCCTACTAAATCACAAGTTTTCTTACAAATTCCTTTCTTTTTTGTAGGTTCCCAAGCGCCAACACATCCTATATTTCTATCACCACAACAATCGTTGTCGTAATCACATGGACCTCCAATTCCAATACATTGCTCTTGATTGCCGTTAATTAGTTGAAATATTAAAAAAGTTGAAAAGAGAATAATATAAATGTTGATTGGAGGAGTCATTTTTGTTGGAATTTAAATTTTATAATATTTATTTAAAAATATTGCTCTAAAATAAAATCTTTTATTCAAGAATTATAAACGGAGCGAGTTTTTTAGATTCAAAAACCTGATAATATGTAACTAAAAGGTTCGAAAAAAGCTTAAATATGTAGGTTGAAAAAATTCAAATAGTGACAAACTAGGGACAATTTTTAAAAATAGGTTTGAATTTTTAGAGTTTTTTTTTCAATTTTTAAGGGCCCTATCAAGTTTAAAAAATATAAATTAAAAATTATAGATTTAATAATAGGAAATATTCATAAAGATTTAATCAAAAAATATACATCTTTCTTTTATTTAAAAATTATTTACGCCTAAACTATCTATAATCCCAACAAGAAAAATAATTTAAAACACCCAAACTCCTAGATTTAGTTTAATTCGCTCGCTGTAAACTTACCACCTACTATATAATCCATAACTAAGCTTAAACTCTCATAGTAGCCTATTTTGATTTGCCATCTAAATTATGAATTAAAATTTATATATAATTTTAATTATGAAATAAAGAAAATATTCAATTAAAAATGAATTGTTTGAAGGTTTCTTATCATTATTTAAATGCATTTTTAATTTTTATTTATTTTATTTATTTTAAAATTAGTTTTATTTGATTAACTGCATTTTAATAATTCTTTTCTAACGGTGACGGTTTCAAATGTGTCAAGAATTGAGAGAGTAATGGATTTGACTTTTAAATTATTTTTCATTCTGAAAATCTCTAACTCCATAATTGAGCGGTAAAGGGAGGAAAATTATTAAAAAAATATTTTTATAAAATTAGAATCCAAACAAAAAAAATTTTCTTTCTATCTCTAATCTATATTTAAATACAAATGTTTAGAAAAGAATTATAAAATTGCAGTTGAGCAAATAATTTAGAAATACTCTGTAATGTCAGAGATTCAGAAAAATTTATTTAAATTCGATGGGCATTTTTATAATAATATTTTTTAATTTTTAAAAATTCTTTTTCTAAATTCGGAGATTTACGTAAATATTCCCGGTTGATTTTAAAAGCCAACACGAAATTAAAAATTAAAAGCCAACATTAAAAGTCATTTTAAAAGTCAACATGAAAGAAATTTAGAGCCGAAAGCATTCTTCTAAATTTTGGCTAATACAAAAATTTGGCAATAAATTAAATCTCCAAATTTAGAAAGAATTATAAAAATTGCAGTTAAGCAAATAGTTTAGAAATAATTTTTTATTTTAAATAAAAATTTTTATTTTTTTAATCAAAAAAATATGACTTGTGACTTTAAAAAAGTTTTTTGGAATTAAAGTTAATGAATCTAAAGAAAATATATATTTTTATTAATATTACTACTATGTTCAAAATATTTCTTTCTTTCATTATACTTATGACTATAATTATCGTTTTCTTTATTAGTAATATGCTACAAGTCCACCTTCTCTATTATTATGCATCATAGAAGGAACTCTTCAATGATAACATTTTCGTGGATGTAAAGATTAAAAAAATTCAATAAAAAATTTAATTAGAGATAATTTTTTCTACAATCCTTTAATTTCATGAAAATCTTTAACTTAAATTTCCATAGGCCTAGAATGTACACAAAAAATTTTCTTTATGCTCATCCAACGTGACTTATAATCCTTTTTAATATCCGTATTTATTCTAGTAATATGGCCGCCATTCTATTTTTCAATGCCCCTAAAAAAGGGCCATTCAATTAGAGGGCCATTCAAATGGAGGTGGCCATTCTATTTTTCATAGGCCAGAAACTAATCAATCAAATTTACCAAAATTTAAAATTATTCATACAAAATCTTTAATAATCAAAAATCGATGAATCACTTATATATCCATTTTCTAAATCTTGCCCAAGATCAATGGTTTCTAAAACATTTGATAATTCTTCAACTCTTTAGCTGACTTTTCTAACGGAGTAAACCCAAACCGGATTACCTCATAAAACCACGATCGTGCCATCATCGAATCAATCTGGCTTTAGTTTCTTCCGACTAGACTCGATTGTTCCCTCCAACCTCTAATCCCAATATGAAAATTTGATTAAAAACTCCTCTCGATTTATGTTAAGTTTTAGTGGGATCACGTTTAGAAAAGAATTACGTATAAAATTGCAGTTAATCAAATAAAAAAATATTTGTAAAATAAATAAAAAAAATTTTTTTATTTTTTTTAAAATTTTAAATTAAAATTTTTTTCAATTTCTATTGATTAACAAACTCGTTAAATTAAAATTTAAATATGAAATGTTTTATGAAATCAAGTATTTTATTTAACCTCCCAACCAGGGCCCAGAGTAAGAAGATGGTTAGGTCCTCTCGTAGGCCATCTCTTAGGTAACCATCTCATTTCTCTCTATTCTGGAAAAAATGATAACTTTTTTTCCAATTGAGATACAAATTTTAATATTTTTTACCAAATAAAAAATTAATTTATTCGAACACAAAGGAGTAACCATCCTTTCACGTGTTATTCTGAAATTTCTAAGCACTGAAAAAAATATATGTGTAAAATTTATAAGAATTCCAAAAATTTTTATTTTCTTCACACATTTTCTTCTGGATTTTTACTCAACAACCTAAAATAAAAAAATAAGAACTTAAGGTAGTTATATGGGTAAAAACATAGGTAAATTAGTAAATTAAAAATCATTTTTTAATTTTTACTTTTTATTTATCATTTTTGTCTTTTTTATTTGTTCATTATTTCCAGTGAATTTTTGTTGTCTCCAAACTTCTATTGTCTTATAAATACGTGAACTGCTCAAAACAAAATATAAGACTTCAATAATTGTTAACATGCCTAAATAATTTATTTTAAAAATAATTGCTTTTGGGGTGAAATGATTCTAGATGTAGCGCTCATGGGGTATAATTGGGGTTGAGGTTTTCGAGTCGGGCCAAGGTTCGAGTCATTTATTGGCCTTATTTTTATTGGACCGGCCCGATCGGGTCTTTTTCGGGCCAAAATTCGATGCCCGACTCGATCCTTCGGATCGGACCTCCAACTCTAGATATAATATGACTGGATATTACACTCATTTTAATGACAGGTCGGGCACTACATCCAAAGTCAATTTTATTTATTTACAAACTTGCTCCGAGGAAAAGACTCATTGTTGCTCCAATATCACCTGAAAAATAGATAATTAATTAAAATATAAATAAATTAACAAAAAAAGCTCCAAATGCTATATGTTGGCTCTTGTCGCCAATGTTCAACATTCATTTTGTGAAGAAAAACATTTATTTGAGCAAAGTTTTCACTTAAATTTATTTTTGTTAAATTAATGAATTTTGAAAGGTATTCTTCTGCAATTTTTATTTATAAACTTAACTGTACAAATTTTGTCCCAAACTCAAAATTCGACAAATATTCAGGCAATTCTTTCCGAAAAAGCAATGTTTGGGATGATTGGAGATCATTCATTGCTCTCTTTGATTTAATTATTTTTTTATTTTTTTGGTTAAAAACTTGAAATTCTCTAAGCATTTGAGCACTCGTATTTTTGACGTCATTAAATATACATTCAAGCAAATCGTCCATAAACATTGCCAATCTTTCTTGATTCTTAGAACTAGCATTGCCAAAAAGTATTGTAGAACCAGCCTAGTTTTTTCAAAAAATTAAAATGTTTTTTAAGTTTATATTTTAGTAGAGGGGTGTGAAGGATATGAAGCAACAACAATGTTATCTTGACGTCGTCGTCACCACGACGACATCTTCTTGACGTCGTCGTCAACACGACGACGACATCTTCTTAACGACGACGTCAACACCACGACGACATCTTCTTAACATCGTCGTCGTCAACACCACGACTACATCTTCTTGACGACGTCGTCGTCAACACGACGACGACATCTTAACGTCGTCGTCAACACCACGACGACATCTTCTTAACGTCGTCGTCGTCAACACCACGACGACAACTTCTTGACGTCGTCGTCGTCAACACCACGACGACATCTTCTTGACGACGACGTCAACACCACGACGACATCTTCTTGACGTCGTCGTCGTCAACACCACGACGACATCTTCTTGACGACGTCGTCGTCAACACGACGACGACATCTTAACGTCGTCGTCAACACGACGACGACATCTTCTTAACGTCGTCGTCGTCAACACCACGACGACAACTTCTTGACGTCGTCGTCGTCAACACCACGACGACATCTTCTTGACGACGACGTCAACACCACGTCGTCAACACCACGACGACATCTTCTTAACGTCGTCGTCGTCAACACCACGACGACAACTTCTTGACGACGACGTCAACACCACGACGACATCTTCTTAACGTCGTCGTCGTCAACACCACGACGACAACTTCTTGACGTCGTCGTCGTCAACACCACGACGACATCTTCTTGACGACGACGTCAACACCACGACGACATCTTCTTGACGTCGTCGTCGTCAACACCACGACGACATCTTCTTGACGACGACGTCAACACCACGACGACATCTTCTTGACGTCGTCGTCGTCAACACCACGACGACATCTTCTTGACGACGTCGTCGTCAACACGACGACGACATCTTAACGTCGTCGTCAACACGACGACGACATCTTCTTAACGTCGTCGTCGTCAACACCACGACGACAACTTCTTGACGTCGTCGTCGTCAACACCACGACGACATCTTCTTGACGACGACGTCAACACCACGTCGTCAACACCACGACGACATCTTCTTGACGTCGTCGTCGTCAACACCACGACGACATCTTCTTGACGACGTCGTCGTCAACACGACGACGACATCTTAACGTCGTCGTCAACACGACGACGACATCTTCTTAACGTCGTCGTCGTCAACATCACGACGACAACTTCTTGACGTCGTCGTCGTCAACACCACTACGACATCTTCTTGACGACGACGTCAACACCACGACGACATCTTCTTGACGTCGTCGTCGTCAACACCACGACGACATCTTCTTGACGACGACGTCAACACCACGACGACATCTTCTTAACATCGTCGTCGTCAACACCACGACGACATCTTCTTGACGACGTCGTCGTCAACACGACGACGACATCTTAACGTCGTCGTCAACACCACGACGACATCTTCTTAACGTCGTCGTCGTCAACACCACGACGACAACTTCTTGACGTCGTCGTCGTCAACACCACGACGACATCTTCTTGACGACGACGTCAACACCACGACGACATCTTCTTGACGACGACGTCAACACCACGACGACATCTTCTTGACGTCGTCGTCGTCAACACCACGACGACATCTTCTTGACGACGACGTCAACACCACGACGACATCTTCTTAACATCGTCGTCGTCAACACCACGACGACATCTTCTTGACGACGTCGTCGTCAACACGACGACGACATCTTAACGTCGTCGTCAACACCACGACGACATCTTCTTGACGTCGTCGTCGTCAACACCACGACGACATCTTCTTGACGACACAATTAGCACGACAGACAATTATTTATCGTCATGTATCGTGTGACGTTGTCGTAAACAAATATTTTTCATATCTTAAACTTCTTAAGTAATTCAATAAACCCTCACCATAATGGCTGTGCCATTTGCTGTATTTGAGTAAAGTTGAGGAATTAATTGTTCAATTTTTTGGATTGTGCCAATAATTCCATTTTCCAGGTCCTTTACAATTAAATTGTACCAATTCTTTAAATTATCTTTTCATATTTTTAAACTTTCTTAATTTACCTCAAAAAAGTCTTCGTCAAAAAAATGTCTTGATTAAATAGAAAATAAAAACAAATAAATATGTATACCTATACTAACTTCAATAAATACCTCATATTTCTTGCATTCATCCTCTCTGCCCATTCTTTTCGTCGAAGACTTCCTTCTTCGAATTGCCTCATAAAGTTAAGTATTTTACTAATTATTCTTTCAATTCTGTTAGGTAAATGTTCAGTAAATGTCTCCTCAGAAAATAATCTAGTTTACGAGGATATATTCAGGGGAGTTATAAACGAGATTAACCTTTTAATATTTTTAAGTAATTCCTCCATCATTTCTATTTCTTTATATTTTCCATCAGCTTTAATGCCAAATTCTCTTTTCACTTCCCCTATTGTTTGATAATGTTTGGATAAATTATTTTTGATAAAAGATTCATTTAGCAGTTGTATCATTTGATTGGCCCGTTCTTCCTCTCCCTGAGGCTACAATTTTTAATTAATTTCAAGAATAAAAATTTAATATTTAAAATGCTTTTTATGTATTATTTTTCCTCAGAGTCAAGACCCCATAGCATCTCAGAAAAGACAAAATCTAATTTAGAGGAAATCTATTTTTAAAAATGCCCAGATCAAGGTAGAAAAATAAAATTTATTTTTTCCAATTTTCATCAGTATCACCTTTAGATTAAAAATTGCAGAGAATACATCAGAATGTATTAATGGAATTTCAGCATAGCAACCAACCATCTGTTTTAATCGCTTGTTGGCTCCAAGAAAATAATCATTTTTCCAACCCCATTGCATCTCAACGATTCTTTAAAGGAATTTTTTTTAGTTAACTTCCGCGAAATAATCTTTCAATACCTGCTAATACTTTTTCTAAATTGTTCAATTAAATGTTTAGTTCTAAGTTGAATATCTTCTTGATATTGGGCTTGTTTCTCATAAGCCAATTGTGCCTCATTTTTAATTCGTCTAACGTGTGAGGTACTTAGCAGCTTATTATGTGTGCATTGATAGTGGGCCTAAAATAAAATAAAAATTATTTTTTAACTTATTAAATAATCACCCTTTCTTTATCGCGCTCAGCACTATCCACAATTGTTTGCACATTACTCTGTTCTTTGTTTTGAAATAAATTTCTATTATTATTTGTTGTTGTCTCTATAGATTCTTTTTCATTTTCATTATCCTCTTCATCTTCATCAACATTCCAATCAGATATTAATTTTGGAAAAATATTACTGGGCAATTCATTCATATCTTGCCAAGCAGTGTAATCAACCGATTCGCCTTGCAAATATTTTATTTTTAATTTTTAAATTATTTTCTCACAAGGAATAGGGCAATGATGAAAATTATTGAATCCCATATTCCTTGCCAATTCCAAAACAGATTGAACACATTCAAAATATTGTTGAACATTACATTGTGAAAATTTTTTAGGGAGATCATCTTTGTGTTTGATTTTATGATTTATTTAAACAATATTTTTTTCTAATTTTCATTATTTTCTATTTTCACCCATGAGTCGAGAAACGTAAATCCAACGATTTCCATTTTATGTTAATGGTCAAGTTTTTCTAAATCCATTTTTACCTATTTTTCCAGTCTTGTCTATCCCTTCTTTTCCCTATTCTGGTATTCTAACGAATTAGAATAGGTTAGGTTGCTTGAATTAGGTTGCCTAATTTTTCTAAATTTTGTCATTTTGTGAATTTTTAAGCAAATTTTTAATATATAAATTTTAATATTAACCATTTTCTTGAAAATAAGCTTCTCTCATCGAGCAATTACAACGACGTTCAATTTCACTTAAATAACTACGCATTAAACATCCCCTTTCGCTGTTTTTATTTTGACTTCCATTCCCATAATTCTTTTCATTATCAGAAATTTTGGTAACAACACAGTCTCTTCCGGGCAATTTTTGTCTCTAAAAAGTTTTTAAGCAGGTAAAGATATTTACTAACATGTCTCATCCAAAAAGGAATATCCATTGTAAAACCAGCTGGAATATTTACACCCTCCAAATAATGTGGGGGTACATCTGTTTGATTATAAATAAGAACTTTCAGACCAGGCAAAAACCGAGAACGAAGTTTTGGGGTGCAACTTGAATTTTTAAAATTTTGAATTTTATCTGAGAATACTTCCTAATCACCTTTCAATCCTCTCATATCTCTCAATATTAACAAGAAGTCGAAGTGCATTTCCTGGCCCAGCCCCGTTTACCTTTTAATTGAAATAGAAGACTGTTAATTTTAAATCTATATACGTGTATTGGATTTTCCGAGTCTACATTTATAGCCCAACAAAGTCCAGTTAATGTCCAAACCGGTCGAAAATCTCGAGCATTACATCTACTACCATTAGGTAACTCGCATCTTACAATCATTCTAGTTCTTTGATGGGCAGCATTTTGTAGGAAATGGCCTGCATCCATGTCCCAGCTTTGCAAAAGAGCCTTTAATTAAAAATAATTTGAACTAAATGTTTTGGGCCGAAAATAAAGCCCTAATAAACGGTGTCTATACAGAAGCAAAAATGTAAGGTAACATTTGCAGTGACACTACATTTTATTAATTTCTGGTTTTGTATCACTGCATTATTTATCTACATACATTCTATTAAATTCTATATTAGGTTTATCTCATTTCTTTTGGAAGACAATGTCTCAAATCTCGCACATTTGATTCCGAGGTAATGGGCAATTGTTTTGAACTTGATATAAATTCGATTCCTTCTTACCTTGTCAAAAATGTCTGAATAATTTAAATTCTCAATAAAATTATTTGAATCCAATGGGGCTTTCTTTCCTTGTCGTTTTTGTATATTATCTCCAGTTATCCAAGTAATTCTGTGCTGATTACTGTTACATATGGCTACGACTGGAAAAGCAATAGATTCTGGATATGCTGCTATTATATTTGTGGCTACAGGTGTTAACCAGTACATCATTGCCTTTTTTAAATTAAAAATTATGATTTTAATTAGATTTTCCATGTAATATTTGAAATGTTCTAATTATTTAAGATATTATCAGGATAGGAATCAAAAAAAATATTAATTAAATTCCAACCTGCGCTCCAATTTGATAGAAACACAAACATATAAAGAGAATAATCAACACAAACCATGTATATCTTAAAATTGGTTATTATAAATTGAAAGAAATTTTCTATGAAGTTGAGGAACATAGAAACACTTTGCTAGAGCCTAAGCTCATAACGTTCGGGTATTTTTAAACATGTGGTCTTGCAAAAATTCTTAACAGATTTAATCTTTCTTCCCTTACACAAATATCGGAAAGTAAATAATTTAAATAAAAATAAAAGATTAAAATTCGTTTTCATTAAATATTTACTGGTATTTTAATTTGTTAATCTTTAAAGTAAATAAGAACAGCTACTTTGTAATTAACCTCAAATAAATAAAAAATACTATTTATTTATTTAAAATTAAATTTAAAAATTAATTCTTTAAATTATGCGATTTGCTTTATTATTGCTTTTAAAGATTACTCAAATCTTACTTATTGTAATTTTATTATGGAGGGTATTTAGTGAATGTACTATTTGTGGACATTTTGTAAGCACAAAGGTATTGGAATATTTAATTACTTATTTAACAGATATATTTTAATTGAAAATACCTAATTTAATAGGCAATTCGACGATTTAGATTTACAGAAATGTAATTGAAAGTAGAGATAAAATAATTAAATATTATATGTAGAATGACTTGGAAAGAGAGGAATTAGAGGTGCCGTAAATATTCTAATGAAAATTCTGGGGTTTTCAATGCCTTATTGAGTGGGCTATTATAGAGCATGGGCTTTTATTAGAATATTTGCGATAATAAGTATAATCAATTTTTTGCACAATTTTTTAGTCCCAAGTGTGTACTTAAAATTGGGATCCAATGATTTTAAATGAAATATTCTGAAATGCTAATCAAAGATCTAAGACAATAAAGAAAATAAATTAAATAGTTCCCGGTTCCTTAAGCCGAAATAACACCTAATATAAATATTTATCAGAATATATTAAGACAGTTATACGTTATGAAATAGATGGAACATGCCAAAAATTATTTTTCTATTTGCCACCCAATCCAGAGGAGAAACGAATGAATATTTTATCGGTAATATTTTCTATTTAAAAATATTAAATATTCTTTAAAAAAGAATATTTCTCCAAATTTACGTTTATGGTGGAGTTTTGATGGAGAAAAGTTTATGCCACCAAAACCAGAAAAAGAACAATTACAAAAAATTGCTGAAAAAATTAAAGAAGAAATTTATTCTTCAGCAAGATTGCTAGAAATTGAATTAAAAAAAGAAAATAAAAAAGAGGAGAAATTAACGAAAGAAGGAATTAAACGAAGTTTGTTCGTCTTTTTAAAAATTTTTATTTCATTAAGATATTTAAGTTATGGGATTATTACTTACCTAAATAGAAATGACCAAAACCGAAGTATTTATTATACTGCAACTCCAAAATCGAAAAGAAAGCCAAAAAAGTTCTGAATCGCCCAAAACTAGAGTCCTATTAATTGAAGCATCTCGCGTGTGCAGACGTGGGTCGGAATTACGACTTCCGAAAAAATCTTGATTTCCGATTTCTGAGTTTCGACTTTCGAGTCAGTTCCGATTTCCGGCTTTTCCGATTTCCGACACCTCTGAATGTTCTGACCCACCTCGGCTCGTGTGGTGGGATAACTTCATAAAGAACTCTCTTTAAATTACATGAGATCCAGATAAGATTTCCCAAATATTTTAGGAGCTAAAGCTTCCTGAAAAATTCGTAATAACAAAAAAACATTAAAGCTAATTTCTTATTTTAAAGAGAAAAGACGTCTCCCATGGTTAGAAATGCAAAAGAATGCTATCTTACCAGATGAAGAACGCCGATATTTTTCAGATTTAAATAGAAATGTTCAAGATAATGATGAGTATGTTAAATAAAAAATTTAAATAAAAAAATCATTTTTTAGGTTAAATGAATTGGATAATGAAACAAAACAAGAAAAACATTTAGAGCAAAAAGAAATTCTTTGTTATAAGGTAGATAGGCAAATAAAATCCGAAAAATCCGAAAGTACAGACCAGATTAAGCCCCGCGCACAGACCAGATCTTTTCCGGAAACGGTCCTTTTCTGGGATGATACAGAGATAATTAAGAAAATTACAAAAATGTTAGAATATTTAAATAGTTGAATAGAATTAACAAAACCTTTACAATTTTATAGATAAATCTACAAGAAGAGCTAATAAATAATTTGGAAAATCACAAATTTGGGCAAGCCTCCCCACTAATTAATTTAGCTAATCGTTCTGTTGCAACAATAGCTGTTGGGTTTGCTCATTTATTGTTGCTATTTTCTCAAGTTTATTTGCTTAATTGTTTAGAGGTTGACAATTTAGAACAGAGACGGGGAAAATTGGTAAAATTTATTTGAAAGGATTTAGGAAAATTTTCTGTTGAAACTTTAGACAAAAACGCACTCTTAGAACATTATAAATTTAGTTTTGGAAACTCTGGAATCCCGTTAATACGACACTTTCGAGACTAAATTGAGCCAACGTATGAATGAGAGTATTGGCGGGATTCCATATTATACATACAATATTTTAATCTTAAAATTTGAAAGTATGATTTTCGCTCGAGTGCCGAAGCATTGTCCTTACTAATACATCAATTAAAAATTAATTTTTCAAGTTTCTGGAAATTCTAATAATTCTGATTGGCGCTCTAGGTTGGCTTATTGTATTTTTGTTTAAAGTCAGAACAGAACTTAATTGGGAAGCTGCTTGGAGATGCACAAATTTTCGACCTTTATTGCTTGAAATGCTTATTATGACACAAGTTGGCAATTTTGATTTAAAATATAATTTTTTAAAAAGATTTTTGCTGGAATTCTTTTAATTTTGGGTATTATTGAAGGTTTACATATTTATTGGAAAATGAGAAAATGTATGAAAGAAATTGATATTGAGAGAGAAAAGAAAACAAAACGTTTAAATGTTACAAAGTAAATAATAGATTCTAGGTAAAAATCTAAGAAAAGAATTTTTGAATGATTAAATAAAAAATAAATTTTAAAAAATATTGAGTTTAATTTTAATCAATTAAAATTATTTTGAGCTGGGAGTGGGTTGTCGGTTCTGGAGTTTCGGATATCCTATAATTTCCAGGAACCGACAACCTTAGTGGGGTATTTTCTAGCTATATTTTTGGTCTATATTATTAAACTCCAATTTTGCGTTGATAAAATTGTTACTGGCTTTAATTTTAGTGGCATACTGTAAGGATATTTTTAAAATACCGATCTGACTTGATTTTATCTTCGGTCTCTATTTGAATCTGATATTGTTTTCTTAATAATCTAAATTTGATTATTCCCCTTAGTAATTGAATAACATAAAATTCCGGGACATTGCACTGGAATTTGAAAAGTGAATTTTCCCTTTTTGAAAAACTTTTCTTTTTTTTATTTTTTTATTTCTTAAATTCAAATCGAAAGAAAAAACCACGAAAATAAAGTGTTAAAATAAAAAAATTTTATTTGTTGAATAGAAAGAATGTATAAAGCTAAATTATTTCTCTTATAGCTAAAGCAAAAGATGAGGGAGGTGCTTTACATTTATTTACTATGATTTTAGGATTATTTTAGTACTATTTTAAAGCTTCTCTTTTAATGATATTTTATAAATAGATCCCAGATACAATTTAAATGTAATTTGGAAAAGAAAATAAAGGAGAAAAAAATTATTAGAAATTAATCAGAAGTGTCTTTGGACGAACATTTTTTGGTTATTTTACTATCACAATAGTGGCAGCAATTACCATCTTTATTTTTAGGAGTAGGGTTACAAGTTACCCCATCTTTATCACAAGTTTTTTGGCATTTTCCTGGAGTTTTTGTAGGTTCCCAGGCGCCAACACATCTTACATCATAATCACCACAACAATCTCTATCGACATCGCATTTACCTCCTTTTCCGATACATTGTTCTTGATTGCCGTTGATTAATTGAAAAATTAAAAAGGTGGAAAAGAGAATAATATAAATGTTGATTGGAGTACTCATTTTTGTTAGAATATTTAAAATAAAAGTTATTTGATTTTAAATTTAAATTGATATCTTGATTTTAATTTTTATAAAAAGGCAATATTTAATTTAAAATTAATTGTTTAAAGAGTTATTATCATTATTTAAATAAATTTTTTAAATTTTTATTTGCTTAACTGATATTTTAAAATGCTTTACTGGATATGACGATTTAAGTAATGATCAGGCTGTTGGATGAGCCAAGAAACAAGAAAGGTATTGGGTTTGGCTCATAAATCATTTAGCTTAAAAACATTCATTCAATTTATTTGCTTAATTGCAATTTTATAATTCTTTTTTTAATTTGTGATTTAAATTAAAGAATTTTGAATAAATTAAAAAAATAAAATGAAGAAAAGAGAAAAAATTAAAAATAAAATTTAAACTAAATTTCAGACTTTTCAAATTCCAGTGCCCTGTTCCAGGGTTTTTTGTTGTAACCTTACAAAGCCCTTGTTACTAAAGAAATTTTATTTAAGGATGGGGTATCTAACAGGGGAAGGTTATATTACGCTTCCGTAGAATTCCGCATTTTTTGACCTTTCTGCTTCTGCATTTTAAAATGAGACAGGGGCCATATTCTGGTAACTAAACCGCTTATTCAGCACTCTTCCATCCAAAAGCCACACAAATTTTAAAAATATTTTCATAAATTCTAACCGAGTACAACGACTTTTTGAAGACAAATGCCTCACTCCATCTATATTAGCAGCCTCAAAAACTGTAAAGATAATAGGTCTATCAGTACCATCATCCTCCATTAACATTTGCATCAATTCATCAGCTGTTGCTGCTGTCGTTGATTTGTTGTCCACAAAATTAATTACATCTTCACGCCTAATTTTCTTGAAATCAGAAAGGTTAAACTTCAATAAACTGACCCTCCCTCATGCAGATTTTCGTCTTTTTCAATTGAAATAGCAGGTACTGATGCCCTAAATCTTGTTGGATATGCGAGGGAAGAAGTTGTTAAAAGAGGTTGTTGTTTTAATGTACTAGGATCGAGCGGAGGTGATGGGGGATTTGATGGTAAATCTGATCTAAATAAATTAAGATATTGAAGTTAAAAATATTAAATGCCTTATTGACGGAGTTTTGCACGGCCGTCGAGAGGAATTTGAACTTCGACGGATAATTGAACCAACGGGTCTTAGTTTGTTTCCTGTTACATTTTCCAATTCTTTCGCTAACCAATTGTCTTCTGAGGAGCTTGTACCGACAAAAAATTTAAAAAATGGAAGAAATTATTTTTTAGAATATTACTGGGAAGTTGATGTTTGTAAATATAAACAGCATTTGACATTTGCCTTCGAATCGGTCTGTGCCCGAATATACTGCCCCCATCTGGTGCTGACTCGATACTTGAATTTGTCAAATGATTGAGAAGTCGATTGGCCGATTTAGACATAATTTAATAATTTTGAGAGGCTTGTAACTTAAAATATAATCTTAAAATATGTTACAAGGTATTATTATTACGTTTCTATAAGGAGTGGGATCACTCGCGCTTCATCTTTTTAAAATACGGCAGGGCACATCCCGATGTCTATGTAAGAATTTAGGACGGTATCTATCTCAGTCTTATCTACTCACGCTTATTAGTTAAGATTGTAAGTCACAAATCTAATTAGTTTTAGAAAATTTGAATTATTTTTTTATTTTAGTCTATCATTTAATTCTTATTTATATTTAGTTGTGTTGTAATTTCTATATTTTTAAATTTTATTTTTATGCACTTTTTACCTAAATTTCTAGTGTTATTTACATATATTTAAATTAAATTTATATCTCAATATAAAAAATTGAAATAAAATTGTATTAAAGTACATTTTAAGTGATAAATTTTAATTAAGGTAAATGAAAAACAAAACATCTCGCTAAAAATGCAATTCTACAAAATAAATTAATTTAAATAATTAAATATAGGGAATTATTTAATGTAAAGATAATTATTTTAGGAACAAAGATAGGCTCGATATTCGGGAATTTTTTCGAGAGTGCATTATTTAAGAATGAGTGGTGCATTTAAGAGTGCATTTATTCTATACATAAAAGAATCTTAAGAAAATTTAATTTTTTTCTAAAATCGTTAAAAAACATTGGCTCGTGTCTAGATTACGCGAATAATCGCACCTCCCATATATGGTGATAAGTGTCCGTCCGGTTATGCGTTTTACCTAAGGTCCGGTACCGTGCCACCATAACTCTGGGACCCATAGATTTTATAGTATTAAAGTGAACCTATCGTAACTAAATGGGGTCAACTTTGGTGTGTGTACCTCTTCTAGTTACGATAGGTTCACTTTAGTACCAGAAAATCTATGTAAATAGAGAGCTCTGAATACAACAAATATATTGTTGTTATTTTTTGGTTATTTTTCGGAAAAAAAATGTCAAAATAAGGATGATTACTAAATATAAAAGTCATTATTACTTTCCTTCAAAAAACAAAAGTTTTTAATTAAATTCCCAAAAGACTTTAGCTTTTCTGTAACAACCTTTTAATTAAAATGTTTGGAAACATAAAACTAAACATAAATATTTTTTATTTTCTTTTAAATTAAAAAAATTAAATAAGAAAAAAAATTAATTAATTAAACTTTAATAAAATGCCTTTTTAAATTGATAAATAAAATGAAAGAATTTAAAATATTTAAATTATTTTTTGCTTTATTTATTTATTTAGCCTAAAATAATGCGCTATTTAATTTGCTTTCACCTTCCAACAAACCCCAAAAGTAACCAAAAATTTGAAAAGTCAGAACGTCTACATTTTAATTTAAAATTATTCTCTTTTTTCCTTTTATTTTTACACTCAAAATTCGAAATTAGAAGAAAAAACCTCTAAAATAGAAAATAAAAATTTTGATTAATCTGTAGATAATTCAATATAAAATTGCATATGTATATGTATTTTATTTTACTTAATCTTGTTCATTAAACAGAATGTAAATATATTAATTTTTAGTAGATATATATTAAAAGTTTAGGTAGCAAAGTACTTCTTACTTTCGGTACAATTTCAGGATACTTTCTGTACAATTTCAGTATCTGTAGTGTCGGAACTACCGATTTTGTATTTCCGGTAGTATATAGTACAGAACCGTTCAAGCACTATTTGAAACATATTAAATTTTTATTAAAAATTTATTTTCATAGACATTATTTTAAAGAATGAAAAAATAAAGTTCACAAAACAAAGTAAAAAAGTCAGAACGTCTACATTTTTTTATGAAATTTAATATTATTTGTACTTCCATTTTAAGGAATATTTTAAAAATAGATCCCAAAAACAATTTATGTAATTTAGAAAAGGAAATAAAAGTGTGAAAAATTTAATATTAATTACTTTTTATTTTTTTATTTACACTTTTTGTGATTTTCATCACAACCGTTGCAACAATTAGACCAAACATCAGGGTCACAAGCTGCTCCTTTGTCATCACAACTTTTCTTACACTTTCCTTTCGTTTTTGTAGGTGTCCAGGAGCCATGACAAGTTACATCAACACCTTTAACAGGACAACAATCATCGTTGGAATTGCATTGTTGTCCTACGGGAATACAACCGTTGATTGAATGAAATATTAAAAAGGATGAAAAGAGAATAATATAGAAAATGTTGATTGGAGTAGTCATTGTTGGAATTTAAATTTTATAATATTTAAAAAATATTGCTCTAAAATAAAATCTATTGAAGAATTATAAATAATATAAATTTAATGATAGGCAATATCTGCATTTTTTATTTAAAAATTATTTATGCCTAAACTCTAATTCCAATAAGAAAGAAATTTAAATCACCTAAACCCCTTCTAGATTTTGGTTAATTCGTTATAAACTTACCATCTACTTTGTAATAGTGATTCAATTTTCTGTCAACCGGGAATATGTCTCTCCTCAGGGAACCTGTGCTCTCTTATGTAAAAGTAGGATCCCCGTTCCCCTGGGAGAAATATTTCTATGAAATAAAGAAAATATTTAATTAAAAGTGAATTGTTTGAAGGCTTCTTATCATTATTTAAATGCATTTTTAATTTTTATTTATTTTATTTATTTAAAAAATATTTTTATTTGATTAACTGCATTTTAACAATTCCTTTTTAGCGGTGACGGTTTCGAATGAGTAAAAAATCGAGAGAGTAAGGATTTGACTTTTAAATTATTTTTCATTCTGAAAATCTCTAACTCCATAATTGAGCGGTAAAGGGGAGGAAAATTATTTAAAAAATTTTCACAAGATTAGAATGCAAACAAAAAATTTTTCTTTTGGCTCAACCGAGCCAAAAGGATCTGATCTTTATTTAAATTCCAACGTTTAGAAAAGAATTCTAAATTCGGAGATTTAAGTATGTAAATATTCCACTAGATATTCCCAGCATGAAAATGATTTGAGAGCCAAAAGCATTCTTCTCAATTTTGGCCCATCCAAAAATCTGCCCATAATTCAATTCTTCAAATTTAAAAAGAATTATAAAATTGCAGTTAAGCAAAGAATTTAAAAATAATTTTTTAATTTAATAAAAATTCCTTATTTTATTAAAATTCAATTTTAAAAATTTCATTTTTAATCTAAAAAAATTTAATCATGACTCGAGACTTTAAAAAAGTTTTCTGGAATTAAAGTCAATCAATTAAAAAGATATATTTTTATTAACATTACATTTTTTTATCATTACATATTCACAATATTTATTTCTTTTATTTATTCTTTATGATTGATTATTATTATTTCCATATCCTCCTTCATTTTCATTTTTAGGAACATGCTGAAAGTTTACATGCTCCGTTCCTCCTTCTCTATTATCATGCATTTCACCTCCTCTATTATTATCTATCGGAAAAGGAACTCTTCCATGATAACATTCTTGTGGATATAAAGTACAAACACTTGAAGATGGGGGTGGATGCATACAACTCATATGTTCATGTCGCATTGTTTTGTTACTTTCTGGCCTTGGTGAAGCTGCTTCGAGTAAAGCAAAAGTCACATTACATTCTTGAACTCGAGTTTTTGTATTGTCTGACAAAATGGTCTTAAAAAATAATATTTTTTAAATAATTTTGGCTAAAACAACTTACAACTAAATTATTCACCAAATCAAACAACGATCCTTTAAAATTGTTGTTGGCATAATTTGTAATATTTGTTAAAACTTCTTGATGCCAATTTGAACATGTTTGGAATTTGGTCTATAAAGAGAATTTTTAATTTATTAAAACGAAGGGCCGTTTAATTGACTCTTATGCTTGCCAAGAATTTGAATCCCCTCAGATGGAGTCATAAAATCCCCGAAACCCGGCACTGTTTTTCTGGCAATGCTTTTAATTGACGACAAATACCCCCTCCTCCTCTTCCCCCTCCACCAGTTTCCCTACAAAAATTTCTGACTAAAATTTGAAAAAAAATTTTTAATATAATTTTCTTCAAAAATATATACACTTTTTTAACATAAAAATAAATATTTATTTACTTACAGAAACATTAAATTCCGCTGCCCAAGCAAGAAGTTGTGTTTGAATATCAGATTTTATTGCCGTTGGATTCGTACAAATATTGTGGAATTTTTCAATCCCTTTAAATCCAGCGTCCATTAATAATCCATCGCAATCCCTAGAACGTTCTCCCATCATTCCAAAAGAATAAAAAATTCCCAAAAGGAAAACTAACGTGAAAATAGTTAATTTAACCAAATTAAGAGACATTTTTTTGAAGTTTTTTTGTCTTTATTGTTGAAAAATAATGAATTTTCTGATTATTTTTTCGTTATTTAAATAGCTATGTTTAATGCCTATTTAAGTAAATTGATCAGAGACCTTTAGGAATTAAATTTAAATAAAAAAATTTATTTGTCTAATCCTATTTTAATTGTTTTAGAGAGAGAGAGAGAGAATTGTCTGTTCTGATATATAATTAAAAAATATATTAATCCTCTAATACGTAAAAATTCAATTTACTAACGAGGAAAATTTTGTTAAATTTGGATGATTTGTTCTTATATTACATCAACTTCCGGTATAATAAATTTAAAGGAACAGAGAAACGTGTATTGCCAAATTCTACGAGATAATCTAGTGATGAATCAAAGATCTTTAAAATTAAGTGGAACTGAACTTTGATGAAAAGAAAAGAGAAAAACGATCCTTTTTTTAATCGTATTGTGAGGTCATCACTAATATCAAAACTAACGATGTTTAAATAAATTTAAAAAAAAGATCTCGTTCAAAATAGAAATTATACTTTAAATTTTTAAAAACGGGATTACATCAATTTTTTACATTATCATTAACAAATTTTAAAAATTTTCGAAGGTTCTACTAATTAGGATTGTTCAGCTAAAATAGGTAGCTTCCTCTAAAGAATGAACTTATCTTTATTAATAATTTTCGTTCATTTTAATTAATAATGCGCAGTAAATGATTAGGCAATACATATTTTTTTAAATTTGTTATTAAACATATTTGTTTTTTTGTTTTACTATTAAAATTGTTTTATTTATTTATTAATCGAAATGATTAAAAATATATTTGTTTATTTTTATTTATTTTTTAAATTCTTTTCCACAAATATTCGTTAAGCTATCCCCATATCATCCTCACGATTTCCAGGTATTACATGCCCATTTGACGGCTTATTTGGTAAAAAGTTCTGAAATCCAGCTTCACGTTTGCCATAGCCATAGTAAGGGTAATAACCAGCAGCATATCCATATCCATAATAAGGCCTAATAAAGGAAAATAGTTTTTAGATTATTCAAAATTTTTGCTTAAGCTAGGCTCCTTTATGATAAGATATATTATACAAAATTCTATTTCGATATTTGTATTCTAAAGCTAAAATACCTTATACTATCTTACTATTTTAATTTTAAAAAAGTTTTTATAATTTATTATTTAAATTCTTACCACCAAGCATCAACTTGCATTAAAGCAAAGCTTGAGAGAGAAATTATAGCAAAAATGATTAAAATTTTGTTCATTATTTTGGAAGAATTATTTATTTATTAATGGATAAGAATTTGTAAAAAGACTGTTTTCATTTAACTTTAAAATATTTATTTATATAGAAAAAATCTGAGAGAACAACACTTAAGTAAACATTAAAAAATAACAAAAAGGTTAACACTTTTCTTAAAAATCCTCAAAAAAATTGTTTTCAATTTTATCAAAACTTTAAAGGTAACCTAAAATTCTTTAGTAAAATTCTTGTTTTTCAATGAGTAATGTGATCCTTTTAACAAAAGATTTGGATATTTACTATAAATATATTTTTATAATACAAAAAATATTTTATCAACTTGGCGCCTACTATTGTACTAAATAAAAAAATTTTTTTATAAAAAATATAATATTTACGTGTTAGTTAGTAAACATATTTTTATTTTATTATTTTTAGTTAAAGGTGGAAATTTATTTAGGTTGTAACATAAGTTTTGATACCCGAGCATGTTTTTCGATGAATACTTTATGGATATGAATGTTCTATATACCATTCGAAAGCTTAATTCGTATCTCGTTTGACATGTTTCAGCGTTTTTTAAAAAAATTTTAAACTTCTTAGATATACACTGATAAATGGGATATAGTCGGATATGCCAAATCCGGATCCGGCTAAATAAATTTTTTACAAAAGATGAATTAATTTATTACTATTCCGTGGATTTTTCTGAGTTAGGATAAAAAAACAAAATTTAAAAATTTTGTGTCTGAGCAGAGATATGATTTTTTGAAAATCACATATTTTTTAACATTTTTGTCAAAAATGTGACAAAATGAGAAAAATTGCTCTTAGCGACCAAATAATTTTACAAAAAAGTGAAAAATTCCCGTTTTTTAAAAATTTATATCTTGGGTTAGGAAAAAGATTTGTCCCTGATTTTTTTTTGATTCTGGCTTCTAAAATTATTGTGAATAATCATTTTATGTTAGATCTTTTGTAAAAAATTTATTTAGCCGGATCCGGATTTGGCATATCCGACCATATCCCATTTATCAGTGTATATCTAAGAAGTTTAAAATTTTTTTAAAAAACGCTAAACATGTCAAACGAGATACGAATTAAGCTTTTGAATGGTATATAGAACATCCATATCCATAAAAGTATTCATCGAAAAACATGGTCGGGTATCAAAACTTATGTTACACCCTAAGTACTAAAAATTATAGTGATTAAATAGAGGTTAATTAATAGATTGATAGTTAATTTTCTGATCAAAACAAAACAGAGCTCTTTTACTGCACCCTTAGGGACGAAAAGCTACTTATGTACTTATAATTATTTGATTCATTATTTAAGAGAAAGTTTGGTGCTTTTTAAAGATGTACGTACTAGAGCTCCGACGGAAGTTCCGGTTCAGGTAGGCCGGAAGTTCCGGGATTTTTTGGTTCCGGTTCCGGATCCGGTCAAATTTGCGGTTCCGGCGAATCCTTAGTACGTACTATAAATTGAGGTGTCCGACTGTATTTTAGTTACATATAGGCTACAAAACAATTAGTAAGTGTGAAAAATAAAGGGTACAAGTAATCTACAATCTTTTAATAAAAGATTAAGATTTTCTCTGCAATTTCTTTAATTAACTCGACAGCATTATGTACATGTTTTTCAGTTGTTTTTGAACTGCAAATTGCAAAACGAAGAAAATATGTACCGTGAGTTTTTGAAGCAACTAAATGGATACGGCCATCGGTATTTAGAGCTGCTAAAAGTGCTTCGTTCAACTCGTTGCTTCCCTAAAATATAAATTGAGGAAAAGTAAAGGAAAATTATGTACAAAAGTGAGATTTAGGGGCATTTGTGACGCTAATTCTAAGGTAAAGATTTAACACGGGATATACCATCAAAATATGCGCTATTGTATGCTTAAGCTAGGGTACTGAGCTTAGTTCAAAAAGGCTATTAAATATTTACTTTCAATCTGAAGCAAACCAAACCCAAATGTGGCGGAACAAACAGTTCAAACGATGAAATATAACCATTTGTTTCATTTAAAAGTAATTCTGCAAACAATTTAGCTAATTCAACTTGCTAAAAATTATTTAAAAAAAATAATTTATATTTAACTAGCCTTTCTCAAATATTGTTTAATCTCTTTAATTCCAATCGCTCTAAGAACAAACCAGATTTTTAGTGAACGAAATCTACGGCCCAAAGCAATTTGTAAATGCTTTATAAATAATTAAGACAAAAAATTGATTTAATCTCTACCCTATAGTCAGAAGCAACTGCCTGGTATTCATGTTTCAAATAGGCTGGATCAACATTAAAATAAGAAATTGACTCAGCTCCGTTTTTGAACCTGAAGATTTTTTAAATTAATTATGCCTGGAAGATTGGAATATTTCAATAATCATTTTAATTAATTATAAATATGGATGGGCTTTCGAAAAGACACAATTGAAAATAGTAGTATATTGATGTTGACTGCCCTGTTTATTTTTCAGACAATTTTTAATTTTAGATACACACAAAAATGGACACCTCGTTTGTTTAGCTTTAATTGTCCACTGAATTAAGGATATACCTACCTACCTAAGAGTTACCCCAAATTATTTTCACCCTATAGTATACCAAAATATCAACCAACCACATTGGAGAACAATCAAAATTAATCATCATTGCCTTATGAGCATTAAAATTAAAAGAATCAGCAAATTCGACACCATCTGCCAAATAAGCAAATTCTTCACAGAGAAGAAAACTGCCTTTAAATTTTTAAATTTAATTAAAATTCGAATAATAAAAAAATTTTACCAGCATAAGCAGCATCTACATGCACCCAAATACCTTCCCTTTCACATACTTGACCTAATTCCCTAATTGATTCAACTGCGCATGTATTTGTTGTACCCACAGTTATTATTAGAATAAATGGAATTAAGCCGTTTGAGCGGTCTTCCTAAAAATTTTTTTAACTACAAAATTTTTTAACTCAGAGTATGGTCAATTAAAGGTACCTAATTCAACTTACATTTATAGCCTTTTCAAGTATTGAAGCTTCCAAAGAGAAATTTCCCAATTTATTTCTTAATTAAATTTTCATTTATAAAAAATTAAATATTTAAATACTTGGATGTAGGCAATTTTCTTATTTTAACACCAATTAACATTATACCTTTATCTACTGAAGAATGGGCCTAAAAATAAAATAAAAATTAATAAGATAAATAACAACTACTTGATCGGAGCAATAAGCTACTAATCTATCAAAATAAGCTGAATCGTGTGCTTCAAAGATTGATACTTCGCCGATGGGATTTTTTGTTTGTTCAACTTTCTAAATTTTTGTTTATAAATTTTTTCCTCGGATAGATTCTCCTTACTTTTTGCCCTCCATTAATCATCCCATTAAATTTGGGCAAGTTGCTCCTCAATGATTCACCAACTTCACTTAATTGATGCCCAAGTGCTTTAATGAATGGTGTTTTCAAAAATTTTTCCCATTGGCCAAGTTGAGTATTCTGTGACTTTAGCTTCTTAAAATTAAATATTTTATCTCAATAGAAAGATTCAATGTTACCTTAACAGCTCTAGCCCTAGCTGCAAGTAATGCTACTAGTGTAGCATCACTTGCAGTACTTTGTATCATTCCAACGCCTGGCCCTGGATCAGAATTCCAAAATTGGTGAGGTAATCCAATAGCTTTTGCCAACCAATCGGTCATTACCATTTCAAGTTCAGTCATTGATGGACTTGATTTCTTTGAATTTTTAAAGGATTTTTTGAATAAATTGCAAATGTATTTCGTGAAATACCCATGTAAATCCGATTGATGCAATTCCCGTACTAAGAATATCGCCCATGACACCTGCATAGCTACAAGCGGTAGAAAAATAAGCAAAGAAGTTTGGATGATGCCTGCAGAGTTAATTAATTTAAATGGGCTCTGTGGAAGGTTATGTAATCTACCAATGTGTGTTTCCATTCAAAACAACAGGTTCAATATCAGCAAAAATCTGTTGCCAACTTTCAGGTTCTTCAGGTGCCTCTTCGGGTATTAGAGATTGCAAAAAGCCAGGTTTTATATCAGGTAATGGCTTTTCCCATTTATTAGTATCCAACGATTCCCAATAATCAGCTACTATATCAATTAATTCCTTTCCATTTTTTCGAAAAGCCTCAACATCCATTTCTTTGAAAAAATTGTATTAGCATTTTAAATAATGGTATTATTGGATTTATATAAAATAAAAATGAAACAATTCAAAAAAATCAATTTCGTTCATTCGAAATTTCGATAAAATTTCTAAAACATTCTGGGCCCCATTTTAAAAGTTCTAGACTTTAGGCCTCGGAAACGAGAACATCAGGCATAATTCAAAACATCTTTTGGAATTAATTACGCATTGTAAATTAAGTCTGTGGCTTTCTGTAGTTCTAAAAATATGATACTTAATCAAATATTTGATATTTTTAATCAATTTTCGAATAAAAAATAATGTGGCAGTATTTTTTACATGTGCGCCTTTCGGATAGGAGAAAAAGGGCAGAAATAAAAGAAAAATGCAAATACCAAATAAATAATTAAATTGATAACAAGTACATAGAAATATAAATATAAATTTTTTAATACGTTTTTAAGCTTATGTTAAGTGAAAACATAAAAATATTCTTTATCAATTTTTTTACTAACTCACCTTTTACTTATTGATAATCTAAAACAACGAGGAACTTAAATAAATAATGAGCTGAATGTAATATGCATTTAAATAAATTTAATAAATACAGTTAAAGATTATATTCCAACATGAAGAATTGACCATAGGGTTTATAACAAAAATGTACACGACCGAAAATTTCTCAAGACCAAAGGCATGATTGCATCTCAAGATAAGGCTTGAGACAATGCCTTGATAAAGGGATCAAGGACGGAAAAATCTAATCTTGGATCTTAAAAGCCTATAAGGCTCCTATACACGGTGTTGACGTATTTCTATTAAAATTATGTAAGAAACAATGCCAATTATTTTCAGACCAGACAATAACAAAAATAATAAACCAATAAAAAAACAAACAAAAAAGCTTTAAGCTTTCAAGTGAGAGAAAATTGTTTTTTAAAAGAAAATAAATAAATATGTATATCTCAACAAAAATAATATTCTTATTTTTTGAGTTGTGTTGCTTTTTGTATATGTGAGTGGGAGCGGAAGAAAATTCATAAATTATGCGTTAAAGGGAAAATTATTTTGGCAAAATAAGAGGCTTAAAAATAATTAGTAAAGAAAAAAAGAAAATAATACTGCATGCTACATACATATTATCTTCCGTGAAAAAAATTTTTTTTAATTTTTAGAAAATATGTATAAAATAAATTTAAAACATATTACAGTGCCGGAAAAAAAGATAGGACCAGAGGCTGTTAATTTAGTTTTTTTCGCTTATCTCTTTTTTAATGGCATTTAGGAAAAAAGTTTCAACACAAAAATTTTAGGCCATTATGTGCTCTTTAAAATGAGTATAAATATCAGTATACTTTATCGACAGAATTTTATCAAAAAAATTTTAAACAATACTACTCAATTTTTGGGGTGGAAAAAAAGATAGGACCAGACTAGAAATATCGACTTTTGTTCGGTCAAAAATTCTATAAAAATTTTTGTGAACATTTCCATCGATGCTGAGTTGAAAATTAAAAAGAACGAAGTCCGTAACTTATTTCTTCATCGAGATCTCAAATCTCGAAAATCAACGGAAAACAGGGGTACAGTACTTTAAAAAATATTTTAACACCCTAGAGCTTAAATTAAAAATTTTATTTTATGCCTATCTGAAAGCCCATAAAATTTGCTACGATATTATTTCATGTTTAAATTTTCTGTTAAAAAATTCATGGAGATAAAGACCGAGAAATTGAAAAAGTTATCATTTCTGGGGTATTTTGGGTGATTTTGAGCATTTTTAATATAAAGTGGACTAGAGTTAAACAGATATTTTTTTAGAAAAATTAATTTCCAGACTATTATGTAGTAAATTTTATGGGCTTTCAGATAGGCATAAAATAAAATTTTTAATTTAAGCTCTAGGGGGTTAAAATATTTTTTAAAGTACTGTACTCCAATTTTTCGTTGATTTTCGAGATTTGAGATCTCGATGAAAAAATGAGTTACGGACTTCGTTCTTTTTAATTTTCTACTTAGTATTGATGTAAATGTTCATAAAAATTTTTATAGAATTTTTGATCGAACAAAAGTCGATATTTCTAGTCTGGTCCTATCTTTTTTTCCACCCCAAAAATTGAGTAGTATTGTTTAAAATTTTTTTGATAAAATTCTGTCGATAAAGTATACTGATATTCATACTCATTTTAAAGAGCACATAATGGCCTAAAATTTTTGTGTTGAAACTTTTTTCCTAAATGCCATTAAAAAAGAGATAAGCGAAAAAAACTAAATTAACAGCCTCTGGTCCTATCTTTTTTTCCGGCACTGTAAATCAATTAATTTTAATAATTTATTTATTTGCTTATCAGTTGTAACGGTATTTTTTTAACAAAAAATTAATAAATTTTGTAATGGTATCAGAAAAATGAAATTATTAAATATGTCATTTAGATAGCTGAATTTGAATGCTTTTTTTCAGTTATTCTTCATGATTCCAAAACCCAATTGAAACAAAATTAAGTCAACTTCTGCTTCGGCTGACTTCTGATATTAATTGTTTCATTCTTATTAAGTAAACTAATTTAAATATATTTGTAATATTTTATATGACCATAAAAACTTTCCTTGATTGAAGGCTAATTTACGTTTCAAATTTATCTTTCTCCTGTTTGACAGCCAAAAAATAAAAAAACAATCTTTATAGTACGCAATTTTCGGGAAGGATTGGAGCAGCGATAATTCTCGGACCTTTCTTTTACTTTCAATTATTTGCATTTTTTCATCGTACAATTTTGTTTTATATAAATAATATTTTAGTTTTTTTGAAATATTTTTTTAATTTTTATTATATAATACTAGAATATAAAATACAGTTGAAAATTACGGATTTTTCAAAATTTTTCTTTGATTTTTATGGAAAATTGCGGAATTTCTATTGTTGTGCACAAAGGTTAAATTTTAAAAATTTCCTTAGGAGCACCTTAATCAGCTCTCTAACAATTAATTTATTGCTCTAACTTCTACAATTTTAGAACCCAAAGTTATATTTAAAATTATTTCAAGTCCACAAAATTTAAAAATTCGATAAACTCTGACAGCCGACAACACTTGACTCTGCGCGAAATTAAATCCAAATAAATATATTTATGTACTCTATACAAACAAATAAGTACACACAATTGTTAGAAAAATATTTTGGACAGCCGGACTGCTTTTAAAGCTTTACCTACACACAAAGTCCCGAGAGAAAGAAATGACTCACATTCTTTTCCCCAAAAATTTTTATTATTTGATTTTCCTCTCACTCTTTTTCGGCTGTCTGAAATTTGAGAGTAGTATTTTTACTAAACATTTATTATTTTTCAATCTTTTTTCTTTAAACAATTGCAAATAAAAAATTATCTTTAAATATTTTTAAACCCAATTTTTTGGTTTTATTAGTTGCCTTTTTTTAATTAAAAATAATTATTTGATAATAATAATTGGTGTTGCGATAATTTTTATACTTTTAATTATTTTTGTGTTAAAAATTGTTGTAAATTTCCACAAATAAAATTTTTAAAATAAGGATATTTAAAAATAGAAGTGCGGTTTATTAGGAATTTTAAAACATGTATAATTAACAGTTACATGACCCATCAATTTAAATAAAATTCCTGGTTTCTAGTTAAATTTTCAAATTATTTTTTGTTTACTTTAGATCATGTAATTTTAATATTTATTCTAATTTCTTTGATTTTTAAATAAAAGTAATTTTAATATAAATTTCTTACGATAATATTTTTCAACATTATCAGTTTTTAGTTGCCAGTTTTTATTTTAGTTCACTTTGCATTCTCATAAAAAATATTTCTGTTAAAAAGTTTCTTTTAACAATTTATCGTACATTTAAATATTTTTTGCTTGCAATTAAAATCTTAAATATTATTTTAAAAAATCAATCCGAATTTCCAAAAAAACTAGCTGACTTTATGAATCATAGCAACGAAAAAACAAACAAATTTTTTTATTTTTTACCTCTTTTAAGTTTTGAAATTTATTTTTACTTTTAATAAATTAATTAAAAACCTCTGAATACTCTTTCTAAGATTAAAAAGTTTTTATCGGACTATTCAAATTTTTTATTTAACCATTTTATATTGCCTATTAAATTTAAAATCAGATGTAAATTATTTAATTTATATTTTAATTTATTCAAATAACCCGCAAAAAAAGGGGGAAAAGCAATGGCTTGCAACCCTTGTTGTTGTTTAAGCTTAAAAGATGCTGTGGTTACAATTGGAATTTGGTCAACGGTGAATACCTTTTTCTTAATTTTTTTTAAATTTTAAAAATATTTGGGACACTTAGAAATTTTTAATTTTATCATATAATTTTTCCTAAATCGAAAATATACATAGTCTGATTAATGATGGTCAAATTGACCTTTAATTGTATTGTATCTTTTAAATTTGTGGTTAAATCAGGGCTCTCATCGACAAAATGCCACTCAAAAGTATCAAAATCTTGATAAAAAAGTATATAGGGAGAAAATTTCCAAATTTAAAGTATACTCAAAATTAAATTGGAAAATATTTGTTCGTGCTCAAATCTTTTATATTTCTCTCTTAAATGAATCTTTTCTAATAATTTCTTGCTTCCATTGGGCATTTTGTGCATTTCAACGCATGACATGTCAAAATTCGCTGATACAAGAAATAAAGCCCTGACAGTCTTAACCTCAAGCTTTCGTCCATTTTCAGCGCCGCAGGCGAAAATTTTTTGAAATTTGGAGCCCAAGTAGTCAGATTTCTCCCATTTTCAGCGCCGCAGGCGAAAATTTTTTGAAATTTGGAGCCCAAGAAGCCAGATTTCTTTCTTTTTCAGCGCCGCAGGCGAAAATTTTGATAATTTCGAAGGCCCAAGGCTAAAAAAATTCACTTTTTTGCCCAATCCCTTCCCCAATTTCATTTTCAATCCAAAATGTTGATTTTAAAGTATATACTTTCAATAAAGTATAAATTCAATTTCTTAAGTATGGAGGTCGGTTTCAAAGTATAATACTTTCAAATAAAGCACGAATGAGAGCCCTGGGTTAAATGCCTTTCCTTTCGTTTTTTAATACATATTTACCTACTTTTCTTTCAATTTCTTCAAAATCACTCCTTTGTTTAAAGATTTATGCCCTCGCCCAATTAGCAATTTTTGGATGGCAATTTAGTGTATTGACTCAATGTCAGCATGTTGTTATGGCACAATCTAATCTGCAATGTGAATATTATTGTCCATGTGTGGGGGCTTCTACGGCTAGAACTTCTGCCATTATTGAGGGTTATTGACTAAATTAAAAATTAAAAAAAATTTTTTTTGAATGTGTCTTTGTTCGTCTTAAGTAAATAATTTAAGAATTTATTTCCAAAATTTTTAAGAATTTCTAAGTGTCCCTATTTATTTTCCTGCTATTTTCTAATAAGAATTTTTATTGATTTTCTGAAATTAAAATTCTGGAACTAAATAATAACTATTCATTTCTAGTATAATTATTATTCTTTATCATTACTCACACTTTTAGAATCATATTCTCTAATCATTTCCATCCCTAATATCTTCCAAAATCTCACAAATCCTCTAGTATTTATCTAAACCTGTAGACAGATTTACAGTATTGTGCAATTGTCAATTTTTGGCTGGCAACTAGCCGCAATAAAATACGAAAAGGATCGTGCCGCAAACACACTTTTGCCTAATTACAATTCTTATGGTCGCTATGATATTCCAACATATTATGAAAGTTATTGGCAGTCACCAGAAGAACGTTATTATACATGTTAGGATTTTTCTAACTCCAATTTATCTAATTACTTTTGACGAACAAAGTTATTAAGCAAAAATTAAATAAACACTTTAAAATCTAATTTGAAATTAAATTTAGGGCTTTTTATCATCCAAATATTATGCTTGATTGCTGCATTCTTTCTTCTATTTACTTCCATCATGATGATATACGGGGTTCATACGGTATAAATATTTCAATACATACCAGGAATACGTCGGGTTACCTGAAACCCGAGAGCCGAAACCATGTCTTTTTTCTGACCCGAAATCCGAAACCCAATCCGTAGAAAATTTTTAAAACCCGATCAGAAATCCTATCCGAGAATTTTTCTTTCAAAAACCTGAGCCGAAATTCGGTTGACTTTTTCTTAACCCGACCCATCCCTGATACATACATCTTAAAAATTAGTTTAAAAAACACCTATAATCTCTATACCTTAATTACTTAGTGGTCTCGTTTCCTCCTAGTCCCATGGTTGGTTACAATGTGTGCCTCAATACTTACATCTCTTGCATATTGCATTATGTGGTGGGCTGGAGATGTCAGGGATTACTGGTTAATGCTTACAATAATAGAAATGTTTGGAGTTTTCTTAAATGTTTGTATTTTAATGTAAAAATAATTTAAAAATATTAAAGATTTATTGTTTTGTTGTTGTCGTTGCTTTTCATCAACGAATGCAAGCAGAACTTGAATATTACGCCAGAAGAAGAAAATACCAACGGTTTCATAGGGAACGAGAAATAACCCGACAGATTGATCAAGGCAGTATTTTGATTATAAAAACTTTTAAGAATCTTCCAAATAAATCCCCTACTTATCTTTTTGACCAATCATTTAAATATTCTTCTACTAAAGAAATATTCCTATTCAAGATTTTGGCGATTCTGATAAAAGAATTGATTTACCACATGTTCAACAAGGACAGAGACAATTTGGGGGAATCCAACGACCTCCTGCCAGCCAATTTCCTGCAGTCTCTCCTCCCGGACAACCTCCTTTGAGACATAAATCCATTCCTCCACCTCATACAATTCTTGTACCACCTTTACCATCAACAGAACAAATAATGCCACAACAACTACCAAAACAACCATTTTACAAGCAAAAAACGCCAATGGAGAGATTTGTTCAAGAAGCCTCAGGCAATCAATTTTATATTTTATAAATTGTTTGATACTAAAAAAATATTTAGCTCCACCAACACAATATCGTAATAGTTTTTCGCCTTCCTTTGATGTACCAAGATCAAGATCTGCAATTGATCGGCCTTTCCATCGCCATGTTGATGAATTTTACCGAGAAACGCCGAACAGATTCCGGAGAGCTAATTCATCACATCGATATAGGTTAATTTTTATCCATTTAATCTATGGCTTAAGACTAATATTTATTTATCATCTGGAATGATGTATGGAGGAGTCTTTAGGCTGATCTTCACATTTTTAGTTAGCTAATTTTAAAAACAATTTTTAGACCAACATGCAGAAACTGTGGCAGGGAGCATGGGCGAAGATACAATTATCGTTATCAATGTCGTCGTTGTCATCCTGATATTTCAACAGGGATGAGGTAAATATGTAGATAGTTATGTGGATGTTTAAATTCATTCTTTAACAGTGCCAGAATAATAAAAACTTACATTTCAAGGCATAGAAAAAATTCAAGCTCATCACTCTGTTCCTTAGCAACTCATCATGAAATTACTGATAATTTAGATGATAATAGATTCGACAGGAATCTAACACAAAACAGGATAAGGCATCGTTCACCTATGCCTTTACCTCCACAGACACACTGGTCTGATCATGAAAGTGATTATTGGTTTGTTCAATAATCACTTTTTACAATTAAAACTCTTCCATTCCTAGGAGCGGCTTTGTGCCACCAATGGCAAATTCTGAACATAATTACACTAATATAAATTCAAAAGAAAGGACACAAAGTTTAGCACCCCCGATTTTACCAAGAAGACGAAAAAGAAATGAATCGGCTATGGAAGGCATTTCATCCCAAACGAGGTCTTCACAAAAAACTTTAGAAGTACCTCAAGGCATTTCAATACCTCAAGTTATATTTTTAAAAATTTATTATTTTATTTTTGGAACACCTTTTTTGTTTAAAAAAGAAGGAATTTTTAAATTGAATTAAAAATTTATGCAAAAACTCAGCAAAAAAATTTTCAATACTATTTTAAGCACATAATCATTCCTCCAATGACGAATGATGGAACGTTAGATTCTCAGGTTGTTTTTAAATATGTACAGTCAGACCTTCATTATAAAATATCCCTAGGCGCGCATAAATCTTTTCTTCTGTACCGAGGGAACCTCCTTCCAGTAGTCAACTGGAAGGAAATGCTACTTTCATCCCAAACGAACTAAAGATTTAATTAGTTTGAAATCAATTAAAAATTTGGTAGAATCAGATAATAGGGAGGTGTTATTTTATAATGAAGTTCGAGATATTTCTCTTATAACAAAATATTTTCTTAATAGACAGAAAGGCAATACCGGATTAATTCTGAAATAGTTATCTCTTATGATCAGCCTCCTCGGCAAAACATTTCTTCTCAAACATTTCAATCTCCCCCATCTGGAAAACAACTTAAAAATAATGAAATTTCTAATCAACAAAAATTGCCAATACCTTTAGAAAGGAGAAGTCTAAAATCATCAATTTCTCCAAAAAAGGTAGATAATTAAATACCGTATTTATTCTAATAGAGTGGCCGCCACTCTATTTTTCGATACCCCAAAAAGGGGCCATTCTATTGGAGGGGCCATTCTAATGGAGGTGGCCATTCTATTTTTCATAGGTAAAAATCAGAGATAGGATGAATCAAATGTTCGATCGAATATTTTTTGACTTCGAAATTTAATCGATTTTTCGTGTAAAATTCTATATTTTCGACTTTGGTTAGTGAATCTTTCTTTTCGTAACACTATAAAACATAAAAATCTTTTGCCTGCTGGGCAAAAAGGCAACTTTTTATTTACTTTGGTGCCAGACAATCAAAATTTCCGGTATAGTTTGCTCATAAAAGTTCGGGGATCTCGGAATTTGGACGTAATATATGGGAATTGGGAGAGATTTGGAGGAATATTGATTAGTAATTAAAATTCTAAACTACCAAAAATTCCAAAATTTTCGTATGTCTTCAAGGGTCCTGAAATATCCAGAATTTTATCCCAAATCTCAATCAATCCATCATTATTCCTCAAAATCCTATGTCCCTGCAAGTCTCCTGATAAAATAAATGTATCCGACTAAGGTTGTCGGATAGTTGGAAATCTTCGGATATCCGGATCCAATATCAGAACCGGATCCGACAACCTTATATCCAACTTCCTTATATCGTCAAATTCATAAATATCTATTAATTCTCTTAATCCCATGCATCTTCATTAAATCGTTGTAATTTCTTGATATCCCTCCTAATCCTCTCAAATCCCCTAATATCCCTCTTAATCTCCCTTTTATGACTCCAGATTTGCTCGAAAATATTATGAGTATCCTTACTAAAGAGTAATATTTAATACATAATAGGAAAATAAAGAAATGTATTCAGGCATATACTTATTAGTTAAAAGGGCCATTCTATTAGAGGGCCATTCTAATGGAGGTGGCCATTCTATTTTTCATTACCCCCAAAAAGGGGCCATTCTATTGGAGGGGCCATTCTAATGGAGGGGCCATTTTATTAGAATAAATACGGTATATGTAAAAATTCATCTCTCTCTCAATTTTTTCCTCAAAGTTTCTCTTTTCCTGTTATTTAGATCTAAGTTAGACTAAGTTGAGATTTAGTTAAAAATCTGTAATTTTTCGAAAGACCGTCTCTATCAGGGATGGGCGCAATTGTGGCGGCGGAAAATTTTTTTTCAATTGCGTTCACCCCTGATCTCGATTTACCCTCAATTTCTGTAGAAACTTAGATATTCTTTTAAAAAAGAGATGAAAACCCACTCCTAGTTTTTATTTCCAGATAATCCATATACTTATTTTAAAATAATTATTTCTTTTTTTTAGCTACCGATGGCTCTTACATCAACTGTGTAATTTATTAAAAATAAAATTAAAAAATCATAGTCATTTTAAATTTATTTAATAAATATATTTGTATAAAAAAGATTAGATTAAATTTGATTAATAAATTAATAAAAATGTTAATTTTAAATTAAATTTTTCTTTAAATTCTTTTTTTTATTTCAAAACAATTCCAAAATCATTAATAAGAGAAGTAGCCAAACAAAGCTCTTTATTTGTAGCAAATTCAGTAATTGGAGAGGAACTTAATGAAGTGACTGGTGGAGCTTCAGAGGTTTCTTCGTTTGGAGAAAGTAATTGATTTCTAACAGCCATTAAAGTACGGCCTAAAATTGAATAAAAAAATATTTTTTTGGTTTAACTGATTTTTTAGAATGCTTATAATTTGGGAATTTTTAATATTTTGAAGAAATTTTAAATAGAAAAGGAGACTGTAATTGGAGAGAATTTGTAGACACGTGTATATTCAAATCTCCATAAGTGATCCCTGTAGATCCAGGTTTTTAAAATTTTTCATGTTCTGGCTTAAGAGGCAACCCCTCATATGGAAAGTAGAAGTTCCTTCCTTCTAAGAAAACCTCCCATTTTAGTAACGTAAGATTTCTTCTAATTTCCATATTAGTGCCAGAAATTGTCAAGTGTAAAACAACATTTTTACCCAAAAAGTTAGTTCCTTCCCAATTCTCCCCCGCAATTATTTGATTTGCTCCTATTCCAGCCCCCCATTTTGCATCAAAAGGACTAGCTTCAATTAACTCAGCATCCCCTGTAGCTAATAAATCTTTACGGATTGGCTCATTTTGTTGAAATTTTCTCATCAGTCCAATAACCATTGCCTTTATTGAAAGAATAAATTTTCTTTATTCCAAATCAATCAACCTACTAATATAGAAATTGGCTCCCATTGAGAAGGATCGAATCCTTCTACTCGTCTTCCCAGAAGTTTTTGAGATTTTGGGGATTTTGTCTGCATTATTTTCTCTGCAATTGCTCGATCACCGAAAGAGATTGCCTTTAAATAATTTTAATAAAATATATGAAAGGAATTTTTTTCAAAATTTCCTTTAAAAAAGGAATTTCGTGAAATGAGAGGTTTATCCCACGGGATCCCGTCCCACAAAAATTTTTTTTTCGAAAAAAATCCTGTATGCGAGATCCCGCAAACACTCCCAGCATTTCAAATATAAGAAAATTTAATTGACCTTGCAATAATGAAAGAATTGTTCATTACAACAAAATTCACGAGAAGCAACATTAAACGTTACTGGATGAAAATTGCTAAAAATAGAAGCTTCCCGGAAAAATGGTACAATTCGTTGATCATTATTGCCTTCCCTCATGTAAATGGTTATGTTCCCTTTTGCTTCTTTCAAAATTCTACGAACAATTTTGACTGAATTTTTAATAATTAAAGGAATTTTTGAAAAAAAATTTTTTTTAATTTTAAAAATTTCGTTTCAATGGTAACTCGAATTTTTAGTTCGTATTGTGCCGTAAAATTTGTCCTATTTTTATATTAAATATACATATTTTACTTTTCTTGCCTTCTAACTCCAAATCAACGAGTTCCCCTTCCTTGATTATTGCACATGGTATAAATCTGATTAAGAAAAACTATGTAATAAATTATAGTAGAACAGATTTTTAGTAACAAAAAAACAAGAGAAAGCTGAAAAGCTGTTCGGAAAAACTAATAGAAATTTGTTTCAGAAAATTAAAAATCATGAAATAACAAAGAATTTCTATCTTTAAAAATTATAAATTTTATAAATTCCCAAAATAGAAATCTTTTGATAATCGTATGAGAAATCCCCCCCCCCCCATTAAAATAAACAATATAATTACACACTTCTCCATACTTGTAGAATCTTCCACTACAAATCTCTGCCCTCTTTTTTTATAAATACTATTTTTGGTGATTGAGGGTGATTGTTGTTGTTGCTGTTTATCTGTAGGGGATTTTGAGGAGTAAGATATATCAGATATTGAAGAAGATGGACGATCTTCTGAAGTATCTGCTTTTCGTTTTGTTGGGGCCATTAATAAAAAAATTTTAAAAATTAAAATATAAAGTTGTTAGGGAATTTTAGTAAAAATGTTATTAAAATATAGAATATTTATGTTTGTAGATATGGGTGGGGAGTTTGGGAATTAACCCCTATTTACTAGAATAAATAGGTTTAAAAAATTTTTGTTAATTAAATTAAGGGTTTTTTCCTGCTGTCATTAATTTCTTAATTTTGTAGTCGAAAAGGAAATATTTTCGGTACTTTTCCGGTACTTTTTTATATATTTAGGTACTTTTTTCAACTGATTTTGATCGACTTTAACTTTTTAATGCTTGATCCAATAAAAATAAATTTTATATCAATCGAAAGACCCCGATAACCTCTATATTTTTTCTAACAAGATAGATCAAATATGATCAGTCATTAAAAAGTTATAACCGATCAAATTCGGTTGGTACTCAGTTTGCGGTCGTATAACGGAAAATTACCACTATTTACTACATACATGTTTTTTGTCAAAATTAAGTAAAAACAACTTGGTTATTTTAATTTAAAATAAATTAAAATTACTTAATCTTGAATTTATTTTAAAAATATTTACATTTTAATAAAGTAAAAATAAAAAACTAGCGAATTTCATTTTTTTATATTGATTTATTTCATTATTTGGATAAGTGTATGTGTGTGTACGTCCCCACCTGTTACTACTATTTTTCGAATTTCTCAAATAGTAGTACCTATGACAATATAAGGAAAATAAAAAGAATTCAAGAAAAAAAACCCTTTTTTAATATAAAAATAAATTTTAGTTGGGAAAAACAGTGAAAAACAGCTCTGATTTTTATTTATAAAACATTGGAAAAATGCAAAATTACATATAGGAGAGAGCAACATAGAAAAAGTAAAATGAATAAATTTTGAAATGCGAAGAAATATTACAATATGTAGATGTTCTTCCTTCTAGTTTGAAAATTTATTTTTTTCGCATTTCATACAAACTTGTATCCATTCAGGAAAAGTATGAATTACCATATACCGTATCTACTCGATTAACCCATCCGTGGCATGGATAATTATTCAAGGGTGGGGAATTATTTGAGTTTTGAAATCTGATCGTGTAGTAGGGTATTTGGGGGAGGGGGATTATTGTTTCAACTTATCCGTAGTAGGGGGTATTATTCGAGAGAGGGGAATTATTGGAGGGAGGGGAATTAATCGAGTAAATACGGTAACTCAATGCCCTATGATTACAAAAGTTTTTATCGTTTACAAGGGGATTGATAGGGATTTTTATATTTATTGTAATCATATTTTAAAAGATTTAATAAAAGGATTGGATAAAAAGAAGTGCTGTCCTAGTATTAATAGAAATTAATAATTTGATGAGTATCTTTATTATACATATATTTTCGTTTCTTCTCTTCAAACGACTGCCATGACGAATTCTTAAACAAATATTAAATAGTAATTTTCTCGAATAAAAATTTACCTTCAAAGCTTATCTTTCCATCACCATCTGCGTCTGCCTCCAAGAATAACTAAAAGAATAAAATTAATTTCTAGAATAAATTGAAAATATTTAATTTTTAGTCACGGGTTTCGACTTTGTAGCCAAACTAAGTTTTCCTTGTCATTTACATCTGCTGATTTTAGGAACTTACTGTATTTGCTAAAATAATTACCCAGGGTAATTATTGTTTCAACCTCTCGCTGGAGGGGGTAAATAATAGGGAGGGGGTAATTATTTGAGAGAGGGACATTATTTCAGCATTTACGGTAACCCATATCTTCCGATTTAATATAGTTTTCAAAGTAGCTTTTTTCTCTAATCAAATTCATTTTACCTGATCCACAACACTTTCCGGGAAGTTCTTTCCCAATCGAAGTTCACTTATCAATTTCTTCATTTCCTCAGGTAAAATAAACCCATCATTGTCCTTTTAAATAAAAACAAAATTTTTTAAACTTTTTCGAATCTTTTACTTTATCGAAAAGACGAAATTGAGCAAGTAATTCTTGCCGTATTTCTGGTTGTTCATTCGACAAATTAATTATTCGTTTTTGGCATTGTATTCTGTGTGAAATTTGTGCTTTTTCTTGTATACGCATCATTGCAGCAAATTCGTCAAAAGTTATTAGTCCATTCTCTAATTAATTAATTTTTTAAAGAAAAATATTTTTCTTCAAAAGTTTTTTACTATCTTTATCCATCTGATTCATAATAATCCGTAATTCCAATTTTGTTGGGTAAACTCCACATTTATTCATTGCCGTTTCCAATTCATGGGCAGTAATGTGGCCATCTTTATTCACATCAAAATAGGAGAAAGCGTTGCGATAATCTATGGGAAAAAATTTTTGTCAAAAATTTTTTTGAATTTTACTATCTCTCTTTAGTTTATTTCCCTACTCTTTTTAATAAAAAAACTTGAAATTGTTTCAAATAAAATATTTAGGGAATCTGATATTTTAAAAATTTCCTGGTCTGCATAGTCTACATACCGTATTTTCTCGATTAATTCCCCCTCTCGATTAATTCCCCATGCTAAAGTTGGGTTGAAACAATAATTCCCCTCCCTCAAATAATTCACCATCCCACATATGGGTTGAAATATCAATAATTCCCCAGGGAAATTAATCGAGAAAATACGGTATATCCTTGTTTGAATGGAATTAAATCAAAAATAGGAAACAGAAAAGACTTGGAATCTTGTCCAGAATCTTTACTCACTTTTTAGTTCCTAACGAAATTCTTTTATGATTCATTCAAAACTATTTGACAAATTTACAATTTATTACCTTCATTTGTTTGTCTAAAGCGAGTAGTTGTCATGATTCACCTTTTAAATATTTAGTAGTTGTTTTATTAACTATCTGGGCAATTTTATATTATTTAATAATGCTTTTTCTAGATAAATTTAAAATTATTTTGTAGTATAAAATTTTTATTATTAACATTTCGACAAAATAAAAAACGATCAGCAGGTGGTAGGTAGGATGTTTGAACGGTTAACAATAGATCAGAGAGTCCTCAGAATCAAGTTCCATTCAATCATTTTGCTATTTTCTGGGTGGGGCCGGCCGCCTTACTTAAACTATCATACAAATTTATCCCCAAAAATTGGCTTATTAACTCAATTGTAAATGAGTATTAGTTCTGTTAATTTATGTTTAAAAATATTTTAATAAAAAATATTTTATTGGAAAACACAGAAAAATGTTCAAAGATCAAATTTTGTAAAAACTGTAATGTATTAAAATAGCGCAACAAAATTAAATAAAAAGATTTTTGAAGAAATGATTAATGTTGCTTTTAATCTTTAAGCAAATAAACGAATTAAAAAAGAGTAAATTTAAGAATTTAAATGTTAAATTTAGAGACGAAATTTGTTTATTTTAGCTAATTATATCAAAAATTAAATTTGAAGAGTTATTTTAAGATTTAAGAAAAATAAAAGAGTAAATACCGTAAATGCTCTAATAGAAGCAGACGATATATTAGAGACCGGACCGAGACGAGATCTCGACCGAAAATCTCGGTTATTGAGATCGAGAATTTTTCGAGATCTCAATTCTTGTACGACACTTCCAGTCCGATTATTAACTAAGTAAATTTTTTGTAAATGAGAAAATAATTTTAAATAAAATTTTTCTTAAAGCTTAAAATATCAATTTATTAAAAATATAATTTATTATAGACGTAAAATAAATTTTTTATTTAAAGAAATACGTAGGTATATCTACAATGATTACAGAAAAAACATTCTGTAAAAAACACTCCCATAACTACCAAATTTTACCTAATTATGTATATGAGAGAATGTTTTTATTTCTTTTATTTACATAAATAAGTTTTTCATATTTAGTTTCTTTATTTTTAACATTTAAAAGAAAATAAACAAGAATTATTTGGAATTGAAAGGAAAAACATTTGAAAATCAAAAGTTCGAGACAGCTCTAGTATATTTACCGTATAACCTGTATTAATTGTCTTCCCTCAAATAATTACCCCACTTCCATTAATTACCCCATCCAACGATAGATTGAAACAAAATTACCTCCAAACAAAAGCCCTAAACCACGTTCAAATTTCAAACCTCTTATAATTACCCTCCCTCGATTAATTACTCCCGCCAGCGGAAGGTCGAAACAATAATTACCCAGGGTAGTTATTAAAGGATATACGGTATATATTATACCCAGACAACTTTTTTATTAATTTTAGGAGACTTTCCTGAAAACTAAAATTTATTTGACCAAAATTAATTTTAGTTCCGGGCAAAGTCTCCCAATATTTACAAGAATACTTGTTATCAATCATTTAATTCCTAAGCTTTAATAAAATATTTGTTTGTTTAATTAATTATTTATTTGTCTATTAATTCTTAATTTTTTTAAAAATAAAAGGAAACAATATTTAACTAAATAAAATTTTATTTTAAAAAATAAAAAAAAGTATTGTCAACAATAATTTATGTAAATTTGGTTTTAACAGAAATATAAATTGACAAATAAATCTTTACAATTTTTTATAAAAAAAATTTATAAAGTGCTTTTAACTTGTTATGAAAATAAATGGAAATTGGAGCGTTAAAAAGTAGACAATTTTTTTGGTTTTTTGGTTAAATATGTAAATAAATAAATTGAGAAATAAATAAAAAATTTGTTAAAAATAAATTTAGAAATTTTATTTTTAATATTTATGTAATCAGGAAGGATCCGTTCTTTCTAAAATTTACTAGAGGAGAATCTTTGAAATATAAAAAGAAATTTAATATTAAAATGGGAGATATTTAAAACCAAAAAATGGAAGAAAAATGCCAGCTGAGAACGCCTTGGTAGAATTAAACGAAAATATTTGTGTTCAAACAAATCTAATTTGTCTAAAGGAATTATTTGGAAGGAGAACAAAATAGTTGAAAATAAAAAAATATTTATAAAATATTTTTTGTACATTTATTAACCTAACATACAAATTTAGAAATTAATAGAATTATAGCTTTATCTTTTTTCATAAAAATAAATCTAAAAATAAACCATTAAACAATAATATTCGGCTAATTTTTAAAATAACATTTTTTGAAGAATTTCCAGCATTCCTTTAATTTTTCTTACTCATAAATTCTTTAAAAAATGATAAGACAACTTTACATAAATATTGTTAAAGTTTGAAAATCGAAAAGAAAAATCAACCAAAAATCGAAAGAAATTGAAAAAAATCAAAGAATAAACAAGCGACTTTTCTTTATTTTGAAAATTATGGATGTCCAAAAATAAAAATTTTTTTAAGCTTTGTTTTATTATTCAGTGAATTTTGACACATTTATAAAATTTTGTTTTAATTCACATTACCCTAGACTATCAATATATTGATAATAAATTCCGAAACTATTTGCTAAACAATAAAATATGTGTATGTACTTGCTCCCATAAAACATTCCATTTTATAATCTCTTTAACTTTTCATTTTACCCTATAGCCAACGCTTAACATTTTTACCATTTTTTATGTTGTTTCTATTCTCACAATCAGTTAATACATTTAAAAACTACGTGTAATACCCCAAAACTAAACGTGGATGATGTCGATTAATTGATTTTAATCATACGAGTGTGTCATTTAAAATTATAAAGCAATATTAAATTTTAATTTTTCTTTTTGTTTGAATAGAGTTTATTTTAAGCTTTTTTAAACCCATTCATTTAAAAGTTTTATAATTCGAAATAAACTTAATTTATTTTTTAAAGTCTATGTACGCGAAAATGTTTGTAGCACATCTCAATATTTAGGAAACTAAGCTTCTGATCTTTCATACATTAAGTAACGCAGCTGGGCTATAGCTATTTCTCTCCTTTAGCTAGTGAAAAAGGTTAATCGGCGGCATCTTCAGTAGACCGGACTGATGTGTTCCATCAGTCCGGTCTACTCAGTAGGCCGGACTGATGCCATTACACCACGCCGCCTACTGCAGTCTTAGGAAATAAATAGCTTTATGCTTTACAATTATAAGATGGATTTTTCAGAGAATGACATGGGCCTGAGCAAGGATTTTGAAATAGTCAAAGCCAGTGCCCCCAAAAAGTCCCATATTCAGCACTGGTCTTAAGTCTGTGGTAAAGTCCTAGGCATTGTCTCGCGATTTGGGGTGTAGTCTTGGTTTTAAGTCATGGACATTTTCGTTATTTTCCTACACAATATAAATGCACAGTGTTCTCATACTAATATTTCCCACTATGATTTCGATCATTATTGGATCGGAAAAATTGAAACTGAGAAATCCCGGTTCCCCAGGTCCTTCCCGGTCTCCTTCCAATTAATTCACAGTCGAGGTTTTGTCAAAATTCCTAGCACTAACAGGGTATTCTGAATTGAGGCTCTGAATCGTCTACTCTTAAGCGTTTCCTATTTGCGTTTGTCTTTTTGCGCACATGAGAAATTTATGGCGCACAGCAACCCCTTAATATTAATTTAGTAATTTTTTTTCACCTACTGTATTAATTATTTTATAATTTTTGAACTTTTAAAGGATACTTGCGTCTTCTGGTTCCCTTTATGAATTATTTTCTTCTTTCAATTTTATTATTCCTATTTTCTTTTGCTTCTTCTAATTCCAATCAAAATGGGAACTTTCTTGTTATAACTGATATTCACATTGATGAAAAATATAACAAAAATGGGAATAGATCAGAAATGTGTCATTTAGATGAAAATAGTGGAAATCAAACACCAAAAGAGACCAGAGACGCAGGAGAAAAGGATGCTATTGGGACATATGGTGATCGTAAATGTGACTCTCCACCGGTTTAAATTTTATTTTATATTAGAAAATGCTTTTGGATTGCTCGCTTAAATGTTTTCCAAACGGGTGGGGGCTAACTTGAGGAATTCCAACTCACGGAACAGAAAGATCGCGGAACGACAAGTCACGGAATGACCAAAACACGGAATATTTTAAAAATCATAATATTCTTAGAAATCAGAATTTTTCAAAAAATTTTTTAAATTCTGTTTTTTAAAATATTCAGATTTTTCAAAAAATTCCGATTTCTAAATTATTCCGTGTTTTGTTCATTTCGTGACTTGTCGTTCCATGACTTTTCCGTTCCGTGAGTTAGCCCGATACGTTCTAAACGTGGAGAAGGCTTTTCTGTTACTGTTGACTAGTCTCTTCATTTTTCTAAACTAGAGTTTGACCAAGAGGACTGATTCAGTTTGTTAGATAAAAAATGAAATTACCGATTCGGTCCAAGCTTCAACATATGTTTTTTCCCAATTCAAAAATTGATATCAAAATTAAAAAAAAATTTTTTTATTAAAATTCTAGGAATTAGTTGATTATATGTTAGATGAAGCAAAGAGGCATATTCCAAAACCTGATTTTATTATATGGACTGGCGACACTGCGGCTCATATAAAATATACACAAAAAGGTTTTAAAAATAGAAAATCAAAAATAATTTTTTTAGAATTTATTAATACAATGAGGACTGTTACCGATTCTATAAAACAACGATTTTCTGATGTCCTAGTCATCCCAATTTTGGGTAATCATGATATGGAACCTTCTAATTCATTTCCTGATGATGCAGAACAATTAGGGATGTATCAAGGAATTTATGATCTTTGGAAGGGATGGATTGGTGATAAACCTAAGGTTCTTAATCGGATTAAAAAAATATTCATTATAACATTTTTTAACTCTAATACTCTATCTGCGGACCCAACCGCAAAACCAAGGGGCGAACCTAACCGAAGAGCCAGATCGTCTTTAAAATTTTTTCAGCAGACCTGTCCGACTTTATTAGGTGACAACTGGACTGAATCCATTGGTCCTCCCTTTTATGTTCGTGAATAGGGTTGTCGGTTTGAAACCGAACCGAACCAAATACCGAAGATTTTCGGTTTCGGTTAACAAGAATTTGGTGAAACCGTCAACCCTATTCGTGAAGGCAAAATGTGGCAAATTCGTTTATGACAACAACTAGCTTTTATCAATTTATTTGGCTTCCGAATTTTAGATTTTTATAGACAAACTATTTTTTACTTAAAATCAAATTTTTAATTTTTAAGGAAACTTTTTTGCGTGGTGGATATTATTATTTTAAATCTCCATTGGACGGATCTGAATATTTAGTTTTGAACACAAATATTTATTATGTAATAAATACTGCAATTGAAAATTTTACAAATCCAGAAGACCCAACTGGCCAATTCGAATTTATTGAAAGACATTTGGCTGAAATTAAATCAAAAAATGGAAAAATAAATATTGTTGGGCACGTTCCACCAGGGGGTAGTATTCGTGCGTTAATTAAAAATTCTAATCAAACTAAACATTTTTTGAAGGTTATGTTTTTAATTCTGACAAGACAGAATGGCAAGTTGAAATGCCAAAACAATACAATAAACGGTTAATTGACTTGTTTACAAAATATGCAGATTCTATTGGTTTTATGTTGTTTGGACATTTACATACTGATACTTTTAGAATTTTGAAGGTTTTTTTAAATTATTTTAGAAGGCAATAAATGCATTAATAACGAAAATTTAAAATTCTTTTCAATTAGAAATTCCTTTTCTCCATCAATTTTCGCAAACTTTGAAGCCCCAAAACTTTTTAGGTTCATATCGATAGTTAAAAAGATAGAAAATTTTTTAGTAAATCGATGATCCAATGACACTAAAAAAGGTACAAAATGACACTAAAATTTTGCCGTTCACCTCATGTTAGCCCCCCCCCCCCCCAAAATCAACCTCCTAGAGTTTTGACTTACAAGGATTGCATCGAAAATAACTTTTAATTATTAATTAACCAAAAATAAATTAATTTTTTAAAAGGATTCAAATGGAAAACCCGTACAACGAATGTTTTTAAATCCAGCTATAACTCCGATGTTTGATTTAAACAATCCAGCTTTTCGTGTTTTTGACTATGATAAGACTAATTTTGATATTAAAGATATTAGGTTTTTTTTGAAATTTTTACTATTAATAAGTCTCTATAGTACACTTGACCAGGGATAGACGGGTTACCCGAAATCTGGGCTTTTTTTCGACACGAAACCCGCCCGAGAAATGTTTGAAAACCCGATCCGACTTTTTAACCCGTTTTATCCGTGCATTGGTCGCAAGAACAGGATTAAAAGTATATTCCAATCGTTTCCTCTCGTCGAGCTGGTCAGCTTGACAGGCTCTACTAAATCGATTATCATTTATTATAGCCGAATTTTTTACTCCAAATCTGAAATTGGTCACCCTATAATTTTCCAATTTTCACGTCTCTGTATTTTTGCAAGTTTTTGGCTTTTAGGATAATTATACGAGATAAATCGATTGTTAAATTTTAATCCTGTTAGAGCCATAAAATTAAAAAAATTTATTTAAATTAATTTTTTAAGAACTTTTTATGTTAATTTGGATGAATTAAACCAAAAAGGTTCTAATCAAGTAAAAACAGTTTTGGAATATTCAATGAGTGAAGTTTACGGGCTTAAAACTTTTGATGCAAATGAAATGAATTATTTGGCAGAGCAATTTGCAAAAAATGATACACTTTTTAATTCGTATGTTCGTTATAATAGAGTGATGAATGGAAATGGAGATAATGCAAATATTGACAGGTTTTTAAATAACTTTTTTAATATTTAAATTGTGAAAAATAGTCATTTACCCCTAAAAATATTGTTAAATATTTTATTTTTCGTTAACTTTTGGCTTGTTGGTATTGCAGAACTCCGGTTTAATAATTAGACCGTGCCTGAGACAACCATTTATATCTTTTGTATCCATAAATGTCGGGCCATAGAAATGTGTATTTAAATTTAAATTTTCCCATAAAAAGAAAAGCATTTCGAAAAGTTCATTTTATCATTAATACTTCAAAACTTGAATTAAAAATATTTTAATTAAATTTAAAAAATTATTTTCTAGAAAAATTTATATTTGTGTTATTGAAAATCTTAATTTGGAAGAATTAGAAGCTTGTATTTCTGAGGTACAATAAAATAACAATTTTAAATATTTTTAATTTTAAGGTCCCGTCTTCGGCAACTAAAAAATCTATATCTGCATTAATTTTATTGTCTGTGATTTTTACTGTTCTAGTCACTTTAACTTCTAAATTATCAAGTTTTAATTGCGGGTTTTGAGGGTTTTAGTCTTCTTTTTATTAAATATAAAATGTGAATCACCAAAAAAACTTTAGGGCGCCTTTCATAAATTATTTATTTAGATCATTCTTTTGTGCTCATTTTTTCTTTTATTCACTTCAATATTTACTACATAGCAAGGGTGCATTCAAAAAAATTTCAGATGGGCGTTTCTAATGTTTTGGTTGGAAACCCAATTTTAACCCTCCTGAGATCGACCCCCCTGATCCTTTTGATCATGTTTATTTCACTTTTTTGATAATTTTCTTCACACTTTTCTTTTTCCCATTTTTGGAGGAGGCGAGGCTCCAACCCCATCAGATCCTCTGGATTCGCCCTTGCTACATAGTTTGGCCAGTTTATATACCGTACTATCCTAATAAAAGCCCTGTCCCTAACAAAAGCTCCTTGTGACATAAAATAGATACCCATGCTTTTATTAGGTTATTTACTTTGATTTAAAAATTATTTTAAAATATTTTCCCCTTCATAAAAATATTGTGGTTTAATCACTTCAAAAATTTCTGGTCCTCTTTACTTTTTATTTACGCGTACTAACAAATTTTCTAAACTTTCTATATATTTATTGGTAAAACATTGATAAAAATGGTTTTCGTAAAGTTATTTGATTTAATTTATTTGGGTAATTTTTAGAGATTTTCCCCTTGATTTTTCCTTGACTCTGGATCAGGGTTTTCTAAGATTTCCGGTCTCTAGTAGTTTTGCAATATATTTTCTTAAATACATTTAAAATTTACAATTCTTAAATTAAAAACTCGCCATTTCCTCAGCTAGAGATTTTTTGCTTAAGTATTCTTGTCTAGACATTATCCCATTGTAAATATGTTAGTCTAACTCCTAGCGTCAGACATAGGTGACGTATAAACAAGATCTGACTATTTCAACTAACCCCAAGAATTGGAGATTATTCGAGAGAATGAGGTTATTGCTCTCCTGCCTTTTTAAGTTTAAAAATTATTTTTTTGAAATACAATTTTCCGACATTATAAAGAGGTGTAGTACATATTACAAAACACAATATAGTACAAAATAAAGTATAGTACAAATTCAAATGATAATGCCAAAAAAAGATAAAAGGAAAGCGCACTTGTTTTTAATAAAGTGCATAAGCATGACACTTAATTCATTTGACGCCCAATCAATCCTATGTATACGATGGCAAGTATTTTGAAATTAACATAACTGTCGGGCAATTTTTAAATATTAATTTTTAAATAAAATTATTTAGTTAAATAAAAATGAATATTATTAATATATTTTTTCTTTTATTTATAATTTATTTGAAAAATTCTAACAAGTTGGCTAATAATGGAACAATCAAATTAGAAATTAATTCCGATTGGTCAAAAACAAGAAAATACAATTATTTAAAAAATAAAAACCCCGAAGAACGTTTTTCTTTTAAAAATTTAATTGCAAAATATTTAAATACAAAAAAGGATGTAAATTATTATTTAATATCTAGAGACATGTTTAGATATTCTCCAGAAATAGAAATAAATAAAAATAACATTGTCGATGAGATAATTGTTTATTTACCAAAACAGGTGTTTAAATATTTAGTATTTTGGTTGGAGCTACAAATGTTAAGTACCGAGTGCTGCCCAACTCGAAACCATGTTAGGGTAATTCGGCGGTTTTTGCCGGTAAAATAAGACGGTTGTAAGGTTAACCTTGTGGGACCATGGTCAGGTAACCATCATCATGTGACCGAGTTCTTATTTTACGGCCCTGCTCGTAATCCCCTCAATACCTCCTGAAATCCCCCTTGTTAACTTGTTACGTAGAAATTACCTAGGTAAGAAATAAGAATCACTAAGAATTAAAAAAAAATAAAAATTTACAATTTAAGATGTCTAAAAGAAAGGTACTAAGATATAAAAAAGAAATCTCTATTTTAGAAAAATATATGAAAAATTCTAAATTAACAAAAAAATCAGTAAAAGAAAAAATAAAATATTACAAAGAAAAATTACAAAATAATTATTGGGATTTAATTAATTTAATTGCATATAAAATTGAATTATTGGCGGAAAAATTAAAAATATTGGATAATGAAGATGAAAAAATAAAAATTAAAAAACAAATTGATAATTTAAAGGAAAAGATTAAAATTGAAGGTTAGTTTATTTCTAAAAAATAAATATACATATAATCTAAAAAATGTATTCTAAAAATGTACGTAATAGTGTTTTACCGGGACCGAAATTTTGACCGGAACCGTAACCAAAAAAAACACCGGAACCTTCCGGAACCGGAACTTCCGGTGAAACTCTAGTATGTAATCTAAAAAATAAATATGCTAATAAGATTTCGCCTTTCGTCCGAAAAAGCGAAAGACGAAAGTCAAAAAAAGGCGAAAATCGGCGAAAGGCGAAACTCGCACACCCCTGCTGTATACTACATAGAATTATGTTTTTTAAAACTTTTTAAAATAAAATAATTAACAGGAGGAAAGTTAATTGAATTGAGAAAATATGTTTGTTTTTATTAAATATTTATTTTAAAATTAAAAGAAAATTTTAGGAAATAAAATTAGAAAAATTTGGTTATGGTCTGCCGTATACTGATGATGATATTACTGAATTAGCTAATGAATTTGATTTTAAAGAAAATCAGATGCGTGTAAGTTTTTATTTTTAAAGTTTATTTAATTTAAAAATTTTCAGAAAATGATAGGAGTAAGTATTACGCCTTCATTTATATGTAATGGAAAATTGCGATAGACGATAAAATTTAAAAATTAACGAACCTCTGCTCCGCAGAGTTCGGTCGGAATTCCATTTTCCGACTTTTTCTTCCGATTTATAAATATTTCCGACTTTCGAACTTTAAATTGCCGGTCTCTGATGACTTTCAATGCATTGTTCCAAATAAAGATTTTTTCCAAATGCTAAAAACTTTCGATTACGGCGCTAATAAAAGGAATCTCTGATCTAAATACAAATATTATCTTTCGGCTTCGGATCTGTAAACCAAATTTGTGTAGACTCTGTTAAATACCCAGTACTCTCCATTATTTGAACGGGCCCAAGAAGTGTTAGCCCTTTTATCACAAAATCTATACGGCCGATGAATGTTTCCGATTTCCAACGTAACATAATTTTTATGGAACATAATTTAGAGTATTTTTTGATTTATGTGACCTAATCTATACCCACAATTTTGGAAACCTCAATTTTATATAAAATTGCTTCAAGGGTGTCTAAAAATTTGTATAAGTACATATGAACTCACATTACTTTTCGGTATAAAGGTTTAAATTTATGAACCTCGACACAGTACCCCCTGATTTAACGAATACTATTACCTTTAATTAATATTTAATTTTAAATAAAAGAACACGAGAAATGAATACAGAGTAAATGGCATAAAATTCAAAACGATTAAAACGGATCTTAATAAAATAAAAAGCAAAAATCCAACGAAAAATTCAGGTTATTTTTTTTGATTCAGTAAATGAGCTCTATACCAAAATACAGCCCAGACAAATTAAGGTCATAACAAAACACGATGCAGAGTTTGCGGACATGTATACCGCCAACTGGACATTTACCTGTATAGTCTAATCTGGTATACAAGATTATGCCAGATTTTCACTCCAAAAGTTTCCTTTTCACTATACAATCAAATCCCAAAATTCCAGAGCACATCCTCTGCCCTGCTAGATTTACATAAAGATCTGCAATTTTTCCAATCCCAATAGGATTTATAATTTAGATCCGACTTTAATAAATATTTTCAGTCAAAATGTTTGATGTTTATTTGAATGAAAAGCCATTAATTTTGATTGGAGTAGAGTTAAAAAGAATAGCAAAATGTAAAACAAATCAACAGTATAAAATTAGAACGCTCGAAAATTATTTTCTTGATTATAATTCGAATAAATTCTATATTCAAAAGAATCTGCCAAACAAATTTAAAAAAATAAAAATACAAAAAAATCAAAGAAAAAGATTTATAAATATTGAAATTAATTATTTGGAAGATATTAAATTATGTAAATTAACACATAAAATTGAAATTGAAGAAGAAGAGTTTATTAAAATGATTGAAGAAGATGATGGAGAAGATTTTGAAATTAAATTGAAAGAAATTGAAAAAAACTAGTGTTCGGAAATTAAAAATTTCTAACTGTCTTTATAACTACAGTACTAAAGTTAAAAATTTTTACTTTGTTTTTTAGCGCAAAATTCAAAGTTTTCAAAATTTTGAAATTGCAAATCAAAAGAAAAAAAACAGGGAAATCTAATATCGAAATTTCGATATGGCGGCTAGGCATTTTTAATTTATTAGACACATGATTTAAATAATAGCATTGATTTAAATATTCTTTCTTGGTAAAAATATTCTTTCTTAAATGTTTTCTCTGGCTAGCTATTTTTAATTAATTAATTTTATTTTTAACTAAAATTATTAAATGTTATTATTTATATGTTATTCTTTATTTAAATGTATGTTTTTTCATTAATAAAAATGGGGGGGGGGAGGATTCTATTAGAGGAGAAATTCTTTTAGAGGAAATACGTACGTTAATTAATTAAGTCTTCGAATATACCGTATTTTCTCAATTAATTCCCCTCCCTCGAATAATTCCCCATGCTAGAGTTGGGTTGAAACAATAATTCCCCACCACCAAATACCCTACTGCACGTTCAAATGCCAAAACTCTAATAATTCTCCTCCCTCGATTAATTCCCCATGCCAAGGAAGGGTTGAAAAAATAAATCCCCAGGGGAATTAATCGAGAAAATACGGTATGTTATTTTCAGTAATTTCTATTTCTCGAGAATATCTGACCATGTTTTAGATATTAAATAATAATTTACTTCCTCTTCTGAATTTAAATATTTTACAATTAAATTTTTAAAAGAAAAACGTTCTTCATTTTTATTTTTTAAATAATTATATTTTCTTGTTTTTAACCAATCGTATTTAAAAAACCTCAGCGCCGCAGGAAAAAATTTTTGAGTTTGAAGGCTACGAAGCCACATATTCTTCAAATTTTGGAATCCTAAAAGGCCAAACTAAATTATTTTTCTAGTTTTAATTTTACTAGTATTATAAAATAAATTTACAATTTCAAAATCAAAGTTAAAAACATTTTTTGGAAGGAAAAATTATTCAACTCACATTCCCCCATCCTGGATTCAAACCCATCCCCATAAAATCTCAAAGTGATTGAAGTCACTCAATCAAAATAAAATTTAGTTTACTGCTTGTTGTTTCTAGCAAGGAAACATAATAATACGTTTTGTAATAATGCGTTTAATTGTGTATTTATAAAATATAAAAAGTATTTTTGGGCGTATATATTCTTATGGGACGCCTATACTATTTTGGGACGCTTTTACTTTGATGGGATGCTTATTCTATTTTTGGGACGCATAAAAGCTCATGGGGCGCATGTCCTAAACTAGAGCCTTATTTTACCTATTTTATTTGAAAAACTATTACCATATTTAAATTATCATAATCCCTTAAAAACCCTTTTTTCAAAGATTTTCGATTCAGTTTCTATATTATCCTAAAATTTTCCAAAAACGGCAACTCTATCTTCGAAAATTTTAATTGTAATTTATTAACATGCTTCCCAAATTTAATTTTCGGGAATTATGTATATAAAAGTATAACAAAATACAAAAATTTATAAATTATAATAAACTAGAGGAAAATCGAATGATAATGCAAAAAAATAAAATCGAAGGAAAGCAAATTAACATGGTGACATCTTCCCTCCCTTTATCGCTTACAGAGCCTTTTGCCATTCTCTAATTAACCTCCTTATTTTAAACTTTTTTACATTAAATTGCTAAATTAGCTAGAGTTTAATTATTAATTAAATTTTAATTAATTTGAGAATATAAGGTAGGAGATATATGTCAGAGGTGGGTCGGAATAGTCAGAGGTGTCGGAAATCGGAACTGGCTCAAAAGTCGGAACTCGGAAATCAAAATTTTTTTCCGGAAATCGGATAATATATAATATTTACAAAATTGTATTAAATAGATTCTGTTAAAATTAGGTTTTTTTATTTAAGATTTTTGAACTTTAAAGGATACTTCGTCTTCTGGTTCCTTCATGCTCCTTCATTATTTTCTTCTCCCAATTTTATTATTTTATTTTACTGTTTCTAATTCTCAACGAAATGGAAAGTTTCTTGTTATAACTGATATCCACATGGAGGATAAATATAACAAAAACGGAAATGTAGAAAAATGGTGTCATTTAGATGAAAATACTGGAAATCAACCAGCAAAAGATGCTGAGCTTGGAATTAAACAAAAATCGAAAACCAAAAAGAGGCTTCGATTGGGACCAAACACAAGTCAAACACCAAAAACGGCTGAGATTGGTACCTTTGGTGATCGAAAATGTGACTCTCCTCCGGTTTATATTTTATATTAAAAAGGATCAGCGAATATTATGGTTATATACGCAAAATATCCTTACATATTAATTATTCAACTACAAGCAAGGCGTTTCCCTTATCCTGAAATTTTTGACAATTTTATCGGGAAATTCCCGTCCACCCTGTTATTTTCAAATAACTCAGATCCCCGACAGCTATCTCAAGACGGTATTCGCAAAATATCGGGATCCGCAAATTCTACCCTTACATTGCGTTATTTTTGACTAAATTAATCCAAAGCGCAAAAATTTACAAAATTTGCGCACAATGTTGAAGAAATCTGGCCTCATGGAAATCTGGTCCGAGGTCTGATCCGTGCAGGTCTAATCCGAGGCATTATTAGATTTTATGTAGATGAAATAGTAAATGTTATTAAAATTCCAGGCATTAGTTGATTATATGTTAGATGAAGCAAAGAGACATTTTCCAAAACCTGATTTTATTATATGGACTGGCGACACCGCGGCTCATAGAAAATATACACGAGAAGGTTTTTATGACTAAATTACAAAAGATACCGTATTTCCTAAAATAGTACGGCCGGCCGTACTATTTTTCAACCCTCTTCCAAAGGGCCGTACTATTTCAGGGGGCCGTACTAATTTAGGGGGCCGCACTATATTTCAACCCTTTTTCAAAATTATCTGACTCTTTTTTTTGTTTGAATTTTTTATAGTATCCACAATAGTATGCCCTTAAAAATTATTTAAGACCCGTCTATAAAGACAACTGTATCAAGCATTTTGTAGAGCGTTTTGTAGAGCGCCATGCGCATCTGTCTACTTTGTGTTTTGTGGATAGGCAAGCGTTAAATCAGTTAGGGTTCAGCGGTTTATTATTATTAAGATTTTTATTAAGATCTTTGAATTTGAAAATAAATTTATTTAATTTCTGCTCATATTAAAATTTTCTAGAAAATACCGATACCGATTTTTAAATCCCGATACCGAGCCGGTATCGGTATCATTAGCTTAAAGTTTTTTAATTTCGAGGTATTAAGAGAGTAGAAAAATTATGGTGCTGTCCATAATCAAGAACGATGAGAACCTCTCATATCGATGGGGAACCTCTCAAGAACCTTTCATATCCTCATATCTCTCTTAAATATTTCATATTCTTCAACGTATAATATAAAATATTCTTTACATTACCAGTTTATCTTATCTTAGCCTCACTATAGTGTACCCCTTGGGGTAAAAATGGTATCCAGGAATGAAGGAAGTCCAGTAAGTACAATAGAGGTTCGGTAGCTGATGAATTAGGTCTGGACTATAAATGATGAATTAGGCCTGGGCCTGATTCATCTATCCGACAACCCTACTATAGAGAGGTCCGACTGTAGTTATTCATATATTTTTAATGATAGCGCAAATGTTCTCGGCGCAAAAGTCACGGAACCCTATAAACTATTCGTTATTCACCTTAATTCCAACTAATCCTTTTAAATTCATCCATACTTAAATCACTCCAAGTCCATAAATATCCTTCCAAATCGATAAAAATTCCCATTAATCCCCCGATATCCTCTTAAGCACTCCTATTTCTATACCAATAGATATTAAGATTCAATAAATTAATTAAATATTGCGAGGAATAATGACTATGATTAGAAAATCAAATTTTGTCTATTTTTATATTTTTTAAATGGGGGCCGTACTATTTTAGGGGGCCGTACTAATTTAGGGGGCCGTACTATTTTTCAACCCTCTTCCAAAGGGCCGTACTATTTCAGGGGGCCGTACTAATTTAGCAGGCCGTACTATTTCAGGAAATACGGTATTCTTTTACTAGAATTTATTAATACAATGATAACTGTTACCCATGCTATAAAACAACGATTTCCTGATGTTTTGGTTATCCCTGTTTTGGGTAATTATGATATGGAAGGCGCTATTTCATTTCCTGATGATGCAGAACAATTAGGGATGTATCGAGATATTTATTACCTTTGGGAGGGATGGATTGGCGATGAACCTGAGGTATTAATTTAAACTTTACTAAAAAATGAATAAAAAGTTTGGCAATAATTAAATTTTATTCATTAATAACTAAAAATGTAATAATAGAAGAATACTCTCGGGACAATCATATTAAGAATATTATTTTCCCTTTGACAAAAAGATTTTTAACTAATATAGTAGACTTGTATTCTTAAACATATTTTGCGGGAAATAAAGATCCAAATAAAAAATATACAAAAAAGTTTGCTTGTTTAAAATTTTCTGGCGTATTTTAAAATTTTGAAAAATCGTAGTTGATTGTCTTTATATTAATTATTTAGATCAGATCGGCGCGTTAATCGTAACGCAAATGTCGACGGACATTTGCGTTACCGGAAAACTTTAATAATGGAAAACTTTAATAATTTTTAAGGAAACTTTTTTGCGTGGTGGATATTATTATTTTAAATCTCCATTAGATGGTTCCGAATATTTAGTTTTAAACACAAATATTTATTACATAATGAACAGTGCAATTAAAGATTTTACAAATCCAGAAGACCCAACTGGCCAATTTAAATTTATTGAAAGACATTTGGCTGAAATTAAATCAAAAAATGGAAAAATAAATATTGTTGGACACGTTCCGCCTGGGGGTAGTATTTATGGTTACTGGTGCCATTCCCCCTCTGATTTTTAGAACATAAAGTCCGGTAAAGGGTGTGTGTGCGTGCCATAATTCCTTGTAAACCTATTGCAAGCGGAAGCAGTGGTATTACACTCAACGTTGTATAGGTTCTAATTTCTGAAGCTGTTGACTCACAAGAAGAGAGTGGAAAGGGGACGTCACTTATTTTTGGGGGGGGGCGGCATTAATACCGTATTCTAATCAGATTAAATATTTCTTGAAGGGTTTGTTTATAATACTGGCATGCCAGAATGTAGAGACGAAATGGAAACTCGATACAATAAACGGTTAATTGACTTGTTTACAGAATATGCAGATTCTATTGGGTTTATGTTGTTTGGACATTTACATACTGATACTTTTAGAATTTTGAAGGTTTTTATTTTTTATCTAAAATAATTATTATATTATAATTATTTTATATGCCGGATAGTCTAGAGCTCTGGGCTTCTTTTTGAAAATTCTCTTAATATTTTATTTTGGTATAATTACTTAAATTTTACAGCTAAAAGCTGATCTATTATATTTATGTATAGTCTATATTTTTGTCAGTTTTATAATTTTTCTGAGAAGATAATTTTTAACAAAAATTTTGTTTGTTTCTATAGATATTTAGAAAGATCTAATATAACAGTTCAAACAAAATCTGTTATAATTCTTTAATACATATTCTGTTAAGAAAATGATTCTATTTATTATTTTTGAATTTAAAAAATCTAAAAAAATTAATTTTTAAAAAGGATTCAAATGGGAAACCAGTACAACGAATGTTTTTAAATCCAGCTATAACACCTTTGTTTAATTTAAATAATCCAGCTTTTCGTGTTTTTGACTATAACAGGAATAATTTTAATATTAAAGATATTAGGTAGGTTTTTCTGAAATTTTTTAAATTTAAAACTAAATTTAAAAAAAAAAGAACTTTTTATGTCAATTTGGATGAATTAAACCAAAAAGGTCCTAATCAAGTAAAAACAGTTTTGGAATATTCAATGAAAAAAGTTTACGGGCTTAAAACTTTTGATGCAAATGAAATGAATTATTTGGCAAAACGATTTGCAACAGAAGATAGACTTTTTAATTTATATATTCGTTTTAATAGAGTTATGAATTGGAATGATAATTTATATATTGATAGGTTTTTTTAAATTCATATCTAAATTGGTTACTTGGCATTCTAATTGATGAAGCTGTAGACTAACATGAAGAGGGAGTGGAAAGGGAGCGAGCGTCTTATTGGGGGGGGGGGGGGGGGGCATTAATACCGTATTATAAGGAAAATTATTTTGACCGTCGTCCGGACCTCCAAAATTCGTCTGGACTAATATAGAACCCCTGAATTAAAAAATTTTCTATTTTTAATATTTAAGAAAGATTTATTTCCTTTTACTTTTTTTTTAGAAAAATGTATATTTGTGTTATTGAAAATGTCGATTTGGACGAATTAAAGAATTGTATTTCTAACAACGATGTAAAAAAATTAACAAAAATTTTTTTATATTTTTAATTTTCTAGGGATCTTCTTCTTCAACAAAAGGATTTGATCAGCATTAACTAAATTTTCTGTGATTTTTACTGTCCTAATTGCTTGTCTTCTAAATTTTGGCCTTTTTAAAGTTTTTGAGAAAGAAATATTTATGTAAATCTGTCAAATCACCAAGATTTGGATAATCTTTAGCCGATAAACAAACACTTTTCCAACATCTTTAAAAATATTTCGCCCGCTCAAAAGAACTTTTTTCCTCCCATTTTTTCATCTTTTTCCAATCGGTCCATCCCATTTTTTGACCCTTTCCTCATCCCCTCTTCAAAAATAAATTCAGTTCTGATTTTGTTCAAATTTTATTTTGTTATATTTTTTCAGTTTTTCGTCCTGTTTTTCAGTATTTTGGCTTACCCCCCTTTTTTATGCATATTTAATTTGTGAAAGAAAAATATTTTTTATTCTGTTAGTTTAAATATTTTTTAGAAATAAATTTATAGTCAAAGTTTATTGGTGAATTAATTAGAAAAATTAAAACTTTTCCCTCCTTGTTTATTCGAATCCAAGAAGGATTCGACAAATCTTTAAAAAATTTTTACTATTCATTTTTTACTATTTTTACTACTTTTGATTAAAAAATTCAAGAGTTACCCTTGCCCTTTTTCTTTTTTCAAGTTTTAATGGCGGGATTAGGAAAGTTCATTCTTCATTTTATTAAATAAATCAGACTTGGCCATGGATACGGATAATATCCGGATACCCGCGGATATATCCAAAGGCGGATATCCTTCCAAATCCGCTATATTTCGCTAATTTTTTCAATTTAAACAACACTAATTATAAATCTTAAAAATACAACCAAGAAAAATTTTCTAAAAGGAATATTCTTAATTTTTCCATCCCTAGTGTATGTAGATTTTATAACTCTATATGTAAGTTTGGAAAAATTAAAAAAATTCAAAAGAGTTACCCTTGTATTTTGGCTTATCCCAAAATTATAAACACGCTAGCTGATCACAACTGACCACTGCCTTTTTTATTTTAACTCATCACTCGCTCAATCAAAAACGCAGAATTTATGAAGTAATTAGTGAAAATATGCGGTTTTTGCCCTGAAAGTTTCCCGCCTATCTTCTCTAAAGTATAAAAGGCGCAGACTTTTAGTATTTCAGTCAAATTCTATAGTCGTAGTCAGTATTCTACTCAATCACAGTATCGCTTATTCTATTGTATTGTTACCTTTGTGGTAAAGTGCGTCTTGCTAGTCTATAGTCTATTCTGTTAGTACCGGACACATTGCAAGTCGATACAGAAAACAGTCGTTCAATATGTCATTTGAAAGGGCTCGTAAGCTGGATCGAATTGCACTAAAATTAAGCTTGGGACTCAACTATAGGCTGAGAGATACGCCTCCGAATATCGAAAAACTATAGGGACCCAGCTGATTTTTGGAGCTATCATTATTTTTGTCGAGTTCTTTTGAATGAGCTATAATTCACATTATCGAATTTTTCACCCCAAAAATCAGCTGTCATCAAATTAATTTTAGTGTATCTCGGTGAGATATTTCAATTGACATATCGTTTGACGTGTTGATTTCCGGTATTTATAACAGAATTTCTTCATGTTTTCTAATTTTAAATAGGTTTCATGTATATTTTATTTTTTAGATAATTAAAATTAAAAATGAATTCTCTACCAACCGAACTTCAATTTGATGTCTTGAAGTGTCTTAATTTCAATCAAATATTTTCTGTTAAACAAACAAATTTTTATTTTAATGGGTTTATTAATAAATACGAGGGGGGATTGGCACGAATGAAATTTGATGAACTTCAACTAGTGAATATTTTTATTATTTTTTTAATTTAAATTAATTTTAGTATGATATTCTCTCTCGTTATCCTAGATGTTTAGAACATAAAATAATTAAGCCTGAATCTGGAATTTTTGAAATTACTTTAAATGATCGACTTAAAAAGAAAGTAAAATTAATTTTTATTTACTTAAGTCTATATTTTTGTTTTTTTAAGTGGCAAGCAGCGATAACTGAATCATTGCCGTTATTTTTAAATAGTTTTAAATTTGGCACAAACATTCTTATGCGTCTTGAGAAAACAGGTACAGAATAATGTAAAAAATTCTTGTTCGGATATCCCTAGTTAAATATATGTGATCAACCCAGAATGTCAACTCCCTTTTGTATTCGAGGGATTTGAGTGGATTAAGGGACAAGACGGAAATTCTATACTGTCACTGTCAGATAAGGCAATAGGGACCATGCCAACGTAAAATTGATCTTGATTCACCTTTATAAGACAAAATATTTGGAGTTGACATCCAGGGTCAGTTGACCAATAGGGAGTTGAACTCCTGCTATAAACTTAAATATTACTTCTACTTTTATAAATAAAATCTTATTTTTTAATCATTTATAGATTTATTTATCAAAAAAGGCTTCTATATTTTAAAATTACCAAACATTCCAAAAAGCATAAAACAAATGATTATTGTTCGGTGCTGGTTAGAACATTTATTTAATTGTGCTTTTGCGTGTTTCTATTTCGATAAAAGTGTATTTAATCCAAAAATGATCAATTTATTATTTGATAACGACAAAACAACTCTTCTTCAATTCAAAATTCACAAATTGTCTCTATCTGTTAACAATTACACAATTGAAAATATTTTTAAATTCTCTTTTAATCATTTGGCAATTTCTGAATGTCTTTGTATAGATTTTAAAGAAAATGGCATTCCAGAGCAATATATGGATATTTTATTAAATATTTTAACAAATGAATCCAATAACTTTACGAAAATTTGTTTGTTTGGACTTGAGTCAATTAGGCTTCATGATCTTTTTGTTGACGTGAGTTATCTAGGTTTTTTGAGATAGTTTAAAAAAGAAATCGGAATTACCGTATTTCTTCTATTAGAATGACACCCTCTAATAGAAGGGAGGGCCAAGGTACCGTGAGCCCAAGATACCGCCGAGCTATAACTTTCTTCGAAATTGTCGAATCCGGACGCCCTGGCATGGTTCGATTCAGCTCGTCGAGATGCATCGAACCATACGAGGGCGTCCTGGACTCGACAATTTTGAAGAAATTATAGCTCGGCGGTACCTTGGCCTTGTGGTACCTTGGGGTGTACCTCTAATAGAATGCCACCCTTGAAGGTGATTGAAAAATAGAATGCCATGGCATTCTAATAGAGGAAATACGGTAATAAATATAAAATTTAGTATATAACAACATCAACGGAAATAGACTATTCAAGAATTATATCTTTTATTGACTTACATTATGTTTCACTCAAAAATTTTAAATTGAATGGGAAAGCTGAAAAAGTTATAATTGGTCAATCAAATGATGTAAAATATACAAAATACCAAATTGCAAATATTCATAATCCAAAAATAAGATTTTATTTTTGTAATGATGCAGATGAATATGGATCAACTTTTCTCATTAAAATCAGAAAAATGAAAGATAAATTTTAGAGGAAGAAAGTGAAAATTTTGACTATTCATTGAAAAACTAAATAAAAAATTTTTGTCGAAATTTTTAAACCTAACGATTAAAAAATTTTAAATAATATGTATGATTTTAAATCATTTTAGTTTGTGCAAATTAAGATTAGCAAAATATTTTTAAAAAGCGAATTCTTGTTATTTTAAGAAATAAAGTTTGGAAATTTACTTCCTTTTAATTATACACTTAAGATCAGAAATAAGGTTGCCGTTTTCGAGTTGGGCCGATGTTAGTGTCATTTTTTCGGGCCGGCCGACCGGGTCTCTTTCGGGCCAAAATGCGATGCCCGACTTGATATTTCGGACTGGGCCGGCAACCCTATTCAGAAATACATAAATTTTTCTCAAAAACAATATTTTATTTCAAAGACAAATGGATTCGACAGATATTTACATTGTATCAAAATAACAACAGGTAAATAAACAATATTGAACATTACATAAAAATACAAAATACTTATTTTGTTAAACATCAACATAATATCTCAAAATTTCGTTATGAAATGCTTTCTTAGAGCCAATACGGAAACATAAATACATCAATTCATCTATTTCTGGATCATCTACACGAAACATTTCGTATTCCACAACCTTACAGAATACTTTCCCTTCCTCCTCCTCTCCAGGAAAATAACGTTCTTCATCATTTACTATTTCGCCAAACATTTTCTGTTCAGAATCGTCATAGTGAAAGCCTTTACGACCATGAATAACGATGTGATGGTACATAAATTCAAGTCCTCTAGGAAAACAGTAGCCTTTTTTATGATATAGATAAAAATATTTTGTTTGGAATTTCAACGGAGCATCACCAAAAAATAATTCGAGAATGTCCGGATTGATAAAGCCTTGTTCAAATTTGAAGTTTTCAGTAAAACAATAGGAAAGCTTCTTCAGCCAGTAACGAAAAACAAGCATTTCTTCGATCGTTTCAGGATATTGTTTTAATTGCAATCGAAGAAATTTAGGCGGCGTTCCTTCTAAAAATTAAAAGGTAAAAATCTAAGCTTCACAAAAAGCTTCTTTCTAAAATCAACTTCTAACAAACAAAATTATTCACCTGTTCCTTTCGCTACAAAAACCAAATTTGCAATTTCATTAAGCTTATAATCATCAATTGCCACATCAAAATTTTTGCGAGGAGAGTTGTTGTTGTAATAAAAGTAAAAAGGAATTCGTTGTTGAATCGCTGCTTTCCACTGAAAAATAAGAGTTTATAGCCAAAAGAACCAAAGCAAAGGGATTACCTTTAATTTGAGTTCCTCACTTAAATTCAAGTCCAATTCTTTACGACTATACTCCAAATCCTTGCAAACATCTGCAAAACAAAATCTTTTGATAATATTAGTGGAAAACCTACAATTCTTCCAAACAACCAATTCAACAGAATAGAACACTTTCACGGCCAATTCTTTGTTGTAATTGTTGACCAATTCACAAAAATGACGATTTGACAGTTGAAAGTTGTTCAATTGGTTGAAGTTGAAGCATTTGAGGATGTCAAGGTTGGTTTCTGCGGGTAAAAGATTCATCGTTGTTTTTAATGAGACTGAGTTTAATTAAAAACTTAATCCTTTTATACTGTTTTTATATGTTAATTTATGTGAGTTCTTTCAATTGAACAATAGTTAATTTTCTTGCCTTTTATGTGTCGAAATAAAGATTTGACTTAATGAATTAAGTTATCAAGCCTTCCCTGTTGTTGATCAACTTTTGCCATATTGGAACAGCATGCCCGATTGTTGGAACAACATTCTCACATGAAGGAATAACATCTCCCGTGTTGGTCTTCCATTGTTGGAACATTTGTTGGCGGTAGGTGGGCTCGCGGAAGGTAGATTGGGCCTTCGTAATCACTTCTAATCTCCCACCAAAAAAGCAAAACTCCCGAAAATCGGGGATTCCCGACGACTTTTGGCTCGTGAATTCACGATTCACGAAAATCGGAAATTTGGTTTTCCCTGATATGAATTATAGCTTTTTAAATTTATTTTAGCGTGACATCAACACAATCTTTCAGGATTTAAATCTGTAAAATAATTAAAATGAATCAATTATTCACGGCTGCTCCCAACTAAATTATTTTTGTGGATTTTTAAGTTGGCAAGTTTAATTCATTAACAGATTCTGCAATTATTCTGCAATAATTTGCATTTTGCAATTATTTTTAGCTTTATTAAGTTGGATATAACCGTTTAGGTATGGATTAAAGATTTGTCTATGAGAGAAAGAAGAGGAAAAATTAGCAAAAGAGAAAGAAATGCTCAACTTTTTTAGCAATTATTCAATTCTCATTAAATAGAGAAAAGTTTTTAGATTGCAAATAAAATATTTTGCAGAATTCTTAATGAATTTATATTTTAGTGTTTATTTATTTTTAAATAAAAATAGAAAAGGCAGAATGCTATATTTTCAAATTATCGTTGATTTTATTGTTCCCGTTCTCGACTTTGGGGCTGATAATAGCACCAATAATTATTAGAAATTTTAATTCTAACTTCAAATTAACACCTATTACTTAATTGTATTTCAGGGCCAATGACACTAAGAAATATTGAAAAAAAAATAAAATGATCTGCCAAGGGTGGGGGTATTGTATTGTAAGGTATTGCATAGAGGTTTTTAGTTTTAGAATAGAAAAAAGCTCTTAAGTTCACATTACATTCAATCCTATACCATTTTATAAAATGGGGTTGTCCCATAGATTATTTATATTATAATTCTTTATTCATACCTTAGATGTCACGAGCTAAAAAATTTTGTTCGAATTTCAAATAATAATTAGAAATTTTCTTCGATATCCATGGTTCGGCCGGTTTTCTGATAATCCGTGACATTCCTATTAGTATGCCGCTTTAATAAATTAAAAACATTGTTCAAAATCACTAGAAGCATTAAATCAGAATAGAAATAAATGGATTTCTCAAAATTTATTTATTCTTTATCCATATTCATACTCCTAATATTAGCTTCATTATATTATCTAAATTATAACAAACAAAATCAATTTTATATTTCTAAATCATCTATATCGGTATTAATTTGAAGAACTCAATTTTGAAATTAAAAATTAAATAATTAAGATAAAGATCAAAAATCAGAAAATGCCCACAATTTTGATTTGGAATAAATGTTATAATGTGACAAAACAAATAATTGGTTACCCAGATTATCCAGTGATTGATTCCAACATTAAATGTCAATACGATTGCAAATTCACTTTCGATAAAAAATTGTAAGTCTGTTGTGTCCGCACTTGCAGAAATAATATAAATAAAAATAACCCATAATCGGGTTGGATGGTGGCACAGTCGGTTGTGCTTCGGTCTGGACTCATTCCGTGATGGTTCAATTTAGGGTAGCTCGCCGTCTCCCTTATCCCGACCCCGACGATTTTTTTGGCAAAAAACCCGACCCGAACCCCGACACATCCCACCCCGAAGGCGCTACCCTAATTCAATTCCATTTCCCATCCAATGAATTTTTCCACAGCATGAACATTACAAAGTATTACCTACTCAATTCTTAACTAAGAAATCTCAGTTCTGAAAGCAATAAAAATTTAATTAAACAGTTAATTAATAGTGATACTCATTGATCAAATTAACGCGATTATTTCGGTTAAAAACATTTTAATACATTGTTTATTCATTTAGCGAGGCAAGTGCATCAACAATTATTTTCTTGCTCCATAAATTTTGCCCAATAAATTCATGGCCTCAAAATCGAAGAGAGAATCAGAACTATATGATGTATACAGTTGAATGCCCTACAGAAACATTGAGATATTATGACAGAAACTTATTAATAAACAAATTTTTTAACAGTTCAGCAACTTATCGTGTAGATAGTTCTGTATTTATGCCTTATGATGCTTTAACTAAAATTACTCCAACAACCCCTAAAGAATATATTTGGAAGCAAAAAGAGGTAAATTTTAGAGATGGGACCGAGACTTATCTAAGACATACTTGAGGTTTTTCTGTCTAGATCTTGACTCATGAGATGCAGTCTTATTCTAGTCATGTAAAACTTTACGCTCTCGAATATTTTTCTATTTTACGATAAATTATTTATTTTAAAGGTTTTGGCAAAGGTTATGAACAAAACAAAATTAGCCTTCCAGGCAATATCTCATTGTAACGCTAGTTCAAGTCGTGATTCTATCACTAAAAGATTACAAAAACTAATCGGATTAGATGTTGTTGGTGAGTGTTATGGTGGCAGGTGTAGTTCTGATTGTTATAAGCATAACATGGGTGAATACGAAATTTATTAAAAGTAAGAGTAAATATTTATTTTCAGAAAATCATATGTTTTATTTGGCATTAGAGAATAATATTTGTCACAATTATGTAACAGAAAAATTTTGGAATTCGTTAAGATCACTCACCGTACCTGTAGTTTTTAATAGATCAGTTTTGAAAGGAATGGATGTTCCTTCCAATTCATTTATTGCTTTGGATGATTTTAAGTCAGTAAATGAATTTGCTGCATATTTAAAGGCTTTGCAAAATGATACGGAAAGATATTTAAAGTAAATTTTAAAATTAAGTTTCAGACCTTCTCGGTCTAGGAACCTTCGGAACGCTGGTCAAGTTTGGGAATTAAGGAAGATAATGGAGGTGAAGTGTTGTCTGATCATCAAAAATTTTCTATAAAAAACGGAAGATTTTTCCAAGTCGTTTCGGATAACCAGAACCAACCTCAAGCAATAAAGAACATTGGTTTTATGTTTCGGTATAATGCTAGGGTTGTTTGAACATGTGAAGGGCTTTTTGGAAAACAAAATTATTCTTAAAAGAGGATTATTTCATAAACCTCTGATATATTTTAGGTATTTTGAATGGACAAAAACATATACAAATCGGAAATTTGGTTTTGATTATTCACCAATATGCAAAATATGTGAATATGCTACAAAACAATTTGAAGGAGATAGAAAAAATATATTAAATTTGGATAAATTTTGGAATGTAAATGATTGTAATAAATTTGATGTTGAGAAATTTTTGAAAAATAAATAATAATAATTGAGAAATGAATTGAAAATGTAAGATATGTTGGGTGCCGATACGGCCTTCAAAACAAATCCAAAAAACAAATAAAAAAACTACAAAAAGAATTAAAAAATAATTTCAACTGATACTAGAGATGAAGGGTTATTTCAAGAAAATAATAATCCTTTGCCCTTTATTTCTCCGAAATTTAAAAGATAGGTAAAAACCCTAAAAAAATTAATGGCAGGATATGTTTTTAATTGCCATTTTAAATTGTTATTTTTAATATAATTTCAAAATACAAGCTTTAAATTATAATAAAGTTGTGAGTATAAGTGCAAAATACAAAGATGTACATATTAGTATATAATGATACAAATTAATGACTGGATAAAACAAAAAAAAATAAAAACAAAAAGAAGACGCACTTGTTTTTAATAAAAAGGGCATGTGTGATTTTAATATTTAACGGGCAATTTTAAGCATTTTGAAAATAAAATATTTATTACACAAATATATTTCCCTCTGTTCGACAATTTTTAATTATTATTTTAATTTTTCAAACAACAATAATTAATTTAAATAAAAAATGAATATTATTTATATATTTTTTCTTTTATTTATAATTTATTTGGAAAATTCTATCAAATTGGTAAATGGTGAAACAATCGAATTGGAAATTAATTCGGATTGGTTAAAAACAAGAAAATATAATTATTTAAAAAATAAAAACCCCGAAGAACGTTTTTCTTTTAAAAATTTAATTGCAAAATATTTTAATACAATAGATGATGTAAATTATTATTTAATAACTAGAAATATGCTCAGATATTCTCCAGAAATAGAAATTATTAAAAATAACATTGTCAATGAATTAATTAATTATTTACCTAAACAGGTATTAAATCAGGGTTCTTACATTAGATGTACGGATTTTGCCTCATTTGTGGTTATTTGATGGGCCGATGAGGGGGGGGGGGGCGGGGAATTTTCAAAAAATCTCTCAAATTTCCCGACTTTCAGGAACGGGGACGGGGAACAACCATATACGAGACCAACCACTTTACTCTAGGCAAAACCAAAATAATACAACTTGTTATTAAAAATTAGATAATTAAAAGATAAAGATCATTAAGAGTTAAATAAACTTTAAAATTATAAATTAAGATGGTTATACGAAGATTACCAACCTATAAAACCAAAATCTGTCAAATATCTATTTTAAAAAACTACTATATGAAAAAAGATTTAAAAACAAAATCAGTAAAAGAAAAAATAAAATATTACAAAGAAAAATTACAAAATAATTATTGGGATTTAATTAATTTAATTGCATATAAAATTGTAATTTTTATAAATTAATATTTAAACTAGTAAAAAGGTTTATAAGTTGCGCTCGATGATACTCTGAGATTATTGCCATTTTAAATACTTTAATTCATAAGTATAATTTGGTATGAGGTTTCGGTTCAAAAAATTCCTTTAAAATCCGAAACTAAATCGAATAACCGAACAAACAATTTTAAGTACAAATGGCCTCAATTTTACGTACATCAAATAATAGGTACTACTCTATTTATGGAACATACATTTAAAGTACTTTTCTAATTTGGTTGACTATTGGATTTGGGAGCTGCCTAATCTAAACCCTCAATTACGGATCACCTCAATTTTACATATTTCTTTCTGCTCTATGTGCGTATGAAACTCGATTGTATAAGTATGAACTCAAATTACTGCTTTTTATTAATCTCAACGTAGTAATACCTAAATTTAACGAACACTTGATATAACAAACTTTCCCTAAGCTTCCTTCAAGTTCGTTATATTAAGAGTTGATTGCAATTAATATTTAATTTTAAATAAAAGAACAAGAGAGACGAATACAAAATAAATGGCATAGGGCTCAGAATTATCAAAACGGAGTTTTATAAAATAAATAGAGAAACCCCATCGAAAGACTCAGGTTATTTTTATTGTTTTTCCAGAAGTACATATAACGATCTTGTTATTAGGTTCGGACATAATTTATGGCTATTTTTTAGATTAAAATTACCAATCGTATAAGTTACATCACGGCTATATTAACCATATATTTTATGTGATCTACGTTGATTTTGGGCTACTATAGTCACAATTGATTCCCAAACTCAGACTTATGAGCCATATCCAATTTTGTTAGCCGTAGGGTACCTTAGTAACGTATCATGGGTTATCTAAAAGTTAGATACAAGCAGTGTTTGGAATATCAAAATTTGCTCGCACTCGTACTTTAAAATTTTTTACGAGCTTCGGAACACTAGATACGACTGTAATATTTATTTTCAGATAAAATGTTTGATGTTTATTTGAATGAAAAGCCATTACCTCTGACTGGAGTAAAGCTAAAAAGAATTGCAAAATACTATAAATTAAATAAAAGTAGTGAAAGTAAAATACTCGAACAGTATCTTCTTAATTACGATTCAAATAAATTCCATATTGAAAAGAATATGCCCAACAAATTTAGAAAAATAAGAAAGATGAAAAATCCCAGATTTATAGCTATTGAAATTAATTATAATTATTTGGAAGATATTAAATTATGTAAATTAACACATAAAATTGATATTGAAGAAGAAAAGTTTATTAAAATGATTGAAGAAGATGATGATAAAGATTTTGAAATTAAATTGAAAGAAATTGAAAAAACCAATGATAGCTAATTAGAAAATTATTTAATTAGTTGAATCCTATTGTAATCTATAATTTTAAGTATTCAATTACTGATAGGATATTAACCGAACCGAATAACCGGAGCAAAACTTTCGGTTAAACGAAACCGAAACCGAAAACCCAAACCGAACTACCCAAATCCTCAGCTATGCTGGATACCCCAGCAATTTCATGATATCACCTTTGATCCCCGAATTTCTTCGAATTATCCCTAATCCCACCAGATCCCTAGAAATTTTTTAAAATTATCTTTCGTTTCTCCCTTTTTTTTATTGTAAACTTCCAATTCCCTCCCTAAAGGTTCATTCGTGATTAGTTGTCTATATTATTTAAAAAGTAAAAGTAGTTTATTTTGTTTTTTTCTACTGATATTCGAATTCTTTTAAATTTTGTTATAATTTAAATAGTATTATAAATTCAAAGCATATCCTAATTATATCTTTATTTGGGAGACATATAATTCTAAAAATAAATAAAATCTTTATAATAAAAGTTACAAGTATTTCTAAAAATTGTATGCATTTGCTAATGTACAAAACAAAAAAAAATATAATTTTTACTTTCCACCAACCTTAACTCAGAAATAAAAATTTAAAAATCTATAAAATATTAAAAAGTATCAATGAGAAAAAAGGATATCATACAAAAGGTGTATATCATACATAAATAATATACATATAATATGCAAAAGCAATAAATTGAGATATAAATATAGCTTAAAAGATTATCACAAAAACATCACAGGGCAAAGAAAAAACATAGCTAGAAAGGAGTTTAGAAAATAAAACTTGAAATTTTTTTGTTATATTTATTTCGAGACAATCAAATGCCCTTGTGGAGTAATTCGAATAGCCGAAGTTAGAAGGAAAGCTTAAAAAGAAAAAATTAAATTTTGTTGGAAACAAAAAAGCTTTTCTTACCAATAAATGGAAAACAAGCTGTGAGAATAAAAGCCCAATTATATCCTATTGAATGCAGGAAGTATTCACTTCCAATAGCAAGTACAATGCCGCTGAGAGTCTAAAAGGAGGATTGAAATTTTGTCAATTTAAATTTAAAAAATTAAATATACCGTTGAAAGAATTAAAAACCCATAATTAATGATTTTATGTTGTAAACCAAAACAACGAACGATTGCTGTGATAAAAAGAGCATGAGTTGCTGCCAAACAAACAAACATTAAAATTAACTAAAAATGAGAATAAAATTTATTTGATAATTCTGTTATAAGTAGGGCTGTCAGTTATTAGGAAATTTTCGGATATCTGGATCCGAACCCTTCTTAAACACTTCTTTTAAGGTAAGTTTTTTAAATTTTGGTTGGTCATTAGAATGGGAAGAGGGGGCTGATGCTAGACGATATTCTCAATACAAATTACCCCTCAAAAATACAATTGCAAGCCCAAGTGTGAATCTTATAGTTAGGGTTGAAATTTTCGAGTGGGTCGATCAAGTTATTTTTTCGGGTTTTATTTTTATTAGGCCGGCCCGACCGAGTCTTTTTCGGGCCAAAATTCAATGCCCGTCTCGGGCCCCCAATCCTACTTATAATTATCTTCATTAAAGGAACTATTTTTCTAATTAGGTATTTACCCATAAAAGATAAACATAACGCCCTGCAAGTGCTGTAAGGGGCATTGTAAGTAAAAGAACTGTTGCCAACGATGTTGCCATACAAAGGGATGTCTTGAAAATTAAATTAAAAAAAGAGGGTAAATTTAATTGAAGACCTGAAAACTTGTTCGGTCAGTAAGTAATCCCCAACCAACCCTTGCTATGGCATTTGCAATGGAACCGAGACTAAAAGCCATTGCTAAGAAAAAGTCATCGTCAATAAAAGTTTCGCCAAATGTCTGTAATTTTTGAAATTAGTATATTTAATAAAGTGACGGAATTATGAGGGTATTCTCAAGAATTCAAAAAATTTAAATTTTACTTTGTATAGATTATAAAAGAAATTTCCATAAAAAGAACAACAAAAAAGAGAAATAAAAAGAAAAACAAATGTTGAGGATTGTAGCATTTGATAAGGATCAAAAGAAATTGGAAGACCCTAAAAATTAAAAAAAAATAATATTTAATTATTTAAAAACAGTTTTTTACTTGTTTTTCAATTTCCAATTCTTCGGAATCAGCTGATTCATTGGGAGGTGTAGGAAATGAATTTGTTAAGTTGCCCTCCTCTTTAAGAGAGTGTTCAAGCTCCTAAGAAATAAAATTCAGTTAATTCAAAGAAAAGTAAAAAATTCACATTATTCTTATACTCATTCGATTTAGGTTACCAAGTGCCATTCACCCAAAGAAGGGACCGAAAGTAGAGGGCTTATAACAGGAGGAACCCACTGATTTGCCAGGTTATTAAAGCGGAGTTGACTATTTGGTAGTGTTACTCGAAAAAACAATTAAAGATTTGATCTGAGAAGAGGGGGCCTTTAAAGAAGTGGGCGGTTTTAAAAATGATAATAATTTCTAATTAAAAAAATATTTTTCTAGAATTTCTTTAAAAATATATTTTAAAAATTATAAAGTACCGTTAATTTATCTGGGACCATATTTTTTTGCTCATCAGATTCATCTGCCGATAATCTTCAAAAAATAAAAATAAATTTTTAAAACCCAATTAATCACTTTGAATACTGATATCTTCCAAATTGTTCTACTCGAGTCAATCCAAGCTTTGCCTGTGCCCAGCCACTTGAAAGAAGTGGAGGGCCTTTAAAAATGATAAAATAATTTTTAATTAAAATGATATTTTTCTAGAATTTCTTTAAAAATATTTTTACACAATAAATCACTTTAAAAATCCATTATAAATTGACCATTTGATGCTAGCCAATGGGAGCGGCGTTTTGAAAGCCAGGCCATGTCAATTAAGGAAGTACAATCATGAACGAGAAAACGGCGAGCAAACTTAATAAAATTAACATTAATTTTTGGCAAAGTTGAGAAGTTTAAAAGTTTTATCAAATAAAAGTGTTGACACGTTTTTACAAAAATAATATTAATTTTATTTTAATTTGATTATTTAAGATTCATATTATAGTCGAGCTACTATAAAATACCCTTATGAGGGTTGAGCAAATTATATCTTATAATTAGGTGTATTACTTATACTGGTGTATTCTAGGTAAACTGCTAGTATTACTCAGGCAGCTCCCTCGACCAGTAACTATCCAAAATTTAAAAAAAAAACGTTTATTAAGGTGAGTGGATTATATTCAGAATTCTATTTTTACAGTGAAATCTGAGTGCATTACTAAGGACAATCTTAGACAGAACTATTTTAAAAAGGTAAGTAACTATTTGATCACGGAAGTTTAATAGAATTTTAAAAAGGCCCAATGATTTATGAAATATCTCTCTAGAATGTGTCAACTCAATTTTACTAACTACCTCTGTTGGTGGATCACAAATAAAAATAAGTCCAATACATTGCATTATAAAAAAGACAATACTTAAAGTAGTAAAAATTCCTGGAACTCTGCTTCTATTTTTGGGAAAAAATTTTAATATATAATTAAATTTAAATATTCACAGAAGTTCAGGATCATTAAAATATCCATCACTTGTTGGGGCGACATTGTGAGGATTTATAATTCTTGTCTTTAAATTAATTAAAAGTTTAAACCAAAATTTTTGTTACGACCTGAATCGGAGCAAAAATGGAAGAAGAAATTCCAAAACCGGCCGCAACAATACCAGAACCAAGCCCAACCATTTTAGGTGCCCAATTTATAACACAAGAAACAGCAACTACATACTTTAAATAATTGGATATATTTAATTATTGTAAGTTAATATTTACAGCAATTCCTTGGCCTAAACCAAACATCAAACCATAAGTGAGTAGAAAAGCATAGTAGGAATGTTGAATGGCCCATCCAGATAAAAATACACTTGCACTGAAAAGTTAAAGACAAAATTAATTTTTTAATTATTCTATGTGATATTTCCAACGAAAGAAGTCCAAAAATATGTATGAAAGACGAAAATCGAAATTATTTAAAATAAATAAAAGGATATTAAACTAGGGATGGGCCGGGTTGAGAAAAAAGCCGGGCCAGAGTAGTTAAAATTTGAACATAAAGCCAGATTTTTTGAACCTGTTGGGGAATATAAGATATTGAGGGGGTTAATATGTATCCTCCAAATATACCGATATTACTATAATCCTCCGATATATTCCAAATCCCCAATATATCCCAACGCGGCTGATATATATATTTTTCACACTGAAAGATAGGATCTCATGCACTTGGACTTTAAAATTAATATAGGTATTTACCACATTGTATAGCACCCAATTCCGGCAGCTATTCTAGGACCAAACCTTCTAGCCAAAAATCCACCAATAATCATTGCAAAAGGAAAACAACCTTTTAACAAAATATCAATTTAAATTAAAGGTCATCTATTACCCTGAAATGTGGGTATCCAAATTAAATGTTCAATTTTAACGCTTTTATCAGTAAAGTTATTCATATAAGAAGCCATATAAGGTAACATATTACCTTTAAAATTAAATTTTATTTTTTCTAATTTATTTTCTTCCACAATTTTTAAATAAAAATTTTATTTTTATTTTCCAAAAATTAACCAAAAGTGTGATAAGTGCCAATAGTTAAATGTATCATTACAGCACCAAAAATAACTAAAGAAATTCGAGTACGAGATCTAAGTCTAGTAAGTAATTTTGCCATGGGATCTGTTGAAGAAGAGGGAGAGGAGGATGATTTATTATAGGTAAAAGAACCACAAGTATTCGACATTATTTAATAATTATTTTTTAACAAAAAATTTATTTTATTTAAATTAAATTATGTAAATACCCTAACTAAAATAAAATTTATTTTTTTATATAATTATTTATGTATACATATGTGTGATTTGAGGAAATATTTGTATACAATATTATATTACTAATTGTTATTTTAAAGAAACGTGGAGGAAAAAAAATAAATAGAATATTCCAATAAAAAGGAACTAGTCTAAAATAAAAGAAATAGTAATTGTTATTTTAACGTAAATAAATTAATAAAATAATTAAAAATACAAGTCAGATAAATTGATTTGCTCTGTCGGAAAAATAAAATAAAAGATTTTGAAGGGCAATTTATTTCATTTTCCCGACAAAGCAATTATCCGACAAATTGCGAAAGACCTAGTAATGAGCGTTTTATTTGTCTGTCTAATTAAGAAATATTTTTAAGCGAGGATTAATTATAATTTAATTATCATAAGTAATTTTTTAAAATTTCTTTTCAAATTTTTAGCTGAAATTTTATTATTAAATTTTTTTGATAAAATAGAGCATCTTAATTTAAAAAATATAGCAAATAATAAATTAAAATTTTTAAAATTAATTTTTTAAAATTTTCCTCTAGCATTTTAAGTAAAATTAGGAAGGAAGAAATAGACGGAAATGGCAAAAATAAACATTTAAAAAAAGGAAATCTGACCACTCTGATGCAGAAAAAAATATTAAAAGGAGAACTAATCTGGGACTAAAATAGGGAAGGGAAAGGGGGTAGGGGGGCTGTAAAAAATTAATTTAAATAATTTAAAATGAAATAATTTTATAAATTTTTTTTAATAAATAAAAAGGAATTTTGAAGAATAAAATTAAACAAAAAAATTTATTTAAAAAATTTGCGAACAAAGATCACAAAAGAACTATTTTAATAATAATTTTTGTGTTGTCCAAATACCGGTTTCAGTAAAATAATAATTTTATATTTTCCTTTAAAAATATACAAAGAAGTGTGAAAGTAAATAAAAGAATTATTAGATTGATTGAGTAAAAGCGAAACAATTAAATAAAAATTTTGAGAAAAATTTGCGGACAAAAAAAGAGAAATAAAAGGAAGAAAGTTATTTTTGTTGTAATTTCAATAATTATTAGCATATTTGGAGGGGAAATTATTAGGGATATAAATACCTGGGATTATTAGGGATACATAACAGTGATTACATATAATCTAGAACGAGATTATTTACCCTCTTATTTAATTATTTAGGGACTACACTAAACCAGCCACCATCATCTCTAAAAATAATCATTGAATCCGAGTCTTTCTACAGATATATTAAAATAATGTTTTCGGAAGTTCTTAAAACTATTTGTATTTTATATTGTTAGAAGTTTTTAAAATTAAAATAAACTCCTTAAACTAAAAAATACTAATTGTTGTGTTACATAACAAAAAAGAAAATAAACATTTTTGAAAATTTTTACAGATTTTCGAGCAAAATTTTATAATTTAGAATGTTTTCATAATAAATACAGAAATTTGTTGGTAAATAAAAAATAAAGGTTATTTGTACTACATATTAGAAAATTAATTTGAAAATTAAAAATATTAATTTAAAAAAAACTTTTGTTCCTGTTTATGACATACCCAATCTACTAAATGACAAAAACATTAAATAAATTTATTAATAAAATTATAAAATATTCTTATAATGTAGAAGACATGTATTTATTAATTCGCCAAATTTAATTTTATTTTTATCAAAATTCTTTTTAAAACTTGATAATAAATAAAAAAGAGAAGAGAATAAAAAATATTTTTAAAATTAACAAAAAAAAAATATTTTTTTTTGTTAATGGCTAAATTTAATAAAACTTAATGGAAGACGTGTACATAAAGAAAAAATAAAATGTTTGGGCAATGCTTTGGCTAAAAACAATCAATATACACTATGCGTAAATACTAGTAGTAAACTATAGAATTAGTAGTAAATGTTTGTGTAAATACTATATAAAAATATTAGGTAATTGAAGAAATTTTTAGCTTTTACTAATTTAAAAATTATTTTTGGGGATGGCTGAATATGTAAATTTTGTGTGGTTTGAAAAGAGAAGCTTAAAAATGACGTTTTTACGTCAAGAGAGAGGATCGTTTAATTTGGCTTTTCAAAAGGCCCGTAAGATAATTTTAGAATAAACCAGAGTTTCGATATCTGCGGATTTTTCATCGTTTTGTGGTTTGGGGCGATGAGGATTATTTTTAAAAATGCGGATTTGCGGATTTTTGTGGTCTTTTGAAGATTATGAGGATTATCCTCCCCAGAGAGAAGATTATTATCCTACCAGAGTTCAGATTCCTGAAATCGAGAATTTATTTTCATGTCGACTGAACTCTACCTCTGTTCTTGTACATAAAAATTCTAACTCTTAAGTTAAAGTAACTAGGTGTCAAACAGAGAAATCGAGATGTAAAATTTTTAAGTCAAAAATTTTTTTATCAACTAAAAAAAGGAAAATAATTTTAAATGCAAAAAGAAGAAATTAAATAATTACAAATAATATTTACAAAAGGATATGAATTTCAAATACAAAAAGGGATATGTTTTGGCAATTAACAAAAATTGAGATTTTCATTAAACAAGAAAAAATTTTGAAAAAAAAATAAAAATTAAAGAAAAGCATCAAATTGGCTATTTGTATTAGTTGAACAAATAGAACTTCTTTTAATTCCCGTAACTTCATTTGCACTAGAAGTTTTCCTTCTCAAATTATTTGATAATTCTCCATTACAACAATCCTTTTTCTTTAATATTTGCTGTTCTATTTGGTTATTTCCTGTTAATCTTCCATTAACTGAATTACTTAGAGGGCGACAACTATCAACAGAATTGTTGTGAAAAGCTAAATGATGACCAGAAAGGGAGGCTGGAATTGTTTCCATTGAATTTGTTGTTTCTGTCATTAGAGAGTCAGCTGGAAAAAAAAAAGGAATTTATGTTTTTAATTTATTGATAATTTTTTAAAATAATTTTTTGAGTGAAAAGGGTGTTTTGAGGGGTACGCGTAGCCATAACGGCGAAAAGCCATAACTTGCTTCAAGATTTCTGAATATTACCAAATTTAGTATTAAACGATTCCTCTCATCGAGCTAAAGAAAAAGGTACCAAAATTAATAAGGGCCAGAAATCTTCCAGCTAGTTATAAATTCCGTTATGGCCGCGCGCCTACTTGGACGTGTGCCTGTTTTAACAATTCAAGATGTTTTTCAAATTATTATTGACTTTACTTAATTTAATATCCACTGAAAGAAATGGAAGAAAAGGACTTTCCTCGTTTTTTTACTATATTTATATAAGTCGGATGACTTTGTCTCTAAATTGGTATCCACCTTCTTAAATGAAATCCTTGGGGCTTTCAACATATGAGGATTTTTAGGTTTATTTTTCAATTTTTGAAAAATTTGAGAAATTTTAAATTTCAATCCTTCTATAATATTTTTCTATCACCAATTTACTTCCTTGTTTATTTAATCGGACTATGGTCTTTTTGTCTAAATTTTTTGTCCAAAAATTAATTCTTACATTCAAGTTTTTTCAGCGGCCCTTTCTCTTTTGTTTGTTTAACTAATTTATCGCGAAGAAATCGTCTAGTGAAGGAAATAGGAAAATTAGAGAAATGTTGTTGTAGTTTTTGTTTATCAATTTCGTGTTCTGATGAATTTCGGCTACTTAATTTTGAAGAAGGAGAACAACGACCTCTACCCTCTTCTACATCCTTTGTTGTTATTGAAGCTGCTCGACTTTTTTTGCCAGAATTTTTCGGCTCGCTTACAACAACCAAAAGTTTTTGATGTTTTCCTTCAGATTGACTTCCATTTCTTGGTGAATTGTCTCTGCTTGTTAAAACAACCATTTGTGAGGGAGTAGCACTTGAATTAGGCATCCTCATTTGTCTGCCGTAATTTTTAAGTCCTCCTGTTGAAGGAGGTACTTCACTAAAAATAGTTGGGCATACTCGATGTAAAAGTAGACGAACACGACTTTAAAAATAATTTTTGATAATTTAATATATAAATTGGACAGCATTTTTAGATACACCCTAGGAGCTGAAAAGGCCGGGCATACAACGAAGGTATGGCTTTTTTGTCTGGAAAATTGGTTGGCCACTCTAACCAGTGTCCGACCAACTTTAAAAAACATATTCTGAATTAAGGAATGCCTAATTTTAGGAGTATCTAAGAACGAGATTTGACTAAAAATTATTAAATATTCACTTAATCATTGTCTTTCTAAAACGATTGCTGAAGGTTATATAGACAAAAAATGATAATGAAGCATTGCAAAGACATAAGAAATAGGAAATAGTCTGCAAAGTACAAACATGTTCCTTTTTGTGTACATTTGGTCCGAACCTTTAAAAAAATTTTTTTAATAGGAAAACTTTTGTCTAAAAATTCTTTTAATAATTTTTATTAATTTTCATACATTGAGACGTAGATGAGAACAGACATTGATGGTGTTTCTGTGACCAACTTAAAAATATTTTTTATTAGAAAGTGAAACAAGTATTCATTATTCAGACATCCGGGATTGAAAAAGTCCGAGTATCCGAAATTTTCAGTTTGGATATTCCAGAGACCGCCAACCCTAGTAAGTATCCATGAAAGAAATTAATCTTCACCTGAATAAAGCAAGTAATTAATGTAATTCTTGTTACTCCTCTCTTTTCTGCTGAAAAATGGTTATTGTTGTTGTTGTTCCCATTACTACTTCCATTTTCTCTACTTTTCCGTTCATTATATGCAGCATTAGTTAAAAGGTTAGTTGTCGGTCCTGTTTGGTTTGGAGGTTTCTTAGTTATATCATTAGTTTTTAGATGTCTCCATCTACGATTAGGCCAAATCCACAATCTCCAAACTATCATTATTGTCATAAAAACCTTTTAAATGGTTGATAAAAATAATTTTCAAAAACTTTTTAGCTTACAAGTAAAGATAACGGCAAAAGAATGGACAGAAACATATCCGCAATTGTGTGGATTTTTTCAAATAAAATCATAATTGAGCCTTTAAAATAATAAAATATATTATTCGAAAATAAAGTGAATAATAGATAAGTAAAGAGAGATCACAAATGCTTATATTCAGAAATACTTGATTAGTAATACATATATCAAGTATTTCTGAACTAAATCATCCCGATCTTCTCCCATTTCATATTTCATGAGAAATTTTTTTGGCGAGCCGTCGGGTACCAATAGTTGGGCCAATAAGCCTAAATGGCATAGATCCCAAAAATTTGGAAATAAAAATGGATCTAAATCCTAACTTTTCTCTAATAGGAGAAAGTGAGAAAAGGGGAATGATAAAACGATCGAGGAAGGAGTTAAGGAATCTATGTGGTTATTATTCAACGATTAGAGAGATTGTGTTCATCTATTATAGAATACTTATGTGTCTAAAAACTAATAATTTACTTTGAGAAGTTATAATCTTAACAACTTTTCGATCACATTTGTTGACCAACGAAACATCACGATTTAGAGGATAAATTGAAGCCAATATAAGACTTAAAATTAAGAAATAATGAAAATAATTTTAAAAAATTAATTTACCCAGTAAGTAAAATAATAAAATAGGAACGCCAAACAGTCTGTTTAGTACATAAAAGTTTTGATTTTGAAGGGAAGAATATATGGATATAACATTCTGCAGTCATTAAAACTGTTAGCCACATTGCACAAAATCCAAAAACATTGGTTAAATAAGCCTTTAAAATTTATATTAAAATTATATTAAAATTCTGCGAAATTAAAAGAATATTTATATTTGGACAAGTGAAAATGAGAGAGCCAAGAATGAGAGAACCGAAAAAAATTTTTTACTCTTGGATGGCATTCTCTTAACTAAATTCTAGAAATATTATCATGAAGAATAATTATTTTTGAAAATTAAAAAGAAATATTATCGAAAAGATATTTAACAGGAATTTAAATAATTTTACCTGATAAGGCCAAAAACGCCAATAAAGTTGGTCAGTCCGATCCCCAATATCCCAAAGACGAATAACCCGAAGAGCTTGAGGAAGCATAACCATCATCATACAAGTATTCATTAACTAAAATAAAATTATATTTTGAAAGATCTCCTGTATTTCCTTACCAATTTAGTGCAAAGCATTCTAATAGCAATAAAAAATCGAATATGGTCAGAATTGTAAATTAACAAATTTAGACAATTCCCAATTAAAGCAAAACAAAAAACAACTAAAAACCCATAACCCATAAGTGCATTCCACAAAGGTTTTTCATCACAACGCTCCTAAAATAATTATTTTATTAACTTAGATACATACATTGTTTTTAAAATTAAGTATATAATAGTTAACTAATTATTTCTCAATCTATCTCTGATGAGATTGAGAATTTTTTAAAATAATTATTTCACTATTAAATATATTTAGGAATATTTTGAGAAATTAAAACTATTAATGTTTTAAAAATGAAGGAAAATTGGTTAAGCTAATATTAATTCGATTTAATAATTTTATATTGAACTAATTACAATTTTTTAAAACATAGTTAAGGTTAAAAAATATTTTTTCTTAATTTCCAAATTCAAAATTAAATTTATTAAGAAAAACCAACAATAATATCAGCACAAAATAGCCCTTCAGTTATATTTTTTGTATTAAAAATTGGAGGAGATTCTGTTGCAATTGTTTGTGGATGAAATACATTTCCCATTTCCTTTCTTATTTTTTCAAGTAAATGTTCCAATTCTGTTCTGTTAACGCCATTTAATGACTAAATAAATTTAAAATTTAAAAAATTATTTTTTATATTTTTTAAAATTTAGGTATATTATAATAAAATTATAATTGTCGTTTGAATGGTTTTTGATTAAAATTTGTTAAAATATTTTTTATTTATTATTCTGACAAATTCATTTCTTTGCCCAAACATTTATTTCAACAATTAAAAAAATTTTTTTTAAAGTTCAAATTGATAGAATTTTCGAAAAAATATATTTCTAATATACTTAAAAGCTAAACAAACCAATTTAAAATCAGAAGGGTCTTCTATCCAATCTTCCATTTTTTAAATAAATTTATTTAAATATTTAAAATATCTAAAATTAAAATTAAATTATAATTAGTCATTTTAAACAGTTTATGACATAAAATAATAAATTTAACAAAAAACATAAAGTCAAATTATGCTAAATAAATATTGGATTTAACGAGAGGATATGTTTTTCAATGGAAATATTTTTCAAAACTTGTACATAAATGTGAAATTGTAAAAAAATAAAATAAAAGTTTTCTCACGATTTGAAAATAATATTGGGTGAAGTAATTAGAAAATAAAAATTGGTATTAATTAAAAATTACGAATTACTTCAAGTTTATAAGAAAATAAAAATTAAAGACTCACTGTTTTCTATTTTACTTAATTGTCCAAAAAATCTGGGATTTTGGTTTAATTCAATTAATATATTAAATGAAAATAAATTATTTTAAAAATATTTAAATATATTTTTGAGTTAAATTTAAAATTAAAAATTAAAATGTAAAATAAATGTAGAAGTATTATAGTTAAATAGAGCTTTCGAAATTTAAATTTCTGGTTTTTGAGGGGTTTTCTTTTGATTTTTGATATTTTTGAACTTTTTCGGTTAAACAGGGAGCAATGTACAGCCGCGCTATAACTTCGATCGAAATTATCGAATCCGAGACGCCCTGGTTTGGTTAAGCTCGTCAAATTACATCGAATCATGGATTCGACAATTTCAAAGAATTTATAGACCGTGGTACATTTGGCTCGGCAGTACATTGGGGTGTACCATTCGAAACAACTCTAAACCTAACTAAACTTTAATTAAGTTAATTAAATGTATTTTAATAAAGATAAAATAACTTTAAAATTAAAATATTCTGATTTACCCAACAAAAAATTATTTTAAATTAATTATTTAATTTTAAAATTCTTTTTAATGCTTGTGAATAAAAATTGAAAAAAAAGTTTTGTTGACAATTTATTTAAATGCAGGTGGAAAAGCATAAAATAAAGGAAAGGAAAGACAAAAAATTATATTAAATAATAAAAAAAAATTTTTTTAAAGTTGAGTGGTTACATAACACGCAAATTAAATATTTTATTTTTACAATAATAAGATTTTATTTAATGAGAAAAGTGGGTGTGGGAGAAAATTATAAAATTTTTTTAATTAAATAGTTTTGGGTGTTTATATTAAAATAATTAGGTTATTTACAAATAAAAATAATGGAAAAATTATTTTAAAAATTATATAATTTTTAATAGAATTTTTAAAAATGCTATTTATATATTGTTAAGAAAATTTATTTTTAAATATACATATAGTTTATCTGGAGTTATAACCCGAATAACTGATGCCATGACTAGGGGTGTAAATTGCAGTTATTGTGTTTTGCGCTAATTTTTGGTAATGAGTTGATTTTGAAAGCTTTTGCTCTCATCCCCCGCACAAATTGAAAAAAATTTAAATTTTTTCAGGTCGGAGATAATACTTTATAATCATTCGGGAATGTGATTAGAATGCTTTTTGATAAAATATTTAGGCAGATATAGATAATTTTATAAAAGAAATCGACCAAATTTTCTTTAAAACATAATAGGTAAACAGAAAAATCTATAAAAATTTTTATATATTAAAAACGACTTGATAATAAAGAGAGTTTAGGAAATTTTAATAAAAAGCAAAAAACTCAATTTTATGGATTCTCAAGAATATTTTTCTGGCTTCACTATGGAAATAAAATTGTCTAAATTAAAATGTCTTTAATGAGAAATGAAATAAATATAGGGGTTAAATCCCCAAAACTTAAACGGAAAAAGGACCCTGAGAGCAAAACCAGATATTAAACAAGATAATAGGTATGCTTCCAAAAAAGAAACAACCAATTTTTGCTATTTTTATAAACTTACCAGGAAAATACCGAATACCTCGATATTCATTGAAATTTCCTTATTTGAAGTAACTAAAATAAAAATAATTTTAACGAGAATAAAAATTCTCAGACAACAAATTTTTTTAATAATTATTTTCTACAGTAAGATAAACTATTTGCAAAATACAAAATAAATCTGATGATGAAGGTAAAAAATAAAAGAATTTAAACAAAAAATATTATTAAGGTTAATAAGTAAATTATTAACACGCAAATGTGGCACGAAAAATGAGAAAATGAGAGTGTTTGTGTAGATAAATATTTATTTTATATTGTTTGGCTTTAAACGGTCTAATAAACACAATTAAAAGTTTAATGATGATAATAGAAAAAAAATTTTAAAAATGTTTGGGCGCGGTTAGATATGAAAGTCCATAGTACCATGTATTTAGCAGGGAATTCCATAAGTGATTTTAAAAATCGAACGGCAAAAGACGAAAGGCGAAACTCGCACACCCCTTGTATTTAGCAGGGGATTCCGATTGGAGTCGGGAATTCCGATCCAAAAAATAAACTTACAAAATCGGGAGCTTATTTCTATGTCAGCTCATTCCCTAGTATGTACATAGCATAGGCCGAAATGCTGCTTCCAAATTCGAAATTTCAAGTTCGAAGCACTGTTAGGATCCAAAAATATAAACTCCCGAAATCTGGAGCTTATTTCATGTCGGCTCACTCCGTATGTATGTATAGGCTGAGATGGTGCTTTGAAATTGGAAATTTTGAGTTTGGAGCAGGTTAGGACCAATCGGGAGCTTATTTCTATGTTTCTTTACATTAAAAAAGGTCCCCTCTATTTTAAGATTTCCCAACCTTCTCTATACTACATAAACAAAAAAGTCTGCGCCCAGCCCTCACAGATTTCTTAGAAAAGCACTTCAAAAATTAGAATTTAAAAATGTTTTCATTTAAGCATAAAAAATATTTATTAAATCTTTTCACACATCTAAATAACCTTTATTTTAATTTTCTAACTAAATCTTCATTAAATTACAGGTATAAAGGACAAGAAAAAACCCTCATTATAAAATAAATAATAAAAAAAAGTTAAATCCATTTTGCCTTATTTATTTAATCCGAAATAAATTGGTTTTATTATTATTGTTATAAAAACAAAAGTAATATTTTGATGAAGAAAATATTTTTTTTCAAATTTTGCCCACGCAGTTTTCTTTGCTTAAATAATTAATTAGATGGATAAAAAGAAATTGGTGTTAAAAATTGAGGTTTACCAAAGGGCAAGAATTTTTGGGGGAAAAATGATAAATATTAAATATACAACTGAAATTTAAAGAATAGTTGGAACGGGATTTGAGTTGGATAAAATCGCAGAAAAAATATAAATTAAAAATAACCTTAAAATAACCTTCGAGATTCAGGACCAAGTCCCAAAAACCCAAATAAATACGAAAACATTCAGATTTTAAACTAAAACAGACCTCTTTGGAGCCCTTAGGAAAAATTGTCCCCATGGAGCTCCAAAAGACCCCATTGGAGCCCCTTTGAAGCCGAAAAATTGTCCGATAACGCCTACAAAAACCGTTATTTTTCTAGACTTAAACTAGAAATCATAAATTATAATTAGCAATTATTATTTTCAATTTTTTACAAACTTTCTGATAAAAATATTTATAATCACTTCCGGTCCTTTATTTTGCTAAAATAAATTAAAATAAATTTTCTTTTTGATTTTTTATATTGCTTAATATTAATCTTTTTCTTCGAAAAAAAATTTTTTTGCAATAAAAAAAGGAAGTAATAAGCTTAGATTTTTTTCAATTTTTTGCGCAGTTTTTTTGTTCATTTAAAAATTATAAACCAAATTTTTGGTTTAGTTTGAAAAATAAAAAAATGTGTGTAAAAATGCCATGGTATTAAAATTTTTACGCACGAAAGCGCAAGAAAGACAAACGAAATAAAAAATAACAATTATTTCTAATGCAAAAAATTTTGTGAAATAAAAATTTAAAAAATTATTTTAAAAAATAATTTAAGGAAAAAAAGATTCTTGAAAATAAAATTTATTTCCATGTATTATTTTGTATATTGTAGAAAATGATTAAATAAATTTGTAAAAAGTTTTTCTAAGTATTCAATAAAACAATACAAATTGGGTGTTTACTTTTAGTGTACTTGGAACTTTTAAAGGGAGGGATTCAGAGAAAAACACCATTATTCATTCAAAAATTATTTTTAACTGTTGAATATTACTTGAATAGGGTTGCCGGTTCCAAACCGAACCGGAAAACCGTAAATTTTGGTTCTGTTTTTCGGTTCGGTTTTGGTTACCGAAGAATTTGGTGCAACCGACATGAAGAATATAAAATATATACTATTTTATAAATAGATCTCAAGATTTATTTCTTATGTAGGCAGTATCCCTAACCGTAAGTAATCTCTTTAATTTGTTTACTCAAAAATATTTTTAAAATATTATTTAGTTTTAAAAAACGATAGAACAATAATTTAGTATTCTTACGTAATATATCATTAAAATAAATAAAAAAAGTGTAAAGTAAAGCTAACTACTTTCATTTTAATTATTTTGTCTTATGACTCATAATTTTTAAAAAATTTAAAATATTTCAAAAAACGTATATGTCATGCATTACATTATGAAAATTATTTTAAATTTTATTTTGCATTTTTATTTAAACCAATAATTGGATAGAAAATGTGTAAAAATATGAAAAAATTAAAATAACGAGAATTCTTTACAAAAAAATTTTTTTGTAAGAATCTGATCATGATAAAAACAAAATTCTAATATAACTTAATATTTGCTTATAAGAATTCATTAAATGAGGAAATTTTTTACAAGAAACCCTACATATAATTAATATCGTATTTCCTAAAATAGTACTCCCGGGAGTAATATTTTTCAACCCTCCCCCAAAGGGGAGTATTATTTAAATCGGGAGTTCTAATTAAAGAGGGAGTACTATTTTAGTTAATACGGTAATTTTTTTGTAATTTAATGAAAAATATAGGTATACTAATTTTATTTAAAAATAAAAAATAATCTAATATTCTAATTAAAAAAAAACTTTTTTGTTAAAAAAAAAGAGAAATATTAAATATTTTATTCGACCAAAAATTTAAAAAATAGGTATAGTTGAGAGAGAAATAATAATAGATTGTTTGGCATCGAATAAATTTATTTATAATGCCAGGATTATTAAATATTCAAAACTTCTATTTTTAGTTGTAATAAAAAATTGAAAAAAAAAATAATTTTTTTGAATTTATTTTTTTAATTAATAATTTATTTAAATTATTTTTGGAAGCCAAAAAGAATAATTATTTATTTATGTTAGGAACATAAATGCGAATAAATTTCAGTTCCTCTTTACAAAATCTAAACCTTTACAATTAATGTTTTAAATTTAAACTTTAATTTAAAGAGACATAAATTTTTTGTAATTCGCTAAATTATAAACAAAAAAAATTATTTGACTATTTTACTCAAACATACAAATAACAATGCAGTACTTGTAATTTAGGTGAATAGCAGAGGTGGGTCGGAATTCCGATTTCCGACTTCCGATTTCCGATTTCCGACGTTTTTTTCCTTCCGATTTCCGATTTCCGATTTCCGAAATTTTGAAAAAATTTCCGATTTCCGAGAATTTTTGAAGCATATTTCCGACTAGAGATTTTTCCAAAATTCTCAAAATTTTCGCCTGCGGCGCAAATATTCGAAGAAATCTAACTTAAGGACCTCCAAAATTCTCAAAATTTTCGCCTGCGGCGCAAAAAATGGAAGATTTTTGACTTGAGGCTCCCAAAAATCCCAAAAATTTTGCCTGCGGCGCCGTAAATGGAAGTTGAATAGTATATCGGAGGATTAGGTTAGATTAATGTGGACTTTGAGTTATATCGTGTGATTACGAGGGGTCATAGGCTCTATTAGTCCTCAATTTTAAACTCCAAATATCCCTATTAATTCTATAAAATCATCTGATATCCCGTCTAATCTACCAAATCCCACAATATCTCTTTTAATCTCTTCGAATTTGACTTTTGAGTTGCAAAAAGAACTTTACACCCTCAAATTACACTTAAGAAGGCCCATAATTTACCACCTTACAATTTTAAATAAATTTCAGTTATGAAAATAAAAATTTTATTTCCGATTTCCGCCTTCCGATTTCCGATTTCCGGCGTTTTTTTCCTTCCGATTTCCGAAAAAAAATTTTGATTTTCGATTTCCGAGTTCCGACTTTTGAGCCATTTCCGATTTCCGACAGTTCCGATTTCCGACACCTCGGGCTGTTCCGACCCACCTCTGGTGAATAGGACTGAATTAGGACTCATGCCCTACAATCTCAAAAAAACAACCTTTTATCAAATAACTGAAAAAAGTTAGGTCCCAAAACTGCAAGCATCCTCTACAGCAGTTCGATAGTCAAGAGACTTTTTTCAAAAAAAATTTTTTTATGAACGAAGCATGTCCTAATCGCCAAAATGACATATATTGGGCCCAAAATCTTCTCTTTCTAGTTCTCATGTTTGTATTCCCTACACATTTCTACTCTAATGAAAAGACTAATATGTATTTATCTCACCCTGTAGATTAAGATCAACGGAAAAATTTTATTCATCGAAATAAATTAAAAGTGGAATCTAACCGAGAAAGGCAATGGAGATTTTAAAGTGCGCAAAGGTATTCCATCAAAGGTGAAAATATTTGTATTTAAATATTCTTAAATAAAATTTTAATCTTTAAAGTATTTTTTATTTAATTAAAAAGAAAAGTTCATATTTATGGAAGAAAAAATTTTTAATCTAAGGATTTATAGGAAGTTTAAATGCTTATAAGTTTAATAAATAGAAGGATATTTTAAAGAATTACTATAAGCTTTTCCTAATTTTTGTGAGTGGGAGATTAATATTAAAATTTAAAAAAATCAAAATTTTGTTTAATGTACTTCCTATAAAAATTTAAGAAATATTTTATTTTTTAAGCGGAAATTTAAAAAAAAAGTTTAGTTTTAAAGATTTTAAAGAATGTATAATCTATATTAATTGCTCTCCCTCAAATAATTACCCCACTTCAATTAATTAGCCCATCCAGAGATGGATTGAAACAATAATTACCCCCAAACAAATGCCCTAAAACACGTTCAAATTTCAAACCTCGTATAATTACCCTCCCTCGATTAATTGCTCTCTACAGCGAAAGGTCAAAACAATAAATACCCAGGGTAGTTATTAAAGGATATAAGTTATGGATATACGGTTCTTATTTCTAGTTTAATTTAGATTTTAGTAAATTCTATAAAAATATACGTAGAATTTATGTTTTTTTACAGGACATTTATCCTAATAGTAGAAAAATGAATAGAAAAAATTAGTCTTTAAAGCCCAAAATGTGTATGCCTAGAGGTCCGACTGTAATTTTAAGTTTAAATTTATCTCACCTCTTTGTTATAAATAGAAAGGTGGGAAAATAATAAAATATTTTTTAAACACAAAAAATATTCCCAATTTAATTTTAAAACAATAATTGAAGTCATATTACTATGTACATTATTTTAAAAAATTAAAAATAGAACAAAAATGTTTTTTTAATTCTAAAAAAATTTTTTAAGAATTGTGAGAAGGGCAAAGAATAAAAATAAAATTAAAAAAAGAAACAAAGGACACACATTTCGTGTGAAATGGAGAGGAAAAAATAATTGTGAGATTTGGATAATGGCAAAAACGTTTACAGGAATGAAATAAAGAAATGTGGAAAATTGAGGAAGAAAAATAGGAGACCAGAATGAAACATTTGGGCGCATTAGAAAGAATCTGGAGAGTAAAATATTAAAAAAATTGAATTTTTAATGAAGAACATGTGCCAGTGTATGAGTCCTAATTCTGTAACATTTTTCAGAAAATCTCTGAATTATTATTAAAATTGGCTATAAACATCCAGAATTAAAAGCAACAAGGTAAAGGCTTTCCTGTCCCAATGAATTTACCTTAAATTACTAAATTAATATGTAGTTAATATCTTATTTAAAATTAAATCCCAATTTTTAAATTTGTACCAATTTTTTGTTTAAATGTGCGTTTTTCTTGACAAGTGATAAAAAATTTCAGACTTAACGCCAAATAATTAAAACGTCCAAATATTCCAAAAAGGAATGGGGGAGTAAATGTGTGAATTCCAAATTAGCAACACAAAAGAACTAAATTTGGAAACAATAAATTTTATCGTTTAGTACAACAGACAGGGAATAAATATTTGAATATAGAATGGCGTGTTAGAATAGAATATAATCTTTAATTAAAAATGAGTTCAGAGATTGATGAAAGGTCATGATGTCTCATTAGATACTATGAATCTTTCAAAAGAATAATTAAATTTTTAAAGAATAAAATAAAAAAAATGTTTTAATTACAAACCATTTGCAAGGAAAATGAATTCAGAAAACAAGTAAAAAGGAAATAAATTTCTTAATTAGAAATCACAGATAGGATTGACGGTTCGAAACTAAACTAAACTAAACTAAACCGAACCCAAAAAAACTACCTAATTTTTTTATTCGGTTCTTCGATTCGATTCCGGATATTCGCAGATTCTCCAAAAACTGAGAACCCTAATTTTAGATTAAAAATGATAAAATGATTATTTTTTAATTTTTCTTATAACAATTTGGCTAAATCAGTGTGACTTTTTCGAAATCACCAAAAAAGGTGGCATGGCAACTCAAAAAAGTGGAGGGGGCAAATGCCCCCCAAATCAAATAAAAGGGCCACCCTGGGCTAGATAAGTTCACTCGCGGTCAAAAGTATTGCCTCAAGTTGTTGGAAAAGTTTATATTGCAAAAACTACCTAATTTTCAAAATAATTTTCACTTGCTAGTTTTCAATTAATAATTTTCAATTTTCAATTAGTTGTTAATGTAAAGCATATAGGTATTCATTTCCTAAGGCTGAGCAGTAGGCGGCGTGGTGTAATGGCTAACACATCAGTCCGGTCTACTGAAGATGCTGGTTCGCTCCCAGCCGCCGAATAACCTTTTGCTCTAGCTAAAGGAGTGAAATAGCTATAGCCAAGCTGCTTTACTTTAAGTATGTAAATGGAAAATAAACATTAGTAAAACCAAAACTAAATCAAAATTTTTGGTTATACCAAACTTCGTACAAATCCCGTACTTTAATCCAAAGTATCAAACATTAAATTTTCTGGATGTTTATTTAATTTCAAATATGAGATTGCTCAAAAAAATGACTCGGCAATTGAAGGATTATTTTCTAAAAATATTTTCTTCCCCTTTTTTTTCATTTTCTAAATTAATTTAAATAAAAGAAAATAAAAGTACAATAAATTTACAAATTTAAAAAATTAAAAAGAAATTTTTTTTCAATTATTTTAATCCAAAAATTACTATTTATTAACTAAATGACGCAAAGAAAATATACTTTTAAAATTATGAAAAAGAAAAATGAAAAGGGCGTTGAAAATTATAAAAAAAATGAAGAGCTTTTTAAAAGAATATATTTTTTAATAAAAATAATAATAAATATTGACAGAAAAAAAGAATGAATTTTTTAAATTAATAGAAATAGAAATTCTTAAAAAATTATACGTATTCTATTTAAACTGAATTTAAACATAATAAACTGAATTTTTTATATTGGAATAAAAATTCTTCTAAGATTGGAGTGTTTAATGTTAAATTTGATTGAATAAGGTAATAGCTAAGGTAATAGCTAATGAGTAGCTAAGATAATAACCCGATAACTTCGTTCAAAATTATCAAACCCGAGACCTTCTGGTATGATTGATTCAGTTCGTCGAGGCGCACCGAACCATATCAAGGCGTCCCGGAATTGATAATTTTGGACGAAGTTATTTTTTAATTTTGTGTCTCGGCCTCCTTGATAAAAATATTTTTAGAAAGTATTTTTAGATTATTTGCATTAATTTTAGACAAATTTAAGCAAAAATCAACGTTAAACGCAATGCACCCGCTCCTAGTCATGAATCTTGCCGAAAAAATTAAGCAAAAAAAATCAAGCAAAATTAATTATTTTGAAAATAAGCAAAAAATTCACACAATAAATACTTAAATATATACATATTTTTAAGGTGTAACTTATTTGTTTTCACCTGGAATTAAAAGATCGAAATCATTTTAACTTAAAATGTAGGCTAAAAATAATTATTATATTTTAATTTTCTCATTATAAATATTATTTTGGTTTTAAAATAAAATAGAGAAGTAATTCCGAGAATATAAACATTTCTAGAAATTATAAATAAATCTTTTAAATATTGAATAATTAAATTAAATCTGATTTAAAATAGAATATAAATTAATAAATTTAAATATATTTAATTAATAACCTTAAATATATAAATAATAATTAAGTTAAATAAATAATAAAATAAAAAACATTATTTTATTTAAACTAAAATATAACCAATTAAATAAATGAATATTATATGTACCTAATTTGAATATTTATTAGTTAATTATTTATAGCCAATTCTTGAAATGAAAAGAAGAAATGGAAATTATTTTTTGGTGTTTTTATTAGTAAAAAATACACAGAAAAGTGCCTTGCATAATTAGTGCTAAAAGGAAGAAGTGTTGAGTATATGTATATTTCCATAAAAGTGTGGAAAAAGTTGGAAAAGAAGTGTTTTCTGAATAAATTTTTATTGGTAAAATTTAAATATAAAAATTCTGAAAAAGGCCCCCTTCCAATAGAGAGGGAGAAGGATTTTCGGCAATAAAAAGATTTAAAGAAATTTATTTATAAAAGGTAAAATTATTATAAAAACACATATTAGGTTTAAATTAAAGGAAATCTTTTTCTTTAATTTGAGAATTATAAGTTAAAAGAAGCTGAGAAGTTAAAAGTTAGAATTGACCTAAATTTGGTAAAAACAGAATCATTATTTAATTAATAACTTAGTTTAATTACTAACCTTTTAAAAATTATTAACTTAATTTCGGAAAATTTTAAGCAAAAATTAGAAAAATTTTTTTTAATTTTTTATAACAAGAATAACAATAAATAAATTCTCAACACAGATTTTTTAATAAACAAAAAAAACAAATATTTTTCTATTATTCTTTTGAATTTTTATTTTTATTAATTCTAGCTTTTGGAAGCATTATTTCCTCCTTTTTTATAGCTTGCATTAAAATAAAATATATATTTATTTACATACATATATTTATTTGAACTTTCGAATATCTTAAGCTTTTTATATTTAATGTATTATTTTTTTAACCGTTTAAAATAAATAACAAAATTACAAAAAATATATTTGGAATGTGTCTGGATTAAAAATTTAAAAAAAGGGGGAAATTAAAAGAAAAAAATTTTAAATAATAAATTATTTAACTAAAAGATAAATAATTTTTTTGTTTAAAAATTTTTATTAAATTTCCCACCACAAATTGAAAGAAGGAGGAAGAAAAAAATAAATAATAAGATTTAAAAATTTATTTTTAAAAATATATGTTAACCAAACATTAAAAAGCGTCATTTTATTAATGGAACAACCAGACACAAAAACAAAAATAAAGGACGGATGTAGATAGTTTTTGTGTCCTTTAATTGAAAATTAAATTGAAAGGGAGAGGAGAGATGGATATGTAGGTTTTTATGGGAATTTTATTTTTTTTAATTTAAAAATTAAGACATCAATAAACTAAATAGTAAAGCTTTTGAAAAATATTATTTTAAAGAAAATATAAAAATATTTTTTAAAGTGTTATCTCTCCTCCCTCTAATAAAGTTCAAACATTAATTAAATTATGACTAATAAAATTAGTCATTCTTTTGCTTTTTGACAAACAAATATTGAAGAATTATGGCGCGGCACGTGAGGACTTTGGGGATAATTTTCATTAAATTAAGCATTAAAGGCTAAAAATTTGGGGGAACATTATTATGTATTAATGGCCATACGTTTAAAATTAGCTGATGTTCTTTACTTTAAATTGAGCCTATAATTAAGCCAAATTTTTTGAAATTAAAAATATCTTTTCAAACAATTAACAAAAGTACGTTCTATATTCTCAAATATTTCCAATAGTTGCCCCTTTGTATCTTTGTTTTTTGGTAAAACAATAATAGTACTTTTTTCAATTTACACATATTGGATTCTTTTTAAAAAATAATTAAAGCTGTTTGTGTAAAATAATATTAAATAATAAAATAAATATTTATTTATTTTATCAAAATATTGACTTCATAAATGGAAACGTGCCTACTCCAAAATTTCAAGCACTCTTTAAATAAAAATGCTAATACTGTTATAATTCTGGTTTAGACTACTTTACTTCCAATTTTTTGGATTTTATTCTATCAGACTAACCATAACTATAATATTCTAGAAAATATCGATGTTGCGGAAAAACCGAGAATCTTTAAATTATACCCTGCTTTTACAGATATTTAGTAAAAAATATTTGAATAATAAAGCAAACAAGTCCAAATTGAAAAAAAAATATTGAAAAAATTTATTTAAAAAATAAAAAAATAATTTACAGGCAAGAAAATAATTAAAAAAGACGTAAAATATATATGGACATACATAGCAATTATATTTAAAAGTCCCTTTCATTTCCGTTATTTTTAAAAAATAAATAAAAAAAAAAATTTGTTAAAGTGATAATTTAAAAACAGATTTCTTAGACAACGCTTTAAATAAAAATTATTTTAGAAAAATATGTTGTATTAGTTATTGATAATTTATTTTGATTGAAACAAAAAAATATATTTATAATAGTTAAAAAATAATTTAAGTGATTTTCGTCGTTTTTGTTTTTTAAAAATTTCGTTTTATTTTTTAAATTAATTTTCAGCCAAATTTTGTTTTGATATTGTTTTCTCAAGTTGCGCCTGGCTATTTTTTAATTGAGCACGGACAGTAGCCAAATGTTCGAGTATTTGTCGAGAACGTGTTGTATTGTTGTCTCTTCTCATATTAAATGAACGATATTGAGAATTCTAAAAGAAAAGTTAAAAATATTTAAAGCTTGGAGTGCTAAAAGAGAAACGGAAAACCTAGAGCAAAATTCAATCGAAAAATTGAGACAAGATTTCGTCTCGATCCTATTCGTCTTAATAGTAGAAAAACACGTCCATTCTTGCGAAGGGAATATATTAGGTAATTTGGATGTTCCATTAATCGGTTATTTTATAAAAAAAACCAAAAACTGTTATCTATATCCCAATGAAATATTTACATGTTTATTTTATTCAATACAAGTTTTTCTATTTAAAAAATTTCAACCAAACTTACTTTACAATTAAACGGTTTTGGTGTAGTACTTCGACTTTTAACATTATTATTATTTAATTTATTGTCTTCCAATGTCACTTCATTGTCATCATCAATAGTTGATAAACTCTGGAGTGATTCTTGAAGACGGCGCATTGTTGGGGATCGTAAACTTTGTCGAATACCAAAAGATTCCTTTTATGAAATTTTTTGTTTTTAAATTTAAAGAAAATTAATTTAATACATTGTTTGAATTAACAATTTCATTTGAATTTTTACGAGAGAATGGAGAAGGCACTGAAGAAGTTATCAACATAGAATTATTAATTTTAGTTGTTCTAGGAATTGTTAATGAATTATTGTTGTTGTTTATATTGTTAAAAAGATCGTCCTTTAGAAATAATTTTTTAAATAATAGTAAAAGAAATATTTATTAAAAATAAATATCAGGATTTGCGAACACGCTTTAGAGGATAATTTCATTATATTAAGCATAAAGTCGAAATAAAGGATATACAAAACAAGCATTTAATTTGGTTCCGTGACTTTTGCGCCGAGAACATTTGCGCCGCGACTTATGCGCCGCGACTTATGCGCCGAGCGACTTTTGCGCCGGGCGACATTTGCGCCGCGACTTTTGCGCCGGGCGACATTTGCGCCGCGACTTTTGCGCCGGACGACTTTTGCGCCGCCACTATCATTAATAATTATGAAAAACTACAGCCGGACCTCACTTTAGAAGATGTAGGATAGTTGGAGATTATCGGATATCAAGATCCTTCCTCTAGGGGGTCGTTTTATTAGAGGGGGCTATTGTACTTCCCGAAATATTGCACTTCCTGAAATTCCTTCAGCTCCTGGATACCATTTTTTAAGGAGTACCCTATAATTAGGTCCCTCTGTAGATATTATTTTTTTAATTATGGCGGCGCAAATGTCGCGGCGCAAAAGTCGCCCGGCGCATAAGTCGCGGCGCAAAAGTCGCGGCGCAAAAGTCCCCCGGCGCATAAGTCGCGGCGCAAAAGTCGCGGCGCAAAAGTCCCCCGGCGCATAAGTCGCGGCGCAAAAGTCGCGGCGCAAATGTTCTCGGCGCAAAAGTCGTGATACCTTTAATTTTATGACGCTCACTCACTCTGAAAGAAATCCCAATTAAGGAGGTACGAACTATAGTCTAAAAATTTTTTAAAAATTCTTGATATAGTTTGGGCACTTTAAAAATTCTTGATATAGTTTGGGCACTTTAAAAATTCTTGATATAGTTTGGGCACTTTAAAAATTCGTGATTTGTTCCTTATTTAATTCTCTATCATTTAAATTTTATATGATCTCATTAACTTTAATTTTAATAAAATAAAGTGTCCGGCTACATTCTTGTTACCCTCTACAAGGATTTAATTTTATGAAACAAGCTAATAATTCCCAATAAAATGGTAATAAATCTTAACAAAATTATGGCAATAAAACTAAGTTATGGCCTAAAACTAAAAAAATTTTTTAAATGCACCTATTTTTAAGCTTAATCTTTTGAAATTAAAAAAATCATTTACGTCAATTTAAGGAAATTTTGCCAAATATCTTCAAAAGGTGGTAGGAAAAAGTCGGTTAATCCTCAAAATATATGTACAGGGTGACTTCCATACGAGGTACAAAATTACCTACTATGGCTGGAAAATTAATGATTATTCTAAACACCTGTGATCCAGAAGGAGAAGAAAGAAGTGTACGAAATTTGAAAACGTTAGCACTCTCTCTAGATGTTGTAGAAGAAGAACTTCCTGGTGAATTACTAGATTGTGTTGAAGAACTGGAAACATTTTCATTTGTTTTTCTTAAGAAAATATTTTTTAAAAATAATTAATTAGTCAGAAATAACTTTTTGAATGATTAAAGAAACATTAAAATCGGGTTTGTAAAAATGTGGTAATTATGCGACTCCGAGTGATCGGTTTTAAATTGAGTTTTTTCCCACCCCGGTGGGTGACAGGCAAGTTATCCGATTAATATTTTCTAAATTTTTAACACAAACCCATTCAATGTCGTTGAGTTAAGAATTTTGGAATTATTATCCTGCTTCATAATCAAACTATTTTTCATATTATCATTTTGATTGGATATTTTTACAGAATTTAAATTGTTATTCTTAAAAGAAGAAAAAGAAGTATCATTATTATTTAATTTATTTTGTTCTTCATTAAAATTTAAAATATTAATTTCGATATTATTTCTGTTTTCTTCTTGCTGTTTAGCTAAAATCATTTTACTGTTTGTTTTTGTTTCCTTATTTTTAGGAGATGAAATTATTTGTTGTTGGTTACGTGGACGTCTTAAAGTAAGTTGTTCAAACTGAAAAATTGAAAAAAAATAAAAAAATGTAAGGGATCATTGCTCGGTAAGGCAAAAAGATAGATTTTAAAGTAGAAGATGAAGTGAAAATTTTAAGAAAATGTCTTTAAAGTAGGGTTTGACCCCGAACGCGCGGGGGCAGGTATGTCGGGGTACGGGGTTTTCGAATTGTTTCGGGGCGGGGGCAAAATATAGTCGGGGTTCAGGTCGGGGTCGAACTCGATTTTAAAGGCTTAAAAATTTTTTACAAAAATAAAATCAAACATTTTTAATTAAATTTTAAAATATTTTGTTAATATTCAACAATAAAATAATCAAAACAAAAATATGTAAATCGAGAGTTAAAATGTGGGAATGTACAAACATTTTACTAATATTATTTGTTTGTTTAATTCAATTTATCGCTATCAAAAAGAAAAAACGAATAAAATTTAGAAAATAAGGTGGTCCCATTTTATGTATGTGTGAATGTGTTTAGCTATTAAAATATTTAGATGTTGGCCATTTACACAAATATTTTCTAAATAAAACGAGAATAATTTATTTTTTAAGGAAAGAAGTGAAAATTAAATGTAAGGAAGTAATTTTTAAATATATTCGAAATTTCTTAGTTAATTGATAAGGATTTTATTTAAAAAATCTGAGAAAATTTTTAAAAATACTTTCATAATAAAGTCAAATCCCGTTATAAAATACATACAAACTAGAGTGAAGAATGTTTTTAAAATTTGACTGCTATCGAGGGAATGCTGATAGTATTGAAATTCGACTGTTTAATAATTTTGCATAAAATTACAAATTTTCGGGTAGCCAAAAATATTTCGAAAATATATTATAAAATTTCTCAATAAATTATAAACTTTTAAGTTTTTGGAATAATACATATGTAAAACTTTGATAAAAAAATAGTTTAAACCATCTATTTAAATTGTGAGTTGGCAATTTAGAAAAGGAAAAAGAACAAAGAGTAAATTTTTGATTGTGAAATATAGAAATGAAGAGAATTTTGGGAGGGGTGAAAAGTGATGAGCAAAAGTGAAAGAATGGATATAAAACCATTAAAAGAGTAATAAAGCAAAAAATTAGTAGGGATGATTCAGACAAATTAAAAAAAGTTTCTTTTAAAAGAATTAAATAAAGCAACTAAATCTCTATCAAAAATCTTATCACGTTTTTGTCACAAATATATTTTTACTTCCTGCTCAAATCTCCATCTTCAAGCATTAAAATTAAAATAAAAAATATTTGACAACAGCTGCATTGAAAATATGAAATAAGAAATTAAAAGATAAACACAAAAATTCAAAAATCAAAAATTTAGACGCAACTTTGAACTTGACAGAAAAATGAAATAATAAATTTGTTCAAATCATATCTTAAAATAGGTACCTTATCAAAACAATAACACACATATAATACAAATTTAGAGATTTAAACAAAAAAATTTGTTTAATTAATTTTACATACTAAATACCAAAAAACAGTTTTAGTGGTTTTTTTTGATCGCGGAGAAAGTAAAAAAACGTAATATTGGAAGAAAAGTGAAAGAAAAATGTGTTTTTCAGTTGTTTAAGCGAATAGAAAACGAGTAATTGGATTAAATAAAAATTATATTTTTTATATAACAATGCCTTTGTTATAAATAAATAAAATCAGTTTAATAAAAAATTTTATAAAGGAATTACCTAATTTTATATGAAAAAATATTAAAAAATTAATTTAGAAGACGTTATAAAGGTTTTAGACGAAGAAAAAATGTTAGGGTATATTTATCAGTTAAAAGTTGAAATAATATTAAATAATAAATTTTAAATTATTTTATAAAATAATTAAAATACTACCTATATAATGTTTTAGTAACTTTATTTTGATTTTTCCACAATAATATTTTTGCAGAAAAAAATAAAACTAGAGGGATAATAATATTTAGAGAAAAGTCCCAATATATTTATTTTGGCCTGAATGAAAGGGAGAAGTCAGGAAAATAAAGTTTTTATTAATACAAAACACATTTACACGCAAGAAATAAACGTTTAATAAAAAATATAACCCAAAAGAGCAACAATCTCGTCACTTATTGTTAGTGAGGCTCTTTGGAAAACAACAAATCTATAAAATTTGATATTCGGTAAGTTGATCTTTTAGGTTATTTAAATAAATGCAAATCAGAGAAGGGTTTAGTTATTTTTATTAAAAATTCTCGCCAAAAACTTTTTTGATAAAAAATAGATTAAATTCTAATTCTAGTTTTTAGTCTTACTAATAAATACTACTGAAATACATATAGGGAAATAATTTTTAACAAAAATTTAAATTAAAGATTTCGTGTTTTTAGATAAAAAAAATAATTTAAAAAACTTACCAATCCGGGTGGAGTCTTTTCCTTGTTTTTATTAAAAATTTCATTAGCTGAAAGTTTCGTGACAGGTGATAAAGTATTAGTATAATTGTTGTTGTTTTCATTTTGTTTGGAATGTTTTTGCCAAGTTGGAATGGGTAAATGGGATGCCCATTGAGTTGGGATTGTTCCTAGAAAGAAGAATTTTGAAATTTATTTACGAATTATTTTTTAATTTACTTGATTGTTTAACACTCCAACTATTAGCTCTTGAAAAATGTTGTTGTTGCTTTGAATTGTTTAGATTGTTTTTAGTAGTTTTGGGTGTTGAATTTGGTGATGATGAATGTTGTTGTTGTTTTGGTGATTTTGTAGTTGATGGAGAATTTGATTTTGCTTTACTTTCTGCTTTTTCTATACTTTTTTGCAATTCAAAATCACGAAGCTTTAAAAAAATTTAAATTAAATTAAATTATGTATTCCATAAAACAAGTAACGGGGATTTTTACCTTTTCCTATGAAAGGAAAAGGTAAAAATGAAAGGAAACCTGACCGATTTCAAAGATTATAACCATTCTCGACTGTTATCTTATTAATTATTATCCACTTTATAAATCACTTTTGACTTATTAATGTCCCCTATAAATACTCATCCCAAATTAGCAGAAAGTAAATATTTAAAATATTTCAAAAATGAAACAAAAATTGATGAATCTAAGATCTGGCAGTATTTTTCATGTACCAGTATTTAATTTTAGAATACTAAATACAAACTTGTCTCAAAACATTAACAACAAGCTGATCATCGTCAATTTTTAACACTTTTTTTGAAGTTTCTAAATCAGCCTGTCCATCAAGAAGAATGTGCCGATACAATTTTGCGCGTTTTAAAGCTTCAGCTTCTTTGTTAGCTTGTTGTATACCATCCAAACAAGCTTGATTGTATTGATCTCGAATCTGATTTTTATTAATAATTATTTGTAAAGTGTTAAAAAATGGAATATTTTTCAAAATATTCTAGTCATTAGGATCGGATAAGTGAAACGAATCAAACCGAATGTTTTTGGTTTGGTTCTTCCATTCGGTTTTGTGCACCTGAAGGAGAGAGTCAGATTTAGTCAAATAGGATCTAGTTAGTTTAAAAAAGTTTGGTATTCAGGTTCAAATTCAATTTAAAAAATTTGTACAGCTTAAAAAAGCAAAAATGAAGATATTTACTCTGTAATATGTACTTCTATGAGGTAATTTTAATTTAAATTATATCAAAAATTCATTCTTCAAGATTTCTCTAATATTATTAAATTTTTTATTTTATTTCAGGAGGGACAATAGTCTTTCATATTTTGTTATCCCTCTCTATCCAATTTTAAATTAAAAATTATTTACTTCAAATTTTTGTGTTCTTTTCTGTTCCTCAGCTGCTCTTTCTTTCTCTTCACGTTCAAATTTAAGTTTAGCTTCACGTTCCAAAACTTTCTGTTCCTCTAAACGTTTTTCAGCCTCAATCATTTCTGTCATTTTCTTCTCTTTTACTTGTTTATCCAACTCTTCTTGCCAATAAATATTTGGAGAATTTAAATTATTTTTTGTTTGTTTATTAAATAATTCTTCGTTAGATGGAGTAGTTATTACATCTTTTGATGATGAATTGGCACTATCCGTAGAGGAAATTGAGTAAGGAGGTGTTTGGAGTAATGGAATTGGCATTTTCTTTAAAAAATAAACAAAATAAAATTTAGGTCATAAATGTGTTTGGAAACGATGCAAATAAATACTTAATTATTTCTGAACAATTTGACTAAGGGATCCCATTATTAGAATTGTCTTAAAAAATCATGCGTTATCAGAAACCGAACCAAGAACCGAAGGAAAAAATCCTCGGTTCTTTGGTTCAGTAAGTTCCGAGATATTTTGGTTCCGGTTCCGGCCAAATTTGCGGTCTCGGCAAAATACTAATATGTTATGATTCGAAAAAGGAGGATTGTGTTTATTCAATTTAGACAATAAATTTTTAACTAAATTTAATTTGAGAATTTTCAGATAAAATTTAATGGTTTTCAAATGGGTCATTAAATATTAATTTATTCCTCTAGAAATTAGTTTTAAATTTTAAACAGAAATATTTAATGAAAAAAATCAAATTAAAAACTTGAGGCAAGTAAAGAGGGTCTATAAAAGTTGTTGTAGGCCCAGAGAAAGTTATTGGATTCTGATAATTATTAGGAGATTGAATAGGAATAAAATTATTAGGTAAAGTAAATATATTTTGTTGTTGATTGTATTGAGGAATAAATTGTTGTTGAGTATGAAAATGGCCAGTTAAAGAATAATCTACAAAAAATGGAAGCATTGTTGGCTGGCAAATATTTATTGGTGATTGGGGGGAAGAAGTGTTTTGGGGTGGTTTTTGGTTATTTCCAAAGAAATGTTGCTGTTGTTGTTGTTGTTGACCCTCAGTTGTTGGACTGCTAGTTTCGATTTTGAAACTATTGTTTTTGTTAAACTAAAAATTATTTTTTTCAAAAAAAATTTTTGGATAAAATTACTTGTTCATCATTTCTGAATTTATCATCGTCATTAGTCATATCTTTTTTATATCCAAAAGATTTGTTACTTTCATTCTTTTTATTTCTTCGGTCGCCAAATGGAAACCAGCTGTTTTGATTTGCTTCAGCTATTTTAGAAAAAATGTCAAAAAATTATTTTTAGTTTAAAAATTAATATTCACATATATTTAATAATTCTTGACTAAATTACCTAATTAATCCAATATTTCTTTGCGAGGTAGGGTAGAAAATTTCCCATACTCGAATCTCGTATTAAAAATAGGTATTTTTAACACCCTACTTCGTACTTTTATCTATTATCTTAAATTTTTTGGGTACCAGAGCTAATCAAGGCCAGTAGAGCATGACTACGAGTGCAAATTTTGGTACTACTTACAATATCAATCTTATTAAACTATCTAATGTAATTTAAACAGATTTTAACAAATTCTTCATTTAAAAACAAAATACCCAAAGGAGGATTTTATAAAATTTACCCTTTTCCTTATCCCATTGTTCACGTTTTTTTCTAATTAAAGACCCATCTCTCGCGTGAAATCCATTTTCGCCAGGAAGTTGGGTGATTCGTTGTTGTTTTGGAGGTGATTGACGTGAGTAACTAATTTGTGCCATTTAATCAACAAATATTTAAATTTTTAAAATTTTATTTAAATTGTTGGTTAGATAAATATTTTTGAATATTTTTTAAATTTATGACTAGGTTATTAAAATTATGAAAAGAAAGAATAAGGTAAAAATAAGAAAAAAATGTGGAAAATATTTCAAAAATAAAAATATATATTAAAATAATAACACGATTTTTGTTATAAGAAGTGAAAAAAGTATGTATATACATCCTCGAATTTGTCAAAATATTCCATCTATTTTATGCAATCTCCATATTTAATAATTTAAAATATTCCGAGAAATAATTTTTTATTAAAGAAAGGATTAATGATTTAAAAATTATTTAAAAATAGGGTATTTATAAATAACAAGCCAGATAAAACCCTTAAAAGAGAACAATCAAAAACAATAGTTAAAGATTAAAAATATTTATAATATTTTTAGCACATAAATTTTAATTTTTCCATTTTATGAAAATCCCGTACTCCTAGATTTTATAATTTTGCCCGTCACAATAAATACGAAATATTCTATGTAATATATTCACATTCTATAGACATACATATTTAATTGTCAGATTTAAATAATATATTAATTTATTAAATATCCAAAATATTGCGGCTTTCATTGGATATTCACAAAAATAACGTTATTTTAGTCTAATTACATGAAAAATACAAAGAAAAATAAAAAAATAAATAAATGGGCGGCGCAAACGGTAAAAACACACAAAAATAAATATCAAAAAACTCAAGATGTTCATTTAGTTTTGTGGACAGGTTGTTGTTGTTGTACAGAAGAGATATAGGAATAATTAAAAAAAAAGAGATGGAAGGAAGGGAAGGATATATGGGTACTACTGAAGATAAGGGTGCTATTTCTGCGGACTTATTTTGCGGACTTTTCCTTTCCTTTACATGTTTTACTTGTAGCAACTAACTGTCAAAGGCCCTCCACCCTATTATTTTTCTTACCTAAGATTGTACATAAAGGTCAAATTTTCTTCTTCCCCTCCTTCCTCTATTTGCCCTGTGGCATATTCAAACAAGAGACATTGATAAAGAGAAGATTAATTTTATAGTCATACACTTATTTTTTGCCTCCGAAAACGATGTTAAACAAAAAAAGAATTAAATAAAATTGATTTAGTCTATAACATTATGAATTTCTGTGTAAAAACATTACATTCTTACTTATATTTAAAATAATTTAACAACTGAAAAAAAATTGAACTCAATATTGAACAACTCAATTACCGTATTTCCTAAAATAGTACTCCCCCCTGAATTAGCACTCCCCCCTTAAATAATACTCCCCTTTGGAGGAGGGTTGAAAAATAGTACTCCCCCCTGAATTAGTACTCCCCCTAAAATAGTACTCCCTCCTAAAATATTTTTCCCCTATATTTGAAAAAATTATAAAAGACTCATTAAATTATTTCATTTACTCTAATTATGGTTGTCGGTTTCAATTAATTCTTTGTTAACCGAAACCGAACCGATAAAACGAAAACCCGAACCGAAACTTCCTGTTAACCGAAATCGAACCGTAAATTTGTTGAGGATTAAGGAGATAGGTATATTGTGATTAAGTGGCTGGATAAAAGTGGATTTGAGGGATATAAGTGTATTGATATCGGGTGATAAAAGGGGTTCTGAATTGATCAGGCGAGTTAAAAGATATCATTGGATTAAAAGCGGAAAAGGAATTTGAGGGAATAATGACGGATGAGTCATATTAGTAGTCTTTTGTTGATTAAGCGTGATTAAGAGATAAAATTGAATCATGAATCCTCCTCAACCCAACGATTTTATTTCGATACCTCTAATTCAAGAATTTTCAGATATCCAAATTACTGATCTCCAACTTACATAATTTGATCCCTTGATATTACGCCAAATATGGATATCATAAGATTCGAAGGGATATCGAAAGAACAAAAGTGATGTATCAATTTTCGATATCCACCTTAGTCCAAAGCATGCTTCACTCTTAATTGTTTAAATCCCCTTATAGCTTAAATCCCCACTCCAAATCCACTGATATACTTCTTGATATCCCTCAATAATCCTTATTTTAAGTCACTTGTGTTTAAATGTCCTGCCATGTGCTCAATTTTATAATAATTTGGATATTTTTTGCGAATTATAAAGGAATTTTTTTTGAAAATCTATGTACGGATCCAGCATTTTTTAAATTAAGAAATCTAATTGATTTAGACATTTAGAATTTTGAAATAAATTTTCCCAAGATAAATCAGTGAGGAAGGTTGAAAAATAGTACTCCCCCCTGAATTAGCACTCCCCCCTTAAATAGTACTCCCCTTTGGAGGAGGGTTGAAAAATAGTACTCCCGGGAGTACTATTTTAGGAAATACGGTAATTTTATTATTCTCTTTAACAATGTTTCTGGTTTGAATATGCCAAGCTCAAATAGAGGAAAGAGAGGAAGAAGGAAATCTGACCATTTTGTACAATCTTAGGTAATAAAAATAATGGAGGGGGGGGGGGCAAGGTTTGAAATTACCCGCATTTTGATCCACATTCACATATTTTCTATGAAGCATTCCGAGATCAGTAATTCATAGTTGAAATTCATTCATCATCGTTTATAATGTTCAAATTAATGGTGAACACATTTTTCAAATTGGCATAAAAATTAATCCTTTGACAGTTAGTTGCTACAAGCAAAACTCGCTACAAGCAAAACATTAAAAAAGAAAGAAAGGAAAAGTCTGCAAAATAAGTCCGCAGAAATAGCACCCTTTTCTTCAGTAGTACCGATATATGTTTTTACCTTTATTTATTTAAAAAAGATAGGCAAAGTTAGCAAAAAAGAGGAAAACGATATTGGTGTTTGTTGTTTTTTTGTTGTCGGGCCAGCCGGTCTAGTGGCTATCTAAAGTGCAAATAATGCCCAGAGATCGATTAGTAGTACTTGAATAATAGCTGGAAAAATATCTACGATTACACATTAAATAATAAAAACATGAGGAATTTTTAGAAATATTTTGGGGAAATTTGAGTAGGTTAAAGAAGAACTGTGTAATAATAAATTTACTGATTTTTAGAAATAAATTTTTGAAAAGAAATTAAAGGTTATTTATCCTTTTCCTCATTCAATTTTTAAAGGTAAAATTTAAAAAAGGGAAACAATGAGAATTAAGTACCAAAGGCCAGCCGTCTCCTAAGAGTTAAGGCTAGTAGATGATCATTTTCTAGTAGATGAAAGTTGTGTGTGATCAAAAATAAAGGATAACTTTTTTTGGATAAATCCAATCAAACAATGGAGAAATAACTGGAAATGATTGATTTTTTAAATATATTTTTAAACGAAAAAAAGAAAGAATGGCATCCATTAATATAAAAAACGCGGGTTTAACGTACAGTCAAAGAATTACAGGCAGGAATCGATTGAGAGAAGGAATAGTTGGGGCATTGGAACAGCAGGGGATTGTTGGGTTAAGGACGGACACCTGGGAAGAGTAGCCGCCCAAACCTTTTAAATATCTTATTATTTTTGTTGTGTATGTGAGTGTGAATGAATGAATAAAGACAAAAATGGTAAACACATAAAATAGTATTTAAACTTTTAGATATTTTATCAAGGTTAGATCAAATTAACGACATATGTACCGTATATGCTCGAATAATTACCCTCTCTCAAATAATTGCCCCCTCTCAATTAATTACCCCATGTAGCGAGAGGTTGAAAAAATAATTACCCCTCCTAAAAACAGTTATAATTAGCCTGTTTAAAAAAAGCTCAAATAATTGCCCCCTCTCAAATAATCACCCCATCTAGCAAGAGGTTGAAACAATAATTACCCAGGGTAATTATTCGAGCATATACGGTATGTATGTATAAATTAAATTTTTAACAAAAATAAAATCTTGCTAATCGTTTTTAAAATCTGACCAACATGAAAGGAATTAAATAATAGCTGTAGTAAGGGCTATTATTAATTCCAATTCCCAAAAATCAGGGGAAAATTCCCGAATCGAAAATTTTTTTGTCAGCTAATCCCTGATCTTCATATACCTATTCAAATAGGGAACTAAATATAAGTTAATATTGAAAATTCGATTCTGTACTAAATTCTGGTTTAACCTAGTAGTTTTTAGACTAATGTAAAACAGAAAAAATAGTAAAAGTTCAAATCTTAATTAAATTATTAAAAATATGTACATATCTTTATTAATAATTAAAAAAATTTGTTTAATACACTTGTTCTAGTTACATTAAACTAAGCAAATTGATTATGAAATAAAAATTTTATTTTTAAATATTAAATAAAATTCTACATATAAAGATCTAATCGTAAATAAAAATTTAGCTATATTTTTGAAACCAAAGAAAAACTTGCAATTTGTCTCTGTGACAAAGCAGGTTATCCAGACGTCCCAAATGGCAATGTTGTTCATCGAAAATTCTGGAATACCCATCAAAAATAGAAAATTTAAAACCGGTCTCGGTGACCTGGTTCCACATACTTTGAACAGGACTACCGACTGAATATACTTTTTCGAAATATTGACTTAACTTTCAACCACCCAAAACCTTTCGAAGAAATCGGCAAGGGACGCCTCAATTTTAAAGGGATGGGATGTGATACAATTTAGTTTAATTAATTTAAATTTGCTTTAATTCTATTTGTTTTGGCGTTCCGTTTAATTTTATGTCCCTCCCCCTTTTTTTTCTCTTTGTTGACCTTTCCCTATATAAATCCTTTCCCTCTCCCCAAATGCGTTCAGACATTCATTCATATATTTTGTTTGTTAAAAAGGAAAAGTAAATATATTTAATTCTTTTGAATATTTATTTAAATTAGTGTGGACGTTTTTCTTTTGTTATTACTATTAAGACCTATATATAATATCCATATTAATAGTAATAAGTTTAAATTTTGCAGGTATATTATATGGGATTTAGAAACGCTTATTTTATAGGGTTTCAATTAGATTTTGCTTTACAATTTGTATACAAAACTTGAAAAATTGTAATGGAATTATATATAAATCTACTCAAAAACACGAATTAATTTATTGATATATGTATGTATTAAAATACCTTATTTTTAAAAGGACTTCCTTCTAACAAATTTTGCCATAATATTTCGAACGGTATTGGTGGTATTCTTCTCTTTTTAATTTCTACCATTTCATTTATAATTGAATTGAATTCCAATAAACCTTAAATATATTTTTATTTTTGGAAAGAATTTATGACCCAAAATTCTTTTTTCAAAAATAAATTTAACAAAAAACCCAACCATTTCTCATTGTTTTTTGAATAATTTTGGCCGTCGAAATATTCATATTAAAATTTGAATTTTGTGTAGGAAATCCAGGTGTTATAATTGGCCATATTGGATATAAATTTTCTTTTAAATTTTGATGGAAAATTGAAGGAATTTGTTTTGAACGATTTATATGTTCGTTTGGAATATTCCAATCCAAATATTGTCTAATATTTGGATAATCAGTATTTAATTCCAAAATCATTGGAACAGAACTTTAAATAAATAATTTTATTATAATATATCCGTCAATATATCCGTCAGCTTATTTTATTTTTCTCTCTTTTTTTGAAAACTCCCACAAAATATAATTTTTTAAATAAGATTATTTTAAATTTGAGTTGTATCACGACAACGAACCCTCCCATTAAACAATCTAGAAACCCTTTACCCCGACACACCCGCCCCAAGCGTTCGGGGTACAATCCTATTTTAAATAGAATATACATATAGCTATTTCTTACCAATGGTTCCAGTCAGGTCTTCTTAAGACAATGTCAACCAGAAACTCAGACGAATTAACCCCGTCCTAAGGCATTGGAAAGCTTTATTTTTCCAAATTTTTTACCCCTCCCTACATTTTCTACTTTATTTAAATTTTTTTGAAATTATTTAGATAAATAGAATTTAATTTTGATTAAAAAATAATTACTTTGTATTTCCTTTAGCATCAACAATTTGTTTATTTGAAAAATATTCAAATATTTTCCCAAGTAAATTTATAATTGTTGTATTTGGATTAGACATAATAAAACGACATGCCAAAATAGAAATTGAACTTCCACTAAAAAATCCAAAAGTATTGCCATAAATAAAATTATCTGTTTAAAAATAAAAATAATTAAAAGTTTGGACTTTGAATTGCACATTTTTATTTAATTTATCAAATTCGAAAATGTTATTTTAAAGAGAATTTATTTATATGTAATTAATTAATAGTGACGGTGAAGGAAAGTTCCCTTTTAATTAATGTTTTGTAAAAATTTTTCAAAAAATATTTTTAAAATTATTTATTTATTTAATTAATTAAATATCCACACGAACTTTTTGCCCAAACTTTCAAAATTAGCACAATTAATTGAAAGTTCTTTTTGTCTTTTTCATTAATTAATTCCAAAATACGTAAATTTGCCCGATAACCTAAAAATAAAATTAATTTAAATTTACAAAATTAATTAATTAAAAATAACCAGACAAAGCTAGCAACATCCCCAAATGTTTAGATTTTTCATTAAAAGTTGAATAACCTCCAACTAATTCAATAAAATTAGCAATTATTCCATCAAATATTTTGACAGATAAATTATTTTCGTTTAATTCTAAAAATATTTGTGGAGGTAGAACAACAAGAATTAAATCAAATTGTTGTCCCAAAAACTCTAAATTTATTGTTGAAACTCTCCCAGGAATTTTACGAAGAAAATTTGTTCTATAATCCTTCAAAAAGAATTTTAAAAATATTTTTTTCCGATCAAATTTACCTGACATAATAAACAATAAAAAGAATTATCGTTGCAATTTCTTTCGGAAATATTACAATCTTCTAAATTACTATAAAATTGTTTTTCATAAATTAATTCCAAATTAATAAAATCTTCAGATGGAATAATTATTATAATGTCTATATCTGAATCTTTTGTTCTTGTATTTAATAAATATGAACCTCCAATTAAAATTTTTGTATTGGAATTCTAAAAAGTTTAAATTAATAATTAGTTAAAAAATAAAGAAGATTTTCTATTAAAGGCAAAATTGATCATTTGAATTAGGACAAGAATTTAACTTGGACACCGCATATCTATATGTACTATAAGTAAGACAAAATATTTAAAAACCGAAGCAATATTGTGAGATAACCTCCGAACAATAAAATTTTCTGTTTTATTCCTCAAAGACAAGAAATATCTCTCTTTTAGAAACAACTTAAACACCTTTTTATTTAATTAACACAAAAATATACCCATAAGTTTATGATTTTCACTAATCCATCAATTACATTTTCAAGTTTATATTCTTTACTTTGATTGTTGTTATTTGAAATGATTTCAAAAAACTAAATTAAATTTATTTAAATTAAATTTAAATAATCCCAAACCATCCAATCATTATTATCAAAATATTTATGTTCTGTTATTTCTCCATTATTTTTCGTGCCCGCTCAACTCATCGAATCCTTAACTCATCGAATCGACCAAAAACGCTCAACTCATCGAATCGGCTAAAATTCCTTAACTCATCGAATCGGCCAAAAACACTCAACTCATCGAATCCTCAACCATCGAATCGGCCAAAAACGCTCAACTCATCGAATTTTTCCAAAAGGGGACGTTTGAGTCCCCTGTTTTTATTTTTCTCCCGAAAGGGCTAACTGAATCTTCGTTGAAAAAATTTTTTGCTGCTATGGAGGCTAGGAAAAAGGGCTTTTGGGCATAATCGGGGTCTACTGGACTAATTTGGTCCGGTTTTACCCGGTAAAATCTCCAGCATAATTTATTAGGAATGAGATAATGTTTTCAGGAATGAGATAATGTTCTGATAATGTTTTCACTGGCCGGATAAACTTGGATGAGTGCCCGATCAACTAATTAACAAAATTAGTTGAAACCCCAGAAGAAAACAAAAAAAAATAAACAAAACAATAAAAAATCTAAAAAATAAACACGGGGACTCAAACGTCCCCTTTTGGAAAAATTCGATGAGTTGATCGTTTTTGGCCGATTCGATGAGTTGAGGATTCGATGAGTTAAGGATTCGATGAGTTGAGTGTTTTTGGCCGATTCGATGAGTTGAGGATTCGATGAGTTAAGGATTCGATGAGTTGAGTGTTTTTGGCCGATTCGATGAGTTAAGGAATTTTGGCCGATTCGATGAGTTGAGCGTTTTTGGTCGATTCGATGAGTTAAGGATTCGATGAGTTAAGCGGGCACGTTATTTTTGTTTTTTTTGTATTTTATTTTTAAATTTATAAAATTGATCAAAAATAAATACTTTAAAATCTGATTATAAAACTGTGCTTTTAAAATTTTAATCGAAAATATTGTAAATGTGCATTTATATTTATTGTTCTCCAAAAACCATATTGAATTTAAAGAGTATGGTTTCAAAATAAAAAAACGTCGAAGGGATCAAATCCTTAATTTTGAACACTAGTATTATTGATTTCCATAAATCTTCAGATATCGAACAGAACCGAAAAATGCTCGAGTTTTCGACACGCTTCAGAACCGACAACCTAAGTGACATTCATTCTAATTAGTTATTTCTTCTAAAATAATAATCTAAATTTTAAAAAATTTTTTGAATTAAATTATTAGACATTCTCATATACAAATTTACTTTATATCTTCCAATTTTCTATTTAATATTCTATTCAAATAACCTTAATTGATTAATACTTTTTACGAAAATCAATCAAAAAACATATTTGTTAAGCAAATATCTCTTCCCTCATTTCTTTTCTTATGTTAATCAGCGATCAGCTTTCACCAACAGACCAATTTATTTTTTACAATAAAAATCTGTATCTAGCTAGTTTTTGGTTTATTCAAATAATAAAACATGTTTTAATTAAGTTTTTGTATTTTTTAAAAGCATTTATATTTTTTGAGGGAAAAAATAAAATTTTGTAGGCAAAAAATATTAAAATAAAATATATTAAAAATCAGTATTAGAGATCGGTCTGGATATGGATCCAGTCTAGATTTTTCCTCGATCAAGATCAAGAATCCTGTCCAGGTTACTAACCTAAATCCAGATCCAGAATCCAGATCCAGGATTTATGAAAGAAAAAAATTAAAAAAATCTCTAATGAATATGTTATTATTATGTATTTTACAAAGAAATTCATTTTTATACTCTTCTTAAAAATTTAAAATATAAATTTAGAGATAAAATTTTATTATCTTTTAGTTTATTCTAATTATTCTCTTCTTGAATAATCACAAAATTCTTTAATTTAATTCTTCTTTTTGAAGGCCTTGTAAAGAAGAGCAGCTCCAAGTCCGGCTGCTGCGCCTCCTGCTAATCCTTTGAGCAAAGTTCCGCGTCGTCGACGGCGTTTTCTGTAAAAAATATAAAAGTTCAACTACTTAAGAAAGCTTAATGTAAGATAAATTGGCGCAGTTCTGATATGCTACCTCTCAATTAGGTTTAACAGCATGGTTTAACAGTATTAAAAAGGATTACCAACAGTTAATTAAATTATTTGAATATACATCAAAATTTAGCAGAAATTAATGTTAAAGTAGGCCTCGAAGACCTTATCTTTCTAATTGTAAAGCATATAGTTATTTAATTCCTAGTGCTGTGCAGTAGACGGCGTGATATAATGAATAACACATCAGTCCGGTATACTAAAAATGCTGGTTCGCTCCCGCCGCCGATAACCCTTTGTAAATACTAACTGAAAGAGAGAAATAGCTTAGTCCAGCTGTTTTACCTAATGCACTAATTGATTTCTGATAATTTAAATTACAAACTCGATAGGTTGAATCTCAGAACCCAACTCGCCAACATTCAAATTCATCGGCACAAAACTCTCAGGACTTGGCATTGTCAGGACGGGAATTAACAATAAATTGATTAACAACAAAATTGAAGTTAATTTAACAAAACTAAAGCCAAACATCTTTGCCTGTAATTTAAAACAAAATTATTTAATAATTTATTTAAATACATGATAAGGAAAATTTAATTCGATTAAAATTAAATAAATTAAAAAGAAAGAATTTGTTAGGTAACAATTAAAATATTCATCATTCGGGGATAATTCAATAAATTAATAAATTTAGTTTAGACATGTATCGCTCATTATATTTAAAAATTAATTAGATAAGCAAATTATAAATAGTTAAAGTTAAATAACAATGAAAGTTAGAAAAGATGATCAGTTTAAAAAATATTTATTTTATATTTCTAATCATGGCAAAAATGTAAAAAATTCATATCTCTTTTGAACATAAATGGCTATTGTATTAAATTATCAAATATTTATATATTTATTAAATTAATTTTGATCTATTAAGATTTGATCAACTCAAATTTTTAATTAAATTTTTCATATGATTTAAAATTAATATGTCTAGAAGTAATAAATATTAAAATGATTTAAAATAAAATAAAGAAAATTAAAAATGATGAAATAAATTAAATAAAATATTAAATTGTCTTCTCTTTTCCTTCCGCAATCTTTACCGTTAAAAATTAATAATAAATTTTATTTGTACCAAAATAATGCGCGGGGTGTTTTTATAAATAAAATAATGATTGAGTATGTCAAGTTTTTTAAGAAGAAAAAATTTTAATGTAATAAAAGACTGGTTTTTTGATTGAATTTTTTGTCATGTTCTAAAAACATATCAATGTCCTCTCACCGCTCTTTGGTGATTGGGAAATTGTCCATAATCGGCAATAATTTCAAGCACTCATGACCACAATCCACTGTGCGCAATTGCAAAAAAAATTTATTTAAATCGAAAACTAAATTTTTCATCAACAGGGTTCAACTTCACAAAATACGATAGAGACGACTATTAAAGCTTCCCCTCCCCTCTCTGCTCCTAATTTCGTTCAAGAAATTAGCACATGAAAGATTGAACAAAAATAATCTCAATAATTTTTATAACAAAGTTTAATTAAAATTTATATTATTATTATACAGTTAACATGATTAGTAGAAATCAACAGACGAGTGGATAATTAAAGAAATCACTCGGCAAAAATATTTATCTTTATCAAAAAGTTAAAAAAAGTCGAAATTATCTTTTATTTATATTCTTCATTATATAATATCGATTATCATAAAATTTTAACATTTAATTTTTCTTCTTGAAAGCTTTATGAAGCATAACAGCTCCAAGTCCAAGTGCCGCACCTCCTCCAGCTGCTTTAAGCAAAGTTCCACGTCGTCGGCGTTTTCTATTTATTAAAATTATTGTTAATTTTTAGACAAATATTATTTAAACTTAAAAGTTTATGAATTTGTATATTTATATCAGGAATCATTCAGACCCACTTTAAGATAAATATGGAAGAAAATTTTGGGAATATAATAATGTAATACCTTTAACCATTTATAATCTTAGATAAAAATTAAGGTCTAAAATTTTCTGAATAATTACAATTTTTTAAAAACACTTCCAAATCAATTACTTTAATATTATTCGAAATTAAAAAATACAAACTCGATATGTTGAATTTCAGGATTAGACTTTCCAGCGTTCAAAAGTTCAAAATTTTCTGAATTTGGCATCGACAATATTGGAAGAATTAATAAATTGATTAATAATAAAAAGGAAGTTAATTTTACAATATTTAGACAAACCATTTTTTAGGCTTAAATTTATTTTTAACTAAATTAATTTAAATAATAACTTATTCCCTGTTATTCATACATATATGAAGTAACGAAATTAACTATGAAAATAATGTCAAAATTACATTTAACTTAATTTTTAAATAAAAAGTAATTATTATAAAAATTTTTATTTTTTAAATTAATAAAATGCACAAATATTTTTCAATTTCCCCATGTTTAATAATTAGAGGTTGTGTGAATATTATTGCTTAACCAGTTTTGAACACATTTAATTAATGCCTCGGGGAAGCCTCCAGGCTATTACGGGGATCGAATGTCGGGGGCTTGAAAATGAAATTATTTGGATAGATTGAATTTAGTAGGTATTCTTTTACAAAAGCCAATTTTTTGGTGACTCAAGCCTCGCCTCCTCATTTTTTCCTTTCCTCAAGTCCTCTTCTGCTTTTTAAATTTGAATTTGTCTGGCCTTGATTTTTACTTTTGAATTGGCTATACAGGAAAAATTATTAATTTATCAGATCAAATAAAAAAATCAGAACCAAGGGAAACTAAAAATAAAGTATATTTTTAGGAATGATTACAACAATTTTTATATTATTATAAATGATTTTAAATAGATTTTAAAAATAATAAATCTGTTTTTATTAAATAAAAAGTAAAATCACTTTTTTTGAAATTATCTTTAAAGGCTTCAATGAATTCATTTCATTGAAATAAATTTATTTTGTCTCAAATCAGTAACAAAAAAATAAAAACTTAACGCGCAGTATTTTTATAAAAAAATGATTTATTATGTCAAAGTTTTGAAAAAAATTTTTTTGTTTAATAAAATAAAAGAACTGGTTATTTTGTTAAATTTTTAAGAAAATATGATACTTAACAAAAAGGTGAGTAAGTCGAGTAAATTTAGTAAGAAATAAAGAAGTTTTTATTTTTAATTTAAAAAATGAGTCATATAAGTAAAATAAATTTATTTTTAATAAAATTAAAGAAGTTACTAAATTGTTTTTTGGAAAAAATTTGAAAGAGAAAAAAAGAAAATTTTTTTAATTAAAAAGGGCTGCTTAATACTTAAACGTTAATATACGATTAAAAGTATAGGATCATTTTTATGTTTTTCACCACAATTTCGAAAATCAAAAAATTTTGATAACTCTCCTTCAGCTACTGAAAAATGCTAATCGGAGGCGGGAGCTAACCAGCATCTTTAATAAAGCGGACTGATGTGTTATCACAGCCTTATGAATTAATTATATTCTTTACAATACATAGTTATTTGAAATTTAATTAAAATTAAAAAAGATTTATTAATAAAGAGTTAAACTATGACGATTAAAACAGGCCATCAGATTATGTTTTAACTCTTAAATAACATATGAAGAAGCCAACAGTCGTTGAACCTTAACCACTCAAAAATTGATTAGCTAGTAAAAATTATTACATAAAATTCTTGATAATTCTTTCTTCAATTAAATTAATTTTTTATTCAAAATTATAAAATAATACATACTAAAAATATTTGTCTATTTTTAAATAAAAAGTTTTATCCTCTGAAAGCTTTAGAAAGTAAAGCAGCACCTCCTCCAATTAAAGCGCCTGCTCCAACTGCCTTCCAAAATGTGCCTCGTCGTCTTCGTTTACTTAAAAATTTTCAAAACTTATTTTTAACTTTTATTATTTTGAACTTTTTAAAATTACCTTAGAAATCTAAATTTTTCTCTATTATCGTTATTCAATGCAGAAACATCTAATTTATTCTCCTCATTTGCCTTTTCAGCCAAAAATGCTGGAACCAAAATTAAATTAATTAAAAGAAAAATTTTAATGAAAAGTAAGAACATTTTATTTATTGAATATTCGGAATTATGTATTTAGTGAATAGTTGGTGGTTGTTTATGTGGGACTGCAAAAATTGTTAATTTTACAGTTAATTTATAGAAAGGATTGTGACTGTAATTAATTAATTTTTATTTAATTTTTTAAATAATTTTTGGTTTTTGTTGGAATTTAATAAATTTATTAAAGATTCACTTAATTTTTGTACTATTTACGTCATTTAAGTTCATAATTATTTTTTTCAGTTTTATATGTGAAGTCAACTTGTATATATGTATGTAGGTACATATTTAAATCCATATTTAGCTCGTTTCAACCTTTTTTTGTAATTTAAAAGGAAGAAACCATTTTATTCTTAAATTACATTAAGATTTAATAAAGGGGAAAGTTAATTTAATATTTTAAAGAATTGTAAAATAATTTCCCAATGAAAAACAAATTTATTAAATTAAATTATTTATTACATAAATCAACAAAATAAAAAAATCTTATTTCATTAAATGCAAATTAGCCTCTTAATGCTTTAGAAGCTAAAGCAACACCTCCTCCTACCAATGCTCCACCTGCCACACCTTTCCAAAACCCACGGCGTGCTCTTTTACTGAAATTTTTAGGTTGAATTTATAGTTAATTACTATGTATTATTTTGAATTGAATAAAAATTTAAACAAAAAATTTACAGAAAATATTTAAAAATTAAATTTCAATTAAATCTAAAATTGAAATAAATCGTGCAAGAACCACAAAATAAGAGAAAATTTTGGTAATTAATTTTTGGTCGGCAATCTTTTGTTTTCATTGAGAGAATATAAAAACATGCCAAAATCATAAAGATTAACTAATTTTGTTATTTGTTAAAGTTCAAAATAATTTTAAATATTTTACAAACATTTCTGTCGCTCTAACTTTCCCAGCATCTTTACTCGCAACAACTGGAGCAGCAACACCATCATTGCTTGAAGCCAAAATCATTGGAGTCAAAATTAAATTAATTAAAAGGAAGAAAGAAATTAAAGATGAACGGGAATACATTTTATTTTTAAAAATATTTTTATTTTTTAATTAAAAAGAAAATTATGTTTATTTGAGAAAAACTGTTGATTTTACAGTTAATTTATAGCAAAATATGTTTAACAGTAAAATAGGGAAATTAATTTAATTAATTAATTTTTTGTGTATAATTTAGCGAATTATAAAAGATTTTTTCTGGTTTCCTTTATATTAATGTTTCCTTAAGAAATTAAACTTAAATGGATCATAAGGTGATTCATTCAATTTTACATTTTATTCAGAAAATAAACAAAGATAAAGACGTATCACGATATAACGAACAATTTAACGAACTTTCTGTGGTTATCGAGATTCGGTTATATACAAATATAATCTTCAAAAGATTATTTAAATAATTCAATTTTTTATAATTTTATACATAGATATGGCCTGTTACATTTCAAAAAGCGGAAGATGAACGCAGAAGCTAAAGGGTCAGAAAAGGCGGAATTGCGGAGGCAGAAGCAGATGAAAAATAAAAACATTTTTATTCGTAATTAAGTTCTAGTGTTTGGCAGATGGTTTCGTTATCGGACAAGTAACAAACGTTCTCAAAATATTACCTAAACAGGTACCTTAATAAATTTATATTTAAAAATCAGAGATCTACAAATATTTGAAATTTATACTAATAAGATTTATTAAAAAAATAAAATACTAGCGATATTATATTGACAAAATAATTGTTTAATAAGCAATCTATTTAGGTACATAGCAGGGCTGGGCTTTGCTTTCGCTTTCGCATCTTTCGCATTTTTCGCATTTTTTGGTGCGAAAAGTTTCGCATTTCGCATTTCGCATTTTGGTCCAAATGCGAAATTTGTTTCGCATTTTTCATTTAGTATTTCTTTATTTTTTAGATATTTTGACGTAAAATTTTTTAAAGGAAAAGGGAAGAAATATCAATAATCTATCCCAATTTTACTCTTGTTGGTCGATGGTGGAGTGGCTAAGTTGAATGAATACGTTCACTTTGGTGTAATTTGGGGCTGGGTTCGAATCCAGATGTAGGAAATAAGACTTAAACAATTTTTCCTTCCAAAAATAAATGTTTTTAAACTTTGATTTTGATTTTAAATCTGTAAATTTATTTTTTTTAATATGTCAAACCTGAAAAACATTAAAAATTTTAATTTAGTAATGAATTTTCCAAATTTTCGCCTGCTGCGCAGAAAATAAAAGTAATCTGATTCAAGGACTCTGAACTTAACAAAATTTTCGCCTGGAAAACGAGTAGAGCAATTTTCTATTCTAAATAGAGTTGAGCGGGATCGGGATCCCGACCTAAAATCGCGATTGGGATTTTGGAATAACGACCCTGATCCCGGTCCCGACTACGGGAGCAGGATTGGTCGAAATCGGGATCTGGATTTGAAATAATGACCCCGATCCCGAATCGGAACCTGTAATGCCCCGAACCTGCAATGCTTTTTCGATATTCGGGACATTATCTCGGTTGACAGGCAGTTCCATGAATAGAGAGTCTTTCGACTCAGCTCGCCGAGGCAAATCGAATGTTATGTGTTTCTTATCGAAATTTTGCTTCCGGTATACTATACCATGTCCAAAATTTTTCTAGAATTTTTAACTAATTTCGATTCGCTTTCGCATCTTTCGCATTTTTCGCATTTTTTGGCGCGAAAAGTTTCGCATTTCGCATTTCGCTTTTTATTTTTTTAAAAAAAGTTTCGCATTTCGCATTTTATTTTTTGATTTCGCCCAGCCCTGGTACATAGTATTTAAATTTATTTTTTACCAGCTTTAAAAAAATTTTCAAACATCCTCTCAAATCATTTTCTTTATGTAACCCAGCTGCTTTTTGTTGTTTAATCTTTTTTATTTCTTTGGATTGCTTTAATGAGATTGCAACCCGCAGCAATTGAACCAATCGTACGGAAACAAGGCCTACTTCTTTTCTTCCTTTAAAAATAAAAATTTAAATTGAATTAAAAAATTAAAACCTATTAATTATAGTAGATATTCCAGGCATTAATTGTCCTTTTTCCTTAATTGTTAAACCAGCCCTTTCTTGCATAACTCGAGCATTTAAAGTTGTTGAGTGTACAAAAAGATTAACAAAAAGAATAAAAGAAATTAATATTTGACGATACATAGTAATTGTTTTCTTTAATTATTTAAATTATAAATATAGGTATTTTGGAATTTTTAGGTTACGCTCCCCGAAATCTACCAGCTTTACATCCGTCTGGGTAGAAAAAAAGTACCTAGTACAAATTCGTACTCGTACCTAGTACATAGGAGTAAAAATAAAAATGGCCAAAATATAATCTTTTCTCAACTTTATTTATTTTTAAAATTTATTTAAAAAAACAACTTAGTATTTATGAATATATTAAAAAATAAAATTTAAAAAATGACTAGCAAATTTTATTATTCTATAATTTTATAGCCAAAAGTATTCATTACATTTAATTAATCAACTTTAAAATTTAAAAAATGATTTAAATGTTTGTGTGTATGTACATAGTTTAATTAAGAAAAACTTGTTGAAAACGGGAGATATTTTTTATTTATTATTTTTTATTTGATTGTAACGAACCAAAAATTTAAGTTTTTCTTTTTTTTCTTTCAACTTTCAAGTCAAAACTTTCAAGCCTACAATTTTAGTTGTAGGTACCTCATCCACTTTTATTTTCGAGATTATTGGTGCTATAATCGAATTAATGTTGAGGATGTACCTTTTGCTGAACGTTTTCATCCTTTAAATAGAATAATTATTATAGGGCTTTTTGCAGTTTTGTCTTGCGTAAGGAGGTAGTTTGTGCATCCGTGCATGATCAATTAAAAATTGAGTGATTAAAGAGGGGAGATCAAAATTTTCGACTGCGGCGCTGAAAGGAAGGCTAGGTGTATATGGAGCTTTTGATGAGAGAATCTGGCCTTCAGAAGGATTTGGCCTTCAAAAACTTGTGTGTTCCCTAGGGTTTCACCGGAACCGAAATTTTGACCGGAACCGGAACTTCCGGTGAAACCTTAGTGTTCCCACTTGGCCTTCAGAAATTCGCAAAATTTAAGTCAGCGACGCAAAAAGAGAGGGATATAAGAGGCGGATCTCGTGATCACCTTTCGACGATATACCTAATCTGACTATATTTCAATTAATCCCCCGAATTTAATTATCTCTATACTACTAGAATTTCATAAAATTAGTTTAATATTATGTGGATAATTAATATAATTCAAAGAGAAGCTTTTGAACTATTTTTAAAATGGGGGCGTACTAATAAAGGGGCCGTACTAATTGAGGGGGCCGTATTATTTTTTAACCCTCCTCGAAAGGTTGAACAGCAAAAAAATATTTCAGATAACTTTACCTTTAATTAATAAAATAATTAAAAATGTGAGAACTTTTTTTCTTGTTTACATTTAATTTAAATTTATACTTTAAAAAATTTTTTTGCATGGGAAAATTTTGTTGGCTTGTGTATGTAACTATGTAGATTAAAAAATTTTTTAATAACTTTATAGACTTTCTCAATTATATATTTATTCAATTAAATTTTATTTTTGTTACAACCCGAGGTGTCCGAGATTTAACTAATGTCGACGTGCAGTTTATCCAATGTAGAAATGAACAAAGAAGGTGAATGTGGAAAGAGCTAAAACAGACGAAGGAGATCAGTGAGATCAGTGCCCCGATTGTATGATCCAACTAGACTGACACTTACACTGGCTTTTACACTTGTATAATCTACACAGATCCCCCGAAATAATATTATCCATTGATTTTCCACCCGGAGCCCGGAACCAGCATTGTTCATGGGTGTATCAGTCTTCGGATTAAGAGGGATATAGGCGGATTAAAGAAAGTAACTGGGATTTGGATATGATCATTGCATACTACCAACAAATGCCCAATATCCAGTACTGATAATGAGTAAAAGTATTGATATGGTAAAATTATTTTAGAATACTGTTTTATAAAAATTTCTCGATTTACTTGTACTTGAACTCGGCCTAAAAAGTTGAACTCGTACTCGAACTCGGTTTTTCCCCAATTACTCGGTACACGACTTACTCTAGTTAAAATTTAGAGAGAAATTAATTTTTCTTTGACAAATAATATCGAAACAATAATTACCCCTCATATATGTAATATTAAAAAAATATTTTCATTTCTCATTTAAATTACGGGTGAAAATTTTGAAATAGACAGTCCTTTTCATTTAAATAATTATTTAAAAATTTTGTCAAAAATTCTCTACAAAAAAGACTTCTAACTAAAAAAATGGCTTCCGTTTTACTCGACATTTTATTTAAATTTGATTATTTTGTTTGTATATTAATTGGGTTTCCTTTAAATATTCTTCTGATTATTTTAATTATTTTTAAAACGCCAAAAGAAATGAAAATACACAGTCGAATTCTGATACAAAATTGTGTTTTGGATATTTTACAGTTGACTGTTCAAATGTTTCTTCAAACGGTATTTTTAACAAAAATAAACCAGAAAGTTAATTAAAATAATAAAAAAAAGTCATCTCAGATTTTAAAAGGAAAAAGTCAGAGATATACATATAGGTAAACCAAAATAATTTTTAATTAAAAATCAGAATTAAATTTAAAAAACCACAAGTGAAACAAAAATCAGAATTTTAAGCTTAATAGTGTAAGGATGATTACCTGCAGAATTTAAAACGCTTAGGCTGAGATTAAGGAGAAAAAAGAAAGCATTAGTGACATAGCTTTTGCATAATTTAAGAGAGGCCAAGCGAGCACTCAAATCAAATCCTGTCCGGGGGCTAAACTTTTGCTAAACTCTTACCATAGTAGAAAATTAGTAATTTTAAATGCTTGTGCTTTCTAATACCAGAATTAATTTAAATACTAAAAAACATAGATATAATATTTAAATAGACAATCTAAAACAAAAAACAGAATTAATATAAATTTTAAAATAATTTATAGTTTTATATAACTGATACAGAAGGGAATGCAATTACAATTTTTCCTAATGGAATTTTGCTTTGTTTTATGAAAGAAACTTTTAATCCGTTTATCTCTTATATTATTTATTTCGTTTGGGTATTTATTTTTTATTTCAATTTGCATGGATTGTGTGTTCAATTTATCTATAGATATTTAGTTTTGAACAAGTAAATAAATTAAAATAATAATTATTAAATTATTATTAGGAATATAAAAATTACTTTTCGTCGATATTTATTTATGGTGTCCATTGCTTTATTTGTGCAAACATTTAATATTTTGGATTTAATTTTCTTTTTAATGCCATATTCAAATGGAGGTATTAAATACTTCGTTAATTTTAACGAAACATGGCCATTTACTCAATATGAAATGGGAACGGTTATTTTTAAATTAATTTTGTTTTTTTTTAAATTTTAAAACAAAAATATGTAGTTGAATATTCTAACACTATTACCTCTAACATTAATTGAAATACTTGCATATTTAATAATATTTGTTTGTGGATTCAAAATGGTTAGATATGTCGATTTAAATACTAATCTTGATGGAAATTTAAAAAGATTGAATAAACTTTTAACTAAAGTTTTGTTTATTTTGGTAAGACTTTTAATTGTGATAGATAATATTTTAAGTAGAAATCTCTCTAATAGTAGTATTACTGTTATTCTAATTTCAATATGTACTTTCAAAAATTATTTTAAGAGAGATTATGTTCTTTCTTAGAAATATTTTTTATTTAATTAATTTAAATATTCAATTTATTAGAAATATTTTTTTAATTTTTAGGCTTTTGTACCATTTGTTAATCAAGCCGAAATTTTATTTTTTATAATTTATTCGAAAACAAGCAACATTACAACAAATATTATTCGAATATTATTTTTCATTTTATTTCATTTAACACCTTTATTTAACCCAATTATTTGTATTTTAACAAACACTCCTTATCGAAATGCTATTTTTAATCGTGCACAAATAAGTCCACAATAAATTTATTAATGCCCAAATCATTTGTAAAGCATATAGCTATTAAATTCCTTAGTACAGGAGGCACGGTGTAACGGATAACACATCAGTTTGGTCTACTAAAGATACAATAGCTATAGCCCAGTTCTGCTTGAATATATTACAAATATTATATTCTATCAAATAATTGTTTAAAAATAATCTTATAATTATATAAAATTTATTTTTCATAAAAGTTCTACAGATTATTACTTATAGTTATTACTATTTTAAGATATATTTTCAAACATCTTTTTATTTTCTTCACTTTCCAACTGCTTTATTTTTTTTCTTTATTCTTTAGCATATTTTTAGCAGCAATAGCGCCAGTGTATTGTCCACCCATCATTGAGCCGAGTAACGCTTTATTAAGTCATCTCTTCCTTTAACGATAAAAATGTAAATGGAATTAAAAAAATAAAAACCTATTAATTATAGTAGATATTCCAGGCATTAATTGTCCTTCTTCCTTAATTGTTAAACCAACTTTTTCTTGCATAACTCGAGCGTTTAAGATTGTTGGGAGAACAAAGAGATTAACAAAAAGAATAAAAGAAATTAATGCTGGACGATACATAGTAATTGTTTTCTTTAATTATTTAAATTATAAATATATTTTGGAATTTTTAGGATACGCTCCCCGGCATCTGGGTAGCAACTCCTAGTTTCAATCTGTGCTTGGACACTCTTGTTAAAATTCGTACTCGTACCTAGTACGAGTAAAAATAAAAATTGCCAAAAATGGAAGGCGGTACGAGGTATGAGAGCAAATTTATTTACTTTTAAAATTTATTTTAAAAATAACAAATTAGGTAGCTGTGAATATATATAAAATAAAATTTAAAAAATGACTACACAATTTTATTATTCCATAATTCTATAGCCGAAAGTATTCATTATATTTAATTAATCAACTTTAAAATTTAAAAAATGATTTAAACGAATGTGTGTATTTTAATTAAGAAAAACCTGTTAAAAATAAAAGATATTTTTTTATATTTTATTTTGAGTTTTTATTTGGGTGTAAAGCAATCCAAGTATTTTCGACTCAAAATTTTTTATTCCTTAATCCTTTATTCTTCTAAATAAAAAACTTGGATTAAATTAAGAACCAAAAATATAAGTATCGTCAAATCGACGGCGAAGAAATGAAATAAAACAAGCCCAAAGCTTTCAAGTTTACAACTTTTAGTAGAGGCTTTACTTTTTTTTGTATAACCTTAGTTTTACTTTTAGTATGTAATACCGTATTTATTCGATTAATTCCCCTGGGGAATTATTTTTTCAACTCTTCCTTGGCATGGGGAATTAATCGGGGAGGGGAATTATTCGAGTTTTGGCATTTGAACGTGCATTAGGGTATTTGGGGTGGGGAATTATTGTTTCAACCCAACCCTAGCATGAGGAATTAATCGAGAGGTGGAATTATTCGAGGGAGGGAAATTTATCGAGAAAAGACGAACCTCATCCACTTTTATTTTCGAGATTAGAGCTGCTTCGAAAAATCCACAAAAGTTTCAGTAATAGCAAATACAAAAGATAGGTAATACAAAAGAAATGAGGTGTGCCCACATGTACCCCGATAACGATAGAGTGATGATATTTTAAAGATAAAATTTATCGGAGGGTGAATTTACGATAACGAAAATATGCTTCGACCTATCCATTTACCTTATTTATTTCAAATTTTAATTTAAAACGTCAATCCAAAATGTTTAGGTTTTGTAAGGCAAACTGAATTGGACGATTCGTCGAAGATCATATGGCGTTAAGTAATTCTGGTGTCTATGAAATAAAAAGGCAATTAAAAAACAACTTTCTATTTGATAACGTGAATACAAAAGTTGCATATATTTAAATTTTTTAATGAAGCTTTATTTAAAAATTAAAGTTAGTTATGCAAATTTTGGAATTCATTCAACTAAAATTTATTCTAAGAAAGCAAGAAATATTACAAATATTATATTCGATCAAATACTTATTTAAAAAACAAACAATCTACAAAAAATTTATTATATATTTATTAGTTGTAGTATTTTAATAATATTTCCTTCGAACATCTTTCCAAATCATTTTCTTCCTGTAGTTCCAGCTGCTTGTTGTTCTTGATTTTTTTTATAATTTTTGTAAGCCTTATAAGCAACAGCGCCAGCAACTGCCTACGCTCCATAGGTTTAGCTTTTTCGAACCAAGACCAAGGTCATTAAAAGGCCTGAGCTGACACCCATCTAAAAGGAAGGGAGAGGGCCGAAGGCCCGAGCTGACACCCATCTAAAAGAAAGGGCGAGGGCCGAAGGCCCGAGCTGACACCCATCTAAAAGTGAGGGCGAGGGCCGAAGGCCCGAGGGGAGGGCGAGGGCCGAAAAAAAGGGAGGGCGAGGGCCGAAGGCCCGAGGGGAGGGCGAGGGCCGAAAAAAAATGGAGGGCGAGGGCCGAAGGCCCGATTTTTTTTTCTACACCCATCTAAAAGGAGGGCCAAAGGGTGGAAGGATGAGTCTAAGTGGAAGGATGAGTCCAATCGAGGGGAAGACGAGGGCCGAAGGCCCGAAGTGACTCTAAGTGGAAGGATGATTTTAACTGAAGGAAAACGAGGGTTGAAGGCCCGAAGTGACTCTAATTGGAAGGACGAGTCCCAACTGAAAGCTAATCTTTTGATCCAGGCATAAAAAATCGCTAGCGGCGCGCGAAGCGCGCCCCCAAAGCCGTTAGGCTTTCCAACGGGCAGAAGTTTCGTAATTTAAAGAACCCCCCGATGTATTTTACTGCCACAGTATCGTAATAGGCACCCCAGTGGCCAAACCCATCGCTAGTTTAAAAATTAAAGTTAGTTATGCAAATTTTGGAATTCATTCAACTAAAATTTATTCTAAGAAAGCAAGAAATATTACAAATATTATATTCGATCAAATACTTATTTAAAAAACAAACAATCTACAAAAAATTTATTATATATTTATTAGTTGTAGTATTTTAATAATATTTCCTTCGAACATCTTTCCAAATCATTTTCTTCCTGTAGTTCCAGCTGCTTGTTGTTCTTGATTTTTTTTATAATTTTTGTAAGCCTTATAAGCAACAGCGCCAGCAACTGCCAATCCACCAGCAATTGCTGCGCCTTTTAAAAATTTTGAAACTCTCTTCTTCCTTTAAAAATAAAGATTAAAAGGAATTAAAAAATTAAAAACCTATTAATTATAGTAGATATCTCCGGCATTAATTGTTCTTCCTTAATTGTTAAACCAACCCTTTCTTGCATAACTCGAGCATTTAAAGTTGCTGGGAGAACAAAAAGATTAACAAGAAGAATTAAAGAAATTAAGATTTGACGATACATAATTGTTTTTTTCTAATTCTTAAATTATAAATAAATTTTGGGATTTTTGAATTTTTACGTGTATTATGCCAAAAATTTTTTCTCAGTTTTTTAATTTTTAATAGTCACACTTGTACTTATAGGAAAGGAATTTTTCAAATCAAGTTTTTTTTATTTCAGCGTACTCCCCACATTTATGCCAGTTTTACATACGTCCGGGTAGCAAATTTCCTCCACTTACTTTAAAAATTTTTAAAATTTATTTTAAAAACAAATTTATTAAAAATTTTTTTGTCTAATGTTAGTTAAACAATAATTAAAATAAATAAAGAATCGCCAATTTTATTATTCCAAAATTTTACAGACAAAAGTATTTATTAAATTTAATTAACTTTAAATTTAAAGAATGAAGAAAACCAGTTAATTGGGAGATTTTTTCTTCTTATTTTGAGTAATTAAACAAACATACAAAACAATGAGTAATATTATTAAAAAAATTTAATTTAAATTAATTTTAAATTTAAAAAAGAAGGAAAAATTTTTTAATTATTAAGTGCAAAATTAATGATAGATATACTTTATTAGGTCTATTAAATAAAATAAAAAAAGTTTGATAAAAAATTATTAGAATAATATTAATTTTGGGAAGATCGGATATCCGTACAAAAATAAAAATTTTTAATTTTATATTTCGTACAAACATTTAAGATCTTAGTAAAAAATATATTTAATAATAATATAAATATTTAATCAAATATTAATAGAAAACTTTAACTATCTTTTAAATAAATATATTTAAAGTTTGCGTGACTATAGTCAATCAAATCATTTATATATTAATTTATTTGCTGGAAGCTTTGAAAAAAATAAAAAATATTAATATACTATACAAATAAATCTGTCAGAATATAAATTAATTTAAAAAAAAAATGTTGAAAAATATTCTACATTAATTCTATAAAATATAATTAATAAAATTATTTCTCAAAAATTGCAAAATTTATCCATAGAAATTTTATCTCAAATCTTTATATTTAATTTATAATTAATGGTAATTATTTTTAAAAATAATAAAGAATAGAAAAAATAAATATTGTCTTCTAAATTTAAAAGTTTTTTGGTGATAGTAAAGATCTACTACTTGTTTGGCTCTTGTAGATATCGAGAAATTTTCCTAACACAAACCTAAATTTAATTATTTTTAGTTTAACTCTTAAATGTTTTTAATGCTTACTTAACTCATTTTAAATATTAATATAAAATCTATAACTTTATTTTCAATGATAAAATATTTAAAAAAATTTAAGTTTGGTTGGGTACATGAAAGCTTCCGGCAGTTGGTAAATCGCAAATATGGTCGAGAAACTTGGCTGAAAATTCTGTTAAAGATTTATATATTAAATAAAAATAATTTTTTTTAAAATTTTTATAGAGAAATAGCAAAATTTGAGGAAGGAACGGAAAGCGAAATAGGAAAATATTATAGAGATGAAGAATCCTTTCGTCTAGTTTCGGCAATGGGTTCAGTTATTGGTATTCCTGTTGAAGAGGTTTGGGAGGCATATGGAGGGTTTCTTATACAATTTACAATGGAGACTGGTTGGAATGAGTTATTAAGGGCTTTATCTCCTGATTTGGAGGTAAATAAAATTATTGAAAATTTTAGATTTATTTTACTTATAATTATGATATTATTAAAAATAATAAGAATAGAAACTTTTCTTTGGATCCCAAGAATACTTAATAGAATTGTTTAAAAGCTTAAATTCGAAGAATAATTTAATTAATAACCAAAATAATAATTTAATAATACTAGGGATTTCTTGACACATTGGATTCTTTACATTACGTGAGTATCTAAACAGTTATAGTTGAATTAATTAAAAATTTCTTTATTAGTTTATTGACCACGTTGTATACAGAACAAAACTGAAAGGTCCAGCATTTCGTTGTGAAGCACAACCTGATGGTTCACTTATTCTACATTATTATTCAAGAAGATCTGGATTATATCCAATTGTTAAAGGTCAAAAATTATTTTTTATTTTGTCAAAAAATATTTTCTGTAAGGGGTCATTCGTGAAGTTGCTAGACGTATTTACGAGACAGAAGTTATTATGAAAGTACAAGAACGAAAGCAAGAACATGTTGATTCTTTAATTACTGAACATGTTGTTTTTGTTATTAATCAAGTTTGTTTATTTGGTTACCAAAAGTTTTGGATCATTAGAATAATATGTTAAGACAAAAAATTTTTGGAGTTTCAGATAAATGGCGATGTAAAAACAAAATAAGAATTTTACGCAAGTATTTACATACCATACCAACAGATATAATGCCCACTCCTCTTTACAAAATACTAACACATAGACCATAATAATCCGTCAGTATCCGCGTGTTTTCAGATATCCATATCCATGAGGATATTTAAAATTAAAATAGACAACTTCGCTTGTTAATGCAAAAACATTTTAACTAAAACAAAATTTAAGGTAGAAAATTCACTTGCTGCTTTCCGGTCTATTGCTAGCAGAACAGTTAGTAGTTCAACTATTTCATCAGAATTTACAAATGTTTGTTTATTATTTTTTTATTATTAATTTTTAAAATATTAAAGGTTTGTTCCAATTATTATACAAAAATTGATGATTTTTGTAAAGCTTTTCCTCATCATTTTTGTTTTGACAAAGAATTACGTATTGAACATGTTGGCAAGTTTTAAAATTTTTTTACTTTAATTAATTTCAATATGAGAAAATATCTTTTTCAAAATTAGGTATTTATATTCGACGACTATTTCCATTAATTCAAAGAGGCGAAACACGTGTTGAAGACATACTTGAATTGTTATATTTATTTTAAACTTGCAAAAAGTTATTTATTTTTTCAGGGTCCATCCAGAAATTCCTCTATCGTTTGATTCAATAATGGCATTCAGAAATAGGTGGAAATTAATTTTTAAAAAATTAATTTTTTCTTAATAAATATTTAAAGTCTTTTTGTTTTCCGTCTTCGTGATGAATTAAGTCAGGGGAGTTCAAAGCCCAGTAGTTGCAGATCAGATGAAGTTAAGAGTCAACAAATGGCAATAACAATAAAGGGTAATCAAAAGTTTATTTTATAAATTCAAAGTTAAATTAAAAGTCATATTTTTTCTCAATTTTATAGGTTCAATGCATTTAGTTGCAGAAAATAAATATATGGTTTATATGTGCTCTCTTAATGTAACAACTATAAGGCAACAAATAAAAACTAAAAATTTTTCTAATATTCTTATGAATTTAAGAGAACTAATTGAGCGAAATCTCTTCCTTTCGGATATCCAACGTATTTATATTTTAAAATTTACAAAAAATTTCTTATCAAAATTTAATAAATTATTTAAAAACTTATAAGTTTATTTATAAAAAGGTCACGATAGCACTCGAGATTTAATAATGTTGAACCAGTCAAGAATGTCACAAGTTGAATTAAAGTGAGATTATTTAAAAATTAACTCTTCTAATAATTTTTAAATTATATTGTAAAGTCGGAATTTAGAAGAAACAACCAGAAATTTAAAATGTATGGCTAATGCATTAAAAACAGAAAAACAACGAACTGATGTTTAAAATAAAAATTATTTAATTTTAAAGTAATTTTGTAGGAACTACTCTGTGAATTAATGCCTCCAAGTGTGGCTGAATCCCTCAGACAGGGGAATACTGTTGAGGCTAGTGAATTCCCCGAAGCGACAATTCTTTTTACTGATGTAAGTTTAATTAATAAAGGTTAATTTTGATGTGAATGTGTGACAGAGGTATTAACGCCAGAATACATCTCTTTATTTAAACCTTCAGAAAAAAAACAAAAATACGATAAATTTTTTTAAATATCTGATAAGAAAGATTTTTAGATATTCAATAAATTAACAAAATACTTTTAATTTTTAATTTTTCAAAAACATATTTAGATTGTTACATTCACCAATATCTGTTCATTATGCACTCCATATGTTTGTTTAATTTAATTAAAATTAACTAAAATAAATATTATAAAGGATGTAGTTAATCTACTAAATGATTTGTATCAACGATTTGATCGAATTGTTGGAATCCACGATGTTTATAAGGTGGAAACTATTGGTGAGTTTTTAATTAAATTTATTAAGTAAAATGACAACTGAACAATTAAAGAGAAAAATTTTTAAGGTGATGCCTATATGATTGTTGGTGGAGTGCCAAGTGAACGTAGAAATCATGCAGAAAAAGTACTTGACGTTTCTATTGGAATGTTAATGGAATCTCGATATGTAAATTAATTAATTAATTAAATTATAAAATTAAAAAATATTTTATGCTGTTAATCCAATTACAAAAACACCTATTCGTATACGTATTGGGGTGCACTCTGGTTCTGTTGTAGCTGGTGTTGTTGGTGTTAAGGTATTTTTGAGAATATGTAAAATTAATAAAATAAACATACTAAACTTTTTGAAATTATTTCATTTTTTATTTCGGCTAATTTTCAAAAATTAATTATTTACTCCGAATGTTCACCTAAAAAGTTGATTATCCCAATCTAATTTTCTAAAAAAATCAGAGGCTTATGTTTCTAAAATAATGTCTCTAAAAATCAAAATTATTTAATATAAATCTCAATTTATCTTTTTATAGATGCCAAGGCAAGTTGTTTTTAATTGAATTATGCTAACAAGAATTCTATATTATGTAAAGATATTGTTTATTTGGAGATACAGTACAATTAGCTAATCGAATGGAATCCTCTGGAATTCCCTCGAAAATACATGTTAGCGAATCGGCTAGATCTCAGGCAATAAAAACAAATCCTTCATTTTTATTTACAGAAAGGGGAAATATTGAAATGAAAGTTTGTTTTTTGAAAAGAATTTATAAATTAATTTTCGAATTTAAGGGAAAGGGAATGATGAGAACTAATTTTTTGGAAAGAAATGATAGAAAAAGTGTTTGGGAAATTTGTGACAGACCTAGACAAGCACACCAAAGTATTGATGGTTATCAGGTCTAAAAAATATTTTTAAAAATCAAAATATCTGGTAAAAAATAATTTTTTGATGTAAAAGTAAATCATAAACTTAAATTAGCAGTTTTTTGGTTATAGTCCGAAACTGTATTCGAACCGAGAATTTTCGTTTATTCGGGCTTTTTTCGGCCCTGTGCCGTTAATCTTATTCAACTATCAGTCGACACTAACCCATAATTTGAATATAAAATTTGTAAGTTTCCGGAATCCAAGCATTGCAACACATATACCACAAATTGTAATAAAAAATGTCATTTATTCCTAAATTCTTTTAAATTTAAAATTAATTTTTGTCGAAAAATCATAATCATTTTAAAAAATTATTACCATTTATTAAGTTAAATCTAATATTAATTTCTAAAAATCCTTTTTTGTTTTAATTTCAAAGGAACTTCATAGTGATATATGCCCGGACCAATTATCGGATTTAGATGAGAAAACAGTAGATAGAAAAGAATTAACAATAATCCAAGACGAAACAAATCCTCTAGATGGGACAGAGCATGACAGTTTATCCAATAGAGGATTCGAAGAAAATAATAGAGAAAATAATAATAATAATTTTCAGGTAAAAATATTTTTAAAAAATTAAAGAAAAATTTAATTAAAATTTTTAGCAAAACGGCACATTACCACAAAAGACAAAAAAGAAATTAAGTAAAAAAGAAAAAGCAGAAAATCAAATTAAGAATGGAAATAAACAACAAAAAACAAAATCTAAACTTTGTTTATTGCTTTAAAATAAATAGTAAATTTATTTTATAATTTAGAATATTTTTCTGGTAAAATGGAATTTAAAAAGTACTTCTTATACAAATGTATGTTATAGATGGAGTAAATTTTAATCTTAGCAAAACGGCACATTACCACAAAAAACAAAAAAAAATTTAAAAAAGTATTGATGGCTATATGGCTATATGCCTCATGCAGGCATCGTTCATGTTACCTCTTGGCATCTATTATTACTAGTTTAAGCTCAATCTACCGATTGAGCTTAAACTACAGTGGGCCTGCTTTAACCTACAATTAATAAATCCTAAACCCTCGTTTAGCAAGTAGCTAATTAGCTGGATTTGACTTCTTCCTTAAACTATAATATGTATCTGAAAATATTTTACTTAATCGGTTTTATTGGGCCTATACTATTTTTTTGTATAACGGCACGAGTTCATATTTTAGTAAAATTTTTTTTGGTAATTTCAGTACTATATTAATTATTTTAAATCACTTTATGCAAATTTTTTAGAATTAAATTTATATAAAAAATATTTATCAAACATAAATATCATAAAAATAAATATATAATAAATAATATTTAAATGAAAATGATAGAAAAATACAATTTATAAAATAATTGGGATTGTTTTCATTAAATTAATAAAATGGAGATTTAATGAATGAGATTTTTTATTATAAATAAAATTTTTAAAATAAATAGTACATATGTATTTGTTTTGATTAAAATGAGTGCGTATTTAAATTATTTAAAAAAACTAATTTTCTATTTATTAATTATTATAAACTAAATAGGTATTTATAATTAATTATTTTAAATTTATTTTTTATTTAATTTCTAGACATTAATTACTTTTTTTCTTCAAAAAATTAATTTATTTTCCTGGACGAAAAGCAGCCCCTCCATCATATCCCGAACGTACAATTTCGTCTATCAGACGTTTTAATCCACTTAACTCACGTCTATGTAACATTTTATTAGGTTCTCGTTTATCTGAAAATTAAAAATATTTTTTAACGATTTTTGGTTTATTTTTATATATTTTTTAGTAAATGATATAAAATATTAGGTATTTGGTTATCAATAAATTGGCAAATAAATAGATAATTTTTATTTTTCTATTTTTGTTTAGAATCTAAAAAAAATTGTTTATATTTAAAAATACATATATGTACAAAAATAATTTTTGTTAATCAGGTTTTATTTTGTTTTTGTGAGAAATGAAAATAGTAAACAACAAATACAAAAAAATTTCCAAAAAAAATATTTTTATTTTCATTTTCTTTAAATTTCACAAAAAATCTAAATTAATTTACCCAAACTTTGTTCAGCAAAATTGTAAAAATTGTTGCCAACCAAAGGTTTTGCATCAGTATGTTTAACAGCAATAATTATCAGAAAAAGAAAAGATGCGGCCAATAACCATAGAATAAACCTCGTGCCTCTAATTAATTTATTACTATTTCCGTTGTTTGTTAGTAGTTGAAGATAATTTTGTAAAATAAATATAAACATTTTTTGGTAATTTATAAGTAAGTGATGGTTATTTTAAATTTTTTTATTTTTTTTATTAAATAATCTAAAAAATTATTTTTAATAAATTTGTTGAAATATTTAAAATAATTTTTTGAGTGAAAATTTATTTAATTTTTAATGCCACAATTATTACGTATATTTTAATTGCCGGGATTCAACAGAAAATTGCCAGATAATTTTAGTTAAATTTTTATAAAGTAAAAATTTAAAATTTAATTATTGTTAATAGACCAGTTTTAGATTAGAATTAACAACAGAAATATAGCCAATAAATAAGGTAACTTTAATATAAATCTCTAACAATTTTGTGCCGACAAATTTAAATTAAATTTAATAAAATTTAAATTTAATTTAAAAATAATTTTAACTAAATTAACACACACAAATTTTGGCATTAATAACCATAAGAATTTAAATATTATTTCAGAAAATTTTTCAGAAAATTATTATTTAAGAAAATTTTAAGGATTTCAGCAAAATAAAATAATATTCGAAAAAAATTTTTTTGTTGGGATTTTTGAAAAATTTGCTTTCGAAAATTTTTTTTCCTATTTGAAAAAATTAAAAATGTTAAAACCATAGAGGTATATTTTAATTTATGTAAAAAGTAGTGGACACAATTAAAAATTAAAATAACATTAATAAAAATATTTTTACCTAAGCTAACATTTTAACAAAAATACCTAAGCTTTATATTTTGTTTTTAAATAAAAATATATTAATTTTCATATGGCAGACTTTTGCGTGTTTATATTGTCTATATTTTAATGTTATTTTTGCAATATTATTTAAATTAAAGGGGTGGGAATTACGTTAATTTAGAAATATTTAAAAGAAGCAGGTAATGTTTAAATGATAATTACCTCTCTCTCTTATTAATTATACACCGCGTGGTCGGAAAAAAGTAAAAAAATTTGTTGAAGAAATTGTTGGGAATGGATAAATTATTTGTAAAGTGTTGACGATAAACAAAAATATTTGTATCGAATTTTCGTTGAAACGGTGTGACAGAAAGTAATTAAAATAAAAATTTAGAAAAAAAGTACAACCCTTTGGAGAATTAAAAAGAGAAAATTATGAAAAAGGAAACAGATAGCATTTTAATTGTAAGTCAGCCCTAATTTAAAATACCTATTGAGAGATAAATTTAATAATTGTTGTTATCGTAATAAAAATAGTAACAGTCTAAAATCTAGGAAACGAAAAGAAAATCGAAAACTTGAAAGGATCTTTACTTGACTCTAAAATAGCTTTGTTTAGTTTAACAAATTCTACAAGTATACCTTATTTACACAATTTATTCCTAGAAATTAGAATAGGTAAAGGGGGATTATTGGGGAATTATTTTTAGAACTCATCCCTATGATTTGAAATTATTCGAAGTAGGGAATTAATTAATCAAGTAAATGTTAGTTCTTCTAGTTCTGCCTTAAAATTCAGTTTAAACATTATCTAGGCTAGATTAAAATTTTGTCTCGAAAATTTAGAGTAAAAATCCAGAGAATGCCCCAAAAAAGCCCCAAATAATGTTTATATCCAACAATACCTGTTAAATTTTATAGCTTAAATTATTAAATAAAATAAAACATCATACATATGTCACGAGAAAATTTTAAATTTTAAAATTAATCTTTAATATCTTGTAAAAGTAATTTAATTTTCTCCTTCTTAAAATGATAGACAAAAAAATTTTTAAATGCTAAACATTTTCAATTTGGAAGCATTTTAATTGTACACGGTATTTAATTTTTAACTGACGTTTATTGGCAATTATTGTTTAATTCCTAAAATAGAAATTTTAACACGTCTTAAATTTTGGAAATATCTAAATTAAAATTTAAAAGGTAATAATTAGTATTTTAATTTTTATCAATAATTGTTAAGGGATTTAATTTGAAATAATTTTTAGATATTTAAAAAATTGCAGTTTTAATATAGTAATTACCTACGTAAATTTATTTTTGTAACTTATTTTTGGTAAAAATTTTTGGAAGTTAAAACACAAAAATGTAAATGAAGAAGACCGGAAATGTAAATATCATGGATATTTCAAATCAATTCTAAAAAGCGAAAGATTCAGAGCAAAATTAAAAATCTGAAGATAGAAGATGAAGACGGAATTCTTAAAAAAGATGTAATTCGGCAGAAAATGAAATTTTCCTCAATTTCTATGTATCTTACAATTAGAAGAGAAGAGCTTTGTGATGCTATTGTGAGAGTTCAATCTTCTTATTGATACAAGTTTATTCCAAGAGTTTGAATATGTAAATAATTTCTTTATTTGAAAGTTTGTTTTGAAAAACAAGGTTAACAATAACTTAGTTAAAGTATAGTTGAATCCCAACAACCTAACTACACAACCATAAAAATATTAAATAAAAGTATATTTTTTAAATAAAGAATTTTTTAAATCACTAATAGAGGAATGGCCTTGTGATGATATTGTTAGATTTCAATCATCTTTTTGATATAATTTAATTACGAACAAAAGTAGAAGAAGTGATATCCTGAAATTGTTATCTTATAAACTCCATTGCCCTTTAGGGAATAAACTCTCTCTGAATCATAAATCCGTGCAAGAGTTTAAGGGAATAGACATTCTAATCTAATATTATTTATAAAAATATTTAAATTAAGACTATACTTAAAGTAATTAATATTCAAAGAATATTCATTAATTAACAATTTATTTAATTTTTCGAACAAACAAACAAATAAATTAATTAAATATCAATCAACAAACTATATAATAGTAGATAAGATATAGAGAGAAAGAGTAAAAGGCAATTTTGTAAAAATATTTTTCAAAGAAACAGTCACCTAAACGGTTTCCCCAAACTCTAAGAAAATGTAAAAAAGCAATAAATTTTGTTAATAAATTGATAGGCAATTCAAAGAGGACCACGTGGTTGTTTTTTTTTATTTTTTTTTGGTTAGAAATGATTAAGGAGAGAAATTTTGAAATTAGTGAATAATTTATATATGTAAGGATGATTCACCTAGAGCCCCTGTAGCTCAGTTGTGAGCAACTCTTGTGTGAGCAAGGCCGAGCGATCACTGTCAGCGTTATCGCAGGTTCAATCCTGCCCGCTGGCTAAACTTATGCTAAACTCTTTCTGTAATTTATAAAATAATTTTAATTGAGATCCTCTACAGTACTTTCGAAGCACTTTTCTGAAACATATGTAGACTAGAAAAGTAAAGTTTTTAAGTTTAAAATTTTACTTTTCACGAAATCTAAACACAATTTCCACTTACATACTTTCATTATTTCACTACAAAATTAACTGTTTCAATTGTCTGTTTCATCAAGATTAGATTTGGCTTAATATTTTTATTAAAATTTTTTTTAAAAATAAGAATTGCACGGAAATATTGTTATTATTTAATTTAAATTTTTACATTTATCACGCAACATTAAATGAAATTTCTTGTAGTATTTAAGTAAATTAATTCAACGAGTCATTAAGTTTTCGAAAATTTATTTTTTACATATAATACTAACAATAAGTCATATATCCATTAAAAATGGAAATTTATCTTTTACGCCGAGCGGAATGGGAAAAATTTTACAATTGTAATCTAATTAATGTTGACGATGTACCTTTTGTTGAACGTTATCATCCTTTAAACGGAACAATTATTATAGGGCTTTTTGTAATTTTCGAGGTAAATAAATAATTCTTATCTGTTGGAAAAAGACATTGAATTATTTGAAACAATTTTTCGATTTGATAAAATATTAGAAATAAAGGTCTGTAATACAGGTCTGTCTCCAAATATCCTTAATTATCCCAAAATTATCCTTTTTAATTTATCTACCAATAGGCTCTCTATTTACCCTGTCTATTTGCCATTTACAAACACACAGAACATTCATGTTATAAATTGCTCTTTTTTATTGGAATATCTGATATGCTAATGCTTCTTTTTCATGGATTAGAATCTGGAGTATATAACTTTACCGGAGAAATGTTTTGTCCAAATTATAATTTTAATTATGTAACAGGATCTTTTGGAGCAGGTTAAAATTAGAAAGGGTCGGGGATAACTTTGATAAAAAGAAACGTAATTGAGACAAGTTTTGTGAGAAAATAATTTTTCGAGACAAGGGAGACAAGACAAAAATTTAGCTCGTCACCCTGGCTTTTCCTAACTTAATATCTGTAAATTCTTTAAACAAGAGAAATTTAAATATAGAGAATTTAGCTGCATACATATCGAAATATCAATTTTTAGTATTAAAAAATTTTAAAATAATTTTTGATTGTTTTAATCTTTTAATTAAATATATGAATAATTAAGCCCTCTTCGCATTGGAGACTTCTGCAAATATATTTCTGGCTATAGACCGATGTTGTGATTTTATTTCCCCAAAGATTTGCGAATTTTTATTTAATGGTATCCTAAATACATGTACATATTTATCTTTTATTGTTTTAATTTTAAGGAAAACGTATTACTTTTTGGATAGGGTTTTTAATCATATTTTCTTTTTATTATTTCTTTTATGTAAATCCTGCATTCTACAATGGTGTTTATATGAATTGGTTCATGAATCCGTGAGAAATATTTTAAAATTTAAATTAATCTTTTAACATAAAGTTTTGTAGATATTCGATGAAAAATATTGAGTTTGCCAAACTTTTCGTTTTTTCTAGGTGGAGCTGGGAACGGGTTATATTCTTGTCCGTTCTCAAGTCCCGTCTCATCTAGTATTAATATAAGAAATCAAAATAAAAATTCAAAATAAAATTCAAGATATTGAGACCCTGGAAACTGAATATAGATTAAAAGATAACACTTAATAAATTAGATATTGTTTTTATAATAGAAAGAATTAATTAAAGATATCAAAGCTATTCAATTGAATCGACAGTAAATCTTAACGATTATATAAATCCAATAACATTTTGGTACAATATGTTTTTGACATTTGGCTTTCCAATTATTTATTTGATCTACATTTGCTTTTTTATTTATCGTCTTAGAGAAATTAAAGCGATTGTGGATGTTAGCCAAAGAAAATGGAAAATAACGGTTGATAAAATTGAAAATATTTTTTAGAAATTAGAGGGCAATTAACAATCAAAATTCCCAAATAAACAGTAAAGAAACTGGATTTTTTATCGGTGATGTAATTGTTTGAAGAAATCGAACGGCTCCTCATTAGCAGGGATTTTAGCTTTCTATCGTTCCGGTTGATTCCAAGATTATGACTGTTTCCCAATTCCAAGAACAGTGACGGATAGTTGGAAATCTTCGGATGTCCGGTATCCGAACCGAAAATTTCCTGATATCCGGCCTTTTACCTTATACGGATATCCGGATCCGCCAACTTTAATAGTGACATCCCTGCTCATTAAGATAATTAATCAAAAAAATTTAGATGTTTATTCAAGTTGCTATTATTTGCGGTATAAATATAGCATGTTGTTATTTATATGCTATAATGCAACGTTTGCCAATGAGTAAAACATTAATTATTGTCGGATATTATTTGAACTATTTTGTATTTGGTAATAATTTAAATAAAAAATTTAAAAAAATAATTTTTTGAAGGATTACCTCCATTTATTTATTTATTTTGTAACGAAACAATTAGAAATGATGTTAAGAAAATAATTGGCAAAAATCTACATAAATTAGCTAAAAAATTATATTCTCCACCAAACAGTATCAATCCCTCATATAATAGCCGAATGCAACGTAGTGTTAATCGCCCTCTAGCCAGTCGATTTAGTGGAGGAAATTAAGAAAATTAAATTTTTGTAAATAAGTATATGGAGATTATCAAAAAGAAAAAAAATATATATTTGGTGAATATACATAGTAGTTTTTCTTATAATCACAATCAATTATCAGTAAAATTTTTCTCTTATGAGTTTTAACATTTTAATTTCTATATCAAAGCCAAAAAAAGCCAAAAATTGGTATTTGAAATCAAACTTGCTTTACATTATTGTATAAAATTTTTAAAAATTTGGTTTAGATACTTCAATTTTAAATGAAAATAATTAAATCACGAAAACCTCTTTAAATTTTTTTTGGTTTGTTGGATAATATTAACTTAAATAATTAGAGTGATTTCAATTCATCAATTCAAATTTGTGCGCATAAGCTAAAGTTTGTTGTTCAAATAAAGACAAACAAGGGCTGTCCGTAAAATATTCTCTCGCCGCAGCACTGGTCCGTAACCGAAATATTTACACAAATAAACAACATCACTAGAGGTGTTTTTACTTATCTAAAGCCTAAAATCATACTCAAGTAGATAATTAGAGTAAAATAAACATGTCTGGTGATCTCGGCAGCGTGCGATTTAGGCAGCTAACTATGGGCAGTGAGAGATTTGGACAGTAAACGTTTTAAAAAAATAATTTTTTATGCAAAAACAATTTTAGTAACAATAAAAAAATAATTATGAATTATTTGGGCATTAATAAATTTATTGTGGATTTATTTGTGAACGATTAAAAATAGCATTTCGATATGGTGTGTTTGTTAAAATACAAATAATTGGGTTAAATAAAGGTGTTAAATGATATAAACTGAAAAATAATATTCTAATAATATTTATTGTATTGTTGCTTGTTTTTGTATAAATTATAAAAAATAAAATTCCAGCTTGATCAACAAAAGGTACAAAAGCCTAAAAATTAATTAAAAAATATTTAATAGAATGAACATTCTCTCCCTTAAAATAATTTTTGAAAGTATTGAAATATAGAATGGCACTAATTCTATTAGATTTCTACTTAAAATATTATCTATCACAATTTAAAGTCTTACCAAAATAAGCAAAACTTTTGTTAAAAGTTTATTCAATTTTTTTAAATTTCCATCAAGATTAGTGTTTAAATTGACATATCTAACCATTTTGAATCCACAAACAAATATTATTAAATATGCAAGCATTTCAATTAATGTTAGAGGTAATAGTGTTAGAATATTCAACTATTTTTGTTTTAAATTTAGAAAAATGTAAATTAATTTAAAAATAACCGTTCCCATTTCATATTGAGTAAATGGCCATGTTTCGTTAAAATTATCAAAATATTTAATACCTCCATTTGAATATGGCATTACAAAGAAAATACTATCCAAGATATAAAATGTTTGTACAAATAAAGCAATGGACACCATAAATAAATATCGACGAAAAGTAATTTTTATATTTCTAAGAATAATTTAATAATTATTATTTTAATTTATTTACTTGTTCAAAACTAAATATCTATAAATAAATTGAACACACAATCCATGCAAATTTAAATAAAAAATAAATGCCCAAACGAAATAAATAATATAAGAGATAAACGGATTAAAATTTTCTTTCATAAAACAAAGCAAAATTCCATTAGGAAAAATTGTAATTGCATTCCCTTCTGCATCAAGGATATAAAACTATAAATTATTTTAAAATTGATATTAATTCTGGTGTTTATTTTAAATTAATTCTGGTATTAGACAAACTATAGTAAGAATTTAGCAAAAGTTTAGCCAAAGGACAGGATCAGGGTGACCATCTCCAAACCACTAAAATAGGGCGCAGCCACTCAAAAATGTGGCAAAAATAGGGCAAAATTGGTCAAAAATAGGGCAAAAAATAGGGAATTATTTTAAAAGCTTAAAATTAATTAAAATTTCAAATAAAAAGCTTTATTTTAAACCTCTTTTCACTAGTTTTAAGTAGATTGATCAAATCGGGATCAGAAATAAAATGATCATATGCCTGAGTACAATAAACTCAGAATTAAGTTTAATCAGGGCTCCGATCGACAAAATGCCACTCAAAAGTATCAAAATCTTGTAAAAAAAGTACATAGGGAGAAAATTTGCAAATAAAAAGTACACTCAAAATTAAATTTGAAAATATTTATTCGTGATCAGATCTTTTATATTTCTCTCCTAAATTAATCTTTTCTAATAATTTCTTGTTTCAACTGAGTATTTTGTAGAGTTCAGCGGTATCGGGATTTCGAGAAAAACCCGGGATTGGGATTTAGGAATGGTGATCCCGATCCCGGATCCCGACACGGCATCGGGATTAGCCGAAATCGGGATCGGGATTTGGACTGGAGATCCCGGTCCCGATCCCGAATCGGGACCGGGATTAGAAAATCGGATCGGGTTCTAAAAAGTATTTTTTTTTTATTTTTAAATTTTTATTTTCTTCACATACGACTCAGTATAATTCTAAAATTGCACTGCGGTCCCCCCCCCCCCCCCCGATCCCGATCCCGGATCCCGGCTCGGGATTGAGATTGGCCGGGATCGGGATATTTATTTGGGACCGGGATTAGAAAAATCGGGATCGGGATTCGAAAAACCCGGGATAATCCCGCCCGATCCCGACCGGGATCCCGATCCCGCTGAACTCTAGTATTTTGTTGACATGTCAAAATTTGCTGTCACATGAAGCAAAGCTCTGACAGTCTTAACCTCAAGCGAGTTTCTTTCTTTCGTCCATTGAATGTTTGCCATTGAGAAGCGCCGCAGGCGAAAATTTTTTGAAATTTGGAACCTAAGAAGCCAGATTTCTTCTTTTTCAGCGCCGCAGGCGAAAATTTTAAGAATTTTGGAGGTCCTTAAGCCAGATTTCTTCCAATTTTTGCGCCGCATGCGAAAATATTGAGAATTTTGGAGGTCCTTAAGCCAGATTTCTTCGTTTTTTCAAAAATGTTGATAAAAAAGTACATACTTTCAAAAAAGTACAAATTCAATTTCGGAAGTACGAAGGTCGATAAAAAAGTACAATACTTTTAAAAAAGTACGAATCGGAGCCCTGAGTTTAATGGATACAAAAAAATTAGCAACAGAAAAATGCTGTGAGTTGATTCAGCAAAAAATATTTTTCTAAGAAATCTTCGACACTTGCTTTCAGATCGAAAATGAGCCTCCAATGCTGACCAACTTCGAGCTATTACATTAAACAAACGTCAAAATAGCTGAATAAAATCCCGTACTTCATTCTGTTCGTGCCAATCTACATAAATATAATAATAAGCTAGTAACCTTCTCCCTTACAGCGCCGCAGGCAAAATTTTTCAAAATTTTGGAAGGCAAGAAGCCATATTTCTTCATTTTTTAGCGCCGCAGGCAAAAATTTTTAGAATTTTGGAGGCTGGGAAGTCAGAAATCCTTCATCTTTACCATTTTTTTACAAAATCCCAAAAAACTTTAGAAATATTACAAAATGGTAAAAATAGGGCAAAAATATGACAAATGGTAAAAAAGGGAAAAAATAGGGCGTAAGTTCAAAAATAGGGCAATGGCGTAAGTTCAAAAATAGGGCAAGAAAACAGTAGTATACCGGTGGAAAGGTTTTTAATTTATGATTAACTTTCTGGTTTATTTTTGTTTTATTACCACTTGAAGAAGCATTTGAACAATCAACAATAAAATATCCAAAACACAATTCTGTATCAGAATTCGACTGTGTATTTTCATTTCTTTTGGCGTTTTAAAAATAATTAAAATTATCAGAAGAATATTTAAAGGAAACCCAATTAATATACAAACAAAATAATCAAATTTAAATAAAATATCAAGTAAAACGGAAGACATTTTTTAGTTAGAAGTCTTTTTTGTAAAAGAGAATTTTTGACAAAATTTTTAAATATTTAAAAGAAAACAGTAGTCTGTTTCAAAATTTTCATCTGTAATTTAAAAGATAAATAAAAATATTTTTTTAGACAAATATATTATTTGCCAAAGAAAAATTAATAATATGTTAAGTTCCTTTTCTTTAAATTTTAACTCCGACTTAGCGAAAATGCCTTAACTTTTTCCTTCGAGACAAACTAAATTAATAATTCTATATAATTTTAAAATAATGTTTACATTATTCTTTTATTTACTTTAAATTTACAGGTGAAAATTTGTTAATTTTCTTAGAAATATGGCAAAACTTTTATTGACATTTCTTGATAAAGTACAAACGCCTAAATTATCGGCAATTAGAATATTTTTTAATATTGTTTAAAACATAAACCATCAAAAAGTTAATCTGTCGTCATTTGTTTAGAGAATTAGAAATAGTCGCTTATCAAAAAAATAATTACGAAAACCATTTTTTAAATATTTTATAATTTTTTTTATTTTTAAAAATTTTATAAATTAAAAAATTGGAAAAATTCCGTCATAAGTCCAGGAAACCGATTAAACAAACAATAACTCCGCGCTTCGCGGCACGCGCCCTATTGCGGCACGCGCCTCGCGGGGAGTCTACGGTCGCTGGGTTCTGGGCTCGTAACTTAATCCTATTCCAATTATCGCTGTGATGGTCATGCCCGGCTTCCTCCGCAGCAGCATGAACATCCACGGAGAACAGAGGTAAGGAGCTAAAACAAACTATCATAACTTTGTTAAATCAAATCAGATTTCGTTGATTTTGGTGTCTTTCGACTCAGCTCGAGGAGCTCTTTCGAATGAGGTATAATTTGCATTTTTAAATTTTTCACCCCAAAAAAGTGCTTGGTCCCCCCTATGGTTTTTCGATTTTCGGGGGCCTATATCTCGGTCCAAAAGTGAGACCGGGACCTAATTTTGATGTCATTCGACTCAGCTCGCCTAGCTCTTTCAAATGACATATTGTTTGTCTGAATCGGTTTCCGGGACGTATGACGGAATTTTACCAAAAAATTTTTAATAAAGAACTTAAAAAACTTAGAACCTCTGAAAAAAGAAAAATTTTAAAAAACGAATTGATATCAAGACATCAAAAAAATATAGCACAAGACTTTGTTTATTTTTTTCAAACTTTTCTGGCAATGGCAAACCGATGACAAGTCAATTCTCGCATCTGGCAGGCAGTCATTCTTGAAACCCTAATCAGGTATGAACACCAGAGCTGCGTCGAAATTTCGATTTTCGATTTCGATAATTTTAGTTTTTTCGATTTTCGTTCGATTTTCGTTTTTTTTTGCAAAATTGCATTATCTTTTCCTTTAGATTTTATTCCCGCGGCGCCAAAAATGAAGAAATTTGGCTACTTGTCCTTTAAAATTCTCAAAATTTTCGCCTGCGGCGCTGAAAAATGAAGAAATCTGTCTTCTAGTCTTCCAAAATTTTCAAAATTTTCGCCTGCGGCGCAGAGAATGAAAGATTTTTGGCTTAAGGATCTTTCAAAATTCTGAAAATTTTCGCCTGCGGCGCAAAAAAAGGTTAAGAAAGATGGAGGGATAAAAATAAGGGATAAGAAGATCGCTAGATTCCCTTTAATCCACCCAAATCCCACGATAATCCGCCCGAATCCCGCGTAACCCTTGATATCCCTCATATTCACCTGATATCATATAATATCCACCTTAATCTACCCAAATCCACCTAAATAATATTATCATTGACTGACTTTCCACCCGGGATTTTATCCATTGCCTTACATTAATCCATTTGCCTTACAATAATAAGAGGGATATAGAAGGATGGGATATCAAGGGTTATCAAGGGGTAAGTAGAATATCGGAGGAATAAAGGATTTAAAGTGATCTAGGGTGCGGATTTAATTGGTCTCTAGTCAACCCCCTAATCCTGTATATACCTACGAGCAATGATATCTCTTAAGACTACTATTAATCCATTAAATCCCCTTAAATCTCAAGATTAACCCTTATATCTCCATATTGCGGATTGTTTAATACTTTTTTATTTATTTTAAAAAATTTCGATTTTCGATTACCGATTTTCGATTTTCGACGTTTTTTTCTGCCGATTTTCGATTTCCGATTTTCGAATTTTTTTATAAAATTTCGATTTTCGATTTCGATATTTTTGGATTTCTTTCGATTTTCGATTTCCGAATTTCGAAGATTTTTTTATTTCGACGCAGCTCTGATGAACACCCCATTCTTAAAAACGTTTACACGGCACCAAGATATCTTCTGTTAATATGTATATTTAATTTAGTTCATTAATAATTATTTAATTCAAAACAATTTTGTTTAGGTTGATTTATTATTTTTATTAGAGTTCGAACTTTTCACTTTGCCGGGCCCGGTATCCGGGTTTTTTTCTTCCAATCCGACCCGGGCCGGGCTTCGGGCTAAAAACCTCGAAAACCCGGAAGCCCGGAAAAACCGATTTTATCAAAATACCCGGTTTCCGGGCTACCGGGCCCGGAAAACCCGGTCCCGGCCCGGGTTCGAACTCTAATTTTTATTTAAAAATTTTAAATGTAAATCCAAATAAAATTAAATAGTCACAAGTTCATTCTCTAAATTTTTTATTCAATTTCATGTTTTTTCATAAATAATTTTATTTACATTTAAATAAAATTAAATATTTTTTTAAATAAATTTATTTAAATCCCATTTCTATATTTTATATTTAAATTCACGAAAAGACAAATTTCTAACAATTCGACCTCGGAGCCGAAGAGATAACTAAAAACCCCTTTGACTATTTTAAATAAAAACAAATGTCAAAATATCCTAATTATTTAATTATATTTTTATTAACATTTATTAATTTATGTTTAGCTAACAATACTTGTCCCTTAAACCCAAATAATTCACAAAACGAAAACAAAAACAATTCTAATAGTTTGGCAATAATGAATATATTAAAATATCTGATAAAGAATTTTACTTATCTTCTTTTTGGAAATTTTGGCAATTTTTGCGGATGTAATTAATTGATAAAAGAGAATATTTTGAGAAAGAATTAATTGTAATTAAAATTATTTTTCTAAATAATTATTTAATTATAACTTACTAATTTAAATGTATAAATGTTTTTAGTTTGTCTTTTTATTTAAATATTAAAAATATCCACCAAAAAAGGAAATCCCTTACATTTTGGAAACAAAAAATTCAACAAGTACTTAAAAAAGAGGCGATATTCAATTCAATAAGTTTAATACAACCGATGATTTTATATTATTTTGTCTCAACATCATAAAATTAAGGCCCGACCGATACGATTTTTTTCGATATTTTTCGATATTAGGTATTTTTTAATATTTTTATACAGAATATCGACAAAGCCCTCCATCCGGGCTCTACATAAAACATTGTTAGTTGTTATATTATAGAGTGCATACTTGCATTATTTAGGCCAAGGCATTAGCCAAATCCCTCAGACCAAAAATCATTCATAAAACACAAATTTATGATTTGAAAAACGATATTGTCCTTCAGAGACAAAAATTTTTAAGATTTGGGAACAAAATTTACAGGAATAAAAATTCCAGGACGCGTTACTTTAATTCATTTAAATCATTAATACTACATAAACAAAAATTGACTTTATTGTTATAAACTCAAATTATCACAATTTTCAAAATTATTTTTTTCCCCGCTTTTCAATAGTTAACACAACAAAACCTGTCTTATTCCGTCTTGAGCAGTTTAAAATAAAAAGAATGTTCCAAATATTTTATCGGCGTCTTTCGCTTTTACCAAATAAAAATAAAACACAAAATTGTTGATTTTGTTGTTGTAAAAATAAATAGAATGATTTTAGGCGCCTCTTTGTGTGTTTGCTTAATTGCGGTTCGTTAATAAATTGTTTACAGTAAATAAAATTTAAAAAAAAATAAAAAATAAATTAGTTTCAATTTATTTTATAAAAATTTATTTAAATTTTAACAATTTAAATTTAATTTTGTAAATACTAGAGAGTTTTTACAAAATTAATCTATTGTTGATCTGTATTAATTCAAATATATTGACGGAGATTCAAGATGTATTTATTGAAACATGGAGGGAGATTAAGGAATTATTCTGTTAATAACCAAATTGATATTGTTATTTAATAGGCAGTGGATTCATAAATATATCTTTTTATTTTGTATCTCGATCGAGATTTGATAATATGTATGACCGTTAATTTACAGAAAATTATGTCCAAAAACAAGTATGAGTTCTGATTAGAGCCTCACAAAACATGTAAATTAAATACATTTTTTGTTTGTGAATATTAGTATATTCTCGCAATAATACATATCTATAGGAGGATCTAATATACAAAATTTATTTTTCCACTTATAAACATAGAATTCCTAAAAACCTACAACGTATTAAAAGAATTTTAAAAATTATTTACACAGCCAGCTAGTCAATACTTTCCAACAAAAATCATAAAAAATATTTTCTCTAAAAATTATTTTCTCATAATTACCTAGTTGTATTTTTTGATCATTCTAGCATCGCCATCCTTCATGCAAAATATATATTAATTACGTTCTAATAAAAATCATAAAAAATATTTGATCAATATTTTTGTTTATATAAAACATTAATTTTTAATTCTTGCGCAGTTTATATTTACTGATTTACTGCGCAATGATTAAAAAAATATTTTTTTGAACAATATCATTAAATTTTTTCTTTTAATTTTTGGTTTTTTGTTATTAACAAAAACCTAATGCATCAAAAAATTACTCCCCATTATTTACACACTCATTAATTAAACCCATTCAATGAGGGATTGAAACAATAATTATTAGGCCCCGTCCCCATTCATCTTATTATTCATTAAAAATTCTACTACATAATTCTTAACAAATTTGTTAACTTTCTGATTCTATACTGAAATTCAAATTTAAAAAACTGAAAGTTTGTGTCAATTAAATTAATTTCAACACTTTTTTTCTTGCAATACCGTTTTAGAAAAAATTATTTTATATTTTTTAAATATTTCTTTCTATTAATCAAGAAATTTTCTGGAGATAAAAATATTTTTAAAAAATTTATTTTCTCTTTTAATTTTCTAAGAGCTAACACAACGATTGTGTTGACCTGCTTAACCAAAACCGCATTTTCGTTCGCTTTCTTGAGCACGAAAACCATTATAAATATATTTATAGGCAGTCAACCACAATCAACGTCACAATTCTCAATCCATCAAAAATCCTTTTAATTCTTTTCACTCCCTTCTATTTCTTTCAGGATTTATTTATTTCATTCAAAAATTCACCAAAATCCGTCCGATTCACATCCTTTCTTTTCTCCTCTATTTTTATTCAAAATCTTTATTTTAATTCAAAAATAAATTTGTTTTTAAATTATATTTATTTAAATATAGGTAATTAAAATATATGCATTTTAAAAATTATAAAAATAATTTAAATAAATTTATATGGAAAACATAATTCAATTGTAGAACTATAAATATTTTCCAATATAGTATATGGATTTAGTATACCCATTTGGAAAAATTTCTTTATTCCTTCGTTATTTTTTAAATTATGGAACTGTTTAGAAAAAACAAAATAAGTAAAGAACGTTAAATATTCACTGTTAGAATCCGCATTGAATAGAGCTATCCAAAACCAAAAATTTTCAGGAATTCGAGACCAAGACTTGAATCTCAGGACCTAAAAAAGCCACAGAAAATCGAGTATTTATTTTGTTGGAGAATTGTCTTTATAAACTTTTCTTCTAATTCTAGCAAAAATAAATTCCAATCTTGTCTCAAAATTATATCTCAGGAAAATTCCATTATACATCTTTTACTTCAATTTAAAAATATTCAACACAGCATTTTTGTTGCATTTTGCGTGATAATTTCCTTTTTTTACTTGCATTAGTTAATCTCTCATGCAATTTTACCCGCATAATTCCGTAATTTATATTTTACTTTATTTATCCAATGCGGTTATTCTGGATTTTTCGGTTAAATTTATTCTCTCGTTAATAATCCCAAAAGAAATCCTGTTTTTCTCTCATAGCTTTATTGTTAATTTTCTTTAATGTTTTAAATATGTTATTATTTGTTTCCGAATTTATTTTATAAATTTCAATATCATTTTAGTAATAAAATATTAAATACTAAAAATACCTCCTCTTATTAATTTAATGGCTGTAACTATTATTTCCAAAAATGTTCTTCCAATGCCAATACCTGCACAATCTCCATATCCAGTTCAATCAATCCCTCGAAGTACCTCTGCTAAAATTCAAGATCAACAGGGTCTTAAAATAAAAGTTGTTATAAGCAAACTAAAAATAAATTAAAGGTAAATTGGTAGCTGTTGCCGCTCTTGTCCGTTATACAAATAATCAGGCATACTTTATTCTTCAACATTTGGACACATCTTTGGCAGAAAAAGCTGTGACTGTTTCTGCACCAGATAATGAAAATCCGCTTGACATGCGAATTGATGCTATTTTTGTAAGAATTACATTTAAATAAACAAGATCAATTCTAAAAAATCACTCGGATTGGAAAATTTGAGAAGGCCAAGGTCTTTAATTTTTAAAATTCTTTTTTAGGACCAGCATCCAGATCGAACATTTATGCCTATGTTCATTCAAGTAATTTTATGATAAATACATAAGAATTTTTAATAATTTATGCAATTTTCATAGGTCCATTACAATCCTGAAGAACGCCTAGTTCTAGAGCATTTGGTTGACCAACTAGCCGAACGAACTTTGGGCCGATACAATTTAGAACTACGTAAAAACATGACTATAGATGTGTTCGATTCTGATTGCGATAATTTTCTTCGTGATAATGCTGGATTTATTATAGCAGACAAATTACGTCTGCAACAGATTACAATAAACACTGTTGAGGCGTTGAATAAATTGAATTTGTCAAAAGGTGAAGATTAAAAAATTGTATAGGATTTAAGAAATGAACGACTGTTGTTTTAAAGGTATTGACCGAAAAAATTAACTCAAAGAATTCTAATCAGCCATAATCCGCAATTTTATAAATATTGCGGACAGTCCCACTTAATTAGTAGAGACGTGCGAGAATCTTGGTCTTGCAAACCTCTTGGGTTTTTTTCAGCTTGGGGTGAAGTCATGGTCTTGGACGCCTTAAAAATACACCCTAAGGACAAGTGAAACAAAAGAGTAGAGCGGTGAATGGTCTATTAATTAGTGTAAAATACTAAGAAGAGGAATGATCAAAATAAATTGAATACAGATATTAAATTATATTTGATCACGGAGAGTAAAGAAATAGTGTATACAAAACTATTAGAAATTTATAATTAAAATATTTTAAAATAAATTTATTTTTATTTTAAGAAATAAAAGTAACAAAAGTAAATAAAGAAGATTATGAATTGTTGTTGGAATATGATGCAACTTTAAGTACTCATAATAGAGCAGAATTTTTGGAATTTCTTTTTGCTAAAAATCGAGTTTATGCCGCGAAATTGGACAATAAAGAAACAGAAAAAGTAAAAAATATTGAAGGAGAAAATGAATTTATTGAACAAAAAGGGCCAATACTTGCGGGATATTTGGTGATTAAATAAATAATTTTTAATCGGTTATCTTTTTATTATTAAAAAGGTTGCATCTAACGAGACAGTTATGTGTATTTATGCTAATGATCAAAATATTGCAGAATCTTTATTGTTTAAATACATGCAGGACAGCAAATTTAGTTTTGTATGTCATTAAAAAGATTTAAAAAAATAAAATCAGAATAATAAATAATTATTATAGTAAATGGATTAAATTTATAAATGAAAAACATTCTTGCACAAAATACATTTTATAAAAAATTGAAGATACTTCAGAATTTATGCTCTAAATTTATTATTGTTTTTTAATTAGTTGGGTACTGGCTGGGAGCAGAGCTGGGTCAGATTCTGATTTCCGACGTTTCTTCCTTCCGATTTCCGAAAAAATTTTGATTTCCGATTTCCGAGTTCCGACTTTTGAGCCATTTCCAATAGAAAGAGTTTTTGCAAAAGTTTAGCCACCGGGCAGGATTCGAACCTGCGACCACCTGCTAGTTGTTGCTAGGCGCTTTCGCTCACTATATGCAGGAGCTCTACCGTTGAGCTACCGGGGCATCGACTAATGCTTTCTCTTTTTCCTTTTTAGATCGTTTATCCCCCGCCTAAGCGTTTTAAATGCTGCTAGGTGAATCATCCTTACATCTCCATCCCTACATCAGACCGGTCCCTCGGTCAAGCGCCATGACCGTGGATCGGCTGGTTCACCCAGCAGCAAGTGGGGATCCCTGTTAGCGGCACCAGAAAGAGTTTTTGCAAAAGTTTAGCCACCGGGCAGGATTCGAACCTGCGACCACCTGCTAGTTGTTGCTAGGCGCTTTCGCTCACTATATGCAGGAGCTCTACCGTTGAGCTACCGGGGCATCGACTAATGCTTTCTCTTTTTCCTTTTTAGATCGTTTATCCCCCGCCTAAGCGTTTTAAATGCTGCTAGGTGAATCATCCTTACACAATTTCCTGCTGTTCCGAGTTCCGACAACTCTGACTGTTCAGACCCATCTCTGGCTGGGAGGGAAGGTAGGGGGCTGTCTAAACAATACCTCAAAAATAACCTCATTAAAACAAAAAATAACCTCATCCAAAAGCAAGTTGATTTTATTCACTTTTATTTGTTTTCAAGGTTAAAATGTGTTGTACATCAAATCAATGGCAAAATCTTCGCTCACTCAAAACACTAAAAACTCGGCCAATATATCGCAGGCACACACGTACAATCCCAACAAATTTAAAATATGACCGAATTTTTGCTTTGAATGTTGGAATGAATATTTTCTGAATTTTGAGAAAGAAGAATCATTTTTAGAAATGGGAAGAGTTTGAATATCAAACAACGATTTGGGGAGAGTTAATTTTAAATTTTTTCGGAATATAACAAATAATTATATATATTTTATTGTAATTATTTTAATGATTATATACACGTTTAATTTTAAATTAAACTTTTTTATCTTGCAATAATTATTTTTTAAAAATATTTACTATATGTTTTGAGATTCCTAGAATAATATTTATTTTATTTTTATTTAAAAAAATTTTTTTATAATTAGTAAGGATTCCAAAGAATTTGAAATATGAGGATTTAATTAAAATTCTGAAAAAACAAAAATGTTTTTTTTTCATATTATTTTAAAGTGAACTTTAACGGGGGGGGGTATAATGAGGTTATCTTAAATAAGAAGTTTCATTCAATCTGCTCTCCATCAACTTCTAATTATCTTACATGGACTAAGGTGTTTGATGTAAGCAGCAACAATTGACCCGACTGTATTAATTTATTTGTTTTAATATGTAGAAGGAGAAGATTCACACTTTTCCCATTTAATATCTTTCATTAGAGGAATCGGCAGGCCTCCAGGGACCGGCTACTCTTATATAAAAGTTATAAATCCCCATAAATTTTTTTCGAATAGTCAAATCCTTATATTAAATCAATTTTTCACTCAATAATTAAAAAAGGGAGAGATTCTAAAATCGCTAGGCGACTATGGAGAGTCTTTATTGGGGAGGTTAGTCTACGTGTAATTTTAAGACTGCCTTGAGAAATTATATGAATTATTAAATGCCTTTATTCCCTCTTCTTTTCATTAATATATTCAATAATTCTTAAATTAAATTAAATAAAAATTTTAAATGTTTAACTATGTTTATAGAAATTTTTTTTATTTTAATTTTTATTTTCAGGAGAGAAAGTTTCTCTAAGGAGAATGACTTCTCCTTTTCCTGGTAAAAATAAAAATTTTTTATATTTTATTTTATTTAAAATTTGTATATTTTTTACAATTTTAAATGCTTTTGATGAAGATTTTGATTATAAAATTGGCAACAAATTTTTGACATGTTTTGTTGAAAAAAAAGTTTTTGGAAGAAAAGCACCTCTTCGTTATGACATTTATAAATTTGACGATTCAAATAAAAAAAGATTTATTTTTGTCCAATGGATAAAAATAAATGAAAAAACAGAAAAACCTGTTATTATGTTACTCAATGAAAAATTAATGAAACAATTATACTCAATGTGTTTTTCAACATTGAGTATAACGGAAATTAGGAAGAAAGAACATACAACAAAAAATGACAGTTTTATTGAGCAGAAAAATGAACAGAAAGGTTGGTCATGTTTAGTTTATTCGTCCAATGAACCCTTACGAGTTCAATGAAGCTTTTTGTACACCACCGACAGTTAGGTAGTTTTTTGGGCTAATTTGTGAAACATGCCTTAGGCAGAAAAAGGACAGAGGGAAGGAAAAAAGCTAAAAATGGTCAGGTAATTAGGAAAGGTGAACCTCGTCTGAATGCCGATAAAGACACAAACTTTCATTGGACCGGAAAGTTTTTATTTGACTCATAAATTTTCATTGGACTTGTAATTTCATTGGACTCATAAAGGTTCAGCGGATGCATAGACAAGACCAGCGCCGTAAGGTTTTCCAGAAAGTCTTTAATAACGTTTATATATTTTGTTTAGCAGTAAAGTCTTAAAACATAAATTTACTTCTTTTGGAAAGTTATCATACTACCTTATTTTTAAAATTAATTATATTTTAAGTTAATACTCTTGCTTATCCCCTAATTTTTCACTTCAAATGCCCGCATTTAAAAGAAAATTTACAAAATGGATGTGGGCAAGAACATCGTTTCGAGTTGTTTTGTAATAATACTAAAGTTGAAGAAAAATGTTCTGACAATTATTATATTAGGGAAGTTGCTGTTACTTTTAGTGATATTAAGTCGTTTGAATATATTTATGAAACTGGTTAGTTTTTAATAAATAAAATATATTTATTTTTCCTGATTAATTCCCCTGGAAAATTAATTTTTAAACCCATCCGCAGGATAGGGAATTATTTAAAAGTAGTAAATAATTCGAGTTTTCACATTTAAACGTGCAGTAGGGCACATATTTGGTGTGGAGAATTATTGTTTTAACCTGGCCCTGGCATGGGGAATTAATCGAGAATGGGAAATTAATGGGGAATTAAAATATGGTGAATTAATTTAGAATGCCCCTGCGGTTATAAACGTATTCTTGACGGTAAAGGCTTGGATGTATATAAAAATCATAAATCATTTGAAACTGAACATTTTGACACAAAAATAGTTTTTGATTTTGTTGGAGCAAAACGTTCTCTCACATCGGGAGTAAGTTAACATAAATTACAAAAAAATATGTTCTATACTTTTAGCCAACAAAAATTATCCATTTATTTTCATTAACACATGGGAAATGTAAATTAGAAGTTGAATATTATTTCAAAAAATCAGAAAAAACATTTAAACAAGAAAATAATGATAAACAAATGTCGAAACTTTTTGAAAAATTTGTAAAAGTTGCTCTCTTGAATAAAAATGCTTTATACGTAGCAAAACTTACTGACAGTAGACTATTGCGTGATAGGTAAATTTTATACATCTTGACAGGTAGTAAACACAACTAATCAACATTTAAAATCTTGTAAAGTTAAGTATTTTAACTTATTTACCGGAAAGCATACAAAATTACCCCCAGAAGTTCCTAACATTTAATAAAAAATAATTTAAAGCACCGGAAAGGTTGAATCAGCCTTTAAACCAAACAAACTACTTTTTGATGAAGCAAAAATGATAGCTCCGTTAGAAGAATTTTTACGTTATAGAATTCGTTATATATTTTTTAATGAAAAAAGGCAAGGAAAAAAGTGGGAAAGTGATTTGGGTATGGATATTATTTCAACAGAAATAATGAAAGGAATGAAAGAAATTTCTGATGTTACAGGTAAATATTTAAATAATTTAAATTAAAATTAAGGATTTGTAGGTTTTAAAGAATTTGAAGAAATTAATTTCAATGATTTTATTGTTGTAAAAAATAAACAGGGGCATTTTAGTGTCAAGTTTATTTATATACATGATGAGGGGACTAAAAAATCAGAAAAAATATTTACAAAAGAGGAAATTAAAAAAAGTTTAAAATTAAATAAACTTGTAAATGATGAAGCATTTAAATTTTACAATTTGATATTAAAAGAAAAGGAAAGTTTTATTGAGGCAAAGAAAAGAGTAATTAAGGGTTATGGCAAACTATTTTGGTTAAAATTATTTATGCAAATGTTTGCTAAATTGCATAAGGACAGAAATAAAGAAAAATCAGTAATATCGAGGTTATTACTAAACATATTTTAGGATTAAAGTGAATAGTATACATACCTTAAACTTTTGTGATAAATAGTTTTTTAAATTTTTTTAATCTTTAAAATGGGCCTAATGCATACAGTATTTATTTTGCAAACCCATTGAGATTAAAAAATAAACGAGTTTCTAATAGAAGCTAATATGTATCTAATATAAGCCCATCTCAAAGTTTCTATTGAAAAATATAAGCCTAGGATTCAATTAAAGCATTTATGGTATTTAGCGTGATAAATCGAAAATGTATATTTGAGATTCGGCTCTTCCGGCTTCCGTCTTTTATTATATTCGGTTTCCTTGCGAATTGCGTATTTTACTTTTATAATCCGGCTTAGAATTACTATATCATTAAATTCATTCTAATGGATAATGAAGATGAAAAAGAGAAGAGTAATAGTTAGAAAGGTGAAGGGAAGAAACCTAAAATAAATACATATATAGAATATTAAAAATAATTAATTTTAATTTTTAAAGTTATTTAATCCCGAGAACTTGTTTGTATGCATTGTCAGGTAATTTGAAGAAATTCGAAATAAGAAATGATGATAATGATTTTCTTTTCAAAACATGGCAAGAATTTGTGAAAGGAGAAAAGAAAACTAAAACAAAAAGTTTTAAAAATTTTGATGAATTATTGGGTAATATGTTTGATTTTGATTGGTTAAATAATTGTGAAGAGAAGGTTGGAATTAATTTAAAGTCGTGGGATAACAATGATGATGAAGATATGACTGATGAAGAGAATGATGTGAATGCTAAGGAAAATGAAGAGATAAATGAAGATTATTTAACGAAAGATGACGGAGATAAGGATAACGGTATGATTGGAAAAGAAGATGGCGGGAAGGAGAAAGAGAATAACAAGAATGATAAAGTGGATGACGGGAAAGATAAAAAGGATGAGGATAAAGTTATTAAATGCGTAAATAAGATAAAAGAAAGCTTAGAAAAAGAAAAAGAGAATTGTAAGTCGCTAACAGAGGGATATGATGGGAACTTTTAGAACTAGGGGGAGTTTAAATTACCCGCATTCATGAACGTATTACAATTCTTATTGAAGGAATAAAAATAAACGTTTAACCTAGGATATAGGCCCATAAGAGTGAAATTTAGTGGGTATTCAAATCTTGATATAAGTGTTAACTGTAAGGCCTATTGAATTTCATATTTTAACTTATGTGATTAATAATAATAAATTTATTTTAATTAATAGCTATAAACAATGAGGAGGAAGAACATATCTTAAATATTTTATTAGAATTACTGGATGAATTTTTAATTGCATCAAGTGGGAAAGAATTTAAAATAATTTTTCCCGATATTTCTGAAGAAATATTTCCAAAGGAAGCTTTTACTAAAGATGAGGTTTTTAAAGCTAAATATATTTCTTTTAAAAAATTTATTAATTTAAAATTTAATTTTAAAATATATTTTCATTAAAGTTTAATTTAAAAAAAATATTTTTTAGTCTTCAATATTTAAAAGTTTGGAAATTATCTCAAAGAAAAGCAAAAAAATTTTTGTTGGAAAAAGTCCATATAATGAAATTAAAAATTTTAACATAAACAAAAAGGAGGCAAAATCAGAGTTTGTTTAATAAAAATTTTATTCTAAAATATAAAAAAATACCTAGATTAAAAACCTACAATTATTTCAATAATTGTTGGATAAATTTAACAATGTCTGAATGGTACGAGCATACTAAAATTTTAGAAAGTATTTTTTATAAAATACAAGTTTGGGTTGATGATTTCACACATGAACACAATTTTGATGCTAATGATGATTTTTATGAAGAAAATTGAATTTTTTACTAAAAGGTGAAGAAAGTTTATAATTAAAAGTTATTTTTAAAAAATTACAAATCCTTATTTATCAAACACTTCTTTGTATATATATTAACTGTAAATATTCAAACAATTGTTTTATTAAAACACCCCCTTATTCGTAAAATTATTGTTTTAACATTTAACTATTATTTTTTTGTCTCCATTTGGGCTGCACACAATTAAAAAAAAGATTCCGAACTCGCAATCCACAACTCGCAAAATTAAAAAAAATCCGCAAAATTTTAAAAAAATCCGCAAAATTGCGTGCAGCCCTGGTCTCCATAAGTAATCCGGGTGGATTCATGAGTTTATTTCATTGCTTCGCATTTATTTTTTTTTTTTGATAAAAAAATTTTTGTCCTTAAAGGATTTTCTTTATATCTATAAACAACGTTTATGAAGGTATTGTGTATCCACTTATTTTTAAATAATATTTTCGCCTCCTCTCAAAAAATTTCTACATTCGTGGATTCTGTTTGAAAATATTTTTCCCGAAAAAAAAGAAAAACATCATATTTATTTTTTTATAAAATTGTAAAATATTTTTTACATCCGAAAATATTTATTTCCTTCTTTTTTTTAATTTTACACATTTAACCAAATTATATAAAACGTTATATTAAATAAATGCCACGAACTAAACAAAAAACATCTTGTAAGACGTGGCTTTGTTACATTTAAAAATATTAACATTTATTCTCAAACATCTTTAAACATTTTAAAGAAGTTTTACAATTCTAATAAAACAATTTTTAAAAAAGCTAAAATGAATTTAAAATATTTAAATTTTGTTTAAAAAAAATTTAATATTACTAACTTTTTTGTAAATTTATTTTTAAGCATAACTTTAAAATTTTTTTCACAAATACTTTTTCTATTTTATTAAATAATTGTTTAATATTAACAATAAAAAATTTAAAAGTACACCCGAACAGATTACATTTTTAATTTTATTTATTTATTAAACTAACACGTATTACATTATTTAAATAAAATCGATTTTTGTTTGTTATTTTCACGTTTTCTTCTAATGTTTTATTTTTTTAAGTGTTAATTATTTTAATTTAAAACAAAAAAATTAAATTAATTTAAAAAATTTAGTCAAAAATTAATTTTTTTATTAATTTTATACTTTGAAATAGTCTCTATCAAATTATACATAATTTAAATTTTCATTTAAATTTTTAAATAAATTATAAAATTTACGGTAGAGCAACCTCAAAATCGTGCTTCTCCTCTCCTTATATTATAAAAAATTAATTTAAGTTAAAGTTAAATTTTTACAGAAATGTCACTAGACGAACAAGAATATAGTAGTCTAGAATCTTCTGAAAGTTCTCCAAAAAATTCCAATGAGATTGGGGACTATATTAATGTAGAAAGAGAAGATAAAGCTGTCTGTACAGTTTGCGGGGATATTGCAACTGGAGTACATTATGGAGTAATTTACATTTAAATATTAAAAATGAACAAAAATATTTTCTTAGGTTGTCTCTTGTAATGGTTGCAAAACCTTTTTCCGGTTAGCTATAAAAATTAATTTTACATTGTAAAATAAATTAAATTAAAGTCGAACTGTGATGACTGGAAGAAAATTTGTTTGTAGAAAAGATGGAAATTGTAATTTTGATAAAAGTAAGTTTTAATTATGTTTTCTTAGATTAAATGAGTTTATTTATCTGTAACTTTTTTTAATTCCTCGGGATAATGAAATGGTTTTTTATATGGTTCAGTCTCTAAATTCTTATCCACCTATACTTCTTTTTAATTATAAATACCCTATTAATATTTTTAAAATTTTTAGAGAATAGATGTGCTTGCCGAGCATGTCGGTTTCGAATTTGTGTAGAGGCTGGTATGAATGAATCAGGTATATGTATAAAATGTTTAAAAAATTTTCAAAAGATTTTTTAAAGCAATTCAACGAATTCCTTCTTCCAATCTAAGTTTTTCTATTGCCCGTAGACGTATTCAAAAAAATAAAAATGAGAATACTCAACAAGAAGAAGTTAATTCAAAAACATTAAATGTATGGGATTTTAAATTTAAAAAATTAAAAAAATTTTATTTAAAGATTACAAATACTTTAATTACAAATAATGAAAGCGAAGTCCTTTCTTTAATTAGAGAAACACTTTGTTTGGAAGAAAAATTGGAAAAATTACGTTTTTCTTATTTTAATCCAAAAGATAAAAATTTAAAAATTATCGAGGCTATTGAAGGTATTTTTTGAAAATTTATTTTGAAAAATTTTTTTATCTGAAATTTCAGAACCAACCATTTTCTCCAACATTAGCAAATATCCAGTAAAAATTTTTAGTTAAAAAAATTAATTTTAAAATTAATTAAAGCCAGTTGAACAATGGCCTCCAACTTTTTTGCCTTGTTCTGAACGTAGAAAGTTTGGAGTGGCTAAATTTTGGGTTTATATGGATCTATACCTTGGAATGTATTTTTAAAAGATAAATAATTATTTTATTTTTTAGGTCTTATGTTAAAACACTTCCAATATTTAAAAGTTTTTCTCTTGAAGAAAAAATAGCGTTAATTAAGGTGGAAATTAAAAAAAAATACTTAAATTTAAAAATAATTATTTATTTAGAGTATTGTTGTACCTAATCAACTACTTACTACTGCAAGTTTTTCATCTCAAATTAATTCGAATGTTGTACAAGTATTGTAAAAATATATTAAAATTTTAAAATAAATTTAAATTTAAGTATCCAGACGGTTCTAGCCCATTCAAAAATAAAGCTAATATAATGCCTTTAGAAAGAGAACTTTCCAAAGTTAAGTTTATATTTAATCATTAAACATAAACTGTGTGAATAAAGAATATATTTTTAGGTGCAGTTGTACCCTTTCAAAAATTAAAACCTGATAGAGTACAAACATCGTTAATTAGAGCTATTCTTGTTTTAAATGAATGTAAATAAATTAAAATTTAATAATATTATTTTAATTCTTGAAGAAAAATTTTATTAGTGGACTATATTTTGTTTTTCCCAATTTGGAATTAACTCGGAAAAAACTTATTTTCCAATGAAACATAAAATTGGAAGTTGGATAAAAATGTTGCCGATTTTGAAATAAAAAAACTGGGATGATTGGAAAATTATTTTTTTCCAATTTCCATTCCAATTAAATTTAAGGCTTCTTTGATTTAAAAATAATTTTCCGATTTATTTTAAATTATTCAAAATTTATTAAAGATTGCGAGGGCCTCTCCCCACATTCTCGTCAACTCATTTCTGAACTCCGCTCCAAAATTTGCCATGCTTTACTAATTTATCTACAAAATAGACATGGACAAGCTAAAAGCGTTAAATATTTTGCTGATTCCCTTCTATTTATCACAACACTTTTTAAAAGACAACAAGTGAGAGAGATTTTATTTTAACAAATTATAACTTCTTTTCAGATTCAAAAAAATTATTTTACTTATCGACGTTATGTTCTCAATAATGCTTCAGAAATAAATTTATTTAGAGAATTTATGGAATAATTTTGAATATTTAATTTGAATATTTTAATATTTTTTTATTTAATTAAATAAAAAGTGTTTTTGTTGATTAATTACAAAATAAAGTAGTTTGTAATTTGTGCTCTGTTTTTTTAAGTATTCTGGGAATTTTTACTTTAAAAATAAAATATAAAAAGCTTTTGTAATGTTGCTGGGGTTGGGGGTTGTTGGAAAGGGAAGGGAACGGTTCGACGGCAGCTCCGGTTATCCTAGTCCACGGAAGAACTAGGGCCGGAGCCCCGGATGGTTTACCCCTAAGTTAAATTACAAAATTAAAAGTAAATTTAAAATAAACTTTATTTAATTAAAAAGTAAAAAGACAAATATATGTATATATGTGGAATGGGGAGAAGGGAAATTAAGTGATTTGAATTAAAGTGAATGTTGTCCGGCTGGCAGGAAAAAGGCCACGCCTTATACCGTTACACTTTAAAAAACCCAAAATTCAAGGTTTAAAATAATTTATTTTTAGAAAAAGATCCACCAAAATTGGCTTTTTCCCAATAATATTGAGATTAGAGGTCGGCGCGGGACGGGATCCACTCCGGGATTTTGCACTTTTGTGATTTGATCCGCACTTTTTGTGATTTGCGGGATTTTGCGGGAGTTAATTTTATTTTTTTGATTAATTAATTGATTAATTTTATTTTTGGGAAAGTTTTTAAAACTAATTCTCTTTTTTCTATACACGAAATCCTTTTTTCTAATATTTTTTTACATATATTGGGAAGAATAAAAATATTTAAAAATAAAAATTTTTATCCAAAAAATCCAACTAATTTGGCTTTTGCCCAAAAAAATATTAAGATAATATGTATTTGCTAAATAAACATACTATCTATAATAATAAATATTTTTTTCAAAGCAGCAAGTTTAGCAGTTTATTCATTTAAAATTTATTATTTACAAATTCTCTTAATAAAAATACTCTAAATATTTAAAAATCAAATAAAAATGTTTTTAAAATATTTTTTAATAATTATGATTATATTTTCTTTACAATTAAATAATAATGCGGTAAAACATTTAAATTTTTAATTTAAATATATTTTAATATTTGTAATTTTAAAATAAAAATCTTTTTTAAGCTAATATATTTACTTAATAAACAAGTAAATTCTACAAGCCCAACAAAGACAAATAATAATCCAAAAGATGAATTTTCAGGAGAAATACATGTTTCAAAGCATTTATTAATTCCAAGTGAACCATAAATAAAGAAAAAAGATGAGAAAATTATTTAAATAAAAAATGTTAGAATTGATTAATTTTATTTTTCGGGAAAGTTTTTTAAATTAAATAATATTTATTTATTGGTATAAATGATAAAAATTGGATTTATCAAAAAATGAAATTTTAGAGTAAATGGATTTATATAATTTCCATTGTTGTAAATAATATAGGGACAGAAAAATTCTAAGGGTTTTTTAAAAAATACACCAGGGGCCGTATTCAGAGAACGAGTTAAGGTTAACTGGTAAGTCTACTCGAGTAATAGAACCCCGAGCTGAATGTTAACACTCATTCAAATAAAATCAACCCAGAACTCGATGATTACCCGCAGCTGCGGGTAAACTAACCCACAACTCTCTTTTATGAAGATCACACAAAATTAGACAATTTAAAATAAAAAAAATCTACATATATTGGATATTGTTCCTCGGTAAATCTGAGCCGATTTTCAAAATTTAAAAGTATCATGAAAGTTAAATTTTTCTGTTTTGATCAGATAAATTTCATAATTTTTAAGTCTCATTTTATAGGTTAAAGTTAACTTAAAAATGAAAAATGTTATCATCTTCGATTAAAACGTGAAGAATTTTTAGCAAAGATTTCAAAATATTTTAGCATCAAGATAAAATTAGTTAATTAAAGATTTTTAAATATTTAATTAAAATATTTTTATAATTATTTTTAAATTTATTATAATTAGTGTTTTTGTGGATTAATTACAAAATAAACTGGTTTGTATTTTGTGATTTGTTTCAAGTATTCGTGTAAATTTTTAATTTAAAAACAAAATATAAAGATCTAAACACCCAAAATTCAAGGTTTAAAAAAATTTATTTTTAGAAAAAGATCCACCAAAATTGGCTTTTTCCCAAAAATATTGAGATAATATGTATTAGCTAAATAAACACACTATCTATAATAATAAATATTTTTGCAAGGCTGCAAGTTTAGCAATTTATTCATTCAATTTATTATTTATGTATTAACTCTTAATAAAAACTCGAAATATCTTTTCTTTCAAATAAAAATGTTTCTAAAATATTTTTTAATAATTCTGACTACCGTAAATGCTGAAATAATTACTCTGGGTAATTATTGTTTCAATATCTCGTTGGAGGGGTTAATTAATCGAGGAAGGATGTGTTGAGTTTAGGGTATATCTCAATCCTATTGAGGCGACAATACTTACACTAGAAATTAATGAATTCTTCCTTCAAATCAATACTCTTTTTTTTTATCCGCGAAATCTTTTTTTCTAATTTTTTAGTTTATTGGAAGGAATAAAGCCATGCAAAAATATAAATTTAATCCAAAAAATCCAAATTTGGCTTTCGGCTTAATAATATAGAGATAATATTTGCTGAATAAACAAGCTATCTATAATATTCAATACCTTTCCCTATTTTTAATTAATTAATTATTTAATTCATCTAATCTAGCATTCATTATCATTTAATAAAAAAACTTTAAATATTCAATCTTTAATTTATTATTTTTTATTAAAAATTAATTATTTTTAAAAATTAATTTATCCAAATAAAAAATAAAATAATTTACTTTTTAAATAAAAATGTTTTTGAAATATTTTTTAGTAATTATTATAATATTTTCTTTAATTCAATTAAATAATAATATGGTAAAATTAAATTATTTTTTATTTTTTTAATTTTTTAATTTTAAATTAAATAGTTTTTTAAAATTAAATTAGGTAGTTGAATTAAACAATTAATTTATTAAAAATACAAAAATAAATTAATTTTTATTTAAATAAAAAATTAATAAAATTAAAATTTTTAAAAATTAATCTAACAAAATAAAAAATAAAATAATTTTTTAGCTTTATTTTTATTTTGATGAAGAAAAAAATACGGCGACAAATCCAACAACAAATACTACTTCAAACGAAGAAAATTCTGCAAAATACTTCTCTTTATTATTAATTCCATCTGATGACAATACAAATACTTCTAAATAAAAAAGAAAAATACGAGAAAGGATTATTTAAATGAAAAAATTTAATTTTTTGGGGGAATTTATTTAATTTTATTTAAATTATACATATTCATTTATAGAAATAAAAAAGGGAATGAGCCAACCAACTGTTTTGGAATCTTCTTTCTTTTATAAGGATTTTCTTAAATAAGAAAAGAGAGAAAAAAGTTCTTTAATCTGATTTCAGGTTAAAAAACGTTCTGCTAATACTTTTAAAAAGAATAAAATTTTAATAAAAATTAGGGAGATAAAATTGGTGACAGAATTGAAAGTATGGATTTTTTTCTGAAACAAAACCTTTTACATAAAATGCAAGAGCTTCAAACTTCTAATAGAGGTAATACCTCTATTAGAAGTTTCGTCCTTCGTCTTTCGCCGATTTACGACTTTTTATGATTTCGTCTTTTGCCTTTCGCCGTTCGCTTTTTCGGGAAAGACGAAATTATTATAAAACCCCTAATATTCGTCAACTCTTCTTATCTCCATCTTAATCCTACAAATCCCCTAATATCACCGATTTATTGATTATGAATGTTATCTTTATATTCGGAACATTTGACAAGGCTTTTGAATTATTTAATCAAAGGTTTATAGCGGAGACTGAAAAATTTCGCCTTTCGTCTTTTGCCGATTTTCGCCTTTTTTGGATTTTCGTCTTTTGCCGTTCGTTTTTTAAAATCACTTTCGGCACACCCCTGTAGTATACATATAATTGGCAAATTTGTACTTTATCAAGAAATGTCATTAAAACTTTTGCCATATTTCATCAGAAAATTAAACAAATTTTCACCTGTAAATTTAAAGTAAATAAAAGAATAATGTAAACATTATTTTAAAATTATATAGAATTATTAATTTAGTTTGTCTCGAAGTAAAAAGTTAAGGCATTTTCGCTAAGTCGGAGTTAAAATTTAATGGAAAGAAACTTAACATATTATTAATTTTCTTAATAATTTTTTTTATAATTTTATTTAATAATTTTTTTTTATTTTCATTTCTCTTTTAAATGCAGGTGAAAATTCTGAAATAGACTACCGTTTTCTTTTAAATATTTAAAAATTTTGTCAGAAATTCTCTTTTACAAAAAAGACTTCTAACTAAAAAATGTCTTCCGTTTTACTTGATATTTTATTTAAATTTGATTATTTTGTTTGTATATTAATTGGGTTTCCTTTAAATATTCTTCTGATTATTCTAATTATTTTTAAAACGCCAAAAGAAATGAAAATACACAGTCGAATTCTGATACAAAATTGTGTTTTGGATATTTTAATGTTGATTGATCAAATGTTTCTTCAAGCGGTAAATAAAAAAATAAACCAGAAAGTTAATCATAAATTTTAAAAAATCATAATTTAAAGAGAATATGTAAGCATAATTTTTAAAAATAAGTATAATAACAAAATAATTTTTAATTGAAAATCAGAATTAAATTTTAAAAAACCATGAGTGAACAAAAATCAGAATTTTAAGAATAATAGTGTAAGGTGATTACCTAGCAGCATTTAAAACGCTTAAGCTGGGATTAAACGAAAATGAGGAAAGAGAAAGCATTAGTTATAGAGCATTTGCATGGTTTAATCGAGGCGCGAGCACTCAAATCAAATCCTGTCCGGGGGCTTAACTTTTGTTAAACTCTTATCATAGTAGAAAATTAGTAATTTTAAATCGCTTTCTAATACCAGGATTAATTTAAATATTAAAAAACATATAATATTTAACTAAACAATTTAAAATAAACACCAGAATTAATATCAATTTTAAAATTATTTATAGTTTTATATAACTGATACAGAAGCGAATACAATTATAATTTTTCCCAATGGAATTTTGCTTTGTTTTATGAAAGAAAATTTTAATCCGTTTATCTCTTATCTTATTTTTTTTGTTTATCAATTTATTTTTTATTTAAATTTGCATGGATTGTGTGTTCAATTTATCTATAGATATTTAGTTTTGAACAAGTAAATAAATTAAAATAATAATTATTAAATTATTATTAGGAATATAAAAATTACTTTTCGTCGTTATTTATTTATGGTGGCCATTGCTTTATTTGTGCAAACATTTTATTCTTTGGATCTAATTTTCTTTGTAATGGCATATTCAAATGGAGGTATTAAATATTTCGTTAATTTTAACAAAACATGGCCATTTACTCAATATGAAATGGGAACGGTTATTTTTAAATTAATTTACTTTTTTTAATTTTAAAACAAAAATATGTAGGTGAATATTCTAACACTATTACCTATAACATTAATTGAAATACTTGCATATTTAATAATATTTATTTGTGGATTCAAAATGGTTAGATATGTCAATTTAAACACTAATCTTGATGGAAATTTAAAAAGATTGAATAAACTTTTAACAAAAGTTTTGATTATTTTGGTAAGACTTAAAATATTTCTCATAGTAAATTACCTGTCATCAGTTGTAGAAAATATTTTAATTAAAGATCTCTCTAATATTTAGTATTACTGCCATTCTTTATTTCAATACCCTCAAAAAATTATTTTAAGAGAGTTCATTCTATTAAAAATATTTTTTATTTAATTTTTAGGCTTTTGTACCCTTTGTTAATCAAGCTGGAATTTTATTTTTTATAATTTATTCAAAAACAAGCAACAATACAATAAATATTATTAGAATATTATTTCACATTTTATATCATTTAACACCTTTATTTAACCCAATTATTTGTATTTTAACAAACACACCATATCGAAATGCTATTTTTAATCGTTCACAAATAAGTCCACAATAAATTTATTAATGCCCAAATGATTTATAATTATTTTTGTATTTTTACTCAACTTGTTTTTGCATAAAAAATTATTTTTTTGAAACGTTTACTGTTCAAATAACTCACTGCCCATATTTAGCTGCCTAAATCGCACGCTGCCGAAATTACCAGACATGCTTATTTTACTCTAATTATCTACTAGAGAATGATTTCAGGCTTTAAATAAGTAAAAACACCTCTGTGTGTTGTTGTTTATTTGCGTAAATTTGAATTTACACATTTTGAGGATTGTGTTTACTTTTTCTTTTGTGAATTAGTTGAATTTATTTAAGAAAAATATTATTTTTTTAAATTTATGAATAAAAAATATAAAATAATTTCATAATAATTAAAATTATTTATCTGAGCATGCAGTAGTTGACTGCAACTCCCTAGGTGTATTTGAGCGACTCTGATGTGGAATTGGTGAATGAGAAGAAGGGGCATTTATGAATATCATTTGTTCTGGATATTCACTAAAAAATATATTTAATAAAAAATAATAATTATAGTATTTATTACCTTCCCCTTCTTGAACTATACATTGAAGCATTGTCAAATGAGAATGAAGTAGAGAGGTAATTTCTGAAGAAAAATTATAAATTTTCAATATTTTTATTTAACTTGCCTGTAAGCACTGGGTCTACGTGGTTGTCTTTGTTCACTAAAAAATAAATTATAATTATTTTTTATTTTTATTTATACCTAAGTAAATGTTCATTAACAACTAAATCTACAGAAGACTCCGAACGATCATGATCTATATCTAAATCATCATCTTTAACAATAACATAATATGCTGTAAGAACACAGCCACAATTGGCAATTATCTAAAATATATAAATTTATTACATAGAATAAATCCAAGTCAGATTTCGATCAAAATATACCCTATACCGGGTTAAATTTGTTTGGCTATTGGATGGAGAGGGGGCAGCCAAGCTATACCTTTCGATAACAGGTACTCTCACTTTAAATAAATTTTTAGCCTCAAAGGTTTATCCTATAGTGTGTTTCAAATGTAGGTAAACATAACTAGATAAAACAAATTTCTCAGAAACATTCTTATAATCAAATATAATTTAAATTGAATATTCTATTTATAGATGTTTCAATAATGCTTTTTAATTTCTTTAAAATAATTTTTGGCCAATTTTATACAGAAGACTTACGGTGGCAGCAGAAAATAAAGGTTGTAAATGACCAAATAAAATAGCAAGAAGTGTTACTTTATAAAATTTGAATAATTAATCAATTTTAATTTAAAATTACAAAATTTGTTTGTGCCAAAATGTGTAACAGTAAGGCTTTAAATTTTAAATTAAAAATTATTTTTATATAAAACCTTAACATAGTAACAGTACTTGTAGGTAATTGAACAACAAGAAAAGCTATTGTAACGGCATAAATAAGTATTTTTGTCTAAAAATTCGGTTATGAATTAACTTCAGATTTTCATTAAATTACAAAATAATTTGGAAAAGAATGAATTATTTTAAAATATTCCCCTTCCCTTCCGCACCTTCCCCCCATCCTTCCTCAAACTGAAAACTGTTGACCAAGATTAACGGCTAATAAGCGGCTTGGGAGGAAATAAAAATTATTTATTAACCTGATCACGTAAGGAACGTCCAAATCGATTACTGGAAAAATTAGAAAATTATTTTAGTTACATAAATTAATTTACTGTTCATCTGGCTGACAGTCTATAACCCTTTCTCTATTGAAACTGAGAAATATTTTTAAATAATTTTTAGAAATTTTATCAACCCAATATGAATAAGAATGAGAGCAGCTCCAGGTAAAATAAATTGAGCAAAAAGATCAGCTAATGGCAGAAAAATCTTTAAATTTTTTTATAAAATATAAACTAAAAAGGATTTTCCAAAAATAAAATATTATTAAATTTTTATTTTGATTTTTATATTATATTTCTTAAAAAGATATTTATTTTCCAAATTTTGAGTTGAAATTTGAGTAAAAATATGAATCTTGACTTTTTTGACTAAAACTTTTGAGTAGATTTTGATTTTGAATGACCAATTCATTAATAGAATTAATTTTTAAATTATATAATTTAAGAGAATGACCTTCCAAAATGCTCGCCCTAATCGTAAAAATGAGACTAATGATCCATCCGTAACTTTAAAAATATATTTAAATTTATAAATTTAAATTGATTAAATACCCATGCATCTACGTGCCCAATATGGTCCAGGCTCCGTATCTAGAGGTATTTTAAATAATTTTTCAACTAAATTATTTTAACAAATATTTTTTAATTTACCCATGCAAAGAGAGTAAAGTGCAACATCGTGTTCAAAGAAACGTAGTCCTCCTAGAATAACACTCAACAAAATAACAAACAAAATGGCACGAGAAAAACGTTCAACCTTTTTTAAAATATCATGTTAAATGAGAAGAATTGTTTAAAATTTTATTATTTAATTCTATTTTCTTTTTATTTTGATCTGAGAAACAATTTTTTGGAATTATTATGGTTCTCAAAAATGATTTATTAAAAATCTCTTTAATTTCAGTTAAATTTTCAAGGTAACTTCAATTCTATCGAGATTTCCCGATAAATTCCTATTCACTCAATTTCCATCCAATTTCCTTTCAATACGTTCAAAAACAATACATATTTCCTTCCTCTTAAAAAATTAATAAACTAACAGTTCTCAATTTTAAAGTGTTTCGATGATATTGAGTTAAAAATCTAGCTCCTGCGAGGATTACAGAGCAAAGAGTAATTAAAGTATCTGTTGTGTGTGGAATAACCTTTATTTTATTTAAAAATTTATTTTGAATATTTATAATTATTTATTTTAATTACTTCCATTGTATTTCTAAATAAATGGCACATTGCTATACTTTGATTCATATGTCTAAGACCGTCACCTAGAACGTAATACCAACACTGAAAATTTTATTGAAAAATAAAAAGGTATCATTGTCTCCAATAATTTAATAAAAATATTTTTCTTTTCGAAATCATGAAAATTTAAAATTAAATTTTATTCCTAAAGGAGTATTTTTAAAAATTAATAATTTTACGCTAAATGGAAGTGGTGCCAAAAGTGACATCCAGGCACAAAAGCATAAAAGTGAAATTAGTTGATATAATGGATTTGGCTGAAAATATATTAGAGTCAATAATTTATTTAAATATACACTAACATATCTAGACTCTCCCTCACGTTTTTCACGTTTACTCATTCCGAGCATGCTAAAAATATTTTTTTAAGATTACAAGGATTAATTATGGTAAATAACATTTTAAAACTAATAAGGTATCCACACTTATAGCTAAACCCTAAGGCTAAAAGATTGTAAATTAGCTGGGGATATCCATCATTGGGAGATAGCTTAGGTAGACTTCAACTCAACGGTTTTAGGTAAACATTACCAAATTTTAAAAATATGTATATCTTAAATTTCGGTTAGGTATTTTATTATGAGATCCGACTGTCTCTCTCCCTGTTGTTTTTTAAGAATTAAATACCCACACGGCACTCAAAGGTGCAATCATTACAAGGACAAGCATTGGATAAACAAAACTAAAAAATTTTAAATAAATTTAAAAAAATTTTTTTTGTTAACCCATAAATAGCTACGTGTGTCCATCCATTGTTTAAACGTCCAAACATAAAACCTACATTTGCCTTAAATAATTTAATATAATTTTCTTTGAAATATTTTGATGATTACCGAAACAAGGCACTTTCCTGTAGGAAAATCGTAGAAGAATCCTAAAAAAAGGTGATTCAGAATTTATTAAAAAGAATTTTTATTCTTTTGTTACCAAATAATTAGATAATATAATTTTGGGAAAAAACAAAATTTTCTATAGATTTCAATTTTTACTAAATCCAAAACCAATTTTAATTAAATATGTAATTATAACAACAGACCAGTCCCACAGCAACATTTTGCAACCTAAAATTAAATTTAAATTATCTCCAAATAATTTAATAAAAAACTCTTTGTTCTTCTGTTGCACACTGATCTGAAGGGAGTATAGAAATATTGTGAATAGTTAAATCTGCATCTCCGTCTATTTGGACTAATTGCATGGATTTCTTTTAATTTATTGTTGCCAAAGTTTGTAGAATTTTTTAGAAAGTCAAGCATTGATTGGTTAAAGCAATGATAATTCTCTGCCTTAAACTAAATGATGAAATTATTTTTTGGAGAAAGAACAAAGATTTTTTGAATTTAAAATAAAATATTGTTTTAATGAGAAGTTTAGTTTAAGGCAGAGGTCGTTAAAAATAACAAAAGTGCTGTAAATCGGAATTATAGGAAATCGGAACTTTAAGGAATTGGAACTCTGACTGACTTGAGGTTGAATAATGAGTATAATATTAACTAAAATTTTGTTAAGCTAAAGGGTTAAGCTAAACAAGTTATTTTTTTAATTATTTAAAAAACTAAATATTTATGAATATTTTAGTGTTCTAGTAGCTTCTAAAGGGGTGCATTTTAGAAAAATTTCTTTAAAAAATTAAAATATTAGAAGCAACCTGAAATTCATTTTTTAAACAAAACATTTTGTTGAATTAAACATTTAACACTTTTTATTAAAAAATATATTAATATTTTCATTTTTCCTCAAATATTACTTAATAAATAAATTATTTAAAAGTAAATAATTATAATTGATTAAATTTAAAAAAATTATTTAAATGTTTGCGTGCAAAAAAAAGTGGAAAAATGAGAGAGAGGTATTTAGTTTATTTATGAAGGGGAAGCCTATTTGTTGAGGGAAAAATATGGATAAAAAGCTAATGGATCCCAATTAACAAATTGTGACATTTAATCCCAAAAGGATTCGTTTCTAAATTGATTTGGAGAATTTGTTTTTTTTAATTTTGTGAAAGCTAAAAATAAGTACATTTTAGTAAAAAAGATTTGAATAAAAATATTTAAAGAAAATTCTTATATTTTTTAGAAAATAAATAGTTAGAAAATTATTGGTTACTAAAATATGTGAATGTGCCAATTATTGAAAATTTAATATTTAAAATTATCTTCTATTTTTTAAAAGTACATACATTTGGCTAATTGTAAAATTAAAGGGACTGGTAGATTTTGGAATAAATTTTTTTGGTTATTTTATTTACTAAAAAAAGATGATTGTCCTTGAGTTATTCTTCAACATTTTCCTGAGCCCAAAGAAAAGGCTTGATATTTCAACTCCCATTAATTAATAAGGAAAACAAGAAATTATCCATAATTATCTATAATAATTCTTATTTATTTTTTTTATTCTCTGACCATTTGAAAGAACACAAACTGTTTCTCATTATTATCTCATAAAATTTTTTGAAGAAAATTATAAGGAAATAAAGTAATCGGAAAATGCAATTTTTCCCTCCATTTTTTTCTCTTTTTTTAAATAAAATCTACATTTTTATTCACTTAAAAGGCTTAAAAAAAGCTGTTAGTTTTGACTGTTTAGTTCTTTAATATTTTTAAATAAAATGCAAAAATGGGGAGTTCATTAGAGTTGGTTGACTGGAAATGTGTTGGTAGAAGAAATGTTAAAAATATATTTATTTATTTTTTGTATGTGAGGGAGGGATTCAAATAAATAAAAAAAACAACCCTTGGGGATAAAACAAAAATAAATAGAAAAAAAAGCAGTAAAATTATTATTTAAATAATCAAGATATTTACTGATTTAAAAATTGTAATGTATTTTTAATAAAAAATTAAGATTTAATATTTAAAGGAAATGGAATAAATTGTGTGTACTTAGTTGGTGCCATTGAAATATTTCTTTTTAATTTGTTCAATACATAATAATTTAGCCTTTAGTTATTTGGATAACTAGAGGACAATTAATTTCAAAAATTTATATAAAAATATCTTCAACTAAAAATTTTTTTACAAAAATTAGAATTAACTTAATAAATTTTGATATTCACGAACAATCAATTTATATGAATTGCTTAAAAAAATTAGTAAATTTTAGAATCAAATTAAGAGATTAATGAGTATTTGCTAAATATTTCGAGTTTATTAAATTTTATGGTAATTTTGAAGTACCTCCTCCCAATCCTCGCTTTTTTCCTTCTCAAGGCATTAAAAATGGTCAGTCTATAAAAAATGTAGAACACATCGGGCTGTAAATCCGACTTGATTCGACCGAGATACAAACAGCTGAAAATTGAAAAACCACTTCAAAATTACCAATTTTATTTGTGCCAATTAATTAAATTAAGAAACTGAAGATTTGTTTATTAAAAGAAACTAATTGCTGTAAATTAAGGCATTTTAAGCTAAAAAGTAGAAACTTTTGTGGTAGTGAGTACATTTTAATTGTTTAAAAAATCAAAGAAAATTTTTCATTCCTAGTATTAAGAAAGAAAGTTTCACACAATTTTATTTTTTGTGTTTTCATTATTTATTTTTAGAAAATCAGATGCACTTTTTTCAATTGGATCCTAAAATAAAATAAAATTTGTTTGTTTATAACCTAAACAATCTAATATTTTTGAAAAATGCCAAAATTCATGAAACGTTCATTTTGATATCATGTGAATATTTTTAGCGTTAAATATTTAACAGACAAACAAACATTTTGCACAAAACAAACATTTTTTAAGCACAAACAAAAAATGGAACCGCACAAAATACATTTAATTCACAAAATACATATAAAAATTTACCAAAAAAATTTTTTTAGAAATATTTGCCAACATTTATAATTTTCTCTGAAAATATTTTTTCATCGAACAAAAAATATACCTAAATAGACGATAAAATTAATCTTTAAATAATATTTATTTTAAATAAATATTTTTATTCGTTTTTTTTTATTTTTATAAATGCTTTATTTGTTTTTATTAAAATTTTATGTTATTGCCGGTTAATGTTTGGATTTTTTAAAAAATATCTTTAAAAAAATATTTCTCTTAATTTCAATAGAAAAATAAATTTTAAAATTTCGAATCACTAATAAAATTTGGAGGAAAGGGATTTCATATTTGGAGTGATTTTGTCTCCACTCTTATTCTCTCCTTCTCTTATTCTCTGGCATTTTTCCCTGATTTCTCTTATATTTCTATTTATACTTTTGTTCACCTATAATTTAGGTTTTTAAGAAAAATATTTTAGAATTACTTTTATTTAATTATTTATAATTTAATAATTTATTTAAGGAAGACTCATATACACCTTATATTTAAAATAATTTTAAAATTTTAATTATTTTTTTTCTTTTCTTTTATTACCTTCTTTTGTTACTTTCTTTCCCTTCCTCTCAAAAGCCTTATCGTTGACGTTTTTTATGTTCGCCTATAAAGATTATACATCGGGATCATTTTAGTTATTTCTTGTATAAATTTGGTCGAGATCTTTAAAGAATACAAAATTATACTTTTTTTTTTAATTTTTAATTATTGTCGAGAATAAAATTATTTTTACATTAATTATTTTCTTTTCTCATTTTTTTCCAAATTAAAATTCAAAAATTCGGGTTTTATCAATACCCCCATCCAGACCATCGGATCCTGAAATCCGTAAATTGAAATTTATTAGTTTACAACTCTAATGAGAATATCTGGTACTTTTCCGTTAAACGACCGCAAACTGAGTGCCGGCAAACTTTTATCGGCTATAACTTTCTGCTGCTTGATCCAATATAAATAAATTTTATATCATACGCAAGCCCTTGGTAAGCGTTATCTTTTTTCCAACTTGTTGGACAAGTGTGATCATCCATTAAAAATTAATAACTCGATAAATATGAAAAACATCAAATGACTGGACTTATCGGGTTATAATTTTTTGATAGTGATCAGATTTGAGTTATCCTATTAGAAAAAATATGCAGCTTATCGAGGCTTTTGAATGATATAAAATTCATTTATTGGATCAAGCATCAAAAAGTTATAGCAACTAAAAGTCGGCTGGCACTCAGTTTGCGGTCGTTTAACGGAAAAGTACCGATTATCTTCTGATTATTTATTTTAAATTTTAAATTTTTCAACATTTGCTGATGACGAATTATATGTATGTATATTTTTAATTATATTTTGAAAATAAAAATATTTTTTATTTTACCTTTATCTTTTAAATTTTTATAATTTTTATTGTAATTTTTCTTTAAAAAATCTTATTTAATATTTATACATAGCATCATTTTATCTAACTTTTTATTAATATAGCATCATTTTATTTAACTTTTTAAAGATTGTTATTATTGTATAGATTATACATCAAGACCATTTTTGGCTCATTTTCTCTCTCTTTTCTTTCTCTTTTCACTTTTTAAAAACCATGAGCACAACTACAATTATTTCTTTTTCTATTAAAATTAAAAAACATTTTTCTAAAAACATTTTAAAAAATTCAAACATTATGCCAAACACAAACATAATATTTTAATAAAAGCTAATAACAATATTATTTCGTGGCTCTTTTTATTAAATGAGTTCATACATCAGATCATTTTAGTTCACATTTTTACGTCTATACTTTCCTCTCTCTCTCTCCCTCTCTTTTTTTATTAATGAAGAATCCTGGGCATTGAATAAATTTATTTAATTATTGTCAATGCTTCACATTCCCCTCACATAACCTCTCTCCATTTTATTTAAAATTATTGTTTAAGTAATAGCTGTAATATTTATTTAAAGTTTTTTTAATTACCTAAAAATCCTATTGGAATAACATATTGAATGTCTTTCAAAGCATAATTCTTTCTTTACTTGTATTAAGAAGGCTTTTTTAATAAATATCAAACTAGTTGAAAGATGGATATATTAATATTCCGACGAGGAATCTTTTGCCTACGTTACTACATATGGTGTCGAAGTTTTTTAAAGAGGTTTAAAGAGGTCTTTAATGAGGTCCTAAATATGTGGGTTTCAAAAATATAAACATATAATTCCATAATTAATTTGTTTTTATGTCCCCCTCCCTGGCAATTTTTAATTGTAATCCAGAATTTTGAAATTAAAAAAATACATTTTTTAAACAACTTAACCAAGCACTAATATAATATTTTAACAAAAGCTAAAACAAATATTATTTCATGGTTCATTTTATTTAACGAGTTCACACATCAGATCATTTTAGTTCATTTTTTAACGTCTATGTATACTTTCCTCTCCCTCTCTTTTTTTATTAATGAAGAATCCTGGGCATTGAATAAATTTTTTTAATTATTGTCTATGCTTCATATTTCCCCCCACATAACCCTCTCAATTTTTATTTAAAATTATCTTCTAAGTCATTTTACTAAATAAAACTTTTACAAATAAAACTTGCAACTCAATCTACGGCTCGGTTTACCTTTAGTCCATTAGGACATTCAAGTTGTTCACTTGTTGGATAAACTTGTTATTCTATGTATTCTTATATTATTCTGTTAGTCACAAGGCTAGACCGCACCCAAGGACATAACAGGGATCATTTTGATCATACAAAATCAAGATGCATAAATTCTAAATTCTATTTATGTCTTTTATTCCATCTATTTATTTCAAAAAATTAATTTTAATTTTAAAATATATCTTTATACACAAATTGACATAAACAATTTTTTTAATTTTTATCAATTTATGCTTAAACTACAAACTTCTATGCCAAATATTACGTAAATATTTGCATAAAATGAGCTTCTTTTTGTTAATAAATTTTTTGGTTTATTTCATTTATTGTAAATATTTAAATAAATCGTTCTTTAATTTTGCTTTAATAAAATTATTTCTTAGCTCATAAAATTAAAAACCTTTTTTTAAAAATTTTTTTTTGGATTTTTGTATGCTTAGCTTTATAATTTAATAAAATAATGAGCTTTTTTGATTTTATAATATTCCATTTTTATTTTAAATTTAAATATAAATATTTATCCATAAAATATTAAAATTTAATTTAATCTTTTAAGATTAAAATTTAATTCCAAATTTTTCCTCTAAATGTCATTATCTTCCTTATCTTCCTTTGTACATTCATATCCACCAAACAATACTTCCCCAAACTTTCACAATAATTCGGAAAATTTAAACACAAATTCCCAATTAATTCAAGAATCTAATCAGGAAGAAAAAATAAAAAAGAATTCGAGTGAAAAAAGGAATCCAAAATCATTTTTTTCCGACTGCGCGGTTTGTGGCCAACAAGCTAGGTGTCACAATTTTGGAGTTAAATGTTGCCATGGTAATTTGATTTGAGATAAAATTAGTTAAATTTTAGGAATTTTGATAGACTTTGAATTACACCTTAAAAATGTATTTTAAAAATTTTTAATTTTATACTCGGGATTTCAAGAAAATGTTCAAATTAACTAAATAAGACTGACTAGACTTTGTGTTTTAACTAGCTAGACGACTTTAAATTATTTAATTAATTTTATAATTTTTTTCAAGCTTGCCGAATGTTTTTCCGTCGATCTGTTTTGAGCCTAAAAGAGTTTAAATGTAAATCTGGAGGAAAATGTCAAACACAAAAAGGTGATTCTATAAAAATAATTAAAAAATTAAAAAAAAATTTTCTATAAAGAATTTTTTATTTTTTTAAAAATATTTAGAAAATAATAAAAATAAATAAAATTATTAGTTTTTTTTTAAATTTTAAAGGAGAAAAGTGTCGTTCTTGTCGCCTTGATACTTGTATTAAAGAAAATTTGGATATTTCTTTAATTCAATTTCCTGCAAGTTTTAATTTTAAAAAAATGAAGGATTGGTTATCTAAGAAAAGAAGGGAATTAATGCCTAATAATTTTGTAAAACCTTTAAATGGACAACAAAATATGAAAAATTTAATGATTATTAGCAATAAAAATGTGAATATTATTGAAAATATTAATAATGTAAATATGCCAAATATACCTCAATTATTGCCAAATATTGAAAAAATTAATGTTGATTTGGAATTGCTGTTATCAACAGAAACTAACGCTTCAAAATTACGTCTTTCCCCAAATAATTTATTATTAGAATATTTATTTACAAAAAATTTGGAAATTTTAATTGAAAGTAGAACGAATGTATTGGATTTTATTGAACTTTTTGGAATGGTAAGGAAAATTAAATTTTTTAATTAAAAAAATATTTTTATATTTTTAAAGGATGGTAGACAGTTGAATATAGACGAAAATTCATTTAAAGAAGGAAGAAATCTCCCAACTATTGGAAATTATCAAAATTTGGATTTTCTGCTGGAAATTGAAATTATGAAAAAATTGCCTATTTTTGATAAAATTCCCTTCGAAGATAAGGTACAGATAAATTTTTACTTGAAATTATTTAAATTTTACTTTAAATTTTGTTCAACCCAATTTATTGTTGTGTCCATCTTATATAGATTTTCTTTGTAAAAAATTTTTAAAAACTCAAAATTTTGCAGATTTGTCTTTTCCGTTCAAATATCCATCGTCTAGTAACACTTTCCAATTGTTTTCAATCTGTACAAATGGGAGAATCATCAGTTACATATCCAAATGGTTCATGTCCTGGCGATTTTTGTAAAAATTTGTTTGAAAGAATATTTAATGAAGGAGATTTGAAGAGGTAAATTCTGTTTAATTTCCAAGGAATTTCCTCAATTAGGTGTTTGGGGCTAAAACCGATTTCCTTATATCGTAACTTAAAGATAGCATACGCCAGGACTACCAGTGGCCACATATTACATATTCAACTTATATTTAATTTTAAAGTCTAATTTCTTTGTAGATATCAAGTTTTGAGAAGACGAGCATTTACTGACATAATAACAGAATTTAAAACATATAATATAACACAATCAGAATATGTTTTACTCAAAGCAATTTTATTTTGTAATTCAATACCAGAAAATGTTACTCAAAATTCCAAAAATTTATTAAAATTGGAAGCAGAACGTTATGGACAAATATTAATGAAATATTTACAAAATTTATTGGGGGAATTTGATGGAGCAATGAGACATGCAAAATGTTTATTATTTATTGGGAAAATATTTGAATATAATTTACAACAAAATATGTTTTATAAAATGGTTGAAGAAAAAATATTTAACAACAATAATGAAGGAGGAAATTATTGTTTAATTATGGAAAGGCCTATATTCGTTGAACAATGCTTATTTAAATTTACAAACTAATTTTCAAATTTGTATTAAAATGCATAATACATAATTTATTATTTATTTATAATTTTATTTTTTGTGCCTTCATATTTATTTTTTCACTGTGCTTCTTTATTTATTTTTATTAAAATAAAAAACAAAGCTTGTAAATTAAATACTTTTATGGATATATTAGTTGTGATAGACAGTTTGGCTGGAAGTAGAAATTATAGTAAAAATCACAAGAATTTAAAAGGATATAAAAATTATCACGAAACCCTAGAATATCTAACTTTATTTAGATGAGGCGACGAGTATAAATAAAGGATAATTAACCGTAAATGTGGTTTGATATGATGTTAAGTTCAAAGTTAGTATAGAAGCAATGTCGGAATATAATCACGAAGGTCATATAAATATTCTCTAAAATAGGACGTGAATAAGATCCTTTTACTTACATACTAGGGTAATTAACAGAGATGTTGATAATGAATTCTAGAGTTGCCTGACGTGACGCGGTATCTACGTTTTTGGCAGCATAAATCCAATTTGTGGCAGATAATACTCCAAAATTTTCGTTTTGCCTCAATAGATCCCTCAATTTTGCTCCCTAGTATATGACTTAATACTCTAATATGATTAATAAGGATTAAATAGCATATAGAAGGATCATGAGGAATGTATCAGTGGATCTGGGAATTTAACGGTGATTTTAAGAGATACCGAGCCTGAATATTGGAGAATTTGAAGGAATATCAGAGTGTCCCTCTTTATCTATCAGCAGATAAATTCTAATGAAAGTCTGAGAAATCTAGAAAAATTCTCAACTTATCCAAATAAGTTTTGTGAAATTTTTCGTTTAATGATTTTTGCTCATCTCAATGTATTAAATAAATTTTAATCTCCAGATTTAAAATTTTATAATATAAACATTAAATTCTCATACATTTATTTTTTTAATTGTTTTAATATCCCCTAAATCATTTTATTTTCTAAATCTCTAAAATATATAAAATTTCCTTAAATCAATAAATGTTTTTATTTAAAATTATAATTTTAATTTTATTAATTCAAAGAAAAATTAGTAAGTTTGAATTTTAAAATACATAATTTTTAAGAAGATTGAATAATGCTTGGGATATTTTTAATTTAATAAAAAACTAATAAAAACCGGTCGAATGCCGAAATTAAATAAATACATTTTGATCTTTTTTAATTTTAAAATGTTGAATTTTTAGTCCAAGTTCTTAGTTTATTGTTAGTTTCTTAGTTTCTTAGGAGGTTTCATAGTTCCAGGATTCAACAACTAAATAAAATAAATATTTCCGAAGTTAACTTTCTCTTGGGTCGATCTCTATAATTTTTGTATAAAAATGAAGCAAGATTTTCATTTTAATGGTTTTCTAAATAATTTATTAAATATTAGCCTGTTGAGATATTTTAACTTTGGATTTATTTTTTAACTAAAAAATTCAAGTAAATCTAATAATACCTAGTCCAGTAAGCATCATAGAACAAATAGATTAAAGAATTTATTAATACACGAAACTAGAGGGACAAAATTAATATTATAAAATAACACCTCAGCACCTCAGTTATAGCCTGGATCATGAACGTAATTATCCAAAAGATTAATAATAAAAAGTTCTTTAAATAGTTAATAAGATCAATTAATTTTTAAGCGCAAAAATTGGACTGTACTGAATTCGATGCCAATTGCCAATGGCTTAATGGCGCTTTTTCGCAATCAAATAATTCTACGATAGCATTAACATGGTATAGAAGTGTAACAACTATAGATCCTAATCAGTTACAAATGATAACAGGGACAAATAGCCCTCCAAGTTTGTAAAAATTAAAATTTAATTTATTTTTAATAAATTTGTTGATTGATAAAAATAAGTCTAATTGAGACATTTAATTGAGAATTTACATAGACAATGATGGATCACATCGAGACAGGATTTTAACGAAATTTTTATTTTTATGAAAGAAAGTTTTGAGTATTTTAGCCCCAAAAAGCTTCCTGTAAAGATTGATAAAACTGTATTTTCATTATTTTATTCATTTAACATTTCTATTGTCTCAGAAATACAATTAAATGTATTATTTACTTTAAATTTATTTAAATCAACTTTCAAAATACTTGCCTTTTATTATTTTTATTTTTGAATAAATAAATTTTTAATAAAAAATTAAATTTAGATGGAAGTTATGCAATTGTATCCACAATGAATGTAGACAACCAGAATACGAGTCAAAAAGCATTACTTATTAGCGCTAAAGTAACTTGTCAACTTGGGAATGGAACTATTTCATTCAAGTTTTGTTGAAAAACAAAAATAAAAAAAATATTTTCATTTAAAGTTACTGGACAAGTCCTTTTGTTATTTTAAATTTATGTGCTAAAAAAGAAGAAATAGCATTAAACAGAACAAATGATTGTCAACAAGCTCCATTCTCTCAAGGTCCTGGACCTGCTGTGTTTCAAATTCCGCCTGTCAACAGAACATTTAGAGTATTTAATTAATCTATATGATAATTTAAAGCGATTAAAAAAAATTTTTCAGTTTTTAATTGAAGCAACTAATTTTGTATATGCAAATGGCCAATTAAGCGGAGGATTTGCAATTTTAGACAATCTTTCCTACAGCGGTGATTATTGTACAACTACAACAGCTAGTGCATTAAATACAACAATGCAAATACCAACAAATAACGGAACTAATTGTAAATTTAAAAAATAATAATTATTAAAAAAATACAATTTAAAAACTTTAATTAAAAATACTCTTTTAGCAACAGCAAATACACCGGTGTCAGCAAATAATAATACAAATACTACTTCAAATACAACATCAGTTGGTGGCACAACAATTCAATTAACAACTATTGCGACAAATGGATAATCGAAAATAATTTGATTTTATTATTAAAGTTGTCCATATCTGGTTAAAAAAATTAAATAATTTCAAAAAATTGGGGATTTCTTATTTCCGAAACTCGATTTATTAACTGTTTGTGCATGCAAAAAATGTATAATAATGATTGTGTTTCGGGAATTTTTCTGGTTTCTCCTCCAATTCATAATACTTTTTTCTTAGAATTTAATTTAAAAAAAACAGACATAACAATTATGTAAAATTTTCTTCTGAAACTCAAGTTCCAAATAAATCCATCAATTTATATGTCTGGGATGTTACAGAATTCTTTTTAATTAATCCAGTTTCTGAATTAAAAATTTATCGTGTTTTTATTTAGAACAGTATTGTCATTTTTAGAATTACATATAATTCAGTTTCTGATTTTTAAAACTATAATAGACTCTATATATCTCCGACATAATTAATTAATTTTCCCATTAACATTTCTGATTAAAATATAAATATTTTATTGACACATTTTTAAGAAAAAAAAGAAATTTTTAAACAAAAATTGTTGAAGGTTATTGAGAATTATTGAGAATAACTGTAACTATTTAATTTTATTTGGATTTACATTTAAAAATTTTTAAATGAAAATTTTAAATAAATCTAAACAAAATTGTTTTAAATTACATAATTATTAATGAATAAATTAAATATATTAATAAAATACTTTTTAATGTCTTGGTGCCGTGTGATTTGGGCAGTAAACGTTTTTAAAAAATAATTTCTCATTGAAACATTTGAGTAGCAATAAAAAACATTTATGAGTAGAGCCCGGAATTTAGTATCGGTTGTATCGTAATTCGTCTTTTATAAAATTTTTAAAAAAGTTCAAAAAATGTTTAGAAAGTCGATATGTGGACTAGTAACCTGCTAATTGCATAATTTTTGTTTGAGATCTGATGGGTGTGATCTGATAAGGGGTTGATCTTTCCTGATGGCATCATGTCAATTTATTTTTTGTTTAAAATATTTCAGTTTCTCAAAGTTCCCATGTTTTTTAAATTTATTAAAAAAATTTTAATTTATAAAATTTTTAAAAATTTATAAAAAAAAATTAGAAAATATTTTTAAAAATTGCTTTTTGTAATTATTTTTTATGACAATTTCGAATTCTCTTAAGAAATGACGATAGATTATTTTTGTTGATGATTTATGTTTTAAACAATATTAAAAATATTCTAATTGCCAATAATTCAGGTGTTTGTACTTTATCAAGAAATGTTATTAAAAGTTTTGCTTCATTTCTAAGAAAATTAAACAAATTTTCATCTGTAAATTTAAAGTAAATAAAAGAATAAAGTAAATATTATTTTAAAATTATATAGAATTATTAATTTAGTTTGTCTCGAAGGAAAATGTTAAGGCATTTTCGTTAAGTAAAAGTTAAAATTTAAAGGAAAGGAACTTAACATATTATTAATTTTCTTTGGCAAATAATATATTTGTTTAAAAAATATTTTTATTTGCCTTTTAAATGCAGGTGAAAATTCTGAAATAGACAACCGTTTTCTTTTAAATAAATATTTAAAAATTTTGTCAGAAATTTCTATTTACAAAAAAACTTATAACCAAAAAATGTCTTCCGTTTTACTTGACATTTTATTTAAATTTGATTATTTTGTTTGTATATTAATTGGGTTTCCTTTAAATATTCTTCTGATTATTCTAATTATTTTTAAAACGCCAAAAGAAATGAAAATACACAGTCGAATTCTGATACAGAATTGTGTTTTGGATATTTTATTGTTGACTGTACAATCGCTTCTTCAAGTGGTAATTAAAACGAAAATAAAAAAGTTAAAATAATAGAAAAGTCATCAATTTAAAACAAAAAAGATTTTAAAAAGAATAAGTCAGAGATATATAAACCAAAATAATTTATAATTAAAAATCAGAATTAAATTTGAAATAATAATCAAAAGTGAAAAATAATCAGAATGATAATAAATAAGAATTTGAATTAAAAAATGATAGTAATGTAAGGAGAGCATTTAATACGCTTATGCTGGGAAGAGATACTATTAGTAATTGCCCCTGTAGCTCATTTTTGAATGGTTTAGGATAGGCCAGGCGAGCTGTCCTGTGGCTAAACTTTTGCTAAACTCTTACCATAGTAGAAAATTAGTAATACAAAAATTAATTTAAAATATTAAATTAAAATATAATATTTAAATAAAGAAAGAATCTAAAATAAAAACCAGAATTAATATCAATTTTAAAATTATTTATAGTTTTATATCGTTGATACAGAAGGGAATGCAATTACAATTTTTCCTAATGGAATCTTGCTTTATTTTATGAAAGAAAATTTTAATCCGTTTATCTCTTATCTTATTTTTTTAGTTTGGATATTTATTTTTTATTTAAATTTGCATGGATTGTGTGTTCAATTTATTTGTAGATATTTAGTTTTAAACAGGCAACTAAAAATATTTATTAAATTATTAGGAACTATGCGTTTATATCCCCGCATTCTCCTTTTTCCCAAATTTTATCGGCTATACCTTTTTATGCTTTAATCAAATTGAGAATATTATATCATTCGAAAGCCCTTGATTAGCACCAGTGATGTCAAAGTTCCAGTTTCAGTTCCGAAATTAATCAGTTCTAGTTCCAGTTCCAGGACTAAAACTACGGAACTAACGATTATCAGCAACTAGTTTGGAACTGGAACTACGGAACTAGTAAATGTCTGGAACTAGCTTTGGAACTAGTTCTGGAACTGGAACTAGTTCCAAAAAAATTTGGGAACTTTGACATCACTGATTAGCACTATCTTTTTGCCAACTGATGGATCAAGTTTGATAACACATTAAAATTTTACAACTCGTTAAGTGATCGTTTTTCATACTTATCGGCTTCTAACTTTTCAATGTGTGATCAGACTTTATCAACCCAGTCTGAAAAAAGATTATATAAGATTCTTCGCATTATATGAGATTCAAATTTTGTCAAGAGTAAAAAAGTTATAGCCGATAAAATTTAGAAAAAAAGGGGAAGAAAGTTAAATGCGGGGGTATAAACGCATCGTACCAATTATTATTAGGAATATAAAAATTACTTTTCGTCGTTATTTATTTATGGTGGCCATTGCTTTATTTGTGCAAACATTTTATTCTTTGGATCTAATTTTCTTTGTAATGGCATATTCAAATGGAGGTATTAAATATTTCGTTAATTTTAACAAAACATGGCCATTTACTCAATATGAAATGGGAACGGTTATTTTTAAATTAATTTACTTTTTTTCAAATTTAAAACAAAAATAGTTGAATATTCTAACACTATTACCTCTAACATTAATTGAAATACTTGCATATTTAATAATATTCATTTGTGGATTCAAAATGGTTAGATATGTCAATTTAAACACTAATCTTGATGGAAATTTAAAAAGATTGAATAAACTTTTAACAAAAGTTTTGATTATTTTGGTAATAATTTAACTGTTGTCTTATTAGTGTAGAAAATATTTTAATTAGAAAACTCTCTAATAGTATTACTGCACGGCTTCGATCTCGAATTTTTAAAAATACCCATTTCTTAGCTAAAAAATCCGCACTTTATATCAAAAATCCGCAAAATCCTTCTTTGCGTCGCAGGTGATCATCAAAAATTTAAATTGAATTATAATCATTTTATGAGTTATATTTTTTAACTCCGACCACCAACTTTAAGTTGGTGAAAATATTTTTTTAAATACCTTACCCACATTTCTCGTTGATTTTTGAGATTTTTGATCTCGATAAAAAAGTTTTTTAAAAGAAGCCTTGTATTAGTGCCATTCTATATTTCGATACTCTCAAAAATTATTTTAAGAGAGATTATGTTCTTTCTTAGAGTTTTAGTACTTTTGGTAAGGCTTAAAATATTTCTCATAGTAAATTACCTGTCATCAGTTGTAGAAAATATTTTAATTAAAGATCTCTCTAATATTTAGTATTACTGCCATTCTTTATTTCAATACCTCTAAAAATAATTTTAAGAGAGAGAATGTCCATTCTATTGGAAATATTTTTACTTTTAATTTTTAGGCTTTAGTACCATTCGTTAATCAAGCTGGAATTTTATTTTTTATAATTTATACAAAAACATACAACAATACAATAAATATTATTAGAATATTATTTTTCATTTTATTTCATTTAACACCTTTATTTAACCCAACTATTTGTATTTTAACAAACACTCCATATCGAAATGCTATTTTTAATCGTGCACAAGTAAATCCACAATAAATAAATCCACAATTCATAATTATTTTTCTATTGTTACTAAAATTGTTTTTGCGTGTAAAATTATTTTTTTGAAACGTTTACTGTTCAAATCACTCACTGCCCATATTTGGCTGCCTAAATCGCACGCTGCCGAAATTACCAGACATGCTTATTTTACACTAATTATCTATACTAATAATAAAATATATGCAAAATATAATAATGATTGGACTGGGTTTTAGATTGAATTTTTCTGGTTTCTCTTTAATTCATAATACTAGTTCTATAGAATTTAATTTAAAAAAACTTTAAAAATAACAATTATGTAACACAAATTTTCTTCTGAAACTCAAATTCTAAATAGGTAAATCCATCAATTTATATGTTTGGGATGTTACAGAATTCTTTTTAATTAATCTAGTTTCTGAATTAAAATTATATCTTGCTTCTATTTAGAACAGTTTGTCATTTTTTAGCAGTACATATACATAATTCAGTTTCTGATTTTTAAAACTATAATATAGCTACTATATATCTCCGACATAATTACCTAATTAATTTTCCCATCATTTCATTAACATTTCTGATCAAAATGTAAATATTTTATTAACGAATTTAAAGAAAAATTTTAAACAAAAAACGTTGAAGGTTATTGAGAATTGGTGTTTATTAAACTTAATTCATTTTGTTGAGGCGATTTTGAATAATCAACATTTCTTTCCGATTCCCATCGAGGACTTGCATATGCCAATATATACCTTTTTGTGGATAATTAATTATTTTACTTTTTACAAATTTATAATTCAGTCGGGGAGCTATGTAAATCAGAGTTGTTTCAAAATTTCGATTTTCGATTTCAATTTTCGAAGATTTTATTGTTTTGAAAAATCTCTGATGTAAATACATACATTTAATACCAAGCAAACCTTTATTAAAATTACAATTTTCACTGAATGGAGGAAGCTGCCTGAGTGATATCCCCTATGTTAGATAAATATCTCCTAGTTTTAGTAGATCTAATTAACCGAAAACAGTTGTATGAATAAAGGCTTTAACAATGTTGGAAAGAAAAATAAATTTTAAAATTACTCGTCCAAAATCCAAACAAAAATTTATAAAAATTTTTTAAAAATATATTCCAACCTCTCATCCCTTTTAATTTTGCAAATATAATTTCGGAAAAAATGACTTTTAGAAATATAATCACTTAATCCAACAATTATTTCGAATGTTGTATTAAAAGTATTTTCTGCTGATTTCTTTAAGTTTTATTTAAATAAATAAATATTTATTTACTTTTAAATACCTGTATTGAATTAGCTATTTTTTGTATATTGCATTTACTTAAAGAATTATTTTCTCGAAAAGCCTTATCATAAGCCTCATTCATATTTTCTTCTAATTGAGCATTACAGCACATAAAATCTTTTCAATTCAGAAATTTTTAAAGCATTATTTTAAATACATCTCCTAATTTTATATTTTTTTGTTATTTTTGAAAGGAAATTAACCGAAATAATCTAAGGGAATCTGTAAACTAAAAAAAGTCATACTTAAATTAACATTAAGTTTAAAAATAGTATATAAATTTATTTTTTCATTTATTTAGAAAAATATAAAACAGATTTTAAAAAGCCTAATACGTCTCTGAATTACTAAAAAAATTATTTTATGTTGTTTGCAGTGTCAACATTTTTTGGGAACTGTTGGTATCATTTATTATAATACCTTAAAATATTTCTGGCAAAAAAACTTATAAACAATCCCCCCCCTCCTCATTTTAATTTAAGTTAAAATAATATAAAATAATTAGTATCCAAAAAACTTACTATCGTTTCCATAATAACATTCAGGCAAAGGCAAATTAGTTTTTATTTCCTTTGGTTGTTCTGATGTTGGATTTATTGGATAAGTTGGCTTTTTTGCCTGCGGAGGTCTTGAAAGCCTTTTTTCTGTAGGCGCTGATAGAACCCTTTCATCTTGATTTTTGTAATTAATTAAAGCTTCTTTTGAATTAAATAATTGAAATCCTCTAATATTAGTTTGAATTTTCTCATTTAATTCTTTACTTGATAAATTATTTTTTTCTTTATTTTCCTTCAATTTTTATTTAAAATTTAATTTATTAACTTTTTTATTAAAATATTTACCCCTAAATTTATTCTCTGTCTACAACAACAATTATCATTGTTTTTAGAATATTTACATTCACAAACTAATAAAAGAAATTATTTTTAAAAATAATTTATTTATTTAAACTTTTATTTTTAACTATCAATTTACATCCAAATAAAAAATTATTTTTGTTATTTCCTTCCCTCAAAGGCTGTAAAAATATTTGTTTAAGTTGTAATTCTTTCCCGAATAATTTTACTTTTTTTGTTGGCAAATTATTTGGAGTATAACTAAATTTATTATTACTTTCATTTTGTAAAAAAGAGGAAATTATTTTCTAAAAAAATAATTATTTAATTAATTTAATTAATTAATTAACTTTATTTTCTGCCAAATTTTGTTGAAAATAAAATTTAAAAAATAATAAGATAATTATTTTTAATTTTTTAAAAATTAAATTTTGCTTATTCATTTTTTGGAAATTAATTTTTAAATTTTATTTATTTTGTGGGCAATCTAAAAGCAGTTCTTTACTCAAATCTTTATTTCTATTTGAGATAAATTAAGTAGGCATAATTACTATTTTTTATTTTTTTAAAACTCGTTATTCTTAAACAGTTTTCCTACTTTTAGTTTTAAATCCAGTAGAACATCTTTTTGGTTTTAATTTGAAAATAGATTGGAAAAAACTGGTTTTGGAATTGAAACAAAAAATTTATTTATTTTTGTATACAAAAACATTAGAAAATAAAGATCCGAGAGGTACATTTGTACATTTAAAAACGTATTTTGTATTAGTGACTGTTTTCAACATAAACTTTTATTCTTGAAATACTTTCAGAAATAATTTTTTAAAACATTCGATTCGTATATGAATAATTTAATTATTTAATTCTCTATTTTGTTATAAATTTAGAATACAATAATAAATTTAAGAAATTTTAAAAAATAATAGATAAGTAATCATTTAATAATAAAAAGTTTACTATAACAATACGCAATAACTGTTATTTGCTTTTTAAATTTAAAAAGTAATTAAAAAGAAGACTTTTTTTGTTTAATTTAAAAAAGATTTTTAATAAGAAAGTTCATATAAATATAAATATTTATAAAAAATGAGTAAAACAAAATGTTATTTCCTGGCTTAAGTCGGAAATTCTTCCTACAAAACTTGGAATTCATTACGTATTTACTCAAAATAAAAATTTTGTGATTTTTGTAATATTGATTTATATAAGAATTTATGTGTATAAAATTATGAAATTTAATGAAAAAACGAAAATATAGACTAAAAATAAGCAAAAATATGTTCTGTAAACAACCTAAAAATTAAAATCTAAAAATTTGTCTGGCTAAAAATTTCTTTTAATAATTTAAAATGTTTCAAATAAGTTTTAATAATCTTAAAGAAAATTTAAGTGATAACAATCTACTAAGTTTAAAAAACATTACAGTAGCATACCGACGCAAATGGAGATATTTTAGGTATAAAATGTCATCTTTATTAACGATAAATATTTAAAGGATATTTGTGACGACAAGGAAATATTTATATTTTTCGACAAAAAATAAAGAAATTTTAAGGCTTCTTTTTCCATTGCCTTTTTAAAGAATGAAAATACTCGAAAAGAAATGATTATTATTTTTAATATATTTCTCATTAATTTACAAAACTAAAAAATAATGAAGCTTTTTTCCTTCTTTTTGATTTTTTTATTGTTGAGTAAAGTATTGTCGATTGAACAATTGAAGATAGATAATGCTTATGGAATTCGAAAAATTGGAACTATGACAATGGATGTAAGTATATTTATGGAATTATTTGATATATTTACATTGAATATATTTTAAAAGTAATACATACATACCCAAAATCCTAATCCAAACGAAATTTGTAAATTCGGCGTGGGATTGAAATAAATTAATTGTTAACGACTCTGAATCCTTATTAGACTTATTTTACATAAACCATCTCAATTAGGGTAGGACAAGTCGAGATCGATATCGGTCATTCTCCGATATCGATATTGGTTTCATCCGATATCGATCTCGAACCCGATACGAGAATATCGTCCCAAATATCTACCGATATTAATATCGAATTTTCCTAATATATCGATATCGTCATACTCTAATCTCAATCCTGAAATTTCAATTTCACTGGGCTTTACAATAAAATTGTATTGAATATCTAGTATTACATTAATTCGATATTAATAATATAAGTCTCTTAAAATATTTGACCTATCTTTTTTATCAATTAGGATTAAATTATTATTTAAATTTATACACTAAACAATAATATTTAAAGGATATGCCAATAAAGATGGATCAGATTGATTGGACTACAAGGAAAAGGTCAATGAATATGCGTAGTGGAATAAAAGAAAGAGTTTACAAATAATTAAAAATAAAGAGAAATAAATTAATTATTTTGAAAAAAAAGTATTTAAATGTATGCATACATTAATTAATTAAATAATTAATAATTTAAATTTGTAATAATTCAATATTTAATTAAAAATTATTTTAATCATAGCCTGATTATAAATTAATTGGCAGTTATTAAATGGCTGATGAGATATTTAAAAATGAGCAAAAATTGTTAAATTTTTAAATTAAACTTCAGAGACAAGACTGTTTGTTGTGTGTGTACTTCCTCTGAAATTTTGTTATTAATTTATTTATTTTTTTGAAAAAAATATTGAAAAGATGAAGAGACTTATTAAGAATATTCTTTTCCAAAAATAGAATTTAGTTAAACTCTAATTTTTTCTTTAAATACATTTTTTAAAAAATTTCTTTAAAATTAAGACTGGAATTCTCTTTTAATTTTTTAAATTTCCAATAATTTTTTCCCTTTTTATTCCCCAATTATTCACCTAATAGTCAAGTCTTGTGTTGAATAATTTCCACATTTTGCAATTGATATATCTGAACAACTTCTAGAACCTCCTCCCCCTCCATAATTTATAGCCCCAGAAACAGCAAATAATGCAGCATTATTATAACTTTTAAAGTAAAAGAAAATAATTTAATTTTTAATAATTTATTCTCTTTTTACTTAATTGAATGGTCAATATGTCCAATTGGTGGAGTTATTGGAGGTATATTTGTAGGTAAAGGTGAGTGTTGAGGTGCTGAAGGTTCTTTAACACTAAATGTTGTTTTAGCTGGTGAAGCATAATAAGAAGGTAATTTATTTTTTTGTTGTTGATTATTTCTTTCTGATTTACTAAAAAAATTATTTAATTCTTAAATTGATAAATTATGGATTTAAAAATTCAAGATCGAAACCCTGGATAAAACGACGAGTAAAACCCCTTCCCATTCACTTTACATAATATAAATATAACAGTATGAAAATTTGAAAATTAATAAATTTTGAGTAATTTATAAGAAAGATTTTTAATTTTTAAATAAAATTATAAGTCAATGTCTACCGCATAAGAATAACATTTTTAAATATATAGCTCTTCAAAATTAAAATTTTAAAATTTCTACCAACTTTTTTCTGTAATGAATTGCCGGTTTTAATCGAAGAATTAAATTAGTAATTGATCTATTTAAAGAACTATTTGGAGTAAATAAAAGAATTATTAATGTTGAAACAAAAAATATCCGAATAGCAATAAATATTCCAAGTAAAATGTTTGGTATAAAACTGTTTAATAGTAGAGGGTCACAAGTATTCTTTAAATTAAAATTTTAATAGATATATTATAAATTAGTAATTTTATTTATTAGTACAAAATAGGGTAGCACATCCTCCTCCAAAACCACGACGAGTTTTTTGGCAAAACCCCGCCCGAATCCAGAAGGCTCAAACCGAAGGACCAAGGTACTACCCTACTTCAAAGTTATATTGTCATATAAGCTATCAAAAAATTTATTTATGGTTTCATAAATATTAAGTATATCGGTCTCGGATATCCGAACCGATCACAACCAACACTTTTAGATAATCTAAACTATTTTCGAGCCCTAGTCCTTTTACATTCCAAATATTTGTAATCACCAAACTAAATATTCTTTAAAGATATAAAATCTTACCTTTGGATTCGAATGTCGCTTGAAAGTGTCATAAAGATTTTGATCAAAAATACAATTAAATCGACTTTCTATTTGTGCTAATCCTCCTAATATTTTTTGGATTTAATTGAAAATTTTAAAAAATAAATACCTGGATTATAAGGAATTGCATGATCTAAAAGAGCAATTGTTGCGTTAGGTAATCGAGTAGAGAATGGAGAAATTAAAATTGTGAAAACACCCAATTCTATTAAACAATAGAGAAATCCAAAAATTGAAAATATCTTAAAAAGATAAATAAAAATTGGTTTAAAAATATTTGAAAATTTTTATAGATTTAATAATTATATCAAAAATGATTACCCATATCTGTTTTAATAAAATGTTAAACACTTTAATAATTTTGATTACTACATATTTAATTTTGATTTTCAATTTTAGCTAAGCAAGAATACTAGCAATTATTGCCAAAAAACGTTTGCTCCATGCGTTCTCGCCTATAAATTAACCCCCCCCCCACTCCTCCTCGCCACATACAAATCCTATCTAGCTAAATATTACTTTCCTTTTATCAATTATAAGCAAATTTTGGAGAGGATTTAAACAAAAAATTAAAAAAACATAAAATTTTTATTTAAATTTATTACCCAAAAAAGTGCTCTAATAATTCCCTTTGATTGTTGAACACTAAAAAAGAAAAAAGCGGAAACTCCAAAAAATATTAAAGAAGAAATATCAACAAAAAAGAATGTCCATATTAAAGATTTATACTGAAAAATAAATAAATAATTAAGTCCAAAATTTAATTGTTTAAACCTTTCTCTGTTCGCCCAAAATTTCCATTTCATTTGGCCTCAATTCGTAAATTCCAAGAGTTGGGTTAAAATTAATTTTGCTTATACTCACTGTTTTATCTTAAAAAATTTTTAATTTGTAAATAGTTTTTATGTTTTTTAATGGAGGAAATGGAAGAAATTTTGAAAATTGTTTAAAAATTGAAACTCGTATTTCTGAACAGATTGTTTCAATATACATAGAGGGAATTCCGATTTCCGAATTCCGACTTTTGAGCCAGTTCCGATTTACGGCTCTTCCGATTTCCGACACCGCTGACTATTCCGACCCATCTACATGTTTACACATATTTAAGAATAATTTTAGATTTAATTTAAGCATTAATTCTATATTTTTATTTTAAATAAAATTATTTTGTTGGGAGAAAAAAATATTTTTCAAGAGGTAAATTTAAATATAATTTTTTAACTAACCTAAATAATCAACAAGTTCATCATATACAAATTTGTCTCTCAAAGCATATTTAAATATACAAATAGAAGAAAAAATAACAGCTAAAGTTAAAATTCCCAAAATAAAAATACAAACACAATCACGATTATTATTTGAATTATTTTCCTTTTAAAAATTATTATTTTTTGGTAATTATTTTTTAATTACTAAATACCTTCTTTTGTGGATTTATAGAAGGAATTGTAGTACTCTGACATTCATATGCACTAAGCATTTTTGGTGGTTTATTTAAATTAGTAAATGTTGTTGGATTTTAATTAAGATTATTCTCATAATTAAATTGTTAAAATAGGTATTGTTATTTTTATTTGAATATAAATTATATCTAAAAGTTAATGAACCGTATATTTTTTAGTTAAATGATTTGTGTTATACAGGAAATTTATTAATTATACAAGAAATTTATTTGCTTAGAGTTAGAATAAAATGAAAACAATTTTTGTGAATACATATTTTGTTAAAAACCGTTAATAGTATGTATGTACTATATTTTCTTAATATAATTTTTCTCATAAAATTGGCAAATGATGCGTCGAAAAGTCTTTACTAAATTTAGATGATTTTATGAGAGATAATAATAAATAAAAATTTAAAAAACATTTTTAAATTATAATTTTTTTTAATCTGATCCATAATTCTAAAGATTTACAAAGCCTGGAGCAGAAAAAAAATGTATCAGGGTAAATTCTGACTTAAAAAATCTTTAAATTTAGAGCTGTTTTTATTTATTGTCTGACAGATAAAAGTTCGTTGGAAACTTGAACTATTGGAAACTATAACTTTGCAATTTTTCCCCTAATGTTTTTGAATTGCTGAATTTAAATATAAATATTTAAGATCAATTAAGAAATGTATAAAATTCCTTTTAATAACAATATAAAAAATATAAATTTAATTTTAAATATATTTATGTATTTTTTATAGAAAAAAGTCCAAAAGTGTGTTAACGGGTAATTTGAAAAGAAAAATAATTATTAGGGCAATATATCTTTTTTAAACGAAGAAATTTTTGTTAAAAAAATAAAAATAAGAATGCTCAAATGGTTTGCTAAAAAAGCAGTTTTGCGCATTAGAGACGCCATTACTTTCAAGGCCGTTTTTATGTTTTGTCCTTCTACGGAGTTTTTAGAGTTTAAATGGAAGAAATGATTTTTTAGTAAAAATATATTTATATAGTTAAATCAATATTTTTAATGAATTTTTAAAATATTTATTTAAATTTATAATTAAAAATTAATAAGTTGACTTAGACAACTTATTAATTTTTCGGAGAAAGACTAAGTTAACGGATTCGATGATTTGTTGTGATGTTATTTAGGATTTTGGATTTTATTTTTTCTAGTAGATTATTGGGTAGGATATTAGGTTGGATTATCAGGTGAGAAAAGAATTATTAGGAGGAGAGTAGTAGGTGTTTACTATATACCAAATTTTATCGACGAAAGAATATTTGATCAAAAAATTAAATTTTACAGTCCTTCACCAATCAACTGACCAAATGCTTTGATTTGACCAATTTTTTGATCCCTAACACAATTAGGTATACCTCAATTTATTACCCCATCATTCGGGATGGGTAAAATAAAAAAGATTCGACTATTATTTAAGTATGAGTTATAGAAATAATTTTAAAATTATATATTCATATAGATTCCCTTTAAACTATTTAATTATCAACAGAAATTAAATCTCAACAAAGATTCTGGATAAAAAAATTTTTTGAAGTTCATTTAATAGATTTGAATATAATTTATGCATTTTTTTCTTATTTCCTTAGATTAAAAATTTGAAAATTAGAAGCGAGGCGGAAATAAATATATTTATTTGCTAGTGGACATTATACTTTATATCCAATAAAAACCAGTCGTTGCTGTGAAATTTGTGTTTAAAATTACAAAGATGGCGAAAGAAATGAGAAGGGAATGTGAGTGACCAAAACATTATTTGGGGAATTATTTCATCTTCTAATAAAGCATAAAATGTAATAAACATAAAAATTGGAATATAAGTTTAGAAAAAGGAAAATAATAATTAAAAAAATTAATGGGGAATTTGAAAAATAATAATGATTAATGTTATTTTAGTTTATTTTTTATAACGAGAGAGAGAGAATGAGGGCATTATGATTTTAAATTTAATGGAGATCAACTATTTTTAGTAACATTTATTAAAGTGTCAACTAAAAATTTCTGAAAATGATACAATTCAATAAAGAATATTTAAATTTTTTAAGTTTAAGCTGGCAGCTGTAATTAATAAATTTAGGGAATAAAAATTGTGTTGATTTTTCGTATATTTCAGAATAAAAAATATTTTTTAATTAAACTTTCTAAATATTTTTCTTTCGTCTATTCGAAACAAATTAAAAAGTACAACATATACAAATTCAAACAAAAATATAAATTAGTTAAAATTTCAAAGATGGAAATCTGTAAGTAAAAATCCGAAAATGAGAGCGGAATTCATTAAAGAAAGAAGAAAAGAGAAAAGGAATTTAATTTGAGGGAGAAATTTAAAGAAAAAACGGGAATATATAAATGATTTTTGATCGGATTTATAGATTTATGTAGCAAAATATTAATGTAAAAAAGATAAAAGGAAGAAATAAAATTACTCAAAAAATAATTTTTAGAAAATAATTAAACAAAAATTATGAAAATATTATTGAAAAAATATATTTTAAATAGGGTTGGTGGCGGACGGTTAACCGAGCCGGTAAAGTCAACCGGTGTTTTTGGCGAAAAAATGTTTTTGGCAAAAACCGGGGTCGAAAACCGGCGATAACCGAAAACCAAGGGTACCGGTTAATAACCGGTCGCCAACAACCCTAATTTTAAATTTGAAAAATTCACAAAAACTCTTGTTTAAAGCTAAATTTATAACGTGCTATGTATACTTGAATATGTATGTATACTTGAATAAAATTTAATTTTTAAAAATTTTAGAAAATTTTTTCATTAAAAAATTCCATTTTATGTAGTATGTGGAAGAAAAATAAAAAGTAATAAACAAAAGTACAAATAAAAATAATTCCGAACGCGCGAAAACAATAATTATGTATATTTTTAAAGGTTGGATATAAAGCAATTCTCCACACTTTTTTCTTTCAATTTTGTTTATGCCAAAATTATAAAATGAGGGAAATAATGGAGAGAGACAATACTTTATTGAAGAGAAAATAATAATAATATTTTTGTATTGGACCTGGCACAGACTGACCGAAAGAGGGGGTTTGAATGCCTAAAGCTTTGTAAAAAGAATTGAAAAATAAAGGTAAGAGGAGAGGGGATTGTTGGAAAGGAGAAGGGGGGATTGACCTTGGCTATATACTTTTAATGTAGGTAGGTACTTATATAAATAAAAGTAAGTGAAGTATAAAAATTTATTGGGAATATTTTTAGTTGTGGTGATTAAAGGTATATTCTATACTAATAATTTATAGAAAAAATACATAATTATAAAAAAATAATAATGTGTTCGAGAATGAAAAGTTAAAAAAATAATAAATATATAAAAAACTTTTTTAATTTACGTAGTTTTTTACTTTATTATTTGATGAAACGTGTACATAATCCCAAGAAAATAAGAAATAAATTGAAAATAAAATAAATTTCAAAATTTTGATTTTATAAGTGATATTTTTTGATTAAGATTCCATGATCAAATTATGATCGAGAGAGACTGTGTGTAGTGTAATAAAGTTGAATCTCGTTAAAGTTTACACTCATAAAAATCACGAAACCTTACTCTAAACTGAGCTGTATAATTAAATAGTATACCTAACGAGTTTGACTATATTAGAACTTAAAAATTTTATAAAACTTATTTAAAGGTCTATACAAATATTTTTTTGTCTATTTATTATTTTTTACATTTTATTTATCATCTTTTGTTAAAAAATTTAGAAAGTGTTTACAAAATCAAATCAAAATTATTCTTTTGTATTTACATTAAAAGTGAATCAAAAGTTGATTAATATTCGTAAAGAAAAAGTTTTTTCTAAAATATTTTCCAGAAAATAGTAAATAAATATTAAACATCTGCCTATTTTTTAATAAATTTTAATAAACATTCTTTATAAATAAATGTTTTTGGATTGAGAAGTTGCCAAAAATCAGAAAAAATATTTTTGATAAATATTTGTTTCATTTCTTATTTTTTGTTATTTTTATTTGCCAAAAAATTTTTTATTTAATTTATCCCCAGATATTTATTAAAAAATAATATTTTTTAAGAAATTTTTCACTTAAAATTAAATTATTAGATATAAAATATAAAATAACTTCAAATATAAGGTGTTTACAAAATCTGGGGTTTGGGCCCTCCCATGTGGCGGGCCCAAACCCCTATAATAATGGAATAAAGGAGGGGATATGCCCGGGACTTCCTAGGACAAACTTAAGGGTTGATCAGGCCCTCAGTTGATCTCCCGCCCCGGACACACACAAATAAACACAATTTAAAACATAAACTCCTGAAGTAACTCGTACAATATTATCCCCATAATTTCGATAATATGAAACAATTTTAAATAATAATTTTTTATTCCCTTCAGAAAAAAAGTAATAAAAATTTTAAATTATAACTAAATAAATTCAAATTTAATTTAAAAAATGTCATCTAAACCACCTCCATTATTTCCAACAGTTTGTGGATGTAATTAAATATTTTTATTTATTTAAATAAATAATATTATTTTTAATAAAAGATTGTCGCAATCTTGGTCTAAATTATAATGGTCACACTTCATTAAACTGCCCAGTTAGATGTTCTTTGCCCCCATGCCCTATTTGTGGAATTTCTGGAACATTTAATCACACAGCTTCGTAAGTTTTTTAAATTAATTAAATTTTGTTTTAAATTAATTATAATTTATTTAGTCATTGTCCTAGCAAGCAAGTTGTTAAATTACCCTTTATAAGATCATATGCAGATATGATACCGGATGTTGATCCTTTTGATTTTTCTCAACCAGGTAATAAACATTAAAAATTACTAAAATATTAAGCTTATTTAAAATACTAAAGATAATTTAGAAAATTTTATTTTATGCTCAAATTTATTAAAAAATTAAAATTTTACTTCATAAGATTAGAGAAACTTACAAGTACATTAGAATCTTTTTAAAAATCCTTTTAAATTTAATCATCTTTTTAAATTTATTTTTTAGATAATAAATCCAACAAGAATAATCAGAATAAATAAATGAAGTATTTGATATTATATTTTAATAAATAATTAATAATTCTTAATAATTTCATTTTATATGTATAATCCACCCAATAAGATTAAAACATTTTATAAAAAAATTTTTATATTATAGAAAAAACAAAATAAGAACAATTCTAATGATAAGACAAAAAATGTTTTAATCTATAATTATTTTAAAATTTATACATTACTCATGCGTAGTTTAATAAAGTTCGACATTATCACTTAATCAAAAATGGTATGTTGCCACCGATTAAACCCTCCTCCCTCCTCTCACTCCACAAAATGTTTTTTTATTTTAATTATATTTTTGCTGAATTGGTCGTCCCCCTCTTCCAGAAACAATTAAATTGTTAATAACAATGAATATAGCAAATAAATGGCAAATATTCACAACAATCATTGTACATCTATACAAATTGAATTTAAAACAACGACGAATGTTTTCTTGTCTGTCGTGCTTTAAAAAATTAGTTTTTAACTAAAAAATATTTTTTTTATTTAATTACTTTTGGATTAAAAGGTAATAAAGGCCAAAAGAAACGTAATTTTGTAAATTTAACAATTCCCCATCCAAGGGTAATTAGTTTAATCCTTTAAATTAAAAATTAAATTTTTTAAATTTAAAAACAAAAACCAAGAAGCTATATACATTGGGTCAGCAATTGAAAGACGCGGCTCGGCCGTAAACAAAAAATAAAGAAATGCTGGTAATGGCACCTCACAAAAAATAATTATTTTTATTTTTAAAAAAAATTTAAATTATAATGAATCAAGGAAATTATTATGGAAATTATTCGCCCCGAAATTCTCGATAAAAAATTATTTTAATAAGAGAATTTACTAGATTTTTTTATTAATTTAAAAATATAGTAGGAATTTTTACTGAACACTACAAAAAATTCACGTTAGAGGTAAGTTCAGAATTTTTACAATATGACCGTGAAAAGTCTTTCCAAACTAGAATCATAAAAATCTTGGAAATGTAGCCTAAAAAGTATTCGGAAATAGAGAATCTCGTAAATCCTGTCAAAAATCCTTTCCAGGATATAATATTTATCTTAATATTTTTACTGTAATTTTGCCCTTTTATTTAAAAAAGAATTTCAAAATAATTAATTACTTCTTCAAATACAAGAACCATAGATTTAGCCAATCTTGCAAAATATAAATCTTCTTCTTCATTCTTTAAAGTTAAACAAACATCAACAATTTCAAAAATATAAACAAGTACAGAAACTCCAGTAAAGAAAAAATAACCATAAGCACATAAACGTGCTCTTTCTGATTGAAAATTGTGGAGAAATTCAGCTAATCTACTACACAATAAAAAATCTGCCATTAAATCTAATGTAGCTGCAAATAAAGTAATTGCTGCTATAACTCGCATTGGTGGTGCCCATTCCAAATGATTTCTATATTTAATTAAGATAAAAATTTTATACTGAAAAAACTATTTAATTATCAGTAGATAATATTCAATTCAATTAAGATTTTATCTTAGAAAATCATTTTATACACATATCCTATAGAATATACCTAGAATACTAAAGTGAAATTTCCGCTCATTTAGCGTAATTCTGCATATTTTTTGCCATATTCCTGAGTATTTTCCCCTATTTACAATATTTTTGTGGAGGGAAAATAAAACATCTAAGATTACAAGAGCCACAATATCCCAATAATAAGTGAGGAATTAATTTCATTTCTTATTTGATTAATGAGATCTTAGTCATTTCCATACAAAAGTCACCTTTTTCCATCTTAAGATATTTCCTAATGTATGTCAGTAATGATGAATACTTGATGAAATTTTCTATATCTCCTTAAAATTAAATATTAATATTTACTTACATTGGCTTAGAACGGTCCCAAACATAACGCCGTCCATACATTCTCTAATATATAAATATATTTTTAGAATTTTTTTGTTTTTTAGATTTGACAAACAAATGGATGGATATAAATAATAAAAACAAATGTTTCCCTTCCTTCATAAACTAATCCTACTTTTTTAGATCATCGACTAAAATATATTTTTAGAAAAAATAAAAGAAATGATTTTTAAAAGTAAAAAAGTTCAAGGAAAAATTCTCTGATAAGATTAAATATTAAATAAAATCTTTGTTATGTGAAAGCTTAAATGAAAGAATAATTTGAAAAATAAACTAATAAAATGGACATTAAAGAATTTAATTGTTGAATTCAAAGAGATTTCTGTGAATTTTAATTCACAGAATTAAAAATATTCCTTTTCTAACAAAAATATTTTTTAAATTAAAACCAGACTTGGTAAAAGACATGGATTTTGGTATCCGTATCCGGATATTTACGGCGAATACAGACGTAGATCCGCAGGCCTTTTGAACTTATCCGTATCCATTACAAAGCCTGATTAAAACTGTTGTTTTTCTTAGAAAATTTAATTTTAAAATTTATAAAGAAATTTATTCGTTTTAGGATATATTTTATATACATTGTATATACATAATATTCAAAATTAATGTCAAATAAAAGCATTAATCATAAAAGTAAGCTAATTGATGGAAGCAAAATTCAATTTAAAAGTATGTAAAGGCAAAATAAAATTTCTCTAATTTTTATTGAGAAATTAGTATATAATTTTTCAGTATTATTTAACTGAATTTTAAAGTTTTCTAGATTGTCCAAGATTAGTTTGATTGGAAAAAATAATATTCCCTTCTCCTATTATTTTTACAAAATTTCCTCCTTAAACTACTAATTGTGCAGATTAATTATTCCTTCCATTTCAATAAGCAGTCAACATAATTTGACGTGCATGTCTTGCAGATGGTTGATGTGGAATAAATTTAGGTGCCCAATAAAGACGTTGATACCTTCTATCTTCTGCAATGCTGTAATTATCACGTTCAGGCTCGTAAAGAAAAGGTTGCGATAATTCTAAACCGCGGGCACGTCCATTCCAATAGATTGCAAAATTTTCAAAACGGGAGAGATCTGCAGATGTTGGGTATTGATGGCGATATGTCTATTAATTAATTATTTAAATTGAAAAACTATTTTTAGAAAAATATTTTATTCTTAGAAAATATTAAATTATTTTATAGAATGAATATTGGGAAAATCAGTTATGAGAAGAAATTAATATAGGAATTAATTGAAGAAACTCTAATAAAAATTCCTTTGTGATGTGATCTTTAACGGAAATTCTATAGGCCCCACAATAATTTTAAGGAAAAAATGTTAAATAATATTTGGCAATTAACTTGGGAAAAAAGAATAACCTGGGAAAATAAACCCAGAATAAAGAATTATTGTAAGAAATTAAGGAATATTCTATTTTTAGATTTTTTATAAAAAATTTAAGATTATCTTACAGGGGGCAAAGGTGGAAGAGCAGCCACAGTAGGTGCTTTATTAATCTTTACATGTGGTGTGTGATTCACCTTTTCAAGTTGACTTTTCCATTCTCCACGTTTTGGTTTATAAGAGGAAAAGGGACGTAAATCTGGATCAACTTTACGATCACTGAAATTTAATAGTTTTATATTTTTTTAAATTTTATTTTACTTATATTCCATAGCATTAGTTGGAGCAAATGCTGAATAACTCTTTGATTTACGTAAGTTGCCAATTTCTGGATGATACCTGAAAATAATAATTACTAAAAATTTTAAAAATAAATTAATTTAAAAATTGTTTAATATCTAGTTTGCATGGGAGAAAAATCCGGTCACTCGGGTTGTGATTCTTGATAAAATATTAAAATATCGGTTTTATTATAGGGGCATCTTAAAGGAGTCCCAGTTTTTCAATTTTTTTTAAATTTTATATTTTCAATATATTTTAAACATACACATTTATTTTCAAATAATTTTACTTACATTTCATAAAATCTGCAAGCATTTGCATGTCTACCATTCTTTTTGACTTCTTCAAAACTAAAATAAATATTTTTAACAAAATTTTTTTATAAATTTCTAAACCTTTTAAGAACTATATCAGTAAATGTATATCCAGCAGAATCACCTCCATTACGCCAATTTGATTCTAATACTTTTTGTTTTATCTAAAATTTTAAAAATTAGTAAGTTTATTTTGAAGACAAAAAGTTTCAAATCTTTATTAAATATATTTAAGTTTAATTTCACACATACTAAATTTAGGTAATTAGATAAATTGTTTGCTTAAAAGTATAATTTAATTATTAGGTAGCAGTAACAGTAAACGACCCCACAGTAATCAAACTACATACTAAGCTCACGTTTCAAGTAATCTAACAATTGAGCCAATAGCTTTAAATCCTTATATGATATCCCTTTTATTAGTTTAGGTCTTGATATTACTAGATTGTTTTTGATAACTCGCAATAAAAATTAAATAAAATTATTGTGATTACATCTGTTATCTTTATAATTTTTTAAAAGTATTATAATACAGAAATACTTAAATTTTTATTTAATTTTTATTTAAATATATTATAAAAACCTCTTTGTTAATATTATCCATTTATTTCAATTAATAGCCTTAAAAAATATAAAATTAGTTAAAGAAGTTTTTTAAAACGTTTTTGAATGCTTTGTCGTTTTTATAAAAAAAGTTTAACGTTCAGAAAATAAAAAAGAAGTGACAGACGAACAGAAAGCAACTGACAAATATTTTTATTTTTTTTTAAAAAGTGTTCGCTTTTTTAAAGGGAAGGAAAAAAGTTTTAAAAGCGTTCTTCTTCATAAATAATTGAAAGAATGAGAGAGAAAATAAGTGTTCCTTCTTTTAAAAGATTTTAAAAGAAATTAATATCCGAAGAAAAAAAGATTAAAGAGTAATTTTTAATTGTTTTAAATTAAAGAATTTGATATCACGAGTTTTTTTTTTAAAATTGATTTTTATTAGATGTCAAAAAATTTTAAAATAAATAACAAATAAAAGTATTTGTAGGTTGATAATAAAATCTGGGCAAGATGAAAAACATTTAAATATCTAACAAAGGAGAGTGCCTGAGGTGTCCGTGGGACTTCGGGATGAAATTTGGTAGACAAATATTTAAATTAAAAAAAATTTTTTAATTTTATTTTGATACCCCAAAATATATTTATTTTAAATATGCCCTAATTCAGTCATTGCGCAGATATTACCAGCTTTTCTCTTTCATCGATTTATATATTCATCAATGTACATTCATCATCACATTATTTAAAATCCTTCCAAACGAGAATTTGCTGTAAACACCTATTGTCCATTTAAAATTTTATTTTTGATTTTGATGGAATATTTACAAAAATATACAAAAAATAAATTTTTTAATCAAAAAATTTCACAATTATTTAATAATTTATTTATTCTTTTAATTTTAAATTCATTTATTTTTACTTTTGTTTATGCACAATTTAACCCTTGTAATGGTAAAAATAAAATTAGAAATATTTTTATATTTATTTTAGAATGAATAAAAGATGAAATAATTTTACTTAGGAATAAAAATTGGGAATTTAATTGTAAATTTAGTAGTTACATTGGTATCACGACTTTTGCGCCGAGAACATTTGCGCCGCGACTTATGCGCCGCGACTTTTGCGCCGGGCGACTTTTGCGCCGCGACTCTTGCGCCGCGACTTTTGCGCCGGGCGACTTATGCGCCGCGACATTTGCGCCGCCATTGTTTAAAAAATCCGGATCCGAAAAATGCCGGATATCCGAAATTTTCAGTTCGGATATCGGATCCGGATATCCGAAGATTTCCAACTATCCGACAACCCTACTAAAGTGAGGCCCGGCTGTAGTTATTGATATATTTTTAATGATAGTGGCGGCGCAAAAGTCGCCCGGCGCAAAAGTCGCGGCGCAAAAGTCCCCCGGCGCAAAAGTCGCTCGGCGCATAAGTCGCGGCGCAAAAGTCGCGGCGCAAAAGTCGCGGCGCAAATGTTCTCGGCGCAAAAGTCACGGAACCGTTACATTAATATCCTCTAAGTGAGGACTAGAAAGCTAAATAAAACTCACTCATTTACTCACTTTTTCCTTTGGTCCAACAATACCTTCAAGCATTATATTATGCAATCTCTATATAAAATTATTCTAGCACAAAGAGTAATTAAGATCGACCTTCGATGAATTTTTATGAAATATTCAATTGAAATTAAATAAATTTACAAAATTTTTGTTTAAAATTAATTAATAGGAAAAGCATTACTCAACGAGTCTTGCGATAAAGATGCCGATTGTGAATTGAAAGGTTCAATCTGTTTACGGCAGACTTGTCAATGTCATCCTTTCTATCAAATGGTTAAATCTGAAAAGGGGGGAAGTACTTCAGCGAGATGTAGTCGATGTCTGTTTTTTAAATAGGTATTTTTAAATTATTTTAATTATTTGAGTGCCTGCAAAAGTCGGGCAGGAATGCCAGAGCAAATGTAGAGAACCTCTCTTTTGTAGAGGAGGTCGTTGTCAATGCGTTCAACGTGGATCAACATCAATTGTAAATGGAGAATGTGTATCTGGTGATTATTATTTTACTAAGAAAAATATTTTTTAATATATTATTTCTCATTAAAGTCTCTCGTGTGGGTGATCGATGTTCTCGGCATTATGATTGTACATCACCTTTTTCTGCTTGTGTATTTTATTATAATTTTTAATCATTTAAATAAAAATAAATTTCTAAGGTTAATCACCAATGTGTTTGTATTTCGGGTACAATTCAGCAAGGCAGCAAATGTGTTGCTACTTCTAATTGTCCACTTGGTAAAACTTCTTATTTCCTATACGAGAATTTTTTAATTTAAATTAAAGGTGGGGCACCTGCTGGAATATGCACCCGTAAAGCACAACCTAGCCAAATACTCAACTTTGTTGAGGAGGCTGATACTTGTTCCCAAGGCTTTTATTGTGTTACAACTGTTTGTTTGTTAAATTTTAATTAAAAATATATAAATATTAAAAACAGCCAGAATCACCCGTAGGTCATTGCTGTCCAGCAGTATGCCCTCTAGGTTCATCAGTAGATAGTTCATTTAGTTGCATATCCGGTGGAAGTTTTGGTATTCCCGAAGTTTCTACAACCCAAACAACACCTTCATTTTCAGCATTTTTTGGTTAATAAATAATTTTTAATATTGTAAATGAAAAATTAAGGTAATAAAAATAATTAGCAAATTAGTCTAATTTTGCATTCAATGAAGCAAAATGTAATAATAACTGAAAAATTCCCCCAAAAAGTTGAAAATTGGAATATTAGATTTTTCCGGTTTGGATTTTTAAAGTCATTCCGGACGTATGTTGTCGGTTTTTTTAGATTAATCCGGCCCCAAAAATTCTGAGGTCGAAATTAAGACCCAGAGTCCCAAAAATCCGGCCGGATCCAGTTCAGCCAGGATTCAGCATATAGTCTTCAGCATATATAAAATTATTTCTTTAAAATTGCAAAGATTATAAAATATTAGATACAAAATAAATGGAATTTCAATTTAAAAATAATTTTTTTAATTAATATTAATTTTAATTTATCAGGCCGTGATCCTCCCACCAATCCACCTTCATTGGCCAACCTAACTCGTATATTTTCACATTTACTTCCCCGTCCGGCATGTCCATCGGAAACTCATTTTTGTCATTTTCTTGCTGGTGACACATTTTCCCAAGTATTTTTAAAAAGAAAATTTTTAAATAAAAAATATTTGAGGCAATTTGTTGTAAAAGACCTTGTAATTCAATGGCTCCAGAATCTTTATATTTAAATGGGGAATGTGTTACTCGTGGACAATTGGGATCTGAATGTCGGGTTGGTTTTTAAACTATCTTTTATTTGTTTGGTATAATAATGTTAAATTGTTAGTTTCACGAACAGTGTGGAGCAGCAGAAGGAATGACTTGTGTTAAAGGTTTACTCTTTTAATCAAAAAATTTATTTAAAAATTAAAAAAAGGTTGATAATATTTTTAAATTAATTTATAGGTCAATGTCAGTGTATTGATGGATTTTCCCCATTGTCTGATGTAATTACTCATCCTACTAAAAATCCGAGTCAACAATGTCGTCGAGACTGTGATAAAGTAAACAAATATATATTTTTATTAACGAATCAAAGTGTGAAGCTAGAAAAACTTAGTTATAGTAGATCAACCAAAGAATAATAATTTATGCTAATATTTTATTATAAATTTACCTCAATGGGATAAATTTTCTCAAAAGTCTGCAAAAAAGCCTAAGAATATTATACTACAATAAAAATTTAAATTTTAGAGTAGCAGTATAAGCCGGGATACAAATTGTTTGAGTAAATCACAACTTGGTGGTCCCTGTTTTGTCCAAGAACAATGTCCAGACCAGGCTGGATGCTACAGAGGCCGCTGTCTTTGCCGGTGTGGTTATAAAATGGCAAATAGTAAATGTATCCCTCTACCTCCCCCATCAACTCAAAGACCTCAAACTGTGCCAAGTTGGCAAAAAATTTTGTTAAATTTTTTAGTCATTGAATTTCAGTTGTTCCAAACAATCCAGATCTTCTTGGCATTTTCAGCAATTTTTTTACTGGAGGAGTTCAGGGTTAAAGATACAACAATACTTATGTATAATTAATTTTATAATTATTTTCAATATGTGATTTACTATATTTTTTTCAATTTTTTTAAATATTATTCATTAAAAATGTGTTTAAAAATTTTTGGCCGGTACATTAATTATTAATCATCTAATTAAAAATTTAATTAACTAAATCAAAATATTAATCATTGAAAATAGAGGGGATCCTTGCACAAATAACCGTAAATGTTCTAATAGGACAACACTTCTATTTTATCTCTCTAATATAAGCACACCCTACGAAAGGATCAAAAAATAGAAGCAAATGTGGTTTAATTCGTGTCTGGTGAAAACGGCAGTGGTGAATTGGGCAGTGAGTGATATGGGCAGTGAGTGATTTGGGCAGTAAACGTTTTTTGAAAAATAATTTTACACGCAAAAACAATTTGAGTAACGTTAGAAGAATAATTTTGAGTGATTTGGGCAGTAACTTATAATTTTTAAATTATTTACACAAAAATTCAAAGAACCGCACCCCTTTTTCATTTTGATAACGTTGTAGGTGTTTAATTAGAACATTTACGGTAACATTATTTTATATCGTATTTATTTGCCGAAACTTCCAACTGCGACAAAACAGCCATCTGATAAATGGTGCAGACGTTTCGTCGCCGAATTTTGGTTGCCTTGTCTTAACTTCAAAATCTTCGTCCTAAATATGCACTTTTAAAGATTTAATCTGCCCTTAATTTATTTTTATCTTCTGCTATCGAATACGTATGACAATTTTGTATTAGATTTCGTTTAATTGACTGAATATTAACTTAATTTTAATAATTTTCTGATGTGTGTACATACATAAATCATTTTTTAATGTCTTTTTCCCTTAAAATATTTTAGAATTGTAATAACTATAATATTTGTTCTTCATGGCCCGGAATAATTTGCAATCAATACCTGGCTCACAAATGCAATTCAATCCTGGTTTTTCGGTAGATTATTCGCAGGCATTGAACAATTTAGTAAAAACTTCTTTAGTTTGTCATTTTAATTTAAATTATTTGATTGATTTTTAATTAAGTTGGCAGGAAAACAATCAACAGTTTCCACTCAGCCGACTCAATTTCCTATTCTTCCTCACAAAGAATGGATTTGTGCTAAGGTTCTTTAAACCTTTTTTTGTAATTAGGTAATAGTGTCGTTTCCCGGCCCCATTTTTTCTCCCCATTTTTTACCCTATGTTTGTACGGAATGGTCAAATTTTCCCCTTTCTTTCATCAAATTTGCCTTTCCATATTTTGCCTAAAAACAATCAAAAAGCTTGGTGTTTCTCTTGGTGTTTCTCTCAACGCCCCAAATCATCCATACATCTTTCTTTGATGGTTGTTTGCCTCTTTAATATTTTCGTCTCACAACAACAGTTTTCCATTTTTATTAATTGGGAAAATGATTCTTCTCATTACTCTAATACTTTTTTAAATATCACAAATTAATCTTTTTAATTGTTTTTAGGCAAAATATGGAAAGGCAAATTTGATGAAAGAAAGGGGAAAATTTGACCATTCCGTACAAACATAGGGCAAAAAATCGTGGAGAAAAAATGGGGCCGGGAAACGACACTATTACCTGTAATTATCTCCGTTTTATAGTGTGCTTGTATCAATGCTAAGGGAATTTATGCTTGCAAAAAATGTGGCCAGTTAATCGGCTCTAAGGCACAATTTTCAAAAGAATATGCGACCAGTGACCGACCTCCAATTGAAGGTAATTTGAAGATTTGGTAATAGTGTCGTTTCCATTCCCATTTTTTCCTCCCCAAGTAGTTTCCTATAGTTTGTACAAAATTGAAAGACTTTTCCTTCTTCGATACAATTGCCTTACTATATTTTGCCCACAAAGAATCACAAATGATTATTCTTTATTCAGTTCTTTACAAAGAAAGGAAGGCAATTTTGATGTAAGGAAGGAAAAGTCTGTCCATTCAGTACAAATTATAGGAAAAACTTGAAATGGGGACTGAAAACTACACTATTGCCGAATATTTATATGTAGCATTATTTTTTTAGTTCTCGGAGCTGGTTCATCGTCATTGCCTCTTGAGCCCGTAGTTCGTACTCCTTTTGGTCTTCTTCAAACATTTGGTATTTTAAATTTCTTTTGGCAATCCCGGAGAATTGGGGTCCCTGCGAAAAAAAAGTTTAAAAATAAGAAAAAGGTTTTTTCTAGGGTAAAAAAGTATGCTGATTACGAATATGAGCTCGGATTTTGAAAAAGTCGAATCCCGAACCCGATTGCCTTTTTTCGAATCCGAACCGATTGCCTTTCTTTTTTTTTATTCAACGATAATTATAGCTTCTCCTGATCCAAAAAATTTTGTTTATGATGCAACAAAAGGCTATTTTCATGATTCAACTACCGGTTTTTTCTATGACAGAAATTCTGATTATTATTACAATCCAAAATCGAACAAGGTTTAATATTTGCATTAGAATCGGCACGGGAGGGATCCCGGGCGGGATTTTACGGGATCCCTTCCCGGAATCCCGGGTTTTTAGCGACGAACGGGATCGACGTGATTAATCCCGCGGGATCACGGAAATGCGATTTTGTCGGTCTCTAATTTTCGTCTTGTTTTTTATCGTTTATTTTTAGTGGATGTTTTGGTGTAGCAAATATAGTACATACATCGATTGTTCGGGCGGTGATCTTGAGCTGAAGAGAAGTCTTCAAGAAGAGGAATTTGACATTCAACAAAAACGTTCCGAAAAAACTGAAGATACAATTTCTAACGCTCCTTCTGGAAGTTTGGCTGTTCAACGCCGTAGCGAAAACATTGCCGATGATTGGATTGATCTCATTAAACGTGTCGGTGCAGGTGATTTATCAAATTCGGGGAAGGCGGCACCTACAAACACAACAACTTCAAATATGTCGCGGGCAGAAAAATCAAGAGATGAATTTATTGCTGATAAGGAAGAGGTTTGTAAGAATTTTATATTAAAAATTTCATGCTAATATACCTAACAATAAGTAAGTTCTTACCTTTTTAATTGCTCTTTTCTTCATTTTATATGCTCTTTTTATTTTTGTATTGAAAAGGAAATTTTCTTGGACGTTATTGATAAAAGTAAGGATTGAATCTTTTATTTTACATTTTAGAAAGAACTAAAGAAATTAATTACTTCAAATGCGAAATCAAATCTTACTGATTGTATTCTGCAAAATGAAAAGCTTTTGATCGATTTGCACAAACTTTTGGTGCAGGAACGAGATCCGTTAGCAATTAAAAAAATACAGGCCCAGATTGATGCTTTTAATTCAACTACGCGTTCTCTTCAAACTCTTCTTTCAATGCTTGCAAGTGATGATACTTTTGCTAGTTCTCAATCAAAGAGTCAAAAACCAGATTCTTCAACTTTAATAACTCCACAATTCAAGCGACATATTACAAAGGTTTTAAACATAATTTTTCTCAAAGTGGGGTTGAGACTTTTTAGATTTTTAGAAAAGAGTATCGGCGTTATTGAACTGATTGTCTCTGCTTCGCCTAATGATTTCGGGAATTAAACTGTGTTTCCCTTACAGATATTAAAAATTTTTATAGATATACTTTTAATTTTTTAAAATCTGAAATTTTCAATAGTCAATTCAAAATGAAGACAACGGCAGTTCTCATCGCAACATGGAGGATGATTCTTTTTTCAGTTTAAATTCTGCCACAAAATCTACCCAAGATGAGAAGGAACAGAGGAAGAATGCAAGGCGATCTGATAAATCAAACAATTCGTTGCGAGATGCAATTTTGGAAGGGAAGCGGACTGCATTTGATGAACATATTGAACAAGTGGAAAGATTGCGAAATATGCTAGGCAGTGCAAAAAGCGGAGCTAACAATAAGAAAAATTGGTTTGACTTTTTACAAAATTTCATTACTTTAAAAATAACCTTTTGAATTTTAGGATAGAATCACTACCAAATATTTCATTCCCCAGAGAAGTATCTCGCAAAGAAACCAGCTTCGAGGATCAAATTCGTACAATTGTTGATCAAAATGTAGAGAAGCAGTGGATACTTAATTCTAGCAATGATGATGCTATTACGATAAAATCCAGTCGTCGAAGCCCAAGTCCTCGAAAAAGTAGTTCTCGTAGAACCCGCAGCAGAAGTCGTCATAGAAGCAGGAAGAGCCGGAGTCGAAGCAGAGATCGTCGTCAAAGGAGTCGAAGTCGGCAGCGTACAACTAATCGAGTATCCGAACGTAGCCGATCACGTTCGCGTCATCGTGGCACCTTCTCTGATGAGCGTTCTCGACGTAATGGCAATGATGATGATGATTTGGAAATAATTAGTTACAAACGGAAGGATAGTGTATCCGCACGCTCTCCTCAACCTCCTCCAGTTATGCCAATGACAATTACGCCACCACCTCCTGGACTTTCAAGCAAGACTCCAGGTTCTCTTAAAGAGCTTTTTGATCGCGCACATTCTATGTTGGCACAAGGATTTGTTGGAGCAAATTTACTCCAAAAATCAGTTGATCAAGGTGGGTGCTTTTTGACTAAAAATTTTAGAGGGGGTTGGAGTTAATCCACTTATACATATTAGAAATATTCTATAACTATCGCTTATCCTTTTTTCTCTTAAGAACATTAGAAAATATTTTATAATCAAATGTGCTTACTTTTGATTAAACATGCTTTTTCAGGAAATTTCTCTAGCATGCAGAACATTCCTTCTGGTTTAAGTAAACAGCAAGAAGGTAGTTCGTTCCCCAGTGCTTTTTCAATGTCTGCACCTTTGAGACCGCAAGGCAAGCTTTATTTTTGCAAAATAAAGTTATCTTTTTTAGTCAATCCTATTGCACCGCAGACTGGCTTTGGACTTATGGCCGGTATCTCGCCGAATTTGGGGCCAAAAAATATAGTAATTTCTTTGAATATTAATTCTTTAACATAAGTACGGAAATGTTGATTTTTTCAGTATACTCCAAATTCTAACCAGTGGAGGATGCCTTATCAGGCCAGTAATCCAGTTGTTCCAAATTTGCCCTTACCTATTATTTGTGATTACTGCGGTCGTGATGGACATTCACGAGAAGTATGCCCTTCGTTACCGTCAAAACCGATTCAAACTCAAGATCAAAGGGTCATTCGAAATGTAATTTTTACATTAGAATAATTATTATTCAATGCATATAGGAACTCGAAAGCACCAACACAACTGCCAGATTTACGGAAAAGGATGCTGCTTTAGGTCTTTGTCTCAATTGCGGTCGATTTGGCCACAGTCAAGTAGGATGTCTCCTTCCCCGTATTACTGATCATGAATTACAGGTATGTTTTCCTCCTTTCCTTTTTAATTTTTCAATATTACTTTTTAGAAAAGAATCCGTAAGGCAGAGGATAAACAACGACTTCAAGAACTCGATAAATTGAAACTGAAAAGAAAAGCTGAAAAGTACACTGTTCGGCGCAGCGATCCATTCATTCAGAGATTACGCGTTGTTGCTCCTCATGGAAAGATTACCAAGGTTTTGTGTTGTCTTTATATTAAATTTTTGACGACGATTTTAAGGAACACACTCGATTGATTTGTCAACGTTGTAGTGGTTTGGGTCATATTTGGAGCGAATGTGCTCGTCCTGAAGCTCCACGTTCAACACTCAAATTGATTACTGAGAAAATGGAAGAATTCATTCAAGTATTTTTTGTGCATCTTAATGATGATAATTTGGTAACTATTTACTTTAAATCTTATTTAAATATTAAAATTTCATATACTTTAGGTTGATTTCTCTGAAAAATTTGAAAAGTTTATCATTATGGATGGGATTGAAAATAATGGAACAGTTGATCCAGTTGGACTTCAGGTTTGATTTTTTCGTGATACCCAAGTTAATGCAACAAAAATTCTAGTTACAAACTCGCTGTAATCGTGGAGTTGTTACAAAGGGAGATTTGCGAGATTTGTGTAAAAATTGTGCTTCTCTTGGGCATGTTCCTGCTGATTGCGGTCAGAGATCTATTTGCTCTAGACAACATTACGAGAAAATGCTTAAGCTTGTCGATGCATATCGTGCGTTGGTTAAAGAAGGAAATGGGAATTTCTTTTTGCCTCGTGTATGTATTTGTAAAATTTTTATAATCCTCATCTCTATTTTAATATTATAGATAAATCAATCTCAAAATCAACAACAACCTCATTCTTCGAATATCAGTCACTCTTATTCTACTGTGGTTAGACTTGTTGGAACAAAAGAACCAGAGATCGTTTTGGTTGATTCAGATGATGAAGGATCGAATGTCAAGCGTAAAAGTAATCGAAAAAAGTAAATAGTACTCATGCATCTCAATTTGATATTCAAATATGTATTTGTTTTGATGTTAATTTTTGTTAGGGGATGGGCAAAATTAAAAAATAATTGGCGAACATTAAACGTTTTTAGCCAGAAAGGTGAAGCTTTTTCAAAAAGCTTTCTAATTTATTTGCTAAACTTTGCTTAATTCTACTCAATTCTTTGGTCATAAAAACAAATTGAAAATATGATTTTGCCCATCCTTAATATTTATCTTTTACTTTTCTTAACAAATTGATTAAATTGGTTGGGGTTTTATTACTATAATAAATTACAATTTTTTAACTTTATTTTTAATTTTCTTGGAAATTATTTGATTTAAAAATCCTAGTTTTTAAATGCCTGCCCAAATGAATTTTGAATGTCTGGATTTGCTACAATCTGAAGTTTTAGAATCCTTACAAAACCACATTGATCTAGGCTTTGTCAGACAATATGTTGAAGTTTTGTTCAAAAAGGGTTATTTTTTAAATGTTTCTTATCTGATTCATCTTATAATTACTTAGATGGGTTTGGTCTCAAAGAATTACAAAAATCAATTTTGGAACATTTTTGGAATCAAATGGTGCGTCAAACAATTCTTTCCTTTTATGTTGGTGTTCTGGCAAAAGTTATTCATGTATGTCAAGTTGATTCACGAATTTTTGTTATTCTTTTTAGAGCTCATCTGAACCTTCTGAGTTCCTGAAAGGTTCTGAAGCTTTTCAAATTTTCCAACAGTTTATACTTCCATTGGTTGATTCAAACACTCACAGTCAGACAGTTGATCAATCCAGTTTTACTCTCAAAATTCTTTTCTACGAGCTTCTTTTGGAAATGCACAGTAAACAAATTTCAGAAAATCATTGGCCTTTCAAATTAGGTTTGTCTAATTTTTGGTTATAACTTTTATTGTTTTATTAAGATATTTCAAATATGATTGTTTACCCTTTGGCAAATGAATCAACTCCAATTTCTCTTCGCAAAATAATTGAGCAGTCAGGTATTCTCCGTATAAATTCAAGTGAGAAAGCGTTGGAATATGGCAATAATGAGTTGATTAACCAATTGGCACATGTTCTTTTAGCTGCTGACTTTCATCTGGTTTACATGAGTTGTACTCGCATTCTTCTTTCATGGTTTACCTTATTGCTAATTTTTAACCTCAACTTTCATATAATTTTTGGACAGAAATTTTTTATATAAGATCGATCATTTTCATTATTAGGATTTTTGCTTAAGCAGCTCGCCCAAGTCTACCAAATTTCTTTAATTTAACTTTATTTGCAATTTTTTAATTTTAGTAAGAATTCTGTCAATATATTGTTGTCATCAGGACATGGCATTCCAATCATACAAAAAGCAAAGAAATTAAAGAGGATTGAACATTCCTTTGCACAGCTTGTAGCGGATTTAATGTATTGTATATCTGTTTTTAATTAAGATTAAATTTAGATTTAAATCAACAAATTTCAATGAAAATATTTCTGAGGGTTTCAAAGACCGCTTTACACATACATTTATTTTGTCAAAACTTGCTGAACGTTTTTTGACTGCAAAGAACGAAGGATCTCATTATAGTGAAGATAGGTAAATCCCTTAATGTAATTTCTTTCAATTTTTGAGCTCATCTTTTAAAGGTTTAACAAAGTGTTGGATTTGCTAGCAATTGTTTCTGATTATGATTTGAATTTTGTTGGGGCTTTACTTAACGAATATAAACTTTTCAAACCCAATGAGGTATTCTCAAGTTTTCTCCAGCAACTCTTAAATTCCCCAAAATGGCGTTACGTTTTAAATAAAGATGCAATTTTATCTTTTGTTCATTCTTTGCTTGATGTTTGTGATATTGAAAGTATAATCAAATTATTTGAACAATATATTCTTCCGTATCTTTTGGTATATTTTATTTCTTTTAAAAATACAATAATAAAATAGGAAAGTTCTTCTGCAATTTCACTCCTCAAAATGCTCGAACAACAAAGCGGTGGGCGCTTTTTGCAAAGAAATTCTCAATTAACTGAACAAATATGTGGCTTGTTAAGTACAGTTTTGTTGTTGAATCAAGAGGAGGAAATATGTAAGTTTTTTTAAATAACGGGAAATTTGCCCTAAAAGTTTTTTTCCTCCTTCCATTCAAAAGCACTTTAGACAGCAAGTACATAGACATCGGGGTTCTAGCCAACATCAAAATGAAATTCCCGATTTCGGGAATCGGTTATTCCCGAGAAAATTTAGTTCGCGATTTAGCGGGAATCCATAATCCAAAACCCTCTGGAAATTCTCGATTTTCGGGAATCGGGTCGGCTAGACCCCTGACAGACATACAAAGTAGACATATTTAAAATGAATATAAAAATTAAATTTAAAAATAAGTAAAAATGTGGACAATTATTATTAGAAAACATTTAATACTAACTTTATTAATTACTTTACATGGAAAATTATGGGAAAGGCTGCCGTTTTTTTATAGACAAAAATTTTTAAATTTAATTCGTATTTTTCTTTTTATTAAAGATTCAGAAAGATGGGAATTGTTGGATTCTGCTTTACAAATTCTTAGTATTCTCGGTGATAAACACAGTTTTGGTAACTAGAATATTTAAAATAAATATTTTGTTTTTTTTTATTTATTTCTAGATAATCAAAAACTTTTCAATCGACTTTTTGAAATTTCCATTGGTTTTAGTAATGAATTTCTTCGGTTACCAGCTTTTGTTTTGTTGACACGTTTGTTTAAAAAAGAATTGATTGGCAGGTTGTCAGAAGTGTGGAGTGCAAATACTGAAAATGACCAAATCAAGTAAGAAAATTTTAAAAAGGAAGGCAGAATTTATTTTAACAGGCAAAGCATACTTTTGTTTGCTTTAAAACAACTCGATGATTTAAATGCTAACGTTGATGAAAAATTGAAATCAGATTCTAGAGAAATATTGATAAAAGGCGTTGTTGCACTTATTGACTATATCGAACCAGAAGAGGAGGAATCATTGAATGTAATTAAAATGTCTGTTCAACTTTGTGAAACTCTTTATACAGATTTCGGCAAAAGTATCTTTGAAATTGTCGAATAAAATCAAAATAAATTAAATTTTATTTAGTTGAAATTAACAAAAAATTGATTATGTTTACAAAGCAATTGGAATCGATGGAAAGAAGAAAATATGAGAGGAATGCATATGAGAGAAATAATCACAAAAGTGTAAGATTTTCTTTGCTAATTTTAATTTTGAATAAAATTAATTTAATTTCCAACGATTTTCCAGATTAATGAATTGATTGATGATTTGAAGAATGGTTGTAATATTGACAACGATGAGTGTGGAACAAAAGATTGTTATTAGTAGAAGGTGACATTGTTAAAATTATCAGTTTATCAAAATAAATTGTTAAAATTATCAGTTTTTTATTTTAATAAAATTCTATATATAGAAACTTATTGCTGTAAAAAAAATTGGGTTTGGCTTTTGTCGCACCACGCGAAATATTGGCGCACATCCCAGCTGCATATATTATGTTTTACAGTTATAAGCTTCTTTAAACTAGCCTTAATCATTAAAGGACTCGATTAGAAATTTTTAATTTTTTTCTCTTAGGATCTCTTCATAAAACACCAATAAAATATATAAAATAGGCATAAGAGGAAAAATTTTAAGATGGATTTCATCTTTTCTTTCTGATAGAACTTTCAGAGTCAAAATAAACAATACATTTTCCAACCCTAGAAATATTAAATCAGGTGTTCCACAAGGATCTGTCTTAGGCCCACTATTATTTTTGATTTATATCAATGATTTACCTGATGTAATTCCGAATGGTATAAAAATTAAACTTTTTGCCGATGATGTTAAAGTATATGTTATACATAAAACAAAAAATGAAAGAAGAATACTTACTAATGCTATCAAAAATATTGAACAATGGGCAACTGAATGGAAATTAAATATAGCTATTAATAAAACATATATTATTTATCTTGGTAAAACTAACCCGAAAGATCAATATAAAATTTTTGATACATCTATAAATGAAGTAGATTCTATACGAGATCTAGGCATCATAATCGATAATAAACTTAAATTTCAAGAACATGTACAAAAAATTATTCGGGCTGCTTATATAAAAATGAATTTTGTGTTTAAGATAATTAAATCGAAATCTATAAAAACATGGCTTACAATCTATAAAAGTTATATAAGACCATTGCTGGAATACTCTCCTGAAACATGGAATCCACAACTAAAATCTGAAATTAACAAACTCGAAAAATGTCAAAAATTCTTTACAAAAATCCTACTTAGAAAATGTTCATTACCCTATATACCTTATTTTCAAAGATTGGAATTTCTTAATCTTCCTACTCTTGAAAACCGTCGTAAGACATATGATTTAGTATTAGCTCATAAAATCCTACATGGATACACTCATATTAAATCAGAAAATCTTTTTAAAATATCAAATAGAAAAAACTGTTATTTGTTATCTAAAAATCAAACTTCAAAATCATCTAACTCATTTGTAAATAGGGTAACTAAAATGTGGAACGTTTTAACTGATGAACTTAGAACCACAAAAGTAACACTTAGTTTCAAAAATAAAATAAAAGCAATACTTATTCAATAGGTACAATCCAATCTATTTTTATTTTTATTGCTATTATCAAGAAAAAATAAAATCAATTCTCGTAAATTCCCTTAAATTACAAACTATTAAAAAAAGGCCTATTGCTCTAAATATTGAATATTTTTTCTCTATTTTTCTTTCACCCTCAAGGAAATATTCAAATTGATAAATGAATTTATTATTTAACATTATATCTAAAAAAATTCAAAACTTCATTTTTGCCAATCCTCCCTTATATTTTTTTTAAAATTAAATTTCGAATATAAAAATTGGCTTGTTTTTAGAGAATAACTGCTTTAAATTAAAATATTATAGATCATCAAGGTTAATCGCAGGTGATAGAGAAAACATTTTTAAATCCTAAAAAAAAATTCAAATCCTAAAACCTAAAAATATCTCCAAATCCTAAAAATATCTAAAAAAATATTTAAATTGTAAATCTAATATATAATATGGCATTCTATCTAAAAAATTTATTTAAATGACAATTCATACTAGTATTTTTTTTTCTCTTCTCTCTATCATCTGTGCTATTTCTCTTTTGATGATTCATAAAATCAGAACTGTTTTTTTCCCTTTTTTCTTAATTTTTATTGAAATTTATCATTTTTTATTTTTATTTTTTAAACAATATTTTTTCTTTAAGGAAATTTTTAAAAAAGGCATTTAATTGGGTAATATTCTTTTGACATGTCTAAGCGCAATTCTTCAGAATTTTCTCCTTTAAATTTTGCAGCAAATATGACAAACAACGAAAAACGCAGCAAAATTGTTGAAGAAATTAATTCTTTAAATTTTGACAAAATTGCAACAGAAATTAAATTAATGGACCTTCTTTTTAGATTTTTGATTTATGTTTTCTATTAAAGCACCTTAAATAAGTAAAATAGTCGGTACGGAGTATATTTATTTAAACAAATAAATCAATTAAATATAAATTTATATGTGTTTTTTTTTCCCTTAATTATTATTGACTTATTGTTTTTTTGCTGTTTTTTTTTTTATATATTTATTGCTTCTTTTAAGTGCCACACTACGACATTGTTGTCGGAGTAAGTGGCACGCCCTTTCGATGACTTTTTTTTTATGTTGATAAATATAAAGGACTCGATTAGAAATTTTTAATTTTTTTCTCTTAGGATCTCTTCATAAAACACCACAATTATTAAAAGTTTTTTTACTGTAAATATGTACTTAAAAAATTTAAAATAATTATAAAAAATAAGTACATACAATCAGACCTCACCATGAGATAAATTCAATACTAGATAATATCTCAATTTACGATACATTTTGTTTATATTTGGTGACTATTATTTGAAATTTAAGGTGCATCTTAATTCTCATACTTAAGAACAAATCATTATAAAATAAAAATTTTCAGCCCCATGGTTTTATGTAAAATTGAGGTCTGACTATCTACTTGAATAGTTAACATTAATGTTAAATTAAAACAGGATTTAACTCATTTAAATAATTTTTAATTTCCTTTTACTAATTTTTTTCAATTTCTTTCAATTTAATTTCAAAATCTTTATCATCTTCTCCAATCATTTTAATAAACTCTTCTTCTGGCATCTCAATTTTATGTGTTAATTTACATAATTCAATATCTTCCAAATAATTAATTTCAATTTTTATTAATTTTTTGTATTTTTGTTTTTTCGTTTCCATAAATTTATTTAGCATATTCTTTTCAATATAAAATTTATTTGACTTGTATTTAAGAAAATGATTTTCGATTAATACTTTTTTTCTTCTATTAAAATTATCTTCAATTATTTTTAATTCTACTCCTTTCAAAATCAATGGGTTTTCTTTCAAATAAACATCAAACATTTTGACTGAAAATAATTATTATAGTTGGACTTCACCAGTCAAATACATATGTATTAATCAGAGTCAACTTTCGATATGGCTCCGTGAGCTAGTTCCGGAGCTGGCCAGTAGAGCCGGACCCATCAATTCATACGATAGGGAAAGGAAAAGGAGGAGGCTCGAACCTTTACTCATTAAATGAGTAAATAATTGTTTTGCATTTGCAAAATAAATTACGCAAAACGCAACATATGGGTGGTGATATAAACTGTGATGTGAATTATCCCGGCAGTGCTTCGATTGTATACCAGAGTTGTGTCGTAATCGAAATTTTTTTCGTAATCGTAATTCGTAACTCAAAAAACGCCGTAATTCGTAATTGCGACGCAACCGTGTTGCCTTTTATGTAAAATTTTAAAACCTGAAGTTTCCTTTTGGTTTCTGCTTTTTATTTTATTAAAATTTGTTTTAATAATTTTGAATTTTATGCCATTTACGTTGTATTCAGTTCTCTTGTTCTTTTGTTTAAATTCAAATATTAATTAGAGTCAACTCTCGATATAATGAACTCAAAGGGAGTAATGAAAAAGTTCGTTATATCAAGAGAAAATTATCTCGAGTTACTTAAATTTAAACATCTTATATGAGGTGTTCTAAATAGCTTATGAAGACCCCAACAAAATTAAAAAACTACTCTAAGACCTCTTAAAAAATTTTTCCTTTAACTTTTTCGTCATGCGACCTCAACTTTGTTACCCGATCCAATATGAATAGATTTGATATCCTCCGAAATCCCTCGATAAGCGGTATCTTTTTTCCAACTTGTTGGATCAGGTCTGATCCCTCGTTTAAAAGTTAAAACCCGATAAATGAGAAAACGCCAAATAACTGCAATTATCGGGTTATAATTTTTTGATAACTTATAAGACTTGCTATACCTATTAAAAAATAATATTGCTTATCGAGGGCTTTTGAATGATATATAATTCATGTGTATTTGATCAAGAATCTGAAAGTTATAGCCGATCAAATTTGGATAGCACTCATTTTGCGGTTGTATAACGGAAAAGTACCAAATTATCTTATTTAATAGCAGAAAAAGTAAAAGAAAAAATTATTCACAACTTCTACAGCGTAGTATGTACTTACATTGATCATTCTCTGAAAATTTTTGAATTAAATAATTTTTAATAATGAAAACTTACGCGGATCTGTTTTTCTTTAAAATCAGATTCTTTAGATAATTCTGTAATATCCTCATCAGTATATGGTAGACCAGACCCCAATTTTTCTAATTTTATTTCCTAAAATTTTCTTTTAATTTTAAAATAATTATTTAATAAAAACAAACATATTTTCTCTGTTCTTTTAGCTTTTCTCCTTTAATTTTCAAATTTTATTTAAAATAGACTTGTTTTATTACTTATTACTATAATTTTTATTTTAGACACTAAATTGCTAGTAAAAGCCAGCAAAAACTGACAAAAACTTTTTTATTTAAGATTGATTCAAGATCAAAATATTTAAAAATAAATGGATGCGTGTTTAAAACTTTCTAGAAATCTACTCCAGATTTTAACTAAAGCTCTGATCTTAAATTTTTAAACATCCCCACAAAATGAGGAATAATCGCACATTTTGGATTTTTGAAACTACATAGGATTTAATTAATTACCTTCAATTTTAATCTTTTTCTTTAAATTATCAATTTGTTTTTTAATTTTTATTTTTTCATTTTCATTATTCAATATTTTCAATTTTTCCCCCAATAATTCAATTTTATATGCAATTAAATTAATTAAATCCCAATAATTATTTTGTAATTCTTCTTTGTAATATTTTATTTTTTCTTTTACTGATTTTGTTTTTAATTTATAATTTTTCATATAGTAATTTTCTAAAATAGAGACTTGACTTCCATATGTTGGTACCTTTCTTTTAATCGTCTTAATTTATAATTTTTAAGTTTATTTAGATTTTTTTAAATTAGTTAAATCTTTCTTAAAACATCAACTAAAAGTATTTTGGATTAACTTACTTTTTTTTTATAAATTTGTGTTTTTAGAACTCCGTAAAATTACGTATTTATTCTAATTAAATGGCCTCTCCATTTGAATGACATATTTTGGGTTAACGAAGATAGAGTGACGGATGACTTCAATTAGAATGACTACGATAGTCTCAATTACTAATTAAAATTTTCTTCCTATGGATATATGATTTCTACAATATTTTTATCAAAAACAGCTAACATAAATACTTTTTATATAGGTTTTAAAAAAATATTTTAACACCTGTTTTGGTAAACAATTAATTAATTCATCGACAATGTTATTTTTAGTTATTTCTATTTCTGGAGAATATCTAGCCAACTTTCTAGTTATTAAATAATAATTTACATCCTTTTTTGTATTTAAATATTTTGCAATTAAATTTTTAAAAGAAAAACGTTCTTCGGGATTTTTATTTTTTAAATAATTATATTTTCTTGTTTTTAACCATTCGGAATTAATTTCTAATTTGAATGTTTCACCGTTTGCCAATTTGTTTGAATTTTCAAAATAAATTATAAACAAAAGAAAAAATATATAAATAATATTCATCTTTATTTGACTAAATTAATAATTTTTATTTAAAAATTATTATTTAAAAATTGCCCGACAGTTATTATTTTCGAAATATTTGTCTTCGTTTAGGATTGGGCATCGAATGAATTAAAAATGTCATACTTACATATGCACTTTATTAAAAACAAGTGCGCTGCCCTTTTATATTTTTTGGCATTATCTTTTGAATCTGTACTATACTACATATGTATTTTGTACTACATATATTGTGTTTTGTATTATATTGTATTTTTTAATTAATGAAAATATTAATTAAAAATTGCCCGACAGAGAGAAATATTATTTTGTTATTTTCAGAATTATTACCATTTTTTTAAATTGCTTGTCAAAAAAATTAAGAATGTTATGATCGCATATATCGGACCTTATAACTTATGAAGGGATGGTCACTTTTTTTGCTCTTGGTACCATTGGATAGGGCATTAAATAAGCTACAATATACCAAAGAATCAAAATTCCTGACCGACTGGTAAAAAAGTTATGATCGATAAAGTGCCGAAAAATCAGATTTTTTTGAAAAAGTTAGTTTTTAGATCATAACTTTTTTCCCAATCAATCGAAAATTTTGATTTTTTGATGACCCTTTCAGCCTTTTGGTTTGCGTAGGAACGATGACGACAAACCCCTTGATGGAATACTTAAGAGTTATTAAATTCTTCAATTTTAATTTAATTTTAAAATAATATAAAGAACAGTCAGAAAGTTTTGTGGTATTTTAAAAGGAATAATTTAGCAAATATTTACAACAAATTAAAATTCAAAAATTCAATAATTTTTCTGCTTTCCCTTCAGATTAATATATTTAACATTTTCATCATCAATTAAATATATAAATCCATTTCCTATAATACATTTACCAATAAATTCGCCTGTATTACCATTGGAATTAGTGATTGTACCATTTCCAAAATCAATTCCACTCCATTTATTTTTATTTTTAATAAAATCCTTTAAAAAATTGATTTGGTATTTAATTAAAATTATAAACTACCAAATATTCATTACAACTTATTTTGATTGAAGCATCGCGCTTTTTATCAAGTAAATCATTTGCCTTTTTTTAATAAATTAATTTAAAGAAATATTTTATTATTTAAAATTAAAATTTAAAAAAACAAAACGAAGAACCACAATAATTAATTAAAATTAATTTTTATTTTTGATTAAAAATACCTTTGCAATTTCCTTCTCCAAAGAACTAATTTTACAATCTTTTTGAGCATTTTCATTTTTTAATTGTTTAATATCTTGTTTTAAAATTTTAATTTTATTTTCTTGTTCTGTCACTTTTTCCCCCATTTCAATTTTCTAAAATTATTGTATTAATATTTCTTTAATTAAAACCAAAAAATAATTTAAAATTTCACAAACTTCAGAGATGTATTCGTTTTATTTCGCTTAGCGAAAAATAAAGAATACATTTAATTGTCACAAATGTTATAACAAATAAAAAAAACGTAGGAAAAAAATTTACTAGAAAATCCATTTTGCTTTATCTACATTCACGAAAAATGGTTTTACTTCCATGACTCTTAATAAAAACTAAATAAATTATTTACCTTTTTAGTAATTTCTTTTTCCAATGAATTAATTTTTTCGTCTTTTTGCTTTAAACTTTGTTTAATTTCTTCAATTTCCTTTTTATTATCCAAATCTATTTTTTGATTTTTCTAAAATTGAAATTTAAAAAAGCTCTTATCCAAGAAATGAAAAAAGAAAAGTCTTGACACTTAAATCATTTTCAGCGAAAATAATAATAATTTATTATTTTCTATTTAATGTATGCCTCTACCGATTAGAATCAAAACTTTGAATTTTTATTAAAAACATAATTAATCATTTACCATTTTAATTTCTAATTCCAAAGAATTAATTTTCTCATCATTTTCAGCTTTTAATTTATTATTTTCTTCAACAAGTTTTTGAAAATTTTGATTTAAATTTTTAATTTCATTTTCTTGTTCCTTTTGAAGCTTCAAATTATTATTTTCCAAAGTTAAATCATTAATTTTCAATTTCAACTTAAATATAAATTTATTTTTATATTGAGCACAAATGGATTAGCCGACTTTTGCGGATACGCACTTGCAGACCGAAATTTACACGCCCGACATTGGCAGACCCGGAACGAAATAAAAAAATTCTGAATGTAACCCCTATATACCATTGGGAAAAAAGGAAATTGATCTATATAGTCTTAATTTTTCTTTATCTCTTCAGATATCTCAATCTTTAATACCCCCCCCCCCCCTAATTTATTCTCAAAATCAATCAAACTTAATCACTCGAATTCATCTTTAATTACTCAATACGGGTTTCCACTTTTTAGTTGAGTGCGACCATGTGAAGGTTCATTTTTTTCGAAAATCAGATCCGGCCCATATCCAATTTAAAATTTGCCGAATCGGATCTTAAACTAAAGCCAGTTTTTTATATTAACCTTTTAAAAAATTCATCACGAGTCCTTAAATGTCGGTCCGCAAGTGCGAATCCAAAAATGACGGACCGCAAGTGTTTGCCTAGGCTTGGTAATACTTTGGCTGACTCACCCGTTTTCATTTCAATTTTTTTCAGAATCATCAAATCTAACTGATATTGTTAATATTTTAACCCGAAGAGCTCTTTCGAATGATGTATAATAAATTATATATTAAGAAAATGAGCTTAAAATAGTCAGTAAAACAGAAAGAGGCATCAGACTAAGTATTACCCCAGGCTTTAGTAATTAAAAAAAGTAATTTTAACCTCCAATTCCTTCAAACGATGTTTTAAACCTTTAATTACACTTTTAGACGAATAACAAGAATCACAAGTATCAGACAAACCACCAACACTAGATTCTTCGAAATTACTAGATTTTTCTGTATAATTTTCTTCCTCTAATTCTTTAACAAATGTTTTATCCATAATTTTATTTTTAATACAGGGTGCGGCATAAGTAACCGGACACTTGTTTTCTCTCATAACTTTATTAAAACACAATCAAATAAAATCGAAATACAATCAAATGATAGAGAATTAAATAGGGAACAATAATAATCAAGAAGATTCGAGATACCCACCCTTGGCTTTGATCCAGAGGCGAAGGCGTGAAGAAAAATTTTCGCTAATAGCACGCACCTCTTTAAGTGTAATAAAGTCCCACACTCGGGTGAGAGAGTGGCGCAGAGACTCCAAACTTTTGTTAGGCATAGCACAGACCCTGGACTCCAAAATTGACCAAACAGAATAATCCATGGGTTTAGATCCGGGAAGTAGGGCGGCCATTACTGAGCGCTAATGAACCCAGGAAAATTGGCCTTGCACCAGTCTTGAACTTCTTTCGCCTTGTGTGCCGGAGCAGAGTCCTGTTGGAAAATCCAGACTCTGCGACAGAAATGGCTCTTGAACCGAGGCTTCAGAACACGCTGAAAAATTTCTCGCAAGTAATAGTCTTTGTTGACTTTTACCCCAGGATCCACGAAAATAAGGGGTTTTTTGCCTGACGCGCTAATACCGGCCCAAACCATGACAGATTGGGGATGTTGGGAATGAGTCACTTATTCCGGTTTCACGAGCCAATTTTCTTACGGAGGGTCGATATTTGAGATACACCCTAATTTTGATCATTTTGGTAGGCTTGGAAGTGCTGACGGAACGAGGTCTTTCACTTTTTTGTAAGTTCTTAGTTGTGCCATGATTACTAAATTAATTTCAAAAAAATTTTCTCCCAAAAAATTTTCACCGGAATTTTTTGATTGTGTATGTACAGTGCACTTTGGGACTTTCAAAAGAGATGAAATTTTGCGTACTGAAATTTTTTGCGAAAAAATTGAAATTATAGAATCACGTTGACTAGCCATTATAGAGAATTGAATGAGCTAAAAAATAAGCATAAAATCGATTAAAAACATTTACACCAAAAAAAGTTATAAGGAATTTAAAAGTGTCCGGTTACTTATGCCGCACCCTGTATTATCAGAATTTTTTGTTGAAATTTGTTTTGTTTTTTTAGTACTCATTTTTTAAAAATAATTTTCTGTAAATTTATTTTAAGTTGTTTTGGGTAATTTTATAAATTTTTCTCTAGAAATAAAAAAAATTTTAATTAGTTTTTTCGATTCTAGGCTGTAAAAATTCGGAGAATAATAAATAGGGGAATAAATAAACAAGACCATATAAAAAATACATTTGAAATATATCTGAAACGTTTGCACCAGGAATCGTAACGAACCGATTCCCAAAATCGGAAACCCCAAGGTTTGTAATAAAGAAATTCTGAAAAACGATTTTGTGAGCAAAGAAATAAGAAATTAAAATAATATGAAGAATTTAGAAAATAAATAGAAAACAAAAAATAATATATTTTTATATTTAAGTATCTTTTGCCCAAAAGACTGTTTAGTGGTAATTAAGTATGATGAGAAAAAAGTGAGGCGAAAAAGTTTGCCTAAAAGTTAATAAAAATTTAAAGTTTATATTTTATTTTAAAACATTCTTAATTAAATTGATATTTGTTTGAACATACTAAACACTAACTAGGGGAAAAGCTGAGATTAACATTTTTTCATTATAATTAAAAATCCCCATTTAATTTTTAAAAGAGTAATTTAAAAGAAATTAAATTTTAGGTAATCCAACAGCCTTTAGTGAAGTTTATATTTAACCTTTCAGAACATTTTCTAATTAGGTATATTAATTTAAAATATTCCCTCAACAAATTAATCTTTTTTTGCCTCCTTTTCTCAATATTTACGTAGATATTCACGACAAATCATTTTCGGAAAAAATTTCTTCAGATACATATGTATGTATGAATATAATAATTTTAATTTTCTTTTAAATTTTTAAAACTCTCCAAAACTCTCAGTTTCCAAAAATTTATTTTTATCCTCCAATTGTTTAACTTTCATTCTTAATACACTATTTTTGGTTTTTTCTATCTTTAATTGTTTTTGGATATCCTAAATGTTACAAATTTTTAAGGCCGTAGGCAGAAAAATTCACTTTTTTGCCCAATGTCTTCCCCTATTTCATTTTCGATCCAACATGTTGATTTAAAAGTACATACTTTCAAAAAAGTACCTATCGTAACCCTGTTTTTAAAGAAACAAAAAAAATAACGTTAAGTTTGCTTAAGAAAAAATAATTTTAATCGACTCTACAAAGCTAAATTTGCATTTTGTGGCTAATTTAAAAATTTGTTGATCATCACATTCATTAAAATACAAAAATTTATAAGATTGTAAACTTTTTATTCTAAAAATTAGGAAATATTTTACAAAATTAATAATAAAATATTTAATTTATCATACTTAAAAGAAGGATTATTATCGAAAAAATGTTTAGTTAAAATACCAAAAGTTTAATTAATAATTACAAAGTGTAAGAATTTACAAAATATAAGATTTGCAGAAATAGAAAAAAAGATATACATAAACTCCCAAAATTAGTTAGGATTAGAGCCCTGCCTAAAAGGAGTCGAAATAACGAGTTTTACTTTTTCAATAACCGAATATACAATATTTATCTACATACTTATAATTAATTTCATTTAGGTCCAATCATATTCGAAACTTTATTTTTTTTAAATAAACTGAAAAATTTTGCAAGCAACTTTTTTGTGTCATTCCGAACAGTTTTGTTTAATGTTAAATAAATTACTGGTGGGAAACCTAAAAAATGTAAGAATTTTAAACAAAATATACTAAAATATTTATTTACCATGAATCTGAATCCTTAAAATAAAATTAATTAAATTAAAAAATAGTTAATGATTACCAAGCAAAATGTGCAACCATCAACGGAAAGATTCCATGATCAGGATGATTCATATTGTAAGCACAAGCAAATGCTGATGAAGTGTTGAACATTGAAATGATAAATACTTGAATAAAAACCTTAAAAATATTTTAATTTAAAAATTTAATTTTCAATATTAACAATTTTTCTTTAATTTTTTAACAGTCTTGACTTTTAGTTTATTAAATTCGTGAGTAATATGCATTAATTTATTTATACGAAAAAACATGCGGTATGAATTTTTCAAATGATTTTTAATTTATAAGGTACGATTTCCTCGCGGGCTAAATAAAAAATTGGGCTGTAGTGTAGTTTTCTAAGTAGGGAGTGGTACCGCTCGACTCAGCTCGTCGAGATGAATCGAATGACATATGTCAAGTCCCGAACTTTTACCACCGGTACTCTACACTATATCCAAAAATTTCTTGACTGTATATAAATTTAACCATTTTCTCTTCCTTCGAAACATTATCAATTAATTCACGGGCTTTGAAGTAAACGCAAAGTGAAAAAATTGAATAAATTATCGGCGAACCAGCAGCCAAAATTGTGTTGTGTATAGTAAATTCTCTTAAATCTTCGTTAAACTATAAATAAATTAAAATTAAATTAATTAGCTAATATCTTTCTAAAGTTTATATCGAATTAACCCCAGCCCCAAACCCCGACTGCCCATCTCAACCAACCCCAACCTCAAACTTGAAAGGTCAGGGCTGGACGCAATTGAGGATTGAGTAAATTGCGGGTTTTTTTACTTGAGGATTGTGGGTTGCGGCAACGGAAAATCTTTTTCACCTACGTCCTGCTCTGGGCTGGGTTGGAGCATTACTTTTTACTTTAAAATTTAAACTATAAATGAATAAATTAAAATTAACTAATTCCATTCTAAAATCTTTATATCCAATTAAAGGATCAAATAAATATTCAAAAGTCAGTCCATTAAAAATATAAGGATGTATAAATAAAAGCCAATAAAGCCCATATAAATTACAAAAAATAATCCAAATATAAACACGGTTGTTATGAAAAAGTATGTTGGAAATATTTGGAAATGCCATTTCGAGGCAACGATTAATTCCCAAAATCTAAAGAATAAATATTTAGAAAAATTTTATTTATGTGAAACCATATCTGCAGAACATTCAGCAGCCCATAAAACTAGAAAATTTAAATTTTAAATATTCCCCGAACTGTTTTAGTGATTGACTTTCAGAACTACTACATGGAACAGATTACGGACACGTGGAGAAAATTTAGTTCTGACACTAAAAATCTACCAAAAATCAAAAGATTTCTCCTTTAATAAATATTTTCAATTGAGCCTTAAACATTAAAAAACTAGTGCCGCTAAGTTCAAATTATTTAATGATTTTTAGAAACCTCAACATGGTATCTCGTTAAAATCGGTCTATATCTACTCTAAATGAATGTATAAGAAATTTTAAAGCACCAATCCAGATATCAGGATCCAAAAAATTCTTTATCGTCAATTTTTTGGATTCGGCAAATCTCGGCAAAATATATATTGAAAATTTTCGCAAAAAATTTCATCGAGCTTCCAAATGAACTTACTAATTGACATTCTAAAATAAACTTACATAAACAAGCACACCCAGCAATATATGTGGATATTGGGGAAGTACAGTAAACAACACCGCTTAAACTAAAAATTCCGGTTGCAAATGTCGGTACCCAAAGTATGCCAATATCCAAAATTGAAAGATAAATTAAAAGTTTATAACAAGGATTTTTGTTTCTATTTTTCCAAAAAGAGTAAAGACAAGGAAAATATATAGGCTTAAATTTTAAATTTAGAAAAGTTTCTTAAATTCCGTACATAATATATAAATCCAAGTAAAATACAAATAATTGCAGCGGTAATTTTCAATTTCGTTCCCCCCCTTCTTTTTTCCTTCCTCAAAGTATTACAAAATGGTCAGTCAATCTTAAGTTATAGAACTCGTCGAGCTGTGTCGAATGACACCAAAATCAAAAAAATCGGACCTGATTTGACCGAGATACAGACCCCTGAAAATTGAACAACCATAGGGGCGAAAAAACATAGGTACCAAAATTTATACAAATGATAGCTCATTCGAAAGAGCTTTTCGGGCTGAGTTGAATGACACTAAAATCAACGTGATTGGACCAGTTTTGACGAAGTTATGACATAAGTCGCAGACTCCGTTAGGTCTACTTCAGGTCATAACTTTGTCAAACCATGTCTAATCGCGTTGATTTATATGTCATTCGACTCAGCTCGAAGAGCTCTTTCGAATGAGCTATCAGTTGGATAAAAATTTTTTAGTCCAAAAAATCACCCCTATGGTTGTTCAATTTTCAGGGGTCTGTATCTCGGTCAAATCAGGTCCGATTTTTTTGATTTTGGTGTCATTCGACACAGCTCGACGAGTTCTATATCTTAAGATTGAATGACCATTTCGTAATACTTTGAGGAAGGAAAAAAGAAGGGGGGGGAACGAAATTGAAAATTACCATTGCAGCTATTGGATATCTTCTTTTTTCAATTGGAATATCATCAACATTAATTCCCGTACAATTATAAATTATGTCAAATTGTTTACGATTCCACAAAATATATTCCATTATTTAAAATATTTCTAAAAAATTTTTATTAAGTTGAACCTCACTAAAAGATAAACCCTTATGGGTGCAAAATTGTATTTTAGTATGAGGTATATCTTAAATTGTGTGTATCGCATAGACAGCTACCCCATTCAGTGGGCAAGTTAAAAAATTATTTTAAATTTTATTAGTAAATTTAGTAATGGATGTAACCAATAATGAGGTTCAATTTTGATCAAGTTTTCATAGAGGAAATATACTTATATTCTTCGGGTTGTCGGTTCTTGGAAAATCTTCGGATATCCGGAACCGAACCGAAGAACCGAACCGAAAATTTCGGATATCCGGAACCGAACCGAAAATTTCGGATATCCGGGACCGAACCGAAAATTTTTTTGAGGTTAAGATGTTATTAAGGATTAGTAGTTGGTATAAGAAATTTGTTGGATATAAGTGGTTTGATATCGGGTGATAAAAGGGGTTCTGAATTGATCAAGGGGGATTAAAGTGTGAGACCAGATTACAGATTTCTTCCTTTTTCAGAGCCGCAGGCAAAAATTTTGAGAATTTTGGAAGGCCAGAGGACAGATTTCTTCCTTTTTCAACCGGAAATTTTCGGATATCCGGAACCGAACCGATATCCGAACCGAAAAATCATCGGTTCTTCGGTTCGGTTCGGTTCGGTCCAGAACCGACAACCCTATATATTCTAATAAAGATATCTGTTTCGACTTTAAATTTTTAATATGTAATTATAGGAAAAAATATATATAATTCATTATAATTATAATTTAAAAATTTTGTTTAAACTTTTTTTAAAATTTCTGTTTACAATTTAAATATTTAAACATCTTTTCCGTTTATTTAATTGGCAGGTGTACAATTTTAACATAATCGTAAACAATTATTTTATCAGAAATTTTTGTCGGCTGAATATATAATTATTACTTTATACTTTAACGTATTTTCTTAAATACGTAAATGCAAAATATATAATTCAGAATGAAAATGAGGCTTTTTGTTTGTTTCAATTGTAATGTGAATAATAGAACGAATGATAGAAAAATTGAAAATTTTTATACAGGATTCAATAATAATCTTTATTTTTATTCAGAACTAGCGATGGGCATTTGATGCTAAATGGCTCCGGTTGACTCTCTTCAATGTTTGGCTCTAGCTCCTGACATTTCGAATATTGTCTCAAGTCCTCCAGAGTTAAGCACTTCAAGCCATACGCAGCACTTTTCTCAACCTTCTGTGAAAGAGGAATTACTAGGGATTATTTAAATTAAAAGATTAGTGCTTAACAAGTAAGCCTATAAAAATACATTATAAAAGGCTGAAGTTTTTAAATAAACTTTTTTGTATCTCAGTAAATAACAATGATGAATCTTCTACCCGCTGAGACAACCCTCGACATTTTCAAATGCCTCAACTTCAACCAATTAAACAACATTCAACAGTCAAATCATCATTTTTGTGAATTGATCATCAATTACAACAAAGCATTGGCTATGAAAGTGTTCTATTCTGTGGAATTGGTTGTTTGGAAAAATTGTAGGGTTTTAAAAATTAATTTGTTATTAGTAAAGGTTTTTGTTTTAAAGATGTCTGTAAAGAGTTGGAATATAATCCTAATGAATTGGACTTCGATTTAGGCGAGGAAGGCGAATTGAAGGTTTCCTTAGTTACAACTTCTTTTAACATTAATTTTCAGTGGAAAACAGCAATTCAAGAAAGGATTCATAATTACCATTATTACAAGAAATACTCTTCTCGTATATACTTTGATGTGGCAATTGGTGATTATAAAATGAATGAAATTGCTAATTTGTTTCTTGTATCAAAAGAAACAGGTGAAGACACTTATCTCATATCAATTAAATTTTCCCATTTAATTTTTAGATGGAAAATCTCCCAAAATTCTTCGTTTGCAATTAAAACAATATCCAGACACAATTGAGGAAATGATTGTTTTTCGGTTTTGGCTTAAGAAGCTTTCTCATTGTTTCATCGAAAACTTCAAAATCGAACAGGGCTATATCAATCCGGAAATTATTGAATTATTTTTTGATGATTCTCCGTTGAAATTCCACATAAACTCTTTGTATCTTTACGATGAAGGAACCTACTCTTTCCTTGAAGGATATCAATTTTTGTATCATCACGTGGTGATTCATGGAGATAAAAGCTTTTACTATGAAAATTCTGGATGGAAATTGCGTGGAGAAATGATTAAAGACGAGGAATGTTATTTTCTGAGAGCGGAGGAGGAAGTGGAAGACTTTTGTAAGGTTGCTGAGTACGAATTCTTCGGTGTTAATAATCCACAAGAATATTGTGTTTGTGCTTCCATGTTGGTTCCAAGCGACCGTATTACTCGGAAGTTAGAAGAATTGATATAGTATAGATAATTTTGTGTTTGTGTGATAATTTGTATATATTGTATTGTAAAATGTAGGAAATTATGTATATGTAAATTATCTTTTGTTATTTGATGAAATCATAGATATGTAGATATTTAATTTCATTGTAGCATACACACTTGAACAAATTTTCAAGTGTAAAATTAAAAAATATGGGTGCGTTTATAATTATGGGACAGAGTGTATCTACAATAATTTATTGAGAAGCATAAACCGAAAAAAGATATAGAACACAAGATCTTTATTCAAAAAATTAGCAAGTAATTCACAAACTGAATAATGTATTACATTGTATTTATCATCTTAAGGGGGTTATACAGCCGAAATAACGGAAATATTTTTATTTTTTTCATTAACAGAATATTAAGTATATCCAAGCATACTTGAAACTTTATTTTGATTTGCTTTAAATAAACTGATGAATTTTCCAAATAGAATTTTTGTGTCAGTCCGAACAGTTTTGTTTAATGTTAAATAAATAACTGGGGGGAAACCTCCAAAATTTAAAAAATATTTAAATTTATTTTTTTATTTACCATGAATTTGAATCCTTAAAATAAAATAATTAAATTAAAAAATAGTTAATTAATTACCAAGCAAAATGTGCAACCATCAATGGAAAGATTCCATGATCAGGATGGTTCATATTGTAAGCATAGGCAAATGCTGCTGATGTATTGAACATTGAAATAATAAATACTTGAATAAAAACCTTAAAAATTGTTTTCGCTAGAATTTAATTTTAAATATTAACAATTTTTGTTTGATTATCTAAATGTCTTGACTTTTAATTTAAAAAATTCATGGGGAATATGCATTAATTTATTTATACGAACAAACGTGCAGTATAAATTTTTAAAATGATTTTAATTTATAAGATACGATTTCCTCGCGGGCTAAATAAAAAATTGGGCTGTAGTGTAATTTCCTGAATAGGGAGTGGTACCGCTCGACTCAGCTCGTCGAGACGAATCGAATGACATATGTCAAGTCCCGAACTTTTACCACCGGTACTCTACACTATATCCAAAAATTGCTTGACTGTATATAAATTTTAACCATTTTCTCTTCCTTCGAAACATTATCAATTAATTCACGGGCTTTGAAAAAAACGCAAAGTGAAAAAATTGAATAAATTATTGGTGAACCAATAGCCAAAATTGTGTTGTGTATAGTAAATTCTCTTAAATCTTCTTTAAACTAATAAATAAATGAATAAATTAAATAATTAACTAATTCCATTTTAAAGTTTAATATGCATTAAGTAATTAACCCCAGCCTCGACCTCCGACCTCAGCAAACGCCAATCCTCGACAATCACGATCTTGAAGGGGCAGTGCTGGACGCAATTGCAGATTGACTAGTTTTTTTACTTGAGGACTGCGGGTTGGGGCTGCGGAAAATCTTTTTCACCTACATACGTCCAGACTGATCGGGGTGTTCCTTACTTTAAACTATAAATGACTAAATTAAAAATTAACTAATTCCATTCTAAAATCTTTATATCCAACTAAAGGATCAAATAAATATTCAAAAGTCAGTCCATTAAAAATATAAGGATGTATAAATAAAAGCCAATAAAGTCCATATAAATTACAAAAAATAATCCAAATATAAACACGATTGTTATGAAAAAGTATGTTGGAAATATTTGGAAATGCCATTTCGAGGCAACGATTAATTCCCAAAATCTAAAGAATAAATATTTAATACAAATATTTTTATTTATGTGAAACCATATCTGCACAACATTCAGCAGCCCATAAAACTAAAAATTTAAATTTTATAAATGTTCCCCGAACTGTTTCAGTGGTAACTTTCAAAACTACTACAAGGAATAGGTCTGGAAACTACAAGGAAAATTTTAGATCTGGCACTGAAAATGATTAGTCCTTAACTTCCTGACCTTCCAGAAATCAAAAGATTTCTCCTGTATCAACATGGTATCACGTTAAAATATAGAACAAATTTTAAAGCACCAGTCCGGATATCCGGATCCTAAAATGTCCAGTATTAGGAAATTTATGGATTCGGCTCCGGTTATTTAGGACACTCTTAAAAACTTACATAAACAAGCACACCCAACAACATATGTGGATATTGGGGAAGTACAGTAAACAACACCGTTTAAACTAAAAATTCCAGCAGAGAAAGTTGGCAACCAAAGTATGCCAATATCCAAAATTGAAAGATAAATTAAAAGCTTATAACAAGGATTTTTGTTTCTATTTTTCCAAAAAGAGTAAAGACAAGGAAAATATATAGGCTTAATTTTAAATTTAGAAAAGTTTCTTAAAAAAATTCCGTACATAATATATAAATCCAAGTAAAATACAAATAATTGCAGCTATTGGATATCTTCTTTTTTCAATTGGAATATCATCAACATTAATTCCCGTACAATTATAAATTATGTCGAATTCTTTCCGATTCCATAAAATATATTCCATATTATATTAATATTGTTAAGGCTGGGCACTCGAAATTGAAACTATGTACCAAATATACTAACTAAATTGACGAAATTTATCAAGAAAACTTGAATTAATGTAATAAAATGTTTAGCAGTGAGATATAAGTTTGCTAAGACTATTCTAGTATAAGCCTAATTTAGGCACAAATACATTATGTTCCCGAAGGATAGCTTTTGGAAATGGCCAGACCCAAGCTAATACCTTTGCTAAGCTACACCGGTGTTCTTCTCCCTTTGAGCAGATATATTAGAGGATGATTAACTGGATAATTTATTTTGTCCCTCACTGTTACTTCCTTTTTTAAAATAAATGTTTAGGATTTAAATACTAAATAATTTGAGAATCCACAAAACAAGTAAAATTATTTTATTGGAATATTAATAAAGTTAAAAATTTTCTCCACCTTTTTATCTTTTCAATTAACTGTCAAATATTAACAAAAAAAAATAAATCTGTCAGAAATAATATTATTATATAATAGTACATCTATGTTAAGTCAAGGATGTGGTTATTATTGTTAGAGATGTTTTTTCAACCCCAAGGGTTTAATTAGAATTGAAGTAGTTGTAATAATCAAAAATTTATTATTTAATAAATCTTATTATTTCCTGTTTAATTAATAGCTTAGGGAAAATAAAAAAAAACTAAAATAAATTAGTACATGTATTCTAATATTTTTAGCAAAAAAATTTATGTAAATTAAAAAAATATTAAGGAAATAATTATTAGTAATTATTTGAGCAAGGGTAATCTTTAAAAAGTCTTAATCTTATCCTGGACTTTTGAATCATGAAAAATAAGTCATTCAAAAATGTTAATAATGATAATTTTTCTTTAAATAATATCCTTTCACCATGTTAATCTAACAATTTTCGATTTTAAAAAATTAAAAAAAAAACAAAAAAATTTTATTTTAAACATTATTTTACAATAATAAATTTCAAAAAAAAATTTTATAGAGATCAAAATTTAAAACAAAAAAATATTTTGTAAATTTTATATTTACTCGATTTTAATTGGATTTTCTTAGATAAATTTTTAACAAAAAATTGTTTCATGAATTGCATGATTATGATCAAATCTGGTAAATAAAGAGCCATTGTCTTTAAGTAAAATAGCACGAAAAGGACACAAACAATTAAAAGTATAGCGACAACTTTAAAAATAAAAATAATTATTAAAATTAGAAAGAAAATTTGCAATTTATTTAAATTTAATTTTAAAATATTTTCTTCTACAAAAATATTTATTAGTTAAAGGGACAAAACTTGGTCTTCAAAAATCAGGCAAAGAAATAGGACAGACTTATTTCAATCAAAAATATCGGGATTGATATTTTTCGAGATATCAATAACAATCCTCGCACAACACTTCAAGTCAGATCTCTCGTCCGATTTCCTACCAAAATACAGTCTGACCAAAATGACCTCACCCATTAAAAGGCTTATTTTTTGAACGGTTTAGTTAGCCCGAATTTTGTGTTTTGTCTAAACCTTTTATTAGCCTGACACTATATGGCAATGGAAACTGTGTCAAGGCAAAACTTAGACAAAACAAAACTTAGTCGGACCAAAATTCCGTCCAAATAAAAAAATATGTGCCTCAGTTGAGTTTTAATAGTCCAATGAGATTAGGAAGGAAGGAGGGAGGATTTGGAGGGATTAAAGAGAATATCAAAGGATTTGGAAGGAGTAAAAGGGAAATAGCTTATTTGGAGGGATATCGAGGGGGTTGGGAATATCTTAGAACCTTAACAGACTCCCTTGGAAATTAATTTTATTTAAAATGCCTCTCCAAAAAACATTTTCTTAAAATTTCCTTACCAAAAACTAATTTTTCCACTTTTCTCATCCCAAATTTTAAGAAAATTTTGTTTAATAATAAAATCCAAATCTTTCTCATTTTTAATATTTTTAACAAAATTCCATTTATTTCCTTCTTTATCAAAATAAAATTGGCCTTCTTTTTGCTTAAAATAATTTTCTTCTTCTTCTTGTTCAATTCTTAACCATTTATTTTTGTTTATTTTTGTTTCAACGCAATGAGGAAATAAATAATTAATTAATTCATTTTGACGAGATTTTTCTTTTTTATTAATTGAAGAAGTTGACAATAACTGCTAAAAATTTAATTTAAAAATTATTTATTGTTAGATTAGGGTTGTCGGTAATTGAATTCAAAACCTATGGTTTTTCATGAACCGACGACCCTAGCTTAGATTTAGTTTACAAATGTTTCTGCCGCAATGTCGGGTGCGACATTTTAACGTATATTTTAACGCCGCCAACAAAAAAAAAGTGATTGTAAATTTTAATCAGATTCGAAACTGACCCTAATTTTTCATCGGAACATCTTAAAAAATTAAAAAAGCGAAAAATCAATTTTAAATCCAAAACTAAAGCGTAAAAGCCAGTATCAACTTAGTCTAAATGGATCGTACTAGCCTGGCTAGTCCTTGATCCCTTCCTCTTTTCCAGCCCTACCTACATTGTATAGGTAACTAATTTGTGATAGACGGATGTTATTCGTGCGTTCATCGACTTAGGCAAATCACGGACTCACAAGAGAACGGCAACAAAAAATTTAATCGCGTTTTCGGCAAAAGGAACCGGGAACTATATTTAAATTAATAATTGCAATATTTTTTTTGGAAAAAGCTAAAATGACTATTTTCTAATTACAAAAATTAATTCCTCACATTTTCCGAATTTCCACCTTCCTCAACATCATCAATAGAATTATCTTGATTTTCTTCTAATAAATCATCAATTGGGTGATTATGTTCACAACGAGTAAATAAATTTCCATCAGATTTTACAAGTTTTCCACGAACTCTACAAGAAAGTTTTCTTGATTGAGTACATCTAAATATATGTTAGATAAATGAAGATGAGATTGGTCCTAGAAAAATGAGCAAAAGGTGCTCTTCCCATATTTGAACGGGGGAGGGGGTCATCCCCCTGAAATCGACCCCCTAGCTACGCCCTTGACGTCTCCTCTGGTTTGTGTATCAAAGTTTCCTTTAATATTACGGGGACTGGGTTTGCGAGGAACTGGAAATGAGGGAAATCCGAACTGCGGAGCGGTGAACGAGGGGCTCTGAGGTGTGTCCGGAACCACAAAAGTACCGAAAGTTCACTTGTTCTTTCTTAGATGTACCAAACCCCCCTCTTTTTACCAATAAATTAAAAATTAAATTTTACCTAAAATTAATATTTTCTAAACTTTTACCATCCTGTACCATTCCATATTTTCTTTTAATTAAAGGTTTGTATATACTTGATTTAAAACCAACAAATTGTAGAAAATGCCATTCATGTTTATTTCGATCAATATAAATATTTTTGATTTTCTTTGGATTTGTAAGAGGTTCTGAGATTTAAAAAATAAATTAGACTTGGGTGGATTTAATTGTTAAAAAAAGAAGGTATGGAGATACGTCGGGATTGACAAAAATAGAATAACTACCCAACATAGATGCCGCTTGTCGACCCGATACCCAAAACTCGAACTTTTTCGACACGCAACCCGATAGACGAAAATTTTTAAACCCTAACTTGACTTTTTCCTCAACCCTTGACATCTCTACTATCCAAGACCCAGTGGCCTTAGGTCGTAAACCCGGTTGAGTAGCTATTCGTACATTGAAATACCCCGATATGTCTGCCTTCCAAGAAGAGATTAGTATTCAAATTTATTAAGGAAACTTGCCTTTTTCCTTTTCATTTTGAAGATTATACCCTTGATTAATAACTGGACTAATTGCTTTTAATCCCCAAGCCTTATTTAAATAATCATTATAATTGCAAAAAGAATAATTGTTTTTATTGTTATAATTAATTAAAGTTGTTTTTGAATAATTTTTATAATTTGACATATTCTAAATTAGATAATGGATTTTAAAAGTAAAATTAAAATCGTGGAAATACTTTAAAATTAAATTTAAACATTCCTCCATATCTTTTGAAAACGATCAACAATGGAATTGAAAAGGGATGTTAAAGGCCGTTTCAGTTCCAAACTCTTTTGTGTGACTAAATGACCGTAATGAAAGAGTATATTTCAGACTAGGACACGGATACGGATTTTGGTTTTTACGGCGGATATCCGCAGGCATTTTGGTATTATCTGTATCCATATCCGTATCCATGACCATGTCTGTATATTTATGCTTCAGGGATCGCACCGACCCGATTCACGATTCCCGAAAATCGGGAATTAGGTTTTCTGTCGGCGCAATCCTGACACGCTTGACTAATAAAAACCCAACATTCTTTAAAAAGTATGGGTAATTTACAACCACAATTTACAATAATTTATAAAATTAATTAACATAAACTATTTATTAAATAATTTATAATTTAATTTCTTCATCATTTTCTTTTTTGTTTTCCTCTTCCGTCGTTTCAATTTCCCTAACAGCACTTAAATCAAAATTTCTACTATTTTGCCCTAAATTAATTGTCATTTGCACAAGAAATCTTCGTCTATTTTGTAATAACATTGCTAATTGGTTAATTCCTGTAAAAAACTTTTTATTTTTTATTATTCAAAAAATAACAAGTCTTATTTAAGAAAAGAGATTTTATTGTAAGGGAATATTAGAGATCGGAAATGTTCCGGGTTTGATTAAATGACGTGGGCCGGATCATGGGCCTGTAGTCCAGGAAAAACCCAGGCCCAGGAGAACCTCAGGAAGGTCAAAAAATGCCTGGGCCTGGACTCTGGGTACAGGAAAAACCCAGGCCTTGGTCCACCAGACTCAGGCCGATCTCTAGGGCATATTAAGGCATTAATGTAGAATGATTTGGAATTCGATGGGGTGAGATATGTGGGATGGGATATGTCTTCCCGCTCTTATTCATAAACCGACCCATTATATCCAGAAAGCGACGTATTAACGTGATTTTAAGATTAGTTACATAAATACTTCTTTGATTTACCTAATTACCTATTTTACTTCTATAAAAAATTTTTTGTGTCGAGGTTAAATCATTAAGTGAAAACAAACTTTATTTATTTATTTTATTATTTTCCAAATTTTCTAATATTTTTACCTTTATTTTCAAAATTTCCAGTTAAATTACTCCTTAAACTATTAGAAACAATAGCAATTGAATATTTTTCCAAAAATCTTTCAATTCCTTCAAGCCTCAAAATTTCCTCAGATTTTGGCTTTGAATTTTTACAAAACCCAAAACGTAAACGAATAAATACTCGACATATTGCTTTTCTAATTCTTTTATCATTTGAAACATAAATTGGTAAACGAAGGGCGCAACCACAAATTGTTAACTTTTAAATTTTTGAAATTTTTTTCTCAAAATTTTAAATAATTTAGAAAATACAAAGTATAATTTAGGTACTTAATTTCAATAGGAAGGATTAATTAAAATATTAATTTTCTATTCTCTTTTTTTACTTACCAAAGCAGCAATATCAGTTATCATCAAATAAATATGAAAATTATTTTGACGTAATAATTTCAAATCAAAATATTCCCAAATATTTAATGCTGTACTTAGAGAATTTGAAATTAAATAACAACCAACAACCTAATAAATGATTAAAAGTAAATAATTTATCTAATTAAAAAAATATATTGCTAACCATTACAAGAGTTCTTGTAGCAATTCTAACACCAATTTTTCCATTATCAACAGGTAATGGAGAATTCTTATTTGTTTCATTATTACTATTTTCTGATGGTAAACGTTCTTCTAACTTTTTATTTTGTTTATTTCTCAAATCCAAAATAAGAGGGGCATAAGCACTTTAAATATATTTAAAGTTATAAAAATTAAAATAAATTTATTAAATTTTCTTAAGACTTCCATTATTCCCCATTGCTTTTAAAAATTAAATTTCAAGTCTATTAATTTATTCCCACCCAATATTTTCTCAAAATTACCATTTAAATAAAGTAATTCTTTGTTTAGTAGAACGTGAACATCCAATAAATTTATTTTTACAAAGTGCAGGTGATTGACTGTCTATATTAATAATTTTTTTATTATTATTAAAAGAGGGTATTAAATTTTGTTGATTGTCATTTAGACTGTTAATTGAAGTAGAATAATCTGTTAAAAATTTAAAAAATAATTTTTTTTCAAAACAAAAAGGCTCATATAAGGCTGAGAATAAAAAGGCTCATATAAGGCTCTTATTCCCCTTACCCATTGTCTTCTTTCTTCGACGGCGTCTCAATACTTGAACAATACATAAATTACAATAAGCAAGTACAATAAATGGTAAAATTACAGAAAGAATATTTCTTGTCCAAAATCGCAAAGATTGGTATTTAATTATTTTATTATTATTAAAATTCAAAACCAAAATAGAACTAAAAATAATTTTTTTAATTTCTGGGGAATTCGAAAAACAGAAAAATTGATAAACATGTAATTTTTTATTTTTTTTCAATTTCTTAGTTCAGCTTTATTCAAAAAATTACCTACCTCTCTATAATATTTGAACAATTAGGTAATTTAAAAATATTAATTTCAAAATATAAAGTAGCTTTCAATAAAAAAGCAAAAAGAAGAATTGTAAAAATAACAAAAGGTTTTCTTTTAACAAGAAAAACAAGTAAACATTTCTGAAAAACCCGATTTTTTTGAAAAAAATATTTATTTAAAATACTTGTGCATTGAATGGACTATTAGCCAAATAACGCTCAATACTTGCTATTACAAGAAGAAAATTGCAAACAGTTAGGGCAAAATGCTTAAATTAATTTTGTTTAAAAAAGTTTTTTTTTATTAATTTTTATAAGTTAACTAACGTTAATATGTATTAAATTAGAGTTTAAATTCGCCTTAAAAACTCTCATTTTTAGTTAAACTATAAACGTAATTATTATTTTTTGTTCTTAATAGCTTCAATCGAGAATGAATGTGGATAATGAATATTCTAAAAATAAATTTATATGCACAGTATGGTTGGCGGATAGTTGGAAATCTTCGGATATACGGATCCGAATCCAATATCCGGACCGAAAATCTAGGATATCCGGCCATTTTCGGATCCGGACCCGCCATCCTTAATGTAGTGGACGACTCCACTCCCTCACGACTTTCTCAAAAATTGCATCCCAAAAGGTGTTATTATAGGGAGATTTGACTGTGTATAGTTTTTGTTAGTATAAATTTTAATCCTATTTTTTCCATGAACCTTTATGTTCCATTACAAGAATTAACACTTAATTCATTTAATTTTGTTTAAAAATTTACCTCAAAACAAAAAAGTATTTTAATACTTTTTGTCCAAAAATTAATAAATATTCTAAAATTTAAAAGAAAAGCTAAAAAGTGAACGGGAGAGATGAGCAAATAAATTAAAGAAACAATAATATCGAAGAAGGAAAGCAATACTGGATTTACATAATTTTGTCGTCTAAGTTTTCTTGAAGTAGCAAAAACGTAAAAAAGTAGAAGGTTTTGGATAATAGAAATCTTTAAATTTAAAAAATAAATTTAATTTAAAAATTCTGTCGATTTTGAAAGCTTCGACAATTTTTTCGTGATAAAGCAAAAAATTAAAAATACCACAGTCGAATCTTGATAGCACGACGTGACATTCGAAGCACATCTATTTCCATAAAAGATATCGAAGGCATCTCGGGGTGCCGTCTTATCAAGATTCGACTGTAATGAATTATGAAGTGACTAAGCCTTCCTTAATTTGGAGATTTTCAATATAGCTTTTTAGTTTTTGGAGAGATTCAGTTGCTTATATAAATATAATTATTTTTTGCTGAACTATTTAGAATTTATTAATTTAATAATTAGTTAAAATTAAAATACAATAGATATGAGTGAGCCAAACATTCCAACAATTAAAAATCTTAAATTATAATTAAACATTCTTTCAAAATTTTGTTGTTGGTGACATTTTAAATTAATTGTTTGATTTAATCTAAATAAATGCATTTAACATTTATTTTTTTTAGAAATCTAAAATTAAAAAAAAAATTTTTTTTAATTTTAAATGAAAATTAATTTGTCTTAAAAATTAAAAAATTTTAATGAGAATTAATTTTTTTTAGATTTTGAAGTAAAAATCTTTAGAGATTTCGATTTTTTTCCTACTCCTGCATGCTCTATTTTTCACTACTCGTACCTTGAGATAGATGCAAGAAAGACTTTTGGTAAATACGAGCTCCTAAGCACTGATTATATTTTGTTTTTCTTTAAAAAGTAAATTTCTTTTAAAATATGAGTTTAAATTTTGTTTAGTCCAAAAAATGTTAAAAAATTTGTATGAAAATATAAATAAATTTTTAAACCGAAAAGGAAGGAAATTTTCTAATATTTTATTAATTAATAATTTATTTTTTAGCCAAATTTTTATTTTTTTTCGCGTCTGATATAAAATGAAAGGAAATATTTTTAATTCATACACGCTATTTGGTTGTTGTTGGTTGAGTTTTTGATGACGAAATAAATGAAAAAATTTTAAAAATAATTTAAAAGTAATTTAGTTTTAGTAAATGAAATTTAATTAATTAAAAGGATGTGCCTCTTATAAGATTAAAAATAAATAAAATCCTCTAATAGTGCGTGGGGGAGAGGGATTTAATAGTTCTTTTCTACACGCGTCAGTTTCTTTTAAGAGACTACATTTGTATTTGATAAATAAATATTTTATTTCATAAAGTCTAATAAGAATAATAACCTTCTAATTGAGGCCTTGTAAAAGATTAAAAAATTTACCTATTTATTTATTCAATAATTTTAGTGACCTTATTTAAGGATTTATAGACAAAATTTAAAAAAAGGTTGAAAAATTTTATGAATTATTTATTCTTTAGAATGCTATGTAAGTACATAAAAAAGTATAAAAAATAGAATCATGCAAAAATATAGACAAAGAGGAATTTTAAAGATAAATTTTAAATGTTAAAGTCTAAATTATAATTAACGAATTAATTTTTAATTATAATAAAATAATTTTAAAAGTTATTTTATTTATTTTTAAAAATTAATTTTCTAATAAAAATTTATCTGAATTGGTCTGAAGGACAATTCGAAAAAGTTTTTATAGAAATCTTTTAAATATTAAGTTTTTAGAGAGTTATAAAATGATAAAATTAAAATTAGAATATTTTGTAATATTTAAATTAATATTTAAATTTTATATTAAAATTATTAGTAATGACTAGGGTCCGGATTTTAAAAAAATAAAATGCTCAGAAAGGAAAACCAGGAACAAAAAATATATATTAAAGAGCAAAGGAAGTTAAGGAAAATATTGAAAATTCTAAAAATCTGGGTCCTTTGAATGATAAACAAAAATTACAATTTATTTTTTTAAAGGAACTAATCTACCTATTTCCTTATTTATTTAGTTAAAAATATTATATTTAAAAATCTATTTTCCTCTTCCTTTTTACATATTTTATTTCCTTAAAAATGGATTTAAAATAAATTCTAGTTAAAATTTTACCTTTTAATTATTTTTTTTATTTTCGCATTTCAAATGTTTACAAAAGTAACACGAGAAGATAAAATGAAAGTAAAACAATCTTTGAGTTTTTTATATACCTTTTTGGGTAAAAAATATTTTTAATTAAATTTTTAAAAGTATTTTTACTTTAATTGTGTGAAAAAATTAATTTTAGAAAAATAATTTTAAATTTTTCAATTAAATATATGTACAAAAATATTTTTGGTATGTACTTTTCTGTTATCTCCTAATTAGGGTTGCCGGTTCCTGGAAAATCTTCGAATATCCGGAACCGAACCAAAAAATCCTCGGTTATTCGGTTCGGTCCAGAACCGACGACCCTACTCCCAATCCATTTTATATAAATTTTGAATGAAAATAATAAAAATAATATATTAAATATACAAAATTACTAATAAAAACATCAAAAAGCATGTAAATACGTAAAAACAAAAAATTAATTAATTTTTGTTTTAACTAAAAAAATTTTTTGGATAATACAAGAATTTTATTATTGTTAAGAAGGATATATTAAAAAATTTAATTTAAACAAAAACAAAAGGAAAAAAGTAATAAATTTATTTTCATGTGGCATAAAATTACTTATAGTTTTTTTAATATTAAAAAATTTTTCATTATTTTTGTTGTAATTAATAAATTTTGTCAAAAATTATTTAAAATATTACTGTAAACACATAAATTACTGTAAACAAATAAAAAAAATATTTTAAGACTACCTAAATAAAAAATAAGTTCAACTAAGTAATATAACGTGGCTATTATTGAGACCAAGAAAATTCGGATGACTTTTAATGATGCCAAGAAGACTTATGAGTCCAAAATAATTTCACAAAACTATGTATGAACTTTAACGAGCAGTAGAAAATTCTAATGAAATTTTTGATAATTAAATAAGCTCAAAGAAAGCCCCCAAATTATCTATAATTTAATCTGCTATTAACAAAAATCCGATCAGAATACCCAAAATACTGTTTTATAGCCTTAAATTCTTTCAATTTCTATCTACAAAAAAACAAAAATTTATTTACGAAAATTCCAAATAATTAAGAAAATAACAAAAAAGAGAGATCGCTCTACTAAATTAAACTCCAAAACCGCTAAAAAGATCCTGTTGTTTAGCCAATTCCACCAACATAGGATCATCGAAGAATTTATTGACAGAAACATCTTCAGACAATCCTTTTCTTCGTCTTGTTTTAATCATAAATTCGCGTGCCAAATGAGGTGCCGGTTGAAGTTCCAATGGACGGATAATAATACTCTTATCAAGTGGATCGCCTGGCACGATCTTTAAAAATTTTAATTATAAAAAGCGTCTTTAATTAAATAATGGTTTTATTAATTACCGTATTTCCGAAAATAGAACCCCATAGGGCTCTACTTTTCGACTATCCTCTAAGATGTGGCTTTATTTCAGGGTGGGGTTCTAATTCAAGGTGATGTTCGGAAATACGATATTCAAGAATGGTTCGTCTTTACTTAGGTTTTCAATTTCGAACTCGAAAAAATCTAAGACTTTCGGCCCTTTTTAACCGAAGAATTTGTTGAAACTTAAAAGGAATCGGTTGTTTAGAGGAATAAAAGAAATTTGAAAAGTGAATCACTTAACAAAATTAAAGTAGTATAAAACGTATTTTGATGCGAATTATCGCATTTTTAAGTTTTTCGTTTAAAAAAGTCAAAATATAAATATTTTTCTATTCACCTGCCAATGACTGAAAACGCTTAAACAAAAAGCTTGTCCTTGTGTATGTGTACGTAAATCAGTTTCAAACCCAAAAGAATCGATAACTTAAATTAAAATAAAATTTTTTTAATTATTTCAGATAAAGAATTACCAGGAATAAATGCTTTAATTGTGTAAAGAGGAGAACCAGGAATTGGGGCATCTGTAGTTACGTGTCCTCTTCTTTTTGAAAGAACTGTATAAATAGCAGTAACGCAATCAGCTGGGGCAATTACTTCAACAAAATAATAAGGCTCCATTAAACGAGGTGTTGCCATCTTTTAAATAGAAAAAGAATAAATTTTTTATTGGAGAGGATGTCAAAAAAGAATTCCATCGAATTTATTAACTTTAAGTGGATTATGAAGGTGTGTTAGAGACTGCGGATACCGAATATATCAAGGGTGCATCACCTCCCCCTGAAATCAACTCCCTGGGTCGCCCTTGCATCAGAGTATAGTAGATGAAATAAGGTTGTCTGTTTCAAACCGTCCCGAAAAACAAAAATTTTCGGTTCGGTTAACCGAGGATCTAGTGAGACGGACAATTCTATAATAAATTAAATAAAAGACAATTTTTAATTACATATTTCAATTAAAAATAAATTTTTACTGACTAAAAACGCAGAATAAGCACATCTTCGTGATGTTGGAATAATTTGTCCACCACCTCTATATAGCGGTTCTTTAGCAATATGAGCATCCAACATTTTGAATTTGACATTTCGAATAGCTAAATTTTTAAAATTCAGTTTTTAACATTAAAGTTAAGGAACTCACGTTCTTCACATAAAGGTCCTTCTCTCGCTGCCCATTGAAATCCTTGAATAATCGATTCGCGCACAGTTTTGAGTAATTCTTTATCAACTTCGGAAGGTAAAGTGTCGTCCAAAAGAATGTTCGGTCCATTCGTTTCTGGTCCAAATGCCCAAATAGAACGGGATGCAAGCAAATCCCATTCATACTTTGTTTGGAAAAAGTCTCCGAGTTGTTTTCTAAAATTTAAAAATTTTAAGAGGTAAATGGGAATTTCAAAAAGAAAACCTGTTCCATGTAATTTTGACAACCTCATTTTCAATATCTTCAGCCAATCCCTTTTCCAATGGTTCAGCAATCATTGTAATTTTATTCCTATATATTTTAAATAATTTAAATTAAAAAATAAAATTACTTTTGGTTAGGAGTTTGTGCAAAACATTTAAGTGAAGATGTTTCAACAACAGTTTCACAAAATGATACAACTGGATCAGCGACTTTAATATCAATTTCAGAGAATACTTTACGTATATCGTGCATAACACAATCCATGAAGAGCTCTCCAGTACCTAAATAATTGAAATAATTATGGGGCAGCTACATACTATCGATAAAAACCTTATTCTAGGGATTTTTTTTGAATTCGTCAAAAATTTATAAATTAGATTTTGAATAATTCAAAACAAATTATGGAGTACCTATAGCTTCTGGCTGAACCCGAGGACAAGTCATTAACAGAAACCAAGCCAAATTTTTGTAAAACCCCACACATGTCAGAAACAAATACAAATCCTCAAACAAATTAAAAATAAAAATTTCAATAACCTAACATAACATGTTCACCACTTTCTTCAACCCTCGTAGTCAACAACGGATAGGACTTATTGACTTTACGAAGAGAATCAAGCATTTTTGGCAATTCTGATGGATTAATTGGTTCAATTGACAATTTCACTACAGAGCACGTATTAAATTTGAGTGGGCGAAAGATGTAGAGCTAAAATACAAATTAATAAATTCGAAACCTTCAAAAATTGTGATAAAAACCTCATCTTGATCATAATCTTTTTCAACAATTGTGCATGTTTTAGTTATTGGCTGGTCAATCCCTTCCATTAAAACAAGGCAACCAGCACCAATACTGCCGACTTCAATATCATATCTAAATAATTGTTAAAAGAATTTTTAACTAAAAAGAATATAATTAGGAGAAAGTGTCGCTAAACGCGACCATTAGTTAGATTTAATTTTGTTAAGTTAATTTTTTTCTAAATTTAAATTCCATTCTGTTATTTGCTTAATCTAAAATTATCTTTTTTAACCGCACCTGCTGTCTAGGAATTTTTTCTATTTAAGAATTTTACTCATGTTTAAAAATTTTTATCTGTTTAACTTATTTAAATTAGTTCTCCTCTTTTTTCTTTAATAGTAAACAACTTTTTCTTTATAAGTTATTTTTCAATATTCAATTTTTTTAGCACCAGCAATTTTGTTTAATCTAATTTCACACTCCTTTTTTCCCCTCTCTTGGTTCACTGTTGGCTCTCACTTATTGGCTTTATTATTGGTGGCTTGCTTTTAATTATTGGATTTAATTTGATTAATTGGAAAATAAAATTATTTAATTGGTTGGAAATTATTTATTGGAATTGGGCTATTACTTATTTGTTGGTCCCTAGGCTTTACTATAGAAAGAATAATTTTTTGATACTTTAATTAAGGATAGTTAAAATAAAAACCTAGCAACAGGGATCCACAGACGTCCAACAGTCATAACTCGACAGTCTTCCTCATCTTGAATGCTGTAATTTTCTCCAAGAATTTTGACTTCATCACCAATGTGAACTAAATAGTAAGATTTAAAAATAATTTAATTATTAAATTACTCATTCCACTGAAAATACGGCCAAGAACATGAAAAGCAGTTGCATCTTGTGTTGGATAATTTTTCGTTGTGTGAATGAAAAGAGGACCCTTAAAAAGAAAATACCGTATTGTCTCTAATAGAAGCCCATCTCCAATAGAAGCCCATGCCCTATTAGAAGCCCACTCCATAGGGGGTATTGAAAAATAAAGGCCCATGCCCCAATAGAAGCCCATGCCCTAATAGAAGCCCATCTGATTTTTGACTATCTATTTTTCTATTACTCGTGTCATAGTCGACTAAAGGATAACAAAATTCCAGTCTCCAAAAATGAGTATAAAAGGATTTGAATGGAATATCGGAAGATTCGGATGAGTTAAGTAGAATTTAAGGTGAATTAAGAGAATTTAGAGAAAGATAAATGCGGGTTTAAAAAGGTATCTAAGGAATTGTGGTATAGAGACTATTGTATGATTCAGTGGTATCGTTGGCTATCAACAAATTAATAGGAATATTCAGAGATTAAATATTGAGAGATTTGGTATTGAGAGATTTGGTTGACAAGGATTCAACTACTTCCGTGCACATACCTCGGTTCTTCAATATCGAGAGATTTCTCGATAGATAGAGGTATCAATAATCCTTCCATATTTTTCCATTGAGGATATGGAAGGGATTAATAAATTAAGGCACTTAAGAAGGAGATTAAGTATACTAGAAGAAAGAGCATATCGGAAGATTAAAGTGGGATATTGTTAAAGATAAGGTGTAAAAATATCGAGGAATATTTTGGAATTAAACGGATATTTATAATTAAGATGGATTTAATAAAGATGGATATGTAGCTTAATCTGATCATTCAGGAGTTCATTAATAGTGATTTGCGGGATTAGAAGGGATTTACTCATTACTATGTTGAGGAAAAAGAGTTTTAGTGATATTTATATTGATTTTGATATATAATTTTTATATTCATTTCTGTTTTCTTCCTGCCAAGCAGTTAATTTTTGTTGCCTTTATTTTTTATCTTCTATAAAATTTCGATATTGAAAAATAAAAGCCCATGCCCTAATAGAAGCCCATGCCCTATTAGAAGCCCAGTCAATGAGGGGTATTGAAAAATAGACGCCCAGGGCTTGTATTAGAGATAATACGGTAATTACTTCGAATCGAAGGTAAATAAATTTCAATATTTTTGTAATTAAATCGAATAAAAATGATGTTAGTTCCACTTTAATTCGACAGGAAAAATAATAAAAAATGAAATGCCGGAAAATAAATTCCCCGTTATTAAGATCCAACATTTTTAGAAAATAAAACTGACTAAATTTTAAAAATTCCAGATTCCGGGTTAAGAGATAAAAATACTTAAAAGTTGTGATAAAATAAAAAAAACCAACACTAGCATCACATTTAGCAACAGCCATAGGTAATGGACGTGTTATTTCACCAGTATAACACTGTTGTACTTTTATAGGGCCATTCTCAACTGGTGACTTGAAATTTTGCACAACAAGATCGACAAAAGCTTTAAAAAATAAAATTAATTTAAAAACATTTAAGAAATAAACCTGTAAAAGTTCCAAAAAAGCGTTGACAAATTAATGTAATTAATGGACGTACATTCATTTTCTGTTCTTCTCTAGTAAGTTTAATGCCTAAATGTTCCTGCAATTTTGGTAGACAAGTGTCAACATCACCAACAACCTTAAAATTATCAAAATGATTTCTAGAAAATTAAAATATACAGATTGTAAAAACGAGTGAGAAAAAGAAATATTACGGGTCTTAAAAATTAAAGGATGCAGCAAGGACGTAGCCAGGGGGTTTCTGGGGCTAAAGTCCCCCCACTCCCCGAAATATGGGAAACGAAAAAATTTTGGGAGCATAGAAACGCAAAAATTTAGGCACACCCTATAAATATTAAAATACTAAAAAACCTGTGAGAAAAGTTTATACATTGGTTCCAAAATAAAATGAACAAAAGTTCTAGGCGCCTGTGTTTGAGAACTAAATTGCTGTTTTCGCGTAAATTTTCGAGTTGCTGGATCATAAAACATATCGCCCCACAAACGTTTAGCAAATCCAATAGAATCAAGTTCTCGATATTTTGAAGAATAAATATTTGCAAAACTTTGAAGAGAAAAACAAATAGAATAGCGACCACTTGCAAAAATAACATTTCCCATTAATGGAGAAAATAAAGGAATATCTTCTTCTCCAAATGTCCTAAAAATATAAGGATTAAAAAATTAATAACTGAAAATAGAGTAAAGCAACTGGGCTATAGCTATTTCTCTCCTTTAGCTAGTGCAAAAGGTTATTCGGCGGCTGGGAGCGAATCAGTATCTTCAGTAGACCGGACTGATGTGTTGGTCATCACACCACGCCGCCTAATAGCTATATGCTTCACAAGAGAGAAATTTTCTTGATGCATCTTTTAAAGTGTTCATTCCCAAAAAACAAGAAAATATAACAGCCGTTATAAAGATTTCCCCTAAACAAAAAGAATAAAATGAGAAATAACCCGCAAAATGTATAGCCATTAAAAATCTTAGAAAATCAGAAAAACTAACTGAACGAAATTGTTAATTTGATCCAGAGTAAATTTCAATTTAGCATAAGCATCAGCTGGCGGCAGTTTTAATTCAAGAATAAGTCTGTCAATTTTATTTAAACAAATAGTAATTGGAAGACGTTCCTGAACTGCATGTCGAAGTAATCTTTCAGTATTTAACATCATTCCTTCATGAACATCAACCATTATAACAACACCGTCAGATAGACGGAAAGCTGCTGTACATTCGTCAGAGAAATTAACATGTCCAGGAGTATCAAAAATATTTAACAAATAAGATTTGTTGCGAGATGAGGGCATTACTGAAATAATTTTTTAAAACATGAATAAAGTGGCAAACAATCCAAAAAACATAAGATGCCATAATCCTTTACGGAAGATATGGGAAAAATTTGGAAACCTAAAAGATAAGTACACACGTAAAAACAGCCGGGCCCGTAACCAGGGACGGGGTAATTCCACCTCAGGCCCGTAGCCAGGATTTTTTTCGGGGGGGGGGGGGGTCAAGGGGGGAAAAATTTTTATTTTCAGCGTCGCAGGCGAAAATTTTGAGAATTTTAGAAGGCCGTAGGCCAAAAAATTCACTTTTTCGGCGCCGCAGGCGCCGAAAATTTGATTTTCAGCGCCGCAGGCGAAAATTTTTTGAATTTTGGACCTCAAAAAGCCAGGTTTCTTCCTTTTTTAGCGCCGCAGGCGAAAATTTTTTAAATTTCAGAGGCCGTAGGCCAAAAAAATTCACTTTTTTTGCCCCAGCCCTTCCCCAAATTTTTCCCTTTTCCCCATTTCGGGGGGGGGGGGGGGGGGGAATTCCCCCCCTACCCCCCCCTGGCTACGGGCCTGTTCCACCTCCCCCTGAAATTGGAGAAATGGAAAAATTTAAGGAGGGGATTATGCAAAAAAGTGAATTTTTTGGCCTACAACCTTTTAAAATTCTCAAAATTTTCGAGAAAGAAACTCAAATTCGGCGTAAAAAAATTTACACACTCCCCCCGAAAAGAAATCCTGGTTACGGGTTTGGTTTGAGTTACAAACGCTTAATCATTAAGTAAAAAAGAGTCACTCAACTTCCTAATTAAAATTTAAATCAAAATATAACCTAAAGTAACTGGCTGTGTTTTAATAGAACATCCCCGTTGTTGTTCAATAAAAAGCCTGTCAGAATAGCGAAGGTCTCTGTCCTCATAACGAAATAAATCTGGATGTGTTTGTTCAACCAAGCAATCAATAAAGGAAGTCTTTCCGTGGTGAATATGTCCAGCAATTGCCAAATTACGAATAAGTTCTGGTTTGCTTGTTAAATCAACGAGAAAATCTTTTTTGTAAACAGTTTCAGGAAGCAAATTTTCTTGAGCCTAAAAATAGTAAACAATTTTATTTTTGCTTATTTGGCGGAAAAATAAGTAAATTTTTTCGAATACGGCCCCCTCAGTTTTTCAGATGCCAAAAAACAGCTCTAAAAATATTCCTCCCAGCCCCCCAAAATTTTTCCTGAATTAGTGGATACATCAAAATACTCATAGCTATCCCAAATACGAAAAATTAAAAAAAGAGATCAGTAGGAAATACTGACTGGCCAAATATTTTAAGTTCTCAAACCCAAAATTAACAAAAGAGAAAATTTACTTGAAAACGTCGAAGCTTCACAGGCTTAACGATAGGTTCAGTCAAAGGTTGCGCATCTTCTTCATGTACTAGAGCCTCCACACCCTCCCCATACACTTCCATAGCACTTGCATAATACTTTTTGTCTTCATGTAAAACAATTTGGTTAGCCGGGACAATTGGTGTTTCTGACTCGTCTTCTTCCTCATCCTTAAATTTATTTTTTAAAATTAATCTTTAAAAATAAATAAAAATACTCTTTCCATAGACTCGTCATTTTGTTCTTCTTCATTTCCAACTGGCTGCATTTCTTCTTCATCATCACTATCTAATTCAGGACCAATATAATTTCCAAATTCGTCATATAGATCTGAATCCATTGTTTATCTAGAAAAATTAGAATTGCTAAAGCGAATAAATGTAGACAAGGAATTACAAGATTAATATCACGGAACAACGCAAACTAAATCTAATGGAAAATTCCCGTTACGAGGCAGGGGCTGCGCATGGATTCGTCCCCTTGAATAAAAACTTTGGATTCGTCCCACTAATTTGTAAGTTAATAATCCACAGCGCGCCGTCCTAGACCGGCGACGGCGCGTTTATGATTTTCCCATACTCTAAAGGGTTATAGACAAGACTCAACCGACTCCTATCCAAACTTTTTTGAGGTCGTTTCATTGTGTCTTTAAATTAATTTTGAACTTTTACAGAATAAACAATAAAATTAAAAAAAATTTCTTAAAACAAATTCACCTTGGCAACCCTAATATAATTTTTATTTTTTAAAATAATTATTTTTTACTATTCTTTTTAATTTATTAAAATTGTCTGTATTTATTTTTTTGTTTGTTCAAATTTTTGTGTATTTTGGCTGAAAAAATTCAATAGATCGTAATAATATTTTTGTTAAAATAAAAAATTAAATGCACTTAAAAAAATATTTTTTCTAATTAATTAAATATTTTGTATTAATTTTCCAGAAATTTTAGAAAAATGGAAGGATTTAGTAAATTTTTATTTAAAAACTGAAATATTTCCAAAAATTATTTCTTTCTTCATATTTTTCCAAAAAACAAGTTTATAATTTAATTTAACCCTGCATTACCCTGTAGAGACTGAGATTTTTTTAAAGCCTGGGCCTGTTCCTGGACTATGGGTTTGATTTATTGACCTTGTCCAGATCCTTGTTCTGTAGTCCAGGAAAACCCCAGGCTCAGGAAAACCTCAGGAAGGTCAAAAAATGCCTGGGCCTGGACTCTGGGTACAGGAAAAACCTTGGCCTTGGCCAAGACCCAACTCGATCTCTATTACTCAGTATTCTTTTACTAGATATTTATCTTTTTTTAACAGTTAAATTAAAATTTCATAATTTTAGCAAAGATAAAAATAATATTTTTACCTCATTACTAATTAAATATTAATTATCTATTTTTACAATATTTGTTTTACTCTCTCTCATAAAACAATAAATACATATATTGATTCATTTTTTAGATTAAAATGTTGCCAATTTATTATCATTTTTTTAATAAAAATTTTATTGAGAGAGATTTATTGTTAATCTTTCTAGTAATTTTTAAATTTAAATATAACTATAATCCGATTTTTGGTTGAATTTCTAATTTTTCTTTATATTTTGAATAAGAGTAAAATAAATAAAGTTACCGTATATCCTTTAATAACTACCCTGGGTAATTATTGTTTCGACCTTTTGGTTGAGGGAGTAATTATTAGAGGGAGGGCAATTAATAGAGGTTATACGGTATGAGTTTTTACTAAAAAATTTATTGAATAAAAAATGAAAGCTATTAGGTTCATAGTAAGGATAATTAATAATATTCTCCATCTTTTTATCCTTTTTTAAATGGAAAATGGGCAGCGGTATACAGAGTACATTTAATGTTCATACACAAAATTTATATAAAACAATAAGGAAAACTAAACATTATTTTGGTGGCCAATTTCTTTTATTTTCCTCAAAATTCTTCGAAAAAAATTGTGAAAGAAAGATGTGTATATGGAGAGATAACTGACAAAAATAAAACTATTATTATTCACCGATTTATAATATTTATTTTTAAAATATACACGAACTCTCGTGAATATGCTACTGCATACACACATATTTCTAGAAACTTAAAATAAAAAAATTTTCATCATTTACTCAACAAATTTATTTTTTAATAAAATTTTTGAATTCAAATTTGTAAGAAAATTTTATTTTATAGAAATACATGTTTTTTAATGCGAATTAACAACTTTAATAGAAATTCATTAAGTTTAATATTAATTATTTTTATATTAGCTTTATTTTTTTATTTTATTAATTTTAATTCTAATCAATTTATTTCATCAACAATATATTCTACATCTTTAGAGTAATTTAAAATTTTTAAATTAAATTTAATTATTTGATAAAAATGTGTTCATTAAAATATGTAAATCACCCGATCCGCATATGAAAAAAAATAAAACCTAAACTTTAAAAAATTTCTCTCATAAAAAATAAATTAAATGAGAAGTTGTAATGAGTGAAATAAGGATCAGATTTTTTAGAGTTTTTACGTTTTAAGTTAACTTAGGTCTTGGTTTTTATGCTTTGGTGATTAGTTTCATATATGGGATTCTATCCCTTTTTAAGAATTATTTTAAACTAAATTTCAGTCATTTCTCTGTTAACAACAATAAAATGATAAACAAACCCAAAATTGCAATTATAACTGTATTCGATAAATCTGATCTTTTAAATGAATTTGGTTTGGCATTAAGTACAGTTCGTTGTTATGCTCAACGCTCTCAAGAATGTTCTCATTTTGTTTTAATTTCACCTAATATACCCAAAAATGATGTAAATAATTCTTTAGATGAAAACAAATGCAGACAAAATGACGTGAGGATTTATTAGATTTTCTTTCAAGTTCCCAGTTTTAAAGTTAAAAAAATAATTTTAAATATGATTGGAGGATATAGTTTTTAATCCAAGCTGTTATGAAAGAACACAAAAAATATAAATAAGCCATTCACGATGATTTTATTCCATCTAAAATTTATAAAGAATGTTAGAAGAGAATTAATGAATGTTAAAATTTGATAATTTCCTTTGTTTAGGGTATACGGGCCGCCTAATTTTAACGGAAAATTTTTTAATAAAAAATATACAGAATTCTAGTTATTAGTTCATGTTTCGTCGCCATTGTGTAGTTGTCGAGTGGATGTCTCAACATTCTGAATTTGAGTGGATATTATTTATTGATGGGGATATGGCTGTTGTTAATCCAAATCATTCTTTATTTGAATATATTAATGGAGAACAAATTATTTTTATTGATAGAATATTCAATAATGAAATAATGGCTGGCAGTTATTTAGTTAAGTATGTTAATATTTAATGTATCAGGGTTGTTAGATTGCCTAAAATATTTAACTCAAATTCCAACTTTTTCCTATTTTACAACCTACTGACTCCATAATGTCGTCAATTAAATTATCATTGGTTATTTATCAGTCAGCGCTAAGGTTGACGGACAGTTGGAAATATTCGGATATCGGGATCCGATATCCGAACCGAAAATTTCCGGATATCCGGCCTTTTTTCGGATCCTGATATCCGGATCCGCCAACCTTAGTAGGCACACAGTAGCAGATAATTAGTAAGCTTAAGACGGGTTTCCCCAATCAGGATTGCAGTGTCTAACTATCCACTGCATGCCTCGGGCGTAGGCAGCTCAGCATAGGCCGCGAACTGATCTTGATCTTTCCTTACTGAGCTGGATCGAGAAAATACCGACTACCTAATTCTAATATTTACAGATAGAGTAAGTCGAGTTCGAGCGAGTTCGAGTTACTCGACTCGACCGCTCGGGTTTTTTGCGTAATTACTCGACTCGGAACTCGGGATCATAATACTCGGATTACTCGAGCTCGGAAACTTCCTACTCGACGTACTCGGTTAAAACCGAGTATTTTTATGCTCCTATCTGCGGCGCAAAATGGAAGATTTTTAGCTTAAGGATCTTCCAAAATTCTCAAAATTTTCGCCTGCGGCGCTGAAATCCCTCTCCTTATCCTCTCCTTTTCTCTATCCCTCTCCTTTTTCTCTATCCCTCTCCTTTTTCGCCAACGGCGCGAAAGGAGAGGGATAGAGCAACGGATCTCATGGCACCTTTCGACAATATACCTAATCCGACGATATCCCAATTAATCTCCCGAATTTCCAAGATTTTGCTCCTAATACACCCAAATCTCACTATAATCGGCCCAAATCCCGCTTAATCCCTTGATATCCATCTAATTCCTCTGTTATCATTCGATATCCTCTTAATCTACACGAATCCCCGAAATAATATTATCCATTGTTGTTCAACCCGGAGCCCGGATTCAACAGGGATCGTGTGCATATCTTGGAATTTCTGCGGATTAAGAGGGATATAGACGGATTAACGAAAATAACTGGGATTTGGATGAAGATCTAACGCATTACTGCCAACAAATGCCCAAAACACGGCACTGATAATGAATAGTCTTTAGTAAAAGTGTTGTTTTTGGTAAAATTATTTTAAAATACTGTTTTATAAAAATTACTCGATTACTCGACTACTCGAACTCGAACTCGGCCTAAAAAGTTGAGCTCGAGCTCGAACTCGGGTTTTTCAAACTCGGATTACTCGAGCTCGGTTTTTTCCCAATTACTCGGTACTCGACTTACTCTATTTACAGAAACACAATTTATGGCCGAAATTTTCTTAATGATTGGGCCAATTATTTTTACAAATTACCAAAAAGCTTTCATGGATCGGACAATGGAGCTATACATGTAAATAAATTTTTAAATATGTAAATACCAGGGCTGGGCGTAATGAAAAAATAAAAAGCGAAATGCGAAATGCGAAACTTTTCGCGCCAAAAAATGCGAGAATGCGAAAGATGCGAAACGCGAAAGTGCGAAATAAGCCCAGCCCTGGTAAATACCTTTAAATTTTTAGGGACTTTTTATGGAAAAATTTTCTTCACAAGAACACAGAAATAATTGTCAACATCTGTGGGAAACATCTAAGTACTTTAATTTCGAATAATTAATTAAAAATATTTTTAAAGAAATTTTGGGGATCTGAACACATTCACAGTTTGTGTTCGTCATTTTACTGAAAAACAAATGGTAAATCGAACATTCGATGAAGGAAAAGTTAAAGTTTTACCGAAAGCTGCAGGATGGGTAAGGGATGGCGGACATACTGGGACAAAATTTTCAACAAAAGATTTTATGTTTCATGGATGGAAAGCCTCGTAATAATTAAATAATAAATATAAAAAAGAAAATTAATAATTTTTAAAGAAAATTAATAATTTTAATGAATGTTGTGAAATATGATGAATGAACTAAGGATAAGCTTTTTATTATCAATCATACATATAATGGGCAATAGAGCTCGAACCCGGGCCCGGAAGCCGGGTATTTTGTAAAATCGTCGTTTTAGAGGTTTTAGCCTGGAAACCCCGACCCGGGTCAACTTGGAAGAGAAAAATCCGGATACCGGGCCCGGCAAAGTGAAAAGTTCGAGCTCAATGGGTAATTCGACATAAAAATTGATTCGGGTACTTTCTAAAATTATTTTTATCACCGACATAAATGAAAATAACTCTACTTAATTTGTTACCTACACTAAAGTGGATTAGTTAATCCAACCTAGAACAAAAATTTTGCATTATAATAATAATAAAGGGCCAAGATTTTATATACTTAAAATTAACTTAATTTTAGAAAAACTAATCTCAATTAAATATTTAAAATTTAATTAAAACTTTTCAGTACATTCAACAGAAAATCAGAATTTAATCCTTGGAAATATCCATTTAAATCAGAACAAAATTTTTTTGATGAAGAAAGGTTTTGTGGCAACGAATCAGAATGGATATATAATGAAAATTTTGTTGAACGTGAATATAAAATTAACGAAAAATTACAAGAAATTATAAATAAATCAAAAATTGAATATAACAAAATTGTACAAAACTTAAGACTAAGAAGATAAAATTAAATTTTAAAAAATATCGATTCGAAATAAAAAATTTTTTTTTAAATTTCGCCAGCTATAGTTTGGATACAGATGTATAAATTTTAAAAAAATTAAATAAATAAAAAATCTAAATTTGGCTTTAATTTAAAGAATTTATATTTTGAAAATACAAAACTTATTTTCTTTTATTTGTTTATTTGAAATTCTTCTTTTCCATTCTAAAAAAGATTAATACCAAAAATTATTAAATAAATTTTTTTAATTGAAAGGATGATTATTTACCTAGCAGTATTTAAAAATATTAGTAGGCGGGAGATAGAATTTCTAATTTATTGCTTACGTATTAGATTTTTAAATTTTGCTAAAAAATTTTTAAATTTTTACCAAACCAATCAAATTTAAATAGCAATTTATCAGTTTCTGTAATAGCTTATTTACTCTATTATTTTTTTAAACCCTCTCTAGTTAGGGTGAAAAATTTAAAAAAATATTTATAAATTTTGGTTTTTACCTGGTTATATGTCCGTAAAAATAAGTTCTGCTTAATTTTTTTCATTCATCTTTCTGGAAAACAAGCATATTTTATACCTGTCAGCAAAAAGATTCGGCTCTATCTTAGGACATGCGTCCCATGGACATTTATGCGTCCCATAAACAAAAAATTGAATTTTTCTTGGTGTTGCAAAGTTGAGGTATGGTTCCAAACCATTTTTTCATGTTCGGGACCTACGCCCACTGGGTCTGGGACCGTTCCTTACCCTATCCATCGAAATTTCTGAAAGTTAAAATCGTTTAACTGAAATTTTTAAAAATGGCTATAACTTTCAGAAATTTCGATGGATAGGGTAAGGAACGGTCCCAGACCCAGTGGGCGTAGGTCCCGAACATGAAGAAATGCTTTGGAACCATACCTCAACTTTGCAACACCAAGAAAAATTCAATTTTTTGTTTATGGGACGCATAAATGTCCATGGGACGCATGTCCTAAGATAGAGCCAAAGATTCTGTCAGAAGGCTCTAAAAAACTGTCTTATTCAAAAATCTTTAAGAAATTATCTTTAAAAAACTTAAACCCCGTCTTATTTTTATTATAAAAATTGTTTTTTATTAAAAACCTCTTTATTCGATTATTAAATTACTAAGCTATTTTTATTTTGTCATAAATTTTTGTCAAAAGTTCTTATAATTACAGTCGACAGCATTACTTTCACTGTTGATATAATGACGATTGATGGGGGTATCCCTTGGGGTTCCTTTCTGTAAATAATAAAAGATGTTTATTAAATAAAAGCCACGAATTTAACAAAAAACACCTTACTAAACGTGGCCTAGGCTAAATTTAAGAATGTTATTAATAATAATTTATTGTTTGTTTATTATTTACATTTATAATTTTAGTGTTTGTTTATTGTAAAATTATTTTAATTAATTTTTACAATTTTGATAAACAGTTTAGAAAATCCAAAATCTTTTGGGTATCATTAACTAAGTTTTAATTGGTTCCGAATTTTACCTTTCAGGAAAACAGGCTGAAATGGAAAAACTCATTCTTACATCGAAGACGCCGTTATCTGAATCAAACGGAGCAACATTTGTTTTATTCCTCTCCACATTTATTTAAACCCCTCTCACATGTTCACAGCCTTTCCAGCTTTTAATTATTATGTTAATAAAACATAGTAACCTACTACTACCAGTATTTGGAAGCTCGTACTAAAATTCGTACTCGTATTTGCGTACGAAGTACGTTTAAGAGGCCAAAATTATGCTGGTACCAGTACGAGGTAGAAATAAGGCATCTGCGAAAGTACAAGTATAAGCAAATTTCAAAATTCCAATTTAAAATTCCACTACTCGAAACCAAAAAATTGAAAGTCCAAAAGATTGTTAAACCACAATTTTTGGCTTTTATTTTCTTCAATCATTTTTGGGGTGAAAGATTTGATTATACAAATGCTTATTTAAAAGGATTTTTTCCAAATTGGAGATTAACTTTATTAAAAACTAACTTTAATACATTTTTAAGATAAAATGTTAAAAACACCCTCCTATAAATATTCATATTTACCAATAAAAAGTTCTTTGGCTTCAATATTAATGCTTTTTATATTAGCTTTATTTTTTTATTTTATTATTTTTAATTCGAATCAATTTATTTCGTCAACAATACGTTTAAAGTAATTCTTTAAATTATGAAAAATGTCCGAATCTGTAACAAGAGCTTTACGAAAATGGGGCGGTCACATTTCTCCTTTGTTTCCCAGAACCTGAACTTTCGGCGAAACGCTGACACTCATACCTGCAAAAGCTCATTCTCTTATTGATATAATTAACAAAACATAAGGTCGTGACTGGTTCAAACATAGATTTTACAATTAAATTTACAACAAAATTTTAAAAAAATATGATATAATAATTGAATCTAAATAAGGGTAAATCATCGACAAAAATCTTTGCCCTTTAAAGTATAAAATAGATTTTAAGTTAAACCTGGTCTTGGTTTTTATGCTTCGGTGATTAACTTCATATATGGGATTCTATCCCTTTTTAAGAATTATTTAAACTAAATTTCAGTCATCTCTCTGTTACTAATAAAATGATAAACAAATCCAAAATTGCAATTATAACTGTATTCGATAAATCTGATCATTTAAATGAATTTGGTTTGGCATTAAGTACAGTTCGTTGTTATGCTCAACGCTCTCAAGAATGTTCTCATTTTGTTTTAATTTCACCTAATATTCCAAAAGATAATGTAAATAACTCTTTAGATGAAAATAACAAATGCAGGCAAAATGACGTGAGGATTTACTAGATTTTTTTCAAGTTACCAATATAAAAATAATTATGAGAACAAATTTTTAATAAAAATTTTCTACTCAATCTATTATTACCATGTTTACTCAATTAATTAGCCTAAATAATTATTAATTATCTCGAACTTTCGCTGGAGGATTTTTTATTAGAAATTTTGTGATATCGTTCGCAGGCAATTAGGCAATAGAGCAAACAGGCTTAAAACGGATTTATAATGTTCGCCTTCTATTCAAAATTCCTAGAATTTTAGTTCATGTTTCGTCGCCATTGTGTAGTTGTCGAGTGGATGTCTCAACATTCTGAATTTGAGTGGATATTATTTATTGATGGGGATATGGCTGTTGTTAATCCAAATCATTCTTTATTTGAATATATTAATGGAGAACAAATTATTTTTATTGATAGAATATTCAATCATGAAATAATGGCAGGCAGTTATTTAGTGAAGTACGTTAATCTTTAATATATCAGGGTTATTAGATTGGCTAGAAATTCTATCCGAAGTTTCTACTTTTTGGACGTATACAGAGTTTGACCGCCCTACACGGTGTGTGGCAGTCTAAATGATTCCATCGGACCTGGGTAACCTAGCAGAAGCCAAGAAATGACAAGGATCTTCTTACTCTATTGACGGAGACCTTTAACCCTCAGAGAAAGTACCAATTAACATTTACAGAAACACAATTTATGGTCGAAATTTTCTTAATACTTGGGTCAATTATTTTTACAAATTACCAAAAAGCTTTCACGGAACTGACAATGGAGCTATACATGTAAATAAATTTTTAAATATGTAAATACCTTTAAATTTTTAGGGACTTTTTATGGAAAAATTTTCTTCACAAGAAGACCGAAATAAATGTCAACATCTGTGGGAAACATCTAAGTACTTTATATTAATTTCGAATAATTAATTAAAAATATTTTTAAAGAAATTTTGGGGATCTAAACACATTCACAGTGTGTGTTCGTCATTTTCTTGAAAAACAAATGGTTAATCGAACTTTTGATGAAGGAAAAGTTAGAGTTTTACCCAAAGCTGCAGGATGGGTAAGGGATGGCGGACATACTGGGACTAAATTTTCAACAAAAGATTTTATGTTTCATGGATGGAAAGCCTCGTAATAATTAGATATTATATAGTAAATATAAAATTAAAAATGATAGGCCCACCTCCCAATTTAACAAAATGAAGTAAAATTCGTTAAAAGAAATTTCTATTTTTTAATTAAAGTTGTGAAATATGATGATTACAGTATATTTATTTTATTTTTTTCAGTAGCCTGCACAGAAACGGAGAATTAAATCCTTGGAAATATCCATTTAAAGCCGAACAAAATTTTTATGACGACAAGTTTTATTGTAACGAATCAGAATGGGGATATAATGAAGATTTTGTTGAAGAAGAAGATAAAATAGATGAAATATTAAAAAGAATTATTAATGGAATTAAAGTAGAATATAATAAAACTGTACAAAACTTAAAACTAACATAAATATGTACATATATATTTTTAAAATGAGAATATAAAATGCAAGTTGGGAAAGACAATTTAAAAAATTAATTTAAATGAGAAATAATTGCTACAATACAAAGATAACACGAGATTTCATTTTAGTAGCCTGGCTGTGTTCGAGGAAATAATAAACATAGAATTTTAATCAAAAATAAAAGACACAATTTAATAAAATAACGATTTCCCTTCTTCCAATTAAAAAGTAGAGTTAGGCCAAACACTTATATTAATCATAACTAGAGCCCGGATTTTTATGCATTAAAAAATGCAAAATATGCACTATAATATGCATAAAAAATTGCCAAAATATGCACAAAAATATGCAAGTAAACCAAAATATACACACATATATGCATGAAAAATACCATTTATACCTAAAAATTTTACATATTTTTAGTCAAAATGATTTAAAATACATTTTTTATTAAGATTTCTCCTATTTTAAATGTATAGTTCGACAAATTGAGCATTTTTACGGTGTTGGGCATTTTGAGATGAGGCATTTTGGTGGTGGGACATTTTGGGGTGCGACGTTTTGGGGCTGAGACATTGTGGGGGTGGGCCATTTTCTGGCGAAACCAATAAACACAAAAATTTTTTTGCAAAATTTGTAATTTTTACAAATTTTTTCCTAAATTTTCACTAAATTTTCACTTTTTGGCAGGATTTTAGGCAATTTTCGCAATATTTTCCCCAAAAACCTCAAAATATGCAGTAAAATATGCATTATGCAACAAAGTCCGGAATATGCAAAAATATGCATTATATGCAAATAGAAACCCCCTCTAAAGTTTTCAAAACTTGCGGAAACAGTGTTTTTTGTGCATAACACATCATGAAAAGTTTGCAAAAAAAATATGCATTTGCATAAAAATCCGGGCTCTAATCATAACATAGCGGTACATCTATGCCTCGGCAAGCCTGAGGACCTGATTAACCCTCAAAGCTTCAGCTGTTAGGACATGGCTTCAATTGTCGTGCTGTTTTTCTACTATAATGATTTACATATTGCTTGTGAATTAAATTTATTTTCAAAATTTTATAAATCAATCAAATTTAGTAGCCTTTAGGCAAGTTAATTTGATCATTTCTTTCCTGATTTTTAAAAAATCGTAACTCGGGATGGTTCGTTCTCTGGTATGGGTAAAGGTGGTTTCGGCCATATATTTGTAAAATAATTTATATATCTATATGTCCGCAAATGGCTGTCTGCACTTTTTGTCTTTTCCTTCTGGTTCCGTGACTTTTGCGACATTTTTACACCATGATACCCTCTCAAAAATATCACACAGTGATAGGAAAATGAATATTCACAAAGAACATTGAAAAAAAGTGAAATTCTGCCTATTATAGGCAGAAATATCAATAAAAATAATGCAACAAAAGTGAAAAATGAAAAAAAAAATAAAAAAAATTCCACAAAAATATCAAAAAATATTTAAAATCTTTAAATCTTCAATTTCGACAACGACAATATTAGCTTTATTAGAAGGTGATTCTTAATTTTTCAATTCACTTTTTAATATAACACTAGCTCATTTAAGGGAACGACTGCTTCATAAATAGGGATATAATCCGTTAAGTAAGGGATCGGTGTGAAACTCTAGATATGTACATATTTTTGCCTTGAACTCTTCCTATTTTCATTACAAAAATTGTTTTTTATTAAATAATTATTTTATTTATAATTAATTTTATTTTTGTCTTAAATTTTTGTCAAAAGTTTTTATAATTACAGTTGATAGCTTTGCTTTCCTTGCTGATATAATGTGGTTTGATGGGGGCATTAATTGTGGTTTCTTTCTGTAAATAAAGGATGTTATTGAATAAAAGCCACGAATTAAACAAAAAAACAACTTACAAAACGTGGCTTACTGTTGGCTAAATTTTAAATGTTAACATTTATTTAGTTTTTTATATTTACACCTCGAAGTTTTATTTATTTTAAAATCATTTTAAATAATTTTTACAATTATTGTAAATCCATTCTGATAAACAGTATAGAAAGCAACAATCACTCTTGAGCAGCATAAATATATTTTAAATATTTGAGCATAAAAGAAGGGAGATTGGCGAAATAAAAAATTTTTTTAATTTAAACGAAATAAAATAGATATAAAAAAATATTTTCCTTATTTTTAACCTCTATTAATATTTTAATCTCCATTAAAATTATAAATATGCCCGGAATACCTAGATTCGTGACAGACTTATCTTAGAACGATTATATGTCCGCAGGCGAAAATATTAATTCTGGAAGGCTTTAATCCATATATCTTTCCTACGCCCATTGGGTCTGGAACCGTTCCTTAACCTATTCCTCGAAATTTCTGAAAGTTATAGCCCATTTTTAAAAATTTCGGAAAAACGATTTTAACTTTCAGAAATTTCGAGGGATAGGGTAAGGAATGGTCCCAGACCCATTGGGCTTATGTTCCGAACATGAAAAATGCTTTGGAACCATACTTCAACTTTGCAACACCAAGAAAAATCCAATTTTTTGTTGATGGGACGCCTATACTTTAATGTGACGCATAAAAGTTCATGGGACACATGTCCTAAGAGCCAAACCTTTTTCCACTTAGGTTCACTTCAGGCCTTTGGCCCTCGTCTCCCCCCCCCCCTTCCCACCGTTGGGACTCATTCTTCCATTTAGTTTTCCAGCTTTTAATTATTATGTTAATAAAACATAGTAACGTACTTCATTAATAAATTTTTAAGACAAAATGTTAAAAACATCATACAATAAAAATTCATATTTACTAAAAAAAAGTTCTTTGACTTCAATATTTATGCTTTTTATTTTAGCTTTATTTTTTTATTTTATTGTTTTTAATCCGGATCAACTTATTTCGCCAGCAATACGTTTAAAGTAATTCTTAAAATTATGAAAAATGTCCGAATCTGGAACAAGAGCTATACAAAAATGGGGCGGGCACACTTCTCCTTTGTTTTCCAGAACCTGAACTTCCGGCGAAACACTAACACTCATACCATTCTTGCGAAAGCTCATTCTCTTATTGATATAATTATCAAACATAAGGTCGTGACTGGTTCAAACATAGATTTTACAATTAAATTTACTCGAAAATTAAGAAAGAGATATGATAGAATAATTGAATTTAAATAAGGGTAATCATGTCTCATCGACATATTTGCAAAAACATTTACTCTCTAAAATATCAACTAGATTTTAAGTTCACTTTGGTCTTGGTCTATGCTTTGGTGATTAGTCTCATATATGGGATTCTATCCCTTTTTGAGAATTATTTTAACTAAATTTCAGTCATTTCTCTGTTAACAACAATAAAATGATAAACAAACCCAAAATTGCGATTATAACTGTATTCGATAAATCTGATCTTTTAAATGAATTTGGTTTGGCATTAAGTACAGTTCGTTGTTATGCTCAACGCTCTCAAGAATGTTCTCATTTTGTTTTAATTTCACCTAATATACCCGAAAATAATGTAAATAATTCTTTAACGGTGAATAAAAACAAATGTAGACAAAACGACGTGAGGATTTACTAAAAGATTTTTTCAAGTTCCCAATATAAAAATTAATTATGAGAACAAATTTTTAATAAAAATTTTTTACTCAATCTATGTATTATTAACGTGTTTACTCAATTAATTAGCCTAGATAATTATTAATTATTTCAAACTTTCGCGGGAGGGTTAATTATTAAAAATTTGATGATTATCGTTCGAAGACAATTAGTTAAAACGGATTTATAATGTCCGCCTTCTATTCAAAAAAATTTTAGTTCATGTTTCGTCGCCATTGTGTAGTTGTCGAGTGGATGTCTCAACATTCTGAATTTGAGTGGATATTATTTATTGATGGGGATATGGCTGTTGTTAATCCAAATCATTCTTTATTTGAATATATTAATGGAGAACAAATTATCTTTTATGATAGAATATTCAATAATGAAATAATGGCAGGCAGTTATTTAGTGAAGTACGTTAATCTTTAATATATGAGGGTTGTTAGATTACCTATGAATTCTATCCGAAGCTTCTTAACCGCCCTCCACGGTGTGTGGTAGTTGATGTAACTGACAATTAGATGTTCAGTAAGTTACCTGCCTTGCCTGTCTGACTCGGGCAAATCTGATAAATGCCTACAAACTTGGGCCTATTCCACAAAGCGAAATTGACATTAAATGTCGCGACATTCGGCGATCCCTTGAAGTCTAACTATCTAAGTCTAACTGATTCGATCGTACCTGGGTAACCTGAGCAGAAAAAAATCCATTGGATCTTCTTCCTCTATAAACGAAGACCTACAACTCTCAGAGAAAATACCAACTAATTTCAATATTTACAGAAACACAATTTATGGTCGAAATTTTCTTAATACTTGGGCCAATTATTTTTACAAATTACCAAAAAGTTTTCACGGAACGGACAATGGAGCTATACATGTAAATAAATTTTTAAATATGTAAATACTATAAAATTTTTAGGGACTTTTTATGGAAAAATTTTCTTCACAAGAAGACAGAAATAAATGTCAACATTTGTGGGAAATTTCGAAGTACTTTAATTTCGAATAATTAATTAAAAATATTTTTAAAGAAATTTTGGGGATCTAAACACATTCACAGTGTGTGTTCGTCATTTTCTTGAAAAACAAATGGTTAATCGAACTTTTGATGAAGGGAAGGTTAAAGTTTTCCCTAAAGCTGCAGGATGGGCAAGGGATGGCGGACATACTGGCACAAAATTTTCAACAAAAGATTTTATTTTTCATGGATGGAAAGCCTCGTAATAATTAGATATTATATAGTAAATATAAAATTAAAAATGATAGGCCCACCTCCCAATTTAACAAAATGAAGTAAAATTCGTTAAAAGAAATTTCTATTTTTTAATAAATGAACTTACAGTATATTTATTTTATTTTTTTCAGTAGCCTGCACAGAAACGGAGAATTAAATCCTTGGAAATATCCATTTAAAGCCGAACAAAATTTTTATGACGACAAGTTTTATTGTAACGAATCAGAATGGGGATATAATGAAGATTTTGTTGAACAAGAAGATAAAATAGATGAAACATTAAAAAGAATTATTAATGGAATTAAAGTAGAATATGATAAAACTGTACAAAACTTAAAACTAACATAAATATATTTTGATAAATTTTTTTTGTTATCATGGCAAAAATTAAACATTCTTATGTGAAAAGACGAGAAAGGCAATTTAAAAATTAATTTAAATAAGGAATCGCTTATATTAATCATAATTAGAGACCGGATTTTTATGCAAATGCATATTTTTTTGCAAACTTGTCATGATGTATATTAGTGATGTTCGGGAGAAGAAAATTTACCACCAAAATTTCTCATCTCAAAAGGTCGAGCAGCGTAAAAATACTCAATTTGTCGAACTATACATTTAAATTGAGAGTAATCTTAATAAAAATAGGCGTTTGAATTTTTTGACTTAAAAAAGTTAAAATTTGTAGGTTTAAATTGTATTTTTCTTGATATTTGTGTGGATATTTTGGGTTTCTTACATATTTTCGTGCATATTTGAGCAATTTTTTATGCATATTACATATAATGCATATTTTGCATTTTTTAATGCATAAAAATCCGGTCTCTAATCATAATGTAATATTATTCAAATAAAGGTAAAATAAAGGCGCTTAGCAACATAGCGGTAAAATCTTTGCGGTAAAATCTTTGCGGTAAAATCTTTGCCTCGGTAAGCCTAAGGACCTGATTAACCCTCAAAGCCTGTTAAGGACAAAGGTATCCCGAACTTAAGTCTTATCAAATACCACAAATGTAGCACAATGGTATAGGTGTGTAAAGGTGGTTTCGTCTATACGGGTTCGGTGTGAAACTCTACATACATATTAGTTGCCTTGGTCTAAATGAGTTAATTGCTACAAAAATCATTACAAAAATTGTTTTTTATTAAAAAATTTATTCGACGTACAGAATTATTTATACTCAATTTAATTTTTGTCTTAAATGTTTGTCAAAAGTTTTTATAATTAGCTGACAGCATTACTTTCACTGTTGATATAATGACGATTGATGGGTATTCATTCGAGTTTATTTCCGTAAATAAAAAGGAGGATGTTAAATAAAAGCCACGAATTAAACAAAAAAACACCTTACAAGACGTGGCTTATTGTTTGCTAAATTTTAGATGTTAACATTTATTTAGTTTTTAATATTTACACCTTCAAGTTTATTTATTGTAAAATCATTTTAAATAATTTTTATAATTATGTATAGGCCCGAATTTTTAGATTATAACCTATTTTTTCTGCAAAATAGTTATGATAAATTGAACTCAAATCCGTTGTTATTTTTCGAATATCACCTATTATCACCTATTCAACCCTATTTTAGGTTTTTGCAACTTAAAATAGGTTGCAACCTATTTTGAAGTTTTTGTGATTTTTGTTTTTCGAATTGAGGCGAAATAAAATAGAAATTAAAAAATATTTACCTATTTTTCAATCTCTATTAATCGCCATTAAAATGATAAATATCCCTGGAATACCTAGATTCATGACAGACTTATCTTAGAACCAGAAATTATCTGCAGTCGAAAATGTTAAGAATTCTGGAAGGGCTTGAATCCATATTACGAAAATTTTGAGAAAAAATATAGCCGCATAGGGCTTTATTTACAAATACGGTACTATATTAATTAATAAATTACTATATCTCTAAATCGAGGATAATAAATATATACAATAGGAGGGATTTTAAATTAAATTTATAGACAAATCTCAATTAGTTATCGACTATAATTTAATAAAACTTTTAAGATAGAATGTTAAAAACACCAAATTCATTGGCTTTAATATTAATTATTTCTATATTAGCTATATTTTTTTATATTAGTATTTTTAATTCCGATCAGTTTATTCCTTCAACATCTTTAAAGTAATTTTTATATTAATTAAAAAATCTTAAAACTCAATTTTGTTGAATAATTTAATTATTTGACCAGTAGTAGACCAGGAAAAGCTTATGTCCCCTATAGCCAAAGTAAACTGCAATGTGAAAATATCATGAAAATATTAGGTATCGAAAATTCTTGGGATTAAGAGACTTTGAGGGGATATCGTGAATCCTTCTTCTTATTCCACTTCTTTACAGATACCCTAGTATCTTTTAATATCTAATAGCACTTTTAAGCCCCACAAATCCTCCGCTATAAATCTTAATCCTTTAAAATCCTTTACAAGCATCTTTACCTAGTCACAGAGGCCCGAAACCTAAAACCCTATGAGATTTTCCCCCATGAAAATTTTAAAACTATTTTAGTGAGTTTTCTGACAACAATAATAAGAGAAAAATAAACAAACCCAAAATTGCAATTATAACTGTAATCGACAAATCTGATCGTTTAAATGAATATGGTTTGGCATTAAGTACAGTTCGTTGTTATGCTCAACGCTCTCAAGAATGTTCTCATTTTGTTTTAATTTCACCTAATATAACAGAAAATAATATACAGACAGTAAATAAAAACAACAAATGCAAACAAGACGATGTGAGGATTTAATAAAAGATTTTTTAACTTTCCCAATTTTAAAATAAAAAATAATACTGAAAAAATTTTAATAAAATGTTTTTAATAACTCAATGTTACCGTATGTACTAATTAATTAGCCTAGGTAATTATTATCTAGGGTTGCACCCCGAACGCTCGGGGGCGGGTGTGTCGGGGTACGGGGTTTTCGAATTGTTTCGGGGCGGGGTCGGGGAACGGTGGTATAATGGAAAAATTTTTTAAAGAAAAAATGCTCTAAAAATAAGCCGTTTTCGGTCTATTTTCGTTAATTTATTCAAAAATTAATGAGAATAAGGTGAGATTAAATGGTTTTGATGTTGAAGGATTGGGGATTTGAAGGGATTACAAGGATATCAGGGATTGTCGGATAGGCTTTGTCAGATAGTATTACCCAAAATTCTTAGAATTTTAGTTCATGTTTCGTCGCCATTGTGTAGTTGTCGAGTGGATGTCTAAACATTCTGAATTTGAATGGATATTATTTATTGATGGGGATATGGCTGTTGTTAATCCAAATCATTCTTTATTTGAATATATTAATGGAGAACAAATTATCTTTTATGATAGAATATATAATCATGAAATAATGGCTGGAAGTTATTTAGTTAAGTGAGTAATATATTATATTAGAGTTGTAAGATTTCCTAGAAATTTTCTCTGAATTTCCTGCTTTTTGTCGTATACAGTAGTGATGTTCGGGAGTTAAAAAAAACGAGAGTCGAGATCAGAGTTATAAGATTGATATCCCTCATAATCACCAAAAGTCCCTTTATATCCTTCATAATCCCCCAAAATCCCTTGAATCCCTACATCCACAATAAATCTCTTACTCCCTCTAAATCTCTCGATATCCATCTTAATCCACTGATATTCAGATTAATCGCTTAGAATCCCCTTATATCCCTTCAAATCGAATGATATATTTTTGATCCCTCGATGCCACGCACAAGTCCTAGATATTTACTTTAAAGTTTAAACCATAACTGATCTGGATTATCCTCTACGGATGCGAGAAAGTACCAATTAATTATAATATTTATAGAAACACAATTTATGGTCGAAATTTTCTTAGAGATTGGGCCGATTATTTTTACAAAGTACCGAAAAGCTTTCACGGAACGGATAATGGAGCTATACATGTAAATAAATTATTTAGAATATCTTTAACTATTTTTAAGTTTAGGGACTTTTCATGGAAAAATTTTTAGCACAACAACACAGAAATAATTGTCAACATTTGTGGGAAATATCTAAGTACTTTAATTTATTTTTAATATATGACGGATTTTAAATACATATTTGAATACAATTTAACCAAAAAAATTAAAAATTAAATAAAGTATAAATAAATAAAAATATATTTAAAGAGATTGGGACGGTCTTTGGAGGTTCTTAGCGTGTGCTCGTTATTTTATTAATAAACAAATGGTAAATCAAACATTTGATCAAGGAAAAGTTAGAGTTTTCCCTAAAGCTGCAGGATGGGCAAGGGATGGTACACTAACTGATACAAAGTTTTCAACAAAAGATTTTATGTTTCATGGATGGAAAGCCTCGTAATAATTAAATAATAAATATAAAATTTTAATTGGAAATACGATAAAATAAGTAAAATACCATAGAGATTTGAAAAAAGTTGTCGAACGGAGCGATTAAATTTTTATTTCACATAGCTTATCGGAGATACTTCTAGTACATTGTTATTTCTAGCTTAGAAAGTCATTCCTAAATCAGAGTTGGTCAACAAATATCGGAAATCGAAAGACCAGACCGGCCCAACTCTGACCCCCCAAATGAGAACAATTTCCTGTATTCTTGATGAACTTAACTCTAAATATTATTTATGTATGTAGGTACAAGGGTTGCCGTCCGAAACCCGTAACCAAAGATTAATTGTACCCACGGCAACCCTGGTAGGTACAATAAACATATCAATATATATTTCCTTTTTCAGTACCTTAGATAATAAAGAAGATAGATTATATCATTGGAAATATCCATTTAAGGCAGAACTAAATTTTTATGACGACAAGCTTTATTGTAATAATAAATCAGAATGGGAATATAATGAAGATTTTTTTGAAGAAGAAGATAAAATAAATGAAATTTTAAAAAAAGTTATTAATGAAAAGGAAATAGAATATAAAAATATTTTAAAGGAATTAAAATTAACATAAATGTGTAAAGCTGTTAAAGTTTATACAGTAGTCGACAAAAAGATAGGGACAAACGCATGTAAAATGAAAATCACCTATTTTCTCAGCTAAAAATCGATTTCAGGAAAAATTTTTTGTTTGATTAAATACGCCATTTAATGCTCTATTTAATAAGTATAAGATCTGGCGGATTATTATTTTTTGATATACTGAAATAATTTAAATAAAAAAGTACTGCAAATTTTAGCCCGACAAAAAGATAGGGACAAGTCTTGTAACTAAGTAGTCACCCAACCAATAAATTTACAAAAATTCGTGCAAACATAATGATCGATACTAAGATAAAATAAAAAGGAACTAGGCCCGTAGATCATTTCAATGTCGAGATCTCGATACCCCAAAAATCAACGTAAAACAGGGGTAAGCAACTTCAAAAAATATTTTCGACCCCTTATGGATTTTTTAAAATTTTTATTTTGAGCCTATTCGATAGCTCTTGAAATTTGCTATAAACTAGCCAAATTTCATTTTTCAGAAAAAAATACTTCGTTAGTTGCAGAGGCGAATGTTACAAAAAGCAACAAACACCCCATAAATTCCCACAAAAATGGCGTTTTGAAGAATCGTCGTCCTTTATCTCGGGAGTGAAATTTTTTTGAAAAATGAAATTTGTCACGTTTATAGCACAATTAAAGAACTATCGAATAAGCCTAAAATGAAAATTTAAAACAATCAATAAGGGGTCCGAAAAAAATTTTGAAGTCGAAAAACCCTATTTTACGTTGATTTTTGGGGTATCTAGATCTCGACAACGAAATGAGATATGGACCCAGTTCTCTTTTATTTCTTCTTATTATCGATCAATATGCTTACAATAAATTTTGTAGATTTTTCGCTTCTATGAGAACTTAGTTACAAGACTTGTCCCTATCTTTTTGTCGCGCTTAAAATAGCATACCTTTAGTTTTTCAATAAGGGTTGAATTTTATAAAAAATTAAACAGGCAAATTTTCTACTCATTAAATAGAGCATTAAATCTAGTATTTAATCAATCAAAAAATTTTTTCTAAGATCGATTTTTAACCGAAAAAAATAGGTGATTTTCATTTTGCTTGCGTTTGTCCCTATCTTTTTGTCGACTACTGTATGTATAAATGTTGGTAACAAAAGTCTTTAATTGTATAAAGCCACAGAGTGGGATTCTGCGGAATTCGATCCCTAAACATTTTTTGATTTGTGGGATTCCGCAAAACGATTTTTCCGGTACCTAGTTATGAAACAATTTGAAATTGGGGTAAACGCCAAATTTAGATATTTTGTCATTTTTGTCGAAATGTAAAGTTGTTTTGATATTTTGCAAAAATGGTCAAGAATTTTTTTCGTTATATTCAATTTGTCTTGTCCAGGACACGCCCACAACGGCGCACGGCCACAACGACGCAAAGCCATAACCTGCTTCAAAATTTCCTAATCTCAACAAATTTAGTATTATACGATTCCGCTCGTCGAGCTAAAGAGCTTGATACCAAAATTGAAAACGGTCAGATAATTTCCTGAAAGTTATGACTTTGCGCCTTTATGGCCTTGCGCCGTTTTGGGCTGTACCCGTTCTATCCTTGTCTAAAAACATTTTTCCATTAAATTTTCCTAAAACTTTTTTTATTTCTTGTTTGAAATAATTGTATTATTTTTTTATTTTTAGAAAATATTAAAATGCTTTGTAATAAACAATTAAATCATATCGAAAAATCATTAAATAATAAAATAGATGACCTTTCTTTAAACAAATCTTTATTTAAAACCTCTATAGTAATTCCTTCAGCTGTCCAATCAACTTTAATTGGAAATAAAGGGTTAAATATTAAAAAATTACAGGTTTATTTATTTTATTTAAATTTTTAAAAATAATTTTTAGACAGAATTTGGAGTTAAAATGCGTTTACTTGGAGATAATTGGTTGGATTATCCAAAGGGGAGAACTTTACAGATTTTGGGGGATTCTGAAGAGAAGGTTATTAAAGCTAGGAAATATATAGATGAAGAATATATTCTTAAAAAATGCGAGGTAAATTTGAAAATTAGTTTTTTAATTTAAAAAATTCTTGTGAAAATAATTTAAAAAAATTTTTTATAATTAAACGAACTTATGAAAAATCAGACCCTATCCAAAAAGAAGGGAGGAAAATCGTTTTTTTCATTACCTGCAAGGAAAGGAAGAGTGGACACGGACGGACACTCCGTGTTTTGTCTGTCTGTGTCCATCCGTCTCCATTTTTTCCTTTTTTGCAAGTAATGAAAAAAAACGATTCGGCCCTTCTTTTGGGATAGGGCCAAAAGTTATTTTTTCCCAAAAAAAAAGTCGTAAATAGGGAAGTATTTTATTTTCTTCCTTGTTCATCTTATTATTTCCTGATTTTTTCTTTCGTTTAATTTGTTATTCTTTATAAGCTTTTATAAAAAAAATTTTTTAAAGGTTTAATATTTCTTAATGCATCAGTTTTTTGTTTTCTATTAAAAACGAGAGAATCTAAACAATAAATTTTAGAAATAATATAAAAAATTTTTATTTTTAAGGCTTTAAATATTGGACAGAAATTTCTCGGGACTCTTGACGATGAACAAAAATTCGTTTGTAAGGAAATTTTAATTCCTAGAATATTGACCACTCAAAGTGAAGAAGATATGGCTAAAATGCAGGTTTATTTAAGTGTAAATATATTTTTTCTTAAATTCTTTAAAGATGTCTTTTTTTGTACATTTTCTTTAATTTTCACTATTTTTTAATTTCAATTTAATTTCCGAATCTATATTTTTTTCTTTTTTTAGAAGACTTCTGGTATAGTCGAATATCTTTATAGAGATTCAAAACAAGTCGGAATGAGGACTATTATTTTGCGTGGAACAAATGATTCTGTTGTTAAAGCAGAAAAAGAATTGGAAATAATGGCCGCAAAAATTAAAAGAAAATCGAATTCAGTTAGCTCTGTAAGTTAATTATAGAATTAAATAAATATGTAGTAATTTTGAGACACGCACCCATCTGTCAAGAAATATTTGAAGAAAATAAATATGCTTTTAACCATCTCACATTTTATCAGGGATCCATAAAACTTACAATCAGTTGACAAGGGTGTAGCCGTGGGTCGATTTCGGGGGATGCTAACATTGTGTGTACGCCATGGCGTTTACCTTGGCGTTCCGGACGCAAATTTTCGAACCATATTTGTATTTGTTCAGCGCCGCAGGCGAAAAAAATTCACTTTTTTGTCATCCTTCTCTTAATTCCCCCTCCCCCCGCTACGCCCTAGTCAGTTGATATGAAAAGTTCTTGGTATAGCTTGTTTTTCTTTTGTGTCTTTTTATAAGACCCTTTAGTGCCTAAAAATCAAAAAATTGTGAAAAATCTTTAACACAATTTTAAATTTTTTTACAGTTTGGCGAAACAATTGATATAAGCAATAGACCCCCTCCTGCTTTTTCTCAACAAAATCCAACAAATAACTTCAAAGCATTCCCAAAATTTAATCAAAAAATAATCAATACTACAACAAATTTTCAAAAACAAAGAAATATTCAAAATTCATTATCTCCATATTCCCCACCTTTATTAACAAAAAATGCCGAAAATAATGATATTTCTGTTTCTGCCTTCTCGGTTCAATCATCAAAACATCCAGGTATTTTTTAATTTAAAAACGAGTCTGATAGAATTTTTTGTTGTAAATTACGGTCAAAAAACGTTTTTGGGAACATTTTTAAAAATCCATGAAAAAATCGAAGCAGCTCGATTTGCCATTTTTGGGAAACTTTTCTTTCAATTTTGGTTTTTATTTTTAATTGTGTTAAAGCTAGAGCCTGGACCGAGACGGGATCGTATCGAGATTTTTTTTGAAATATCGATCTCGATTCTTGTACGACACTCCCAGTCAGGACCCTAAGTTAAATTATAGCCCATTTCACTGAATCCTGAGTTACTTAGGAACATTCTGAAACTCATAACCATTTTTTATTTTTACAGCAAAGAATTTTATTTCACCAGAATATCCCAACAACATTGACAAAAATGAGCATATGTTTGATTCAGTAATCGATATTGACTTTCATCAGCACCGCAAAAATGAATATAATTTTCATCGTAATTCGAAATTTAATAATTCAAATAAATGCAGCATAACTTCTGTAAGTATTTTTGAATAATTTAAACAAATTTATAATTTTCTATTTATCATTTTAATTTATTTTTATTATCCCGTTCCGACAAAGCCGGATGCAATTTATCAAAATTTTAAGCAACTCTCGTCTTAGGGTTACCGTTATCCGTGGTCGTAGTTTTACACAATCCACATCCCGCCTTGATCCCAATAAGCTGAATCCCGGAATCGAATTTTATTTTATTTTTTGATTTAAAATCCTTGAGCTTGTTTCACCCAAACAATATCTTATCTTGTTTTTTAATATTTTATTTTTTAGGAAGAGAGATCTGAAGCTGAAATACGAGAATTACGTTCTGAGAATGAAAAACTTGTAAGAAAAATTTTTTGAAATTAGAAAAAATTAAAAAATAGAAAAGACAAGTAGCACTGAAAGATCGTGAATTGGTTCGTTTAAATGCTGTTCGGTCATGTTTTGGTTGTAATTCTTCGCAAGTAAAATTAATAAAGTAAATTTTAAAAATCTTATTTTTTCATTTTCAGCGTTCTGTTATTTTTTTACCCTGTGCTCATTTTCTTTTTTGTGTAAGATGTGCTGATCGGAACGAGAATTGTCAGATTTGTAATGTGCCTAGGACAAAGAGATTGGTTAAATATGAGTAAAATATTTTGAAGAAATATTTGGTTTTTCTTAGATTTGTAGACAAGGGAAAGAGGAGAAAATCCCCTTCTCTTTTTAAGAAAAATTTTTTCCAACTTAACTTTGTTTAGATCGCATTCCTGACATTTATTAACAACCATTTTTGTCTACAAGTCGACTCTTTCCTTTCCTTAATATTAGGAATTTGGTAATTCCCATTTCTATACATATTACCCATTTATTATTTTCACATTGTATTTTTATTTATTATTTCGATTTACATATTTGATCATTTATTTTACCTAATTTATTATAATTTAATATTTTTAATTATAAATGTTGAATTTATTCGTTTTTGAAAAATCTAGAAATTATAAATTTAAAAGATAATTGATTTCCTTGATAAAAAAAAGATTGTTCAAACATTTAAGTTTAAGGAATTTTATTATAGGACGGCAACCCAGTCTAGTTGATAAAGAACAGAAAATGGAAACTCCGGGCAAATCATTTGCTTTTTTGAAAAATTCCAAACTTCCTTCTAGTAAATAATCCAAGGTATTTCTCTTCACAAATTTCACAGGCCGGAAACAAAAAAACAAAAGAATCTGTGGTTGTTGAACTAAAATATTTACTAAGAATTTTAATTTAAAGTAAACTTGAAAAAGAGTGAAATGAAAAGCAAACAAATATTTGGCTGTTTAAGTGGGTTAATGACTAAGAGTTAATTTTTTAAAAGATAAACATAAAATAGAAAGGATTTATAAACGAACAAAAATACCTAGTAAATTATTATAAAAATAAAAATATATTACTTAGCTTAACATTATGTATATACAAAGATTGTTTGTATTTACTTTTTTTATTGTGGTTATGATTCAAGCATTACCGGTTCGTTTAGAATTTGTTTTTGGGACATTAGAAATATGAGTAGGGGTTGTCGGTTCCGGAACGAACCGAAACGAAGAACTGAAGATTTTTCGGTTCGGTTCTTCGATTCGGATATCCGAAGAATTTCCAAGAACCGACAACCCTAAATATGAGGATTTTTTACTAAATGAAAACAGGGATATATTTTGGTTAGCCTAATTTGGAAATAGGAAAGGCTTGGTAAGAGTTTGAATTATCTAATAATAATTTCTAAATAAATTTTTGATAATAAATTTATTCAGAGAGAAAAACGTAATCCATTTAGTGATACAACTAAGGATGAAAATGAAAATACTAATATTCCAAAACACGTTTCTCCATTTGCTGTTTTTGATTCTAATGGTAAATTTTAATAAATAAATTGATATATTCCTTTATTTTAATTTTAGATTCAATAGAAAATAATTTAAATATTACAACAACAACTCAATCTCCAGATGAAGATTTATTATCAAAAATATTAGTAAATGATATGGATGAGTCAGTCAGACAAATGGAGATGTAAATGAAGTTAATTGAAATTTTGGAAGAAAATATTTTCCTTTAATGAACATTATAATTTCATCGTTTTTTAACCCTTATTTTTACTCTTAAAAATTAACAATTAATGAAGAATTGAAGAATGTACATCCTTCATAAGAGAATCAAATTCGATAAGATTAAATATTGTGCTTATTTGAACTCTTTCATTAACCTCTGATTTTAAAGTTGAAATAATTGAGGATATAGCTAAAATAGAAGCCATTCTCTCGAATGCATTATTTACCAATCCTTTTGTTCCAGTTTCTTCATTTGTATGATCAATTTTCTTGTCACGAATATATCTTTAAAATTGATTTGTTGATTGTTTGCCCGAAAATTTTTTTGAGCTTTCTCTAGTTGGGGTAATATGTATACCGTGTGTCCCTCTCAAATAATTACTCCTTTCCTATTAATTACTCCCTCCAGCGAGAGATTGAAACAATAATTACCCTGAGTAATTATTTTAGCAAATACACTACTCCAGCAGGTTTTTCATTAATTCTTCGGAAGGTAAAGAAGCGTAATTAGTACAACTTTTAATTATTGTTTCAACCTCTCGTTTTAGTGGTAATTAACAGAGATTGTAATTATTTGAATGAAGCAATTTGTAAATTAATTTAGAAAACCCCCAATTCTAGCCAAATAAAAAATCTAAAAAACTTGCTTAAACAGAGCACGCAAATATAAACTCCGAGCGTTTTTAACTTGTTCAAGTGCTTGTGGACTTAGTCCAACCTATTTAAATTCTGGCTATATTTAAATATAAAATTTATTTATTTTACTTCTTCACGAAACAAAAGAATTGCTTTCAACAAAACATATTCAGCAAAATCCAAATTTAATTGACGGAGTGGTTCAAATAAAGAATGAACTAGAATTGACAATTGTTGGCCAAAAAAATTAACAATTCTAATTAAAAATTTAAATTTTATACCTAGAATGTTAATTACTTAGAATGTTGGTCATCTTCATTTTTTGTTGATTCGTCGGAGCAATTATCATTTTTGGCTGTATCAGGATGATAAAAAGCCCCGTTAGCAAAACATATTGCTCCGGCTCCTTTTAATTGTGAATTGTAGGCATGAACTAACCACCCAACGTGAATGATTCTTTGTTTGGCTAGAAGTATCTTTAAATTGTTATAGTAGAATGAAATATTATTAGTATACATAAATATTTGGAGTTTTCCATAAATAAATAAATTTCAGTTTTCTGAGTTTATCCATACATTTGCTTATGGTTCCCTTGCGATAAGACAACTCAGTTCCCTTGCGATAAGACAACGAATTTTAAATCATGTTAAAACTTCCGGACTCAAACCAAAACCCCAATCCCTTTCTTCAGATAGTTTTCAAACTACTAAAGCCCCATAAATTTAATATCCAACTTTAAACTTTTTAATTAAAAACCCCTCCCTACTTGATCATTAAAAGACATTCTTTGAAATGGTTCTAATTGATGTACCCAATCACTAAAATATGTGAAATGTCGTTTCCACCCATCAATATAAAGAAAAGGTGTTAGAGGCTGATCAGCTCGATTAAACATTAGCTTCATCGGAAAATAAATAAATTTTCTGTCAAAATTTTAACGAAATTAATTACCAACCGGGTAACGTCCACATATTAATGTTGGATTTTTAAATGCTTCTTCAAAAGGAATATCTTTTTGTATTTGATTATTGGAGGAATGAACTCCGGAGTTTGTAGTTATTTTTGGTTTTATAAGTGAACAACTTGTGTCTACCAAATCCCAAACCTTTTTTAAAAATAAAGGTAGACTTGAAATTTAAACAGGGTGATCCAAAAGTAAACAACTACCGATCATTCTTTACAGCTTTACTCAAAATTGAGATAAGGAGGTCAAATAAAGAACTCTGCTAGAGCCTACCATTCAGACTCATACGAGATTTAATCCCTAAAATTCCACAATCCTAGCAATCCTTATTTAAAAATAAATGAGGTTTTAGGGAGATATACACGGTAATCCAAGAGGGAGAGTAATAAAGTGAAATTTTGGTGTCTTTTTACCAGAAAATCCCCTCCTCCTTTCCATTACCTGTTTTTCAATTAATACAAGTTTAATAGTTATTTCTTCATCGTCTACTACATTATTTTTATTAGGCAAAGGTGAAGGTAATTCCTCTGCAAAATTACTTTCATCAAATTCTGTCTATTTAATTAAAAATAAATTACAAAAAAATTAATTAACAAGTTTGCCTGAGTTGTTTTTTCTTGTTTTGCTTTCTTTCTCAAATTTTCCTCAACATCCTTTTCATATTTTACTGCTTCAAAATTTAAAAATTATAGTTCAAATATTTTTTCCTGGAAAATAATTCCTGTCCTAAACTCACATCTTGAAAAAAGATAAGGAGAGTTGTCATATTTGTGTGACCTAAAGTGAAATGCTAGTTTTTCCCATTTTTCCAAAAAAAATTTTTTTAATCTTTCAGTACACTGCGTTTCAAAAAGATGGCACATCATGTTTTTTCACATATGTACATATATAATTATTTTAATAATTACCCTCTGGATTCATTCCTGCTTCGAAACATTTTTTTAATCTACAGGCGCGGCAAGCATTTCTTTGTTCTAAATTAGAGTTAAAGGAGTTACGGACATCTAAATTATAGAAACGGGAAAAGGAACGGGATGTCCCAGCTCCAAAGAATAGAATGGTTGCGAGTCTTCGGATCCTAATAATTCCAATTTTTGATGGTTCCGGTTTCAAAAATTAATTATTCTATAATTAAAAAACACCTTTAACAATAGGGCATGTTGATCCATACCGACATATATAACTTCGCCTATTACAAATTGAACGACGAAAAAATCCTTTTAACGAAAAGATTTTTCAAAATTTAATTAAAATATTATCTCCCCCTCACCTTTACAACCTAAAATTTAAAAAATAATTCAATATTAAAAATATATTTTATACCATTACAAGCAGTTACCCCATAATGTTTTCCAAATGGGACATCACCACAAACTTCACAAGATTTTTCCATTGAATTATTTTTATTTTGGATATTTTTTTTCAAAAATTACAAAAATTAAATTCTTTTAATTTAAAAATTATTTTAAAGTCAATATATGTATATTTAGTTGCTATGGGGATATAGAGAACAATTTAAAAAAAAGGTTTAAAATATGTAACTACTAGGTTAATAAAAAGCAAATGAAAAATTAAATAGTCAATTTCAACTTTATTAGAATTAGTTAAGGGATAATTAAAGGAATTAAGTAAAGAAATCAAAAAATCCTAAATTAGGGGTACGAGGAACTTTTTTAAATAAAAATAATCAATATTTTTTGGGGGGGGGGGGGGATATGCTAAAGGAAAATATTTTTAATAACAGAGAAAAATTGTGAAATTATTCTTTGAAACTAGAATATTGAGCAAGTTATCTCTCGGCTAAAATTAAAGAAAAATGAATCTAGTAAAGCAGAATTCGAATTTGGGAAAAGAACCGATTTTTTGGGATTTTTTTATAAATCTTAATTAAAATCTCAAGAAGACCCACGGCCTAAATTAGATGCAAATAATTTACAAAAAAACCAAAATTTTAATTAGAGACAAATCTAAACAAAAAAACAAACAATCAAAAATCACCATTCCAAAAAACCTCTATCCAAAAAATTTCGTTTAAATCGAAAATATCTAATCCACATTCGATCAACAAAATTAGACAATTTCCATCCTTTTTGTTGAACTTTCAACAAAGATTCTTCGTCTTTGAAATAATCAACAATGTAATTTACCTATTTAAAAATTTTTATTTTTATTTAAAAATAATTTTAATCATTTAAAAATATACACACAAAACCCTAAAATTTACATAACTGCTCAATTCGATCACGGGAGGGTGTTTTAACAAGATTTAATCCCCAATAGCAAGTCTACTCCATTAAGACGTTAGTCTGAGTCAATTTTATTAATTTATTATCTCCTATTTTCCTCTCTCAGTAACAATCTAATTCGGAAAAAATGTTTAGGAAAAAGTAGGGAAACTGACCAAAAATTATTTCGATTAATTTTATCCCAAAAATATCCTTACTAAACCTTCTTAAATGGGAATACTTTTGAAATAAATTTCAACAAACCTCTTGTCCACCTCTGTCAACCACACAATTGTAACGTCTTAACGGTCGCTATAAATTAATAAAAATTAACTTTAGAAATTTAAAAAATATTTATTACCCAAGCACCAACAAAAATTCGTAAATGAGAAATTGGAGGAGCTAATTCATTAAGTTTTTTAACAAAAGTATTACCACATTCACTGAAAAAATAAAAATATTAAAAAATTTTTAAAAATAATTTACGGATGTAATTGCTTTTCTAAAATAATAATTTCATTTTTAACACGATTGTCTAATTTATGAATGTCCATTTTCTGAAAAAAAGAGAAGTTTGTGTACCCAATAATGAGAATCTGAATAAAAAAAGTATAAAATTTTTTAATAAAAATTAAAAGAATTGGAAATATTTATTAAGAAAATATGTATTTTAAAAAAATGTAAAAAGACATTCAAATATATTTTGTGAATAAATTAGAGACAAATATAAAAAATATAACAGCAAGGCGAACATAGAAAAGAAGTTCTTTCTCAAAAGGTCGTTAAGGGGTAAAACCCATCAAAAGATCGACATAACCATAAAGAAACAAAATACCGACTCGGATAAAATATATCAAAACGTCGTGTTGTGTGAGTTATTGTTATGACGGGATTAATCTGATCATAATATCATTAGGATTAATTTTCTTTTATTAGAAATCTTCTTAACCTCTCCCTCTCTTCAATTACAAATTTATAAATTATTTTATTCATTTTCTTCTTAATTTTTTATTCTAGTTATTTTATTTTGTTTAAAGTTGTTTTGAAAAAAGAAAGTTTTACTTTGATAAATTTTTATTTTTATCATGGCAAAAATTAAACATTCTGATGTGAATGTATAAATAAAAATATTTTTAAAATGAGAATATATACATAATACAAGTTGAGAAAATTAATTTAAATGAGGAATAATTGCTACAATACAAAGATGACCCGAGATTTCATTTTAGTAGCCTGGCTGTGTTCGAGGAGGAGGGCAGTGATCACAAATGCCTCCTTTGCCAGAAGGTCCATCATTGCCTTTCGGGCCAGGGGCTCCAGGGTTTCCTGGTGGTCCTGGCGGTCCTAAAAATTGTTTTTCGAATTAATACTTGAATATAATTAATAAAGCTTACCAGCATCTCCGGGGGGCCCAGGTGGTCCAGGTTGAGGATTTGACTGTTTATTATAATATTTTGTTAAATTTAATAAAAGTTATAATGAAGCTTACAGCTTGTCCTGGCTGACCAGCAGAGCCTGGTGGTCCCACCGGTCCTGGAGGACCAGGAGGTCCGGGAAGATTGCCTAAAATTGTGTGTAATTACATTAAAATGAATATAAGTTAAACTTACTCTCTTGGATCTGTCCGGGTGGGCCTGGAGGACCAGCTTGTCCATTACCTCCTGGAGGACCTGGGGGACCTTTAAACGACAATTTTAATTTTAACTAAATATAGGTAACTAACCTGGAGGTCCTGGTGGACCCGGTTGAGCTGCACCACCACTATAATTATTTAAAATAAGTTTAAGCTTAGCTTCGTTATCAAATTTATTTTAACTTACTATCCACTATCAGGTGATGATCCATCTGTTCCTCTATTGCCTGATGGTCCTTTTGTGCCGGGGGGACCTGGTGGTCCGGGTGGTCCAGGCGGGCATGTCTGACAACTGCTCGTTTTCGGTGCTGGAGGTGCAACTCCATCTTCTCCGGGAGACCCATTTTCTCCAGCCGTTCCGTCTTGTCCTGGCGACCCATTACCTCCTGGTTGTCCTGGAGGGCCTGGTGGACCAGTTGTACAAGCACATTGCTGCCTTGTTACTGTTGCAGTTTGTGTTCGATAACTAACACCAGTATTTTTTTGCGCATATCCTCCGCCACCGCCACCTCCACCACCACCAGCAGAATATCCTCCGCCGGCTGTAAAAACATAACTATATTTATATATTTCCAGTCTAATCACATTTCTGTGCATATCCACCACCACCACTTCCTCCTCCTCCTCCTCGAGAATAGCCTCCACCTCCTCCACCACCATGACCTCCTCCACTAGAATATCCCCCACCACCACCACCACCGCTCCTTGCATAACCACTAGATGGTCCTGTCGAATAACCCTTGCTTACTCCACTTGAATACTGTGGTGGAGCAGAATGATAACCGCCTTGACGCTTAATACGAGCAGGTGTTCCAGTTATATGTTGAACCTGAGTAAATGAATTTTTGATTTTTAAAGATAGCTGAGTATATATGTAGATACTTTAACATATTCCTCCCATAAGCCTTCAGTGCGATGATGACAAAACGCAAGTTCTTCTTGCAATGAAGACTGAACATACTGCATATAATTATAAAGCATAGGCACTGCTATTACTAAACAAAAGAATTTAAATTTTACAAATATCTGATTTATATCTGACATACCGGCTGTTAAAACTGCTGCTGTTCCTATCATTACACTAATAAAAGCACTTCGCCTTAACTGTTCTGCCTCCCTTAATAACGTCTGTTTTGGATCATCATCAATTTCATGGTTTTCTCTTCCTATCCTTCTATCCGGAATATTCATTTTACAACCAGCTAAAAATTTGGGGAAGGAAAATATAAAAAAATAATTGTGCTAAAATGTATAATACTATGAACTTAATTGCACAAGTATTTTGGGGAAAAAGCTTAATGGGTTGCGCGTAAATGTGGAGGTAATTGTTCTTAAAGGAAAAAACGTTCGTTCCCGCACTTTACTTTTCAATAAAATTTTATTTGAAAACTTTCAGACTTAACTGGTGTCTAAAATTATGTTCAAAATTTTCTTTTTCCTCGTCTTTACATACTTGTTTTGTGTAAACCAAGAACTCAAAAACCATTAATTTTAAAGCCCGTCCCATATTTCATGGCCAGCTGCTCTTCCTTTTTTACGCAAATTTTTGTCGTTCGTTTACCATTGTTCTTTTTCGAACAGCGCTATTTTATTAGGTTACGAAAAAATGTTTAAAAAAAAGTTGAAAGTCGCGCAATGAGTTATTAACCAGCCGTCCTTGTTTTATATTTTATTCTCTTCCTCCTCTTTCAATCATTTTTAAAAAATATTTGTTTTAACTTCCTTTCTCTCTTCTTAATAATTTACAAGTTCCACTATAATTTTTTAAATTTATATATTTATTTGATTGAGCATAGAGGCCGAATTTTTTTTATTGGCAAAGGAATTTAAATGTTTAATTGTAAACAGTTAATTTTTATGGAGGTCATTAAACTAAGTAGACGACAAATTAATTTTTTCACGCTTTTTGTTTCGAACACTAACAAAAGATAATATTTTAATGATCATGTTTACTGATGGAGAAAAGTATCAAAAAAGTTGATAAAAAATTGATGGCCATGCCGCGGGGAAAATTGTTTTTTAAACAAAATTTTCTTGAAATTATTCTTTTTGAAAAAATACTAATTTTGATTGATTATTTAGATCAAGAATTAAATATATGTCTGAAGAAAAGCTAAACGAAATCTAGAATTTTTGAGAATTATTTTTGAGAAAATTTTCGTGAGTGTAGATTACTTCAATAGTCAGCCGGATGAAAATACTAAAAATAAATAACGTAACGTCTTTTTAATATTGAGGAAAATTATGTATATTCCGACTGGATTTCGAACGATCAATTCTTTTTATGTATGAAAAACTGTTCCCGACTGATATAGATATTAAGTTACAGCTTAAACAACAAAAAAATTCGACATTTTTTGACTATTACTTGCCCACTTTCTCTAGTTCATAATAAATTTTTTAGTTATTTTTTAGTATTTTTACACTATCTACCTAAATATTTAAATGTGAGTTAATTCAGCCATTTTTTATTTGTGTGCATTTTATCAAGTATAATTTTTATATTTCTCTTGTTTTAGTTTCTCTAATAACTTCATCTTACAATATTTTAAGAAAACCAGATTTGACCATCCATACAAAAACAATTTTAGCCAGTTGTTATATAACGATAAAAAATAAAATTAGTGAAATTTTTCGCTTAATCGCTTTCTTTCAAGAAGTATTTGCAAATGGGTCACTAAAAAATGAGAGAGGCTGAGAAGATTTAAACGAACTGATCATCAATCAAAGAATAAAATCCACCACCATTATTAGAATAGGCGTTCGTCTTTCCTATAAAATCCTTAGATAAATTTAAAACAAAACTGCATAATTTCTTCGTTATTATTTTTGAAAATATAAATTAACATGAATGATAAATTTACGTCCACTGTAATTTTAATATGCGGTGTGACATTGTTACTTTGCATGTACGGAATAGTCTCGATCTACAACGAAATTCAGAGCATCTGGAATGAGTTAGATATTGAAATAAATGAATTGAACATTGAGGCATTTTATTTATACTAATTTTATATAAATTAGAAAATATGGATGTGAAATTCAAATGTGAAATTCAAAAAGTTCTGAGAAATTAATTTACAGACTAGCATCCTTTGGGAAAGCATGATTTCAATGGGTGCAGGTTCTCCATCGAACCGCTTACGACGCCAATTGTATGGTGGTTATAATGCAGCAGGATTGCAACCACCGATACAAATAACGACTGGACCTCCTCTATTGCAGTTTCCCGCAGGAATTGCCGTACATTCAATTGGTCAGCCTCCGCACCTTAGCCTTGGAGGCAGTTCATCAACCTTCCATGGTTCTGCTGAGTGTGTATGCAAAGAGGAGAACAAATGTCCAGCGGGACCACAAGGGCCAGCTGGTGATGTTGGACAGCCTGGTAAACCTGGGATAAAGGTTGCTATTCAATACATACATGAATAAATTTATATCATCTTAATTTGTCTATTATAATTTCAGGGTAAACCTGGGATTCCAGGATTTGACGCGCCTGATTTCAAAAATGCCGGTTTAAAAGGATGCTTTGTAAGTTTAGTGATAAAAATAAAATAAAAAAACATTTATTGAGTTATAGTAGATAATTATTGTATAGTGTGTAGATGACTCGACTATTTATAGTAGATGACTTAATAAATTAATAATTATATATTTAAAAGTACTGCCCTGTCGGACCCCAAGGATCTCTTGGAAAGGCAGGCCATCCAGGTATAAGAGGTATGCGGGGACCTAAAGGCAGCCCAGGAATTCCTGGACGCGACGGGATTCCTGGAATTTCTGGAGAAAGGTCAGTATTTGTCATAAATAATAATATTATAAATAAATTAAAGTGGTCAGCCTGGGACACCAGGAGAAGACGGACATACTGGAATAACAGGAGAAAAAGGCGGTGATTACGAAAAACCTATAGGTCGTAAGGGACCTCGAGGCTAGTTAATAAATTTTTTTAAAAGGTATTTTCAATGTTACAAATATTTAGGGCCGCCAGGAGAACAAGGGCCGCAGGGCACAGTTGGAGGTACGTTTTTGTATATTCTATAATAGCATTTATATAATGCCAAAAATTTTTGTATCTAGACCCAGGTGAAGATGCTCCACCTGGAAAACAAGGGCCCCCCGGACCACAAGGTTCTGCTGGAATACAAGGAGCACCAGGCGGAGAAGGCGAAGAGGGCAAAGATGGGCCTGTAGGTAGACATGGAGCTGATGCTGAATATTGGTAATTGAGCATTTTTGATAATTTTGTATAAATATTCAGTCCATGTCCAAATCGGAATAGCTTAAGAAGAGGCAGAAAAAGTATCGACAGAGAAGGCACTGGAGTTATTTTTCGTAGACGTAAAATTCGCGGATGATAAAAAGATGTTAATTAAAATATAATTATTACTCTTTATTCAGTGACTTGAGCTGAAAAACACTAAAAATGACATAACATTTTTTAAATAAATTTTTAATTTATTTTTTAAATTTTGATGATCCTTTAAATTTATAATCATATGTATGAATAGTCTGGGAACAATAACATAAATAAATTTTTTATATTATGTACAATCTTATTTTTTATATTTATTGTTCTTTTTAATTGCTTCCATAAACGGGCTTTTAGAAATATTACTCCAGGTTTTATGTTCCTTTTGAGTAAACTGATTCTTTAGACAGATAAAGATATACGTGAATGGATTATTGCAATCCAGAAAATAAAATATTTTATTAATTCTACATAATAAAAATATCTTGGAATTTTTAAAAGAAACAAAAAATATTTATTTAATAATCTAAATTATATATCTAAATTATATATTTTATTTCTAAAATTTCTATTGAATTTATATTTAAATGAAAGATAATCTAATATGCTTTGCAATCACAATCAGCGTAACCACAATTATTATGTGTATTGCCGGAATAATTTGCCTGAATATTCAATTACAATCAATGTGGGATGAATTAGGCCTTGAAATAAAACAATTTAATATTAAAGTATTGAAATATACAAATATCCCCTCTATTTTATTTTTCCAAATCTAGACAGATAATATATGGGAAGGTATGCTTTCTATGGGGGCTGGTACCCCATCAAATCGGCAAAGACGACAAATTTATGGAGGGTACGGAGTACAGCAGCAACAACACCAGACACACAATATATTTACGGCAAAAGTTGCCACTGGGCCGTTGAAGGTTTCACTAGGCAGTTCCTGCAGTAAGTTTCCTTAGACAGTTTCTTTTCAATAATGTGTCTTGAATTAGATTGTATTTCCCTAAATGATTGTCCTGCTGGCCCTCCTGGATTTCCAGGCGTGGTAGGTCCTCCAGGGGAACGGGGAATTGGTGGTGTACCAGGAATTCCCGGACATGATGCAATGGATGTAAATAGTGCAATCTCCAAAGGCTGCTTTGTAAGTCAATTTTAATTAAGGTTTATAATTAATAAATTCAAAGAACTGCCCTGTTGGACCTCAAGGAACTCCTGGAAAAGAAGGCAATCCAGGCATACGAGGACCACGGGGACCTAATGGAATTCCAGGTTTTTAATTTCGAAGTTTTAATATTCAATTTATGTTCGATTATTTGTTAATTTAGGAATTTCTGGACGTGATGGCGTTCCAGGGTTGACAGGCGAGGTTGGACCAGCAGGCGCTCTTGGTTCAATATAATCTTAAGACTTATTTGTAAATAATTAAATAGGGGAAATAGGGAAGCCTGGAAAAGCTGGAGACGTTGGTAAGGATGCGGAAAAATTAATAGGACGTAAAGGAGTGCGTGGAACAGCTGGACCTGAAGGACCTCCAGGCCAAATAGGCGAAAAAGGATTAGATGGAGTGCAAGGCAAACAAGGGGCGAAAGGTCCACCAGGAACTCCTGGATCGCAAGTAATTTTAATTGTTTCTTTAAATATTAAGTATATTTATTTCGAAAGGGTCCGCCAGGCCCTGATGGTGAAGAAGGAGGCCGAGGCGTAGTAGGCAAGCATGGCCAAGACGCGGAGTATTGGTGAGTTTAAAAATATAAAGTATATCCGGAATATTATAATGTAATCTTACAAAAAATGAAATTATCAGTATTTTAACTTTATAAATAAATAGTCCTTGTCCAACTCGTGATGGTTCATTTGGAAAAAGAAGTATAAGAGGTTAATCTTTGATTTAGTTTGGCATGGAAGAAATTTAATGTTGATTTGTAATTTAAAGTCAAGATTTTTTGAAATATGTATGTAGTACATGTGCGTAATATCATTTATTTTTAAGTTTACGAATAAAAGCTTTATTAAATTTTTTGCTTCCGCCTCTGCTTTCCAACTACCGTTTTTTATTTTTTTCGCTTTCTTCCGTTTAAAACAGTTTTCCGTCAGTATTTTTTTGTGTGGTCACAACAGATCGGGCCAATTATGAAAAGGTCTTCGCTACACGATGCCCGTGCTCCGCTGAGGTCTTGCTCGTTTCGCTCGCGGCGACCGTAGCGAAGCGGCGCAGTCGTTCCTCTCGACATTACCGGCTTCTTCCGCAGCGGCAAAAATGCCAATCATCCATATTTATAATAATTAATAGAGATGTGCGAGACCGAAATTTTTCCAAGACTCAAGACTCAAGACCCAAGACAAAATTTTTTCCAAGACCAAGACACAAGACCAAGACCAAAACTCCAAGACTCAAGACCAAAAATCAAGACCAAATTAATAAATCCCATAGGTCAAATTTTTGGTTTATTTTTTGTTATTTTGATACGATCACAGTCAACTTCAGCACAATTATCTATAATTTCGAAAAATTTATGCGAAATTCAAAGAATTTCGGGGAATTTATTCTGTGGAAAATCAATAAAATAGGTTATTATTTCAGAGGGTTTGGGTGGATTAACGGGATATTAGTGATATCAAAAGATTAAGAGGGATAGCCGTGGGATTTAGCGCCGCAGGCGAAAATTTTGAGGATATGAAAGCAAAGAAGCCAAAAATCTTCCTTTTCCTGTGCCGCAGGCAAAAATATTGAAAATTTTGGAAGGCCATAGGCCAAAAAAAATTCACATTTTCAGTGCCGCAGGCGAAAATTCTTTGAATTTTGGAGCTCAAGAAGCCAGATTTCTTCCATTTTCTGCGCCGCAGGCGAAAATTTTGAGGATTTTGGATGGCCAAGCACTAGGTCCAAAAAGGCCAAAAAACCAAGACCAAAAAATAAAACCAAGACAAGACCAAGACAAACACCCCAAGACCAAGACCGAAAAAAAACCAAGAAAAGTCTTGGTTCCAAGACCAAGACCAAGAGTCTCGCACATCTCTAATAATTAACGATAGAAAATAAATTAATTTATTCGTCCCACCCAAGATTTGTCCCATTGAACAAAAACCCACAATTCGTCCCCCTGAATAAAAACCCAGGATTTGTCCCCCTAAATTAGTCCCACAGTGCAAAATCCTTCCATTCGTCTCCCACTAAGTTAATAACAGATAAATATGGTTTAATAAACCTACTATTTGACTTAGAGTAGCACGAGGTCGAGGCCTCGCCGAGGCCGAGGTCAACCTCGACCTCGGTTTTGCTGACCTCGGGCCTCGGAACCTCGTCTCGGTCCTCGCCCTGAACCTCGGTCGAGGACCGAGGCTAAATATACACCCCTAAGAATTGCTTTTTTTTGTAAAAAATGGAAGTAATATGGTGACTTACCTTCCAAAATTCTCAAAATTTTCGCCTGCGGCGCAGAAAAAGGAAGATTGTTGGCTTCATGGCCTTCCAAAATTTTCAAAAATTTCGCCTGCGGCGCTAAAAATGGAAGAAATCTGACGACCGTATCTGAAAGGAGTGCTCGGATCGCATTTTTCCTTACCTCGGAATGGGGTCAATTTTCCTTAGTATTTGATGTTTGTCATAAGGCAAAATTGTGTAAAAAATATTTTTTCTCTGCTTATTTTGTTGGGTGAGTGGCAAAACTCGGTCTTACAAAGCTCGTTCGAGGCAAAACTTGGTCGGACAAACTTGGAAAGCCCAAGTCTGTCTTACCAAAACTCGGTCCATTTTGTTTGGGATTTTTTGGATTAGTGCTGTTATCTTTGGTTCTTTATTTTCGTGTCAGGCTATCTAACGGTACGGAAAAACAACAGCAGACAAATTGCACCGAGTTTTGGTAAGACCGACTTGATCGTTCCAAGTTTTGTCCGACCAAGTTTTGTCTTGACCGAGTTTTGTAAGAACGAGTTTTATCACTCACCCAACAAAATAAACAGAAAAAAAATATTTTTTATACAATTTTGCCTTGTGACAAACATCAAATACTTGTCGCGAAGCGACTAAAGATGAGGAAAATAAAATAAATATATTTTTATATTTCTAAATTAATCATCACTTATTGCAAATTCCTTTTTCGGACTTTTACCCTTCTAAAAAAGGCTCCCATACAAAATACCGAATTCTTAAAATATGGAATCTCAAAATCTCGAATCGGCCAAAAAAGCTCAAAATATGGAATCTTAAAATATCGAATCTCAAAATATCGAATCTCAAAATAGGGAATCTGAAATATCGAATCTCAAAATATCGAAATGGTAAAAAAAGCTCAAAATATCGAAAAAATCGACAATGAGGCAAAGAACAGTTGAGTCTGAACAAAATTATGACCAACTAAAGCTTCGCTGGAAAAACTGTTTTTGTGCTGCTACGGAAGTGTTTTGTTTTCTATAATTTTACCGAATTTAGAATTTTACCTTTAAATGAATGTACGAGCAACAATTGCGAAATTACAAAAAACTCAAAAACGACGGTTACAAATTAATGATACTTCTGATTTTAATGAAATACAACCAGAAGCAAATCTTGATGCAGAAAATGAAAGTTTTGGAGCAAATCTGATAAAATTTGAACAAGGAGTTACACAGAAGGGTGGCGTCTGCCTTTGGCATGCAGGTTTGAGCTAGATATCAAATTATTAAAATGGATTTTTTGAGGGTATCGATATGTCAAGAGCAAAAATATTCATTGGCGTTGTTCAAACTTGGACTGCCATGCAACTTCAAAAGCTGAAGTGAAAAATGGCCAATTTTTCGGTACTTTAGGAAGAATTGAGCATAATCATCCTCCTACAATACAAAAAAAAACGTGCGAAGAGATTAGAAATAAATTAAAAAAAGATAATCGACCAATTTTGGGAGAAGTGCGAGCAAATATTCCAGATGAAGTTTACATTGGTCTGGGAAGTGATCATGCTTTAAATCAACTGATACAAAGGTTTATATTTATCTTCCGTTTTCAATAAATTTCCACTAATTTTAGGCAGAAAAAGAAGAGGTTCGGAAACGTTAATTGCCATGATCTTGGAAAAATGGTTATTCCAGCATTTTTGACACAAAAATACGACTCATCAACGTTGATTTACGACAGTAGAAATGAACGTGGAAATGAAGATGTTGTTCTTGTCTTTAGCCATGCAAGGGTTATTTTAATAATTGTAAACGACTACTATTTTTTCATATTCAGTTGCTTGATATATTATCCCAGAATAAGCATTGGGCCCTTGATGGCACCTTCAAATCGGCCCCAAGGCCATTTATGCAATGTTTTTGTATTGGTGCCTTTGTACGAGGCCGCATTGTTGTTTGTGTCCAAGCCCTTCTTCCAACCAAAAAGACAATTCATTATCAGGAGGTATTGAGAGAAGTAAGGCGCGCCATTAATCCAAATGAACCAAAAAGAGGTTTCTAGCTTATAATTTTTAAAATAAGTTTTTATAATTTTAAGTAATATCAGATTTTGAAAAATCTGAAATTGCTGCTCTTCAATCAATCTTTCCAGCAGCTCATCTTACCGGTTGTTTGTTTCATTTTGGACAGTCTCTTTGGCGAAAATGGAGGCAATTTGGCCTAGATCATCTTCTAGGTGATGACACAGATGAAGGAGAACGTGCTAGGACTAATTTCAGGTTTTTATTTTTGGTAGTAACATAATACTAAAATTTATAGGCGGATTCTCGCCCTGGCTTTAATTCCGCCACAACATGTTAGACGTGGTTTTGGGCTCATTGTTACTTCCTCTTCTGCCTGCATGTCAACATTTATCGCTTATTTCGCGGCGACATATATTGGTTTAAGTCAGATTGAAAAACAATTGGGAGCGGAAGCATTTCAACAGGACGTTCTTGTGCATTCAATTCAAGAAAACATTGGAGATTTCACAGGTTTTCTATTTAATCTATTTAATGTTCAATAAAATTTAAAAACAAATTTAGCTTTGGATGATCATTCTTTTCATCCCATTATTTCAACTCCTATCCATTTGGATTCAACTGAACCTCCAACACCGTCAATAAACCTCAGTACAATTGTGGAGATACCCAGATGGGAGTTGCCGTTAGTTCAAAGTCCGCAATATCCTATATTATTTTGGAATGTGAATGATCGGGCCCTAAAAGCATTAGCTAAGACAAACAATGCATTGGAGTCGAGTCACTACCATTTTGTGGTATTTCTTGTATTTTTTTGCTTTTTTAAATTCTTAATTCAGAAAAAACTTAACCACCATCCTTCAATGAGTGATTTTCTCTTGGCAATTTTGGATGATGTTGATAAGCAAGTAGACATCGCTCGTTCTGCTACTATCTTTACACAACAACGAAAAAGAAAATATGTGATCAAGGAGTTCCAAGTTATGCAAACATTAAATGAAGCAGAATACGATGATAATAGACAACTTTTAAATGTTCTCACGCTCCTTGGCTTACAAATGAGTGGGTATGTTGAGGGACTGCGAGTTGCTACACGTCAACAGGAAGAACGTGATACTGAAGATGGAGTGGATAGTGCAACTTTAGAAAGTCAAACTAATAGTCAAAATCATTTAGGCACTTCTAGTTCATTATTTATTTATTAATATTTTACCTTGTTTTTTTATCTTTCAATGATTCTAGTTTTAATGATTTTTTCGGTGATTTTAAATAAAATGAATATTCTCTTATTTCATTTGTTTGTTTTGGTAGTAAGGATTATTATTTATTTTAAGCCTTTTTAACCTAGGTAATATATTCTATCAAAAATTCGATATTTTGAGCTTTTTTTACCATTTCGATATTTTGAGATTCGATATTTTAAGATTCCATATTTTGAGCTTTTTTGGCCGATTCCATATTTTGAGATATTTTTCCCGATTCGCGATTTTGAGATATTTTGGCCGATTCGCGATTTTGAGAATTCGGTATTTTGAGCGGGCACGCTAAAAAACCATTTTTGCTGTAAACATCTATTCAAACTCTGTTTACATTTTTAGCTCTTTTGTTCTAAAACTTAACTTAATTTTCCACTCTTTTGTATTATTCAAAACATGTGCATTTTATTTAATCGTTCCTATTATGTTTTTAATGATCGAAATATTTTCTAAGTCTACCCGCCTATTTTTCTGGCCTATATAATCCCCCCTCCAAACCCCCATTAGCTTTCTCATTAGCTCTTCTCTGTTGGCTTTATTCTGTTCTGGTTCTGTGGCTCCTGTTCCTATTTGTGGCCTTATCATTAATCTATTTGTTGGACTATTTATTTGTGTGAAATAAACTTATTACTATTTGTTTGGCTTTAATTTGTTGGTACTAAACCCTTGGCCAATTGTGTTGGAATCTTTTGGCCTAACCCTGCCATTTTGTGGAATAATTTATTGGCTCTATTTTGCTATAATACTAAGGAAAATTGACCCCATTCCGAGGTAAGGAAAAATGTAAGGAAAAATGCGATCCGAGCACTCCTTTCAGATACTGCCAATCTGACTTTATGGCCTTCCAAAATCTCTAAATTTTCGTGTTTTTCCACTAAATACCCTTAATCCTATTAATCCCCTATATACACTCTATCCCCACAAATCCATGATATCCTCCTTAATCTGCTAAATCCACTTACATTCAAATTAATCCATTCAAGTCCCCTTATACTCTCCTTTGACCCCCCCCCCATATCCGTCTAAACCCAGTCTACTAAATAATCAAATATACGAAGTAAAGACCAAGGAGTCATATCTCTACCTTTTTCAGCGCCGCAGGCGAAAATTTTTAGAATATTGGACAGGAGTCTTGGACAGCTCTATGGGCAGCCTACTTGGTATGAATCAGATGTAAAATATTAATTTGATAAGTATTAAGCAAATATTTGAAAAATTTACTAAATTTAACTAGATTTTGAAATGTTATAAAATTTTTTAAAAACCTCGGTTATCCTCGGTCCTCGGCCTCGGGTCAAAATTAGCCCCTCGACCTCGATCTCGGCTTTTCCTGCCTCGGTGATCCTCGGTCTCGGTTTTTTCAAAAAACCTCGACCTCGTGCTACTCTAATTTGACTTAGGGATTTATTCAATCCCAACAAATCCGTCTTAATCCGCCCAAGTCCGGCGTTATCCTCCTTGATACCCACAAATCCGTCTTAATATACATATATCCTTTATCCGCCAAAAATTTGTATTTGACCTTTTGGGTAATGTGACCTTCTGGGTCGATCCCGTAAATTTTATTTAATAATTTTTTAGCTCTTTTATACTGATATTATTATTTCTGGAAAATGCACTCTTGGATCAGACAAGATGGTGAAGAAAGTGATACTGATGCATCTTTCGATGAACGACTCACCGACGATATTCCCAGTACTTGCGGAGGTAGAAGACCTGTAAGAGCAAAATCCAATGCGTCTAAATGTACACAAAGTCCATTTATTACACCGGCAAAGCAGGAACGTCAAACTTTACAACAGGTTTTCTTTAATTAGTCTTTTGAATTTTTGTCTGAATTTTTTGTTTGATTCAAAATAATTTACATAAATCGATTTTGGTTAAATTGAATTTTATTTCCCCTTTTTCCTTTCTAAAGTACTAAAAATGGTTTTTTGTGGAGACTGGAAACGCCACGCTACAAATCATTCCCCTTTTAACTTTCTTCTGAACGTAACTTACGTTTCTATCTATTTGTTTTAAATAAACTTTAAATAAGTTTTTAACCCACTAATTCCGCTACATATTCAACGAAATACGTTGATACAGAGAAGATTAGTTTTATAATAAATTCCTTTTTGCATTCGGAAACTGTTAATAAAAAAAAGAATTAAAAGCATTGATTCGGTATGTATGTAACATTAGAAATTTCGAAATAGTGTCGTCTCCAGTTTCCCTTTTTCCTCCCTTAGTTTTTTCCTATAATCTGTACTTTTCCTTCCTTTACAATCGCCTTCCTTCTTTCTAAAGAACTGGATAAAAAATATTGATTGTTTGTAGACAAAATATGGTAAGGCAATTATGATGGAAGAAGGAAAAGTCTCCCCATCAAATTATAGGAAAAAACTTGGGGAACGAAAAAAGAAGTGTTACAAAGTTCAATTTTACCTTGATTTTTAAATTTTATTTGAATTATGAATTTAATTTTTTTATCAGGTTCAAAATTTTTCAACTCCCGGCAGTTCTAGGTCTGAGGATCAATCACTTCGTAAGGCAATTATGATGGAAGAAGGAAAAGTCTCCCCATCAAATTATAAGAAAAAACATGAACGAAAAAAGGAGTGTTACAAAGTTAAATTTTACCTTGATTTTTAAATTTTATCTGAATTATGAATTTCATTAAATTTTTTATCAGGTTCAAAATTTGTCAACTTCTGGCAGTTCTATGTCTGAGGATCAATCACTTCTTCGACATAGACAAAATATTCAACGTATTCAACAACGTCCTTCTTTCCTTGAGGGAGCAAATAATCTTCAAAAGATTTTGGAGCAACCTTTTTCTATTAAATTCAGGTTTTTTAAATTTAACTTTACAAGATTTGACTTTAAATAAGAGTAAATTTTTAATATTTAATTTTAAGAAACTTCGTTAATTTTTGATAAATCGTCATATTTTATTTTTGAAATAGAATATGTATAAGCATTCATTTTCGTACAATTATAAGATTAACAGAATTTTTTTAATAAGAAAAAACGAAAATGGACAGAGTGGAGCAGGGCCTTCTGCAGAGCGTTGTGCTGAGTCTTTCGTAGAAACACATCATGCTGATTATTCATCAATACCTAAAGTTGTTTAATATATTAATCATGAATTGGACGGGATTTATAATCTTTGAATTTATAGGAATTTCTCACTCAATTGGAGGGTCTAAAAAGAGAAAATTTAGTCGTAAAAGATGAGAATGTCGCAATGAGAGAGCGATTATATCATCTAGAACGTCAAGTTAACCAGAATAGACAAAATGATGTTTGGCAGGTTTCTTTAATTTAGAAAAAAAAATATAATTTTGGGAAATTTTAGTTCGACAGAATGGTAAACAGTGAGGCGCAACGTTCTTATGATCGATTTGTGCAGGACCAAATGATACAGGTTAAATATTATTTTTTACCCTTAAAGCCTAAAAATAATGAAAAACTAGAGAAATTTTTAGTTTTTATTTATTATAAAATATTTATAGACTACTTTCCTAACTAAGAAAATTATTCAAAAATTATTTACTTTATATTTAATTTTTTAGCACCGTGCTGCTGCTATTAATATCAACAGATTCAATCATGCAAATTATAATTCTGAACAACTCATGTTTACACAACATTCGAAGTCAAATGGTACAACTTTTCAAATGTCATTTGGTCGTTCATCTACTTCAATTCAGAAGCAAGAGGATCCAAATGAGGTTTAATCTATTATTTATACCATTTATTTTTAAATGGTCTGATACTGAAAATATTTTTGAATATCAAAAGTCATAAGAAAAATGAAAATTTTCGAGATTTTTTGTTTAAAATGATTAGGTTATTTTGTTTTGCAGGAACGTTTTAAAAAAGTTGAACAGAAAGTTGACAAAATTGACGAAATGTTGTCTTATATAATTAGTCAAATGAACAATAAAAGTGATGGGTCTGCAGGAACTTCTACCATGGGAAAGAAAAGGTAAAAGTTTTAGTTTAAAATTTCATAATCTTTTAAATAGAAATTGTTTTAACTTTTTTAAATCATTCAATATATTTCCAGTCTGTTAAGACAATTTTTTATTTTAAGTTCTCCGGAAAAGTTTGTTTTACATCGAGGTAGTAAAAAATAAATCTTCCTGTTCAATTCAATTTTATTTCCTTATTAATTTATTTTGAAGATTAAAAATATTTTTTAAGTGAATCAAACCAAAATGCATTTAAAAAATGAGTTTCCAGTTTCAATTCTAAAAAATGCTACAACATGTAAACAACAAACAACAAAAACAACAAATAAACACGTTCGTTGGCTAATTTAATGTACTCAATTCTACATTAATTTTTAATTATTTAAACAACATTTTTATATACATATGTACAATTAAAGAATTTTTGAAAACTTGTGTAGTTTATGCACCATACTCCTTTTTTTTTTCTTCCTTTCTTAAAGAATGATATTTTGTCAATATTTTCCTTTTTATTTCAGCCATTTATTTAACGATAAAGGATAGACATTTCAAAAATTGAAAAAAATTTTGTGTCCAAATTTGCTTTGTCAGGAATCTTATCCTATGACAACAAGTACCCAGCTCTGCATTTATAACCTACGATTCGTACTTAACTCTGGGTGGTGGCTCTCTATTCCCAAAAAATTCTCTGGGAATAAGTTCAGCAGAGGAAAAACTATTTATTTTCGCGCCCATTTTTCTTCTTTTTATAAGAAAAGGGGGCATGGTCCATAAACTACACAAGTACCAGGATTCCTTTATTTTAACATCTTTGCTGTTTCTTATTTTGTTTTTTAATTCTAAATACATAATCTTATTTTCTAAATTCAAGTTCCATATATTCTCTTTTTAAATCAATATCTTATTAACTACATATCTTTATTTTTCTACTCACCTACATATTTTTTAATTTCAATAAATTAATTTTATTTCTTGGATAAACATTTAATTTTGTTTATTAATATTTACAAGGTATATTTAAATATATTTTTATACATATTATAAAATTACTTTAAAAATTTTTTTCCAATTTTCTAATTAGGAATTTCAAATGAAATATTCAAAAAGGAAAAAATTAGACGATTGTGATGAGACTTCTTTACAAAATGAATTCACTAAACTTCAAGAGGCTTATAAGTTTGTTGAAAGGCGTGAAATAACAGGTTTTTACTTAATTTTGATATTTTTATTATTTTTTAAATTTTAGTTAAAAATGTAGATGATCTTAAGCAGTTGGGGGCAATTTATTCATCACAAATGTTAAATTGTTCTAAAAGATCAGACCCCTTCCCCGAATTTAATGAAAGCGAAGAAGAAAGTAGCAGAAGATCGAAACGTCCAAGATTGTTAAAATTACCTTCAGATGGAAGTATTTTTAATGATGGAATACCCTTTCATCATTTTGCATTAACGCAATTAAAAGATAGACATATTAATCGTTTAAAAGCAAATGGTATGTTTTGAATTTTATTTTTTTTCAATTAAATTTTAAGGAATTGAGATTAAGGAAAGGCAATTTTCGAAGGCAGAAAATAAACAAATTTGTATGTTTTTTTATTTAATAAAAATATTTTATTCATACTTTTTTTAATTAAAAATTTTTTTGTAAAAGACAGACTTTTCGTGAAATTTTTTAAGATTATTAAAATGGTAATATTGAAGCGGACAGACTTCCTTTTTTCCCTTGTCTGGCTAAAACGCGGAACAGACAAAACACGGACTTGCCAAAACCTTCCCAAATTTTTCTCCTATATTTTCCTCCTTTTACAAAAATTAGAAATGCTACTATATTTGGATGAAAGAAAGGAAAATGTCTGACCATTTTTCAGAAATATAGGGGAAAAATTGTGTAGGAAAAAAAACGGGTCTGTCCGGTTTAATATTACCATTAAAATATATAAACATTTCATAAAAATTTTTTTATATTGTCTTAATGCAGATTTTGTCCTGTCCTTTTACAAAAAACCTATATTAAAAATTCCTAATTGAAAATATCAATTTAATAAATTGTTTGCTTAAAATCATTTTTATTTTGAAATTTATCCAATAATTATCATTTTTTATTTAGCAGAAAATTGGCGTTCATTTGCTGCAGCTCATGAAATTCCTGAAGACGAAGCTCATATGTATAAAATTTTTTAATAATTATTTTCAGATTTATTCGATTTTTAGTTATATGAGTGCCGCTACAGCAACTGAAACTCCAGAAAAACATCGAGAAAGGATAAATTTTACAAATCAAACATTTCTCAGGCCGTGGCTGTGTATTTTTAATTTTATTTAATTAACTTTCAAAATTTTAGGTTCAAAATTATTGAATCGGACAGCAATTCAAGTATTTCGTCGGTGTTATCATATTTTTCGTGTTTCTAGCTTTGATGGTGAAGATTTGAGGTTTGAAAATTATTTGGTTTTAAATTATTGTAAATTTTATTATTTTTATTTTTCGTTCACGATTGTACTATTTAAAAATATTTCTACATGAGGACTCCTCCAAAAAATTACAAATAGCCGTTTTTTATCTTCTACAACCATTTTTAAACGGTCTCGATTTTAGTCCTTTTTAGGGTTGCCAAAATAGCCCGACTCGGACCGAATTATCGAGTCGGCCCGAAAATGACTCGACCGTCTGCCCGACTTGAGAACGGCAACCCTAGTTTTTTTATGACGACCTAAGTATTAATTCCTTACCAAAAATAGAAAAATTTTCACTTTTAAAGCTAAACAAGATCAGCATTAATACTTACCTAATAAGGTTATTATGAAATTTGATTTTTTTGACGGGTATATCAACTTTTCGTGAATAAAAATTATTAAAATTAACAGAATTTCATCTCTGAATAGAATCGAATATAAAAATTATTTTAAAAAAAAAATTTAATAAATTATTTAAAGAAAATGGACACCTGAAGATGATAGAAGATTATTAGAGCTTTACAAAGAAGTTGGAAATTGTTGGGAATATATTGGAAATGAATTAATGCATCCTCGTTATGCTTGTTATCTTCGTTATTACAAATTAATTGGAAAAGAAAATTCTGATGGAAATTGTGGTTTTTATTTATTTTCTAATATTTACTAAATAATTTTTATTTTTTTTGAATAGGATCTTCATCGGAGTGGTCAAAGGTTGAAATTGCTCGTCTTTATAGTTTGGTTTTAAAAAAGTTTATTGATAATTTTTAAAGTCTATTTTGGAATTTAAAATAAATTCTTTAATTCATTAAAAAATTTTTATTGTCAATTTTTAAAGTATTTTGGAATTAAAATAAATTCTTTAATTTGTTAAAAAATTTAATTTCCTTTTAAACAGATTATTTGGCTGATCATTTAACTCGAAATCCAGTTTTGGTCGCAATTATCCCAAAATATGCAAATCTTGATGAAAATGTTAATTGGGATGATAAAGAAATAAATTTGCCTTCTAGATCGCCTTCTCAAATTAAAGAAAAATGGTAAATTTAATTTCAAATTTTTTGTTCAACTACTTAAATTGATGTTTATTTAGTTATTTTAAAATTATTTTTATATCTCTCCAATTTTTAGGAACAAATCAAATTTTATTTTCCAGGGGGAAGTTACTTCTATTAGCCTCCTCTACCTCTCTTCAATTAATAAATTTTCTTAATTTTTTTATTAAAAAGGGAAAAACTTAGAAACGAATTTCGTGCTGTAAAAGAACGTACTCAAGCCGAAACTATAAGAGAAATATTAAGAGAAGTAATACTTGAGGATACATGTCTTCTTTCAAAAGCAAAAATTTATAAAACTAAAGGCAAAGGAAATAAAGATTTTGAATCTCCACAACAATTATCTGAATTTATTTTAATTTTAAAAGATTTTTTGGAAAAACAACAAATTGATAAAATTCGAAATATTGATGGAGAACAAATTAAAGAAAAGTAAATTTATTTTAAAAATTAATAGATTATCTTTCGATGATTTTTTTATAGATTTGATGAAGAAAATAAACTCTTTAGAGTTCCCGTCAAAAAATTTCTGAGGTGTGCCAGATATTTACAATTTATTGGACGTAGACTTGGTCTATTTAAAATGTTGCCTCTTGAACAGGACCTGATTTGTGGTATGAAAATATATAAATTTAACTAAATTTAATCTTGATGAATAAAAACAAAAAAACACTAAAAATGCTTATTTATTTGTGATCGAAGATAAGACTGATCATTAACTATTTCCTTATTTTCCTGTACCCAAACTAAGTGGGTTAGATCAGGATTCAGAATCAGACTAATTTTTCCAAAACTTACTAACCTTGTGTTAGGTATGTGTGGGTCTAGTATAAAAGGAGTCGTTAGCGATCAGTCTTGGTCGACACCTGGGTCGACCGGCGCCGTCTGTCCTTCATCATTCTTGCCTTTTGCCACCTTCATTATTGTAGTATTTACCATTCGGATAAACGTCATATTCTATTCTTGTGTTAGTCTGTTTGTCACTAGGTAAGACCGCTACCTAGGACATAACAGTGGCGCGGTCGCAGTAGTGAATCCTTTGATTCACAATTCGGACTATTCGAATTATTCAAATTCTGGGGAAGGATTCGGACAGTATTCGGAGATTTGCAGAGCACATCAGATTCTTATTCAGAGGGTACGGCGTCAGTTGAAGTGTGGCAGGCATTCAAGCCGATCGAATTCATCTATTCGACAAGGCCTAGCAAACCTTAGTCAATTTTAGTCGGACCAATTCGAGTTTGAAAAAAGAGTTGTAATTATTCGGTCCAGAAGTTTAGTATTTTGTTGAAAGATTATTCGATGAATTCGAGCTTGATCATCAGGAGCAGAGTGGAGGAGAAAGTTGTATTCAGTATTTTGATTATATGAGGAACCGCAGTCATGGGCAAGATGTAAGTCCCGATTATTTGATTATTCAAGGCCGCAATGAGTAAGTCGGTCAAGTGGACGTAAGCCGGTCAAGTATTATTCAAGTCTGAGTCAATTATTTAGTAGCTCCAGAGAAGTTGTAGATAAAATTTGGTATTCGCTCCATTGATGAATTCTTTAGAAAGTTTAAATATTCTTATGGCATTATTCAGTTTGATAGAGAAATTATTCGGTTATTCAAAAGATAATGAGATTATTCAAATGAGATTTAGTCAAAATGCCATTTTAGTTTTCGCCCAAGTATTAGAAATTAGGGCAGTATTATTCAGGGAATTAGTGAAAATCCCTACCCAGAGTTGGGTTTATTCCGATTATTCGATGTGCCTCTGCTTGATTTGATGATTAGAAGTTAGATGTTTGATGAGAGGTTTTTGGGACATTTGTGATAATTGTGATATTTTTGTTTGTTGTAAATTTTTTGTTTTGTTTTCCCCCACTGTTTGTAATTTTTGTCCCATTGTATTCAAGGCGGTGTCAGGCATTATTCGAGTAGAAATATTATTCAATTCGGACCCAACCTAACAATTCTATTCAGTAGCAAATTATTCAAGTTAGTCCCTAACTTTTTAAAGGAGGGAGATGTTAGGTATGTGTGGGTCTAGTATAAAAGGAGTCGTTAGCGATCAGTCTTGGTCGACACCTGGGTCGACCGGCGCCGTCTGTCCTTCATCATTCTTGCCTTTTGCCACCTTCATTATTGTAGTATTTACCATTCGGATAAACGTTATATTCTATTCCTGTGTTATTCTGTTTGTCACTAGGTAAGACCGCTAACCTAGGACATAACACCTTGGCAAAAATTTTCCTGAGAATCATAAGTTGGTCGGAACAGTTAGAGGTGTCGGAACTCGGAACTGGCTCAAAAAGTCGAAATCAGTAAGCAAAATTTTTTTCGGAAATCGAAATTCGGCAAATGTCCAGTTGATGTCCTACCTGTCCGCAAAATGGGATGCGTACTTTTCTTCCCTTTTCTTGCATTTTTCCCTCTATGAGCGGCGCCCGATTGTTCCTTTTCTGCTATAGTATACTTTTTGGCACTTAGAAAAAAAAGGAGGAAAATAATTATAACAATGAAAATAAAGAATTAATAATTAATACTTATAAAGTGTGAACATAACTTTGATCAATAAAATTGAATATGTCCCTTCTTTGTCCTACTAATAATACTTCACAACAAAAATTCTAGATTCCCTTTTTGACGATAAAGATCTTGAGATCGAAACAAAGAAAAAATCTCTCTAAGTGCCAAAAAGTATACTATAGCAGAAAAGGAAAAATCGGGCGCCACTCATAGAGGGAAAAATGCAAGAAAAGAGAAGAAAAGTACGCATTCCAGTTTGCGGACAGGTAGGACATCAACTGGACATTTGCCTCGAAATTCCGACCTACCTCTGCTGAGATACAAATATCTTATTTTTATTTTACTAATTTTTAATTTTTAGTACGTCTTGAACTAATTGCATTTATTCTAAAAAAGATTGATAAATTTATCGTTAAGAAGAAAGTTTTACGTAAATATACAAAAAGATTTTTAAGAAAAAAAGGCTGGGAAATAAGAGAACAATTAGTATTTGTTGATAGAAATTTAGAGAATTATGAGGATTACGAAGAACCGATTGGAAAATTATTAAATATCTTATCATTAAATAAAATTAGAAGTGTGGAAAATAAACATTCTAAAAATTTCAAAAATTAATTTTTTTAAATTTATTATTGAAATTCTTAATTTTTTGAATTTTTTGTTAATTTATTTTGTTGTTTTTTATAAAAGATTTTATTCTAATTTGTGTTAAAAAATTACAAAAATGCCTTGATTTTTTTGTATATCAAGGCGGTTTTAAGGTTTTAAATTGTTAAGGTTTTAAAATTTTCTTGAAATTTTGGCAATATTAAGTATATATTAGATACATTAACTATATGATACATAGTTTACTTCTTTGATTTTATTTAGTTTTTTCTCAAAAATTTGAAAATTAAGGGTTTGTTTATCCAAATATCTAAATTGAATGTGGATTAAGATCTTAATTACATTTTTGCTTTCTAATAGTTTCTAATAATATAAAATGTCACTAGTTGATTAAAGATTTTTCTATTTAATGTTTTTTATCCTTCAAAAATTTTCGAGAAACCGTCATTTAAAAAAGTACTGAAAATGAGAGTACATATTAATTGACGTTGAGTAAGGGGAAGGCTAATTATTCTTCCGTAATCCTGAAGAGAATTTACAAAAAATATAAACTATCTGCATAAATTCTCTCCTATTTTTACTTTTTCAAAGGAGGAAACCCGAGATCGAAAGTGCTTACGGAAAGTATTACGAAGACATTTAAGTTATTATATAGTTTTTTTTTAAAATAACCTCAACGTTCCTTAGTAAATCTTTCTCAAGCAAATACAAGTGTAAAATATTATTTTTGATTTTTTAAACTAAAAATCATTAATAATTAATTCTTATGTTATTTTAAAATTTTGATAGTTAGAAGATTTTTAATAAAAATATTTCTTTTGAACAGCAATAATTTATATATTATTATGTTATTATCAGAAACTCCAAGATTTAGATTTAAGGAAATGTTATGCATACAGGTACTTAACACAAGCATATCCCTTATTATACAGTCGAACCTCATTCCCAAATTATCTTAAAATAAAGTACCTCGTTCAAGAGGTATCTAAAAATATGTATGAACCATATGTTGGACACAAATTTTTAATCCGGTTAGTAACTTAGGGAGAGAGGGAGGGTTGTTTTGATTCGCCGGAACCGCAAATTTGGCCGGAACCGGAATTTCCGGCGAAGCTCTAGAGGGTTGCCTTAGCATATCCCTTATTTAAGACACATCTCAGAAGGAAGTACAATCTTTCAGCCCACTCTAAAAGTACTTTTAGATTAGAATTTAAAATATTTTAGAGCACAATCTTAGCTGCAGTAATTTTGTTTATTTTATTTCTTTCGTCTTCATTCCTTCCAGGAAGGGCGTGTGTGTCTACAGTTCCTGGTGGACAACCAACAAGTATTTAAATTTAAATTCAAAATTATTTAAAATATAAGCTTGTTGTCCACTTCTTTCCCAAACAATTTCAAATAGTACCCAATTTGCTGATGGAATTTTGACTTTCACTTATGATAATATTAATTGTCCAACTAATGTTGTGATGAATTGCTCGTTAGTTTCTTAAAAATAAATTTAAAGAATTTTTATAATTTATTTAAGAGAACCAGACCCAACATTACAATTAAATGCAGCAATTGTTGCAAATTCAGTTAATTTCTTAACTGTTGGTTCTTTAAGTACAACATTCCCTGGCACTTGTAATGCACAGGGACAATGGGTTGTTGGAACTCCACCTCTTATTGTTACCGATTTAGAATGTCTTCTTACAAATCCTACTTAAATTGTTTTAAAATAAATTTTAATTATTTTTTTGGGGGAATTTATATAAAAAGGTTTTATTTTGAAGAGAAATTTGGAGTTTTTGGGTTTTAAATTAAATGAGGCTAAAGCTAAAATAAAGCCCCAATCTAGATCACAACTCTTTAGAGGGTATTCAAAAAGAAAGCTTATATTGCTTTATTTCAGTAAACATTAATTAGAAAAGTTGAAAAAGAGTTTAAAATAATTTATTGTTTTTTTCTACAAATAATTTAAAGATTTAAATACTCCTTTAATTATTAAATATTAATTCCTTTCAATTCCTTCTAAATTAATTACGTCTAACAAGAGAATTAAATAATTCAATATCTGACGGAGTTTCATTACGGCTAAATAAAAATTCACAACGAATTGTAAATGTAATTTGTGAATGGCGGCATCTAAAATTAAATTTTTTAAAATAATTGCAGAAAGGAAAGGAACTAATTATATTTTTAATACTTTCACCCTTTTCCCTTCTAATTAATTAGGCAGTCCTTTGTTCCTTAAATCTCCTATTTTAAAGTTTTTTAAATTTATCTCCCCTTATTGTTTTTAAATAATAAATTTCTTCAAGCCTTCATTCATTTATGGGCAGCGTAATTTCTATTAATATTTCCTCATCAGACTTTATTTTCAACTCACTGAACCTGAAGGCCCAAATTGGGCGTATTACTTATTTTTTCTAATCTTACTTTTAACATTAGGCTTAATAATTAAATTAAAAAGAACACAAACTTGTCTTGACGCCATAAGAACCAATTATTGCCGCGACGTTCCAATTTGTGAGTGTAAAATACAAAACAAAAACGGTGTACTTGAGGATCTCTTTTTATTAAATAAACAGTATCCGCATTAGGACATAAAACATCGCAATAAGTTCTTGTTGTCCCGTTAACTATTTCCTTTAAATGTTTTTGGAATAAAAATAATTATTTTTTTATTTTTATTTTACATCAAAACATCCAGCTCCTTTTGGAGCTAAACGACGGTTTGTGTCTCTTTCCTTTTCTCTTAATCCAATGGTGCATTCAGCTGGCTTTTCTGATATTTTGTCACCAGGAAGTTCTTAAAATTTTTAATTAAAAGATAATTTAATTTTAAATTGTTTGTCTCGTAAAGTGATTATATTGACATTTTTTAGTCCTTCATTTTTAATAGGAGAGAAAAATTTTGTTACAACAAATTTCATTCCTCACAAAAGAAATGAAGAAAAAAATTATACAATTTTCCATCAAAATAAAGACTTTCATCACGGAAAGTAAAATGAAATTAACACTTAACCAATTGCATGCATATCCATAGGGAATTTCCAAAACAAAACAGTAAAAAAATCTACAAATATATAAAAACCTATACCTTTATCTCCTGTTTTGCAAACAAGATCACGCCATTCCCAATGTACTATTGGTATATCTCCTAATGTTTGATCCGCAAAGATTACCAAAAGAATAGATAAATAAAATATTGAAATTTTCATTTTCATAAAAATAATTTTAAATTAAATTTAAAAATTAATTACTTAAACTTAGGAAGTTTTCAAAAAAATTAAAGGGATTTTTAAATTATAAATTTAATTTTAAAGTAAAAAGTTTAAGATGCTTATATTTGTTTGGATATTTGTTTATTTTGTTCTGTTTAAAATAATGTCTTCAGAACCTTCGAAGATATTAAAGGAATGAGAGAATAAATTTGGCCAAGAAACATATTTCTGTTTTGGATAAAATACAAATTTATAAAATGAAATAATTTGTTAATTAAACAAGAAATAAATATTAGCATTTATAGCAAAGAAAAAAATATTTTTTTGTGATAATTAAAAACAAGAAATGTTAAAAAATCTAGTTCCAGTATATTATTCAATAATAAATATTTCGGATTAAAAAAGTTTTTTTTGTGGATAATCGGGGGGTTTTTGTAGATATTTTATATAAAAAATAAGGTTTAATGTAGTCTAGTTACCTAATTAATTAATTATTTATTTAAAATATTAAGCAAAAAACTCACTTGGTGGACATAATAATAACGAGCTTTTATTTATATATAATAATTTAGCATTTATTTGAATGATGATAAATTAAAATAAATTTATCATTTCTTAATAATTTCCATTTAAACATTTTTTTCGAAAAATCGTGAAGACAAAATCAAAAATATTTTCTGACCGGAATGTTTTAATTGTGTGAGATACATATAATTTGGAACTTTTTCTGAAGTTAGATTTGCGATTGATAAGAGACCCCCCACTTCCACTGTGGATAATTAATAGAGCTACTCGGCCCGAACTTTTGTTGATATTTTAAATAAAATAGGGATACCAAATATTAAAATTAGAAACAGATTTACATCCAAAAATTGATCAAATAAATACAAAAATGTTGCAATTGTCAATTGGAATACAAACAATTTTCTCATCCAAAGATTGTTTAAATTAAGTAAATAATTTTGTAAATAATTTTATTTTGATGAACAAACATGATGAAAAAATTATGCTTTGAGCATCACTGTGCAACAACTCTGCATGAGCCTAGAAAACAATAATTAGAGTTTAGTAAAATTATAAAAAAAGATTTTGATTTAAAAAATTCGATCAATTAAAACTCTATCAATGATTTTTAATTAAATTTATTTCTAAATTATCTTTTATTATATTTAATAATTTTCCAATAATAATTTTCATTTTATTAAATAAAAATAAATTATAGTAATATTTTGATTAATCTTTTCTTTACCGAGTCAAAAATTTTTATTGACTTAGTTCATAAAAATCAAAAAACATAGTTTTTCCAAGCCTTAAAAATACAAAAAATTTCTGAATTACTTCCATATAAATATTAATAGGTATATGTAATTTACAAAATTTTGTATATTAATTCTCTATTCCTTTTTTAAATTCTTTAAATTAAATATTTATTTAATATACATAAATATTTATTAATAAGTGCCAATTAAGATATTTTTGTGTATATGTGTAAGTGTCTCTTCTTTTTTATTCACTTAATTTCTTTAGTGTCCGTCCGTCACACCTTGAAAACAAAAAAAAGATTAAGCCGGTTTTATTGTGAGAAAATGAGGATGATTTTTAAAAAGATTTTTTATAACTAACATTGGAGGGAAAAATCATTTTTTTAATATTTGTGCAATATTATTTTGATAATTAATATACTATTTTCTAAATTTAGTTAATATTTTTTGATTTGAAAGTACTTATAGCAAATAAATAAAAATAATTTGCTAATATATTTTTATTTAAATGAAAATTATTGAAAATCGCTTAATTCATACATATTAAAAAATTTAATTTAAAAATTGTTTTTTGTACCCTTCGAACAAGCCCAACAAAGGTCCAAAGGTTTCAGTTTGATTTAGTAACTTTAGAGTCAGATTTTATAACTCCATTAATTATTTAAAAAAACATTAAATTTAAATGAAATTCCAACAATTAATATCTGCAAATAATGCTGGAATTTTGGCAATAATTAGCTCTATATGTTCTATAGCAACACTCTGCCTCTATATGCCAATATTAATTTCAAAAATTGTCAAAATTAATGAGCAATTAAGAATTGATTCTAAGGAATTTCGTGTTTTGGCTGATTCTGGATGGAATAAATTACAACATGTAAAAGCAGCTTTACCTTCTGCACATTTACTGTTTAGAGAACGTAGACAAGCTTATGAACAAGGGGGAGGAGGAGAATTACCTAAAGCATATCCTTTACATAATACTTATGCCAAACAAGATGCTTATGTTCAGGGACCAACTTGTGGTACTTTTACTTGAACAAAACTTTTGGAAAATTCTAAATAAAGTTTGTAATGCACTCAATTTATGTCCGCCAGGACCTCCTGGTCCAGCTGGAAAACCAGGCGAAGATGGATTTCCAGGAGCTAGAGGCCAACCTGGAGCACCTGGATTACCTGGAGTAGCTCCTCCAGTAACTATTGATACTGTTAGTTTTTAGGTTATTATATACAACTGATACTTGATTACTTTAAGAGCGCTGGATGTAGAGTCTGTCCTCATGGACCAACTGGACCTCCTGGTAAGTTTGAATTATGATCGTTTTAATGAATATTTTGTTCTTCGAGGATTACCTGGCGAGACTGGGGTACCAGGAACTGACGGACTACCTGGACCGCCTGGCCGAAAGGGTGAAGATGGAAGGGCTGGTTATCCTGGAAATCCAGGAATTCCTGGTGAGTACTTAGCTAAATAGCTTATTTTGATGATTACTACTTATTTGGTAAAACTAAGGTGAGGCAGGCAAACCTGGAAAATTGGGCGATGTTGGGCCGCCAGGTCGTGATGGAATCAGAGGGCAAAAGGGGCCTCCAGGACCTAAAGGTGAACTTGGCCCAAGTGGTCCGAAAGGACCTGATGGCTACCCAGGAACAGATGGACAACGTGGAAATGATGGTACTCGCAAGAGGATTCGTTTTGGATATTTATTTACCTTTAAGGTCCACCTGGAGAAAGTGGTCCTCCTGGATCAATTGGTGCCCCAGGAGCAGATGGACAACCTGGACAACAAGGAGCAACAGGAGAACCAGGAGAGGATGCTCAGGTAGTTAAATAACTAAATATTTTATAATAATCTAAGTATTGTCCATGCCCTCCTCGCACTCATGGACCTTCAGCTACTCGTCCATCTGCTGGAGTGCAAAAAGCTTATGAGGTGAGCCAACCAAAGCTTGCTCCGCCTCAATACGAAGCACCTCCACAACCATCAAAACAATCAACACCTTCCCCCTCATATGAAAATGCTCCTCCACCTGCCCCAACATATGAAAAAGCACCTCCACTTTCGCCTCTTTATGAAGGGCAAAAACCTCCAGGAAATGAAAATTCAGGTGCACAAATGCAACCCTTCAAAGCTGGACCGCCAAATGTAGATTTTGGAGCAGGTAGAATTTTATCATAAATTTATTTTATAAAAATAAACAGATTTGGCAATTCATCGACCAGCCACACCTCCTGGACGAGCACCGCCTTCAGAAGAGAGGAAGATCCCCTCAAATCCTTATAGACGTTTGGTTACTTGAGAATTTACTAAAAATATTCAGAATTGAAGCTTGATTTAGTTAATTGTACAGTAAATTCTTATATCAAACTTTAAAAAAATTATGTACAAATTTTTCAAATTTTACCTACTATGTAATTTAAATAAATTTTTATTTAAAATTTAAATAAAAATATAGTTAACGATCGGCTTATATTTAATTGTTCAGTAAAACAAAGAAAATAAAATTTTACAATAGTTGCCTACGCCAAAACTGTTGCGTCAAAGTGGACCTGTCCGTTCTTTCATAAATTTTTTTATCAAAAATTTGTATAAATTTTAAGGGATAAATTCTCTCCCAACAACGATTTGAATTAATTTTAGATTAAATTTCAATGTTAAAGTTAATTGCTAAAACTAATTTTCTCAAATGTTATTGTCAGCAAACAAAAATCTTCCGATTTACTTCTTTATTTTTCAAATTTTGTAATTATAATGAAAGGCTTATTTTGCCTCTTTACAAGGTTTTTATTTAAATTAATTATAAAAATATTTATAAATTTTTTTGACAAATTTTAAACAAAAAATTAAAAAAAATTTTTTTGTTCAAAAAAATATAAAATTTTTTTCAGAAATATTCACCTAATAATTTGACTACAAATCTATCAATTATTACAAATAAATTGTGTGAAAAATGTTTTTTGGAGAAATATTTTCTTTATGGTATCTCTCGGATTTAATTTTTAAAATTACTTTTGAATAGCTCGAAGAGTTCCTCATCCAAAATCTTCTAGGCCAGTTAGAAGCTATGAATCTTCGAATAGGTCTGCGAATCAAATAAATGAAAATCAAAATAAAGGTTTGTAAAAAGGGATTTTTTAAATAAAAAGTGTTTTTTGAAGAATTTAAAGAACAAAACGGAAAAGAAAATGATTTTGAAAAGGCTAAGGCTGAAATTGATAAGAATAGGAAAGATGCTGAAAAAGAATTAAAACAAAGAATGGAAAAGCTGGTTGGAAAAGAAATGGCAAATAAAATGTTTAATGAAGTTGATAAGGTTTTTTGTTTAAATTTTTTAAAGTAAATTAATTAAACTTAATCTATGAATACGATAGATTTCTTTACTTTCTAAATATAAAAAAAATCCAGAATTTAATTTTTCTATTTTATCAGTGGAATTTATCGACTTTTCTCTTCAACGGTTTATCCGTCGATAAAAATTATTTTTATTACAATATAATTCTTTAGGCAAAATTTTTTTATCCTAGCCTATTTCCCCCATTCTGGGGTGGGCGCTCTGTTTCTGATTAAGTTGTCCCCATTAATATTTTAAATAAAAATTTTTTAAATTTTTTTATTTAGCTATTTGATCAATTTAAATTTGTGCCATTTATTCAATTTTCTGCTCTTATCCTTTTGATTCTTTATGTTTTAAAGTAATTAATTTTTTCTAATTCTGGTTAATTTATATATTTAAGCAAAATTAAAAACTTTTTGAATCACACAACGAATTCATATTTAATGGATATGGATCAATTTATGAGAAGATTAAGTTCTGGACAAGTATGTTTTTTTAGAAATATTTTAATATAAATTTGGATAGATGACAAGGGCGTATCCAGGGACTAGAGCCCCCCTCCCCGAAATGGGGGAAAAATTAGGAAAAAAAGTTTCGCCCACACCTCCTAAATTTAAAAAATTTTTGCCTACGGCGCTTTAAAAATTAAAAATATAGTTAAAAAAAATTTGCGCCCGGAACGCCGAGGTAAACGCTAACATTTTGGCGCACACCCAATGTTAGCCCCCCTGAAACCGACCCACAGATACGCCCTATAAATGGTTTCCCTTGTTTATTTTAAACTTTAAAGGTATCTAACATTCTTCTAGTGCCAAAGTATTATTCAAAATCAAATAAACAATCAAAACCTGAAATCGGAAGAGCATTTGTTTATCCAGTTTCTTTCTCTGGAACTCATGTTTGTTTATTTTTAGAAAAATTATTTTTTTAAAGGATACCAGTATTTTATTAATACCCCCACCCTATTTGAGTTTCAGATTAATTTCCCATTTTATTTTTCCTGCCTCGGAATGGTAAATTTTCTTAATTATTATATAAATGTTAATTTTTGCCATTGCCGTCTATTTTTTCATTCCTCACACTTGCCTTTTACCTGTGTGAAGAAAAAAGTGATTGACACTAAAAAAAGAAAATTAATCTGACACCCAAATAGAGGTGTTAGCGGGGTATTTATTTTAAGATCCAGAATACCCAAGTTGGCGTTCTTCATGTTCCCGATCTACGCAAATTTACCGAACAGTTGAGAAATAAAGAAATTGAGCTAAATATACCTCCTGAACGTTGGGTGGATATTTCTTTTTATAAGCCTAGTGCTTTTTCTTATTTGTAAGTTTTTTTATAAATTGTTTCTTTTTGATTTTTTTACCCTTAAGGAATGAGTTGATTAAGGGTTATTTTATTATATTTTTCGTGTACTTACTTTTTAGCTCTGCAAATGAAAATTTTTTGAATTTCATTGCGTTTAGGTGCTATAAAATTTAACTTTCATTTTTTAATTGATTTTATTTTGGGGAATTTTTTCAATTTTAAAATTTCTTCTAATTTTTAGAATACCTATCATTTTGTTTGGTATTATGATCAGTGTGCCACTTTTTCTTACATTTCGCTTATCAAGGAAGATTGACATAAAAGAGATGGTAAGGATTTAAATAATATTGGGATTGGGAATAAAAAATGGGAAAAATATTTTGTTTTTCTATTATTATGTACTAAAATTTTCTCACTCATTTCTTCTCGAAAATTCCTTTGTTTGGACCAAAATAGTATTATTTTCTCTTATTGCGTTTCTTTTTAAATTATTTATCTAAAACTTAATTTAATAAAAAAATTTAAAAAGTTCTCAATTGGTCAACGTATCCGAATTGTCGACCCGGCATCTAAAGAAGGGAAGAAAAACCTCAAAATTAAATTTCGTGATGTTGCTGGCTTACATGAAGCAAAGCGTGAAGTTATGGAAATTGTTGATTATCTTCGTAAACCACAAAAATATGTTCAACTTGGGGCTAGATTACCTAAAGGTTTCTTTGAATTTTTTTTAAATAATTTTATTTTTAGGTGCTTTACTTACTGGACCGCCGGGATGTGGAAAAACTTTACTTGCAAAAGCTTTAGCTGCAGAATCTAGTGTTCCTTTTATCAAGTATTTTATTTGAAATATTTTTCTATTAACAATTATTTTTTAGTGTAAATGGAACAGAATTTGTAGAAATGATTGGTGGATTGGGCGCTTCACGAGTCAGACAACTTTTTAAGAAGGCAAAATCAAGTGCACCATGCATAATGTGAGATATTTTATAATTTGTGGTTAATAAAGTAAATATTTTAAATTATTTTTTATTTAAAGTTATATTGATGAAATTGATGCACTCGGAAGGAAACGTCAGAATCAGTTTGTTTTTTTACATTTTTTAATTTTTAGAAAATATTTTTGGAAGTTCTGGTAATGACGAAATGGAACAAACATTAAATCAATTACTTGTTGAAATGGATGGAATGGATTCGAATAAAGGTGTTGTGGTTGTTGGAAGTACAAATAGAGTGGATATGTTGGATAAGGTATAATCCTTTCTTTAACTAGTAAATAGACTAGAATTAGGAGGAAAGTTTGGGTTTGGAGAGTTTGGACAAGACTCATTCTCCAATTTTTTTGGATTGAGGCCAAAACCATTTAATCGACTCCCTTTTTGAGGGATTTTACTTATTTTAGAAATTTTTTGCTTAAAAATTCAGGCTCTTCTTCGCCCAGGCAGATTTGACAGACACATAACCATTGATTTACCAACATTACTTGAACGGAAAGAATTATTCGATTTATATTTACAAAAAATTAAAAAAGAAAATTTATTAACTGGTGTAAGTCAACGTTTAGCACAAATGACACCTGGCTTTAGTGGTAAATATTTACTATCTTTTAAATTTTAAATAAATTTTTTTAGGTGCTGATATCAAAAATGTTGTAAATGAGGCAGCAATTCATGCAGCGACAGCACAAAAGAAAATGGTAAAAATTGCTGATATTGATTTTGCTTTACAAAAAATTGTTGCAGGTTTTTGAGAAAATTAAATATTTTAATAAAAAAATTTTATAGGACCAGAAAAACGAAGTCGAGTTTTAATTAAAGAAGAACGCGAAATTGTTGCATTTCACGAATCAGGACATGCTTTGGTTGGCTGGCTTTTGGAACACACTGAAGCACTTTTGAGAGTAAACAAAATATTTTTGTTAGTTTTAAATAAATTTAAATTTTTAAGGTAACAATAATTCCGAGAACGAGTGCAGCTCTGGGTTTTGCTCAATATTCTCCAAAGGATCGAAAATTGTTTACTAAAGAAGAGGTTTTTTAAATGTTTTATTAATTCAGCTCATTTTTTTCCATTTAAATTAATTTAAAAATGAAAAACTGGAATTTTTGGGGAGGGGAAAGCTATAATTTAATTATTAAATTTTATTTAATTTTAAAGTTATTCGATCGAATGTGTATGATGCTTGGTGGTAGGGTAGCAGAAAATGTTATTTTTGGTAAAATAACAACTGGAGCACAAAATGATTTGGAAAAAGTTACCAAACAAGTAAAGAAATTTTTGGTTGTTTTTTAAATTTTATTTAATTTTTTAAGGCCCAAGCAATGATTAAATGGTATGGAATGAGTGAATTAATTGGTCCGATAAGTTTCTTTCCTGGTGCAGATGCTGACCTTCGAAGTGCTGACTTTACTGAAAAGCCTTATAGTAAAAAATTGGGAAATATGATTGATCAGGTTGTTAAAAATTGAAATTTAATTAAAATTTAATTTAATTGAAATTAAAACTCTTTTAGCAATTTTTCGAATAATTATATCACTTAGGCTCTATTTCTCACAAGACAATATATTGTTCTTTCATTACTATACATAACTCTCAAAAAATCCCATATATTATAAAAATAAAAATTTTCTTTTTTAGGAGATTGCTAAATTAGTTGCAGATGCTTATTATTCAACAGAAAATCTTTTAAAAGAAAACAAAGACAAATTAGAAGTGGTATGCAAATTTTAATTTTTTAAAACTTGTATTGAATATATTTTCAGATAGCAAAGGCTCTTTTAGAACGTGAAACTTTAAATTATGAAGATGGTAATTTTATATTAAAAAATATTTTTTTAGAAATTAATTTTTTAAGTAAAAAGGTTAATAGGACCACCAAAATTTGGAAATAAACAGGTTGTCGATTTGCCTGAAGATGTGCTTCCAGATTTACCAAATAATATAGAATCTGGGACAGAAAGTAAAAAATATTAATTTAAATTGTTTTTGATTTTGTTTATTTTTTGAAAAAAAATTAGGATTAAAAAATTAGAATTTAAATGTTTTTAATTTTGATTAATTATTAAAAATATGCAAACTTAACAAACTTAAAATTAATTTACTTTAAATTACCAATTATAGAAAAAAAACATTTTTCAAATTTTCCTAACGTCCTTTACACAAATCAAAAATTCAAATTAATTAAAGAAAGATTTCCATTTTTCTTTCCCTTTTTAAGTATTTGGTGGGTGCACGTGAAATTAATATTGTTTCTTTTAAATTAAAAGTCGATTGATGGTCTGATATTTGCAAGAAAATGAGAAGGGGGAATTTTCTAACATTAAAAATTTAAAGAAACTTTCATTTTTATTTAGGAGTTTTTAAATATTTATTTTTACTACAAGGAAACAATTTTGGGGCTTTTAAACGTTTAATTGTTAAATAATTAGTTACTATGAGTCTTTGAGGGGGCTCTTAACTGTCAATCATTTAAATAATTTATTGATCTTTTATGAGTTTAGATCGTTCGATTTTATTATCACCCCTAATTTTTAAAAAAATATTTTCTAATTAAAAAAAGGCAACATTTATAATTAAATATATTTATTTTTTCTGTCTAATTCCACTTAAATTAATTTAAAAAATTATTAAGGTTTTTTTAAAAATAATTCAAAATTCCTACTTGACGTTACTAATTGCCATTTTAATAATTACAAATATTTCTTTGTATTTTTATGGATACTTTAATGCATCAAACGTTGATTGATGTTAAAAACAACCATACTGATATTAAAATAGCTGAAGTACTTTTTTCCCCTGCATGGGACTTGGAGAGGACTACAAAATTTATGCAGTGAGAGAATATTTTATTGGGGAAGGGCATACTTGGGGCGGAACCTTTGAGAATAATTTAAAAAATATTAATCATATCGGATCCGGATATCCGAAGATTTCCAATTATCCGCCAACCTTAGTCTGAGCGGGAAGGTCTACTATGCAAATTTTCATTCTTATTATTTTTCCTATTTTTACGCCCCTCCTTTAGAAATTTTTTAATATTTAAAAAATATTTTTATAAAATATTTAGAAACATTTGGGTACCTTTTGCCTACAAATTAACTCTTGTATATTTATGTATTGTTTATTTTGGTCAAAAATGGATGGCTACAAGGAGAGCCGTTGATAATGGAACAATGAATATTGTTTTAGCCCTTTGGAATTTTGGATTTTCTTTTTTTAGTGGTTATGCTGCTTGGTGTTTACTGCCCGAATTATTACATGTTATTGAACGTCGAGGATTTATTGGTGGGAATTTATAAAAATTATTTTGTTTTCGTGGGAATAATGCCAAAAACTTTTTTTAATATCTCACGTATGTAACATCCACTAAAATCCCGTACGGGATTTATTCTCACGCCAGACACTGTCTAGGCTTGAATCTAGCTTTGAACTAATAATATTAATGTTGATCATACGAATATAAGGTCATCAATATATGATCATATAGGGGTGTCGCTATATAGGGGCTAATTTAACGGGCAAATTCATTAATTTATAATAAAAAATTAATTAATATATAATTAAAAGGTTCTTATTGTGATAATGCTAATTATTATACTGATCCAATTACTGGATTTTGGGGATGGATGTTTGTAATGAGTAAAGCACCTGAATTGGGTGATACACTTTTCTTGGTTGGTTTATTTAAATTTTTTTAATTTCGAAAAGTTCTTTTTAAAAAGATTCTACGTAAAAGACCAGTAATTTTCCTCCATTGGTATCACCATGCACTTACTTTTATTTATGCAACAATTACTTATGCTGAAAGACAGGCTTGGTGCCGTTGGAGTTTGGCATTAAATTTAACTGTGCATACAATTATGTATTTGTGAGTTTCTTTTAATAAATAATTTAGAAAAAAATTTTTTTCAAAGTTATTTTGGCCTTCAAGCCTTAAAAGTAAAAACACCCCGACTTTTTGCAAAGTTTATTACAAGTATACAAATATTGCAATTTGTTATCTCTTGCTATATTTTTGTTCAATTATTGAGAATTAAATCAGCTAATAATATACGTTGTGATGCTAGGTAGAAAAAAATTAATTTAAGAAAATTTAAAAAATTTTTAGTTGGAATGTACTCACATTGGGTGCTTTAATGTATTTATCTTATTTATATTTATTTGGACAATTCTTTTACAATGCTTACATTTCGCCTAAAGACAAAAATTACAAAAAGAGGATAATTGTAGATCCAATTATGTCTAATGGAAATTTAAAGATGGGAAAGAATAATTTAATTAATAAAAAAGATAAATAAAAATTTAAAGAAAAAGCAAAATAATTATTAAAAATATGTTGACTTTTACATTTTTTTAAATTTTTAAATTGAAAAAAGTGGCAATTTCAAATAAATGGGTGTATTTAATTAAATTGGAAATTTTGTTTGAATGTGTATAAATTTAAAATAAAATTAAACGAAAACGAGTATTTCATTGATGCAAGCTGGATTTTTCTAAAAATCTTGGTAATAGTCTGGACGATACCCTCCTTTTTCCCCTCTATATTTTCATTTTTTTCTCTTTCTATGTCAAATTATAAATATACATATCATTCGATCATTCGAAAGAGCTCTTCGAGCTGAGTTGGATCGCACTAAGATCAATGAAATCTGACTAAGTCAACATAGTTATGATCGTTTGTTTCAATAACTTGCAGCGACAAAAAGAAGTTTTAAGCGAGGATTTAGCTTCATAATTTTGTTGAGAATCCTCAAATCTAGCCGAACTAGGTATCATTCGGCCCAGCTCGAAGAGCTCTTTCGAATGATATACATATACCAAGCAAAAACTGAAAATCAGGGAAACTAAAAAGGGAGCTCATCCATACTATTAACAAAATCCTTGCAGGACGGGATCCTGGGGTATAAATAAATCCCGCATCCCGAAAAATCCAGCAAATCAAAAAGTGCAGGATTGCCAACGCAGGAACACGAAATTCCACAGTATACCATTTCGCTTCGATACCTGCTCGACACTTAAAGGACTTTAAAGAAGAATAAATTTAAAATTTTAAAGACATTATGCCAATTTCCAAAGAAATTCAATAATTTTTAATAGAGGTCGGCAAAATCGCATTCCCGGGATCCCGGAACGGGATTGGGTTTCAAAAGTTCGACCGGGACGGGATCCCGCGGGATTAATCCCGTAAATCCCGGAATCCCGGTAATCCCGTTTTCCGCGAAAAACCCGGGATTCCGGGACGGGATCCCGTAAAATCCCGTACGGGGTCCCGTCCCGTGCCGGGCTCTAATTTTTAACTTATTAAATTTTTTAGAAATTTTTACTCGTTTTTTAGATTTTTTATTTTATTAAATTTAAAATAAAAATTATTTATTTATAGACAAAATTCACAAAATTACATATTTTAAAAATTAATTAAAATGAGTAACCAATTTATTTCAACAAATAACGAAAATGACTTAAATAAAGATAAAATCCTCAAAGAATTTTCTTCAAAATTTATTTCAACAATTAGTGCTTCAAGTGATGACTACAAAAATGTGAATTTTAATAATTTTTTAAATTTAATTTTTATTAATTTTACAGGGCGGGTCCAAAAAAGGTTGGCTGCTTTCTGAAGCAATCAAACAATTCGAGTAAGTTTATAATTAAAATTTAAAAACCGGGAATAAGTTTTTAATAACTATTTATCGAAAATCGATCAGTACCTGCTTAAATAAAAATCGCGATCGTCTTGCGACAAAAAAGATAATGGAAAAGGGCATGCTTCGAAATTTCAAATTTGCTCGTACTCGTACTTCGTACCACCTCTTTTTTGGCCTCGTACTCGTACCTCGTACCACCTTTATTTTAGGCCTCGTACTCGTACCTCGCATCACCCCTATTTTTGGCCTCGTACCTCGTACTCGTACCTCGTACTTACTTGTACTTGAAAAAAAGCAAAAAATCGAAAATTTTTATGATTTTTTGGAGCCCAGGTCATCTATTTTTAAATTTTAAGCGTTGTATATGATAATTAGAGAATCTTGGAAGGCTTTGAAGCTATAAATCTTCTAATTTCATCCATTTTCTGCGCCGCAGGCGAAATTTTTGAGTTTTTTGGAGTGCAAGGAGAAATATCTCCTCCATGATGGGTCGGGCTACCCGAAACTCGGCATTTTTTCATACATTTTCCATCTTCCTACATGGAACTTTTTATCTTTTCCGCCGAACTTTTCAAATTTTAATCTCCTGATCCTCTTAATCTCAAATCCCTTTTTTCAAAAATTTTGCGAATTTTGGGTGTCCTTGAGTCAGATTTCTTCTATTTTTTGCGCCTCAGGCGAAAATTTTGAAAAATTTTGAAGGCTATGAAGCAAGATTTCTTCCATTTTTCACCGCTGAAGGCAAAAATTCTATTTTCTGTCGCAAAACGACCTTTATCAGGCACTGATCTTTGTATCCGTATCCGCATATTTACGGCGGATACAGACGGATATCCGCAGGCATTTTTATATTATCTGTATCCGTATCCATGACCATGCCTGACTTTTATGTAAGCACAGCATTAATAAAAACTGTCAAAAATTTATTTTTTTATTTTTCAAGCAAAGACTGGTGTCACAATTATTCTTATTATATGGAGAAACTTGAATGTAAAAATTCTTTAGAATTGGCTGAGAAATTGGGTTCTCGAGTTCGCGTTTTCTTGGATGGGTATAATGGGTGGAGGGTTGCCCCAATGAAGACTTTAAAAAATAGTTTTGCTTTGAATCAAATTGATAGTGACATTGAAAAAAGGTGTGGAGAGGGGGAGGAGGGGGATTTTAAAAAAATTTTATTTTAAAGGAATCGAATACATAGATGCCCAGTTAATATTGAAACAAAAAATGAACCAAAAATCTTTAAAGACACCAATAACAACAATTTTGGCAACAAAATTAATAATAATAATATATTTTCAAATTCGGATTGGTTGGGGACTTACTCAAATTCGGCAGCATTCCCAAGAAAAGTTAATTTGTAAGCAAATGATGGGCCTATTAGGGAAAGAGGAAGGATGAAAAAATATTTAAAATTAAAAATACTTTCTATAAAGTTATCCAAATAGGAAAAGTATGTTATGCCCCCAAGATTTTTAAAGGATTGGTTGGGGACTTACTTCAAAGCTCTGCATGATTAACAAAGGAGAGTGTTTTGGGAGAAATAGGGTATGTATACCAAATTTCATCCCGAAGTCCCACGGACACCCAAAACACTCTCCTTTGTAAGTATAAATAGAATAAGTTGGTATCCGAGAATGAAGAGAAAGGCCGAGCTTTTCTGGAGTTAAAAACTAAGTCTCAAGCTAGTCCCAGACTTTCAAAACTTGAATGCCCCCTACCTCTCCTATCCTACTTTAAGTAATCTCCTTTTAACATCAAAACATTTCCTTTCCCTAATTTGGCTCGTTATTTATTTTTTTTTAATAAATTAAATATTAATTTTAAAATAATTTTTAAGGAAAAAACGGGTGAGGTTTGCCGTCGTTCCTTGCACTGAGGATATTTCGATTTTATGTGAAAGAATGAAAAGATTGACAATAACTAAGGAATTGATGAATTTTTATGGGGATAATAATATTGAGGAATAAAAATAAAAATTATTTTGTTATTTTTTAAGAAAATTATTTTTGGACTTTTTAAATTTTCTCTACAATTTTACAAATAAAAAAGATTAAAATGTAAATTGTTTCAAGTTTTGTTTAATTTTAGTTTGCGGAGAGGAGTAGGGTGATTGTTGTGAGGGAAGTGAAAATAGGTTCTTTTGAGATATTCAATTCAATTCAATTTATACGTAAAAACGTGACATTCAGATAAAAATAAAATGAAATGTAAATATAATTTAAATCAAAAGTTTTGTATAAGGTCTGGAGACAATAGAGTGGAATTTGACTTTGATAAAATATTGTTTAGGTTAATATTGTTTAGGAGCTTTGGAAACAATTCGATTGACGATTTTTGTAATTCTATTGGAAGTTTTTTGTAAATGTTTGGTATGTCTATAAAAAATGAATTTTTCCGAATGGTGCTTGAACAAAAGGGTATAAATAAATTATGCGGATTACCTCTGGTAGTGGTGGGTAGGATGCTATATGTATTATCGTGTTTTAGATTAATTTTACCTAAAATAATATTATGGAAAAGGATGAGATTTGATTTTAAACGTCTATGCGATAGAGATTCAAGTTTGAATATGTCAAGGAGTTCTTTATAATTAGGTAATATTGGGCTGTTATTGTGTTTCATAGAGCGTAAGTATATTATTTTTAAGAATTTATGTTGCACATTTTCTAAAGCGTTTATGTCTTTATTTAAATAAGGGTTAATTATAGGAGATCCAAATTCGAGGATAGGTAAGACATATATTTTGAATAGAGTAATTAGGAATTGAGTATTGTTAGTTTTAAGAGATCTTATAAGAGTATAATAAATTCTAGTTGCTTTATTTGTTGTGATTTTAATGTGAGAATCCCATTTTAAGTTGGATGTAAAATAAATGCCAAGATCGCGAATAGGTTCGTTGGGTGGAATGGTTGGTATATTAATGTTTTGTAGAGAATATTGGTGGAAGGGATTTTTAGTCCCTATGTGAAATGAACTGCATTTGCTGACAGCGATTTTAAGGCCATTTATTTCGCAGTATTTTGAGAATGTTTGGATAAATGTTTGGAGTGGAGAGTAGTGATTTTTGTTTAGGAAGTCAAAGCAGGTATAGGCCTTTAAATCGTCAGCAAATAGTTTTGGAGTAACTTTGTCTGTTTTACAAAAATCAATTATATCCGAAATATATGAGATGAATAAGATTGGGCCTAGGATGGACCCTTGAGGGACTCCGCTTGTTATAGGATATTCATTAGAATTTTTTGATTCGACAAGAACTGTAAATGTTCGATTTAACAGATAGTCCTTAATCCAATTTAGTAAGGTGCCAGTGATACCTAGATGATAGAGTTTTTTCAGAAGGCGATCGTGGGGAACAGTATCAAACGCTTTTGCAAGGTCGAAGAATATAACGTCAACACATTTCTTATTTTCAATAGCTAATGTGTAGTCGTTATAGGTTTCTAGGAGTTGAGTTATAACTGAATGGTTTTTACGGAAACCATGTTGGCAAGTGGGAAGGTAATTGTTAGTTTCAAGAAATGAGGTTAATTTATTAGAGATAATTCGTTCTAGAATTTTAGAAGTTGGGCATAGAAGAGAAATAGGTCGAAAATCTTTAGGTTCATTAGGGTTACTATTTTTAGGAATAGGGCGGATTATTGACTTTTTCCAAATGGTTGGAATTTTACTTGTCATAATTGACATATTGAATATAATTGTTAGTGGAGTGGTTAATGAGATTGCTGTATTTTTTAAGAAAATGTTGGGGATTCCGTCTGGGGATATGTTATTAACATTGTCAAGTTTGTTTATGATGCTGTAGATTTCCTCTGGATTGATATCAATAAAAGATAAAT